>JAWNOB010000083.1:0-2400000 GCA_035046265.1 Drosophila bunnanda | reverse complement strand
CCACCCGCTTAGGTGGCCATTAGTCCTAATGACTTGGGAGCCAACTTTGCTACTCGCCTCCGTCACGCCCCCTTTTTCGGACAGATGGTACAGTGAAGCCCTTGGAGAATCACTCCAAACTATGCCGCTGGAAAAAGAAAAGGGAGAAAAACACTCACCATTATTAGTAATCCATTAAGAGATGAGTGAGAATTAATAGAGTGTGTCCAGCTTGTTGTCCCTGGGAAATAAATGATGTTTTAACTGAGAAATCAAAAGTCAAGTGTGAGGAACTAATCTCTTAAGAAGAGTTGTATCACTTGAGATTTGATGGAAAAGTATAAAGTCGTTTATATAGAACCTATTATTTTACTAGAAATATGAATTTTATTCATATTAAAATACCTTGTTTAGCTGAAATAACTCTATGATTTTGTAAAATATTTTAAAAACTGTCTACAATGTCTTAATGAAGGCACTTTAGACTTGGGATGATATTGAAATTTTATACTTTATCGATATTCAACAGGAAATTTGATAAATGAATCGATAATTGCACATAGTGACATAATTATGAGCTACAAATCGATATTCTGTTACGTATATTGGAGCTAAAAACCCGGAAAAATAGGAAAACAAATTAAATAGCTATTTTTATCGATATTTAAGTTTGAGGTTCGATATTTTTCTTTGTTTTAAAATTTTAATATACCGAAGATTTTAATTTCTAAAAATTGTAGAATTTAACCTCACTTATCGATGTCTGCCTATCGTTTGGGGTCTTATCGATAAACCGTGAAATTTGCAACACAAAGTGCAGCCGGAGACTTGCCTGTATTTCATGGTGGTAACAATAGCGTCGAGATAGAGTGAGAAACTGTGATCTAGGGCATGGTGGGGCTACGGGGGGCAAGGAAATGTGGCAAAGAAAGTTGCTTTGTGCTTTTAATTCATTGTTCACGTGGCTTTGTTCCCTGGCTACCTCCCCATTTCCCCGTTTTCTCCATTTTCCTGTACCGCTGCTCGAGTGTCCCTGTCTCTGGCAGCGCGTGTGTATTTTCGCAGCGTTGCGTATTATAAACAGTTAAAAGAACTTTGCGCGCCGCGATTTTAATTCCTCCTCGCCATAAGAAGGGTAATTTTTAATGAGCATGAGGAGCAGTGGCAGCAGCAAAAGCAAAAGCAAAAGCAGAAAGGAGCAAAAGGAGAGTTGCTGCCAGCAAGGAGTCATCCTGGCTGCCTGCTGCCGCCGCTTTATCATCGTCTCGGGCCTTCCGTTTCAGTTTCAGGCCAAGCTGCATTCTACAAACAAGCCAGAGCAAAGAAATAAACACGGCAATGAAAATAAAAAGGGATAAATACCCTAACAGCAGGGAAGAGTATGTGGAAAATCAAGGGGGACTTTAACGGTTTTCTTTGATACAAAAACTCAAGATATTAAGTTCCAGTTTGTAAGGACTAAGCTGTTTCACAAAACATGTTTTAGGACTTCCCAGGAACGTTTTTCTATTTCAAAATAATTAATTGTATTATTACACTCAATAATAAAGTGCAAGAAAGCCATGTAGAATGCTCTCCTTAAGGGTATAATTATGATATAAATAAACTGGCAGGCAGAGAGAACGGGGACAGGTTCCTTTTTTGTTTACGACTGTTAAGGAGGAATGCTGGGCAGGGGATATGCTGGTGGTATGCCGTTGGAGGACGGCAAAGAGATGGCCCCAGCAGCATCCGGCGAGACCAACATCCTGCTCCGGCTGCTGCTGCTGCTGCTGCTGCACTTAACCCATATTCCAGGACCCGGACTGAGCTCAACTCCTTCTCGCTGGGCGCTGCCAGAAAAAGGCATAATTTGCACGCATTCGTTTTAGTCATTTTCATAAATTACCCCTTTTTTACATTATATATATAAATTTAAAAAGACAGAAAAAAAAGGATAGTGAGACGGCATTGAGTTGGTACTCCAGCCGATTTCCAGGTCAATTCCGGATGCCCTTTAAACTGAATCCCATTAAGTGCACAGATTTCGTTGAAAATTTATTAAAATTAAATGAATTTCCACGAAAAAAGGGAAAATGAGTGAAGCATCCTTGACAATGTAACCATAATTGACATATATTATCCATAATTAGAATGTTTATAGCGCAGTTAAGTCCCATCAATCCTACTTACTTTTACTAACATTTTATTAAAACATATTTATGCTCGCAATGCTCTACAGCGTTTCGGTAATTATAAACCATTCAACAATTGAATCCATGCAGGAGATATGGTATGGTATTATGGCATAGCGAAGGGATAATGAAAACATTATTGGAACAAACACCCCTCCCTATATATATATGCATATAAAAGCCAGAAGGAAGGAAGGTTTGGTCACTGGGTCGGGTCGTTTGCCCGACTTCGGTTCGCTGCACATTCAAGTGCATTCAAGTGTGCTCGCTACAATACAACCATCGAGTGGAAGGAGGCACTTGGTCCACCTCAACGAACAGTGGTGTCGGCCAGGACAATTGAAGGGGGATTATTTGTTGCCGATTGATTTGTGAATTCTGGAGAGGAAAATATTATCTTACAGAAGGGTTTCTAAGCATTCTGTTACACGATACCTAGATTGGTAACAAAACTTAATAAAAAGAGAAAGGAAACTCTTTCGTTCCCTTATGCTAGTGCATTGCAAGCAACGCCTTAAAACGTTTAAAGAAAGAGAGGAAAAAGGAGAGTATACAAGTCGTGAAACTCTCTCGTTCCCTTATGCTTGTGCATTGCAAGCAAAGCTTAAAGACTTAACAAGAACGAGGGATAAAAGGTTATACAAATCGTAAAACTCTCTTAGAGAGCAACCTTTTAAGAAACTCTCTCGAGAGAAAAGAAAACTCTCTCGTTCCCTTATGCTAGTGCATTGCAAGCAAAGCTTGAATACTTAAAAGGATCGAGTAAAAGAAGGTTATGCAAGTCTTGAAACTCTCTTAGCAGCCTTTTAAGAAACTCTCTCATTTGAGAGCATATATTTTTTTATTTGCTGAATTTCCTTGAATTGAAAAAGACCAACGCCTATTGTCCAACACGAGACCACTGTGCCCGGGACCTCTTTTAGCCTCATTGAAGCGGGCTCTTTGGGACAGCTACAGTTACAATGCATGCGGATAAACAACGAGAACAGAAAGCAACACTTGAAACAATAATAATAACACAATCAAGTGCCTGTTCACACACACGAAGCTACGACGACGAGTGTGTGTCTGTCTCGGTCCCCTCTCTCTTTCTCTCCCTCTCTCTCCCTCTCTCTCTAGTGGGGGACCTCTTTGAGTGCACACATATGCATTCCACCTGAATGCATTACGTATACGCCGCGTGTGCCGGCTGAGAACTCGCACTCAGTCAGCACCCTGGCTGCGCCTCCCTCTCTGCTCGCATTTTCTTTTCACACATGCGTTTGGGCCATGCCGATGACCCAGCAGAGAGGACGACAGGCTATCCATCCTATCCTTTTGTTGGCGAGCCTTGAGGCCATCCTGCATCCTGCATCCACCATGCCTCTACATGCTCTTCAGCCGCAGGAGCAGGAGCAGGAGCAGCAGCAGCAGCAGCAGCCACCGCTCTGCAAGATACTGCAACAATGGCTGTGAGTGGGTTTGTCAGGCTGCTATGTTTGCCCTGCTGTCTGTGTTTGCTTTAGGTAATCATCTCGGAACGCCCATCGTGCCACCACATTCGCCCTGCGAATCAGACAGACAGACAGACAGGTAACCAGCGAGCAGCAAGCCAGCAGCCAGCCAGCAGGTGAAAGCTGAAAGCTGAAAGCTGAAAGGTGCCAAGTCAAGTCGGGGCTAGCTGCACAAAGGCAATCATAAATCTCATTCCCGCGAACGCAGGGGGAAAAGTCATCAAGTCGATCGAGAAGTTGCTTTGATCCACAATAAATGGCTAGCAGCTGGGCGAGACACAGAAGCAACCCGGGTGAAGTTGTTAATAAGTTGAACTTTAATGAGGATATTTTACAAGTGGAAATTGGTTTTATTAAAGTTAATATCCTGTCAGAGAAGAGCTTGTGATTGATACAGGAAATCCATCGTGCTTTAAGGCAACTCTTTTGCTTTCTGAACACAAAAAAAAAAGAAAGAAGCACACACTTTTCCACTTTCCGTTTCGCTTTGGCAAACTGGAATTGCGTTTTCTGATTTCCCTTTACGCATTTCAATCTCGGCTTTCTTATCAATTAAGCCTTGGCCCCCTTTAATCACAGTCCTTTTTTTCTGCAGAGTTTCAACCTGCTCAAGCTTATTCCCGGCTGTCTGCCATGTTTCTCGTTTACTTTTTGCCAAAAAAAAAAGAAAAACCAGAAAGAAAAAGAGAGTAAAATAGAAAGAGATGTGAGAACAGAAAAGGGAAAAGGAGGTGAAGGCAGGATCAAAGGCTGGCCAGGCTGCAGCAATATCCTTCCATTTATGCATGGTGCCTGCAATTTATGCGCATCCTTGTGCTGGCACTGCCGCCTCCTTCTGCAAAATGTTGCCCAGCCAACACCTTCTAATAGTTTTTTTTTCCCCTTTTTTGTGCTAACTCCTAGCTCCTTGCTCGAATGGTAACCACTACTGACACCATTTTGTATCCCCTTACTCGGTGTGTGTGTGAAAATGTGTGTGTGTGCTGGGTCCTTGCAAAGGAGCAAAAAATTAAAAATGTGTATAAAATAACTTTTGCTCTTTGACTTTTGGCGCCGTTATGCATTTTTACGCAAGCAAGCACTTGGCATCGCTGGCTCCTTTTTTGGGTAAAGGACTTCCAGGATGCCGGGAACGTGCCGCGTGCCATGAATTTCATAAACCCACTGCACACATAACCCTCATACCTCATGCTCCCCGCATCCTGTCGCATCCTGGCCTTAGCCTGAGCTTTAGCTCTAGCTCTAGTCCCCGTGTTTAGCCATCGCCATCGTCGTCGTCGTCCTCGTCGTCGTCCTTGTGGCATAAAAGAGTTGCTCGTTATAATAAAGTTGCGGCCACGGCGGGCCAATATCCCGGCCAGGAGCCAAAGGACACCAACGAAACGTATATCAATTACATTGTGAATTACGGTCTGGATGTTGGTTTAAAACTTGCCGGCTAAATTATTATTTTATACTTGATAAAGAAATTTGTCTACATTTTATGAAAATATAGTTTTGCTATTTTAATTTGAAGTCCAGCACTCACCTTTCCTTTCCCAAAAATGCTGACATGTTCTTAGGTTGGCACAAAACATATTCATTCACAGGCAACCCCAGGCCTGCAATTGTTGTAACCTTAGACCACCCGCAAATCCTTGCACTTTCCCCCTATCCTGGTCCATATAAAAACAAAGGAGTAGCAGCAGTAGCCTTGTGCCTTGTGATGTGCAGGGGGCAAGGGCTAAGAGCTGACCATGCCACACGCCCATGGAGCTCTCCCCGGATTCCCGACATGACCTCAGACACATGCCGAAACCAGTGGCGAGAGCCGGGAGCCACAGCAAAACATGTGCCGGGCATAGTTCACATTGCACACACAGAGATTGGATAGAGAGACTGGGGAGGCGGCCGGGTCGAGATGGATGCCGCCTGAAACTATTTTGATAAACAAGAGCTAGGGCAACAACACTGACTTAACTAGTTGGGAATTTTAGGCTAATAGCTGGCCTTTAAAGGAAATTGTCAGTATAGTCAGTGATTGGTTAGCTTAAACCTTAAAGAGTCGCTTGATAAATGGGTTCAGACTAAACAAAGTCAGAAATTAGCTTATTAAATCGTTGATAAATCAGTTTCTTATATTTAATTAACAAGTGTAAAAGTCCTTCAATTGGACCTCTTTGCATTAGGTACTTCGAGTCGGATTGAACATAAGTAAAAGGAATCTAATGACTCGCAATGAAGGCAAAAGATATTTCAAAATGAAATCAGTCTCTAACAAAAACTTAATGTTTATAAACCTTTGTTAATAGAACCCTTTTTGTATTTGGTCCTTCGAGCCGGACCGCTCGATTCTGCTTGCTTGCATTTTTAGGATAAATGGTAATCTATAAAACCTAAAACTCTAAACTAACTTAACCAATTGGTTATTTAAAAACAACATTAAGTTTTTCCAAGGAAAACCTGTAGCTAGAACTACCACAAAAAGTGAGTTTAAAATAATAAACCGAACCCTCTTTAAAGCCTAAGCTAAAACCATTTAAAAAAAAGGTAGATAACCTTCTTACATGACTTTAGCTCCCGCAAAGAAATGCCCAGGCAGCCAATAATTGAGTTGCGTTATTTTTATCCATCATCCTGGCGTGGGATGGATGGATGGATGGATGGATGGATGGGAGCATCGATGGCATCAATAGACATTTTCCGTGGGCGTCTCCTTTCGCAACCCGGCGTAATGTCAGGCCCCTTTGCTGTTCCTCTGCCTCTCTCCTGGCCTACTCTGTCAATAATTTTGTTGGCATCCCGCAACAGAAAATACAAAATACGGAAAATATATACCAACAAGAACAACAACAACAACGGGAAAACAGAAAACACGTTCAAAAGCCACGGACCTGTGTACAGGAAGCAATTACGGAACAGGCGGTACAGCCAGGTACAAAACACTAAGGCAACTGAGCAAGGAGTGCAGATTTTTCGGCACTGATAAATTACTTAATGTGCTGAGGCATGTTTGCTTAGATTTAAAAAAAGGGGATTTTACTGAATTTTTTCAAGTATTTATTGCATTTATTTTATGTTGGAATTAATATTTTATTATTCAGTGAAACGTTCTCCTATTTATTTTGAGTTCTGTTTTCAAACATTCCCCTTTAGTAAGACCTTTGATATTGTATAGCCTTAGTTATCAGTTTTGCCTTGTTTATAAATCTAAAACTCCATTAAATTTTATTTAATTTAGCGTTGCTTTTATTTTGTTTTAAAATAAAATGCAATAGAAACTCCTTTCAGTACGTATTTGATTTACCCAAAAAATCATCCGTTGCTTTTACAATTTGATGCCATCAAAATGTAATGGAAAAAATGTCTGTTACTTTGCCACTCATTCAATTAGGGAGTGTATTCATTTTGTCTTTTTAGATTTATACCCTTGCAAGGTATTATAATTATAGTCAGAAGCTTGTAACGCTGTCAAGGAGTCATTTCCGACCCTATAAATCATATATATTCTTGATCAGCATCAACAGGCGAGTCGATCTAGCCGTCTTTGAGAGAATAAAAAATTTTTAAATTTTTTTCAAAATTTTCTAAGGTCTTTTATCATTAAAATTGATTAAAAATGTAAAAAATTTTCAATTTTAAATTTAATATGCAGGTTTTTTAGCGTAATTATAACTAAAATGGGAACGCTTTCCGAATTCAAATTAATGCTTTTTTGGCCTAGTTATGACTTTTTAAAATTTTAAACTTGTTAAAAAAATTTTCATTCAAATATATCGATAAATATCGGTTTAAAAATGCTAATAGTTTCGATTTTCTATTCGATTCTATAATTTGATTGAAAACTGCAAGGGTATGCAACTTCGGCATTCCGAAATTAGTTTCCCTTCTTGTCTTTGTTTTTTATATACACATGATGTTATGTGACCTTCTTTATTATTTTATTAGTAATACATTGGCTCTTGTTATTTTTCAACGGGGTCTTCTTTATTAATTAAAAATGTTGTATATTGGCGAAATTTTGTGTTTAAAAATAATACCTAAACATAGGAGCTGCGACTGCTTTCTTATTTAATATATTTTTATATTTTTTTATAACTTTTTCAAATTGCATATGTATTACACACTTAATTTTCTTGCTTTATTTTAGCTTTGTTAGCTTTAGGAATATTTTTACATGTCTTTTTCCTTTTAATAAAATTTATTCAGCCTTTAAAATTAAAGCCTTATCCCTCCACACTATTCCCTCTAAAAAAAACTAAGCCTCTGTTAAAAAGTATATATATTTATGTATTTTCAAGTGTGTGTGAGTATGTCATGTCCTGGCATGAGTGTGTGTGGGAGTGAGTGTGTGTGTTGGTAATGAGGTTGTTTTTGCATGTTCACTCATAATACCAAATTTGGAGCTGTGTAACGCGTTGCTTTATCTATAAAACAACGCTGCTGGTGCTGCTGCTGCTGATGATGGCGGCTCAGGAAGCGTTTGGCTGCTGGAGGAAGTGGAAAATGGAAAATGCCGAGAGCATGGGAGAGGGGGGGAAAATGTGCGGGACGGGGGGGGCGGCAAAGAGCACTGAGTGCTATGGTTCCTGTGTCTTGTTCAATGCATTTCGCATTTTGACATGTAATTAAACGTTTTGCGGTCGACGCAACACACAACGCCAGAAAGAGGGCATAGAGAGAGCTTGTGGTTCGCAGAGCCATTTTCCATTGTCATTGGATATGATTCAGTCCCCAGAGCCAGTAGGGATATATCTCATATATATATGCACAGCATATATCTCTTACACACGCACACCACACTCGCTGCTCTGCATAAATATTGCGGCTGAAACAATGACGAGCGATTGATGTCAGAGGAAATGCGTCGTCCTGCAGAGGCCACACAAAATGAAATTGCTGAATTCGAATGAAGCGATATATAAGCAAGGGGTTAAGTCTCTCCACGGTTCTACACACTTTGGAAAGCATTAAGTATCGAAAAGGGTAAAGGTTAAGTTTGTGAGGTGACAGAGCCGCCTTTTAATTAAACAAAATGATGTGTGTTAGTTAATCTTTTCTGGCTTCGTTTAATTATTTGTTCAGTCAAAAAGTAGGCAACACATGTCTACGCACTAAGTTTTCTGCGGTTTTATAAACCCAAATAACATTTCTTACTTTCTTATTTTGCTTATTAAAGAAAAGCAAATAGAATTTAATTCAGTTAGAACTTCTCTTTTTTTCCCACAATTGGTATGTCTTTGAGGTCATTGCTCAAGTGAGCTAAGAATCTAAAGAAGCTCTTCTTCTTGGGCTGCAAATTAATTTAAGACCAGAGATAAAATAATACCAACAGCGGCGCGATGAAGTTTCTGCTTGTGGGTTAATGTTAAAGGCAGCTAGCTGCTGGGGTTAAGCTGGGGCTGGAGAGGGTTAAGCGGAGAGAGAGAGAGGTTTCCCCTCTTCAGAAGCTAAAAGTTTTTGTGGAAATGAGGAAAATAACATTTCATTGCATACTTTTAGGGCAACGCTGCTCGGGTTAACTCAATATTTTCTTGGCTCCTTGTGGCTTTTTTCGTAGTTGTAGTTGTTGATGATGTTGTTGGTGTTTGTGTTGTTGTTGTTGTTGTTGTCCGACGTACTTAAGCATGCATATGAAAATGCCGCCTTCTACACTATAAAGGAAAGTTCAGATTTGTCTAGACAAAAAAAAAAACATATTTGTAAAAATAACCTTTGAATTTTTAGAACTTGATCTTTGGGAAAATGCCCTAAAAGGGCACCTAATTCCTATAAAGCATATATATATTCTTGATCAGCATCAACAGGCAAGTCGATCTGGCCACATCCGGTAAAAAAAAAATGTTTTTTAAATTTTTTGTTATAGTTTACATAGTTAAAATTTTCAAAAATTGATACAAAATTTTATTTGAGTATGCAGATTTATTAACACAATAAAAACTAACATGGAAAAGCTATCGGAATTAAAATGAATGCTTTTTGACCTAGTTATGAATTTTTAACCACATGAAAATATCGATAAATATCGATTAAAATAAGCTCAATTATGATCGATTTCCAATTCATTCTTTTAATTCCATTTCAAACTGCAAGGGTATATAAACTTCGGCTTTAACTTTTTTTTAACACATTCTAAATGATCAATAAAAATGTATTTATATAACATTAATGCTTACATATAATTTCAAATAAAAACTGAATTTATAATCAAGGAAATTATGTTACATAAAAGAGCATTAACAAAAAATTCCCTAAATTTCCCTTACACATTTTATTTGAAACCTTTTTCTCCCTGTGCAGGGTCCTTAATGCCCCACTTTCTCTGCTAAGTGCAAGCGAGATGGCCTGCATTTGCGGAAGCAAGATGGAGCAAACATTCAGTCGGCCATTCATTCATTCATTTTCGCATTTCACTGGCTCACATTTCTTTCTCCAAATTGTTAAAATGGAGCATGCAAAATAATTGCGTGCACCCCACGCAACACCCACGCCCACGCCCACGCTCACGCCAACGCCCCTTTTTCGCACACCCCGTCACTTTATGCAACATTTTGCCAGGCATATAATATTTTGCTCTTAATTCGTTGGCCAAGTCCTCGCAGCACTTTAAAATTGCAATTGATGCCGAGCAGCTTTTTCCATTTGGGCCCAGCCATTGCCAGTGTTGCCAGCTAGGGGAACGAAATGGTAGCTAAACTTGGCATTTAAACCTAGTGGAAGGGTCGAGGGAAAAATATAAATTGTAAATAAATAATTATAGTTTAAATAAATTAAATATTGCAGAGTATTATTAAAGTTTTTAATTTATTTGCTTGATAATCTAAGCTGGCAACTCTGCTTGCTTACCCAAAAATACAACAAAATGTCAAGCTGGCAATGCTGCTCACTCTTAGTAATCTTCATAGTGCATGATGGCAACTCTATTTGATGAGTTGCAGCTAAACTACCAAAGTATGATATTTTAAAATAAAACTTAACTTTGAAAAACAACTCTCTGTACTATATGAAAGCTAAGCTGACCAACCCTTTTCATACAAATTGATAGAAATTTCTTCATAACAAAAAAATTGTTCAATCTTCAGAAGCATCTCAAAAATGCCAACTTGGCAACCCTGATAGTTTCAACAAAAAAGGAAAAACTTTGTTCATTAGAGAGCTAGAGAGGAGGAAATGCGTATTTGATTATCTTTCGGCTTCGGTCTTCGGACCAACAAAGCAATACAAATGGATGCCACAAATATGCATTTTGCAGGCCAAATTGTGCATTTGCCGATGGATAACATGGCACCAAGGCCAAGGCGGGGGTAATGCCAGTGAGGGGGGGATCATCAGGCTGCTGAAAGGCAGAGAAAAAATACATATAGTCTAGTCCGATTTCAAGTTGACTTGCAATGCAAGTGCAGTTGCATTCGATTAAGTCTTGTTTGCCAAAGGAGCCACATACTCGGTTACACAATATCACACACACACAGAGCACTCAAAGGAGTGGAGTGTGTGGTCCGGCAGAAGAATTTTCTATTTTTTTGTATTTTTTATTTGTTGTGGTTTTATTTTTGGGGTACATTAGAATTCGATTTTCTTGTTGATGCAGTTCTTTGGGTGTCATTCCAGAATGTGGCTTCGTTTTTTTTGTCATTAAGCTCCCTCAGAGTTTCTAAAAAGAATCTCTTAGGTTGGCTAATGCTTGCACATATCAGGCAAAGCGTGCCAGAAAGAAGGAGAGAGCCACAAGAGAGCTATATGCGAAATTCGAACTATAACATAAACATATTGATAATATCGTAAACTTTGATATATGGTATTTCTTAAATATTAAGAAATAACGCTTGTGAAGATTTATTGTTTTATTTATTTATCGGATTTTTCGATTAATAAATCTTCGATATATTGCTTCTACAAACAAAGCAGCCAGAGCAAACAAATGTAAGTTTTTGCACAGACTGTTCGTAACCAAACCGAATCAAAAATTAGTAGACCCAATATTAGGTAGACTAAAAACTCTGGCGTTCACCTTTAATTGTATTAATAAAAGCCAAGAGATGGATACCCATAACAACAACGAGGTGGAGAACCAAGGCCCCGCACGGACAACGGGCGGCCGGAGGATGAGCACCCTCAATGCGCCCCGGCACCAGGCTACCCAGGAGATGGCCCGTGGTCTCCGGGATGCCCAGATCATGGTCGATCCATTGGCTAGGCGACAGCGCCAGCAGCGGCGTGAGTTTGAGCGGGAAATTATGGAGCTGTTCAATCGCATTTCCAGCAGCTCGCAGCCGGTCAAGCGGGAGCCCGGAAGCCACCGTTTACTGCACCGCAGAAATAACACTCCGAATTTACAAAAGAAGCCATCAAAGCTGACATTCATGCGCATTTAAGGACACCAACGAATACACCAATGAATGGCCCGAGGAAATACACCAACAGTAGTGAAATTGATGAAAATGCAAATAATACACCAACAGCAATGCATACACTTCCAAACTACTTTTGCAACGTAAGATATGCACATATATATATATATATATATATATGTATATGTATTTTCCAAATTTATATTTGAAATACCACTAATGAGTCCACAATCGAACTAGAACAAACATCAATCAACTCGAAGCACAACAATGTACAGCGATGCAGCGATATGTATGGAAAGCACCACACAATGTGCAAATTATTGAAATATAAAAACAAAGGAATAAGCCAACAAAAAGCTATATAAATTATTGTAAACAGTCGGAGCTGGGAATTAGACTAGCACAAAACAGTTGCATACTAATTTTAAGCAATTAAAACGCTTACAAATAACACCAAGAGCAGAAGGAGCTTTGGTTTGGTCAACTAATACGGATTTCGGTTAAACAAAACAAAGTCTAGTTCACACATTTATCCCTCTTAAGGCTTCCACGAGGAGATAGTCCGTATGTTATTTAATTGAATTTATTTGGAAACATTGGGGGAACCATAATTGATGATATCTTCGCTCAGCCCACAGGTAGCAGTGGGATATAGGCCATACACGTTACGATTTGGCAGAACATTAAAGGAAGGACCAAGGACGACTGAACCCCATAAAAGATAACAGTTCCACACACACAATCCTTGAGTCGAGGACTGGCTGTAACCTAACCTTTGTGCCTCTTGTCCTGTGTGTCCCGTGTCCCGTGTCCTGTGTCCGCCTGGATCTGCAGTCCTTTAGTCGTTTTGCGTCCTTTGGCTTGGCCATTGAGCTGGCAGCCTTAACCCGCATCGAGCGGAGGCTGTCTGTAATGACCCACTTGTGTTGTTCTGCTCCCTTTTCCTTTCCCTTTCCAGCTTTCCAGCTTTCTCCCTATACTTTGCCCCTTCCCCTCCTGCCTTTTAGTGCATTCAAATGCTCACTCATCAAAATCAAAAGTCAAATTGTCTGTCTAAGCCGAAGAGGAGGCGGCCCATAAACAGTCGGTGTTGCCAACTTGGCTGCTTTATGGCCAACAGAAACTGGTTATTTGGGTTAATTTGAGGACTTGATCTGTTTATTTATAAGATTTTAGTGAATAAGGGAGTTGTATAGTATTTTTAGAGACTTGACGATCTAAAGATTTACCTTTATATGATCTATTTTATTCCTGGTATCTCTCTGACCCATTTCAGGTATATTTGTGGAGTATTTCTGACACATTATCATCTTAAAAATCCGAGAAACCATTTAATTATGAACCCTTGGCTGCTTTACTAACTTCTCTTGATCAGAAACCTTTTTCTTTAATCTTGGAATATTTTATTAATATAGAAATCCTCTGATATCTTTAATATCAAATTTCTCCTACAATTTCCTATCCAAGAAATCCCCTTAAACTCCATTTGGTGATACGCATTGTCCTTAAGGACATCACTGTTGCCTCTTTTTGGGTAGACTCTGGTGGAATAGCCGGGATGCTGTGCGCCCCCTCCTGCAATTGCTATTAAGTTCACTTTACGTCCAGAAGTCAAAGTGAAAGTACCGGGGAGGTTACGGTTACGGGTACCGGCTGCTATTTATTTTCATTTTCGTGCATTTATGGCTTCATCTGCCCCAACTCACTGACACTTTGTCGTTTTTATCGTTTCAGCGTTAATTCGGTTAAGCACTTAAAGCCACCGGGCCAGGGACTGGACCACATGGACCTGGGCCGCGCTCCTGGCGCCTGCCTGGTCAGCTCGGGACTACGACTGCGAGAAATGCTGGCTCTGCGAGGACAAATTACGTGGCTCAAGCAGCAGCAGGAGCAGTCACCCGCCTAGAGTCCGATTCGAAGCAGTTCCGGGGGACACCTTTGGGTCCCCATTAGCTGGCACAGAGAGAGAGAGAGAGAGAGCGTGTGTGCCAGAGTCATGTCCAGCAGTCACTCCGGCACAATTGGCCGTAAACGCGGCGGCAGTGCCGCCGGTAGCGAGTACTACTACTCCTCCTCCGGCGGTATCGGTTCCAGCTCTGGAGGCGGTGCCGGTGGAGGCGGCGGCGGCGGCGGAGAGCAGCTGCGACGCCAGCGTTCAGCGGAATGGCACAGTCATCGTCACGGTCACGGTCACGGTCATGGTCACGGCCATGGACTGGGCCATGGCCTCAGTCTCGGCTTGGGCCACGGTTATGGCAGCAGCAGCGAGGATGAGTACCAGAACACCGGGCAGGCGACGGCATTCGATACCCAGCTGCTGGCACAGCTCCTCCTCCAGAGTCAACAATTGGCAAGTAAGTACGAGATGCTCCTTAAGGAGTGCATTTTTCGCATTTGGAAAAGGACACAGATTATGGCATTGCAAATCATTGCATACTTTTGAGGGACAGACAAAAATTGCTTAAAATATCTGCATAAATTTGATATTAAAAAATGTAATTTTATAGCTTTCCTTTATTTTCCTTGATTTTTCATAGATTTTGTAAAGCTTTTTATTAGTTTTGCATCTGTTTATCATTAATGTTCCCTATATTTTGTCAATAGATTATTTTTGTATTAATTTCCTCATAGTCTTTCCTAAGTTTTTTCATCGATTTTTCTTTGATTTTCATTTTGCACATATTTTTTAAGGGATATATATTATATATATTATAATTTCAGTCAGAAGCTTGCTACGCAGTGAAGGAGTCATTTCCGACACTATATATCATATATATTCTTGATCAGCATGAACAGCCGAATCGATCTAGCTATATTTAGTAAAAATAAATTTTTTCGAATTTTTTTTTCAAAATTTAGTTATTAAATTTTATATTGTTAAACTGACAAAATTTGACAAAAATTCAAATTACTTAAATTATAAAACTCAATATGCAGGTTTGTTAACCTGTTAAAAACTAGCACAGAACAGCTTTCCGAATTGAAATTAATGTTGTTTTGGCTTAGTTATGAGTTTTTTAAACCTTGATTTATCGAAAATATTGCCATATAAAAATATCAATAAATATTGGTTCAAAGAATGGTAATATTATTGCAGTCAGTCCTGTAACTCTGTGAAGGAGTCATTTCCGACCCCACAAATCATATATATTCTTGATCAGCATAAACAGCCGAATCGATCTAGCTATGCCTGGTAGAAAAAAAATTTTCAAATTTTTTTTTTCAAAATTTTTGTCATTAAATTTTATATTGTTAGACTGTCAAAATTTGACAAAAATTTAATTCGATTTAATTTGAAAACTTGGTATGCAGATTTGTTAACCTTATAAAAACTAGCACAGAACAGCTTTCCGAATAGAAATTACTGCATTTTTGGCTTAGTTATGAGATTTTGAAATTAGCTTTATGTCATATAAAAATATCGATATATATCGGTTTGAAGAAGGGTAATATTATTTTAGTCAGGAGGTTGTAATGCTGTGAAGGAGTCATTTCCGACCCTATAAATCATATATATTCTTGATCAGCATGAAAAGCCGAATCGATCTAGCCATGTTTTGGTAGAAAAAAATTTTTCGATTTTTTTTTCAAAATTTTTGTTATTAAATTTCATATTATGAAAATGTCAAAATTTGACAAAAATTTAATTTGATTAAATTTAAAAACTCAAAATGCAGATTTGTTAACCTTATAAAAACTAGCACAGAACAGCAGTCCGATTGGAAATGAATACATTTTTGACTTAGTTATAACCGATTTCCTTTGCAAGGGTATATTATTTAGGGTTCCCGATGTTTCTTGTTTTTTGTTTTATTTTTTATAGATTTTCTTTAAATTATTTATAGAATTTTTATAGGTATTACTTCTTGTTGTGTATTTTTTATAAACAGATTTTTATAACGTTTTTTAAACACATTTTTAATAGCTTTTTCATAGATTTTGTGTAGTTTTTTCAGACTTTTCATGTATTCACAAATTATTCAATTATTTTTCATTCATTTTATCATTGATTTGTCATAGATTTCTCTTATAGTTTTGCGTATTGATTTGTTCCAATATTTCTCTCACTGTAGCCCACATTTATTTGTGAAGGGTTTCCTTTTATATTTAGTTTGGTTATTAGGGGGTCATGCGGTGTGGCGGTCAAATGCGATTTGCCAGTCGACCGACTTAGTAAATATTCATTATTTTATTTAATTGAATTATTCAGCAACTGCCGCAACTGTGTGCCGCCAGGATGCCGGGGTAAGCAACTATTCTGGCTTATCCTGGACACAAATCGATTCCAATTGCTGGCCATTGACATGGAGAAGGCCAAGACGAGACGAGATGAGATGTTGATGATGATGATGATGATGATGGGGGCACTCCTGACAGTCCTTTGATTGAATTGAATAAATTGCTACGATATCTGACAGTGAATTCTGGCTTTAGAGGCTTTACCTCGATTTCGTGGAATTAAATTAACATAAAGCAATATTTTGAGGTTAACGTAGGGTTTAAAAAATTAATTAAAAGGTTTTTTTTTTTTGTAGAAATCTCTATTGGAACCACTTTAAATAATTTTATTCAAAGAATTGTTGAACATTTGCGTATCCTTTAGGGGATTCCCCACTGTACTCACCACTCTCGGGTGGCAGCACCGCGAACGTCAGCAGTGCGCAATTCAATTACAATCAAGTTGGCAGCACCGGCCTAATGGCCGACACAATGGCACATCCTGCCGACATTATCCTTGCGCCACCTCCGACTCCCCCGGAGCGAACTTAATCGAAGCATAAAACGCAAATCGCAGCGACTACCGAGGCGAACGCGCGCTCTTTTTACGGGTCCCCGACTGCCTCCAGCTGCCATTTCTGCATTTGTTTCGGCCCATTTTATTGTCTGTTAATATTTAATGCAATTTACGATTCATTTTTTACAACCTAATAACGCTCGGACGAACGCGACGACGAACTCGACGGACTTTTCGCAAATTGTTTGCCGGCCGTTACTCTCGCGGGAAAATTGAAAAGCCAAGAGCAGCGGGCCAGGCTCCATGGAAAAGCCAAATAGCGGCTGGGAAAAACGACGACTGTGTCAGGCGGCGTGTGAAATTGTAAACTGTTTTAACTATAAAGTCGAGCTTAAATTGTAAATGTGGGGCATATGGAAAGATGGTATCTTTATAGGTTATATAGGCTTTTCAAAATTCTTTTCTTTTTAGAGTTCTCTTGGTTTAAGTTTTCCTAACTAGCAAATTTAGTATAAACACAAGAGATAATTTAAGTCTTAAAGTCTGTGGAAAACCTTTCTGTTTTTTTAAGTTTTTTTACATTTTAAAGCAAGTAAAGTCATTTTGAATTAAAATTCCGTTTAAAAGTATGCAATGATATTTGAAATTTCGTTAATTTAAATCTTTTGCATACATTTTTCGCAGCTCATTAATTGATTTTCAATCAGAAAGTAATTTCCTTTTGGTTTCTTATACTCTATGGCCATAGAGTGTCTATCCTCAATAAAATTCCCTCCAAAAGTATGCAATGATACCTGAAATCTCTCAAATTTTAAATTATTCCAATTTGAAAGAACTCTCTCCACTTCATTCTAAAACTCTTTCCATTTATGAAAATGAAACCTAATGTTTGTTTCATCTTCCCCCAGGCATGGAGCACTATAACTCTGACTGCGAACCGGATTATCTACGTCATCGCGATCGCCATGTCCTGGAGAATACGTCACCTGGCGATCTCCCAGCAGCCTCGGCCAACGTGACCATTCCCGTTGCCGTTCCCGCACCCGCTCCCGAGGTGACCTACGCCCAGCCGCACCAGCAGCGCTCCTCAATGGGCTCGCCCATGAAGCTAGTGTCCACCGTGTCGGCGGGCAAGTATCAGACCAATGCGAACCTGGGCCTCTTCCCGAACAGCAGCAGCAGCGGCAGCAGTGTCCAGAATGGACCCGGCGCCAGCGTGGCCGCCGTGGCCTCGCCACGCAGTACAAACCCCTTCCTGAGCTCCAAGTTTTCCGGCGAGGATAATGCCTTGGATAATGTCCTGCTGCCGGCATCAGCTTCGTCCTCAACAGCGGCGTCCAGCAATCGCAGTCACAGGAGCGGGGGAGGAGGAGCAGCAAGGAGCACACTGAATCGTCTCAGTGGAATGACCAGTTCCAGCAGCGATTCCCATCATCATCAGCAGCAGCAGCAGCTCTCCCAGATGGCCGCCGTGAAGCAGCTGCTCCAGCCGGAGGATAGCGGCGATGAGTTCGTCCTGGGGCGCGGTGGCAATGGCAGCCACAGCAGCGGACGGGAGTCGGAGGAGCCGCCGCCGGAACCGGCGCCGCCAGAGATTCCGCCGCGGACGCAATCGCTGCTCATGTCCCTCCGCAAGCACTCCGACTACAAGCTCAAGTACGAGGAGAAGGGCGACCAGAAGCACGAGGAGTTCATCCCCACCAGCCAGCTGCAGAAGGGTGAGTTGCAAGTCGGCGCTAACTAAGGGGTTTATTTCGTGCACTTTGAATAATAATAATAATATGGAATTGAAGTTCAAGAAAATGTCTGACCAAGTTGGCTTTGCCTGAAAAGTACATTTTCTTCAGGATATTTTTTGTATATTAGGGTAGAAAGCTATATCTTGCCAAGATGGGAGACCTACACTTAATATAAGCAGATTAATATGAGTTTCCATGAACTTACTGCCTGCTCAGCGATAAATAATGAATGCAATAAGAAAAATATCGATAAATATCGTTGCCTATCGCTTGGCTATAATCGATTTCAGACTCCATTCTGCAAGATTATAGAAACCCCTCAAGTTATTTTCCTTTCCTGCTTTAAAATAATCTAAATCCAATCATCAAATCATCCTTGAACATATATTTATTTAAATAAATAAAATATTAAGTGTCGGACGGGGTACAGCGAACGGATAGCTGGGGCTGTGGTCTTGGATATTGGGAAGCGGGTCCAATAATTCCAGATGCCAGGCTGCTCATCAAAATTGCGACGGGTTCCATCACCAGATATCATGTTGTGTGTGTGTGTGTGTGTGTGTTTCTGCGTCTGTGTGTGTGCTTAAGAGAGTGTGTGTATGTGTGCGAGTGTGTTCTGCCAAAATTAAAAATCAACTTTCAGTACATAAGATACTATATTAATACTCACTCGATACCAAGCGCGTGTAAATGGGATCAGTGCAGTTGGAAAACATAGAAATTGAGAGTTTCATCATCCATAAAAGTAAACAGAGTGTGTGTGTGTGTGTGTCTGAAAGAAAATCCATTTGAAATTCCATTATACACTTTGTTGAGATACCTCACCTTTTGGCATCTTCAGGATTTGATTCCTTTTGGCGCAACGAACTTTAAGTGTAGGTGTTGGCGCGGAAATCAACTTGTAATTTTTTTAACTAGAACAAGAACGAGAACTAAAACTTGACCTAAGTAGAAATAGTTTCTAATTAATCAAAATAAAAGTGAACAAAGGTCCAGCGTAGTGCTTACCACCTTCAGCCTATTTCCAGTTCCAATTAATCTGAACTCTGAACTCTGAGGGACGCTCGAAAAACGAATAAGGACAAAACATAGCGTTTCAGACATGGAATCTAAAACAAACAAAAATTTTCCTATTACCAAAAATGTTGTCTTTTTTGTTGCACTTTTTTTTACCATTTTCACTGAAATTTTTGAACTTTTTTAGATTTTTTGAGCCGAAATAAAAGTAGTTGTGCTCCCGATGAGCTCTGGCTCAGTCTCGAAACTTGAAACTGAACTCGAACAACGAATAAAGACAAAACATGGCGATTCAGAAAAGGAATCTGAAACAAAAGAAAAATTTTCCTATTACCAAAAAAATTACTTTTTTTTTTGTTTCACTTTTTTTTAACCTTTTTTACTGAAAATTTTGAATTTTTTAGAGCCGAAATAAAAGTAGTTGTGCTCCAGACGAGCTCTGGCTGCAAACTGAATATTTTCCGGCTGGGCCTATAGACCTGCCAGTGACAGGAGCATTTTTCGGATGACAAGGATTACTAGATCGAATTTTTACCAATTTTCTTTGTTTTTTCCAAATTCAATCTCAGTAGGCCAACAGTTGAGACTGTGGTGGAATTTGCTTTTAATTTAAGTTTGAAATTTAATTTTTAGTGAGGGAATAATTTCAAATTCGATTTAAATTAAACAAGAGGTTTAGGTATATTTAATCAATATTTTCATATGCTAGTTTTTTTGGGATAAATCAAAGATTTTCAAATATCATAAATCAGCCAAAAATTCATTAATTTCAATTCGAAAAGCTGTTCTGTGCTAGTTTTTATAAAATTAACAATTCTGCATATTTAGTTTTAAGATTTAATCAAAATAAATTTTTGTCAAATTTTCACATTTTAATAATATGAAATTTAATAACCAAAATTTTGAACAAAAATTCGAAAAAAAATTTGTTTACCAAACAT
Source organism: Drosophila bunnanda (assembly GCA_035046265.1). NCBI lineage: Eukaryota > Metazoa > Arthropoda > Insecta > Diptera > Drosophilidae > Drosophila > Drosophila bunnanda. The sequence continues at coordinate 2,379,589 of JAWNOB010000083.1, read as the reverse complement.
GGCTAGATCGATTCGGCTGTTAATGCTGATCAAGAATATATATAGTTTATAGGGTTTTAAATGACTCCTTCATACAATTACAAGCTCCAGACTCTATAAATATTACCATTCTTTGAACCGATATTTATCGATATTTTTATATGGCAATATTAACGAGAAATCAAAGCTTAAAAAACTCATAACTCTGCCAAAAATGCATTAAATTTAATTCGGAAAGCTGTTCCGTGCTTGTTTTTATAATATTATCAGTTCTGCATATTTAGTTTTTAAATTTAAGCAATTTTAATTTTTGTCAAATTTTGACCTTTTAACAATATAAAATTTAATGACAGAATTTTGAAAAAAAAAATTATCAAAAATTTTTTTCTACCAGACATGGCTAGATCGATTCGGCTTTTAATGCTGATCAAGAATATATATGATTTATGGGGTCGGAAATTACTCCTTCACTGCGTTTTAGGCTTCTCACTAAAATTATAATACGCTGTAAAGGTGTAAATATGAGATCTCTATTTATATTTTAAAATATTTATCTTCATAATTATGTAAACATGAAATCTTTATTTATATTTTTAAATGTTTATTTTATTTATTTATCACGCAAACAGCATAATAATAATAAAGAAACCCCATTTATTTTAAGTTGGGAAAAGTGTTCCCAGGCAGGGAAATTATAAGTAGGGAAATTACTAATAAGAAAATTTCTTCAACCAACTTTAAAGCTGGGAAATTACATAAAATATCCCGTAGCTTTTAGTCCCAAGCTTTTCTTTCTCACAATTCCAAGTCCTTGTCGATGTTTTTCGCATTTTCCGAAAGCTTTTCTTCGTAATAGATTTTCCACAGAACGTTAACAGAACGAAAGCTTGGGACACGTATTTCGAAAAGCTCTTAAAGTTTATGTTCCAGGATTAAAACATTTACTTATATTTGTTCCATTTCTGTTACTTTTTACAGACTATATACTTAGTGACAACCTCCGTTCGGATCAACAGCTGAAACCGCTATCACCTGGCGACTCAAATGGGTAAGTGAATGCCAATTTTAATTTTTTAAATGCATTATTTATAAAATATACAAGAATTTTGACATTCAAAGGGGATTTAGGCAGACTTTAGGCCTTCCAATGTATATTATTAATTCTCTTTCTGAAACTTGAAGTGGAAACACTACTCTTTAATGATAAATGGATAAAATTTGGGCTTACTTAAAATTCTTTTTTGGTAAAATGAGCGCTAAAATCTATATTCTTCCTATACTCTTATATTTATACCCTAACCTTGAATCTTGTCATTTTTTGGCTGACAATGGCCTTGGATTAATGGCCATCTTTGTGATGTTACCGTCATTGAAACCCGGCTTAAATCCATCATTCGCATCTTTTTGGGAAGGGTAAAGGGTAAAGGGATTTTGAAAGTGTATTTGTGTTTGTGTGTTTTTTTTTTCTTTTTTCTTTTCTCTTTTTTTTTTTGTGTTTGGTAGAACCAGGACGATATTAGGGAAAAATAGCGCCGAAGGAGGAACCTCCATGAGATGTCAACGTTTGCCCTCTAATCTCCGGCTGCGACTAGGGCTCACTTTGGTGCTCATGTTTCCCCCCCAAAAACCGACCAGAGACAAAGGCAATAAATGCACTGAGAAAAACTGGACGTGACTGGGACAGGGAATTGGTTTTGAATATCATAAAAGTGTAGGATAATGATGTGTATATAAATACTATTTTATTGGGAGTTATTTTGAAGAACTTTAAGCTTTTTCCCTAATTTTCTTAAGGGTTTTGAAACCTTTTTATTTCGAAAGAGTGATTTATATTAAAAAAAAAAGATTCCCTTTTATATAATTTTCTTTGTGTGCTTTTTCCCCGGAAGTGCTGGATAAAATGAAGCTGGCCTCATGTTAACGGCAATTAAATCCGCAAACTGGTTTTTCGCATTGGCATCCGTGTTTTCCCCCGGATCGCTGTTTGTTTGTTTATCAGCCATGTCCCTTTGTCCCTCTGTCCCACTGTCGCCGTGTCTGCTTGTCCCTTCTGTGTCCCAGTGTCTCGTATCTCATCCACAAGTGCAGTGCTCCATTGTAATCCTGGCCAGATGTGGAGACACCAAAGCCGCAGCGCCAAACTTCAAAATGGCTGCCGCTACACTGGTGGCCATTGGATTCTCCTTTCTTGTTTTGTTCCCCCTCTTTTTTTGTTGTTGTTGTCTCTGAGTTCTCCTCCTGGTTTTTCCTAGCCCGGCTCTGCTCCGACTTTTCCTCGCATCTCCTGGCCAAAAAGATGTCCGTAGCATTTTGCGGTTTTGTAAGCGGCTTTCGCCTCGCATTTTGTTTGCTCTGCTCCTCTGTTGCTCCTCTGGATTTCCTCGTCCTTTAGGCCAGCCTCTGTGTGTGTGTGTGTGCCACGCCCCGGGTTTTCCTACCCCTTCGTATATTTTCCCACCTGCCACCTGATGCTCCTGAAGCTCCAGTTTCAGTTCCAGCACCGAAGTGGCTGTGTGCAGCATAATTAAAGAACTCGCTTGGAGATTACGTGGTTTTATAGGTTTAACCATTGCCATTGGATTCCCTGCCCCTGCTCGAGGATTTTCCACAGATAGAGAGAGAGAGAGACTGCGAAGGCATCGGGCGCGGAAAAGCGTTTCAGGTAGCCGAAAGTTTTCACCGCAAGACAGACGCTAATGTTACAGCTAATGATTGCGGAGCTGGCAGGACCTTCTTCTCCGCCTCCTTCTCCTCCTCCTTGGAGCATCTCGGATATCCCAGTGAATGGTAACACAAACACAATGGGCAGAGGCTTAAAAAGCGGCGGGATTTTCTTTAGGGAAGAGAGATGATAGTCAAGCGGTTTGTTTACACTAAATTAGAATGCAGATAGGCTAAAGAGAGATAGACGTATATACCTATAGAGAGAGATGGAGAGATGCAGAGAGTTTCTCCTTAATTCTGTGGAGATATTTCGGATCCAAGGGGGCTTAGTTAATTATGTCAGGTGTAAGTAACTACTAGGGAAAGCCAGAAGGTAATTTAAACACTTGCAATCCCTGGAGACTTGAAATTTCCCGGGCAACTACCTAAAAGTGATAGTTTTATAAAATACTTACATATATTTATTTTTCACATAATCCCAAAAAACAAACGCAACATTTAGACTTACAAAAGGGAAGCCCACAAGCTGAACCTACCATCCATTATGTTTCTGGCCAAAAGATGAGAGATTATGTAGGGGACATGGCATATTCTATTAATGTTGGCGGATCATGAAAGTTTTTACAACTAAAACCGGATTGGAATTGGCAATTTCATGCTTCGAGTGCAGGGCCGCGGAAAGAGAGCTGCCATTTTTATGGCACATTCGTGAGCTTATTGTAATGAATTGCCTGGGATTTCTCTATTTTTTTTTGACGAAGGATTTTCCAAGCGAGAGCAGGGGGCAGAGCAGGAGCGAAGCAAATCAAAAGGTACTGGGGGGAAATGTGGAGCATGTGGCATTCACTGTAATCATAATTTTATGTCCGTCTAAGTAGCTGCGCATGACGACTGTCAACGACACGGCCGTTATCCTGACCCACTGCCACAATCCTGCCGCGGACCATTCCCCCGTTTTTGCATTATCCTGCACTTGGGGAAATTTATAAGAGAAATTCTTAAGGTATATTTTATTGCCGATACATTCTAGTTTATTTATTCAGTTATGTTTTTAAGAGAGGACAACTTAAATATTTTAAGGTCTCTCAGAGTGCAGTCTCTGGTTTGCTATGGCTTGTACATTCCAAGCAAAGCATGGAAGAGAGATCGGAAGGCAGAGATCCCTCTAACAAGAAAGGAGCCGTCTCTCTTTGGAGAGTAAAAATGCAAGGCTCTCTCAGAGTGCCACATAAAATAAACTCTCTCGTACTCGCCATGGCTTGTACTTTGCAGGTAAAGCGTGAAAGAAAAAGAGAGAGGCAGAGATATAGAGAGAAAAAGAAAGAGAGTGGCGGGGAGATCTTCTCTCCTTGAGAGCTCTGGTATATTTATAATTTTTTTTAAGTTACAATATATACAAAAATAATACAAGGAATAGCTTAATTTTTAAACTCTTTAAAAATGTTTTTTTTATTTATTAAAAGAAATCTATTAACTTAAACAAAAACTCCCCCCATTAGATATAATTGTCAACTAAATAATAAAAGATAATCTCTATAGAAAATAATATATTTTGCGGGCAGTGTATCCTCGCATCTGCACATCCTGTCAGGCAACGTCTTAAGCTGTCTGCCACACGTTGTGGCTGCCACAAATTCAAAGGAGGAGTGGCAAATGGGACAATAAGGGGAGTGAAGTTGGAGTCCTGCAACAGTTAGCGGTCAATTGACTGCGCCGACTGGCCATCATCCTGGCCAGTTGTCTTTGGCAGATCTGGGTCCGGACTGTCTGTCTGTACCAGGAATGGGAATGGTAATGGAAACCGAGTCTCCAAATGTGACAGCAGGCAGGAAGGCAGGCAGGACTTTTCCATCCTTGAAAAGACTGTCTTCAAAATTGAAAAGAAATAGAGTATTATATGAGAATACTTCTCAAGCTATTTAACAGTTGAAAGGAAAATTATTTTTTGTCTTAAAAAATAATTTATTAGGCTATTTATGCTTTTTAAATATTTTAAATCCTTACTTTATTGTTTACAAAATGCTAACAAAGTGAATCTGTATGATCTGAGTGATCTTTTTAAGGGTTCTCTGGCTGATCATCTTGGCTGACAGTCGAAGATGTATGATGGAAATTAATAAGACAAGCGTAAACATTTGGAAGAAGTTGTTTTCCATGGCAAAGTGACTCAATCAGTTACCGGAAAAATCACCACCTCGAAGAAAAACCCTTTCCCTTCCTTTCGTTTTCCCAACGCCTCCGCATTTCTTTTCTCCATCGATTGAGTGAGTATCTCACTGAGTGACTGGCTCTGTTTTCTTCAGTTTTGTGTGTTAAAAAACAAAGTCTTGGGAAAATAATAGAAGTAGAGAACAGATTCATTCGACTAAGAGATACCTTCGTAGGAATACTTAATATTTTCAAGGTGCAAAATTATTTAAATTATTAGTAATCAAAACAAGAAAAATCGACTCTAAATCATCTAAATCCAAAAACTTAACAGTTAAAACCTCTGATTACCCAAGTCAATCTTCTGGTAATATGATCTCTAAAAGCAAAACACAGCCAGATACTTTGTTAAGGTATCCGAAAGATACGAAATGCTGTATACCTTAACCCTTGGCATTGGCAGTGGGATGGGGGTATCAAAAGCGAGGAAAACCGAAACAGACTAATTGAAAACAATCATTAAACAGAAACTGAGACCTGGAGATACGGAATAAAGTGGAGAGTGAGCGGAGCGAAGGCATGGGCGCCCGTTTATGTGTATCACTTAATTATAACTGTACACACACATCCGCCAGGCGATATATAGCATCCAGAAGATACATTTACACTGCTCAAAAAAGGAATCTTTCAATGTACAAAACAAGAAAATGTATTTGAAGCATTGAAATGTTTTAAAGGGCTAATTGAATTTTATTTAAATATTAAAGGTTCAGGTTCAGGAATTTATTATATCAATGTTATCTATTGATTTATCAAAGTATTTTCAGCTCTTTTTAGCTGAAACTTTGATTTTGTTTGTAGTTTCCCTATATTTTAATATAGAAAAATAACCTGTTGCTTTATTATACGACTTAAACTTTGGCTGCCTTTTCTCCCAGTGCACATCTGTGAGATACAACAGCTCTGTGGGATACTCGCCTGAGTTTGCTTATCCACTTCATTAAAGGAGTTGAGTTGCGCCCCGAGACGAGTCGAGTTGAGTTGAAAAGGTGACTGGCGACGGGATCGGATCGGGGGTTGCTGAGGCGATATGGGATATATATATCCATATATATATATATATATATACATTTAGAGATGGAATGCCCAAAAGCAGTAGGAGTTGACCGCAGAGACGTCCCACTGTGAGTTGGGTTCTTTGTGGCTCTTCAGACTGTAGACCTTCGTCAGCTCATCGCGGCTCACTTCTTTATTAATTATGCAGTTTTTTGTTGTTTTGTTTTTTTCTTTTTTTTTTTTTGGCTGGACTTAGCTGGGGCTTAGTCCGCGATTTGGGCGCCCTTCTCTTTCCCATAATTTCGCGTAATTATATTCAATTGTTTAATTGCCGACTGATTTGGCTTAATTGAATTTGTCTCTGCATGTCACAACAAGGTTGAAAGTTCAGCGGCAATCAGCTCAAAAAACATAAAACGGAAATCGTTGGAGGAGAGCTTAAACTAAGTTTTTAAGAGATTTTTAGAAGAGATAAATATCAGATTTTAGAGAAATTTATAGGAATTTATTGTAGATATAAATAATTGGGGAAAAATAAATTCTACGGAAGCCTTTAGAATTAATTTTCAGCTTAATAAAATATCATTCAATGTCGTTTGACTTTTTTGAACTCCCAAAAAAAATTCTTTAGTCAAAAATATATTAAAAATAATTTTAATAATTATACAATTAATTGTTTTAAAGCTTAATTTCCTTAAATATATAATTTATTGTTTGATATTTTCATTTTGTGATATTTTCATTGAAAGATCTTTGAATCTTGTTAGATTTTCATTGAAAATCTCTTGATGAATGGTTGAAAGTTTCCCATTATTTGTATTTTTTTTTATTATTATTATTTGGTGATGGACTATCCCTGGTTTACAAGAGATTTATATATATATATATAGATATATATTCATATCGTCCAACCGAAACGGATCAGCTTACCAATAACAAATGGCCAACTATCAACTATAATAAAGGCAACAACAATGCGGGCCCACGCAACAATAACAGCAACAAATACGAAATGGGAAAATTTCAAAAATATGTGTCGTCTTTCCTCAAGTGGTGGCGCTCAAAAAAAAAAAAAATACAATTTGAAGAAAATGGGAAAACAAGAGAAAAGGGGAAGGGGAAGTGAGATCCCATCACTCATGTGAAATTCATAAATTCACGCCGCCAACGCTGCAATTAATCTAAGGCCTCTGACACTGAAAGAAAATGAGGAAAAACCATCCAAATAAAAATTGGAATAAATCAAATTAAACATTTTATGAATTTTTGAGATTTTTAACACTATATCCTCTTACAAAACATTTATATATGCATTTAAATAATTAGTCAAATTTTGTTCTCAATTGTTTTCTTCGTTATTGATTAAGAATTTAATTGCAAATCGAAGTTTACATGAATTTGGGCAATTATTAGCTTTTTGGCCTTTGTATGCCTCCAAGGAAATCAAAAACACAAATCAAAGGTTTTAAAATATCATAACTAAGCCAAAATAGCATTAATTTCAATTCGGAAAGCTGTTCTGTGCTAGTTTTCATAAGGTTAACAAAGCTGCATACTGAGTTTTTAAATTTACGCAAATTAAATTTTTGTCAAAATTTGCCATTTTCATAATATCAAATCAAATCAAAAAATTTTGAAACAAAAATTAAAAAAATTTTTTTTGACCAAACATGTCTAGATCGATTCGTCTGTTCATGCTGATCAAGAATATATATGGTTTATAGGATCGGAAATGACTCCTTCATAGAGTTACAAGCTCCAGACATGATTAATATTACCCTTCCTTGAACCTATATTTATCGATATTTTTATATGACAATATTTCCGATAAATCAAGGATAAAAAACTCATAACTAAGCCAAAAATGAATTAATTTTGATTCGGAAAGCTGTTCTGTGCTAGTTTTTATAAGGTTAACAAATCTGCATACTAAGTTATTACATTTAATCAAATTCAATTTTTGTCAAATTTTGACACTTTAACAATATGAAATTTAATGACAAAAATTTTGAAAATAAAAATCGAAAACATTTTTTCTACCAAACATACCTAGATCGATTCGTCTGTTTATGCTGATCAAGAATATATATGATTTATAGGGTCGGAAATGACTCCTTACCTGCATTTCAAGCTTCTGACTGAAATTATAAGCACATATTTATTTATTTATTTATACATTTGTCGTATTTAATTTTGTTGTTATATTTTCTGAATTATTTGTTTCGTTTCTCAATTTCTCTCTCGGTGTAAGATCTCCTCTTCTCACCCGCCTTCTCCCTTGCACCCGTACTGGGCATCTTGCTGTCCTTTTCTAATCGCGCCTGCGCGACAGCTGTTAACAGCGACGCAGACTGCGCAGCCGCCGCCCGCTGAGTCCGTTGATTGACCTTATTATTGCCATTGTTGTTGTTGTTTTGTGTCATCTCCTAAGTGCGTGTGTGAAGGAGAAAGAGAAATGCGGCCAAATGTCGTAACTGTTAACGCCTCCTTTGGCTCTCTTTTGTTTTTGTTGTTGTTGCTTGCGGTGTCGCATTACAAGGGAAAGGAGGAGAGATCGCCCAGTATAAGACTCTTCTCCCTCTTTTCCCTTTTCTACCACTTCTAGGTTTTTTTTTATTCTGCCTAATTAATTCCCATAAAAAAATGCACGAATAACTATACTCACACACGGCTTAAAAATATGTAAATATTGTAAGTCCAACTTTATGGCAAATCCCGAAATAAATTGCTTAAAAATGCAAATGCCTGGCAACAAGTGTTCTCCGAAAGTTAGCCAAGTTAGCCACCGTATAAGAGTTTGGCTCCTGCCCATAAACACACTGTTATACAGTGGCATACTAACTGTCATACCGAAAAGGATGTCTCGAAGAGAGTGAATGCAAAGTATACGAGAGAAGCTCTTAAAAAGAGAGCTGGAGTGTTAAATGGTTAAAAGAGAGTAGGATTAGGAGTAAGAGTTTTGGCTAAGAGTAAAGTAAATAGTTACATAAAACAAATAACATAAATTACTTGATAAAGTAATAAACAAAACAAAAATATAAAAAAAATTATAAGCAAATATAAATACTAAGAAAACTAGTAATAATAATGCAACTTTAAATCAGCTATAAAAGTAATATAACTTAAAATGTGCCAAAATAGTTACTTAATTGTTCTATTGCCCGCTTAAACTGATTTAAAAAGGTAAATAAATATTTAATAATTAAAAATTAAATTAAATAAATAATTAACAAACCAATCTAAAACAGCTGTTGGCCATTTAAATAAAAAACAAACATAAAATAACATAAAAGAAGTCGCATAAACAACCAGCAGCAGCAGCAGCAGCCGGTCCTAACAGCACTCTCGCGGAAGAGACGCACACAGAGAGCGAGAGGAGAGAGAGCCTGCCAGAGAGAGCGAAACACCGGTGTGCACAGCACGCAGAGAGCCAGAGAGCGCAATCCTCCCTCGCTGCCATGCAAAGAGCGCAGCGGCGGACGGCGGCAGCGGAAGAGAGCGAAGCCTATAAGTACGAGCCGCAAACTTTATTTTTTTTCAAAAATTGTCTTAATTTCCAACGCGACGACACGGCTCCGCCGCGGATAACGGAAAAGTCGTAACGGAGTGCGACTTCGAATTTCCACACCACGAGCGGTGTGTGTGTGTGTGAGTGTCTCCTCTCGGGCCGTCTCGCTTGCACTCGCAGACCCGCGTCTCCTGTTTGTGCGTGTGTGTGTGTGTGTGTTTTTGTGTGCATCGTTCTTCTTCTTTTATTTTGTATTTTTTCCTTCAGCATTTGTTGTGTTGTTTTGCCTTCAACAAAACATCCTTTTTAAGTTTTAAATAATGCTTTCCTCGGTTTTCCCAGTTTTCCACGGTTTCCCTTTTCGGTTTGTTTTCGTACCTACATGCGTATATATTTGTTATAAATTCCTTTTTTGTGTCGCAATTTTTTTCAAGTGCTCAAAGTGCCAGAGAGAAAGGAAGAGATAGCGAAGTAGGGAGAGAGAGAGAGAGAGAGAAAAACGTAACGAAATGCAAAACGTAAAAACGGTAAAAGCCAAATAAATACCAAAACAAATGCAAAAAGAAACGGATTACAACTGTTTTTCTTCTTCTCTTGGATTAATATGAAATGTTAAAAAATACCTAACGAATTTTTTGGATAAAAAACACGCAACAATAACATCAACAACAAACGCATCAACAACAACGGCAGCAGCAGCTGCAGCAGCATCATCACTTGCAACAATTGCAATTTTTCCAAAGGAGGAAGCAACAACAACAAAATGTAGGTCACAAAAACAAAAAACAAAAAAACGTCAAAAGAAAAGAAAACGAACCGTAAAAGACAGTAACAAAGTAAAAAAAACATAGAAATTATAAGAAAAACAACAACAACCTGGTGAAAAACACATTACGCTTGACTTTTCGCTTAAAAATATGGCAATTTATGGTTAAAAGCTAATGAAATCAATAACAAAATATAAATGAAAGGGAAATAATATTTACAGTCTTATCTATTGATAAAAGAAAAGGAAAATAATATTTACAAACCCTTTAGACATTCATTTTTAATTTAAAGACTAAAACAGAAGCAAGGTTTTAAGGTTTACCAATTAATTTCATAAATTTGTAGATTTTTTAAGGTTTAAATTGATAAAAAATCAAAATCAAACCAAAAAGGTGTTAAATAATTGTTCAAAAAATAAGGAGAAACAAATGTTGGCAATTAAATTCATTTACTTATTAAGGAGTTAGGAATAAATTTGAAGGCTTAAGCATAAAGCAGTAATAATAGTTTTTAAAAAAGAATTGCCTTACAAAGTAAAAGAACAAAGTGTTCACTTATTATATATTTCCGTTAATTCCTTGCACAGAAAAATTACAATTTAAAGCTTGGCTTGAAAATAATCTATAATAATAATTATTAAATATTTAAATAGATAGAATGAATGATAAATATTCAAAGATTGATTTTAAAATAATCTGAAAAAATGTGAAAATCAATTGTTTAGTTATAAAATATCCTAATAAATCTCTTAGAAATAAATTTGTCAAGAAAGAAAATATTTAAAGCTTGAACATAAAGAGCAATTAATATATCACAGTAAAAAAATTGGAAATAATTTAAAAAACCAAAAATAAACATTTAAAAATAACAAGGAATAACAATTATTAACATGATTTCAAGGATTAAACAAAATATAAAGACTCCTTTAGAAATTTTCCACAAGAACAAACTCAAAGTAAAATTTTGTTAATACATTTTAAATACTTTTATTTAGCAAACAAACAAATAATAAAATTCTTATAAGTACAATATACAACTGACATCCTAAACATTTAGGCAAATAAACATTATAAATATGCAGTTAACAAACATTTAAAGCACTTCCCCATTCAAATTTATGAACACTTCTTTATAGAAACTCAGAGTAAAATCTTCTTAATATATTTTAAATACTCTCACTTAGCAAATAAAAAAAGAATTAAATTTCTTACTAGGACAAGTAACAATTTGACTAAATTAAAGCTTAAATTAAGGTCTTACTTGGGGTTAAAGCTCAGTTCCATAAACATTTAGCCAAATAAACATAACAAAATATTAATAAATTTCATAAACAATTTAAAGCACTTGCCAATGCAAAATGAACATTAAAAGACCCAGAAAAGCCATCAAGTGTAACTGAAAACGGACATGATAATAAACAACAATGTATTAGCTAAACATTTAAACAATAACTCAGCCTTAAATAAATATTTGCAGTGGCATTAATAAATTCAGGCGTCAACTTCAAACGCTTTTGACATAGTTTTTGTGTGTGAAAAAGGCCATAATTTGTTCCTGTGAGCCGGGGAAATACCCCAAAACATAGTTAATAATTTATTTTCATTAGTTTTTAGTGTGTGTTTAATGTTTAATGGTTTTGTCTGTGTGTGTGTTTTGTGTTCTTGTTGCCCAATTATGTGCCGGTTTTTTTTGTTTACAATTTCATTTCATTTTCGGTTTTTTGCACATTTGTTTAATGAACAAACGCAAATGGTTATTGCTCCGACGTCTCCTATGACTCTGCCATGTGTTGTGTCAAAATGTATCTTTTCGCTGTATCTTCTCTTGGGGGCGCCCATAAATCAATGCCGACGGCAATCAACGGGCCTGCTCCGCAGGCGGATGGATTTATAGGCATATATATACACGGGCATACAACCAAGAATAATTCTTTCCCCTTTCTCAGTTCGCTGGATTTATATTATTTTTGAGTCTGCAAAACTCCCGGGACAATGTGAAGTGATTCGTGGCGATTCGCAATTAAGCAAATTGTTAAAAGACTCCGAAAAACGTTCGATTCAATCAGTCTCGGGGCTTTTTTCTCTCTGTGAAATTAATGCTTAATTGAATGGGAAACTTTATGGAGATCATAAATTGTGCAATTGAAGATGAGAGAAGTGAGGGTATTTTATGATTAGCTGATTGTAAAATCTGCGTTTTTGTTTTTAAAAGATTTTGCAAGAAATATGTAAGGGAAATGTTCTAAAAAACAAAATACAGAATACATAAATGTATTAAAAACAGTCCTTCGGCTTGTTCTCCTTGTTTATCTATGATTTTCTAGAGTAAAAAAACACAAAATATGGCCAGTATCCATTAGATATTTGGTAACATCTTGACAGATTTCTTCATTATTTTCTTGCGTAAAATGCATTACGTTTTTGAAATGTTTATTTTCACAAAGATATTTCAATCAGCAACCAAGTCACAGTTTATTTAAGAAATATATATAACCAGGGAATCCCTCTGGATGTATTTTGTTTATTCCACAAAACTAAGCAGTTTCAAGTATCTAAAAGAATAATGTATCTATTAGAAACAATCCAAGGTGGTAGTGAATGAACTCCTCGAAATATACTTGATATTTCAATAAACTTCCAATTTGAAATATCAATTTCAATGATGAACTTCTCAGGTTTCTCGACTGAAAGATACACCGATGCGATCCGAGGTCGGATCCATAGAAATTCCAGCAGCTGTTTTTCTGCGGCGCTGTTGCCGCTTTTCTGGGGCAATAAAAGCGGCTTAAAACCTGCTCGAAAAGTGCAGAAAAATCAAAGGAACGCAATGTTGACTGACTGACTGACGGACTGAAGTTCTCCTTACCTTTCTCCTCTCCAGTATCTTTACCTGCTCGGCGTTTGTATATTCGCACAGCTGTTGTCAGTTTAACGCCACGAGAAAAGAACTCGTCAAAGAAATGTATCTCACGGCTGCAGTAACCTGGAGATGCGAGTGTATCTCGCGGACAGGTAGCTCACGGATTAGCTGGGTTATTGTTGAGATAGCTATAGGCAAATGCAAGTTACTATCTTTATTTCAATAATTGAAACATCTGTTTATAGTAGTTTTACAAAAAGATACATTTCATATAAAAGTATCTTTTCATATAAAAGTATCTTTTAAAATGCTCACGGATTAGCTGGGTTATAGTTGAGATAGTTATAGGGAAATACAAGTTACTATCTTTATTTTTTATAATTGAATATTTGTATTTTTACAAAAAGATACATTTCATATAAAAGTAACTTTTCATATAAAAGTATCTTTTAAACTGCTCACGAACTAGGTGGGCTACATTTGAGATAGTTATAGGGAAATGCAAGCTTCTACCTTTATTTCTATAATTGTACCATTATAGTTTTAAAAAAAAATACATTTTATATAAAAGTATCTTTTGAAAATTATAAATTGTTTCCTGCTTCGTGCAACTGCTATACACATATGTATATATGTATCTTTATCTGTCACTGGCAACAGTAATCCGCTCAAGTGCGCAAATTAGTGCAACAAAAATGTCAAAAGTTGCCGCTGCTGACGACGACTGACAGTCCGCGTGATGAGTGTATGCTCGTGCATCCGCAAGCGCTGCACTTGCAAATTGCTGTAGTTATAGATACAAAAGCCGAAATAGCAGCAGGATTTTGGCCAGCCAGCTGAAGGGACCTGAGGAGCGGCAACAGCGGCAACAGCGGCGGCGGCGGCAGCCACTTGAGATGATTTATGATGCCAGTCAGCCTCACAAGTGCAGACAGCAAAAATAACAATCCAAAAAGGTTTTGCCATTGATAGCAGGCAGCCTCGGAGGTTGAGGCTGAGGCTGAGCCTGAGCCTGAGCCAGGGGCAGTCAGCAGCAGCCTCTCCAGAAACTCTGCGGCGATCCGGGAACCCAGAAACTCTGGGACCATGATGAGGCACAAAACAAAAACCCAGGCGAGGGCCGCCAGGAGGAAACACGAAGAAAAACATGGACAAAATAGGGGCGTGGAGCGGTGGAATAAGAGAGGATTTTGCTAGAGTTTTTCTCTCTATATATATATATATATTTCTTTTTTGTTGTTGTGCTGCTGCCAAAAGGTGTGAAGCACACACAAAACCTTGAATTGAAAAATTCCAAAAACAAGAATGAAAAATATGCCCGCAAAAATCTTTATAAAAAATATTCAGTGAAAAAAAAACCAAGTTGAAATTTAAGGCAGAGCTGGGGGGATTTTTTTAATGTTAATAGAAAAGTTTATAGACAATTTTCTTATTTTCTTAGTAATTTTATCTGTGAAATAAAGGAGATTTTAAGCTGCAGATATTTCCTACATTTTGTTGTAATTAAAAAAGTAATTGAAAGGTAAATGATGTAGAAATCAAGTCAGAGTTTAGCCAAATCCTTTTCTTTCAATACTTTTCTTTATTTTTCCTGCAGATACTACTCCTTGATATATCTGGCTTTAGTTTTGGAAGGTCTTTGAAACCCTTTTAGATTTATTCTCAGTGTTTTTTGTATAAGTAAATCAAAAACAAAGCTGCCGGAGAAGGAGCTTGGCAAAAATGACGCTGCTAAAAAACACCAGAAGACGAAGAAGGAGCAGCGATGGATTGGATGCGAGATGCTGGATGGAGCTGGAGCTGGAGATGCTTCCAGGTGGCTAGATGGGGAATCTTTGGTCCGAGTAAGCGAGCGTTTGGTCATTACCGTCATGCCTTGTCATAGACAACATCGTTTATTTTCCAAACACTCAACGAGGAAGAGTGTGCTGGCTGGCTCCCAGTCCATCTCTGGGACTCTCCTCTAACCGTTTTCACACCTCTCCGCGGACCGCCTTTTAGCCTTACCTGAGAGCAGGGAAAATCTAAGAATAATACTTGACTGATTTCGCGTTTCTTGTCCATGTTGATTTTGCATTTACACTCGGACACAGGCTCCGCTGTTGGATTTATTTTCCATAATTATTTGGAAATGTATGCAGCAAGTTGCCAATGAGACAAACAAACCATAAATCCCCACAAATCGTTTCCAAATGAATTGGAGCGTGTGGAAAGAGAGAAATGCCCGAGTGATAAAGGGTGCACAATCGTAAATCGTAAATCTTTCTCCTCCCTGGAAAGACAACTGAAATTGCCTTTGGTTTACCAATTAAACAAATTCGAAATTGGAATTGAAAGCAAATCAAAATGTAATCAATTCCGACTAATAATAATATCAACTCGAGCTGTGAAAAGCAATTGAGAGTTTTCCCCAAAATGGAAATGCGATAGGAACCTGTTGATGAAGGGATGCTCATCCCAGGTCTGGCCGGAGTAGGAGCTAATTTGCCAGTCGGCGGGCATGTTTAGCATTTAAGCATCCCTACAGCTCTCTGGGGGAGGGGGCGGGAGGGTTAAGTCGCTGGGGGAAAAGCCAGCGGGAAAAGCCGGGAGTGCCACTCCAAAAGTCAAGTGGCTGTGGCTGTGCCACACGCGTGTGCAGCATCCCTTCGCCGCTCCCAAGACGCTTTGCGGGCTCTGCAAATCGCAGAGGCGAAAAGTAAGCAATAAAAATAAACCCGAGCGAAACGTTACGAAATGCAGGCGGCGGTGGGCTGTGTGGCATAATTAAATTTCAACATTCAGCGCCTGCTCAGCAGCATCCTGTCGCGGAAATCTAGAGCAACAACAACAGTGCTCAAATAAATAAATATAAATGCAGATGCAGATGCAGATGCATATATATAAAGGACTGTGTGTCCTTGTACCGATTTAAAGCGTTCGCTTTTCGCCTGACAGCAAAATGCTTTTCGCCGCACTGAAAAACTCATTAAATGACAGCAATGCACTGCATTTTTCCTCCGGAAAAGTTTGCTTTGCTGGCTGGGTTGCCAAACTTCGCACTAATGCCAGTTCTTAGTTGGGCCGCTCGACAAATTCCCTGTCCTCTTGGCGCTATGCTCGCTCTCTTTTTTAAACCGTGCCAACTAATTGGATGGCAAAGCAGGCTTAATTCAATTCCATTTTCTGATGGTTAAAGCGACAGCTAAGAGTGAAAAGCCATCAGCTAATAGAGTCATCTTGCCAAGGTTGACACTTTTGTTTGCGTCTGATATTAGTTTTAGACAAGAAAGTTGCTAAATATATCTATAAAAAAAGGTTAAATATAAAGGAATGTAAGGTAGCAGTGCTTAAGTTCTTTCTCTTAGCTTCCTTGATAGTTGTGCAATACTGGTTAAAAGTGAAAAATAGTTGTACAACACTTATTATTAGTAAAAAAATTAAGAAAGTATCGATTTAATTTTTTAGATCCTAAAAAATTATCACAAAAAGAAATCAGTTTCAATATTCATTGAAAGAATTTGATTAATACAAAGAAAAAAGTGTTGAAAAGAGCTAAATGCAGCATTTTCCATGCTTAATAGTGTTGTAAATATCAAAATTAAAACAAACTTAAATTATTTCCCAGTAGAAATTGCTTAAAATATCCCTGAAAATCAATTTCCATGTCGATTATACAACTCACTTGGTAATATAAATCATCAGGACAGAAAAAAAATATAGAAACGAGAAATCCAACAAAACGTTGCAATTATTTTGTTGAACTTTTCCAAGGAAATAATTCTCGCGCGCCTTAAATCATTTTCATTTGGTGGCTTGTGTTTTATGGGCCGTTGGTTTATTGTTTCTTAAAATGTATAAAAATAAATGAGCTAAATTGTGGCTGTGCTCGCTCCTTGGCTGAAGTGATTTGCCTGCCGCCCTAAAATGGGGCGGGGAAAATAACGAAGCCAAGAAGCTGAAACAAAAGATGCCTGGGCAAATTTTTCACATTTTATGGGCAATGTTTTCTCTGCTCCTGAGCGTGACTTTGGTTTTGATCATTTTTATTTTCCAACGTACACACGCGTGTTTGCTTATATATACACACACATATATTTATAGGGTATATATATGTAGGCATTGCATATTTATGGCTGAAAATATATTATGCGTATAATTGTTGTTGCCTCGTCGCCAAGTTTTCTCGTTTTTTGTTTCCCTTTTGCACCTTTGCGTCGTCGTTTTGTTGAATCAATTACAGGCAGTTGCCCCTCAAATATAAGGAGAACGAAACGAAAAAAAAAACTGAGAAGGAAAAGCTGTAGGAAAAGTGTAAGGAGCAAAGGAAAATAGAACGCAGACAGGCTGGCAAAAATGGCAAATTATGGCACCCCAGAGATGCGCGATAAAAGCCCATTTACTTAAACTGAATATTTATTATTCCTGTCGCTGCCACCTACTGCCTCCGACTCCTACTCCTTCTCGGCTCCTGACTTTTCGCCCATTTCACATTTCCCATTTCCCATTTCCCATGCAAAACGCTTGACTTCTCTCCTTTTTTTTTTTTTCTTAGCCGCCTCTCTGTTCATATACCGCCGCGGGTTTTTCCTTTTTTTTTTTCCCCATTTCCCGCCCGAAAAAAAAAAGAGAAAAGTTTGGGGTGTCATAAAGTTTGGCCTCCGCGCACAAAGTTTGATTGAATTGTGTGGAGGGAACGACGGCTTAGATGAGGAAAATCTTGAAAGCTAGGTCTTAAAACCTGCAAAAATCAATCTATTAAAGGGGAACTATAAAATATTTTATATATTTTAAGGTTTAAAGAAGTCGTAAACATTTTAAAAATATTGAAATGTAAACTTAAGGCTTGAAGAAAATTACTTACTTACAAAAGTAATTAAAACCTTCTTGGAAACATTTTGAAATTCATCAAGAGTTTGGTAGTTTTTTTTATATGTGATATTAACTTTTTAAAAATACCCAAAAAGGAAGTCATGAACATAGAGAAAAGCTGAAAATAATATTATTTACTTATTGAAAACACCCAAAAACCATTAATTAATTACAAAAACCTATGAAAATAACTTTAAACTTACAAAACTTTTTAAAACTTGCCTAGTTATGTGCAGATTTTATTTTTAAATGACAAAATACGGAATGAATGTCAAATTTAGTTAATATACATTCTTGTAAAGAAATCCCCCAAAGAGATCCTTTTACAGAAACCTTTTGTTAAGAATATCCTTTCGATTAGAAGCCCCGATTTCAGTTGTTATCGCGCCCGCAGCCAGGACACTCGATACGCAGAATGAAATTCGAGTGCAGAAAATGTTAAATTCAAGGGATTCAAGCGAAAAAGCCAACACACAAAAGCCAAATAAATATAAAGAAATTAATGAAGTAAATGATAGGGCAAAATATATATGTATCTCAGGGTGGTGGAGCCGAAACCAAAGTGTTTCATAATTTTCGAATTCTAAGCGCCGCCGCCGTCGCCATCGAAAATTCCGATAAGAGACAGCCAGCTCCCCCCAAAAAATGCCAAGCTCAAGACCAAGACCAAGGAGGGAACGGCGAAAAAAAAATTAAATAATTTATGTTTTATGTGGCACAGGAAACGCTGCCTTCTGGGGGTTGTTCCGAAATAAAATAAAATAAAATAGACAAGACCCAGCCACAGAGCGGAGCGCAGCACTCAAGTGATTTAGGAAGTGTTTGTCTGCGTTACGCTTGGTTAGTTGATAAAAATCAGTCGACGCTTTTGTATTCCTTTGGCGTTGGCCCTGTCCCTGCCCTTCCCTGAGTTCGGAGGCGTGTTTTGAGTGGAGCAAAAAATAGCCAGGGTTATGAGCTCCCTTCGAGTCCCCGTCTGAGTCTGAGTATGAGTCCCAGTCTGAGTCCGAGTCTGAGTCTGAGTCATGGTCGTGGTCCCCCCTTAATTGCATCGACTAAATTGCATTTTAAGCTCTCCGCGTTTCGTTAATTTCTGCACCATTCGGTATGATTTATAAGGCCACGCCCAGAGACAACCGCAACAACACTGAAAAGATTGCAAATACAAATCTGAGACTCCTTTTCAAGGTAGAGAGAGAGAGAGAGAGGTGCCTGTGAATGGTATCCGTGAGATATCTTCAAGATTTTATCTCTCGAATTTCTCGTTTTGTCTTTTGGATCTGCTTGCAGGTTGCAAAAGATATGTTTTTAAGCTTAAATTGCAGTTTTTGATATTATCGATTTATAAAACAAGTTTAAAGGTATGAAAACTCTTCTGAAAGTAATTGTTATACCTAAAAATGTTATATATATTTAAGCTTTAACCCGAATCTTAAGCTTCTCTAATAGAACATGTTTTATTTATAAACAAAAAAGTTTATACTTAAGCTTTAATAGAAATCTAAAACTGGTTAATAGTTTTGTTGATTCAAGAAGAATCTGTTTAGCTTATAAAACCTTAAGGAAAATCCTAAACTCTTTTCAAAATACACAATGCTCCCCCCCAAAAATGTGTATCTGTGGGATGTACAGATCTCCAAATTGTATCTGTAATCTGGTAGTTGTAGTTGGCGTTCTGCTTGTGGTTCTCCTTGGCTCGTAGATTGCATTATTGCGTGCCAAATATGAATCAAAGAACGTAGAACGAACGTATCCACGAGATACGCTCTGGACGTCCGCTTCCTGTGCGGTTTTCGGTGGAGCACAGTTTAAAGTGCCATTAACCCACAATTGCACAAAAGCCAAAAGATACACAATCCGAGTGTATCTATTGCTCTTTTTTCTGTCGGTCTTTCGGTCTTTCGGTCTTTCCTCTCCTTTCGGGTCAGTTAATTGCAAGTTTTACTCGGCTGCGTGTCAAAATATCATTTTGTGTGTTAGATACATTTACGGTTCGAGAGAGGAGCTGCTCTTTTGCTTTGCTTTTTATTTGGGTTTTTTCTCTTCTCGTTTTTGTGGGCTGGCCATTAATTGTCGTGGCCTGTCATTTTGCGGTACGAATCTGTGGCTAAATACTGTGTACCTGGGGCACGCAGATACACGGGCACAGCTACAGATACAGCTACAGATACAGGCACAGATACAGATACAGATACCGAGGCAGATACGGATGCGGATGGGCTGTGACAACATTTCAATAGTTTTTGTTTGGCTTTGCGCCTTCGGGGGTTGTTCCATTGAGTTGGCATCGCGACCAGCTGCTGCCGCCGCGCAGGATATGCCACACAGGACACCTTTGTCGCGATAAATTTGAAATAATTTGATGCGTCTTGTTTTATTTGACAGGCAACAAATTCGTGGCCCAAGGGTTTTCGAATCATCCCGTCCCGTCCGGTCCGGTTCGGTTCGGTTCGGTCCGCAAAATGTAAACAAGTCGCCGGGCCTGGCAATTAAAGGACTTTCTATTTACACTCTTTTGCTGGGGTATATTGTATTTGTGGACATTTTGTGTCACAATAAAAATACTATTTGTGTCCATAGTTAATTTGTTTGTGTTTAGATGGAGGCAACTATTCATTTTAGTCTACATATAACTTATTTTTTTGGGGAAATATAATTTTCCAGGACATTTACTAGTCGTGACACCTGCGACCTTTCTTTCCTTGTGTTCCTTTTGTGTTCCCCATGTAGGGAAATTCAATTTGTAGATTAAAATGTACTCCCTTGTTGTATTTGCTTTGTTTTCCCCGTAATAGCCACGTGGGGGTTTTCCTCTCCTTCCTTTTTTTTTTTTTCTCTCGCAGTTTTTCCTGGGGGCATGGGGATTGTGGTTCCGTTTCCAATCGAGGGCGTGTGGTTCCTTCTTATTCTCTGTCTTGTTTCGTGCTGCGAACAGTTTTCAATTAAAAACTAAACGAAATCGTAATATATATCGAGCCCGAGGGTTCGGTTGAGGGTAAAATGAATTAAGGAATTAGCCGAGAATTAAATGGGAAAATAGGGCAAGAGGAGAGGGTGGGTGGTGGTGGTTTCCCCACAGGGCGGATTGATTAAAATTGATTGAGCGTCTATGCAAATCAAGCGGGGATTATGTCGAAAACGGCCATCAAATATAAGGGTAAACAATGGAAAATAATGAACAAAAACCTCGGGACTGAGTAAACAAAAATGTTGATAAAAGATAGAAAAGTAAACAATGAGTTTGAATAATTAAAGATGCGTTAAGAGCATTAAATAATTCCAAATGAGCCAGTTAAATGAATTTAGAATTGGTAATTAATAGAAAATATGCCTATAAAAGATTAATAGAGATTTGTAGAAATAGTTTGATATAGCTAAATTTATTATTAAGGTCTTTAAGTCGAAGTTAATGGTACTCTTACAGTTTGAAATTGAATCATAATCCGAAATCGTTCAATAAGCTTTCAAATTCGCATTCTTCGCATCGATATTTATCGATATTTTCCTATGGCAATTTAGTCGAGAAATCGTCGATAAAAAAACTCATAACTAAGCCAAAAAGTCATTAATTTTAATTCTGAAAACGGTCCTGTGTTAGATTTTAGTATTTTAATAAATCTGCATACTCAATTTAAACTTAAAAAAAAATTAATTTTTTATTGAAAATTTTTGGCCAATTTTAATTTTTTAGGCCCTTAAAAAATGTTGAAAAAATTTGAAATTTTTTTTGCTGTCGAATATAGCTAGATCGATTCGGCAATTGATGCTGATCAATAATATATATGATTTATAGGGTCGGAAATGATTCCTTCATAGAGTTACAAGCTCCTGACTAAAATAATATTACTTTTATCGATATTTTCATATGACAATATTTTCGATAAATCAAAAAACTCATAACTAAGCCAAAAATTAATTTATTTCAATTCGGAAAGCTGTTCTGTGCTAGTTTTTCTAAGGTTAACAAATCTGCATACTAAGTTTTACAATTTAATCAAATTTAATTTTTGTCAAATTTTGACATTTTCATAATATGAAATTTATTGACAAAAATTTTGAAAAAAAAATTAGAAAATTTTTTTTCTCCCGGGCATAGCAAGATCGATTCGGCTTTTGATGCTGATCAAGAATATATATGATTTATAGGGTCGGAAATGATTCCTTCGTAGCATAACAAGCTTCTGACTAAAATAATATTACATTTATCGATATTTTTATATAGCAATATTTTCGATAAATCAAAAATCTCATAACTAAGCCAAAAATTAATTTATTTCAATTCGGAAAGCTGTTCTGAGCTGTATTTTATAAGGTTAACAAATCTGCATACTAAGTTTTTTAATTTAATGAAATTAAAATTTTGTCAAATTTTGACATTTTCATAATATGAAATTTAATGACAAAAATTTTGAAAAAAAAATTCGAAAAATTTTTTTCTCCCAGGCATGGCTAGATCGATTCGGCTTTTGATGCTGATTAAGAATATATATGATTTATAGGGTCAGAAATGATTCCTTCGCATCGTAACAAGCTTCTGACTGAAATTATAATACCCTTCAATCAAAGATATATTTCTATTTAAATATATATTAAATTTAACCAAATATTAAGAGAAACCCGAAGTAATGCTTAGATAAAATGTAATTTAAACTATACATATTTATACGCAATAAATAAATCAATTTTAGGTCAAAAGGACAGCTTCAAGTGCTTTTTATAGCCGCACAAAATCTTCTGCTTGTAAAATCCTTTGCGATTTAAACTTTTATATTGCCCTAACGCTTAACTTTTGACTCGCTGCCTCCACTTTTCTCGCTTAATATTTGCATTATAAGCACTTTAAACCATTTAAACTTGCTCACCAACCCCGCTTATTTTTATCTGCAAACCCTTTTCATAAAAAGAAAAAGAAATACACTGCAGGAGTAGGAAGTAAGGGGTTGAGTGGGGAAAAAATGCAATTTCCGCACAGACGCACACATTTTCCGGCCAGCAAATACATATACATACTTTAAGGATACATATATATATATATTAAGGATATATATATATATATATATATATATATATTAAGGATATATATATATATATATATATATATATATATTTATATAGAAAGAGATAGAGGAAGCGCGCGAATGGGAAAACTCAATTTCCAAACTAAATTCAACTAAGAAAAAAATATAAATAAAATCCAAATAAATAAAATAGGAAAAAAAGGAAAAACCTTGTGTGCAGAAATTGTGAAAATTGTATTTGGCAAACGCATTAAACTTTCATTTTTCTGTCAGGCCAAGGATAACACAGCCAAATAAGGCGCCGCAAATGCAAAAAAAAAGGAAAATATATATTTAAAAAATCAGGGAAAATAGAGGAAATGCACTCACTATATGTGTGTGTGTGTGTGTGTGGGGAAAGATATTTGAAAATCAAAGCGAAAGTTCTCGGCTTTTGTCTGTCCGCAGGATTCAGGATCCTTCCACGGGCAAACTTTGCTTAGCTCAGTCTATCTCTTTTTCTCCCTCTATCTCGCTCGCTCTCTCTATCTCTCTCTCTGTCGCTGCGCCGAAAAACTTTTGTCATGAATTGAGGCTGGGGAAATGTGCGAGAAAAACACATCAAAGCAATCAAAAAGTGACGCCAGAGCAATTGAAAACTTTTCGCATGAAAACAAAAAAAAATCAGCCAAAAAACAATGCGAAAAAAGTCGCAGAAATTACCCAAAAAAAAAAGGAGAGGAGATGGAGAAAAGGAAGGAATAGAAAATGCAACGCATCAATGCATTTTCCCGACGGTTGGAAATCAAAAGCTAAAGAGTCAAACCCACTCCCCCCATTTTCCGCCCAGTTAATGGCTTTGTTTGCCATGGCCATCAGCCAAAAAAAAAAAAAAACGAAGGAAATTCGTGGAAAATAAAATAAAATAAAAGAGAGCTAGCCAGAAACGGCAACTTCCATCATTTGTTCCACTCAAATAATGAGGTTTTTACTATCCACAGTAACTGCTGATTATACAATATTTATAAGAATCATTTTACTCTTAAAAATAAAGAATCCTAAGCTAAAGTATGGCTTTAAAGCAGATCGTACATTGAAGTTGCAATTGTTTTTTTTATAAGTACAAAATCATTTAATCGTGTGCAGCAGAGGCTTGGCAGAGAAATTTCCTTAAAAAGCTCATGAAATAAATTTATTTCAAAGACTAAAAAATAATGCAAAAGAAGAGAACTATCTATACAATATATACCTACAACATAGCCACCTAAAAACCTAATAAACCTGGCTTATGGACCTCCAGAATACCCTTCCCTTCATTTAAAAGTATAAAGGATATTCCCCAAATATATACATATTTCTCTCTCTTTATATATATTTGCTGGCAAGCCAGCTTAATGTTCCTATTTTGCCCAACTTGTGCTCTCAACTTAAATAATTTGCGCATAAAATATAATTTAATGCCGGGCCATCCCGTCCCGTCTCCCCCCTCTCTTTCCATCAACTTGCTTGTTTGCTTGCCAGAAATTCCAACCAGAGGCGCCGGCTGTTGCAGTGAGAGGGGGCAGAGAGACCTTTATGGCACCCATAGCTTAGGCGAAAACGAGGTCAAATGCAATGCAGACGCGTGCCAATGCGAGAGAGTCTCAATTTGGCAGCAGCAGCCAACTGTAGCGGCTATATAGCATATATATACATATATATATATATATGTATATAGCATGTGGGATTGCTAGCCCCCCAAAAGAAAACCCCCTTTGGAAAATGCCCACCCACAGCCAGCCCGTTTCCTGACAGGGCATTGCAGATGCATTTGCCTGGCGATGAGATTTACCCGCTACACACAATATTTCATAAAGCCGGGGAAAACTTTCGAGGTTTCAAGCTTTTCCAGCAGCAGCTTCTAGCATCAGGAAAATGCTGGCGGCAGGAAAATGCCTTCCTTGGCTGCAATAAATGCAGCACAGCCAAACCCCCTTCCCCCCGATATGTGTGTGAGCGAGCAAAGTGGAATGTTCATGGCAAGAGGCAACATTTTTCCCGTATTGATCTGCGAGTCATATAAGCCAAGGGGAAAATGTCTTAGGAAATTAATCAGTCAGAAATAAATTGCAAGAAATTCTACTAGAAAAATATAGTATATAATTTAAGTACCTAGCTCACTGATTCGTGTAGTTATTAGGGGTACCAACTTTCGCCCTTATAAAAAGCAGAGAAGAGAGATCACTTTCACAACTTCCGCATGCTGTGGAATGTTTTGTTTTGTTGTGGTTTTTCGTTGGCGGTAATAGAGTCATTTCCACTCCATAACCCCCATTACAGTCACCAATAGGCCCCCTACTGAAGTCTAGACTGTAGGCTACACTTCAAAGTGCACTGAAAAATAAACTAAGTTATATTACATAATTTGAGAATATAAATAAAGTGATAAATATAAAAATATATAGGAATATATATGAATATAAATGCATATAAATGAATACAGATGAATATAGATGAATTTAGATGAATATAGATGAATATAGATGAATATAGATGAATATAGATGAATAAAGATGAATATAGATGAATATAGATGAATATAGATGAATATGGATGAATATAGATGAATATAGATGAATATAGATGAATATAGATAAATATAAATGAAATTAGATGAATGAATGTGGATGAATATAAATAACTATAGATGAATATAAATGAATAAAGATTAATATAAATGAATATTGATGAATATAGATGAATATAAACGAATATGAGTAAATAATTATGTGAATATGTTAAATATTATTATAAAAATACAAATCCAAGTGGTCTGAAGATATTTCTTTTTTAACTTACACAACAAAATGTACAATTATTTCTCTCCCTGTACCTTCTTGATCAGATTGATGCTCTAATTTAGATCCACATATATGCTATATTTGTATCTATTGCACCGAGAGCCTGGGTTCAGTGCTTTGTTGTGCCCCGTATTTAAATAGCAAATGATTAGCTTCAATTGGCTTCAATTGCATATGGACTTAATGCCCAAATTGATACGTAGTCCGAGCCGAATATAAGGAGAGATATAAGGAATCCCGGGGCAAAGCCTCTTTCTCCTCATTTCACCCAAACGAGAGGTTTTCTTTCCACGTTTTGTTTGTTCGAGATAAAGCCCGAAAAGCGCGAGGCGGCAGCGTCTCCTCCGGCCCATCTGTGTCTGTCTGTCTGACTGTCTGACTGTCTCAGTTTCTATCTGAATCGCTTCTGATGGGATAAGTAGTTGGACGTAGGATCGCAGATGGAGACGGGGTCCACATCACGCACATTCATTTGAAGTAGCTTCACTTTCAGCACTTTTTAAGAGAGTCTGCTGAGCCGATTGAAGTGTCTGGCAAGTTAAATCATTTGGAAATTTGAGGGTTTTCTTTTTCTTGACTCGGGACGGGACTCTGTAGTAGTTGGCTTGGCTTATTCCGAATTTAAATTGAACAGATACAAAAGTTTCACTGCCTGAGCAGAACTTTATATATATATATATAGATATTTTTGTAACTCCGTCGAGTTATTGGGTGTGCAAATATTTGCTTCATTATTGGGCAACTTCCCATAATGACTTTGGGAGTTTGTCAAGTAGTCTTTCTTGTCTCTCTTCTCCTTTGGATTGTGACTTGAAAGTTGAAGTGGATTCAAATTTATAAATCTCCCTATCATGATACTGAAAACTCTGAAATAATAGAGAAATAGCTTGAATGCTCATTAAATTGGCAGAAGTATTTGTGGCATGGCGGAGATTATTTAGTTAATTTATTATTTCACCCACATTTACAGATTCTTTCCCCCACTTATCCCGGAAATTCCTTGCTTAAATATTTTTTAATGATTTGTTTCAATTTAAGCATCGGAAATGCAACGGAGCATGCCCGTGACCTTTGGCTGCGGAGAGATGCGCTGTGTGGGTTGTGGGGCGCAGCAGATACAAAATGCTGTTGAGATACGGATACAAATGCCGGGGCTGCAAATGAAAAGTTAAACGTTGCGTGCTGCGCCTGTTTATCTTACGGATGCGCCCTGGGATGCATCACTCACTCAACTCGAGCATAGCATTTAACTCATTCGTATAAAAGATACAAAAACCGCGAATGTGCACCACTACGGCTGTCTCTGTCGCTGTCTCAGTATCTGCCGCCGTATCTGCATCTGTGTATCTGCATCTGTGAGATACACAGTGCTTGAACAAACAAATGGGAGAAGCCTCCGCCGCAGCAGCAGCAGCAGCAGCAGCAGCAGCTACTTCTGATTCTGATTCAGATTCTGTTGCCGAAGCAACTTCTGCTCATTCATGGCGTTGCACTCGATTAAAAATGTTTCGTGTGTGCGGCTGCACCCTTCGCCTCACTCCGCCATTTTCCTCAGTTTTTCATCGTCCACTCCCCCTGCACTCCCTTTGGGTTTTCCCCCGTTTTTGTTGTCGCTTTTGTTGCAGGAAGTGCACATCTTCATTTACTTTGTTGTCGCTGCCGTCTCTTGACGTTTTTCGGTTTTGCGGATGACACTGTGTGTTCGGTTTGTGTTCTGTTCGGTGAAGTTCTGGGGATGTACTGCAAAAAACAAATGGAGTTGAAAAGTATTATAGTATAACTTTCAGTCTTAGCTAATAATATTTGTGGGTCTTGTTTGTATCCATTTTGCAGATAGGGTTAATTATTAATAATTTATTACAAACATTTTTCTCTCTTTAAGGCTTTGCCTGCAATGTGCAAGCAATGGCAAACGGGAGAGAGATTCCTTAGCTGCTCATTGATGAACTTTAATGTAATTCTTTGGAGAGAAACGCTCTTGCTCTTCCTCTGTCTCTTTCTCTCGCCCTTGCTTTGCCTGAAATGTGCAATCAGTGACAATTGAGAGAGAAAGAGAGAGTTTCCTCAGCTGTACTCTTAGGGAACTTTCTATATTTTCTCTTTTCTGTTAAGGCTTCTTTCGAGAGATCATCGAAGCATTGCTTAAAGTGGTTCTAGGTTTTCCCTGCTTCAAAGGCAGCATAACTCTATGCCTCTAGGATAATCGTATTAACTTCTTAACAATATTAATTCCATAATCCAAATGTCCCAATACTTTTCTTGTAGTGCACAGATTCGGTTTGAGATTATTGCCAATTTACAAGCCGCCTGTCTCGCTTGCACACTGCCTACACCCGTCTCGCTCTTGCTTTAGGCACTCTGCTAATTAAATATCTATGAATGGCGGTCTTAGCATACTTGTGTGTCGTGTATCTGCAGCTCTGGCAATGTATCTGTATCTGTATCTGTGTCTGTCGCTCTGCTGCTGCTGCTGCTGCCGCTGCTACAGCTCGTCTCGTTTGTATTTTAATTTAGCATCTTTGAAATTGCCACAGGAAATTGCTTTAATTTCCATTGAGTGTTTCTTGTTGCCGAAAAACCGAATTGCCCCTGTTTTCCGTCTGTTTCTCTTTCTGCGGTTAAGAGCAAGATTATCCCAACCGCACACACACACACACACTTCTCGAGTGGATCGAACTTTTGCGTGAAACTTTCCTCGCACACGTACATATATCTTAAATGCTTTTCATTAATTTATATCGCGAAAACCCACAACAAACAACCCGCAGAGCACACGGAGCACACTCGAGAGAGTGCGGGGACTTAACTGGATTTTTGCGTGCAGTTTCCGGTGAAGACATCAATCAATGCGATTAGGCAATCCCCCGCCAAGATACTGAAAGTGAAACTAGAACGCGAGGCATTAAAATCCAATGGCCAATTCTAGGTTCTTTTCCCCCAAGAAAGAGGGACACACACACCCGCTCACACACCCACTCGAGAAATCAAAGAAGAGCCAAAACACTTGAGCTCATTTCCCAGGCGCTGCTTTTCCCTTTGATCTTTCTTAAGAAAACCTAAGGAAGCCCCTTGCGTGCACCGCCCAAGGAAAAACCAAAGGGAAAACCCTGAATGGAGGCAGGCAGGAGGAGGAGTGGGTTTTGGGAGGGCCAAATAAAACACATCGATTGATTGGTCAGCTTTTCTTTCTTTCGTTTTTTTTTTTATTTTTTTGCAAAGGCGAGTGTGTAGAGGACTGGGCGGAGCAATTGAAGTGCGAAACCCGAAAGAAAGGCAGCCAAATGGAGCGAAAATGCAAAGGCAGAGCCCAAAACCAAATGCCAAAAGTTTTCACTGAATTTTCTCAAGGTTTATGCGTTCAAGTTTGGTGTGGAAAATTGTTTATTAACTTTATAGGGGAGGAAATATGTAGGAATTTAATTATTATGAATAATTATGGGTTCAACAAAGGTGAAATTTGAGACTAAGAATTAATATTGAAAATATTTATTTGCCATTTAAATATTAAAAGAAATCATTGTCTCAATAATTTATAATTTGAAATATTTATATACATTGATATACTTCATTTCAAAGTTATCTTTTGTATATTTAAAGAAATTGATTTGTATTTATATTAAATTAAAACATAATCTTCATTTCCTAAATATTTTTTAAATGTTTAAATCTTTTATAAGACTTTCTTAAAAATTGTTTCTTATTTATTAAGCAAAAATTTGTGCTTGATCAAGTATTTTCTACGACTTGAAGCTTAAACATTCATTCACTTTCTTATGGGTTTTCTTGACCAACGCATAAACTGCTTCATTTCTGGTCATTTTGCTATTTTTATTTAATTTCTTTGGCAAAAAAAACAACAAAAGCAGCCGGGAACAGCTCCAGATACAAGTGTACGCTGGCACAGATACATTTTTACGGGCGAAGCGTGAATTGCTCCCCGGGGAATTGGCGTTCCATTGGATACACTTCGATTTGGTAGATTTGACAATGCGCAAAGTGTCTGCTCTCTGTGTGTGTGTGTGTGTGTATCTGTATCTGTATCTACAGCTCGCAGATGCCAGGCATTTCATTTCATTTCATTTCATTTGAATTTAGTGGCCATAGTCGGCTGACTAATGATGAAAGTGTGACCCAACTTTTGGGGCCATTTGCAGGATGCCATCGTCGTCGTCGTCTTCTTCTGGGCAGCGGCATCGCAATTTATTACAAATAATATATCATCCCATACCATTTCGGTTGGATTTTGTATTCGGTATTTCGTAGCGCTCCTGGGCCCCTCCTCGGGGACTTGTCCAAAAAGTTTGAGTTCGTTTTCAGTTTGGCATATTTGTCAGTGTGGCATTACTAATTGGTGATTACGAGCGGAAGTCGACAAAATATTTGATGCTCTTATTTCTATTTTGTAAAACATTTTCGTGTTGCTCGCCTCGGTTCTTCTGGCTCGTAAAAAAAGTAAGCTTGCCAGCCAGGAGGACGGAAATTCAAGTGGCTAAATTTAAAATCGAATGCACGCCGCCGCTGCTGCCGGGTTAAGCTGTATCTCCATCGGGCTGTATGTATAGTATATATATATACATATATATCTGTAGCTGCTGCTTTTCATCAATGGACTTGGAATATCTGGCCGGGTGCCAATTATTGTTGCAAGTCTCTCCACCAAGTTGTCAAGAAGTTGTGAGTTCTTGGGGCCAACTGCAGGGGCTGCTGCTCATTTGCATGTGTGTAAGGAAAAGATGTTCATTCATTGCAAAAAATAAGCCAAAATAAATGGCGAATAAGGGAAATGGAAATTAACTCGAGGTTTAATGGAAAGTGTTTCTGGGGGGAAGGAAAAGCTGGGGCATTGCCCGCCTAATTACAGGCCGCAACCGAAGATGCCAATCAACACTTTAGGTGCACCTGCTCTGCCCTGACAAGTGGCCAATATTTAGCAGATGTTCCCTGGAAAGTATCTTTTGGAAAACCTAAACTTACAAGCAAGTTTCTTAATTGATAAATAGTAAATTTCAAGCTTAAATTGATTTTCAAATAGAAATGAAAACCACAGTATAAATATTTTTAGTAACTTTACCTATTTAGCTGTACCCTTTAGATTCTTTCCAAGACCATTACATTTTCTTTACACCATTTTCCCTGTAGATGTTGTTTTATTTACCATACACACAGCACATTTTATGGACTGCATTTTCCACTCACATTTCACCCAGCATCTCTCCTTCACTCTCGCTGTGTGTTTTTGTTGGCTTTTAATAGTCGCCAAGGAGAAGAAAATCCAGACTGAGAATGGGAATGAAATCGCTATGCTGTTGGCCTGTGTCTGTGATAATTATTATGGCGCTCTTGACGCCTTTATTGAGTGTAAAACGTTTCGCAGGCGGTCGCCGCGGATGGATATATGCAGATGTAGATACATTTCAGAGGCCGCTTAACCCTCTCAGTCTCATTTCGTATGCAAAACGATCGGCGGCGATAAGCCGATCAAGATGGAAATCTCTAAGCCAGTTACAAGGCTTTGCTTTTCGGAAATTGGGGTATGGGGAGGTTACCAGGTAATATCTCCCCTTGCAGCTCGTCTTCTTAACGATCCATGTGTGTGGCCCCCGCTCAGCTTGGGAAATGTCTCGGGCCTTGGCTTTGGCTTGTTAAAATGCAACATCGTTGCCGGTTTACTGAAGCGAAACTTTCCTTAGATTTAACCCCCATCAGAGAGACACCCCAGACCCATCGACATGGACAATCCATTCCAATTTCTGTGACCGCTGAAGCGACAAATAAATGTTATAGTCTTTTTTAAACTAAATTGTGGCGTTGCACGGAGGGAAAATGCGGGGGAAATTGCTATATTTATAATTAAAAATGTTTAAAAATTAAATAAGTATTAGAAGTGAAGTTTTATATGATGTTTAAGGAGCAATATATAGAATTTAAGAGTTTTCAAGTGAGATATAGTTATAGAGATAGATTTATTAATAATAAATAGCTTTAAAATTATTATTACATTATTAACTAGGAATTCTTCTTTCATTTTCAATTAAAAATGTATTTTTACCTTGCTTTTTGTTTACAAAACTACACACAAATATGAGTTACTTTCGCTGGCTTACCTTCTTTGATAGTCTCTAAACCTCAGATATATTATTACTAATTTTTTCCAGTGCATTTAGCCTGTGTGGGTGGGGCCCACATTGAGGGGCAGGGGTGGGAGCACTCTAGAGCAGACAAGAAGTGTAGGAAAAAAGGGTTTGGGTCTTGGGATGATCATCGCCATAAAATCATGCCTTTTGGGTGTCTCCGTTTCGTTCGCGTGGGCAGATCGACGGATCGCCAGATGGATCATGGATTCCGGATCCCAACTCTTTCCCTAACAAGCTGTCAGTCAGTCAGGCCCTTTGACGGGTTGTTTCAGCGAGAAATCGGAGAAGGAGGAGCTGGAGTTGGTCTTCGAGGTGGAGTGCCAGTCGAAGAGGAAGTGGAAATTAGCTCGAAATCGATGGGAATCACTGATAGATGCGATGAGTTACACAATCAACTGCCAAGTGTTGGGGGGGACTCATTCTTCGAGAGCTGCAAATGGTGGGAATGGAAATTGTAATACAAAATCGGTCGTTATAGACAAATTAAGGTGCTTGGCAGCATTAAAACCTACTTGAGAGATGCCTTGTCTTAAAATACCAAGTTAATTAAAGTATTTCAAATATTTAAAAAGCTTATTTATTATAATAAAGCCACTTAAATAGGGTTCACATTATCTCCTGATTGACTCTGCCTTTGGGCTTTTTTGGTTTTCGGTTTCAGTTTCGGTTTGGAGTTTAAGGATTTTTGGTTTTGTGGTCTCCATTATCAGCTCGTGACTGCATGTAGATTTTCCGCCCGGGAAAACTTTTGCTGCTTAGCACACACAGACAAAGGGAGTGCTGTGTGCTGTGCCCTACAAATGTATAGAACTCGTCAGATGTCTAGAAGTTTTTTGGCCATGTCAGAAGCCAGGTTTTCCAGCCCTCCCCCCACTGATAAGTTATCAGGAGCAGCGCCCCCCGGCTTTCCCTCTTTCCAACTCAATGAGATTAAAATCTTTGAAGACATTTTATAAACATGAAAAATGTGCGTCAACTAAACTAAAAATAACAAGAGGCACCCGGAACGTTAACGTTAACTGAAAGACAAAGGAAGCCAAAACTTTTTAAGCAAAACAAAAAATAAAAAAAGAAAAAGCCGGGGAAGGAAGAGAGGATTTTCTTATTCTTTTCCGAAAAAGCCGGGCAAATTCCTGGCGGAGGGGAGGGGAGGGTATAATAAAGGTTAGTGCCCTGCTGCCTTTCTTCCGAGGAAAATGTTAATATTTATTGAAAGCATAAAATAGAAACGCGACACAAACAAAGTTTTGAGCCGCGTCTCCTTAAACTTTTCCTTTATTTTCCTTTATACTCTGCTCGTCAGTACCCATTACTAGAGGGGTATATAAAGTATAAAAGCAAAATAATAATTTAAGAGTAGGATAAGATATTTTATTAATATATATTTCGATATTTGAAGTGAAAAAAGTGGGGTTTTTCTTACCAGTTCATGCTTTTTCGGGCTTTCATCTTAGATTTAGGTGCTCAAAGTATACTATTATATTTTATAAATATAGTAAATACTTTTGTAATTTAATTTAGGGTTTTAAAATTCTAAATTCAATTGCTTATTTATTATTAATCCAAGTTTACCGGGTATTTCATAGTCTCTCTACACTCGTGTACACTGTTCTTTCATTCTCGTTATTTATTTATTCTTGTATTTTTATTACAAAAACATTAATAACAAAGGCAAAAAAGTAAAGTGCACACACATAAGCTTGCATAGACATCATAAAAAAGTTAAGCTCAAGATACAAAGATACACAGATACACACTCACACTTGCACACACAACAAAAGAGCAATTTGTTATTTAATGAAACTGAAAATGAAATAAACTCGCAGGCAAAAAGCCAGCGCAGACGAAAAAAGCAAAATGTATCTGTAAGATGAAAGCATTAACGCACAGAATGCTAATATCTTATGCACACACACACACACACACACACACATACATGTATATATATGTATATAAATATAAAGATACAGATATATGGGGCGCTTCTGGGGAATTACAACGGCCTATGAACTGAAACCGAAACTGAACTCTCAAAGCCAAGGCGAATCCCAACTCAACTCGAAGCTGAAATAGAAACGGGGCAGAAAGCAACAGAACTGAATCTGTCGTGTCTTTGATTATTATCAGGGTGCACTGAAAAAAAAACTTTAATTATTTTAAGGCCTTAAATAATATATTTAAACCTAATAGTTACAAAAGTAAATCAAGCAAAATACTTGAATAAGAAACAGCTTTGGAAATGGGTAGATTTTTTAAAGCAATTCTGATTTGCATTTCTCTCAGTGCCGCTCATAAACCCTACACACACACACTCACACATGGTCACCCATTTGTATCTTTGTATCTGCATCTCGCACATTAACAGAGAAGGAAAAAAATATACAAAAAGTAAGAGAATAAAGTTAAGCTAACAAAGCGAAGCGCCGAAACTCAAGAGAAGGTGGACAAGGGAGTTGGCAAACAGGAGGGGGAAAAGCCAGTAGGGGGGGAGGAGGAGGAGGAGAGCTAGGAAAATGTATATGGGGATAAGTGAAAAATGTTGTAGGGCAATTTCTGTCGTTTATGGAATTGGGACAGAAAAGCACCAGCCAGGAGGCCAGCAGAAAATTCTAACGAAAATATATAAATTATACACAAATTATACAATGGAGAAGAAAAAGATTTAATTAAGAAAAAATTAAACAAATTATAAGTCTAATTGAAAATATAATTAAGTAAATATTTAAGCAAGTTCAGAATCATTTTTAGAGATTTTTAAAACTCTTATTTTATTTAGCATTTTTTGCACTCACCAAAAAATCCCGTAAAAAGTACATAAAAATTCTATAAACATTCCCATACTCTTCCCAAAAATTAGTAAACACATTTCATTTCAAGATCATAAAATCTCAAGCTGAATTTTCTGCTCGTTGCAATCGTAAAAGTCGCCTGGAAAAAAGACAGTCAATCAGCAGATGTGCAATATCTGTTTCTTTTTCCCCCCAGTCTCTGTGCCCCCTCCCCCTTTGTGGCCTCTGCAATTATGTAGGTGTGAACACTCGCCCTGTGACATGATCATCACTGAAAAGGGAAGGAAAAAACCAAGCCAGAATAAGGAGCAGAACGACCCGAACCATGGCCCATAAATTTAAAAGCAATAAAACTTTCAAGACAAATAAATGCGGCTTCCCTCCTGCAATTGTTGCTCGCTTGCAACATAAATCTCGAGGCACGCAAAATATTTAAACAAAAGGGGAGACGACGCGTGCGTGCGGTTTCTCGATCCACTCTATATAGTATATATATATCTAGATATATGTATCTGGCCAGACCTTGAAATGCACACAATGCGCGGGGAAGATACACGCACACACTTATGACAGGGGCGTTAATTTATGTGAGACTGCAGTTTGGATCAACACAAAATGAGAAGAAAATAAATAAATGGGTACGAGATACATAGAGGCGGAGGGGGGTATAAATATCGGGGGGATACGTAGGGGGGGACGTAAAGGGGCCTTACGTAAGGGGATATCGAGGGGGAAATCCCCCTTTTTCCCAGCTTTCTGGGCGATCATGTGCGTCATTGCCATTGAGAATCGTTGATCTGATTGCGTGCCGCATCTGGAATCCTCCGGTCTTTAAATTTATATATATATACTTATATCAGTGTATATATCTGTGCCAGATTGGAATTATCGTGTGCAAGAGGGAATTTATGGGGTCAGTTTAAATATTTATACCAGATTTGCCAGTCACAGAGGCCTTAATTACTGAAATTTATAGGAAAAAGATATATTGTTCTATGACTTCTATAAATATTTAAGTAAACCTATTGGAATATTAATTAAGTAAATATTTGTTTACAAAAAACAAGATAAAGCTTTAATTATATTAACTATAATAGAAAAACAGATATTTTATATATTTTTATACTAAAGCAGGGTATTGTAAGTGAACGAGTCATTTCCGACCCTATAAATCATATATATTCTTGATCAGCATGAACAGCCGATTCGATCTAGCATTGTTTGGTAGAAAAAAATTTTTCGATTTTTTTTGTCAAAATTTTTGTCATTAAATTTCATATTGTTGAAGTGTCAAAATTTGACAAAAATTTAATTTGATTAAATTTAAAAACATAGTATGCAGATTTGTTAACCTTATTCAAATTAGCACAGAACAGCTTTCCGAATGGAAATTACTGCATTTTTGGCTTAGTTATGAGTTTTTTGATTTATCGAAAATATTCTCATATAAAAATATCGATAAAAGTAATATTATTTTAGTCAGGAGCTTGTAACTCTATGAAGGAGTCATTTCCGACCCTATAAACCCTATATATTCTTGATCAGCATTAAAAGCCGAATCGATCTAGCCATGTCTGGTAGAAAAAAAATTTTCAAAATTTTTTTCAAAATTTTTGTCATTTAATTTTATATTGTTAAGAGGTCAAAATTTGACAAAAATTCAAATTATTTAAATTTTAAAACTCAGTATGCAGAACTGATAGTATTATAAAAACTAGCACGGAACAGCTTTCCGAACTGAATTTAATGCATTTTTGGCAAAGTTATGAGTTTTTTAAGCTTTGATTCGCGATAAATTTGTCATATACTACTATCGATAATTATCGACCCAATGAATGGTGTTAAATTTGTATTCAGAAGCTTGTACGATGTGAACGAGTCATTTCCGACCCTATAAATCATATATATTCTTGATCAGCATGAACAGCCGAATCGATCTAGCCATGTTTTGGTAGAAAAAAAATTTTCAAAATTTTTTTCAAAATTTTTGTCATTTAATTTTATATTGTTAAAATGTCAAAATTTGACAAAAATTCAATTTAATTAAATTTAAAAACTCAATATGCAGAATTGTTAATATTATAAAAACTAGCCCAGAACAGCTTTCCGAATGGAAATTAATGCATTTTTGGCTTAGTTATGATATTTGAAAATCATAGATTTTCCTCAAAAAATTGGCTTATAAAAATATCTAGTAAATCTACCAAGAATACGTATATTTTAGGTTTTATTGACGTTATACGAAAGCCAGAAAGCGAATGATTGCCAAAAGTAATAGATATTTATATTTGCAATTCAAATTTGAATTAATGAAGAATAAAACATAAGTAGACAAGCTTTCCAAATTGAGAAAAATGCATTTTTAGCTGAGCTATGATCGATGCAATCACTAGCAATCCTTTATTTCTCAACAGTCTTGTTCTGGTTTTCCTCAAATAAAAAACTCAAAAAAATCAAAAATACAAACAAACTCTGACACAGAAACAATATCTTACAATATCCATCATTTTAAACCCCAAAGATCATCCCAAACAAATAAAATCATACACAAACTGTGATGGCATTACAAAACAAGCCATCAAGTATATGGCTTTTCACCGCCTGAACTTTGATCACTTCAAGTGATCTTTCTTACAGTTCAAGAACCAAACGAAAAGAGCAACAAAAGTGGGGAAAAGATCGGAAAACCCCCCGAGAAAACCCCCCGAAAAAAAGCGATCAAGCAGAGATTGCTCCCAATTCCATAAACGAAACGATCGTGACAAGAGCTTTCGCTGAGGCTGCCACAGCTCCCATGATTATTTTGAGTGATCTTCTGGGAAGAAGATACTCCTCGAAACTGTTTCGGATTTCCCAGGAGAGCGGGGGGAAAATCGTGGGGCAGCAGCAGCTGCCTGGTGCTTCACATGAACTCCGGGTGACACTCTCTCGCCACCAATGGCTTTTGGCCAATTAGCTTTGGCCCCAAAGAAAAAATATCAAATCAAATCGAATGGAATCGAATCCCCCTTTTTTGTGGCACCTACGCCCCCGTCTTATGCCTTGGTTTTCCACTTAAAGATTTTCTTTTCGCCCTGCTGCTCATCAGCAATGCACAGAGAGAAATAAAGATATCTGTAGAAATATGTTTTTAAATTATTACATATTACTTACATTATTTTTATACAAATTGTATTATTTCTGTGAGTAATTTGAGGCTTAATTTATAAATATATAATGTATATTAATGGAAATTAATCAATTGTTCTGTAATTATTATTTTTATGACATGATTTCTAAGAGTTTTGCAACGCTTAAATTATAAATATTACAAGAAATATATTATATAAATATGATATATATTTGTATTCTTGAATTTCTAAGAATTGTTCGAGGTTTAAAATGCAAGTATCTTGCAATATTTTCAATTGAAGTCTTGTATCTTATTAGATATCATTTCCAAGTTTTTCTTATTCTTACTTACATTAATTCATATCAATTTAACCTTAAACCTTAAGTATTTAATTACCAAAGTTGGCAAAAGATTTGAGTTCTTGAAGCGACGCGAATTCTTAACTTATTTCGCAGTGTGGCTTAATTATTCGTGGCGTGTTTCTGGCCGTGTGTTTATCTGGGCAAACATAAAACAGAAAATGAAAAACCAAATAAACGCTAATTGGAAAAGCATATTTTATATGGACTCTGGGTGCTGTTCCTGTGTTCAGCTTTTCCCTCCCTGCTCCGCTCCCCACCCCCTCCAATGGCACGCACTCTCCTCTCTCTCCTCCGCGGCACACTCGTAAAAACTGGAAACATTTTTGGGAGAAACGGGAAAAATGTGCTGGCGGGCGGGCGGGCAGGCGGCGGCCATAAAAATGTTGTTGGGCAACCCTTTGGCTCTTGGCTTGGTTTTCCGTTTTCGGTTTTCGGTTTTGTCTACAAAAACTGCTGCCAAGAGTGTCGAATGGGGAGGGGGCGGGGAACCCCACGCCTTGCCACTCCACGGGGAGTGGGAATTGGTTGTCAAATGAAATGCCGTGTTGCCCGTCATGATTATTTCTGACATTTGTGGCAAATGTTTGAGTCGAACACTCTCCGCTCCGCCACCCCTTCACAATTTTCCACCGTTTCTCGACTATTTATAAATAATCAAAATTGTTTGACATCAAATTGTTTGAGGGCTAGGGGGAATATTTGGCTTAGACGCCATTTAATTGTTTTATGCGGAGAAATAAAATCAATTTTAATTACATTTAGTCGCTGACATTTTGATGGGGGTTCGCCTCGGTGTGTGTGTGAGTGTGCGGGGTGAGGCCAAGGCTCTTTTTCTGGTTTCCAAAGGAAACCAGTTCTGCCCAATCCCAAAACTCAAACCCAAACCCAAAGCAATCCTCGCTGCTCAATGGTCCGATTCCCAGTTTAAGTTTAAGTCCCAGTTCCAAGCTCTGCTTTTGGTTTTCTTATTTCTTCTCTTGTGTTTTTCCTGTATTTTTTTATTTTCTTTATTTTTTTTTTAAGGCTGCATCCTAACGCAAACCTGGAAACTTGTCGTTGGTTTTTTATTTTTTGTATTATTTTCTCGGAGAGCAACTTGCTGTGAACTCGTTTGGTAGCATTTTGGGTGGGCGAAAGGGGCAGGGATTTGTTGTGTGATTTTTTCTTCTCGTTTTTTTCTGTTTTTTGTCTTTGTTTGGGGTGCCAAAGGAGGAGGTTTGCGGAGGCGGAGGGGCGTCAACATGATTTGCACTACAAAACAAAAAAATGTTTAAGGAGCAGTCGCTCCTTTCCAAGTGCACTGCAAGCTAAAAGGGGATTTTGACTATTAATTAATCCCCTGGAAAAATTTTCATTCATATAACTATTTAATGCTTTTATATATATTATGTTTTTGAATATATAAGGTATTCTTAAAATTATAAATATATTCTCCTCATCAAACACAAGCCTTCGGCTTAGTTTAAGTCTTTTATTTCATAGAATTTCTTAGCTATATATTTATATATATTTTTTAAAGAAATTAAACAGTATAAATCTGTGATAAATAATGCTCTACGAATTTCTAGTTTCTATACTCCTAAAAAGAGTTTATAAATATAAATAAACTTGTTCCTATAAACCTCCTCTCTGGCTCAATTGCAGCCCCATTTTCTCATCATTAATATATATTAAAATAGTAGTATGTAGAATTTCTCTCAGTGCAAGTTGCCTGACTGCGTGGCTGCCTCTTTTTCGCGCTGCATTTTTCGCGTAGGCCGTCCGAGAGTGCAGCGAACTTGGTAGCCGGAGCGGAGATTAATGCGCCTCACAGACAAAACTCAGCTGGAATATTTTCCTGGGCTCCTCCGAGCGAACTCGTTGTTGTTCCGCTCCCCCAGTTCGTGCCTGTGGCCAGTAAATTTTGAGCTGCTTTTGCCTTTGCTTTTGGCCTGGTCCAACAAGTAGATTTCGTATCAGCGAGATGCGTTTTGGTAGTAGATATTTGGCCAGCAGATTTCCAAGAACTCATGCATATAAGACACCAGAGAGAGAGAGAGAGAGAGCTTAGGACCAGGGATCAATCATAGGAATGTCGGGGATTTTCCAGTAAACATATATGAAAATTCTTAGTATTTTCCAGATGGATTTGTAGAGAAGATAACAAGCACTAAAAGCTGTGAGATAATTTTAAGCGGGATTAAATTAATAAGGCTTGAGAAAAGATACGACATTTGTTATCAATTTTCTTGTTTAATTATAAATGAAATCTTTTACTTTATAAATACATTCTCTTTTACATCGAAAAGACATATAAAAAAACCTTTATAAATATTTCAAAAATGTCTTGAATATGTATAAAGGAACTTAAATAATTTTGGGACAAAAATGCCAAAGGAAGAGATACCAGAAATATCACTGAAATTCCTTCAACTCTTTCCTCTCCACATTATATATATTTTTTTTTGGCTTTAACCCAAGCGATTCCCTTTTAACACTTGTCATAATTTGTTCATATATCATTCGAACAGCAATTATGCGATTACATAGCTTTTTTTCCCTACCGCTTTTCGGTTGTTGTTGAATTGTTGTATCTTTTGGCTGCGTGTTGTTGAAATATTTGAACAACAGGCTGGGATTTTGAGAGTTCTTTGTCTCGATTTTTGCTTTGCTTTTAATGAACGTGAAATTATATTTCATTAGCAGGCGCTGTGAGAAGTTATTATAACAACATAAAAAAAAGGGAGGAGGAAAAAAAAAACAAAAATGAAATGTATCTATTGAATGTATTCGCTTCACTGGCGCGGAATGTGCCAGTTCATTGCGTTGTGTTAATTAATAAACGCCTCAAAAATCAGGCAGTTGTTCGATGTTTGATTAATGGCAATTTGCCAGGCTCAACGATACGTTTTGTAGCCAACCGAAATAGTGGTGATAGTGACTATTTATGCGGTTGAGATACGATGTATCTGAAAGTGTAAAGTTGTGCACTGAAAGAAGGATGATTATGATATATTTCGTATTTCTCTCTTATAGATTTGTCTAGTAAAATATCATTTTGCCCTTTGATTTCTCCCTGTGCACCTGTATTTTCCGCATCCGTATCTCAATCTCTGCATCGCTGCATTCTGCATCTCTCTGCGGTTCATTTGAGGTGTCTCTGTCTGGCTGCTTGGAAAGCCTTTTCGGTTTTATTTCTTTCTTGGCCATGGCTACTACAACAACACCCCCACCCCGCCCCTCTCCGTCGGATCTTCTTCGACGCTTTTGATTGATTTCGATTTTGATTTTGATTTTGATTCACTTCGTGTCCGTTGCTGCTGCCTGCCTGGGTGTTATTCAATTTTTGTGCCATATCATAAATTTAATTTGAGATGAAAATCCCAAAGATATGCCGCATTATCCGCATGGCGGAGCTCGTGCTGCTGTATCCCACAGATACATTTTTCGATCTCCTCCACAATAACGGATTACATTCGAAATTGTTTGGCGCCCGTCCCGTCCCAACTTGAGTTGCCTTCCATGGCACTGCGAGTGTTTTTCCAATATTACACGATGACTTTGAATATTTTTCCAAGTGTGTATGTGATGTGTGTGTGGTGAGCATCATGGGTGGGATTTTGTGATTAGAGCGATACACACACACAGTCCGCTCCAGTACGGTCCGGTCCAATCGGATAAAGAGGGCGGCAAGTGTAACAAATATGTTCAGTCGGACATGAGACTGCAAACTGGCAGGGAGGGAGGGCGACGATTGGGAGATGTACCAAAATGGAATCCACACTTATTCTGATTGTTTGCCGAGCACTCCCTGCCGCTGCCCCCGATGGATGCGGCGGAAAACCGGTTACCAGTTTGGTTATTTGAATCCAGCGTCCAGCACGGGCCAAGAATGATTTTTGGTTTGGCAATTTCCAGGAGGGAAATCGATACAAATATATTTCTGGGCGATGCAACTTCAACTTCTCGATTGGTAGGATCAGGGCCGATTAGGGAGATGCAAAAACGTTTGCAACTGCGAAAAATAATTAACATTGTGGCCAGCGTTATGTTGTTGCCGCAATCAAGCCCGGAAATGAGTGGAAATTTTGGAGAGTTTTCAGGGGATCTGTGGGTATTTTCTTATATATTTTAAAAGGGTTTCGCCTGGAATGTGATGAACAATTAAAGCTAATAAAAGGTTGTAAAGATTTAAATACATTTAAGTTAACTTTGAGGCTGAAATTACATTTTAAAAATATTAACATAAAGATATTCCGCTGCTGCTTCATCTCCAAAGTTAGGCTTACTTTATAAAGCTCAAAAATCAATAATATAAACAATAATAAAAGTAAATTAAAATATACAAATAATCACAAAGTAACTCATAAAATATCTCCCAGTAAAACTCCATTTAAAAAACTTAAATATCAAAAATTAACCACGAAAAAAAACAAAGTTCGAAGCGTAACAAAAGGTCACCAGGTTGTTGTTGTTGTCACCCAAGGCAACACACACTTATGTATATATATATGAATTCTATTCCCAATTCAGATCTGCTGCCATCATGAAGACTATGTGAGAAATACCAGAGAAAATCCTCAAAGCAAAAAAAAGAAAGGAAAATCCAATTAAAACGGAAGGATAAAGGAGCAGGAATTAAAGAGGGGAAATCCTGAGGGTATCCAAGGATTTCGACCCAGGACTTTTCTCATTCGATCGAAGCTATATTCGTTGTTTTTTTTGTTGGCATTTTTTTTTTTTTTTTTTTTTGGGTGGCGCCATGCCACCTAGGCCCCTCGGGCCCCCCCTGCCCCTGTCCATGTCTCGTACGGGGTGCAGTCATTATAATTGTAACAATAATTGCAATTAAAACATACAAGCGACCGGAGAAACGAAACGTGAACAAAACGAATGCGATTCAAGAAATAAAATATTAAGTAAATAAATACAAAATTACATCGCCATAAATCGTGAAGTGAAGTGCACTCGCAGTCGCAGTGTCGGCGGCACACTGAATTCCAGACACAAAATGACTATGAAATCGATGAAGTACTCCGATTGTGATACCATCATGGATGGCTACAATCCGGTGCCGCCGCCCCTGCCCCGCCGAGTGCCCCCCGTGCGAAATATCTACGCCGAGCCCTTTGCCCACGAGCCGAACCATTCCAGCAGGTAAATATCGAAAGAGAAAATTACAAATTTTCCATTTTCCCATTGAAAATTGTCTCTACTTAGGCCTAAATATGTGTTTTTATTTTTATTTAATATTAATTTCAAATGGTGGGTAAACAAAAGTGTGGGTTAAATATCGAAAATAAATATTTTACATATATAAAATCTTTTTAAAAAATAATTGCATAAATCTGTAATATATTTTTTTGTATATATCAGGTACTACATATTTTTTTATAGTGCCTTTTTCACCTGCAACTAATTGCAATTAAGTCGAGTGTCATCGCGAATTTACGGCGCCATCAAAATGCCACAGACAAAGTCAAATGGCGATTATGTGCAGCAGGAGTTAGTGCTGCTGGTGGAGCAGCAGGTCAACTCGGGTCAACTAAATGGCCAGTTGCAGTTGCAAAATGCCGATAAAATCATTGCTAAAATATTGCCTCGGATTTAGGACTTAATTAACATTCGAGTCCCCGGGTCTGTTGGGCTTAAGTCGCTGCGGAAAAGCAAGTGCAAGTGCAAGTGCAAGGGCATTTCTCAAATTTAATATGCAGCTCAGACACACTTGCTTTGAACCGTAATTAAACGCCAATTTGAATGGGAAGAAGCCAAGTCGGAAAATTAAATGTAATTTCAAGTGAAATGCCTTCAATCATAATTAAAATGTTTCTATTATTTTCAATTGTTGAACATGTGTGTCCGTCTGTCTGCGTTTTCAAAGAACAAAACAAAAGTTCAGGGAAAGCTAAAGGTTATTATTATTT
The DNA here is from genome assembly GCA_035046265.1 of Drosophila bunnanda. NCBI lineage: Eukaryota > Metazoa > Arthropoda > Insecta > Diptera > Drosophilidae > Drosophila > Drosophila bunnanda. The sequence continues at coordinate 2,335,619 of JAWNOB010000083.1, read as the reverse complement.
TGCTGAAACCTAATATGAGCAACAAAATGTTTGGCTTAATCAATGTAAAGCGCTCCGAACTAATTGGACAGCTGATGTATTATTTCATAAACAAAGTGTTTCCGTGTCAGCCATGATTCCCTCCCCTGCCCATTGGCAGCAATAAATGTTCATTTTCTGTGTGCTCTGTGGGCTTAAAAAGTGTTAACTTTCCAATTAGTTGGATAGTTTACATAATAATTGCAAACTCAATTGGGAAACATTTGTGCAAGACACGAGCCCAAGGGGCTCCGGGAACCTTAAAGTGTATTACCCTGGGAATAGCATAAATATTTCCCTGTTTCAATTGGGTGTCATTAGACCGAGTGTCACCATAAGGTGTTGCTTTGTTCGAGACATAGAGAGAGAGTTTCATTTGTGAAAAACTCCATTCTTTGGCGCAATCATCGCCAATTCAAACGCAAGAAACTGGAACACAATTGCAATAAACGCACGCCTCGCTGAGTAGCTCCTACTCGTATATTTTTCCTCCGTTTTTCCTTTTTTCCACATGCCACAGTGTTGCATATTAAAAAAAGGAAAAATATCGCAGGCGAAGAGCAGATGATAAAGAAATGTCCCATATAAAGCGGCGTGAGTCGAGTGTACAATATGCATTTTCATATCTGAATAAATAGACAGGCGAGAGGTGCGGAGTTGCTCCTCTTCTCGCTGGGATATAATATATATATATATATATATATATCTATATGTATCTGGCCCACAACAATGCCCCGAGGAGCAGGAGGACGGGTGAAGCCCGGTAACGAGGGCAGACAGATGGAAGAGCTTACGAGGACGAAAACGAGGATGAGGAGCAACAGCGGACAAGTGGTAACCAACAGTCAGCCAACTGATACAAGAGGCTGTCTACACAGTGGGAAAAAAGTCCATCTCAAAGGGCATACAAATTCGGGAGAAATCATTTTAAAATGATACTAGCCTCTTGAGTGAGAATACCTCCTTTAAACGGTTGCCCGAAGACTTGACTGAAACAATCGAACGTTCTTAGTTTAAAAGCAAAAGCAGTTTTGGCTCTCTCTCCTCAAGGCTTTGCCTGCAATGTACTAGTAACAGCGAATGAGGGGGTTAATTGCTTGCTTCTCTCTGCGAGTATTTACAAAATCATTTCTCGCTCTCTTCGTATCTCTCGTGCTCTATTCAATGCTTTGTTTGCAATGTACAAGCAAATCTCCAAATCTCTCTCTCTCTCTCATTCTCTCTGTAAATCTCTAGAGAATCCGACGCTTCTCTCCAGATCCTTTTCGTGTGATCTTGAGAGCATAACCGAATGATCACTATACATTCTCCGGTTAATACTATAACTTTTCTCACCGTGAACGCCAAAAAGAAATGGGCATTGTGGGCGTGGCTCTGGCTATAGCTTTGGGTGGTTGGTTATTCGGCAGTGTGGCGCAATATGTTTGCCTGTCAGTTTCATGCATTTCATATCGAAAACCATTCGTACTTTTACTTGAGTGAGTTTTATGAGCAACGAGCCGAGCCTGTATGGGGGATACACACACTGGCACACTCGCACACTCGCACATGTGAGTTTGAGGATGCTCCACTGGCTACATTGTGTTGTATCCTTTTTCTCCCCTCCCTCCCCCAGTTCAAAATGGGATAGTGCAGGATTCTGGCGGGGATTTTTCGAGAACACGGTGAGACTGGCGAGGGGAGAGCCGAGTGTTGGGGAGGACGACATCAGTGGCCCCGTTTATATGCATAGTTTTTGGCTGCTCTGCGATTGCAAACTGCGAAGTGGGTTAGATTGTGTTCCGCTGGCTCTGCGCCTGGGCACGCTTTGCTTTTATATTAAATGAAAATTCCAATTACTTTTTATGGGACTCCTCCAACAGCCGATGGAACGAAAGAGGCGGTAACACTTTGCTCTCAAACTATGACTATTTAAGGATGGCACAAGGGATCATAGGAAAATTTAGAGGTCTCAGTTGTTTAGGTAAATTATAAAGTATTTCTAAATGTATTTTTAGGGAGATCCTATTTTGGAATGTATGGAATGTTAGGTAACAAAAAATCTCTCCCTCTCTGCTCTCTTTGTGAGATAACGAACGAGAGAGTTTCTTTTGTGGTGCTCTCAGAGAGAGCTTGGTTTAATAAGGTTAAGGTTTCTTGATAAAGATGTTGAATTCTTATTTGCAAAACTCTCTCAGACTGAAAAAGAAACTCTCTTGTCTTTGTTTTAAGGTAGCAAACGGGAGAGTTTCTTGTTTTAATGCTCTCTGAGAAAGCTCCAGGAATTTGGTTTCCTAGTTAAGTTTCTATAATTAAAAACTATTTTACTCTGTACTAAAATCAAAGTAAATAATTTACAATTGAGAACATATAGCCATATATTTTTGCTCTGTGCTTGATTTTTATCCCCTTGAATGTCAAAGTTCCCCTCGAATGCAATCCGAAAAAATTACAATAAATATTTCTCTTTTCTCTGCTTCTCTCCCTCTCCACTTCTAGGTAAGTTATGGAACACGACTATAAGTATATATATTTATATATATAGAGAGAGAGCGAGGAGCCAGCAGGAAAAGAGCTGGCTTGGAGCCTGGAACTGAAAGTGGAGCTGGGGAATTTAATAATTCAAGTGGCCGGCGAGGGCGAAGGCCTCTCTAATGACCTACTTGAAAACAAACAACAACAGTGTAACGCAACAACAAAAAAAAAGGAGGGAAAACCGTCAGGTAGGATGGGTGGTGCACCACCCACTGCACCACCCAGTGCACCACCCACCTATCCGCACATAAGTAATTTGTGTGTGCTCGTGTGGGGGTCAGGTGGTTTGCCAGAAACTTGTTTAGTTTTCGGTTTGGCTTAGTTCGGTTTGAGCTCAGTTTTCCGTTTTCAGTTTTCAGTTTTCAGCTTTCAGTTTCCCGTTTTCAGTTTTCAGTTTTCCGTTGAGTTGCAGTAGTTTTCTATTTACTATTTTCAGTTGCCAGTTCAGTTTTGAGCTTTCGGTGTTTGACTTGCTGCCAGTTGTGTTTCTGTGTGTCGACGAGGAACCCCCACACTTGAAGTGCATTTCGCAGGATGTGCTGTGCTGTGGAAAGTAACCTCTTGACCTAGTCCAATCAATATCCCCTGGCAAACATTCGTCTTGGCATTATGAGTGAAACGCTGAGCTTCATATAATTTTCTTGTTTTTTGCTTTGGCCAAACAACAAAGGACGAGAGAAATCCGCACAGGACATATCATATATCTGCCATAAACTATACCTCTGGGGGGGAAGGACAGCCAGCCGGGGGAAGTCACAACTCGATTTTGCTCGTTAGACAACATTTGTTTCGGACAGTTGGCAACTAATTTGTTTTGAAATGGATGTCGAGTGTGTGTCCTCGACGACCCCCAGGACGAGGCTGGGCCTTCTTGCTGCGGAAGCAAGGAGGGTCACTGCCAGCAAATTGAATAAAGAACAACGCAAAAAAAAAAGGAAACTAAGGGAAAGGCAAGGAAAGGATCCCCTGAAATAAGGACAAGGCAGAGACAAGCCTGCTCCTTCCACTCTCAAATTTTCTGCCGTAAATATTATGCTAGAATTTTGATAGATTTTGGATGGGGTCTCGGGTTGCCTTTGCCCACAAGATAATTGCTCTCTTTGGGTCCTTGGAAACTAGCAAGAAATCCAAGAAAGACTTTCAGAGAACTCGCTGCCTAATTCGTAGTCCACAAAAATACCATCTTAATAGTTTTTCTTTGAAAAGCATTTTTATATAAAATTTATTTCTTGAAATAGAGAAGGTTGTTGTTCGACAAACTAATCCAGTTTTTTTTAGTACTTGAAATTGGATAATAAACGCTGCCTTAGGTTTCTGGCAGTTTCCGATTGCTCGGGCTCCTCGCTAATGCCTGACGCACTATCGTGGCTGCCTTAAAAATAGTTTAGTACGATCTATTTGATTGGAGAAATAGTAAAATCACTCACTTGGCGACATCCTGCGCTTGCTTCTCGTACCTTTCCTTCGGTACAAACTCCGGGTACTGGTGGTCCTCGAAGGAGTTGCCTCGCTGGTGGCCAAACTCTGGCTTCTGCTGGGTGCTTTGCCAATGGTCACCGATTTGCTGGATGTCTTCTCGCGCGGACACGAGGACGTGGAAGCAATGGGGCCCACTTCCATAGAGGGATTAATCCCACTGCTAGTCCCGGGCAGGACATTGGACGAGGCAGCTGGTCCTGGAACGGAGCCACCGGATAAGGCTGCTGCCGTCAGCCGCAGCACTTCGTTCTCCTGGAAGAGCCGGGCCTGCAGATCCCTCAAGCCCTGCAAATGGGACAATCGTTGCCTCTCCAGCTCCTCCATATTGTTCTTGGTGCGTTCCAATATTTCAAAGACCCTGGCCATGTGCTCATTGTTCTCCTGCTGGAGGCGCTGGTGAGCTCCGAGGCGGGATGAGATTGGATTGGAGCCGGATGGGGTTACCTCTTCGCTGGGCTTGTCCTCTTGCGAATTCTCCTCGGACATGGTTAAGATTTTTTCTTTAGCCAAAAGCAACAAATGAAGAGAAGGGAAATGAAAGGAAGGAATTTTGAATTTAGTATTTAAGGTAATGACACTCAGGTCAAGGTCTACGTTGTTGAAACAAATTTACAGCGATAGCCACTCAAAAATATATATAATAAATAAATCGGAGTGCGATTTTATGGCCACTCCCAGTGGCCTTTTAGCCACTCTCAAATTGGTCCAACTATTAAAGTGAAAAAGTTTTCCCAAGCTTTTCCTCCTCTCTCTCATATTTTGGCAGACAAACTTCAAACTATTGTTGTGGCAAGTCAATGAACTGGCAAAATCGCCTAATATTTCCACACTCCCAGACACTTGTCGTCCTCTTTTCTTTTTTTCGCTCTTTATTTTTCCTGCTCCTGTTTGCTGCAAACAAAAAGGAGTTTTCCCTGGGAGCTTCATGTTTTGTGCTCTGAATGGCCAAGTATATTAAAAGTCTATTTCTTTTGGCAAGACAATAAAGTAGCGCGAGGGCGCCGGGCCAGCCATGGGGATGATGGTGAAGGACAAAGGCCCCACGAAGATGGAGTGCGAGTAGGAGTAGTGACCGAGGCTCCTGGACTTTCAGGACCAGGAGCCAGTAGCCAGGAGCCAGGACTTTGCCTGTGTGTGTATGTGAGGGCGGGGGACTGTCGGTTCTGGATGGCTATTGTTCTACTTCGCGAAATAGCGCACATAAAAAGCCAAAGGACGACGGCCATAAATGATAAAAAAGGGGCAACCCAGAGGCGCAGAAAATTGCCAAGAAGGGGGTTAAGGGAGGATATAGAGAAAGGCAGAGGGAAATAAGAGAGATGGAGATAGAGATAGAGAAAGAAAGAGAGATAGAGATAGGGAGAGAGAGAGAGTTGGTGAGAGAAGCCGAAGTGGGGATAAATGACAGCCAACTGGCAGTCAGACAGAGGCGTGCACCCAAGGGGGGAGGCCAGAGCAAAGAGAAAGACGCGGCAAAAAATAGGGAGAAGCACGGAGAAGTACGGAGAAACCAATGTAGGAGAAAACTCCCCAAAGAAAATGGGGGGATAACTAAGGGAAACCAGGCAAAAAGGGGGGCTCAAAACGGGCCAGCAAAAAGGCCACTAAAATACAATGAAATGCCAGGCGGCCCGACATTCGACATTTTCCAGGCACCAAACCCCCTCCCCCCCCCCAAACCATTCCCTGCTCCCTACGCCCCTGTCAGTGCCAGCGATGTCTACAAGGAAAAGGGTTAAAAATGTTTCATTGCCTCGACAGGACTGCGAAGACAACATATGCCAATAATTTACGCAATTTAGACAAAGCAAGCAAAAAAAAAAAAATAAAACAAAAATACAAAATGTAAAGGGAACAGAAATAAAACCAAAAACAAGACAAACCGAAAGGCAGACAGGCAGCCGGGGCAGCCGAGAGGAAAATGGGCCCCGGTATGGAATATTTTCTCAAGGCAAATCCATCAGGACAGGGACAGGCATGAGTTGGGTTCCAAGGAAAACCCCCCCCCAAGCAACCCAAAAAAACCCCACCCGCAAAGCAAACCGAATTGATGCTCAATTTTATATTTTAAATGTTATTCAAATTGTGTCACATTTCTCAGTGTAATGGCTTGGAATTGTCTGCAGAGCAGAGAATCAACCGAAGAATAAGAAAAAAAAATAAGGAAAAGGGTTCCAACCACGCCCTTTTCGCCCACTTAACCCCCTTGATGTGTGTGTGTGTGTGTGTGTGCGAGTGTGTGGCTTGTTTTTTGGAGTACCAGAAACTCCCCTCGAATCGCTCGCTCGCCTAACCCCCATTTTATTTATTGACTCTCATTTCTCCCCCGGGGTTGCTACACGTACTATATATCCCCTATATATATATATATAATATATATATAAATGTATAGGGGGAGATGTGGAGGAGAGGATGCCATAGAAATGAGCGATGCTCCGGCGATTTACAATGCGCTAAGTTAATTAGCCGCAGCCAAACGACGACGACGACGACGACGACAAGAAGAAGTTGGCCATCGCAACTGACCCTCAAAGGTTGCCAAAGGCAAAGGCAAAGGCAAAGGGCCCGGCGTTTACTTTTGCGGAAATTGCGTCATTAACAGTCGCTTAGTATAGTTTTGTGTGATGTATAAATACAATGGGGATATATATGTACATACATACGTACATATAAATATATTTAGATGTGGGTATCAGTACACCTAAGGTAAAAATAATAGGGCATTAGGTGGATTTTAAGCAGGAGTTGACATTGAACAATGTAATTTCTTTCATATTACTGAAATTTTCTACAAAGAATTTTTATCAGCTTGAAATTTGTACTTTTTCTGTAAATTACAATAAAATATTTTAAGATGAACACTAATTCGTCTTAGAAATAATTTTTAAAAATTAGAAGAAGCCATTTTAAGTTTGAATTTCTATTTAAATTTGGACTTCTGTCTTAAATATTAATATTAATCGGATATTGATCATAACTAAGCTTAGGAATATCGATATTTATCGATAAATATAGATATTTTTATATGGCAATTTTTTCGACAAAAATCAAAATTAAAAAAACTCATAACTAAGCCAAAAAGGCATTAATTTTGATTCGGAAAGCTTTCCCATGTTAGTTTTTACTAGCCAAACAAATCTGCATACTCAATTTAAAATTATAAAAAATTAAATTTTTTGTCAAATTTTTTGACAATTTTAATTTTTTTTTTAACCCTTAAAAATGTCCAAAAAATTTAAAATTTTTTTCTTCCACTTTTAATGGCTAGATCGAACCGGCTGTTGATGCTGATCAAGAATATATATGATTATATGGGTCGGAAAGGACTCCTTTACAGGATTTTAAGCTTTTAACTGAAATTATAGTACCCTAGAAAGGGTATAAAAATCGACTTTCTTATTTTCTCACCTTTTTGCTTAGACTAACTTTACAAAAACTCCAGCTAGACATGATAATGTTTCTGTCTTTCAACCTTCAGCTAACATTTTCCGTAATAAATTCTAGAAATAGTAAAATCCAATACAATGTAGTATACAAATCCCTGTCAAGACCAAATTACTATAGTTATGAACATAATCGTGTGGATAAATCCATCAGCTAACCCCTGACCCCACAGACCCCTCAAATGTTAAGACATTAACCCTAAGACCTTTGATTAATGCCGGCTCAAAAGACACACACACACAGAAAAGGAAAGGCGAACAAAGCGAAGGAACAAAGTCTCGTAATGAGAGAGCCATTTCGATGATATGACATCTTGTTGTTTTGTTGGCTCCACTCGACTGGAGAGAAAAGGACTCTTGAAGGACCTCTTTTGCACCCATCTCAATTACAGTCCTTCAGCGTGTGGGAGTCATCTTCTTATTTATCTGCACCCAAAATCCAATTCCTTGGTCATTTCACCTGCCTTCGGGGCACCGTTTGGCCCAGGTGAAGGCAGCTCCTTAACCTACCTACTAACTTACTGCTCCTGCTCCTGCTCCTCCTCCTGCTCCTGCTCCTGCTAATGATGTCCAATTCGGTGTTCGATCCGAGCGAGTGCTACCCCGGAGGCCAGGTGCTGGGCAGAACAAATGAAAACAAATCCGATTGCGGAGAGGTGGATGTGGTGGATGGATGTGGGCTACATGACATTTGAGGCACTAAACACAGTACATCCTTGCTGGCTAATTGGACAAGTGAAAGTGAAATGAGCTTTCAACTTTGCAATAAGAAGGAAAAAAGGCGATTCGAAAGGAACCATTAGATGTCCAACTAATGGGACACTATGGAAAATAAACATGTCTCATAATTGAACATGTTGGAGAGTGAAAAGTTATTGGGGTTTAGTCTTTTGGAAACTTAATATGAAGCTTAAGGGCATGGGGTTTTCGTTTTTTAGAGATATATATATGCTTAGCAGGTTTTCTCTATAGTTTGTATTTAATATAAAGACCTTAAAGTTTATTTTGCTGCTACAATGCGCTCCTAAATTAGTACTTGGGAATTTTAAGAGAACTTTTAAAGTAAACTTTCCACTTTCAGCTGAAGTGAAGCTTCTTTAATGACCTTAATTTTGTCTTTTAAAATCGAAATGAAATCTCCGAATATGTCGTAAAGCTAAGCTCCAATCAAGGCTTCACCTAACCCCATTTCTTGCAGTGTAAACTGCTAATCAGAGGCACTCCTCCTGCTCGACTAATGCCAAGTCAAAGGGAAAAGCTCTCCGCCACCGCCACCGCCTTTTCCCATTTCCCTTTTAGTTTTCCTTAGTTTATTTTCACGCTTCTGCGTGTCTGTTTCAGTTTCGGTTTCGGTTTCAGTGTCAAAGTCAGAGAGTTCGGGTCAAAAGGCGCATCAATGCTACTGAGCATATTTTGCGGTCGCCTCGCTTTTCCATTTTCCTCAGTACTCTTTTTTACTTTTCTGCTTTTCTGCTTTTCCCCTTCTTTTTTTTTTTTTTGTTGTATTTCTTCTCTTTGGAGAACTTTCTGTGTGTGCCATGATGCTGCACAAAAAACTTCCGACAACAATTCTGCAAACGCAAGCAGGAAAACATAAATCTGGCTAAAGCTAAAACGCAAACTTTTATTTAAAAAAAGAAGGGAAAAAAAGATAGCAGGAGGAGAATATAAAAAATAAAAGCTGGAATTTTGTGTGAGTGCGTGCAAGTGATAGAGGGATTGGGATTGAGTGGTCCCTAGTTGGAGTTTTAAGATTGGCCAAGGAGGTCTTCAAGTTTTATTTAGAGGTCGACTTGGGTGAAATAATAATGCCTTAAGCTAGTAAATATAAAATAAATAAAATAGCAAAGAAATACAGAAAGTGTTGGGTTAATTAAATGATTTTTGTAGGCCAGAAAATTTTAAAATAATAACTCTCTGATGTTTTTGCCAAGTTAAGAAGCTACTTGAGTTCTAAGAGAAACCTCAAAATAAATCCAATAAATAAATATAAAAATACACTGCTCTTTTGGTCGAAAAATAAGAAAACTCAGAGACTTGTTTTCAGAGAAAGAGAAACAGTATCTTGGTGTCTTCCTGATTTCTTCCTTCTGTCTTTTTCCTTTTTTTTTTTTTTAAGCAAATGTCCACATTTTGACCATTTGAAATCCAAACAGGCAACTTTTATGCCACTGACGTGTGTGTGTGTTCCTTTATTTTTGTTGTATTACGTGTGTGTGTGCTTTTTTTTTTAGTACTTTTGCTTATTTTTCCTTCTTTTTTTCTTGTGCGGGGAACAGACTTTGGCTGCCATTCCGACTTGAGCTTGAAATTTTGCAACATGCCTTCGACATCTCCTGGGTATTTTTACGACCATCACAGAGACGGGCCAAAAAGACTGACCACAAAAAGCAAAGGCGCCCAAGAGCCGCGACCTGTCCTCCTGCCCCGCCCCGACCGCCGCCTCCTCGTATCTCTTTTTCTGGTTTCGGTTCTGGTTTAGGTTTAAAGCCAGGAAAAAAAAGACTTGCAGGGGCCGCAGCTTCTTCCTCAAATGGATTTGGACAGAAACAAACACAGCCAAAATAAGGAGGAAAAAATATAAAAAAAGAAATGGGAAAAAATACAAAAAAGAAACACAGATACAGTGCAGGAAAATCTATAGGAAGTGGGGTGCGACGGGGGAATGATGATGCACGTGATGCGATTCATCGCTGGCTTAGCGAAGATACAAAGATACAAAGATACAAACAACCGAGAAACAACTAGAACAAATAGTAATGCCAAGGAAATGCTTCTGGCTGGTATTTCAAGCTAGAAAAATATTTAAAAAATTAAAATTGATGTAAATATATATTTATGAGCTTACAAAAATATTAACAAAGGTTTAAAGTTATTATAAAAAGTTGTAAAAAGAGATATTAGAAATACTGTTTGGCTTTTTAAAAAATTTATAAAGTCGTCTTGAGAAAATACATACTTACCTTAGTATTAAATACATTTTAGGGTTCTTTTTAAATAATATACAAAATACATATTTGAGAAATATCAAATATATTGTATTGATTTCTTAAGAACTTACTTTTTATCAGCTTATAACAAAATTTAATATTGAATACAGGAATTGTTCTTAAATAATATAGAACTTAGTATTTATCTGCTCTTAAAATATATATAATTTTTATGGCTAAAAAATATCCAAATAGCCATCTTCCAGCTTGACTCCAAAACGGCTAAGAAAAACCGAAGAGAGGAGCAGGCTTTAGCCAGCTGATTTGCCGCCAATTAGCATCTAAGTGGATTTGTAGACCGAAAGCTTAACCTCAGGCTGCGCCTTGCTTGCTCCGGTGGGTTGGTGGGGCGTGGGTGGTGGGTGATGGGTGGGTGGTGGCCATCGGCCTTTGGTAGGGCCACGGGCAGGTGCTGGTCTCTGGTGGTGCTCTCGGCTGTCTGTGACGGTGTTACGTGCCAGGTTGAAATGTGAAAAAGTTGCCAATATTTATATCGATAAACAAAGTAGGAATAAACATCAGCGATTCCCAATGCTGCACTGAAAGAAAGTGAACTTATTTTATTTAAGATAAAATATGTATATAATTTAATTTCAAGAGATTTAATATTGTTTCTTTATATACTATTTCTTTTATATTCTTTTGATGATAATGTTATTTATGGGCATGAAATTCTTACAACCCATTGAGTGAATAATGCAGTTTTCTTTAATTATATAAATTCCCTTACTTAATATTGTTTAATATTGTTTTTTGGGCAGTGTAGGTAGAGAGAGGACTAGAGAGAGAGAGAGAGAGAGTTCCATGGTCGGGGCTTAGTCTAAGGCCACGTGTATGGAATGCGTACGTGCTGCTGTTGAAAAGTCGGCAACTGTTGGCGGGTGTGGGTGCTGTGCCTGCCTTTTCGGGTGCCTTTTGGGTGCCTTTTTCAGGGGTGGGGCTTCGGGCTGGATGTTGGGATGGTTGGATGGTTGGATGGTACTTTGGGCCAAGGGGCAACCTACTGGCGAACTATACTACGTGCCCCGTTCGCAGAACGAGACAAGTTAAATCGTCGCGTTATTGATGGCGAATGTACGTGATAGGCTCACATACCACATAGCACCACCAATGTTCATCATCATCAGCAGCAGATGATGATGATGATGATGATGGTGATGATGATGATGCAGGGCTGCTGGCTCCTGATCATCGTCATCATTTCGATAATGGCCATAATGAAGGCTGAAGGGAACTTTTGCGTCGACAACAGCTTTCAACAAGCATCCAAGAAGCCCACCTGTGTGCACACGCTTTACAACAAAAAGAAAACAAAAAGAAAAACCATCGAAAAAAAAAGAAAAGAAAATTCCTCTTGTCCCACTCAGTGTTGAGCCCCCCAAGTTTTCCCCCCTTACTTTTCTCTATTATGGCAGACCTCTTAGCTTAATGTGATTAAAGAGACTTGCTATTGGGATTTTATGTTTTGGCCAGATTGGAAATTTCGTTGACCTGTTTTCCTCTGACGAGAGGCTTTTGTTTTTCATTTTTAAAGTGTCAACAGTTCAATTTCCTTGCTTCTTTCCTATATCGTTGAAATGTTGAAATGATCTTTAACCTTATTTTAAACTCTGCCAGTAATTCGAGCCAAAGTGGCTCAAATTAACCCATGTTTTACTTTTTGCCATCCCCTAAATAAAATAATTGAATGTGTTTTTTTGTTTTCGCTGACTCATAAACTCCATCCAGCGAGGAAAAAACACAAACACACAACTCGCCTGCAACTGACAATTTAACATTTAATTAAAAATCAATTAAAAACGTATTTTTGCACTTTGCTGTGTGAACGAGCAGCAGCAGCAGCAGCAAGTGGAAAAAGGAAAAACACATAGATACAGGGGATATATACAAAAATGTATAGAAATCGAGATCAAATAGAAATAGTACAAAACTGGGGAGATAGAAAAGTAGTAAATACAGCAATATGTACAGGAGAAATTATAGGAAAAATAATATAATATAGCTTAATATTAAAACTAATAAATTAAAGAATAAAAAAGGAAAAAAAAGTCTAAGGAAAGCATATAAATTTATTCCAAGAAACAAGAACAGAAAATATATTAAAAATTTCAAGTAGGAATTTCTTGAAACAAATTCTTTTTTCTTCTTTTAAAGAAGAATAATCTAATTAAATTTTATAAATTTAACTCTAAGACTTGCATTTTTTTCTCTGCATTTTTATGTTGTCTGATTATTGGAACTGAATTGCAATGGAAAGAGCTTAATTGAATTAATGTTCGCCATGAATGGGGTTTTCTAGTTCGGAGAGGGGAGATTCTATACACTCATAATTCTTCGATTGCCGATGTTTTGTACTAACACTCCAATGGGAATTCGTCTCGCCATTCAATCAACGAGCTGCGAATTAAACCCACTTCCCTCAAGGGGTTAAGGGACACCAACCCGCATTTATTGAACTAAACTTAACCCTTTTGGTGGCAAGGGTCGCGACTTCTCGTCGTTTATCATTAAATTGCAATTAAAATTGACATGGAATTTGATTTATATAATAAGTACAAGTATATATGCATATACAAATTACAATTAAGGCACAAAAGAAAAGGGGCTTTAAGGGGCTTGTCTTGGGTTTCATGTTTGACTTGCAATTAGCCACTTGGTCAGTTTTCTTGTGGTTAGGGGGGGAAAACGTGTTTTCAGGCTAACAAGTTACCTTTTTTTACTGTATATAAAATGTGTTTAGTGAGTGGGAAATATTGATTTTAATTGATAAAGGTTTTTATAAGGGAAATTATCGAAGTTTTCCGAAGAAAACATTTAATTTTCTGCTCTAAAAATTCCTATAAAAATCTTCACCTGTTTCTTAGCATTATCTTTAATGGTAAATACTTAAAAAAGAAGCCCCTATACACCCGTTAATTTAAGCACTCTGAGGAGGAAAAACGGAAAATTTGAATTTGCATATTAAACGAAAAAATGTGCCGAGGCGTTCCATAAAAATTTGTTTCGATTCGAGTTCGGATTTCGGATTTCGGAATCGAAATCGTTTTATGGTTATGATGTGTCAGATGCGGGCTGTTTCATGTTTGGTCTCGCGCTCTCTGGGCCCCGGCCGCAGTCAATAAAACGCATTGGGCGGTGGCCTGTGTGTCAAAAGGAAAAGTCCAGTGGAAAATGAACTAACGAAGAGGAAAAATTGATGTCCGTAAGACCAGGGGGGTGGGCGGGAGAGAGACGCAGGCAATCAAACATTTTGGTGGGGAGATTTCCTTCGTCTTCGGCGGCTCTTCTGCTTTTTATTAATTTATATGGCAGCCGGAAAATCCATCCAACCAAGCAGCCATTCATCCATCCATCCATCCATCCATCCGTCCATTTGCCAACAAAAGAGTCTTAAGAGGAACTCTTAATAAGGATGTGAAATATGTTCGGCATTGCTAATTGAGCGAACATTTAATTCTTTCTTTCATTCTGGGCTTTCCCTTTAATTACAGCAAAAATTACAAATAACAGATGCAGGGGTAAGGGGAGGTGGGGTAAAGAAAAGAGCAGAAATTTTAATAATACTTATGCAATTTTTAAGTTGAAGAATCGCAGAGAAGAGAGACGTTGGGCCCGCATCTATCGAGTGGCATTAACAAAAGGAACCAAAGACACTGACAGAAATCGAGGAAGAAATACTTGTATATGATGAACATTAATTAGAAATGAATTTATAATAGTTTCTTATTGAAATTTTAAATTTCTTATTGAGTTTTTAAAGTTTAAATTGAGGAAGAAAAACTTCCATGAGATAAAAAATTAATTAGAAATATATTTATAATATTTTTCTATTGAAATTGTAATGTTTTTAATGGTTTTTCCAATATTCTGAGCCCTTTTTAAAGTGCATATAGTGCAAATTATTCGTATTTGCTTAGAATATACAGCATTTAATATATATATGATTATTAATCATGACTTAATAGTTATATTTATTTATTATTTATAATATTTGAAATAATTCAGAATATGTTTGGTAAATTATTTTGACTAAAAACGAACTACAAGCCTTACATTAAAATGCATTCTCATTAACATTAGTATTCTTTCTAAAGTGTATAGTATTTAATTAGGGGTTTCCTTATAATATACCCAAAAAGAGCATAATTTTTATTTCTCTGCATACTTTTAGCAATTGAAAAAGCCGTAAAAATCGAGGCAAACGCTGGGCTTTGGTCTCCGCAGGCAATTCTCCTCTTTAAAGTGCAATTGGCATTGAAACTTAACACTGCCCCCATGAATTCATTTGCCGGGCACGTTTCCACGGAGCCCTCTTTTCCCTCATTTCCCCGCCATTTCCTTTTGCATGCCATACTCCCCACCAGTTTTCCCATTTTCCCTGCCAACTTTGGTGGCGCTTTGTGTGTGGGCAGTCGGAAAAGTCAGCGACTAAATTAATGTGTGTGTGCAATCAAATGTGAGCAATTCCCGGCTCGCCGACTGACGGTTCAAGTGTAATTTTATGGGGAAACGTGGCTGAAATTACATAGTATGCTAATGCGTCGGTGTGGGGATCTCAGCTAATTATAACCGCGGCTTCTGAACAAAAATATGAAGCCCAATAATGGGGGGAAACCCCATAAAAAGTCTGTATCAAAGTTTATTCATGAGCAATGATTGAGTCACCTTTTGACCTGTTGTTTTCAATTAGCTTTCTCTGCGCACAAATGCCATTTGAATTGTAAAAAACACATATGTATTAAAATCAAATTATTTGTAAAACAACTTAACTGAAAACCTGTCCTGAAACTGGCATAAAACAAATGCAGTTTTTTGTGCGAATATCAAAGTGAGAATGTTTTTCGTATATATAACGAGTGCAGGAGGAGGACTTTCAACTTTGACTCTCTCCCTTTTTTTGTGAACCCATCAAATTACAGTCGAAATTTGTTATCCAATTAGGAGAGAAAGAAAGAAAAAAATAATGTTCCCTGCCAACTACTAGCTGTTTTTTGATGTTTCACAAAAAATAAATGGACTGTTTTTTGTTGCTGTTTTTCACCAGCTTTCTTTACTCTTTTTTTTTTTTTGTTATGGTAGTTTGGCAAAAAGTTTTTTGCAGCTGCAACGGCAAAGTAGATTAAAATCTAAATACACACAGGGAGAGCTCACACACTCATAAATTGTGCTCAAATAAACCGAATTAAAAGTGCAAAACAAGGAGAAGCCAACAATGCAAAGCGTGATGGCATCAGGGGGGGTGGCTGAGGGGGGAAAACTTTTTAAAACAGTTAAGTGTAAAGGCGCGTCATGTTAGACACACCACACAGGCCACGCCTCCAGCGCCCCGGTCGCCCCTAATTCCTGGTTGACTGGACTAACTTTTGACAAAATGTCCGCAAAAAAAAGGGAAATACAACAAAAAAGCAGAAAAAACAGGACTAGCGCTGTGCACAGGAAGAAATTTTGAGTCTTCGTTGGGAATTTCCAATAAAAAATAGTCTGGGAATAATTTATTTATTTTTAGAGAGATTTAAAGGCTTAAAAACAAATATATTCGTAAAGAAATTTTTAACAAAATTAAAATAGTGTCATCAGAAATTATAACTAAGCTAGATTTAAGAAAAGAAAATAATATAAAATAATAGCATTATAATTTTGTTATTGGCACGAAATGCAGTTAAGGAGTCATTTGCGACCCTATAAATCATATATATTCTTGATCGGCATGAACAGCCGAATCGATCTAGCCATCTCCGGCCAAAAAAAATTTTTACAAATTTTTCTACAAATTTTCTAATTTTAAAATTGACAAAAATTTGATCAAAAAATTTATTTTTTTTAAATTTTGAGTTGAGTATGCAGATTTGTTAAACTCAAAAAAACTAACATAGGAAAGCTTTCCGAAATAAAATTAATGCTTTTTTGGCTTAGCTATGAGTTTTTTTAACTTGGAATTATCGATAAAATTGTCTTATAGAAATACCGATAAATATCGATAAAAGAAAGGCGATTATTTTAGGCTTTTCTTGGTTTCTTCGAATCCTTGTTCTCAAAATCATTCTCAAAACCCTGCTTTTGAAATTATTTCAAAGTCCCTTGAACTTTTTTTTTGAGGTGCACATATATATTTTTTGGCATGTGTGTAGGGCAGTAGAGGGTTAACGGACAGCAGACAGACGGACAGATCCCGACAGCCGCCACCGCCGCCGCCGCCACACACACGGAAGCCATAAAAACTTATGGCAAAATATATAAAAATTCACCCTTTTTATTGTGGCAAACAACGAGAAGGAGAAATAAAATAAAATGCAAAACGTTTTACCCCAAAACGAGGACGAGCCTGCAGTCAGGAGGGAACCTAACCGGGCACAGAGAGGACAGAGCTGAGTTGAACCGACACTGACGGTTGTCGTCGTCGTCGTCGTTGTCTCAACCCTTTGGGCCAACTAAAATTAAATGCTGAGTTTAGCAAAAGCACAAAAACAGAGACAACAAAAAAACCAAAAAATAATAATAAAAAAGAGAAAGGATTAAGGTAGAGAAAGTCGAAGGTGAGAATGCTCTTCTGTATGTTAGGGATATAATATCAGAATATTACTTCTGGAATGAGTTCGTTGAATCAACATTTTTAAATTATTTTTTCCTTATTTTTCTCTACTAAAAATTACACATTAACCTTTTTGAAGTACGACTGAATTATATTAAATATTTATAATAGTCGAGTAATGTTTCTTGAGCCTTATTTCTATACGCTTTCCATAAGAGCACAGCAAATCATAGGTTAACAATTTAAATTAATCTTGCAATAAATATTTTAATCAACTTTAAGCTCAAATATTAATTTCAAAAAGAGTCTAAAATTAATTCTTTAGCATTTATTAAGTTCTGTACATTAATTTCCTGGCATTGCAAATATCTAAAGTAAAATGTAAGGGTATATCCTTAGCAGGAGCAGCTAAAGCGTCGGCAGGAGCAATGTGGCATGCAATTGTTGTAAAACAAAGGCAATGAAGATTCGAAATGAATACAAACAGCCAAATGGGGCGCAAACAAAAATAAATAAAAAACAAACCAACAAAAAAAAAAAGAGAAAAACAAAAAATACAAAAATAAACAGCGGCAGTAACGACAGCAGTGGCAGTAAGGAACAGCAGGAGTTGCCTCATAAGAATAATAATAATAATAATATAAAGGAATATATATCGGGATATGTGGAAACGGTCCGCGCATAAATAACAGAATTGCAGCGCACACAAAGTGGAACAGAAGGCACAAAAAAAGGAAAATAGAGTACGGAAAGGGGTTAAGGTTTGGGAAGGGGGAAAAGAATATTAAAGTAGGAAAATGCAGAATCACTAACTAGCTTAAAAGGAAAGCCAGAGTCCTTGTTAAACAGTATACTAAATAGTTTTACATTTGAGAAAATCATATGTATATAAAAAAAATAGTTAAAAAACATAAGCATGCTAGTGATGTTGACAGTCTAAAAAAAAGGGGAATCTCCCTTCTTTTCCTGGTTACCACAACAGGTGCTTGCTCGATCCTCTTAACTGTACAACGAACCTTAAGACAATGCCCCAAAAAAATACCTTTACAAAAAAAAAATAAACCCTAAAAAACGTTGATAGCTGAAAGCATTGAGTGATGACTCGTGCTGTTTTTTATTTAAGAGAGTCGGAAAACAAGGGGAAACTAGTGAGAAAAGAGTTTCTTCCCCCAGGAAGCCTGCTGTTGAATTACCGTTTTTTGGCTTTGTTGACCCCTTTTCCGTTAGCTCTTTTACCCCCTGTTGTCATGTCCTGTCAAAGGTTATTATCCTTTAAGTTATATATAAACATGTCTCTGTTCAGAAGATCTACACAATTCCCAGCTATCGAAACTGATCTTGTACTTCAAATTCAAATTGAAATTTGAAAGATTCAATAAAATTCCAAACCCTCTGGTCACATTAATTAGTGTTAAAGGATATAGAAACTTGTGCCTGCAAAATTCAATATCCTTTTATTCTCCGTTCTTTCTGGGCTCTACTTCCCTCCTTCACATTACTGCTGTTTTATGGCTACCTCTCTCAGCTGTTGGTTGAGCCGAGGGTTAAACACGAGCTAAATGTTTGTACCGCTATGCGGAAAAAGTAGGGGAAAATGGAAGCGGTGGTGGAAGGAGTAGTGCAAACGGCAGGGAGAACGGCAGGGGTGGTGCCAAAAAGGCATGAGGAGGGCGGCAGGGAAGGCGAACAAAAGCCACATGAAATGAGATAGAAAGGGAGGGAAAGGACATACACACACACACACACACCTGGCATAGGGATAAATGCGAAATGCAATTTTCTTCTTATGGGATAGCGTTGATTTCAGCACTCTTGCCGCTTTCGCCTCCTTGTTTCCTTGTTTCCCTGTTGAAATATTCATTTTGTATTGCATTTCCTTGGCTGCACGTGTGTTTTCTGTGGCCGGAATGGAAAATGCTTCGGCTAACTGCATTTGGCTTGAGAGATTTCGCACGTGTGCCTTTAACCAAGTGCCGCACTCTGCTGGGGTTAAGGGTTAGTTGTTGCCAAGAAAACACACAACAACACACACACGGGCAGGCAAACAAATTAGCAAAATCATTGTACAATCTGTAAATGTCAGACAGTGGTGTAAAAGTAATTTGTTCTGCGAGTGCAACGAGTGGAATTTTCCAGCGGGCTTTAAGGGAATTATATTTGAAAAATAAATGAAGGTTGCAGACTGGCTAAAAGGGATACTTTCTATGGGATATAGTTTAAGTACGCTGGGTTTATTATTATAATTTAAGGTTAGTTTAAAGGAAGAGCTAATCAGGTGTTTGTAATATATTTTATTGAAATTATAAGAAAATTCTTTTATATAACCTAATTTTCCATTTAAATTTTGATTTCGAAAATTCCCCCTTTATGACCACTGTTCTCAAAGAACAAAAGTCCCGAAACCACTTGGATTCACGCTCACTTTCACAGCAAAGGCCAAGTAGCAACCCCGTATACATTCGCTTATTGTTTTCCCGAATAAAAAAAAAAAATAAAGAGGGATAGAAGGGGGTTGAGACCGGAATTAAAATTCGGAGCCGGGGAAACCCCCTCAGGAACGGGGCGAAAGAACATTCATCCATATCGAGACGGGCGGCAATAAATTTATAAGTTCTGCTAATGTGCGTTAATGGCTTGTAGTGTTCATAAAGAAACATAAAAAACCGAGAAGCGAAGCCGGGAAAATTGTTCGGTTTGGTCGTGTGCCGCCTACTTAGCATATTCCAACCTCCAGCTCTTCCTTTCCTTACATATATATGTACACCCTTGTTGTTATTTAATTTTTTCGTTTGTATGATTAGAGGTTATTATGCTAATTCCCCACCCTGGCTTGCTCTGTTTCTCCAATCCCTAAAAAATTCGCCTAGTTTTGCCTGTAAATTCGGACATTATGGTGTAATTAGCAATACTGTTATTGTGTCGGACCTTGTTCACAGTCCCCGTCGATGGTTAATTTATGCAAAATTACTCCAAGGCAAAAGGGAAAACCAAAAACAAAAAAAAAGGGAAGTGGGGAAAAACTTTGTGTTTCCTTCGTTTCGTTTTTTTTCCTCCTCCTTTTTATGTCCTGTATTTTGAGGTTATATTTGAACAATGTGCTAAATGAGTCGAATGTTTGTGTAACACCTCCCAAAAAAAAAAACAAAATAACAGAGAATTATCAGACGGAATAATCAGAATATTAGGAGTGCCCAAATTGGTCTCCGTGGCCCCAAATGACGCCAATAATTGGAAGCCAGGGAATAGGCCTTCCCCAGAGAGGTTCAATATTTGTATTTAATGTATAAAATATTTTATTTTAGTTAATATTCACCTATACAATTTTATTAATCAACTCTTTTTCTATTTTATTTTTAGGTATGTTGAAAACTCTTTCTTCACATCGTCAGGGGTCATCCCAAAAAAGGGCTAAGTATCTGCTCCTACACATAGAGTACAATAAACCCTTGAAGCCAAACCGCAAGCCATATATGCAACCATATACAGAAACTCATATATATAATATAGTTGAGGTATAGATATATATATTCCAGGGGGAGGGAGGCGTAAAAGTTTGCGTTAGTTAACTGAAAAAGTATTACGCAGTCTAGTGCCCAACTATGGGCCAAAAGCCCACCAAACTTTAAATATAGCCACATAATTTTTTGGCCAGCAGGCGAAACTTTCCACACAGGCTTCATAACTGTGTGTTCGTGTGTGTGTGTGTGCCCCCTGAATTTTCCCCGCCAGAATTTTCCCACTGTCGGAAACCTACCTACGAGATATTTTTGTGCTGAGTTTACATTATCAATGAACGGCTTTACCTCGGCCTGGTCGCCTAAGTAGCCCCAATCCCTGGCCCTTCTACAAGCCAACAACTATAGTTAGCCCCGCAGAAAAAAAAAGTAGTTAAGGCGGTAAAAAATGTGGGCGTTGGGGGCGTGACAGTTGCGGTTTTGGGCGTGACGGCAACTATGAAATAACGGCACTAACGACTAACGCTCGAAAAGTAAGTAATCTGCACAGGCACACACACACACCCAGCGAGGCAGTGAGGTGTGGGGTAGAGATGTATGCATAGATACGCGCTTACACGGGACGACGACACCCCGTTTTTCCTCCATTTTCCCCCAGCCATTTTCCGTGTGTCGTGTGCTTGTGGCCCGCCAACAGAAATTTGTTGGGCAATTTCCAAGCCAACAAATCTCTGCAATGCTGCCGCTGCTCTTGCTGCCGGGAAACCCTGAAAAACCCTCTAACTCAACGGGAAAACCACCCAGAATCTAAACCGAAACTCACCCCACTTGGCCAGCCTATAAAGCTTGGGTTACAGAAGAGGAGCGGACTCTGGGCACTCTACAGATGATTCTAGCATTACCTGTAACTATTTAGGAGTTGGGAACTTTGACTTTAACTTGTATAGGTATTCCCTGTGATATATATTCAGCAAACGAATGTTTGCTATACCCTTTCTTAGTGTCAAATTTGTTAATTTTGGTTAAAAAAGTTTAATTTGAAAGGGAGAGAAATATCAGATAGAAGAAGGCTTAGTTATGTTTTTCTTCAGTATGTAAATAGGTTTAGGATTAGTTAACATCAAAGCAGGGGCTTTTGTTGGGAAAAAAGGTATATAATTTCATAGTTTTTGTCTCTATTAAAGTGAAAAATAAGGTCACACTTGGAAATATGGCTTTAAGGAGATAAATAATCTTATTGACATATGATATATTTATTAATTTAAAATAACAGTATATCATTTTCCAATTTTCACATAGTGTCACATTCCTTTTGCCTCTATTAAAGTGCTTAATACGGTCATACTGTAAAAGATGGTTTTAAATAGATCAATAATATTATAAATATATATTTTATTTATTTATTTAAAATACCAGTATATAATTTGCACATTACTTTCATTCAAAAACACTTAAAAAGCGCAATGCTCTCGACTTGAAACCACGTGTTCTAATCTCTAGACAGCATCCAAAACGGGGAGCTTGTCTTTTTTGTATTTTTTTTTTTTTTTGTGGTGTAGGGTGTAGGGTGTAGGGTGTGTGTTGGGAGGCTGTGTTCAGTGGGTTGTGCGAAGGGGCTGTGCTGGAGGTTGGTCGGTGGACACACATGCAGCTTGTAACTTGCACATGCACAGCACCAGCTGCTGATGCTGATGCTGATGCTGCTTGCTAACAAGGCTCTCGGACCTTCACGGATGAAAGGGGGTCGGCAAGGCGGACAGAAAGCTGGTGGACTGCATAGGGGGGTGGGAAAACACCGCCCACGCCCACACCCACTACAGTGGAACAGGCCCGGCATACACAAACTGTCGCCAAAAACAATTTCGCTGAGATTTAAGTTCTGTTGAACAATTTCCGCTTTGGCTTTGCCCCAAAAAAACAAAAAGCGCAAAAAAAATGAAAACAAAAATGCAGTAAAGTAAGGGTAGTAGACTGTGGGAAAACTGTGGGAAAATGGAGCAGTTACTGGGGAAAAGCAGCAGCCAGCACACCCACACCCAGAAGAGGCTGCACAACAAAAACCACATTCATAGATAATGTGCAGCTTTTGGGTTTGTGGTTATTTTGTATGCTTCGTCGGTCTGCCAGTTGCCATGAACCTCTGTCCGCTTCTCGCTCCTCTCAGTCTCAGTTTCTCTAGTTTTATTTCTCTTTTTTCTCTCTGTGGAGAAAAAGAAGAAGTGCTCATCCAATTTTCGTTGTCGTCGTGGTGAAATTTTTGGTGCGCTCCACACAGAAATTGCATTTTTCCCGCTGACAATATCGCGTCGTCGTCGTCGTCGTCGCTTTTCCTTTTGTCCTTTTGCAGGAGCAGGAGCAGCTAAGCAGAGATAGATGGAAAAGGGAAGCGAAACTGACAACGGATTCGGACTCGGATTGCGATTGGGGGACTCCGGATCCTGGTTTGGATTTGGATTTGGACCACCGAAAAGTTACCCGCCAGTCAAGCGCTCGGCCACAAACTTTTGGGCACGATTTTCGGTTTTGCTAAACAACAAGAGAAAAAAGAGGGAAAATTCTCGCTGCTTTTTGCAGATATTTTTTTGCTCAGCTTTTCGTCTCGTCGTCAGTCAGTCAGTCAGCGTTAAAATGTGCTGACTGTACAACTGGTCTTTTCGGCCGGCATTGTCATTATCAGAGGAGCCGCGAATCCTGGCCACTAAACTCATGGACTTTTAGGGAATTTTTCCTAGTCTAGATTTAAGCCTTTTACAGAGATTGGTTGATTTTGAAGAACTAAGCGGATTGTCTCTTAGTATTAGATTAACATATCCCCTAAATTACTCTTCGAAAGATACATTCCAGGCTTTTCTTATATCAAATAATGGTTAGACGTAGCTTAAAATCATAGAATTCACTGAAAGTTAGTTAATTACATTATTCAACACTCATTATATTTGATCTATCAAACATTCAAAGACCATTTTCAATTCATAAACTTAAGAGTCCTTAAGTGCCATTTGTCAGTCATGCGTTTGACCTTTTCTAGCGACTTTCATGCTCCTTCACGCGGGTCAAAAGTTCATGGACTGATCAATGTCGCTGTCAGGCAGTCAGTCAGTCCTCAACACTGCCTCCTTTTTTCGGGGGGAGAACCCCCAAAACAAATCAAAGTAAATTAGAAGATGAAACACAAAACAAGTGCAGGGGGAGAGCAAAGAGACAGAAGGCCACCGAAACGGAGATGGAGTTAAGTGCAATTCTCTTCGCATTGATTGCGCACTTGATTACGATAAATGAAACGTCAACAAGCATCCCTGTCCCAGTCCCAATCCCAGACTCGGTCTCGGTCTCGGTCTCAGTCTCGGTGTCGGTCTCGTGCGAGGGTCCTTGGGGGCATCCTGTGCAGCCTGCACACGTATTGTTGGCGCTGTCCTTGTCCTCGTCCTAGTCCTCCCAGCTGCTCACAGATTTCTTTTGTCTACTGAGAAAAAATATATATATATATTGTGAATCTAGGATAGATATATATTGCAATTTTTGCTTCTAAAATTTTCCCAACATTTTTAGAAACACTTTCATAGGCCGCTGGTTTGTCCGGCTCGAAGGACCAATTCCTACAAGCTAGAAGCAAGAGCGAAATAGTAGATCTTTTCCCAAGCCGAACATATATTTCACTATTTAAATTCTTGAGCTTCATGATTTTCCCTCAGTGCCTCAGTGCTGACTTTCCCTTCCACCTTTTCCCCAGCTGCGTCAGCGTTTCTCACATCGTTCTCTCACTCTGTGTGTTGTCTCCGACGACGGCGGCCGAAAAATCACAGAGACCAAGCCGGAAAATCAGGCTGATGTTGCCCCGGTTTCTCTAGAGAACCTCTGCTGCTGCTGCTGCCTGATTTTCCGCCGCTCCAAATTTCGCCTCCCCATTTCCCAGTCTACGAGCTTTTTCTCAAGGCGCCGGAGCAAATGTTGACATGCTGGCAGCAGGCCGTGACTGGACTTTAGACCCATGGACATGGACGACACGGACATGGATCCGCATCCGGACACTCGCAGGGGGAGCCGGGCAGGCATATATCCATCCGTCCATCCATCCACTCACGTCGCTGGGCCGTCTGTTTGTCATTTTGCCGCTTGGCCACTTAAGGCAACAATGTCACCTACTCCCCAAGAACCAGCCCCATCGGCAAAGCGCCTCGTCCTCTCCTCTCTTCTCCCTAGCAAATCCTTGAGTGAGTGCACAATTCTCCCGCCCGCCGTGTCCTTAAACCATCCTCCCTGGCTTCATGTGTGTCTGTGCTCCGTCCACCCCTGGAGAATTCATTCATGTTGAAATGCGCAAATTTGTTATCAACGCTTTATGCCATTATGTTCCATGTTGCTGGCAGATTTTCCCCCTCGCATCCCTGAAGAGCATTTTGGGCCCAGGAGAAGAGTTTCCTTCAGCCCCATTGTCTCGCCCCTCCTTCCTTGTCTTCAAAAAGGTTTTCTTACCCCCGAAACGCCTTCGCTGGAGTGTCTTTCCTTTGTGGCTCATTGACTATTAGATGACGATATAAATATGTGACCTAATTTTGGGTGCAATTTTTAGGAAACTCAAAGGCAGGCTAAGCAAGGATGTTAAAGGAAGCGAAGGAATTTAAGAGAAATAATTGCTTTTGATTAAGGTTCAAAAATATGTAACTAAAATATGAGACCTACAAGCCATAACTCACCGATAAAGAAGAGCTATTAACCTATGGAAAGAATTAGTTGGAAAAGTAAGAAAACCCCTAGGAAAAATTAGAGAAAAACAAACGCTTGGAAAATTAGTAACGATCTATCTTTCTCTCTGAGAAGTAGGGCCAGTTTGGTTCACGAATGCCACATTAATTAGAATTATCTTAAGTGTGCCACACAGACCTCCACCGAAACTCTTCTGGGCATAAATGTTTCAGTTGAATTTTATGTAAATGAGTTGCATCCACACACAGCCATTTTAGTTGGCCCAAAAGTTCTCAAAAAAAAAAAAGCAAGGAGAAATAAAAATAACATAAAATACCAGAGAAAACCCAGAAGCAAGGAAAACAACAACGACGTCGGCATTTTATTGAATACAAAGTTTTCCCTGCCCTCGGAAAAGCAAGGCCGCAGTGTATTATAAATTAATAAGCGAGGCGCACACACACCACCTCCGCACATTCGAGTTTTTGGCATAAATAATAAAGTTAAATACGCTTACACAACGCCTTTTTCGGTGGCCAGACAGCAACTTCATCCAACTCCTGCTGAAAATGCTGAATTTATCCAGCGAATTCTCAATTGTTTTCCCTTCATGTGTGTGGGTTTTCCTTTCCGGCTATCCTTTGGGTAACATTTTGGTCGATTTGAGTAGCAAAGTTGAGCGGCAAATTTGCCACAGAATATTATTTTCAAAACAAAAAGGGCAAATAACATAACCCATATGAGAAATAACGAAAATAGGGAAAATTTTAAAGGATTATTTCACGTGGCGGAATGTTTTTGAAGTTTAAGCAGCAAAAGCTTTCTTAGGGAAAAATTGAAAAACTCATAACTAAGTCAAAAATTGATTAATTTCAATTCGGAAAGCTGTTCTCTGCTAGTTTTTATAAGATTAACAATTCTGCATAATAAGTTTTGAAATTTGATCAAATTTAATTTTTGTCAAATTTTGACATTTTCATAATGTGAAATTAATGACAAAATTTTGAAAAAAAAATTCGAAAAATTTTTTTCTACCAAAACATGGCTAGATCGATTGGGCTGTTCGTACTGATCAAGAATATATATGATTTATAGGGTCGGAAATGACTCCTTCATGGAGTTACAAGCTCCTGACTTAAATAATATTACTTTGAACCGGTATTTATCGATATTTTCATATGACAATATATTCGATAAATCAAAAAACTCATATCTAAGCCAAAAATGCAGTAATTTCCATTCGGAAAGCTGTTCTGTGCTAGTTTTTATAAGGTTAACAAATCTGCATACCAAGTTTTCAAATTAAATCGAATTAAATTTTTGTCAAATTTTGACATTTTAACAATTTGAAATTTAATAACAAAAATTTTGAAAAAAAAAATTTGAAAATTTTTTTTCTACCAGACATGGCTAGATCGATTCGGCTGTTCATGCTGATCAAGAATATATATGATTTATAGGGTCGCAAATGACTCCTTCACAGGATTACAAGCTCCTGACTAAAATAATATTACCCTTCTTCAAACCGATATATATCGATATTTTTATATGACATAAAGCTAATTTAAAAATATCATAATTAAGCCAAAAATGCAGTAATTTCTATTCGGAAAGCTGTTCTGTGCTAGTTTTTATAAGATTAACAATTCTGCATACTAAAATTTTAAATTTTATCAAATTTAACTTTTGTCAAATTTTTACATTTTAACAATATGAAATTTAATAACAAAAATTTTGAAAAAAATTTTTGAAATTTTTTTTCTACCAGACATGGCTAGATCGATTCGGCTGTTCATGCTGATCAAGAATATATATGATTTATAGGGTCGGAAACGAGTCCTTCATAGAGTTACAAGCTCCGGACTAAAATAACATTACTTTGAACCGGTATTTATCGATATTTTCATATGACAATATTTTCGATAAATCAAAAAACTCATAACTAAGCCAAAAATGCAGTAATATTCATTCGGAAAGCTGTTCTGTGCTAGTTTTTATAAGATTAACAATTCTGCATACTAAGTTTTTTAATTTATTCAAATTAAATTTTTGTCAAATTTTGACATTGTCAAATATGAAATTCAATGACAAAAATTTTGAAAAAAAAATTTGAAAATTTTTTTTCTACCAGACATGGCTAGATCGATTCGGCTGTTCATGCTGATCAAGAATATATATGATTTATAGGGTCGGAAATGATTCCTTCACCGAAGGGAAACTTATTTCTATATAACGGAAGCTCTGACTTATAACCAATTTATTGGCCATTTTCAGCAGCTCCTTTTCTCTGTATCCCTTTGTTTGCTGTTTTCTTTCATCATAAATTGATTTTTCCCCCAAAAACAGAGACAATTTATCAACATTTTCGATTAGCTTACCACGAAACGCAATTCCGGCAAAGATTTGTCACCCAACAAACCGACAGACAAGAGCCGCAATCCGTTGGAGGCAACTCTATCAAAATTCCGGGAATTGTCAGCGCTCGGGCGCATTGCCCCGGAATTATTTTGATTAAGTGGCCGGGCCAAATCGATATATCAACGCGTTTGCACGCGACACTCCAGCGACGACAATGACTCGAACACTGGCTCCCCTGGCAAGTTTCTCCCTGTTTCTGGGTTCCGATTGCGATTCCGTTTCCCAATCCAAGTTCCCGACCAGAAACCAACCTCAATTCCATTGCAGATGTACCCCGAAAACCCCGAAAACGACAATGACAAACGTAGGCAACATTTACGCACTTGTGTGCAGTTGTATCTGTGGGGTGTACACTGTTGGAAATAGTAGAGAAAAATATTTATATTATTTATTTATAAAAAGAAAGCATTAAAACAGGCGAAAAGATAAGGTTTGTCATGCCTACTGGCTTAGGCCTACTGTAAAATGCCAGAACCAGTTGAGAATTTTATAAATCATTAAGAGTTTTCTTAATGTTGTGAAATATGAAAAGTTGTAGGTTTCTTTCGACTTTATGTAAATTGAAGTCTGCAAATTTCTCCGAAGTCCAGTTTTTTATAGAAAAACATTAATTTATTCTATACAAAGCTGAAACCAGTTGAGAATTTTAGAGTCATAGAGTTAAAAATATCAAAAATCATACAGATTTCACAACTTGTTAATAATAATGATAGCAATCATAAAAATGAGATGTATTTCCAATTAAAGTTCCTTTAGAATTACTCACTAAACTCTTAGCCATTTATTGTTTCCCTCTGTGCATCCGTTGCCGAAAGTATCCGAGTATCTGCGGCCGTGTATCTGTATCTTTTGATTTATAACCGAGTGAGGAGAGAACATAACCGCGCACTTTAATATGAATCATTTGACATATTTCGGATGTTGCCTTTGTTTTTAACCGTCTCACATTTTTGATTTATCGCTCCCCTCCTCCGTTCCATTCATTATTGCTTCCTGGCTTCATTAACAAGAAGCACAGCGAAAGGAGAGAGTGGATAAAGGAGAGGACGGAGCGTAGGCGACAAAAATTAGTAAGAAAATTTATTGCATGTGTGTTATCAGACTTGTCTTCTCTTCGTCTCCCTCCAAGCTGCATTCAAATGTATTTTCCTTGTGAGTCAGAAAATCGTTGGGTTTTCCCAAGGAAGATATCCAAAATTGAGGCATTTCCAAAGGTTTATGGTAATATACTTGCTTGGGAAACTGTATTTAATAGAATTATAAGAGATATGCAAAAAGCCCTGAGGTTTTTATCAGTATCTTACTCACTGAATGGTTATATTTGGATCCTTTCGAAAGTGGCTCCGATGCTCCTCCATCAATTTGGTAAATTGTGTCCGCTAAACCGAGTTGTCATCGCTTTTCGGGCCTGTATCCCCGTATCTTTGCATCTCTGGGATACCGAGAGCCAAGAACCTGGCTAAAACAAAGCAAATTTGCATATGCAAAAGGGAGAAAAATAAAACAGAGAACGAAAAAAGAAACAAAATGAAATGAAAGAAATTGACTGTCGAGCGGAAAGTTAATGCAACTAATGACAAAAACGCCGTCACCTGAAATCCGGGGAATAAATCGAGGGACTGGAGGGAACTGGATACCGACAACACTGGGCACTTTGGCACTTGATTCATTCGGTGACACTCACTCAATTTCTTGCCGATAAACAAATTGAATGCGGATTCCGGGACTCGGAGAAGCACCGGGCAGATCCTGGCCCCAGGGGGCACACTCTCGCACTCTGCAAAAAAACACACACAAATGGAAGCGAAATAAAAGTTGAAAGGGAATAAATAACGAAAAGCGCATTGATTTATTTTAGCCAGTTTGTTGTTAACATTTTAACGATTTTGTCCTGGCATTTTAGCTCGTTTTCGTTCGCTTCTGGCTTCCCCCACATCCCCGGCTTCTGGCCGTTTCGGTGTCTCTGTCTCTTAGCCAAATTGCTGAACATTAGTCACCGATTGACAAGGCAAAGTCAGGCCCAGAACCAGAATTGAAGTCGGGCCAAGAAGGTCCCCGAACATCTTGCTCACAGCTTAACATTTCTACCTGGCTTGTTTTTTTTCTGGATACAGAGAGAAATATAATAGTAATTCAGCTGGGAAAAGTACAAGGAAGGTCAGAGAAGTTAAATGAAACACTTATTAAGAGGACTTTTCTCCCAGTGAGTGAACACAAATCAACTAATTTGAAACTTGTCGATATTTTAATGAAATAAAATAGGAATAAGGGAAATGGCAAGTATAGGAAATATATAGGAAAATGAAGGAAAAACAGAACAGTAGTCAGTCTGTAGTAGGTGTGAGGTCCTGAAGGCAGAGTGAAATATTTTATTATTTTCCCTTCTCCGCTGTCTCGCTCTCATTCCTCAGACATTTGTCACTGTCGAATTGTACGTTGTCGCCTGGCCAGGTTACCTCGGCACTTTGGCTAATGAAACGCCAGCCAGGCCAGTCGATGTCGGGTCATAGGCCATATGAATGGCACTCGGGGCTAAGCGGAATTACCTTTGCATTCAAGAAAAAAGAAAAACAAAAATTTGGAAAAACAAAATTCAAGAAAAACCGAAACGAAAGAATAATTACAAACTAGAGTTAGATTGGGATTTATTCATTATTTATTAATTATTATTTGAATTAATATTGAATTCTTATTATTCAAAAGTATTTGTGATTATATTTTTGACTCTAGTTCAAATTCTTTTAATATTTTCCAACATTTCTCATTGTTTCGAAGTATTTATTGCTGTAAATAACTTGCTTGCTTCAAGCTTGACAATGGCAACCCTGGCTCTCGCCCGCTATCTGTGTGTGGTGTGCGGCATCTGCAATGCGGGTGACAACCCTACCATAGATTAGGTTCCTTTTGCTCACTTTTTGGCCAGCTTTTTGCTTCCTCAGTCTTTTGTGGCACACTGGCGATGGCACCGCCTTTTGTTCGCTTGACAGGCAACGTTTTGGACCATCTACCCCCAGCCCCACCCCATTGGAAAATCCTCATTTTCCGGGCCATTTTGAATACTAGTAGTTGTTGGCCATTGCCGATGGGTGTGTGTGTGTGTATACGTGGTGTCAGTGGAATGAGAGTGTGCGACACTTGGCGATTGCCCCGGTGTTTGCATTCAACAATGGCCCAAAACAAGCAGAGTTGTCACCCTCCCCCAAAAGAGAGGGAGAGGAAGACCCCAACTCTCTCTCACTCTCTCACTCCGTTGGGGCTAATAGCGTTGGAAATGTCGGAGGAAAAATTTCAAACACGTTTCAATAAAATTCAATTTGTAGCACATTTCAACGCTTTCCGCTGGCGCTTACCTACCCGCCCCCACCCACCACTCACATATGCATGAATTTCCTTTTGCACTTTGGGTACACAAGGCCCCCCACAACCCCTGGGTGAGGTTTTTCTTCTTTTTTTCCCCCGTTTTTTTTTTTTTTTTTGGGACCCATCTCCATTGCGTTCGCAAACCATTTTGGCACTTTGCTTTTGAGCTATGCAAAATGAACGACAACAAGGCGCCGCCTCTGTGTGTGTGTGTGTGTGAGGGGTTTTCGGGGGTGGTGGCCACCCCCACCCGCCTCTTCGGGGTTCGTAAATTTCGCGATATTTTCGATTTCGCGTTTACTTTGGCCTCTGCCGCTGCCTCATCCTCCGCCTTTTGTGGCACTCAAACCAAGCTCAAGGATATTTTTCAAACATGTTCATACATGTCGCACGCACGCACGCAGCACCCCACAAAAAGAAAGGAACCCAAACCAAAAACCCAACCCCAACCCCAAACCCCAAACCCTATTTTGGCATTTCTCCACTCGTGTGGCATCCGTTTCGCTCTGCCTACAAAATGCAAATGCAAACAGCATACGAATTAGTAAAACGGAAACAGGCGTTTGTGTTTTGTAATATTTGCCCCAAAACAACACACACCGAGGCTCACCTGACGACAGCCTGCTAAATTTCGTGCCGGGAAATATATATATATCTAAATATATATAAATGTGTATATTTGTTGGTGAAAAAATGGTAAATAAAAATAGAAACGCATTTTCCTTCACACTTTTCACCTCGACTCACCTCAATGGCAACCTCTATCACTCACCACAGGACCCCCCGCACACACACAGTGCTCTCTTTGGCACTCTGTTTGCCTTCACTGGCTTCATTTTGATATTTTTGCTTAAATTACCCAACTGGCACGTTTTGTAAACCCCCGCGATGTCGAAAAATATACATCCCTCGCCTACTTTCTATTCTCTCTTTGAACACTGAGCAAAAAAAAAGGGAAAACGGGAATTTTGTAGATAATTTTCAAGTATTTTTCCTACAGTTCTATTCATCAGAACAAGTAATTTAAATGTGTTAATAATTAACAGTTGAGGTATATAGTTTACTTGAATTTTTAATAGATTATTCTTTATTCTTTCCTAATTCCCAAGTTCTAACTTGAAAGGCAACCCTAGGCTTAGTGTGCCCGTATTCTCTTAACAGAAAATACCTTTCGTATATACAAAATGAGTAACTTAGTATACAATTCACTGCTTTTACTGTCAATATATTTGTATTTCTTCGAAATTATTTTCAAAATGTAACAAATTTGGGAAACTCTCATAAGCAGTCAGATTTTGTGGCCGTGTAGCTGCCGCGCTCCTCCATCTTCCTTCAGATTTTCTATTAGATTCGCAGCGATGCGTAAGGTTTAATAAGCAGCGCGTGATATTCATTATCCTCAAAGGCACAGGCGCAGGCACAAAAAAAAAGAAAAATAAATAAATAAGGCAGCAGGGAAAACGTATTTCACTTTGGCTCGTGTGGATTTTGCAATAATGCGAAATGAATACACAGAAAGCGAGCAGGCGGCAGGAGCAGGAGGAATACCCATCCATCAGGACACTGGACACCCCACAAAAGAATAAAGTACAAGCGGGAAAATCAACTAAAATCAATTTAATAAACAGTTTGAATCAGGCTCGGGGAAGGAAAAGTGGGAAGGAACTCTGGAAAACTCTGGGGTGGCGCCTTGATTCATCTGTGAAGTCGCCTCCTCCTCCGTCTCATCCTCCTCTTCGTCGACGTCGTTGTCGTCGTCCTCCTTTTTCCACGCCAGTGTGGCTTCTTTTGCTTGGCCTAATTCATTACATTTTAATGACTTTTTCATACACACGGTTGTAGGATATAGGATATGGGATATGGATGGGATATAGCTGGGTGTTGGTGGTGTGGCTGGGAAGTCGCATAAATCCCATCTTGATATCATTGAAATTCACGGCTGGCAACGGCCCAGGATGGGCCACATAATTAGAAATAAGAGATGCCGCCAGGACACTGTTGCGATAAAGATCGTGACAAATACGTATGCTAGTATGTAGTCCTTGTCGCAGGTTGTTGCCAGGGGTTTTCCCCCTTCGCCGAGCTCCTTGTGTTGTGCATTGTGTGCCGTGTGTGCCGTGTGTGCCGTGTGTGCCGTGTGTGCCGTGTGTGCCGCGTGTTGCAAGTGTCTTGTGTGGCGGCACATATTTAACGATTGCGTCTCCATGTCAATGCCTGTCCCATCGGACGCTTGGCAGTGTAGTACATCAACAGCAAATGGGCCAGGGTCAATGATAGACCAAAAAAGAATACAACAAAGAAGTAGGGCCAGCCGAGATCGCTTCCCCACACGGAAACCAGAAGCTGCACGTAATACATCAAAATGCGCTTACAAACCACTATATTCCACATCAACACAAAGGCCAGCACGACCTTTAGATATTTGTGCTACAAAAGAGAGGCTAGTTAGTCGCTCTTCGGGTGGCAGTGATCCCGACAAACCTTGAAAATAGCTGGCAATAAGATCAATGCGTTCACGTAAGGATTCATGTCTGGAAGGATGTCGCTGGGATTGGGAAAGTTTGGCTCGCGATAGCCAAAGAATATCTTCAAAACTGGTATTTTGTTCCAGAAACGAGTCTGATCAGTGCCTAAGGGAACGAGGAGGGTTACAGTAAATAGTCCTCCTAAAGGACTCGTGACTTACCATCTATGGTCTTTTTGTATTGGAAATCCATAAAGCCTAGCACAATATTATAGAAAAATAGATTCAACGGTGGTAACAAAATCATTTTCAAGCTTTTTTAACACAATAGAAACAAAATTTTAGAACCAGTAATAAACAACTTTCAAGAATCAACAAATTTTTCGAATGAATAAAGAACTTTTTTTTGGGAAGAATCAGGAAAATTTTTAGAGATTTTTAGAAACTTTTAGAGCTCAAAGTTGTGCTTCTCTCAGCAAAGCAAATAGTCAACTGAAATCTATTCCGGGCGTAGGTCTAACATTGAAAACTACAAAACCAAGGCATACTATGGCCACCACAATTTTTTGTTGAAACTTTTCCTTTTGTCTTGAAGCAAGTATGTAATAAATTATTGTATTTATTTTGTATTTACTTGCCGGAGAGTTTCCACCTCAAATTAGACTTCAACCCGTCAAATTTTCCCCCACGTTGCCCCAGAGGAGAAGCTAGGCTGATGAGCGAGCTGTGTGTTGTGTATAGTTCGTACGTACACTGTGTTGTGGCAACATCAGCAACTGTTAATGGCTTCGACAATTTGCATTTTCGGCAATCAAATAATGTTTGCCGTCGCCTGCAGTTGGCATCACCACCGAGCATTACAATGCTCCGCCAGAGCACGGGAAAATGGGTGGGAAATGCAGCAGCAGGGAAGGGGAAAAGCGGTGACAGGCTAATTACACATGCCAGTCACAAGTCACTGAGTGCGGCAGCAGTTCGTGAAGTGGTTATTCGGTTATTTGTCATCTGGCCAAGTCGATAGAGTGTCGAATATTGCATAATAGGCGGTCAAAAATCGAAAAAC
This sequence comes from Drosophila bunnanda, assembly GCA_035046265.1. Lineage (NCBI taxonomy): Eukaryota > Metazoa > Arthropoda > Insecta > Diptera > Drosophilidae > Drosophila > Drosophila bunnanda. Next base: position 2,301,203 of record JAWNOB010000083.1, on the reverse strand, counting down.
TTGTAATTTGTGCTTGCAAATTATGCAATATTAACTCGAAAGTAATTTTTAAACATTTTTATTAAAGTTATAAACCTTATTTTCGTTTGTAACCATTATTCGGTTTCGTGTTTCGTTCTGGACCAAACCCGTAATTAACGTCTTTCAACTTAATTATGGTTCCACGATCGGGGCAACTGTTGCACCCTCATCACTCACGAGTATATCATCATCAGACATCCAGAGAGCGACAGCTGGGAAAACCCCTCCCTTTTCGGGCAGTATCTCAATCTGGGAAACGAATCGGGATCGGAATCGGAATCGGAATCGCAATCGAAAGCCCTAAAAACTGAGACACTAATCCCATTATGGCACTTCAAACGGATGCCAGTCAAGTTGCTTATTGCATCATCGCAGCGAATTGAAGGAGTTCCGAGTTCCATCCCCCTGCAAAGTGAAGCTGAAATGGTATTTCGGGGGAGTTTTGGTTTTGAAATTTGATGATTTTGAAGTAGCTTTGATTTTAAGAGAAGAGATAGAGGTTTTAAATCAAAGCTAACCCTGGCTGGGTTTGATTTTGATCATTATTAGTCAATACATTCAAGAGTAAAGCATTCACAAGCCAGAGTTTTCCTTTATTCTGAAATATATAAATATGAAATATATAAAAAATGTATATATAAGCCTTAAGAAACCCCCTTTCTCTTCCCAAAACTATATTATTCTTCTTTATCTTTTCATTTAACATATTATTGACCTCACAAAAAGTGTCCCATTTAGCTGCAAGATTTCCCTCCTTCGCATTTCCCTGGCCGTGTCATTTTCCTTCTCCTCGCCCCCGCTGAGTTTTCCCTTTCGGCCTGATTGCAGTCTGATCGATCTCTTAACGCCTTCGCCCAGACAAAAACTTTGCCCACACCTCGACATAATGCTTAACCCTATTAGGACACGCCCCTCCTCTGGCTGGATGTCTGTTTTAATTGCTTCGAGGGGTGCTCTCCCCTCGGGCTAGCAGTTTTCCTTGGATTTTCCAGGCCACTTTTTTGGGGTCTTCCGTTTGCGTTTCTTTTTCTTCTTTTTGCTTTTTGTGCAATTTGCATGCGATGTGTCGATGGGAGATGCCAAGAAGTTGCCAAGTGGAAATGTTTGCCAAGCACTTGGAGTGCGGTTTTTCCTTGGGGTGGAGGAAATCCATTGACAGTTCAATGGGAAGCTCGAAAAAGTCGGGGAAAACTTGGGGAAAAACTCCTCCGCCTTGGGTTTCCTCTCGTTTCCTCGCTCTCTGCCGGCCAGGATAAACATGTTAATTTCGAGAAATGCAAAAATTCTATAATCCGATTTAATGTTTTATTCATTCCGTCTGGCAAGGCGACACACACATACAGCTGAGCAATTAGAATTTTAAATTTCGTCTGCCTAGACATCGACAGATTGAAGTTTACTTCATTTTTTTTTCCTATATATACAAAGAACACTGTGAAAAAATGTTTTGCTTGAGAGAAATAGATTTATTTAGCTAAAAAGAGAAGGTTTAGAATTTGTAGAAATAGATTAAGAACTTAAATAATTTATTAAGTAAAAAGTAAGCAAGAGATTGCTTTGGGATATTTGTCTAAACTTGATTCTCTTTGAATAACAAATTAATCTGTCACTGAAATTATATATTTATTTGGAATTTTCTTGCAGTCGAAATATAATTGTATTTATGCAAAAGAAAAGGAATAAGGAGGAAAAACAGTGTCCTGTTCTGTGTGTGCGTGTCCTACTGTCAATATATTTTTATCGACATCGACGCACATTAACCTACTTTGGGCGCCATTTTCCACAGCTTCTGGTCTCCCTCTCTCCCTCTCTTGCTATTTTTCTCTATTTTTGTGTGTGCCCCTCCTCCTCCTCAGCCCCCTCGTCCTTGTTAGATATTCAAATTTGTCCGCTGACATGGGTGTGGCGAAACCGAAGGGGGGTCAGCATCTGATTATGCGTTGACACCAATTTGATTTCTGGCTAGAGATTGCTTCAAACTGGGGTTCGTTCTCTTTTGGGATAAGAAAAATAGGTATCTTGAAAGACATGTCAAGCCATTGCGCAAGAAAATGAATTACAAGTTTGAGATGTTTTCCCCTGCAAGTACACTCACTAAAGATTGCAGGAAAATGTGTATTGTACCATCAGCTTGTGTTTTTGAAAGCCCTATTTAACATACAGAAGGGGTTTGGCAATGAGCAGCTATTTATGAAATTCAAATTCGAAAATGGAAAAGCGTTTTGGAAACCTATTCTTAGACGCCTGGTCAAATATTATTTTGTATCCTGTAGCCTGTATCCTGTATCTGTTTTCCCCGCATTTTCTCATTATTATGCGTAGGAAACTGGTTTCCTTGGATCTATATACATATATATGTACATATATATGGGCTTCTCGTGGGTTTTATTTACTTTTAATTTACTTTTAATTATAAATTCATGCTTTCCTTGGCTGGGATTAAGCTTTAAATGCAAAACGGTAAACAGAGGACTCGCCTTCTCTGGCCTTTCCCGCATTTCTCGAAGGACTTTTCGCCTCGACTGCCCGCTCATCCTCTCTCTCTGAGAGAAGTGAAAAAAGCCGAGTTTGGCCAGGGGGAGGAGGGGAGTGGAGCGGAGGAAATTGTTTGGGGATGCGTCATAAAATTTGTATTTGGGCCATATGATTTATGCCCCTCCAGTTGGCCTGGATCCCGGATCCGGATATTTATACAGGCTCATCATTCGCTTCAGTGGGCGGCCACGGCCGCCTCCGAGATCCTCTCGGAATTAATTTCAAGTTTCGCTTTCAGTTCGCTCTGTTGTTTGTGGCTTTTGTTTATTTATAGCGCTTCCTTTGCAGAAGCCCCTTGCCCCCTGCCCGTGCCTTGGCCCAACTAATTTAGATGATGGCTGGCGCGGACCCCATCTTTTCTTGGGGCTTCGAACCATCTGGCCTAAATATTAGTTTGTTAAAAGTCTTGCCTGGTTCGCTTTTCTTTTTATTTTTTTTTTGCTCGGTAGGAAGTAGAATAAGTTGGGCTTTCGCAAAACTCATTTAAAGTTGTATTCAGCTGAAAGTAATTGATAATAACGCCCAAGACCAAGACCTTTGTCCGTTCAAGAGAGTTTATGTACAGAACTCTGCTTAAATTCAATATATCTAGTTGAAAATTGGTATGCAATCAGCTTTTTATCAACAGTTATAGGTAAAAATTAAAAAATATTTTTTTTACTATAACAATAAAAAAAATTAAGGAAAATTCTTGTCCGCTTTGTCCGTTAAACAGAATTTTTGTTAAAAACAAAGCCAATTTTTAAAATATCTAACTGAAACTTTGCATACACTAAGTTAATATGAAATAATATTAAAGTGAAGTAAATCATCTTAATTTTTAGTGGTAAAAAGTAAGGAAAATAATATTTTTTAAATTGCAAATTTACTCCTTAATTTTACTTAGCCTGGGATTAGCTTATTTGTGTGAATTTCCATTTCGGTTTGGCAATTGAAATACTTTTTACAGCGTGTTTTTCTTAAATTTGACTTACATCAACAAGCTTTTCCGCATTTTTCCTTGGTTTTCCTTCGCTTTTCTTTTATTTTTTGCGGTTCTTTCATCGGCTTGTTTTGCCATTTTCTCTGTTGTTGTTGTTGTTGTTGTTGTTGTTTCAGTGCCTTTTGGTTTTCCATCTATCATCATCCCCATTTATACGCGCAAATATTTGCACTTTACTGCGGATTTTTGTTCCTTTTTGGGCTCTCCTTCTTCTTCTTTGTTTTGCCATTTTCCTCCCTCCATTTCCGTCGCCGTCTCCCTTTTGGTTTTCCCTTCGTTGCCCTTTGTATGGATTTTCATTCAATGCGAATGCCGCGCAACGCAGCGAGCCGAAATGAAAATGTTTAAATGAAAGATTGATTGGATTTTGATGAATTTCAGCTACACACACACATCACACACACACACACACACACTTGCTTTTTATATATTCCCCAGAGCTCGTTTTGTTGTTGCCGAAAAAAAAGAAAGATATATATAAAGGCCAACCAAATTGCACACACAAAAATTACATTCAGATTAAAGTAAAGTAAATCAATCTCATGCCAACGAGCCAACACAAAATAAAGAAGGAAATTGGGTTGCGACGGAAAATAGGAAATACACACACACACATATAGAAAAATATATATCAATATTTAAAGTCAATTTGGGTATTTTTTTCGCGCATATACAAAAAAGCGTAAACTCGACAATGAATCTGACGCTCCTTCCTGTCAAAAGCCTCAAATTGGATCCATTTGTTCGACCAGAAAATATCTCTTCTTAAATCGCAAAATCTATAATATAATAAAAGGAACGCCATATCGGCTAGAATAATTCCGAATTTGTAAGGAAAAGCGGATCAGGGTTTTAGGTATTTGAAAGATAGAAATACTGCAAAGTATTAAGAATTCTTTGAAAATGTAACAAGAGATAAATTTCCATTGAGAGTCCTGGTTCAGGACCTTCAAAGGCTTCCATTGCCATTATAATTTTATGTAAAATTGATTTCAATTAAAATTAAATTAATTTTTGTAATAATATCTTTAATAATCACTCCTTTATTCAGTTCCTTAACATTTCCCCTTTAAAAAACATTCAAATATTGCATATATACTTCTCCAATTGCATATTTATGAAACCGAAAAATTCAAACAGTCAATGCAAAAAATATTCGCCCTTTTCAGAAACAAAAATCCCATATATACATATATGGATTGGCTGGAATTCAGGAAGTCGTAAGGATTAATGGTCTACGGCGGATGTATTTATTGCCTAATGCATTGCTCTTATATCCGTTCCTGTTCCGTTTTAATATATCTTTTTTTCTATTTTTTTTTTTTTTGACCATTAAGTGGACAATGTCCTGCCAGGACACCACGAGTCTCTGTGTGTGTGTGTGTGTGGTGCCTGGGGCATCATTAGGTTCATATGTCATCCCATAGATGCGATGCGCACACGGAACTAATGAATTTTTCATAAATCCCAACCACCGTTTGGCCATCGGGGGTTGATCATGGCCACGTCGATGATGTCTGGGGTGGCTTTTAATTCGCATTTTCCACCGTGTTTCCTTACCCCTCTTTATGTTTTTTTTTTTTTTGGAAAATTTCCCACCCACCGGCGGGTGTTGTTGTTGCTGTGTTTGGTCTGCGCTTGACACAAAAACCAGATTAAAAGATTATGTTGCAAATTAACTTGAGGGCGGTCACTGGACCCAAGGACCAGGACGAGGACTGAGACCATTCACATTATACTTTTGGTAAAGGGCATCAAGTAAATATGGTTGAAAAAGGCTTATAACAGGACCTGGTATTTATGATAAGGAGTGAAATTGTTAACAAAAGCATATAATTTCACAGATTTCTGGGTTTGTTTAATGATTTCCAGTAGTAATTAATTATTATCTTAAATTCCATGAAATGAAGTCATTTAAAGCAAAGTTAATTCCGAATATTTAAAAATTAATCTATATATAGTAAGAAGTAATACTTGTGATGTAAGAAAATTACTTCCTCTTCTCATTTACCAAAAATATCTCCCCCCTTGACTTTTTCCTTTTGATGGACCGGAAATAAAAAGGGGCCTGTGTTTGTGCCGGTGGCAAAGTGTGCGGGCCACGCCCACTGATTTGATTATTAGCCAGATGGGCGAGCATATTACTTTTGCTTTATGGCAACGCCCAACAAGAAGGACTTGCTGCAGGAACTCTCGTTGAAATATATTAGACGAGGGATGCTCTGTGTCCTTGCCGGTGGTGGCTTTCCGCTGCACTTGCAGCTGCAGGGCGGGCGGCTACATGGCGTCTAATTCAATTTATGCCATTTCAAATCGCCATCGAGATACGTACTACAAGGATATATACTTATATATATATATATGTGTGTGTGTGTGTGTTATTTTCCCCGAAAGGAGCCACGTGTTCGCAGGACGATGACCCGCTGCGATTTTCGATTTAGCAATTTCGCTCTCTTTCGTCCTGGGGCAATTTCCGTTATTAGCTCGATTGATTTTATTGCCACACTTCTGGCAAATATTAAAAATCTTTCTCTCTCTCCACATATATATATATATATATAGATGAAGAGATATTTCTTTTTTATATCTATTTGGTGCGCTGCCCAGCAGGACTTAAAAAAACGGAAAGGTTGGGCCAACTAAATATCTGCCGCTTTTCCCAAGTTTTCCTTGCGCTTCCCTTTTGAAAGTGTGTTTGCCTTGGAGCGTCGGCGACATTGCTGCATAATCCTTTGGCAAACACCCTTCGCCTCAGCCTCAGCCTCACCCTGAGTTGCGCTCGTTACCTACGCGAACGGACGCCCTCCGCTGAGCTTGAGCTCAAGCAGCCGTCGTCACTCGACAAACACAATTAATAAGCGCTTGGAAAAATGTTTGAGGCGCTTATCGCGCGACGCTTTTCAGGCCTTTCCTTCGTTTCTTTGCCTGCGCCAAACGCAAAACAAGCAAAAAAAAAAAATAAAGAGGGAAAGGAAAACAGCAGCGGGAAATTGGAAAAGTCGACGGTAGAATGCCCTACGAGAGTGGAGGAAATTAAATAGGAGTCTGTGACAAAAAACAGACTGCCTTAGCAGTCTTTTATTTGATTTTGAAGTTTACTCCTTCCCTTATTTACTTTATATAGTTACTTTTCGGAATTTAACTTGTAGAAAAGGCAACTAATTTTGGCTTTAATTTAAATTTACAAAAATTAAACAAGCCAAAGCCTTTCCATTTCATATTTACTCGCGTAATATTCCCTTTAATCGATTATTTATTCTGTGCCTAAACTGGGAAACCACCAACTCTAATTAAATTCATTCAATTTATTCTCCTAGGGTATAAACAACATCCTCCCGTGTATATCTGTGTGTGTGTGCGGGTGTGTGGGCTGTGTAAATAATTAATCTAGAAGTGACAGCAATTAAAGGCGCTTTTCAAACTTGCCAAAACTGTAAATATTTAATAAGGGCCATAAACAGGGCAATGCAGAAGGTGGAGCGGCGGGTGTCTGTCAAGGGGCGGGTGCTCGAGGGGGTGCTTCGGTGGGGTTAGACTGAGGGGAGGGGGGGAGTGGCGCACCCGCCGCCTTTGTCAAACAAAGCGGCGTGCGGCATTTGCTGATAATGACGTCGCGGAAAACCCAGCCTCCCCCCTCCCCATTATTTCCCTTTTTCCCCGGATTTTTTCTTTCTGCTGTGTTGCTGGTGGCATCGCAAAATTATCAACTCAACGGCTACAAAAATGAGATACAGTAAAGCCTCAACAAGAGGGAAGCTGTTGAAAAAAGCTGCAATTAATTAAAAATTTAAAATGCTTAAATACAAATATTATAATTTGTTTGTTTGACATACGATTGAAATAAGGGCATACTTTTTAATTTATAGGCTTTGGTAACACTAAAACGCAAATGAAAACAAGGTCATACTGTTAATCAAATAGGATTAGTTCACACTGAGAAGCTAAGAAATGTCAACTTAAACCGGGACAAAAATAAAAAATTACTAATAAATAACTTAGGAATGCTTCAAAGATAATACTTATAAAATATAAATATTATTGATTAATTTGTAGAAGATTTAAATAAGGTCACATTGAAAACTTAATGCGAATAGGCCACACTATTAGAAAAATAATTAATGCTAAATAAGCCTTCAAAAATTCAAGCATAAAATATTCTTGGATATACTTCAAATATAAAATATATATAATATTTCCACACAGGCCCCACTGTACTCTCCTGAAAAAAACCCCCGGGAGGAGCAAAAAATAAGGGACAAACCCGTCTGTGCGACCCTTAATAATATTAATTCCGCCGTCATAACAAAAATTTAGCATGGCAAAAAATAAAAAAAAAAAACGAAACAAAATCAGAAAAAAGAATCCAAAGGATGAACCGGGGCGCAGTGGAAAAATTCTTTGATCATTGGCAGTCGCCTTTGGTCGCTCCTCCACACCCACGCCCCCTTCCCCGCCTCCCCTGTCGCCGCCCATAGCCACGCCCCCTCCGGGGCGAATTGCCATTCCCTCGGGGTGTTATTAGTCGCTTCACCGGCACCCAGGGGGCAGCGTGCAGAGGGTTAAGTTCGCCTCGGTTTCGTTTTTATTCAGCAGAATCATCTGCCACGGGAGAGCGCGTAACTGATACGGCGGTTGGTCCGCATCCCCTTTAAAAAAAAAAAAAAACAAGGAAAATGGGGGGGAAATATATAAATAAGAGGGGGGAACACCCACGCCACTGTAGACCACGTTGTTGCCATTTTTAGATCATTTACCTCTCGGCTCAGTCGCCGACGAGTTGCAATTTTCCAAAAGGTGAAAAAGGAGGAATTTTAAGCGGCAGGAAAAATGTGGAATGAAATCTCAAGTTTTCACTTGATGATAAGGTTAAATATTGTTAATTAAACAGGTGACTATACGGAGATTTATATGTATGATAATAAATATTGTGTTTGTTTTTAAATATACAATATTTAATAAACCATAATAATTAAAGGAAATCAGGTTCTTCTAGAAATAATCAAGACCCTTAATATTTTCTAGAGAGAAAGATAATTAATTATATATATTTCTTGAAGTTAATAATCAAGGCTTGCATTTCTTAATTTCGGAATTAAAATAATTTAGTAAAATCAGTAAAATTAATATTATTAATATTATACTTCAAACATTTCCAGTAATTTATCTTTTACATTACAAATCAAAATAATGCAAAGCACTTGTAACAATTTTCATTGTGATTTTTCCCTCTTTGTTTCCCTTTATGTTGTTGTTGTTGTTCCATTTTTTTTTTTTTGTAATGATTTTTCCCCCTACCCTCCCCCATAATTTTGCGTGCATTGGAGCGTATGAAAATGTGTGCAAAAAAAAGGGAAAGATATATATATAAAGGAAAAGGCAGAAAATGGAAATAAATCGTGTATAAAAAATTGTTCAAGGGGTTGCATTTCTGTTTGACAACGGCCGCCCCTGAAGGGGCTCCACCCCTTCTGATTTCCCTGCCCCTGGTTATATATTGTGGATTTCTGGTGGATATTTTCCCCCTTTTTATTCGCTTGTTGCTCGCTAAAAATTGCTCATACGCCGTGTGGGGTGTGCGATTGTGTGCGAGTGAGTGAGAGTTTTCCCCTGTGGGCGTGATTACCTGCACAAGGCCCCACCCCCCCTCTATACACTCTCTTCTCTCTCTCACTCTCCACCTCCCTCTCCACCCTTGGAGCGGCGAAAAGAAAATTTAATAAAAGCGCAAATTAATTTTGCGTCCTACCCTCGTTTTCCTTGGAGCTGCTTCTTCTGCCTTTTTCTACTGTAGTTAGATACACGTTTTTCTTGTTGTTGTTTGTGTTGTATTCCGTAAAAGTTTTTCCTTTTTCTCTTGCCGGCTTTTCCTTTTATTTATACATTTTTTTTTTCGCTTTGTTTTGTTTTGTTTTTGGCCAAGAGTTTGAGTTTGGCGCTGGCTCTGGCGCTTAATTTATGGTCTCTGGGGCGCTGTCTACAGATTTATGCATAATTTGTAAATGAAAGTCAGAAACTAATTAAATTGATTTGCCCCGCCCCCCGAAAAACTTTCTTTGTCTGCTGCCGCCGCTGCTCCATCGTTGCGATTTTCTTTTGTTTTTCACTCTGAGACAGGAAGAACCAAGAACGCAATGAAAAAAAAAGTAAATATAATGGTCAAAGGCTGAGAAGGAGAAGGAAAATATTGCTGAGCTGGGAAAATTTGTGGAATCTCTCGCGGGAATCACTTTAAGTGGTGAAAGTTTTCCCTCTTTTTTTTTCGCTCATCAAAACTAAATAGTTGGAAGGGGAAATATTTAGGGTAGAGCTTCTTAAATAATGCAATAAAATTGTTTTTTAAATTGTGATTGATTTTGCTAACCTTTACTTTTAATTAGAAACTATTTGTGCCAACTTCAATTGTGGCTTTATGATGGCCATTTTCTCCCTTCCTGAAAAAACACAGAAGCTAAGCCAATTTGATAAATTCCACGGCTCTTTCCTGATGGCATTTTCCCTTTTTATTTTTTTTCTGCCGCTCCTGATTTTACCATTTTCCACGTTCGTAGTTTTTCCATGAACCGTCCGAAAAACGATCGAGCCTCGAGGCCATTGAACAACAGTTTTGTGCAAAGTTTTCAATGGAAGTGGAACAAAACTATGAATTTAGTTTTTCTGGCATTGTTGGGTTAACTCTTCCCGCAATTTCCTCTTCCTCGGCCCTCTGCCCCCTTTAACCCTTGGCGGCTTTCATCGGATTTCGTGTCTCGCACAAAGCGAAAACTAACAAAACCGCCCACCAAAAACGTGATTTTCGCAAAATTTTCACAGTCACACTCACACAAACACAGAGAGAGAGAGAGAGAGAGTGAGAGAGCCTCTCGGAAAATTGAAGAAGCAAAAGAGATAGATAGAGCAGAAAGAGAGGGGGCGAATGGAAGATAAATCCAAACAAAATTACACGCTGTGTGTGAAACGCTGAAAACGTGCTAGAAAAATGAAGCGCGAAATCAATAATAACACACAATAAAAAGGGACAGGCACCGACCGACTGACTAGAAAGAGAGAGCCATGGTGGGTTGGAAAGAGAACGCACAAACTGTGCCAAGAAGGCTACGTGCAACATTAACATCTGCCACAGAAATTGCAACTGACAGCGAAGAAAAGTGTAACTCAAATCAGAGCAATTGTCCTGTCACGCATTTAAGAAGGGAAAACCCAGGCTGAAATAATAGCTGCCTATAATTAGTTAGATTGAACATAAAACACATAATATTTCCAGGTGAGATTCTGCTTAAATACCAACCAGAGAACATGAGAAACAAGTCTAAGAAATACGAGAGCGATTAATAAGTAATTACTTACTCCCAGGATGAGCTAACAAGGACGGGTTCTGTTTCACTGAAATATTATATTATATTTAAATAAAATCTTAGTTAGACTTCAGTATATGCAGATCTTACTTCAAGGGAACAGGTCTTGCTCTCTTTTCGGAAAAATGCTTTCTCTTCTTTTTATACCCTTACAAGGTATTATAATTTCAGTCAGAAGCTTGCAACGCAGTGAAGGAGTCATTTCCGACCCTATAAATCATATATATTCTTGATCAGCATGAACAGACGAATCGATCTAGCCATGTCTGGGAGAAAAAATTTTTCGATTTTTTTTTTTTTAATTTTTATCATTAAATTTCATATTATGAAAATGTCAAAATTTGACAAAAATTTAATTTGAATAAATTAAAAAACTTAGTATGCAGAATTGTTAATCTTATAAAAACTAGCACAGAACAGCTTTCCGAATTGAAATTACTGCATTTTTGGCGTAGTTATGAGTTTTTTTAACCTTGATTTATCGATAATATTGCCATATAAAAATATCGGTTCAAAGAATGGTAATGTTATTTTAGTCAGGAGCTTGAAACGCAGTGAAAGAGTCATTTCCGACCCTATAAATCATATATATTCTTGATCAGCATGAGCAGCCGAATCGATCTAGCCATGTTTGGTACAAAAAAATTTTCGAAATTTTTTTTTCAAAATTTTTGTCATTAAATTTCATATTATTAAAATGTCAAAATATGACAAAAATTTAATTTGAATAAATTAAAAAACTTTGTATGCAGATTTGTTAATCTTATAAAAACTAGCACAGAACAGCTTTCCGAATGGAGATTACTGCATTTTTGGCTTAGTTATAGTTTTTTAAACCTTGATTTATCGAAAATATTGTCATAAAAATATAGAGAAATATCGGCCCTAGAATGGTATTATACTTTCAGTCAGAAGCCTAAAACGGTTTGAAGGAGTCATTTCCGACCCTATAAATTATATATATTCTTGATCAGCATGAACAGACGAATCGATCTAGCCATGTCTGGGAGAAAAAAAAATTTTAAATTTTTTTTTCCAAATTTTTGGCACATAATTTCATATTATGAAAATGTCAAAATTTGGCAAAAATTTAATTTGAATAAATTAAAAAACTTTGTATGCAGATTTGTTAACCTTATAAAAACAAGCTCAGAACAGCTTTCCGAATTGAAATTAATGAATTTTTGGCTTAGTTATGATATTTGAAAAACTAGAATTTACCCAAAAAATTAACTAACTTCTAATCACTTTCTCTAAGGAAAATAATATATATTTTATATTGGGGAAAACCTTAATTAAATGTTTTAATAATTAATAACCAGAAATATTATTTCACAACTTTTATGAATATATTTATTCCCCATGATCAAATAATAAAAAGAAAGCCAAAAATTTATCAAACACTAGAAGAGCCATAAAAAGCAGCTGTCATTTGATGAGACAACCAGAAAGTCAGTCCTTCAAATTGAATCCCAAAGCGCTGTCCCCCAAAACTTTATTTGGAGCAGCAGCAAAAAAATGCACGTATATGTATATCCTTTATTTTTGGACTTCACCCCGCCGGATTTATGTCCCTTTTCCAGGGAAACTATCGCCAGGTCTCCACCCCGCTTGCTCCCCAGCGGACGGAACAGTGCAAAAACAGTATTTATTATCGCAAAGCGGAATAAACAGAAACAGAAACAGAAACAGAATTTAATAAAAGCAAAACTTTTCCGCAGCTGCTGCTGCTGCTGCTGTTGCTGTTGATTGCAAATGAAATGAATATTATTTGATTGAATAACAAGAGCGTCGTCGTCCGGCAAAAAATAATTGCTGGCAATCTTTGTTATGCGTTTGCTTTTAAATCCAAATTAAATTAAACAATCAAGCACACGCGCGGCAGCAGTGGCAGTGGCAACAAACTGCCATTTTGAGTTACAAAATGCGCTGCACTTAAAAGTATGCAACTCTTTCGTATGTGCCTTTTTTTATTATTTATTTCGTATTTTTTTATACGCTTTTTTGTGCGTTTTTTTGCGCCACTCCATATTGCGTGTGCACAACTTTCGTCGAGTGTCAGTGTGGTCGGTCAACGGCAATAATAATGGCAAGAATATACACACACACACGCTGTATGGCACTGTGAAAATGCGGCGGAAAGTGGGGAAAATTGGGTGGAAAGAAAGAGCGGCAGTGTGTGTGAGGGGAAAACACACGAACGCAAAACTGCTGCCAAATGTATGCACAGGAAGCATTTGTAACGCGAGGAAGTTCCCCTCCATGCTCTCCGTCTCCATTCCCTCTCTCTCTCTCTCCCATTTTCCCTCCTGCTGTTTCCCGCGCCACTTTTCCCCAAAACTTTCCCCCAGCTTTGCTTCCGCTGCTCTGTCGCCTGCTGGTCAAGCGTGCGCCTCCATTTGAATTTAGGGTCACGAATTGGGAGTTACTCCTTGAAAGTTGCCTTTCGTTTTGTTTACTTCAATTGAAAGTAACTTCATATTTTTATGAGGTATATTTTTGTTTTATTTAAATAAGTATTTATTAAAATATTTACTATAAATCTGCTTAAAAAAAAAACTCAAAAGCTACTCCAAAAAGGGTACTAAAACGTTTTGAAAAACTCTCACAACTTAATTTCAATTGAAAACCTAAAAAAATGTAAAAATGTCAAAACTCTATCTAAAAAGTTCCCAAATATTAACATAAATATATTTTTTATTCTACTTTAAAATAAATACTGAATAATCTCTTCAAAAGGAACTCCAAACTCTGTTTTACAAATTTTTAAAACTCGTCGAAATCGACTCCAAAAATATTTCAAAAATGCTTGTAAAACGTTTCGAAACTCCTTCCAAAAATAATATATAATATGATATTTTTATTAGATTAATAAATATTTCTTAAAATCTATAAGAATAATTAATGTTTGCTCATTAAACATTAATACATTGTTGTCATACTTATGAAGTTTCTACTAAGAACTCCTTGGTTTGACAAGTTTTCTTTCTTTCTTCTTTAAATAAAATGTATTTAATTGTTTATAAAATATAAATATTATTTATACAAACAAAAATTCTATATATTCCATATAAAAATCCCCCATTTTGTGTTTTGTTGTACTGAGTATCAAACTTAAGGACCAAACAAAACGTTGCGTGTTTTTTTTTTGTTTGTGTTTTTGTTGTGAGTGTTTAAGGGGGGTAGGAGGAGCAGCATTAAGGGGGCGGGGCCGCCGCTTGGCAGACTGTTTATGGTTTTTGGCTACAACTTAATTTAAATTGTTTAATTCTATTATTGTTGCTAATAAATCACAGGCACAGCTTGCGCTGCTCGCTGGCTGGCTTAGCATTTGCTAAGCTGGCCCAAACACACACACAGCACACACACACACACCCAGGCTGGCACACACACACACAGCACACAGACACATTTGTCTTGTGCCTGCTGCTGGTGTTGTTGTAAGCGGCTTTCGCACTCATTTGACCCCCCCTGAAGGCCCCCCTTTCCCGCACGCTCTCTGACCCCCCAGGGGTGCCATTCATTGTTTCTGCCGTCCCTTTTCCGCCATAAATTATACCGATCTAAGCAACTTTTGTTGCTAAAAACTGGTCAATTTTAAGCTTGATTTTTGGAGTTTTTAGTTTTTACTATTTTATTGGGTAGTTTTTAAAATAAAATCCATAAAAAAGGCTCTTAAAACAGAGACAGAGCTTGAATTCCTTTAAAAATAATTATATAAATATTTATAAATATAATAAATATAATAATACTTCAAAGGATATAGCTCTAAACAAAGGCTAAACAGGCTTAAAAGAATATCCAAAAAAGTAGTATATATATTTCTGTAGAGCTTAGGCCTGTCTTAGTTTAAATAAAAACTAAAAACCATTAAAAAAGAAACGCAAAAAATGCAGGAAACTAAAAATTTCAATGGTGGCAAAAGGATAAAATTTAAAAAAATACAGAAAAAAGAGTGAAGCCCGCACACACAACAACCGCATGTCAAATGCAGGCCAGATCAGAGGCGGAAAATGGGGGCTGCGTTTGGGGCGTGGCACACGCTTGACCAAGCCGGCCGCCGACCGCTTGACATGGCCATAAATAACAAAGCCAAAATGGCGGCCAAAGCGGACAGCCGCAGACCGAAAAACGAGAAACCAAAATGTCCTGGAAAAAAGCAAACCAAAGCAGGCCAAAAACCGAAACCCAATACGGACGGACGGCCGGGCCAGGCCAGGGAGATCCGAATGGAGGGCCCCAATGTGATATGTCAAATGCACGCGATGGCAGCTGACGATGAGCCCGGTACAATGGCAATGACGTTGGCTCCAAGGACCCGGCATGAAAAATAAGCCAGCAGCAGATAAGGTCCTTGAAATGGGGTTAAAACGCGGCCGGGATCACGGACAGTACGCGGCGGGAATATCGAAATTGAAGGGGTTTGCTTTTGCCTAACTAAAAATATATCTTTTTAGTGAATATAAAAATCTTTTCAATTAATATTATATAATATTGATGATAAAGGGAAAAGATGTTGTTATTTAACTATTATTTAGTGTAGTTTGTAATCATTTAATATAAACAAAAGGCAGCTTAGGTCACTAAAGTTGATATATATTAATTTTGCTTTTATATATAGGCATAGCAATTTGTAATTAATATTAATTACAATTGTTTATTCTTTAAGTCTTAAGACTCTCTCAATTAGAAATATAAACATTAAAGAGCTTAGTGGTTCTTAATATATATTTCAATAAATAGAAGCATACACCTTAACCTGAAGGCGTTGGCAAATATTTAAAACAAAAATTAGCCACACAAGAAGTAATTTACAACTAACGAAAGGTACAAGAATTTACCTAGATTGCAATTCAAATTTTTAAGAATTTAAATTTGCAATTATTAGGCATTCCTGCGAGCATTCAAAGTTGGAAATATTTAAATATTGAAAGACTGTAAAAAAGTGTGCCAACTGGTAAATGCCTTTAGCATTCTGGTCTTGGGTTAACAAAAATGTTTTTGACCGGCCAAAGAGCCAGCAAAAAAGTTGTAATTTCTGTTGCGGGCGACGCCTGAAAATGGCATCCACACACACACACACACACTGAAACACACACACACACATACAGCGAAGAGAAGAAAAAATGCAACAATGGCCGGGACAGGGGGCAGTTATCGAGAAATGGCAGCAGCGACTGCATTTCCGCTTAATGTTGAGCGATAATAAAACACAAACAGCAACAAAATGAAACCTTTCTTTCTCTTCATTTTTTTTTTTTATTATTTGTCGCCACACAATGGCCACACACACACTCGTGCATTGATTTATGTTTTTTAATTTAAAATTTCCGCATCACTTAACCGTTAAAAATAATAATAACAATAACAGCAGCGGCAGCAACAACAATAAGCCTTTGTCCGCGAGGATGAGATTTAAATATTGCAACTGCGCCAAAAGGACGAAGGAGGAGCACAGGACACGAGCGGAGGCCAATGTAGAGTGAAAACTTTTGCACATGTTTTAATTTCCGCATTACAAGCGAGCTAAGTGCACTGCGAGAAATTCTAGGGAGAGTTTCTTGGGTTTTTATGAAGACTTTTTGAAAGCAAGATCTTTGAAAGTATTGAATTTAGGCAGGAAATAATTTTGAGAATGCTTTTGGGTTTAGCAAGAAATGAATTGAGTGTTTTTATTATGAAAATAAATATAGAAAATATATTTAAGCTTTCCTTTATCTGTATGAGGAGTTTTCGTAGGAAAAACCTTGATCTATTTTCAATAACACAATCTTGGCAGCTCAAAATAAAGACTTAAGTTCTCCAAACACTCGTAACTTACGCCAGGGAAACCTTGAATTTATTATAGATATATGTTTAAGTGCACAATAAATGATTTATTTAAATTATATTATTATATTAAAAATATTTTCTCTTCATTTTTACCTCCTGCAGATTGGGCGGCCACCCACAGCAGATGCCGCAGAGTATGTCAACTGGCAGCAACACAATCGGCCATGGCGGCATCGATCGCGGCGGCGTCGGACTGCCCATGGGCGCGGGAACCATGCCCGGCGGCGTTGGGGGCGGCGGCGGCGGTGGCGGCGGCCCGGTGGGCGTCGGCGGTGGGCCACAGGTGGGCCCGCCCGGGAGCGGTAACGGAGGCAACTGCCAGATAAGCGGCTCCCAGCCGCTGGTCATGCCCGGATTCCCGTTGCGTAATTCCCACTCAGCGCATGCACCGCATTATTCGCCATATTCGCCATCCAGGTAAGCCGTGTATATATACATATATATAGTGCCTCTTAGTACCTGTTAAAAAGAGCCCCTTAGCCCCAGCAACACACACACACACCCATACACACCCCCGAATCCTTGCTGCACCTGGCCCGGGGTCACAGTGAACACTCTCCGAGTGAATGAGCGTTAAATTGAGCGTTCAGCCGGGGTTCAGTGGGGGATACGGCTTCCAGTCAACTGATTTTGCTGAATCAAAGTCGCAGAAATTTAAAAAGGATGTCTTCCTCTCCGAATTTTATGACTTCTGTAAGGGGTTTAAGTATAAAACTTACTGAAGAAATTATTTGTTTATATTTACACCCTGGCAGGGTCAGAAGCTTGTAATTATGTGAAGGAGTCAGTTCCCACCCTATAAATCATATATATTCTTGATCAGCATCACAAGCCGGTTCGATCTAGCCATAGAAAGCAGACAATTTTTTTTAAATTTTTTTTTTCAAATTTTTTAAGGGGTTAAATTGTTAAATTTGCCAAAGAAAAATTGGCAAAAATTTAATATTTTTTTTATTCTAAATTGAGTATGCAGTTTGATTTGTCTATTGAAAACTAACATAGCAAAGCTTTCCGAATTGAAATTAATGCTTGTTTGGCCAAGTTATGAGTTTTTAAAACCTTGATTTATCATATAAAATTATCGATAAATATCAGTTATAAGAATAGTAATATTAATTTAATCAGAAGCTTAAAAAACAGTGAAGGAGTCATTTCCGACCCTATAAGTCATATATATTCTTGATCAGCATCGAAAGCCGGTTTGATCTAGGCTTAGAAAACAGACAATATTTTTTTTTTAATTTTTTTCAAATTTTTTAAGGGTTTAAATCGTTAAATGTGTGCAAAAAAATTAGAAAAAAATTTTTTTTTTTTAATTCTAAATTGAGTGTGCAGATTTATAAGCCTAATAAAAACTAATATAAGAAAGCTTTCCGAATTGAAATTAATGATTTTTTGGCTTAGTTATGAGTTTTTTAAGTTTTGATTTGCCGAAAAAATGTTCATATAAAAATATCATTAAATATGGGTTCAAAGAATGGTAAACTGCATAGAGTATATAAACTTTGACTTTCCGAAGTTAGTTTCCTTTCCTTTTTATATAGAATTTTCATTAAAATTAGTTTTAAGTAGTCATTGGCATAAGGGCAAAGTGTAAGCAAGAGTTTGTTATAGATTTTTCTTTTCTTCATTCAAAGGAGTTTTCTTAGTGGCTTTTAGATGTAATTACTACATTATAATTAGTATCTTTCTTATATTTTTAAAAAGCAACTTAAGCCCCCTTTGACTCACATTTTTATATATATGTCTATGTTGAGTAACTCCACAACTCAGCCTTAAAGGCTTTCCTTAGTTAGTAAGTCAAACTGCTGGCTGAACTTTTCCCCTGTTAAGCAGAGCTCCCTAGTTAGTGCCTAACTCCTTAAAGAATTTTCCCAGAGGGGATTTTCCCACTCGCTGCTTGCTCCTCCCTGCCTTCTGCATTCGCTTTTCCCCCCTCAGAGTTGAATCACCTTTGAAGGCTTGACTCGGACACTTTCGAGTCTAACCCAATTCTGGCCAAGTTTCGAAAGTTGGCAACTCAAGAATTGTTAATTCTCTTTAAGCTGCGACCACGCCTTGTCCTGTGCGCCCTTTCGCAGGACCGCATTTTCCGCTTTTCCCTTACGTTCCCTTCAGAGTCCGCCCCGAGTTTCGTAACTCCCTCCGTCAGCGTTTCGTTCAACTTTTACGCAATTAGAGGCGACCACGCCGAAAGACTTGACAGCTCTGCCTGCGGCGGCTCAGACTTGTTGGCTGTATGTGTGATTAACACCCTTTTTTCGGGAGGGGGGTCATGGTCTGGGGGCACAGAGTCGGGGGTGGAAAAGTGGGGAAAGTGAGGTGGGTATCGTTGGAAAAGCGGAGGGGAGCACTGGTCTTTGTCCTCAGACTTGTGCATCATTTTGCATGCGTTGCCTTTTCGGTTGGGGAGCTTTATTAAAAAAGTTGCCAGCTGTTGCCAGCAGTTGACAAACTCATTGGCGTACTAACTCTGCACTGCTCGTCGTTTTCTCTTTTATTTTTAATTTTTAGAGCCTTTCAACACTAAAAAAAAATATTGTAGCAATGCTTTTTAGAAAAGAAGTACACATTTTACCAATAACAAAGTTTTTTTTGAATATAAAGTCTAATTTTGAGCATCCTTTTATGTTTGTGGCATGGTCACACTTTTAATATTATTATTAGGGTCACATTGCATCTGCATTCTTTGTCTTTTGTGTCAATTTAGGTGGGTTTCTGTACCCAAACTTGTGCCAGGACTCGAGTTAGGTTCATACATATTTTTTCCCCCTGTATTCTCTCTGATTTTGCCTGCTCCATGTGTGTGTTTGTTTGGTTGGCTGGTTACTGTGGTCCTTGTGATATGTCAAGCGTCTAAAGCCACAGGACATGGCGGAGGACACAGGGACAGGCACAAGCACAGGGACATGGAGATAGTGATAGAGGCGAGTGGCTTTATCTATCCCTGTCTTGCGGTCGCTCCGGCCCCCTTTGTTAATTACAAATGCATTGCTGCTCAGTTTGCCTAACGCTCCCCCACGCCACCATCCTGACTCTCCACTCTATAGACTATATATTTATTCTATATTTCCTTTTTTTTCGTGTGCATCTTTGCAGGTTTCACATAGATAAACGCTGTCAGCACCGATGTTCCTGGAAATGCTTGAGCATCGCCTTAATATTCGTATCCGTCGTCCTAACCGCCATGGTGGCATACTTTGCAGGTAAGCGAACCAACTGGCCAGCCCGGCTGTCATATACGGTTAATGAAAAATACACAAAACACACGCGCGCACCGCGTACCTGGGCAAATGTTCGCTCAGTGTACATAAGTGCAAACTACAAACAAGCGATAACAAGGCAAATACATCAAAATGTTTGCATTACATTAGCGTTAAATGGTGTTAACTTACACACACACTCGTACACTAAGAAGCCCAGCATTAGGTGGAGCATTGCCCTAGGCAAACATATGCCATATATAGTGCTCTTATATATATATATATATATATATATAAGTGCACTATATATACATTGCATATTCTTGGGGTGCCTCAAAATGCTAATTGATAAATGTGCCAACTGATGGTCGGGCTCCAGCACAATTGACAAGCAATTAGAAACCGCAGGCAAAGCTTCGTATCCGAGGTGCAAGTTCGTGGTTTGCCACTCAGGAGATCGATGATGATGTCACTTGAGAGGGGGTTTTGGGGGGTGTGGCATTGGGTAAATACCTATAAATTATATGGGAGATAACTTATATAGGTTTTTTCTGATTGAGTACAGTCATCTTAGCTTATTTTGGGCACACAGCAAGGTCACACTGGTTAAGTTTAGAGTGAACAGCTTAACAGAAAGAGCGATTAGGTTCCTAAAACTTCTAATCAATTAAAGCTTAATTTTTAAAATAGGTTTAAAATAAGAATCAAGAATGGGATATTCATCTGCTTAATTTATTTATTGAATTTCTCAGATTTTTTGGGCTAATTAAATGACTCATAGTTGTTAATGTAAGGTAAAATAATTGCCAATTGGTTTATTCTTTATGTAAACACAAAGTTTAATTATTATTGTTGACCGCTTTCCGGATATATAAAAAGTCCTTCATTTTTTTCGTAGCAGATCTCTCACCTGTATTGATAACAGATATGAAAATGGCTTTTTAATGTTTTTCTGTTTTGCAAAAAAGTTGCATTTGCCACATCCCCAGGATGATGATGATGCTGCTTCCTTCCTTGCCGCCCCCACTGTCATTTTCCATTTTCTCCCCCCCATTCAGTTGGTTGGTTTTTCCTGCTGTTTTTTGTTTACAACTTAATAATTAAACACGTTTTGTGCTGCTGCTGCTGCTGCTGCTGCCTTCCAAATTATATTTACAGGTCTATTTAATTCTTTTTGCCCATTTCTCTTTTCTGCTCTGGCGAACCCTTGGCTTTCCCGCTCTTTTCCCCCTTTGACACTCCCATTGCTGTCCGTGTTTGTTGTTGTTGTTGTTGTTGTTCTGTTCTCTGGCAAAAACTTTGCACATTAAAATATGTAAATTTTAATTTGAAACAAAAGGGTTGACGGTTGGCAGGCAGAGGCAGGGACAGACCCCACGCCAACCGTTGACGGCAATGGCGACGATGACGACGCCACCTTTCCAGGTCCTTCTTGTTGTCCTTCCCCCCCTTTGACAGCTACCCTGCCCTGCTCCTGCTCCTGCCCCTGCTCCTGGTCCTGGTCCTGGTCCAGGTCCTTCCTTTACTGGAAATTTTCCTGCGGTGGCCTCTGGTGCCCTGGCATTTTATCTAGTGAAACATTGGCACAACTTTTTGGACACTTTTAGCGTCTGTGCGTCGACATCTGGGCTGCCAGAGGTTACCCTTTTTCCCCACATTTTCCGACACGGGTTTCCCGGCGTTTCAGTTTTTTTCTCTCCCTCTCTCTCTGTTTCTTTTGATAAATCTTACGCGAAGGCATTCAAATTTATGTGTCAGAAATTCTCTTTTAGTAATAAAAAAGGGAAGAGGAGTGCTTCTTGTCAGTTTTGTGAGTGATTTGCG
The DNA here is from genome assembly GCA_035046265.1 of Drosophila bunnanda. Classification (NCBI taxonomy): domain Eukaryota; kingdom Metazoa; phylum Arthropoda; class Insecta; order Diptera; family Drosophilidae; genus Drosophila; species Drosophila bunnanda. The sequence continues at coordinate 2,279,454 of JAWNOB010000083.1, read as the reverse complement.
TTCAGGTAAACAAGTTTTCTTTGCCGGAAAAACTTGTAAAAATGGTTTATTTATTAATTGAAGGGCTGGCTTTATAGGAAGTTGATTTCAATTGAATTTTGCTAGTAAGAATCTTTATAGGTTGACTCTTAATTTAGTTATGGTTTCTATTTCTGCTTATTAAGATCTTTGTTATATTATTAAATACATTTAAAAAATGTTCAAATTAAGCAAAGAATTATTTAATTTATTTGCAATTTTCTTGGTTACAATATGGCATATATATTTGTGGCTCCAGCTGACAGCTTTTGGCGCTTTATCATCCATCCCCCGGACTTGTTTGTTTGTGCCAAACCATTTCAAATTCAAGCCACTCATCTCTCTCTCTCTCTCTCTCTCTGTCTCTCTCTCTCTGTGTGTGTGTGCGTTTTCCCGCACTTTCTCCTTGATTTTCCCGCACCGCCTTTCTCACTTTCTCCCTGCGTTTAATTTATTATCTACGGAGAAGAAGCGGCAGCAGCTGCTCGAGAGTCGGAGGCACTGATTTACAGTTGGCTAAAAGCTGCGGCTTGTTTTCGGCAACGGAGAGAGAGGGGGGGCGGTGGCCTTGCTGTGGGTGGGGCCGGGCGGCAAGGTTGTTGATGAGGGGGCTGCTGCGGCGGTGTCACACAGCATTGCAAGTGAACGAAAACAAATTTACAACACAGCCACGGGTAGCATATATATATATACAGATCTACAAATATATATATAGAGAGAGAGAGTGTGTATTTGAGGCGCCCCGCAGCCTTAATGCCACCCATTCCGAGGCTTTTTTGTTTTGGCACAAAATGAATTTAAGTTGAAAAGTTGTGAACATTTTGTGGCAGCAACAGCAGCAGCAGCAGCAGCGGGGGTGGCATTTTTCGGCTGCTGCGTGTGGATTTCACTGATTTAATTGTTGGCAGCAGCCAGCAGCACATGCTGGAAATTTATCTTTCAAAAATAATGTATTAATTTTTGCGGCGCCCCTCGCTCAGCTACAGTCTGCGGAAAACTTAACCCCCATTCTAACCGCCATAAACTCATTTGTGTAAAAAGCTGTGTGTGTGGTGAATGAATTTACGCTTCGCCTTTGTCTTTTCACGCTTATTTGGGGGTCGTTTTATGGTTGAATAGTTTCTCATGTGGGGGCCAAGGCACAGACACAGACACTCTGCTAGCTAACAGGTGAACCAGAAATGAGTTTTTTCTTTTTTGATTTGAGAAATGGCTCTGCTCCCCTGCTTGCACAATAATTTTCTATTAATTAAGCCAAAAGAGAGAGAGTTAGAGTCTGGGTTTTAGCCATAAAATTAGCAAACACTTGCGGGTGTGCCAGCTGTATTTTTCTTTTCTTTTTGGTTTGCTTAAAAACATATATCCATTCTTATGCTATATGTAGGATTTCATGCTCGTATACAGATACGTAGATACAGATATATATGTATATATGCCAGTGAGCGCGGAGCCCATTGTCAGTTAATTAACAGGCTGACAAGCTGGCTGTGCCTGCCTGCGCTTGTGTGTTGTTTGCCTTGTCAGCCTCTCACGAGTTGTTCTCTTTAATTTGATTTGCATATGGCAAATGGCCACGCCCCCTTTTGAGGCCAAGACAAACAATCGCCCCAATTGATGATAATGACGATGATGCTGGAAGATAGGCGGAGGCGTAAATTAACACAAAGTGCTGTGAAAATAAAGCATACACTTGCCGGGGTATTTTTATGCACAAGGAAATAGGGAGTGGAAAATGGGGCTAAGGGGGTGGGGAATTAGGCATGCAATGAAGCTAATTAATAAGTAAGGAAATTATTTTTTAAGGGGATTTTTTTTTAAGATTTTATATACTTGAAGTAAAGAAGAATGAGGAATTAAAGCGAAATACCGCAGTTTTCTATGAAATCAAATTGCAACTTTTTCATTGCCTACTTATGAGGGCAGCGTGTCACAAGGTCTTTAAGAAACGGAATATATAGCCAAGAGTTACGAAATTAGGTAGGTAATATACACAATTAATAAATAAAGCATTTAAATGCATATGGAAATATATAAAAATATTTGTAATACTAAAAATAAGGAAAAACTATCGAATTTCTCATTCATAAAGATATCACGTATACGAGTGAAATTTTTCATTGCCTACTTATTAGGGCAGAGTGAGAGAAAAACTGCAAGGGCTATAAAATTAGTTAAAGGTTTGGGAATAAAGCAGATATAGAAGCCACTTGCTAAATAGAGTGTTTAAATTTATTGGGGAGAATTTTAAAATATTTTTAATACTTAAAAATACAAAAAACGAATTTCGCAGACGAGTGAAATTTTTCGTTGCCTACTTCTGTGGGCAGAGTGAGAAGAAAACCTGCAAGGGCTAGAAAGTAATGCAGGAATAAGGGAATAAAGCAGATATTAATACCTATTGCTAAAAAAAGTATTTAAAATTAGTAGGAAATATTTAAAAAAATATTTCTCTCTCAAAAACAAATAAAAAACTAAAATAATGGCGCTTTTAAAAGAGCCTATTTAATGTTGCCAAATTTAGGAAGTCAAAGTGAAAGGACAAACAAGGCAATAAAAAACAAAGATAATTAAACAGGCAAGCAAATAAATAAAAACAGTTCTTAAAATATATTTTTTAACCGCATTTAGCACGTAAAGCATGCAGTAAAGACCCCTTAAATCAGGCAACTAGACAGCTTTAAGCCATCAACTGTGTGGACTTTTGTGCATAAAATACTCATAGCAGATAGCAGCAGCAGCAGAAGCAGCAGCAGCACATATAGCACTGTGATCTCTGCATGCAGCTGTCATATCTGTCCCGATAATCGGCCGCAATGTCAGCAGTGTGCAAAAGGAGAGACAAGTGCAACCGCAGCAGCAGCAGCAGCAGCAACCGCCCATAAAGTTGCATAAATGTTTGCCCAGCGATTTACAAATGTGCCACTTTCTATCACAACAAAAGCAGCATAAGAGAGAGAGAGAGAGACAGGGACACACACAGAGAGAGAGATAGAGCTACAGGCAGCCAAAGAGACAGACAGACAGACGGACAGACAGCAGTTAATATGCTTGACTGGCAGCTGGCTCTTTCAGGATGCGCATTGCAGTAGTTATCGGAAATAGGTTAATCGATTTTTAAGCGGATAACTATCGGAAACTCATTCGATATGCACTGTTTCACAGCCAGCTGGAGGCCGGAGGCCGGACTCCTGCTACACTAAGCGAAAAACGATGTAGAACTAATTGTATTAAACAATTAATTATTAGTTAATTAATAATACTTTGAATATCTTTTGTTTTAAATCTCCAAAACCTGATTTTGCATTGTTTCCGTTTCCGTTTCCGTTTCCATTTTCCTTTCTTATTTGTACTTTTCTTTTGTTGCAGTGCCTTTGGCCAGTGCCAAATGGCCAAGTGCGTTCGTGCATCCATCTGTGTGGAAACTCCATAGCCATAGCCCCCCCTGATACGCCCCCTCTCTCTCCGTGTGTGTGTGTGTGGTTGCATGCCTTACTGCCCTGCTGGTGCTTTTGTTGCCTTTACTATTTTACTATGACCCCATGGGGCTTATTCCGTGCTGTCCTGCGTTCTGCTTTCCATCCGAGTTTTCCGCCCGTGAAAGCCCCACCACCTCACCACCACCCCCACTCGGCCGCACAACCACCCAACTGACCCCAAACCCCCCTTTAACATCTTATCGGCGTTGTCATTTACAGCAGCTGGCCTTGTAGTTTATGCGATTTTATTTTCATTTCACTTTGCGTTGCGGTTTGCTGGAAATTTAATTTGTTGCTGCCTTTGGCTCTCTGTGTTGCGGTTTTTCTCACCACCCCAGGGCCACGCCCCCCTCCCCGTTTTCTGCCCTCGGAGCGCAGCTTAAATTAGATGCACTGCCCGAAAATTGCAATGTATCTGCAACTATAACTATAGATATATATATGTATCTGAGGGATATATTTAGCCGTGTTCTTAGCCAAACGTAAGCCGATTATGGCAGCAGTTATTACGGCAACAGGAGGAAGTCGTCTTGGTTGCCCGAAAGGTAACTAACTGAACAGGTTGCACTTAAGTAGCACAGGGTTAATTACTTGGCAGCAAGTGCAATTGAGAGGGAGTAATGGGGAGAGTCCTGGTTGCATTGTTAGTTTCAGAGAACTTGGGATAATTCTAAAGGACCTTTGTTTAACAAATTTTAATGAGTTGTAGTTCTATATTATTCAATTAGTTATGTTTTAGTTCTAATCAATGTCCCTGAAAATGCCAAGAAATGTATGATATGTTTTCTTTCTTACATTTATTCTTACTACAGAATATTTTCCTTCACATCCATTTCGTTTCGGTAATTGACTTTCGTCCTGGCTATTTTTGCAATTTAGTCATAGACAAACGTCAAAACCGCAATGTGTCCTGTCAAATGCACAACAGAACGCTGCCCAATTCGAGAGGCTTCACTGTACCGAGGCGAGCTGCCAATTAGTGAATGGAATTGTTCATTTTTCTGCGGTTTCCTTCTCGGTGTGCCCAGCCCGGCCCAGCCTAGCCTAGCCTAGCTAGCGAATTATGCAAAGCACTCGGAAATTGTCCTGCTCGCATTTTGTGTTTCCTTTTTCCTCATTGGTTTTTTTTTTGTTTTTCCTTCTTGGTGTTGTTGTCGTTGTTGTTGGATATTTTTGGGTAAATGGTGGATGTAAATGGTAGATGAAAAATGGTAAATGGTAAACATGGCCGGGGGCGTGGTCGAGTGGAGGGGCCCAATCATCCGGAAATGCGAACGTCACGCACAACCGCAACAAAGAAAGTCAATTAGCAATGGACGAGAATTGAGGCGAAAATTCCGAGCCAAAGAATGTGCGTGTGTGTCTGTGTGTGTGTGTGTGGCTCCTCCGCAGAAAACATGGAAAATTTGAGGAAAACACAACACCAAAGCACTGTCGGTTTCAATTAATGCGTAAGCATTAAAATCATTTAAAATAATGAAGCAGAAAGGCGGTGAAATTTAGAGATGGAATCAATTTTTTAGTATCTTTAAAGACTTTCAATAAAGTTTTTAGATATAGTTGGAGAACAAGGTTCTCCCATTTTAAATAAATTATATATGAACATCAATAATTCAATATATATTCCATATTTATATCAATTATACTTAAAAATTCTTTAAAGATTTAAGTTTTTAATTGCCATTACATTAACAATTGTCACTCAAAGAGAAAATCTTTGAAAATATCAAATAAAATACAAAACTATATATAACGATTACTTGTTTTTGTTTATCAACAAACTTTAAATCATTTAAATCACTGAAAATATAGAAAATGCAAATGAAAGTATGCTTAAAGAATATAAGCAAAGGATTTAAGTAATTAAAAAAATATTACACAAATAATTAAAGTAAAGAAAAGTTAGCTTTCGATAGCTTCTCCAACTACCACTCTCTTTGTGCATTTTTGTCATCTTTTAAAACTGAAATTTAAAAGCAAATAAAATGAGCCTTTTCTTTGGGAATCCTGTGCAGAAGGCCAGAAAACATATTGAAAGACATTTCAATTTAAATTACACAAAACAAAACAAAACGAAGCGCACACACACACACTCGCACACGAAAAGGACATTTGTCACTGGCAGCCGTAATGGCCGGAGGGCGTGGCGCCGCCTTTCTATCGTCTCTCCCAGTGAAAGGTGTGCGCATGTCGTTTAAATAAATTATTTTCCTCAAGGAAGTGCAATTAAGAAAATGTTTCATAAATTTTCCTGCCTCTACTATGCCCTGACCCTGACACTGGACTCTCGGACTCTTGGACTCTTGGACTCTTGGACTCTCGGACATGGCCCCAGTTTTCGGTGATGGCCCCCTAGTTTTCTAGCCCGGCTGGAGCAATTAGGCAAAAGTGTGGCCAGGGCCAAGACCTGATGATGTGTCTCATTAGTCGAGAACTCTTTTATTCATGCCCGTGGCGAGGGACTCGGAGCGGAGCGGAGCGGGGAGAGCTTCTAAAGTTATTGCCCACTTCGCAGGAGGCGGAAATAATTAATCGAACACATCCGTTGCACACCCTTTGAGGCTTCGGCAAAGGCAGCAACTGGAGCAGAACTCGAGTGGGTCTAAAAATAAAGCCAAAGGAGTGCTGCCTCCTGTATGTGGTGGAAATGGAAAAATGCTGGAAAAAAAAAGAAAGTTAAACAAGAAGTGTGGCGGGGGAGGATTCGAGGAAATCGAGGAAAATCGAGGGCGGCATATGTCACACTAATGATGTGCAGATGCACGGCGATAAAATATAACAACTTTGTTGTATTTATTAGTATTTTAGGTCAAGCCTTAATGCTTTTACAGAGTATATATTTGTCATAAATTATAATGTTTTAATAGGTTAATATTTACTTTCTGAGAAGGTTATAGTAAGATTACTTTACCTTAATATTTATATTTTCCTCCCTGCTTCTCCTTAAAGATGTCTACAAATCTATACAACTTTAGCTTGGCTTCTTTGCCAATAAAAAGGAAAACTAACTAAATAACCATTAGCGAGAGTAAAACACGGGGGTGGTAATGGATGGATCTATTTATATTTTTTGGGGGGGTGTAGAAACAAATTGTAATCAAATTTAATTGGTGCACAAGAAACCAGGGTGGTGGGAGCTGGCGGAGGAAACCCGAAACCAAACCCCAAAAGAAGGGCAGGAAATTTCCCATTGTTTGTTATTGTGAAGGGAGACCGCCGCCGCCGCCGCCGTTCGCAGGACACTCGAATGAAAAGCTTGTTAACTTAATAGAACCAACTGGGCCGAGGAGAGCTCTTAATTTATTAATGATACTCGCCATATTCCTTCAATTTCCCCCCCAAAGGAGATCCCTATTTCCCCTTGAATTGGTTTACATGTCAACGAAATATTTGGTGTCCTGTTCCTGGAATGGCTATTGGAATCGGTGGCCATATACTATATATATTTATTTGCACTGTGTGTATGCTCTATATATAGCTGGCATATCGGGTATGTCCCATTAGCATAATTTCGATCGATATACGCTTAATGGTTAATTGCTCGCCAGGCTTTTTCTGTGAGATGATTTGAGCCACTCGATGATGGGTTGGTGGTTGGGTGATGAGTGATTGATGACGCGATTAAAGCTGTCAGAAAAATCTCCTAAAAAAAAGGGTGTACTGAGAATACATTACAGGGAAGCCTTAGACGAACTTGGAGTCCCTGGAAAATGCTCTAGGTTAGAGCTGTATAATCGGGAAAGTTCTCAGGGGAATACAATAATTCAATTCGTTTAAAAATAATTCTTGGTTCAACTCTTAATAAATATACTAATTAAAGCAGAAAATGTATAAAGCATGTTGGTAAAAATAAATTACCACAAAAAATCCCTCTTAAGAACTCAGCAGCTTAAGCCAGCTTTTCGGTTTCAGTCCTTCAATCATTTGGCTCGCTTTTTTGCATGTCCTGATGGCCAGCAGGCAGGACCAAGACCAGCACCAGGACCTGCTGGCGCCGCATTCCCACTGCCAAATGGCCATAAATTGCCGGCCATAGTTATCGATAAACGATAGCCAGGACCTGCCTCCATTTTGCCCGAGCAAAATGCAAACGTGTTAACAACGGCCACTTTCAGTGTGTGTGTCTGTGTGTGTGCCAGTGTGTGGGGTAGTTTTTGATTTATACTCGTGTGCATATTAATATGGCGTTAAAATATGATGCCAAAATTTATGTGTGAAAAACAGGGCGGTGCAGCAGCTGAAGCCACCAACTACAGCACCACAGAAGACATTATTGCGATTCTCTTGGCCCGAATGGCAGCGTGAGGACCAAATTTATGACCATCTCTCTCTATGCTGGCCGTCTCGCTTGCTCTCTCTCTCTCTCTGTCTCTCTCTCTCTCTGTCTCTGTCTCTGTCGATTTATGGGCGCACATTTGGCCAAAGCTGAATCGAAAATCCAGCCAAGACGAACCCAAAGCAGCAGCTATATGTTGTTTCATCGGAACAGGCATAATTCAGACCTTTAATTGCACTTTTTGGCATAAGAAATATTCAATATATGTATATTTTATGAGATGCCAATAAATACGAGGAGATATTATTTAAATTTTAAATTTTCTCTTTGACATATACCGATGAAACTGCATTTAATATATCGAAATAATCGATAAAGCGATATTTGGATTAAGAAAATATATTTACACTTACAAATTCAATAAAATAACAAGGCTTGTAATCCTTATAAATACTTAGCAATCTGTACTAACGATTTAAACGATATATCGATGAACAAATTAATTTATTTACCGATATATTCTTATTACAAATATCGATAAATTTCTATAATAATCTGTCCTGGAATTTTTTTTAACCTTTTGTCCTTTTTTCGATCCCCTTGCAGCAGTCAACTCAATGAAGCCGAACATGGACAGCACCAACTGCATTTTAGTGCAGGACGTCAAGTCGCAGCCCCACGACCTCCGCGGCGGCCTGGCCAAGGCGAACGAGAAGGGCGTGGCCACCGCCTATCCCACAGAGGAATCGATCCAGACCAGCACCTCGGACCACAATCACAACCACCAGAATGTCCTGAATGCGGCGGTGGGCGGCGGCGTTGGCGGCGTCGGTGGCAATGCGGGCATTCAGCAGCAGCTGCTCCTCCAGCAGCAGCAGCCGCACTCGATCAACCAGCCGCTGACCCCGCTGGATGCCACCAACACCCAGCTGCAGGATCACCAGCAACTCACCTACGGCGGCGGCCTGGCCGGCTCGAACGGCGGCCTAAATGGCGGGCCCGGCGGCCAGTTGCTGCAGCCGAACGGAGGACTGGCTGGCCACCACCACCACCAGGCCCTGCAGCCGCAGCTTGGCGGCGTCGTCGAGCTGAAGGAGTTCAACGAGGCCTACCATGCCACCATACCCGCCTATCAGTTCTGGACCCTGGAATTCCGCAACAAGCATCCGGCCTTCATCCGATTCAACTTCACCCTGCCCTGGGGCGCCCACTTTGCGGTCTATTCCCGTCGGAATGTGGCGCCGTCCGTGACGCAGCACGACTTTGTGGAGTTCATCAAGGGCGGACGTCTCGATAGCCACCTGCGACACCGTCGCAGCTCCAACGGATCCATGAACTCCATTGCGGCCGGTCAGCAGGATGTGGAGCTGTATCGGGAGGAGGAGCGCGACCGAAGCCATCTCCTGGAGGAGCACGATCGGGAGGACTCAGAGCAGGACGAGAGCCACAGCTTCGAGTCGGGCGAGGCGTACGATGTGGAGACACCGCTGGACACCGCCAAGCAGCATCTGCAGAGGATCGGCAAGCCGCAGGGCAGCCATTGGCTCAACAAGAGATCCGCCGGCGATGCTGGTCTGCCCGCACTCGATGTGGACGCCATGACCGTGAATGTGTCCCTGCTGCAGTATCTGGATACGGGTCTGTGGTTCATATCGGTCTACAACGATGAGTTGGTGGCCCATTCGGTGTCCCTGCTGGCCGAGGAGGCCGAGGGCGTCAGCACCACCTGTCCCAACGACTGCTCCGGACGTGGCAGCTGCTACCTGGGCAAGTGTGACTGCATCGATGGCTACCAGGGCGTGGACTGTTCAAAGAGTAAGTGTCAGCCATTTATGGGATTCTTAATAATAATTAATTTCTTTTTGAGTATTTATGTAGTCTTTTTGTGGTATTATTATTGTCATATTATTGTAGTACTATCATAACCACAACCATCCTTGCAGGGTATTAATATTTTAGTCAGAAGCTTCAAAATCAGTGAAGGAGTCATTTCCGACCCTATAAATCATATATATTCTTGATCAGCATGAACAGACGAATCGATCTAGCTACGTCTGGGAGAAAAAAAAATTTCGATTTTTTTTTTAAAATTTTTGTCATTAAATTTCACATTATTAAAATGGCAAAATTTGACAAAAATTAAATTTGATAAAATTTAAAAACTAAGTACGCAGATTTGTTAACCTTATAAAAACTAGCACAGAACAGCTTTCCGAATGGAAATTACTGCATTTTTGGCAAAGTTATGAGTTTTTTAAAGCTTGACTTATCGAAAATATTGTCATTTAAAAATATAGAGAAATATCGGCCCTAGAATGGTCAGTCAGAAGCCTAAAACGGTTTGAAGGAGTCATTTCCGACCCTATAAATCATATATATTCTTGATCAGCACCAAAAGCCGAGTCGATCTAGCCATTTTGGACAGAGAAAAAAATTTTAATTTTTTTATTTATTTTTTTACGTTTTTTTTTGCAACATTAAAAATGTCAAAAATTGGTAAAAATTAGAATTTCTTAAAATGTAAAATTAAGTATGCAGATTTGTTATCCTACTAAAAACTAACACTGGAAAGCTTGCCGAATTAAAATTAATGCATTTTTCGCTTAGTTATGAGATTTTAAAGCTATGATTTGTTGAACAAATTGTCATACAAAAGATCGATAAATATCGATTCCGAGCTTAGTAATGATCGATTTCAGATTCGATTGGAAAATGCAATGGGATTTTAAACTTCAGTTTCCCGAACTTAGTTTTCTTTCTTGCCTTATTTTATTTTTCCACCGTGTTTTTTGTGTTTGTGTCAAGCATTTTCACTCATTTTTCACCATTTTCCATTTTCGCAGGCGTCTGTCCCGTCCTGTGCTCGGCCCACGGGCACTATGGCGGCGGTGTGTGCCACTGCGAGGAGGGCTGGAAGGGCGCCGAGTGCGACATTCCGGTGGGCGAGTGCGAGGTGCCCAATTGCTCCAGCCATGGACGCTGCATCGAGGGCGAGTGCCACTGCGAGCGGGGCTGGAAAGGACCCTACTGCGATCAACGTAAGTGTCAAGGACTCTTTCTCTCTCTCTCTCTTTTGGGAAAAATACACTAAGCTTTAGAAGGGGCTACTCCTATGAGAGTTTAAATTTCATTTTAAATATTAACAAACAATCAAAGGACAAAGATTTGTAAGCTACTTGTTAGGAATTAATTCAGTCTGGTTTCCTTGTAAGATTTATATATAAATAGCTCATCAATTTTTGCTCAGTGTGCCCCTGTGTGTCTGCCTTCCGCTGACTTGGCATAAAAATGCTAAAATTATTTATTTGCCTTGTTTGCAATTTGGAGCCAGGCAGGCCTCGGTTCCGAGGCCATGTTGACACTGCCCGATAAGGACACCACCCGGGACAAGGACACGTGGTGGACGCTGGGCGAAGGCACCATGACGACAACGACGGTCCAAGTGGATGCCAAAATATTTCAGTTATTATGCCGACACCTCCACAAAACCCCCTCCGCTCCGCTCATTTTCCGGGGGGCCCCAAAAAATATTCTGGCTCCCGAAAATTGACAAAGCGATGGAAGCAGGGAAATGCCAACAATTTTTACCGACTCTTCGCACGGTTTTTCCCCGCCAGCAGTTGGCAGATAACTTTGAATTAGCCTAAAAGCAGGCAGCAGCGAAGGCCGAGGCGCATTTTAAAGAGGAAACGGCAGGACGAGGAGCTTGAAAAACAAGGAATTGTTAAATAATTCGCCAGCCAAAAGGGAATGTGCCAGAAACTAGAAAATTGGGTTTGGTGCGGGAGCGAAATACCCTTGGAAATGTTTTTCACTTTGAGATTAAAGGGAGATTTTTCCAATTGTTTCTTTTGCAAATTAATAACATTCTTCGGTTATAATTTAAAGCGGTTAAAAGTAAAAGTTTCGTTGGTTTTCAAAATTTAATTAAAACATATTCCCATGATAAATTGTATTGTACAATTCGTGTTGTACTATTTACCACAAAACCCATATACCCCGTCGGAAAAGTAACACAAAAAATGGCACATAAAATATGCAATATGCAACAATACGTGGAATGTGTCTGTGTTTGCTGTTCCTTTTTTTTCCACATTTTTATGTACTTAAATATGGGAAAGAAGCATGAGACCCTTGGCATCCAAACAAAAACAAACAGGGACAAACAACAAACAGAATCCGAAACAGAACCAGAAGCCAGAAAGTAAAGAGGGAAAAACAACAGAGGAAACTCCAGAAGTAAGGGAAAACCGTTGGGCAAACATAAAACGTATAAAATCGAATTTATATGTCGAGAGCATATTTCTCATACACGGAAAGTAAAATATCAGCAGGCCACAGGAAAAAGGAAAAGAGTGGCAGAAGCCGCCGCAGCAGGAACAAAACAAAAGAGGGGCAGTGGGAAAATTGCAACAACTGCGCAAAATTACCAACTTGAACTAAACTGGAATTTCATTTTAATGACCACTTTCGTACGTGTCTAACATACTAATCATGTCATGTGTGTGAGTGTGTGTGTGTGTGTGAGTTGGCCAAAAGGAAAAGCCGAAAACTAGGGAGAGCGAGAGGGGCACCTAGCCGGGGCGCAAAAGCTTTTTGTTTAGCCACGACTGTCACGATTTTACTGCCCCACCAAATATGGGATATATAAAGAGGAGTATATATAGTATATATATGTTTTGTTGCCTTTCTGTAAGGCTTGTTTTTTTGGGGAATTAAGTGGAAGTCCTATGGAGTAAGTAGAATATCTCTAGAAGATGTAGAAATCCCTATAGAATAGAATAATATTATATTATTAGTTAAAGCTTAATTTCAGTGAGGAAATCTATATTTCTATAGAGTCTACAGCGAAATATTTAACTTAAATATATAACAAAAGGAATATGAATTATTGTAGATCTTTTAAATCAATATTAAAAGGTTATCAAGCTTAGAAAATCATTGAAATCAAGAATAAACTCTGTATAGGCAGTACCTATAATATTAATTAAACCAAAAGCAAAGCCTATAAATCATATACCTCCTAAAATCCATCTTAACTATTGTCCACTGTATAAATCCCTCTGTCCTGTGAGCTTTTTTTGTGTGTTGACTAACAATCGTTTTGTACTCTTTCTCTTACCCCAAAAACCAACCAAACCAAATGCTGACCTTTCACCCCACCGCCTGCTTTGTTGATGCCGATGATGATGCCGATGATGATGCCAATGATGATGACGATGACCATGACGATGGAATCAATACAGACGACTGCCTGGACCCACTCTGCTCAGGACACGGCACCTGTGTGGCCGGACAGTGCTACTGCAAGGCGGGCTGGCAGGGCGAGGATTGTGGCACCATTGACCAGCAGGTGTACCAGTGCTTGCCCGGCTGCTCCGAGCATGGAACCTACGACCTGGAGACGGGACAATGCGTCTGCGAGCGACACTGGACGGGACCGGATTGCTCTCAAGGTGAGTAGTTCTCAAGCCACAAGCCTTTCCTCAAATTTCAAAGAAATATGTTCAATGTTTTAACTAATGACACACGTTTCCTTTAAATACGCTAACTAGAAACTCTGTTTTCCTTGTGCCTTCTGCACTTAAAATCCCTGAAATAGGAATAGAAAGCCCTAATTTTGGGGCCTTAAATGGTACAAAGTCTGAGCAAGGTAGCCGTAAAGCATAGTAGCCGTAAAATCAGGTATATATATAGCCGGGGCCAATCACTCTCGAGATCTGTCAGATATATATTGCTGCTCCTGGCGAATATGATGATGTTTTATGGCCACAACTAAACCCGAAATTAGAATGGAATGCTGAGCCATAAAGCCGGGACTTCCAATTAGGCCCACAACCGGGGTCCATAATCATGGAGAGCAGCAGCAGGAGCAGGAGCAGGAGCTGGAGCTCAATAAAACAAGCAGCTTATGATGCCACCGAAGGCCAAAGGACACGGACACGTCTCGCTGAGGCACGCACTTCTAATTTGCTTAACTTTTTAGCACCAGAAAGGAGGTAGGATGCCAGGTAGTAGTAGCAAGGAGTGAGAGTTCCGGATTTGGGCGGGGTGCATACTATATAGGATATATACACATATATATATTGGGGGTAGCCCACGTTGACGACTCCTTCCGGCGTAATGAAGCAGAGTCTCATAAAAATTCATTATTTATTTAATACGCCAGGTTGGCACTGCTGCTCGCTGCTCACAGAACAAAAAAAAAATAAAAACACAAAAGCAAATAAAATAAATTTACGCCCGCGACCGAAAGTCATGTAGAGCCAGCGGAAAAACAACCCCCGGAAAAGCTCAGATTATGAACTAAACCATAAATTAAAGCTGCGAGGGAGGAGAGAGAAAATCCCCCCAGCAACAATCCAAATCCGAAATTCCAGAACAGATAAAAACTGAATAAAACATGCCTTGATTTTTGAAACACTCAAATACCTTTAAAGGCAGCCTTAAATACATTATTAAGCTCTTCGAAAAATCTTAATTTAAAAGCCATAAAGAATGGCACAAGTCAAGCAAATCATGTCCCAAGCTTCGATCCCCAAAGTAACCCAACATGAAGTGAACCAGAACAGTTGACCATTTCCAGCTGGGAAAATCCACGGGAAAACTTCGCTCGACAGCTCTCCCAGCCGGAGTGTGGGTCTTGTTAGCAAAGTGTGCCACCACGTAAATGTTACATTTATAATGCTGTTTTTATGGTTCCCATTCCCATTCCCATTCCCATTCCCATTCCCATTCCCATTCCCATTCCCATTCCCAATCCCTCGTCCTGCCCCATCTCAAGGTTGCCATGAGAGACTGTGTCGCAGAGGCTTTAATGAATTTAAATGCGAACGTGGACAAATGTTTATGAAAATTATGGCAGCCAAGCAAGCGAACAAAGTGTGTGATTTAATTAGCCAACTTTAATTGCGATTTGTGGCCAAGTGACATATTTCTTAGTTTCACAAATGAATTAAATACGATTTAAGCAAACCCTGAGTTTAAACTAACATTCTAATTCCGGTATTTGGTCCATCTATTTCCCGTACACAGCTGTCTGCAGCTTGGATTGCGGCCGGAATGGTGTTTGTGAGTCCGGCAAGTGCCGCTGCAACTCCGGATGGACCGGCAACCTGTGCGACCAGCTGCCCTGCGATGCCCGCTGCTCGGAACATGGCCAATGCAAGAACGGCACCTGCGTCTGCTCCCAAGGATGGAATGGCCGTCACTGCACGCTGCGTAAGTGTCAAGATTTTATGGCTTAGTTTAAGGTTTTCAAGCAGGAAAAAAAAACACGAAAGGAAGTGAAGTTCGGTAAGCCGAACCGAAATTTCTATACCCTTGCAGGGAAAATCCACCGCAACTTCGTCAAAAATGCATTGATTTTCAATCGGAAAGTTGTTTTGTGTCAGTTTTTTATAGGTTTAAAAAGCTTCATACTTAATTTTATATTTTAAAAAATTGAAATTTTTATCAATTTTTTTTCCAAATTTTAACGATTAAAAATATGGAAAAAATTTTGAAATTTTTTGTTACTGCCTGAGATAGCTAGATCGACTCGCCTGTAGATGCTGATCAAGAATATATATGATTTATAGGGTCGCAAATGACTCCTTCACTAAATTTTATGCTTCTGACTAAAACTATAATACCCTGCAAGGATATACAAATTGAGCGAAAACTCGTATAGTTAAGAGCATGAAAATATAGTAAAAATAACTTAATTAGGCCTTAAAAGTTAACAAAAATGATAGCAGGATTTAACAATTAGTTTGTTAGGTTTTATAGGGTACTGAGTCAAGGAGCGCCAAGTAGAAAATACAAATTTAATTGCAAATTAAATGAAACCTTACATGAAATAAAATTTCAAACTTTCCCGGCAACAACTGGGCTGTATTTGCTGAACTCGTAGGTTTTCCAAACATATTTATTTGCCGGGCTTGCGGCCAAAAATCGATGGAAAAGAACATTGCGGTGCTGCAGTGGCCACGCCCCCGCCTCGGCTGTCAATGTTGCTGCCTCCTGTCGTTGGCTGATTTTAAGTTTTTATTTTTTACTGTCGTGCTTTTTATCAATTTCTGTTTTTTATTTTCTGCACATTTTTTCGGCATCTTTTTTTGCTATTTGCTGGCATTCGCGGGAGTCGATGCAGCAAAGTATTTTGTACATGTTTACGCCATTTGCTCTCTCCGCTTGGGTTTACGCCCAAAACCCCCTTTGAATGTTTTGGGGATTTCCTTCCCCCCTTCCTGACAGAGTATTTTCCTCCTCGAGGTTTTCTTTTTTTACCCCCTTTTTTTGTTGGCTGAAAGTGCGTTTGACAGTTTTGCCGCCATGACTTAACCATGTTGTTTGAGGCAACCCGAAAGAACCAGCAACAAGAACCACGGGGAGAGCAACAAAGGATACGACTTTCGCCAGGACACAGGCACTGCAGCATGATAAGTAGCTATCGATTGACAGTGATTAAAACTTTAAAAACAAACAGTCATGTTGCACAAACATCCAAGGAACCCCCCTGGCGGCGTCGGCGGCCCAGGCATGCATGTAATGGCATTACGAACCCCTTTTCTGCCGGCGCCCCTGCCATCCTGCTCCTGCCCCTGCCACCCCTCCTTGCGATCAACATTTCGTTGACGTGTGCAAAACCAATAAAACTTCCGACGTCATTCAGAGTCACAAGCAATCTTAGTAGACCTCTCTCTCTCCAGGATACACCTCCTGTCTCCTGTGTGTGTGCCGCCCCTCCCCTCCCCCCGGGACACTCTTTCAATCGATTCAAGTGGCGCAGGGGCGTGGCCCAAGAGGAGGGGGCTAGCAGGACTACATATGGCATGGCATGGCAGGGAGGTATCAGAATCGCTTTCTGTGTCTGTGTCTGAGTCTGAGCTTCGCTGTTGTATTTTTAGAAAGTCGCTACTTAACAACTTTGGCTCAGTGTTGCCAGCAAATGAAAATAAAGAAGTTTAGGTGTCAAAGGTCAGGAAAAAGAAGATATATACTTGTCACAAAAAATGAGAAGAAGCTGCCTTAAATAGGCTGATGAGCATTCTTTTAATTGAGTATCCTTAAGCAAGACTTCTATCTAATTACACGCTTTCCATATATTTTTCTAAATTTAAAACCCTTAAAGTAAAAGCAAGCCAGATTGCTTTGCCAGAAAATGTCGACAAACTGGCATCGCTTTGGGTCTGGTGGTGCTGGGTCTGCACATGGGCGAGGCGCATCCCTGCACAGATTAGTCCTTTCAGCCGAAATGCAGTCGAGTTGCCGCCAACTTGAATGCGGCAGAGCTGATTGAATTCGAAACAGAGATTTCTAGCGAATTACGCGCCACCGAGAACTCCACTCAATTGGCTCTTTTCAAAAGGGAAAAGGTGGGGTTTTCCAGGGGGGGGGGGGGGGCTTCTCTGGTGTGAGTTTTCCGGGCGCCCCAACAGACACTCGTAAGCCCCATGCATAGTTGATGTCGCAGTTACATTTAGTTGCCGGAGTGCCCTCCCCTTGGCTTCCTTTATTTTTCTATTCCCGCTTCGTAGTCGTCTCATTCAAATATTTACAATGTTTTTCCCCATCTTTGCCATTTTGTTCATTTTTTGTACATATATATATATATATTTTTTTTTTTATGCTTGCTGGGATTTTATTATGGATTGTAAAATATGTGCAGAAGTGTGTGTTTTTCGGGGAGATTACAACATTTTTTCAATGGCCAGGCATAAAAAGCGAGGGATTTGTCCGCCGAAAGTGATAAAATAGAGGAGAAATAAGCTTCGGGTGGTAAAGCCAAAATAAAAATAATGAAAAAAAGCAACAAAAATATCCGAAAGGGAGGTGAAAAACCTGCAGAGCGGCTACTGTGTGGCTTAAATAAAAGTATAAAAAGGCACCTACAAACTTGAACTTAACACAAAAAAAGGGAAATACTTAATGGGAATATGAATGGAAAATGCGAGGTTAAAAATGTACTCATATATATAGTTATATATATAAATGGATAGGTTCGGATTACGAAAACAATAAACATGCGGTTAGTGGCCTTTTTTCGTATCCCTGATCCTTAATCCTATATATGTATATATATAAATATATAAATGAAAATGGCTTCAATTTGATTTCCTCCTTTTTTTTTGGTGAATGAAAAACATGTGGCTATTTCGGTTTAAGAGCTTGTATTTCATATTTATTTTTATGGCAGCACATATTATGCAAGTGATTACTATAAAAGTATATTAGTATATCCTTAATTTCCGCTCTGCTTTGATTCAAGGACTCAAATAATTCGGAAAAGTCTCTTTCTTTACCAACTCCCTTTGCCAATTTAGATTCCTTACAATTTGAGTTGTGCAATTTCGTTTTAAAACCCTGTTTGTAACCCGTAAACTTGGCCATTTCGCTTTGGCCTTTTATAGTTCGAGGTCTAAATGCCAGTCCACACAGATTTGACAGATTCCCCGCCAGCTCCTCCTCCGCCTCCCCCTCGATATATAGAGTATTTGCAACAACACTTGAAGTTATTGCCAATATGTGCACACAAACACGCACTCAGGAAGGAGGCCAGGACTCGAGAGGCTGAGGGGACCTCGTAAACAGGAAGGCAGTAACAACCGAGGAAGTCATTTTATGCGCCGCAAACTTTTTAACATGCCGGAAGCTGAGTTAGCAGCATTCCCCTCCCTCACCCTCCGGGAAATGGGGTGCCAGGGGGCTGAAAAGGGGCCGAAAAGGGGCTGTGCCGCTTACCTTACCCCATTTTGCAAATGACACATGTCAAGTGACATTAACTTTGCGTCAAATGCTGTCGTGGCACAAACAAATAAAGCCAGAATGATGGTAACAAAAAAAGCAGGGAAACAATAAGGACAACTTGTCTGAGAAGAATTTTAGATACTCTTTAGAAATATCTAGAAAAAGATAATAGTAAAATATATAGATAACTGAAGATCAAGATCATGATGGGCTCTTAAGATAACGATTCTCTTACCAACCCCTAAAAGAAAGAAGGAAAATTTTCCACATTCGCTATTTTCTAAAGAGCCTCATATAGTAGTGTATATACCCCCTGTGAGAGTATCCCAAAAGAAAAGAGTAAAAATGAGGGCAAATCATCTATCGTTAGGTTACGTTCCGTTGGGTTTTTATGTTTGCCCAACATTTTCATCGGGCCAAAGGTTAACTGCCGCTGAGAGTGAGAGCAAACATCAACATTATTTTTATATTCATGATGTTGACTCTCCTCCGAGGCTGGGGGCCTTCGGTTTTCAAATGGAAATACCCGTGTTATCATTCAATTTGAAGCCACTCGATCCGGACAGTTTGCTCTTAATTACAGTGAACCATTTTGCAAAAATCTCAGCGCGTTAAATAAAATTGCAACGCACAAAGGACAAAGGACGATTTTTTTTCGGGGAGAGAGAGAGTGTGAGAGCTTGTGCCCTTCAGCATTTAATGAAAACAAAACTTGTAATTTGCAAAAGGCCACACACTTGTCAATTTAAACATATATGGGCATATATATACAATCATTAATAGCCATTAATGTGACGCTTTGCATTATTTATGTGGCCCCCAAACAATTATGGGAATTAAAACCACTTATGTTACCAACTTAATGGGGCTTCTGGAAACATTCCCACAATATATACAATATATATAATATATAATATGCAAATATATTCCCCGCAGCTGGATGTGAAAACGGTTGCTCTCGACACGGTCAGTGTACCCTGGAAAATGGCGAATACCGCTGCGATTGTATCGAAGGATGGGCTGGCAGCGATTGTTCGATTGCCTTGGAGCTGAACTGCAAGGATAATATCGATAACGATGGCGGTAAGTTGACAAGAGAGCACATTGCGATAACACATCCTTATGTGATCATAACATATTCTTCTCTGCAGATGGCATGACCGATTGTTCAGACAGCGAGTGCTGCTCCCATCCCGCCTGCTCGGAGCACATCATGTGCCTGTCCTCCAACGATCCCGTCGAGGTGCTGCTCCGGAAGCAGCCGCCCTCGGTGACGGCCTCCTTCTACCAGAGGGTCAAGTTCCTCATCGAGGAGAACTCGGTGCAGTCGTACGCCCACATGGACGAGTATAGCGAGAAGTAAGTGATGCGCCAAAGGCCTAAGATTTAGCACCTAGCATATATACCCTTATATAGCCTATATATCTATATATACATATACGTATGCGTCTGACTCTTAGTGCGCAGGGATCCGAACCATGACCATTGACCATTTATATATAAATCTCTATATATACGAGAGGGACTCTTGAGTTAACTTTTCTTCGATCTTTTGAGTTCTTGAGTTTTTGAGTTGCACTCACGGATCGTCCTTATATATAGTATATATATGCGGAGGGTGTAATCGAGCCCCGCATACGATCCGGTTTGCGATTGAGAAAATTTGTTCATTGGAATTGCGTTTGAACTTTTTCCGTTTTCGGTTCTGTGTGTGTTTTCTTTAAGCTTTACGGGTGCAATGAAGGGAAAAAGCTCAAATTTATTCTGTATGAAGCGCATATATGTATATATAACCAGATGGCCCCCATTTATCCAACTATATATACATATATGGCAATTTTACGTTATGCTTTTACAAACTCAAAAAAAAAAAAAAGAAATCTGTTTATTTAAAAACCAAACTTCAACTAAACACACTTCCAACTAGTCTCAATCAATCAAAAATCAGTCGACAAAAAAATAAAAAAAAAAAGAAATAAGCAAAAAAGTCAAGAAGAAGCAAAAGAAATGAAAATCTAAACCCATTCACATTCCCACAATCCCGAACGCCTCTCTCCCCTCAATGAGTCTATCATTTATGCGCTTGAAAAAAAATATTTAAAAAATAACTAAACATAATATTGAGATGAGAGTGAAAGAATCTCAAGACAAATGTTGAATTCTCAAAGTTTTCTTTTCTCTTGTTCCTCTGAGTTCTTTCCCCACCGTTCCGTTCCGTTCCGTTTCCGTTTCCGTTTCCGTTTCCACTTCGTTTCGTTCCGATTCGATCTGTTTGTTTTGATCCTCTGATTTTTCCCAACACAAAAAAAAAGAAAGAAAGAAAAGAGGAAAACGACATTTTCCTAGTTTGAGCTTTTTCTTTTCTTGCCTGAATGGGAAATGCAAAGCCAAGAAGATAAATGAAGAAAAAAGAAAAGAAAAAATATGCCCGAAAATAAGAAAAGAAACTCACAAAAGCCATATACTTTTCCGTAGTTTTCCAAAACAAAATTACTTATTCTCTCTCTCTACTTCAGTTGATTTCCTTGAGTTTTTCGTATTTTCCGGGAATCTTACTTTTCATTTCCATTCCTTTCTGCCGCCTCATTTCTCTCATTCTCTCGAACTCTCTACATGGAGCAAGAAAAATATGAAATATTTGACGAGAAAAAGCGAATATATAATGATAGCACTTCATTGAGTATGTGTGTTGTCTAGTGTAAACCTCCTTGTGTTCGTCTAACCCCAAAAAATAAAAATGTACTAAATATATAAAAAGAAAATAAAACCAAAAACAAACGATATAGAAACGAGATAATATCGACAAAAGAAAGTAAGGCCTCGATGCATAAGTAAGTGGCCAGATCGATCTATATAAGTGTTACGACTAAGAACCAGACCTAGCTACATTATCGATAGTTTACTTTACCTTTGATTTGCTTTCGTTTCGTTTCCTTAAGCTTCAGATTTTACCAACCGCAGTATAGTCTGTCATTGTATTCTCTCTATATATATAACTTGATATAGCGTGTCTCTTCAGTTGTTGCTATCATTTCGATTCTGAGTTGTAAAGACCCCCGAAACCCCTTTAAATTATCAACTACGCCGATGTCAAGACCAAGAAGAGAGGATTTCCCCAAAGCTTAAAACTGAGGAAGACCGATGAGCGAAATTGATTTTGAGTTTCAACTTCCGTTTCGAACTCCCCCGTTCCCCCTATGGTTTTCTCTTCATTTCGTTTCGTTTCCGTTCCGTTCCGTTTCCGTTTCCGCCTGAGTTGAGCATTTAACCAACTAACCATACTAAAACCAACCAAGATGATATGTCAGCTAACCCGAAGATGCCCGCCGAACTCCGCCTTCGCCTTCGTCTCTGTCTTCGTCTACGTCTCATCATCCGACTAAGTGTGTTCGTCAAATGTGTTCTTTTCCGTTCGTTTCTCAGCGTGTTTCGTTTCCGTTTCCGTTACCAGTTTTCGTTTCGTTCCCTTACGTTTCTCTTCTTTGGTTCACTAAGCTATGAAAGTACAAATCTCCACCTTAGGTATGCTAAAAGTTAAACAAAACCAACCAAAAAAAAAGAAAAAATATTACCAATTGTTAAGCAATATCAAAGTTTGATCAATTCGTTAACGAAACGCATTTTTGTCTTTTGATTTCTTTTTTATTGTCCTGTCAATTAATTGTGTACTGTCCTACTCTGTTGCTGTGGCTCGATACCTTCATGTTGTGTGCTAAACAAAAAAAAAAAAACCAAACCAAAATCAAAAATCCAATCAAATTTCAACACCAAATCAATGTGCATTTCCCACATGCAAAAATCTAAAAAAAAATATATATATCAAAACAAAAAAATCCTACGTTTCAACCCGTGAATTTGTAGTCTCTTCTGGAGCTCGTTCACACCTTGGTAAGTCGAAAAAAAAAACAAAACACTAAAAAAAGGAAACACAGACGTACAAAGTTGTTTTTTGGAAAAGAAAAAACACAAAAAAAAAAAAAAGAATCTAAGAAATCTATGTTACTGTCGCATCTTCTTCAGTTGATTCTGAATTTTATGTTTCCCTCATCCAATCGATCCATCGATCCATCGATCCATTATCCATCCACACGAATGCATCGAGTTTTGTTTGTTTTCGCCTTTGGTTTTCATTCCGTAAAAAATGCATCCCAAAAAAAATATCACAAGCACACAGAGACACACTCAAGACTCTTTTTGGTTAATGTAGGTTGCATCTCTCTGGAAAAAAATATATAAAATTAAATATTAAAATTGCCTCTTTAGTTGATAAAATTATTATTTCAAAAGGCAGGCAGCCCGCCCTTTTCTTAAATCTTTAAAAGTTTCTTCAATGAGAGCTATCCAAAGCATTACAAATCCTAGACTTAATGTCTGCCTTGCCTTGTTTCGCGGCTGTAATTGCATTATAATTGTATTCCTAACAAAAAATGTTATTCAACATCACCCTGCACCTGCCACTATTTTTGTTGATTTTAAATTACATTTCAACACACACAACATACACTCGCACACACACACAAAACGCGGGAACCGCAAAAATACAGAAAAACAGAGATCGAAAAGTCAACAAATCATTCATGTAAATAAAACACGACAACAAGAGAAAAGACAACAAAAAAACATAAAACATAAAGCATAAAAAACTGTAACAACGGAAAATGCATTCATAATTTTTATATCTCACCAACACAAGCACGCCCTCACACACACACACACGCACACACACACACAGCCAGACTCTAAAAAAAGGAATTCAAAAAAATATGTGCATATCATGAGTATGTTTTTCTCACATATCTTTACATATATATATATTTATTTTCACATTTAATTTCCATCGCTTTTCCGTTGGCATACTTTGTAGGGCAAGATGAGAGAATTGAGAATAATCGAATCTCTCGATATATATATAATATATATATACCATATATATGAATAATTGTATGTGTTATGTGTACCGTGTCTATATGTGTATTATGTTCGATTTCTGTTTGTGTTTTTCCTTTTTGCCAATCAACCAGCCAGCCAATCAACCAATCAAGCGATATATTAACATTCATACTAACCCATTCATACGATTTATGATTTTTATCGATTCTTATCGATTGTTTTCCATCGTTTTTGGCATGCGAGCTTCGACTTGTACTCATTCCTGTTTCGGTTTCCCCGAGGTTCTTCACCCTCACACCTTTTCTCTCACTCTCTCTCTCTCTCTCTCTCAATCTGTCTCTCTCACACCACAAGTTATGGTCCCCCGATCGCCATTATATATAAATTATATATTATATATATTTTTGATTTACATTCTCCATCTCCCCCTCATCATCTCTCTCTCTCGAATCTCTCTGTGATCTTACGTTTCCTTTGTTTTCGTTTGTTTTTTGATCAAAGCTTTTTATGGTAAAAACAAATCTCATCAAAAAAATAATATATATATGAATCACTTTATCATTTTTCGTATCGATTAATCTCTGTTGATGTTTTGTTAACCAAACGAAAAAAAAAATAATTAAGTATACAACAAACTACTTGTTCGATCTACCAGTTAGGCAACCAAATAAATATTCAAAACCAGGTCAAAGAGCAGCAAAGAAAAAGAGAAAAAACAATCAAAGCTAATAAAAAATGCAAGTAAAACTAAAGAAACAATATCTGTATATCCTTATATGTTATCACTCGAAAAAATAACAAAAAAAAAAAAGAAAAAACATCCCTACAAACCCCCAAACGTATCCCTAAATGTCCCAATTGTCTGCGTCTAAGCCATTTGTTTATATGTTTTCCAAATACAACAAAACTCACCCACACACACCCACTCACACACACACACACACATACATCCATCCATCCGCTCCAAAAAAAAAGAAAGAAAAAAATAAAGAAGTAAATCAAAGTTAAATACAAAAAAAAAAAAAACAAAAGAAGGAAGAACAGAAAATTCTTTTTCAAACAATTTTTAATGAAAATTATTCCATCAGGTTTTTGCGTTTCTCGTTTTATTTTCCTTAAAATTCTATTATTTGTATTTTATTTATTGTTCGAGTATGTATATTTAAATCAAATGTGCATATATATTTCTATTTTTAAATTTGTCCATGCAATAATGTGATATTTTTCACGACTAAAAAATGTGAATTAAGCCTCGGCACCCGCCGAGGTCTTGAGTGCCCTTGCAGAAGTCCTTTGGGGGAATTATTACCTATATATATTTATGAAAAATATACAATTTACACAATTTTAGATCTTTAAAACTCTTCACTCATTTAGCAGGGAATTTAATTTATAAAAAATATACAGCGATGCAAAAATGTGTCACCATCCATCTACATAAATTGTGGAAATTGTGGATAATTAATAGAAAAAAAACAGTGTTGGTCAGACAGAATGAATTTGTATCAGTTGCAAAAAAAAACAAAGACCATTAAGTTAATGAACAGGTTTCACTGGTCGAGTTATCTGAGCCGACTTTTGAGCCTGGCCCAAATGAACCCCGGCATTAACTGATTTTTACTGAATTAATTAAGTGATTTATCAAACAACTGATTTTATTACACTATATTTTGTGTGAACAAAAGGGAAATATTTCGGGATTATTAGTTGCATTTCTCTTAAGAGCAATATTTGGGCGAGAAAAAAGGAAATATCAGTTTCCAAAATACTAGAAACTTTAATAAAATTAATTTCCTGATATAATTATTCTAAATACGAATAATATATACTTGAAATATCATTTATCCTGCTTAAAGGGGAAAAGTCATACTTTATATATACTTCCTTGTAAATACTGTCTTTCAACAAGGATATAATACCAGAAAATGATAAATCCCAAGAAACTCAACCCCTAATTAGCCAGAGTATATCTGGGAATATATTATAAGTGGAAAATAATGACACTTTTTTGTGTGTGCAAATAACCTGCTGCTGATGATGATGCCATGGAAACTGGGTGACTTTGTTGTCCTGTTGGGCTGAGATTGCTGTTTTTCTTGCCGCTTTCGCTCCGATAAAGCGAAATCCAAGTAAATGCGATACGGGCGTGTCATGGGTTTTCTTCTTATTATTTTTTTTTTTACTATATATATGAAAGGGAGAAAGGGGAAACTGGCTGGGAAAATGTGCAGGAAGAAAGGGGTTGAGGCGGTGCTGGCTCCTGTTTGGGGTGCAAGGCTGCCGCCGTTGTCAACGTCTTCGTCTTCGTCTTTGGCATTTTGGGCCGTCTTTGTCTGCCGTTCCATCCTTAGTCCTGGGTCCTGGGTCCTGGATACCCTGCCCCTTCCGACTCCTTTTTGTGTGTCCTCTTTTTTGCCTTTTGTAGCGCTCAAGTGGCATCGTTGAAAAAAGGGGGGACGCCTGGGGAGGATGGGAACAAAGGTCCATTGTGAAAAGTTTTCGCTACTTGCAGCGGCAAATGCAAAAACTGTTAACAATAGAAATAATACACGACGAGGAGAAGAAGGAAAACCCCAGTAAGGGGGCGTCCCCAGCAGGACGAAGGACGAGGGACGTAGGACGAGGGACTACGGACTGGGGACGAAACAGGAAGCAGGCATAACCAGAACGGAGACTTGGCCGGAGTCAAAAGTTGAGCAGCAGCAGCAGCGGCGGCAACAACGTTGGCTAAAAATTAAACAATAAACAATGGCGGGGAGCGACTATAGATTACTTCCTGTTTTGGCTGAGCAAAAAAAAAACAGAGTAAACCAAGAAAATATAAGTAAAAAATGGCTATAAAAAAGGGGGGCCAGAGAGGGTTAAGTGCGGCGTGTGGGGCTGACAGGGATGACAGCCAGGCGGCAGCCTGTTTAGGTGTGGCTAGTTTGCCCGCTTAAGTGGTTTTTCCCTCCCCAAACCTCCCTCTGGATTTTCCCCCTCTGCGGATTTTCCCTGCACATTTGTGTATGCAAATCAAGTTGTCTGCTAAACTGATTAGTGTCAACTTGCTTGGCAGTCATCAAGTGGCTACTGGAGAATGTCGCGCTCGGTTTTGCCTTCTTTCCGGTGGGGTGTGGGAGGGATGTCACGGACATCCTTCCTTCCTCCAGCTGCTGCTTAAGCTTTCCCCTCGAACTCCTGCTAAGCTGGCCTTTTTTCTGCGGTTCCAGCGCTTAACTGTGAAGTGTCTGAAGCGCTTGATCCTTGATCTTTAGACTGCAGCCAGGAAGAGGAGAAAGGCAGTCAACGGAGAATACAAGGAGATAGAGATGCACAATTTCTTTTCTTAAGGGATCTGTTCAGGGCTTTTTCTTATAAAGAAAATAACGTATACAAATCTCTCTACTTCTCTCTAGTCATTTTCTAGTTTTTTCTCCGGCTTCCAGGATATATTTTTATTATATTCCCATTTAGTTGCCTTTGTTTCACAGGCAGATATAAAGTAAATAAATTAAAAAGTCACCTTTAGGAATATTTCCGCAGGCATTGCTTTATCAACAAGGAGTAGGGCATTTCCGACATAGCTTTTCTCCCCCCTCTACTCTTATCGCCAAAGGGAAAATGCAGAAAAACAAAGGGAAAAAGAGAAATTTACAGCATACAAGTTGCACATAAACCAAAATTAATACCCAGTTTTGAGAACGAAGTGATAGTGGAAAGCGGGAAAATTCAGGTGGCATGAAATGGAATAGAAATGGCGAAGAAAGAATTAAGCCAGGAGTGGGGAAACGAAAGAGAATGAAATATTGAAACTAGAAAACCTTTAATATTATTTAAAATATTGAAATGATTTTAATACCCTTAAATGACGTTAAAATTTTAGTTAGAAGCTTGCAATGCAGTGAAGGAGTCATTTCCGACCCCATAAATCATATATATTCTTGATCAGCA
Source organism: Drosophila bunnanda (assembly GCA_035046265.1). Taxonomy (NCBI): domain Eukaryota; kingdom Metazoa; phylum Arthropoda; class Insecta; order Diptera; family Drosophilidae; genus Drosophila; species Drosophila bunnanda. The sequence continues at coordinate 2,252,130 of JAWNOB010000083.1, read as the reverse complement.
CGAAAAGCCAAGTCGATCTAGCTATCTTTGACAGGAAAAATTTTTTTTTAATATTTTCGAAAATTTTTCACGGATTTTTTACAACATTAAAACGGTAAAAAATTGGCAAAAATGTGAATTTCTTAAAATTACAAATTAAGTAAGCAGATTTGTTGACCTAATAAAAACTAGCATGGGAAAGCTTTCCGAATAAAAATTAGTGCTTTTTTGGCATAGTTATGAGATTTTTAAACTTTGATTTGTCATACAAAAGATCGATAAATATCGGACCAAATAATGGTATTAGATTTTGAGTCAGAAGCCTAAAACGCTGTGAAAGAGTCATTTCCGACCCCATAAACCATATATATTCTTGATCAGCATCAACAGCTGAGTCGATCTAGCTATGTTTGACTAAAATTTGATTTTTTCAAAATTTTCCAAATTTTTTAAGGGGTTACATCGTTAAAATTGTCAAAAATGCATAAAAAAAATTTATTACTCAGAAATTTACTTTGAGTATGCAGATTTGTTAATCTAGTAAATACTAACATAGAAAAGCATTCCAAATTAAAATTGATGCTGTTTTGGCTTAGTTATGAATTTTTAAAACCTTGATTTGCCCAAAAAATGATCATATAAAAATACCGATTCAAAGAATGAAAATATCTTAAGCTCAATTAAGATCAATTTCAAATTCTATTCTATAAATCGATTGCAAACTCCAAGGATATATAAATATATTCTTCCTCGAAAGATAGCCTTGAAAAATACTCCCAGATTAAATATTTAAAATCGCAATAATAGTGTAAAATATATTAATTTTTGTTTCCTGTAAAAATCCGCAATGCCGTTTTCTGCTTAACATATTTTCCCGACACTTACCATAGGCTGTGGCATACTTTTTCGGGTTAATTTCGCTGAACTTTGCTGTCATCCCGTTTCCGGTTTTGGCTCCTTTGTAAATATTCGAAATTCATATGTTTCATACATACACATACATTACGTATAAGCCCTATATGTTATATATGTAGACATCGCTTGATCGCTGCCAACTTTATGCCAAAGTCCATATATCCCCAAGTTGCTGCTCCTTATCCCTCTGTCGTTGGGTTGGGAAAAAAAGAGAGGAAAATGGTTAAAAAAGCTATGAGAAATTCGCGGAATTTCGCTGCAGTCGCACAAAAAGCGGCGAGGAAAGGCGAGGAAAGCGAGGAAAGGCGAGGAGCGGCGAGGAGCGGGAAAAATGTTGGGGAAAAAAGCAAATATGTCGACGGGCGCAAAAAAGGAAAACAGAGAAGAGGAAACATTCGGTGGGTTGGGAATCGTAGCTTGCCATAGTTACGGTCTGCGGTTGTAGGATCCGTATCCTGTCCCGTCCCGTGCCGTATCCATATCGCATATCCCTGCATATATCCATGCCGGCATGTCCTGTGTGTGTGTGTGCACTCAATATAATTTAATATTTTTCGATAGCAACACAACGGCAGCTGAAAGTAATTACTTTCATGTGAGATTAGATATATTTATGTGTTGTGTGCAGCGGCGAGCTCTGTGCTAATTCGACATCAGCGCAAAATTTTTAATGGCCTGCAGAGAGCTCTGGGCAGCTCGGTTGGCCCTAAAAAGGAACGATATATATAAATTTATATGGACTACGTACATATATGGAGTATATATCCCTCAAAAGGCGCGGGGCTTAGTTCATACATTTTTGTGCCATTCTTTGTCGTCGTCGTCGTCGTTGCATTTAAGTGAAGTGCAAACTGCGAAACTACAAAACTGGCTTTCGTGGTGGCCACACTATAATGGCTTCATATAACTGTAAAATGTATGAGCCATATAGATGGGTGTGTGTGTGTGAAGTGAGTGTACTTGTTGTGGGTGGTTGCATGCGCGCCATTGCGGCAAAAGTTGATGAAAACTGTTTTGATTGCGGTGTATAAAATGAAGGCGATATCCAGGGACTTCTCCACCTCCTCCTCCTCCGCAGGTGCGGAATGATTATGGGGCGGAAATGGAAATGGAATGAATAATCGCTAGCCTTCCAGGCGATTCTTGGAAGTATTTATTTATTAAACCCGCCCCCAGGCCAGTGGCAGCGAAAGAAAGCTATCTAGATAGTTGCAAGTAGTTTTAGATTATTTTTCAAAAGAGACTAAGGTAAAGATGGGAATGCAAGTATTTTTAGATTAGTTTTTAGCAGAGATTAAGGTGAAGTAAAATTCAAGATGGGAATTTTCTTTGTCAGATCAGAACATCAGATTTTCCAGAAAATATACAATATATATATACCCTTCAGATATTTTTTGAGCTAAGAAAACAGTTTTTAGCTTTGGTTTCTCCAGAGTTTTAGATCCTTTTTAATATTTTGATAAATATATTTATCTTAAGGTTTCTCTCCAATTTTCTTCTGTGCATAGGAAAACTTTGAAGTAAGCATTTTCCTCGTTTTATGCCCTTTTTCTCCTGTTGTTTTTAATGCCAGGCGATATATATATATTTTTTTTTGGCACAATACATTCGATCCATTTCATTGCCAGGTGGCAAAAGGTGGCGACTGTAATCTTCTTAGGGACAAAAGTGTCATGCAATCTACTCCTCCGACTCCTCCGACTCCCCCGCCGCCCCTGTCCTTAACCCCTTGGTGACCGACCAGGTTTTCCCAGGGAAAAACTGCTGCCAAATGAAATTTGTTTTGTGTGCATCAAATTGAACAGCCAAAATGTGGAAAGCGTAGATATGCTTTTCCGGCATGTCGCTAGCCCTCTCTTTTACTCTCCCTGTCTCTGTGTGTGTGTGTGTGTGTGTGTTTTGTGCCGCCGCCAGGTGGCGCCAGCTAATCTGTAATGAAAAACTAAGCGAAAGAAGGAGGCGGAGACGGAGGGAAACCCCCGAAACGAAACTAAATGGAAATGCTCGGGCGCCAATGAATGGCATTTTATGCAGGCGAGAGAGTCCTTTGCTCCGCTCCTCCCTCCTCCCCAGCCCCCCCTTAATTTTCAACCGAGTTGCTTACTTAAAGCGACGACACATGGCATGGCATTTACATATATCGTCTCTATCTTGGACTTATGCCAGGATCCCCCTCTCTGGCACTCTGGCCCCCGCCCCCCTAGGATTTCCCCTGTATTTGTGTGCAGCTTTTATGCAAATTTACAAAGTGCAAATTACACGCTACTAAAGGTTTTCTTTTGCTCACTCTCTCTGCCTCTCTCTCCTCTCTCTCTCGCTCGTTTCTGCTATCGGAAAAGCGAGTGTGTGCCAGGGGGTGTGTGTGTGTGTGTGTGTGTGCTGGTGTGCTGGTAAATGGCAAACTTAAAAATTCTATTCAAACTTTTCCATACACGCCACGGCCTTTGTGCGAGTGTCCCTATTTTTTAGCTGCAACTCTTCTCGGCTCCATTCTTGGCACCTTTTCATCCGACCCTCGCAATTTTCCCATAGCCCTGCAGGCAGCTATTTATTTATAATGTGAAAAGCATCATCGCTTGGGTACTATGGGGATAAAAGGGGGTTGCATTTGTATTTCTACAAGTATATTTCAAAGATAAATCGTGGGTGAAAAATAATATTTGGTCGTTCTAAAGAACTTGTTTTAATTTCTGTGTAAAGTAATAGTACTTAAATAAATAACTTGTTAAGGGAAAATATAGATATTTCTTAAAACTGATACCTTAAAAATGTCAAACATTTTATTATAAATTTTAAAAAGCTCTTCACAACAAAGGCTTAAAGTGAAAAATAACATTTAATTGTGGAGTTTTTTTCTAACGGCTAGAAACAGCGAGCATTTGTGTCCATTGTGGGCGCTTTTCCCGCCTAAACTTCTTTCTTTCCCTTTTTTTAGTCCTTTTTTCGCTGGCTTTTAATGAAAAAGGCGCAAGATGCAAACTGAAAAGGAGTAAAAGAAATGGCGAAAGTGCAGGAAACATTTCATCAGGCAAGCCAAACACACACAGCCACACTCACACACACAGGTCCTCTCTGGCATCTCGCTACATAAAGCACATTTATCGTGGTTACAAAAGCGTAAAAGAAAAGTGTGGCCCAGGGTTTTTCGCCTGAAAAATGTTTCAAAAACTGTTTCAGGCTAAATGAACATAAAGCGAGCCACCGCCGCCGCCTGCCGCCTGCCGCCTGCCGCCTTCCTCCTTTCGCCTGCAGCAGCTCTGGCTTTTGTTTTTGTTGCCGAGCAGCTTCCGTCCTGTTTGGAGCCGGCTTCACCCCCTACTCCCCCTCTCGTGGGCGCCATGAAAATAAAGCCAAATTAAAATTATATCCTCTTCTCTCAGTGTGGCTGGAGGAGAGTGTGCCAGTGTGTGTGTCCCTTTTGTATGCACAAAAGTCAACTAAGTCGTGCTCAATTTTTATGATGGCAAGACGACGATGCCGTAAGTGCAGTAGAAACTTTAGTTAAGTACTCAAGGATACCCAGTAGAAAATATTAAAGTATTTATACTCGAAATACATTCAATATAAAGAAAATTAGTCAATATAAACGAGGAAAACCAGGCTAGTTGAAGTTTAAAAGCAAATATTTAAGAGAAGGCTTTGATTAGATCTCCTTGGAGCTCTGGCTGGGCATCCCTGATCCCTAATGTACCCCACAAAAAAAAAAAGAAATTGGCTTGAGCTTGGCCCTGGCGGTGCAAATGAATGGCAGCCCAGCCGCTTTATGAATGGCCACAAAATCCACCCAAAGGACCCACTCCATCCGAACAAACGCTCGCTGACGTTGCTGCCGCTGTCTGGCGGGGATTCCCTCTAAAATAGCAGTAAACCTAAAGGAGCACAAACAAAACGAAAATAAAGAGACACAAAAATGTACGAAAAGAAAAGAAATTAAATGCACTTCCTTTATGCGCGAGCTTCTCTCATATTTTCCAGCCAGCCTTCCCTCCGGGGCTTTCCCCGCTTTTCACTCCTACGCTAATAATGGAAGTGCACTTTTGACACAAAAGGTGCAGTGGCGACAATGCCGGGCTCCGGGTTTCGGGCTCCTTTTCGTGGGTCCCTTTCTTGCAGCCTTTGTTGCCTTTATTGCTCATTCGCTGCAAGGGCGATTAGTTGGGCGAAAGGGGGAGGAAAATGTGGGGGGCGGAGGGGGTGGAAAAGCCAGGGGGCGACGAATGAGATTAGAACATTTTTGCGGAGTTGCCTTCCCATCGGATAAATGCCTTTATTGCCTCATAATTTTTGAGAGTGGTCTTTGCCGATAATGCTTATTACGTTCGGCTGATTGAAAAGATTGAAAAGCGGGAAAAATATGCCCACAAAATCGGCAAGAGCTTGGGAAAGGGTACTCTGTTCATTTTCTGGCTGAAGTTTTCTTGATGGAGAATATTCCAGAAATAAAATGAAAGCCAAAATGCATAAATTAACACTTTCATGGTTGACAAATATTACTCATACGTACAGTGTGTGAGCTCTCCTTGGCAACAAAATCAAAGTGAAAAGCGTTCTCATAACCAAATCAAACCGTAACGAATCGAATCGAATCGATTCGAATCGAAGCGAAGCAAACAAAACGGGAATGTGCTGAAGACATTCAAGTGTCGGTGGCGTATGAGTGATTTACCTGGAGAGAGCAGGAGCGGGAAGAGGTTCAACCAAAAGTCTTAAAAACGCAGGAAGGCAGGCGCCCGCCTGCCTGACTGGCTTCTTGGCCTGCCAGTGCAGTGCAAATATATCAAATAAATAATAAATGAAACGAAACGAATCAAATGCGAAATAAAAATCAATGGCACTCACCACTTCAATGAATTGGAATACATACACACAGCACTGGAATACAGTGAAGCCTCCGAGTTGGGAATATATTTTCTCTGGGAATAGAAAATTTCTGCTTTATACTTCTTGCTAATATCAATAATAATATATTTCATAATATTTGTATCCCCGAAACTCTAAATAATGAGCCTGCACCGCCCTATGCCCAACCCTCTCTGTACTTATGTATACTTGCAATTTGCTTTTCGGTTGGATTTCAAATAAAATTTTGCTTCATTGCATCGAAATTGTGGCAGGAAAACCCGAGACCATGTGCGGGAAATAAGGAAAAGGAGTGCCTGCACTCGAAAAAAAATGAAAATAAAATGGAAAGAAAAGTAGACGCAAGGAAAATGCCATGACTCGGCCTCGGACTTTGGTCAATTGCAATTAGAAGTCACTCAAGAAGCTGGCTTGTGCTCTCCAAGAATTCCAATGGGTTTTCCCCATTTTCCTCCCGCTTCACTCCTAATAAAAATGCAACTGGGCACATAAAACTCTGACCCAAATACTGTACATTATGTGTTTATGTGTCTGTTCGGGAGGCAGGGAAAAAGATGAGAGGGCGGAAAAGCTATAAAAAAAAGCAGCAGCAGCAGGATGGTGAGGCGGCGGGGGGTGGGTTTTTCAGAAATTGCAACACTTGAAAACTTGAAAATGTTTTCGAGAACTTGCGCTGGCACAAAAGTTAAAAGAGGCCAACCTGCAGAGTCCTCTCTCCTGGACTCTTGGTTGGTGGAAAATGGGAGAGCACCTGATGATGCGGGGGACACCGCTCCCCCCGAGTCCTGGCAGAGCTCCTGCAGTAATTAGTGCAAACAATTGCGCTCGTTTCCGATATCCTTGGCAACTTTTCTACGCCCGCTGCGGCATTTTGTTTCTGAAGGGGAGCCCGGGAGAGGGGAGTCTGCCAGGATCTCAGAAACAGAAAAATAAATATGTATTTATGTATATACCATATTATATACATGCGGGGCAAGTGCCAACCCCCACTGTTTACCCCATTTATTGGAAATATGAAGCATTTTTCGTCCTCGACTTTTGTCATAATAAATTGGCAAACTTGAAATCGGATATCGGTCCATTGTTGCTGGTTTTCCTCTCTTTTCTTTCTTTGGTAGAAAAGTGACAAAGAAAAAGGCGGGCGGGTTGCCATAGTTTCTTTCACCAGAAATGTGCGCTCATTAAATGGAAATGTAAATGGAAATGAAAATGATTTTGGGTCGCAGCTGCTCTCCCGCCTGCTCGCTCCCGCCCATCGATAGACAGATGATAGTGAGCGCTGTCCGGGGGTTAAACGTTGCCAGAGGACACTGCAAGGGCAACTGCCTCCACTTTGCATCGCGGTTCGTGGAAAGTATCGTATTTCCAGCGACCGACAATCGGCAATCGATTTAGTTATCGGGCCGATGAATGCCATTTTGATTTCCACAGCTTCAACTTCTTCATTTTCTCTTCGCTTCTCTTCTCTTCGTTTTGTGTTGTGCTTTTGTTTTCACTTTCTCATTTTGGCTTTTCAGTTGATCTTTGGCCTTGTTGTTACCGTTAGCCGCATCTATCGAATAAGTCGCAGGAAATCGCAGCAGCAATCGATATGCCATATATATCGAATTGCATTTTTCAACTAGTTTTTTTCCTTAATAAATTAATGTTAACTATTGCATGCGTTTTTGATATGTTTACAAATCGACTGATGGGCGTCTGGGTGGGTGATTAAAGTTATCGATGGGCCAGTTATCGATTAAATATGACTAGCAAAGAGAAGGGTATTTTTTGTGCAACATATTAGTATTGATTTTCTGTCATATTTATCGATATATTTAATAAAAGATTGATATTTAAATACCTATCAATAATTATATAATAGTTTTAATGCCTTTTCACGCCTTGCTCTCTTAAGGTGCCTTCGATAACATACACCCACCAATCGATGACCCATCAATCGATGTCTCTGCACTTCACTCCCGCTTCCCCCAGCATTCCCAGTTCAAGATTCCCCCCGTTTGTCTCGCAGCTTCCATTCAATTCCGAAAGCAACTTGAAATTCTGAATGAACTCGCTGAGAAATGTTCCATGAGGATTCGATAAATATAGTATATATTGGCATTCCGAGACCCCCACACCACCCCTCTCCCCCAGCTGCGTGCCCTCTGCACTTGCACCCTGTCCCAGCTCCGGCGGAACAGGACGAAGAGGATGCCCTCTTCCTGCTCTTCCCGCCAGCTTTCCCTTTTTTATCCGTTGCTCATTGTTGGACACACACACACTCATCCGATTCATTCCACACACACTCTCTCTCTGAGATACAGACACTGGCGAGTTGCAATAATTGAATTACCCAAAGCCGGGCAAACACTCTTCCGATTTCCCCAGGAACTCGCTCCAAAAGATACAAATACAGATACGCTGCAGCTGCAGCTGCAGATACAGATACAGATACAGATACAAAGTAGCAAACTCTGACAACTCTCATCCCCATCTCATGCTCTCTCTCCCCAATACTATAGAAACCCCAAACATATGCATTCGAATACTAAAAACGAAACATAGCTATATAGAACCACATTTATATATATATAAAATTATACTTAAATAAATATTTCATATTTCTTAAAATTATTGCATAACTTCTTTTCGGTTTTGTGTCCTTAGAGCCAAGTGCTGAGAAAACAATATCGAGTCGCTTTTCAGTTTTTCCCATTCTCCATCAAATACATACAAACCAATGCTCAATGTTTTCTTCTTCACCTTTTATCAGAATGTATGATTTTCCACCACAAAACTAAATTAGAAACCAACAGAAAATAAATAAAGAAAAACAGAAAAACAAAAAGAAACCGAAAAAAGAAAAAAACTAAAAACTCAATCACAAATATTGCCAAGTAACTAACTCTTGAATTTTTATCTTTTGCAAACCAAAAACTCACTCCAAAAACAAAATAAATCAAATAAAATCCCCACTCAAACTTGGACCTGGCAACCCTGGACGCTCTCTCTCTCTCTCTCTTGGACAACCCTGCAGTCGTGTTTCGGTGATGCGAGGACAGGTGATCACTCCCCAAGGACTCGGCATCGTGGGCATTCGCGTTTCCGTGGATCGTGATTCCCGATTTGGCTTCACTCTCACGCGTCAGGGAGGATGGTGAGTACTATTTTTATTATATATATATAATTATAAATATTCTATAATATTTTGTTTAAAAAATATCAGGGATTAGTTGTCTTTAATCTCTAACATTACAGATACTCTATTTATTATAGAATTTATAATAATTCTACGTATCTTGTAATGCCCGTAAATTAGTTGGCTCCTTTGAGGCTCCACTGTACGCGTGCATGCACACGCAATATTCGGTAAATGCAAATTACTTCCGTATGGATGAGCTCCTCCTCCTTGGCGGGGGGGGTTGAACTTTTATCGTTGATTAAATTCTGCTGATGGAATCCGCCGATGGCCAGAAAAGAATAAAAAACCAAGTGGAAACAAAGCAAGACGGAAAAATCTAAGAAATATAAGAAAATAAAAGGTGGATCGTCCTTGGAGCGGAGCAAGTTATCAAAATTTTTAATTAAATCTCTCGCTTTGATGTTTCCCAAGTTTACACAAGTGGTTAGCATAATGAGAGGAGCAGCATCCTGCAGCTGGAATCCAGGAATCTCTCTCTCTGGGCCATGAGCCACAGACCGCACTAGGACAATTGGCCAAAAGCCACCGCAGGACTAGTGGTGGTGCTGGCTCGGAGGACATTAGTTTCAATTATTTGACATTCTATTCGAATTGCTTTTTAAGCACAAAAGCGAGCGACAGAGAGGGCAAAAGTTTTCCAGCATTTGCTCTAATTGAGCCCATCAAAGATGCATGGACGAAATATTTTCCCAACTGCAAAAGGATGTGGAACTGTCTGTGGGCCACAGGAAGAGGAATAGAAACGGGGCGAAACGGAGACGGCCAGCAATCCAATATATCTAATATAAATATTTTTCCAGTTGTTTTTCTTTCTGTAAAAAGGATTTCCGTTTGCTGCCATCAGCAACATTGTTTGCTGTCCTTGTTGTTTTGCCATTTTCTTTTTCCCTTCCCTTCCTCCCCCCCAAAACAGGGTGTGTGTGTGTTGGCCAATTTAAATAAACATTTCGCACCCGAGACTCCGCCTGATTTTATTATGGCCAAGCGCTGGAATACAAACAAAATCTGTGCAGCAGACAGACAAAACTCCAACTGTCTGATGATTATTTGTGTTTGCACACACTGCCTTTGTTTATTTCAATTTTGCAAATATCCAGGTACACGTACACACACCACACACACACTATATTTGTGTGTGAGTATCTGGGCCAGAGATAAAAGGCAGCTCCAGGACACTGCATTACACTTTTACCTGGCTGCGGCCTTAATTTCTCATTAGGCCAATGGCCTCTGTGCTCAACTTTGGAGCTAACATGGAGAGTTTATAACTAAAAATAGTAAATCTTCTATGGATTTTCTTGATATATATTTATTATTATTTCCCTTGGGCAATCACTTAAACAAGCCGCTGTAGCTAGAGAGGTCCTGCCATCAAATCCTTACTTTTTATTTGTGTATTCTTATTATGACAACTTTGTTGTTATTTATCTTGGCCGCTGCTGTCGCTGCTTCCCCATTGTTGGCCCTTCTTTGAGGGATTTTAAAGTTGGTCCTGTGTGTGTCCTTGTTGCTTTTTATATTCCTGCTGGCCTCCTTATGGCTGCGACTGCTCCTGCTGCTGCGTGTGTGTTAGCTCGCAATAATTCCTGTTTATGTTCACATTACTTTTGGCTTTTTACACTGCCAGGGTCAGGAGCCTTTTTCTGTGACTATTTTCATACTTTTGGTAGATAATATTATGGAGTTTCATATATAATTTCCCATTTCTTAATATTAATAATAATAATAAATACATTTAAATTGACTTGAAAGGGTAATAATTCCTCCTAAAAATCTCTAATGATAATGCTAAATATTTCTGGTAAAATATAACAAACTGGCCATTGAAATTAATTGTTGGCATTAAAAAAATTGTTTGTTTGATACAAAAAAACAGAATTGACTCTTAAAATATAATATATATATATATTTTAGCGACAATCTTTGTTAATTTTATTTCCCGTGTATCTTCAAGTATAGTTTATTTTGCAGGTATTTATTAGATTTATTTTTATGTGCGTTATGTCTTCTGCTGCTGATGCTGCTACCATGCCGCATTATGCGGCCCAATGAGCAACAGTGTGTTGTTGCACCCCACCGCCAGTTTTCCATTCCCCCCCCTCGTCCCCTCCTCCCCAACCGGCATTTTCCACATACATATGTGTACCGTTACGCTCTTACTTTTGGCCTCTGCTGGTTCTCGGGCTTGTTGCAGGATTTTATGGTTTTGTATTTATAATGTTTATTTCAATTCTATGCTTTTATTAGCTACCCCGCACAGCGGCGCACACATACTACTTACATTCTTGCCATTTGCCATTTTCCATTTTCCCTTTCGGAGCGACTTTTCTTTCTTGTTGCGCCATTTGTTGGTCCTGCTTAATTTTTTCCAACTGCTGCTCCGCTTTTCCCTCTGACATGCATTGTTGCTTGTTGTTGTCATAGTAATAAAGGTAATAAAAGTCATTATATTGTGCTGCAGGGTATTATTGTTGGCATTTTTTATTGCATAAGTATTATTCGAGCTTTGGCCCCGCTCCTCCTCCTCGCCCCCCTCCCTCTCTGCCGGAAACGTATGTCTTCATGTGTGTGTTTTCGGGTTGTTGCCTCCGCTAAATGGCTAGGGGTTGGGGGTTGGTGGTTGGGGGCTAGGGGTTGGAAGCCACCAGCCCCTAAAACCACCCTCCAGGAGGAGCGCCAGCGGCCGGCTATTCGCTCTGGTCATGCTCATAAAATTCAATTCAATTACAAATGAATGAATGCAGTGCCACAGCGAATTGTAGACAGGAACAGACGAGGCCAAGAAAGTAGGAACGTAGGAAAGTAGGGGGGATTTTAAGCCAATCTGCCAATTTTGTAACATGATTTTCCTGATGATTAAATCATTAGAGGTGTCTTTAATATGAAATTTTCATCAATTAAATTAATAGAATACGAATATAAATACAATTATTGATAAAAGTTCTTCAATGCAAATCGAAATCAACATATAGGACTTTTAAGTATTTTAAATCTATATTTTATTATTGCTAATTTTTGGCTAAATCTAAATTTTTTAAATATAACTAAGCCAAAAATGAATATAATTCAATTCGGAAACTTTCCTATGCTAGTTTTTTAAGGGCTAACAAATCTGCTTACTGAGTTTTGAAATTTTAAAAAATTTAATTTTTTCTCAAATTTTGACAATTTTTAACGATGTAACCCCTTATAAAATTTTCAAATTTTGAAAAAATTTTGCAAATTATTTTTCTCTACCAAACATGTCTAGATCGACTCGGCTGTTGATGCTGATGAATAATATATATGGATTATAGGGTCGGAAATGACTCCTTCACTTCGTTTCAAGCTTCTGACTAAAATTATAATACCATTCTTTGGGTCGATATTTATCGATCTTTTGTATGACAATTTGTTCAACAAATCAATATTTAAAAATCTCATAACTCAGCCAAAAAATCATTAATTTTCATTCGGAAAGCTTTCCAGTGTTAGTTTTTATTAGGTTAACAAATCTGCATAATTAATTTAAACTTTTAAGAAATTCTAATTTTTACCAATTTTTGACATTTTTAATGTTGTAAAAAAAACCTAAAAAATTACAAGAAAAATTAAAAATTTTTTTTTTCTGTCCAAGATGACTAGATCGATTCGGCTGTTGATGCTGATCAAGAATATATATGATTTATAGGGTCGCAAATGATTCCTTCACTGCGTTTCAAGCTTCTGACTGAAAGTATTAATATACTCAAAAACCTTAAGAAAAACATGATATTAGCAATATATTGCAATTAAATTCAGCAAAATTTAAGATTTAAGCTTATAAGAACTTAAAGAATTTTAAGATTCTTTCTAAATGCTAAAAATAAATATTCTGAATAGGAAAACTCCGAGTAAAATAGCCACAATAACCAAAGAAGAGATTTTATTCTTAAAAACTACTTAATTTAGAGTTGGATGAGATTAATAATAATAAAGTTAAAGTAAATAATTTCCATTACTAACTATTATTTTGAGCGCAACTGTACTTATGCACTTCATGTGTATGCATGCGATAAAGGCGACCACAACAATAACAACAGGCGACGTGTGGCAAAACAGTAAAATTAAATTAGCAAAAATTGTAACAAATTTTTACACAATTCCACCATATATATCCAAGCTTTTTTCTTTATCGTTTTTTTTTTTTTGGTTGTAGATATTTTCCTAGTTTTTTGTTGTTGTTGTTGTTGCTGTGACCACTTTATTTTTAATGAAATGCATGTCCTTGTTTATGGACATGTTTATGGGGGCAGCTTTGGTCGCTTTGTTTACGAGGCAATTCAATTGAATGTTTTGTCCCTTAATTCAGGGCAAATATCAGGGAGCAGGAAAGCAGCCTGGGAAAACAATTTTCCAGCCCCGAGAGCTGGGAGCCATCTCTGTCGCACGCACACGAAACACAATTAAAAATCGCATTAATTAAATATATTTCAAAAGCAAAAGTTTTTCGCCATTTCTTGAGTTTCTTCCTACGCAACTTGGCTCGGGCTGTAGCTTTTCCCAACCTCGCATTTTCCATTTCCCCCCGCCGATCCCTCGGCTCCCTGGGCTCTGTCAGCTCTCGGCTTGTTTTGGCCTTTTGTTTTCCAACATCTTCGCCTTGGCAGCGAAGTTTTGTGCAACTTTTCCGTAGCTGCAATGCGAATTTTCTCTTGTAATAATGGCAGTGGCGTCGGCGGCGGCCATCATTATATTTAATGCGGCTAACGCATGACTAGGGATGGGGTAGCGAAGGTCCTGGCGCAGGTCCTGGCCAGTGGGCTTGGCCTTAACTTATGCTCTCTGCCGCCACCGCCACCGCCACTCTCGTCCACCTCTCGCAGTCGTCGGCATCTAAAGTTTTTCAATTTCCCACAAACAATTGAGGTATTATCTGAGGCTCCACCTTGGAATTGGATTGTTGTTCAGAGGGAGAGTCCCGGGACTTGAGCCCCTTTTGGAAGGGAAGGAAGCTTGTATCCTCCTCCCCGTCGTCGTCCAATTCAATTCGCTTCAAGTTCATTAAAATATTAATTTGCATGTTTGCCCCGGCAACTTTTGCACTAATTTCGTATTCCGTTTCATATTTCGCCACCACCACCGAAAGCTCCCTCTAATTTTCCTCCTTTTATTTTCCCATTTTCGCCCAGGTTCGATGTCTTGGTGAATGGCGGCGGTGCGGTGACCTTGCAGTTCCAGCGCAGCCCCTTCAGGCCGCTAACGAGGACCGTGTTTGTGCCCTGGAACAGGATCGTGGTGCTGCCGCCGGTGCAGATGCAGCTGAGCGACGACGACGAGACCACCAGCAGGAATATTAAGTGAGTAACTAACAAATGTCACCTGCAAAACATATTTTCAATCAAAAGAATCCTTAAAAACCCTTCTAATTTCCTTCTAATTTGTATTATTTTCACAGAGTGGCTCCCCTGAATCCCGCCTTGACGTTCCTCAACTCGATCCACTACCACACGGCGGATGAGGCCAACGATGCCAGCAAGGTGTGCATGGACCACGATCACGAGAAGCTTCGTCCCCAGCTGATCAGCACCTGGATGCCCAACGGAGTGGGCGCCATGCCCGGCAAGAGGGTCATCTTCGCGGAGACTCAGGTGGGTTGGAGAGTGCGCAGGACTCGCCCCTAATGCCATTCCTAATTAGCAGTCCTGGCAGCAGCTGCTGCTGGACGCAGCGCAGTTTTAATTAATTTAAAGTTTGCCTTAATGACATTATAACTTTGCATCAAAGGAGCTGAGGGGGCCAGGGAAGAAGCAGCAGCAGCAGCGGCAGAAGGACTCCAAGGTGGACATTAATTCTCAGAGAGAGAGAGAGAGAGAAATCTCTCCGCGAAGCTCTGCTGGCCGGATTCGTAATGCGTTTAATTGCAGCACTCGAACCGGTCCAGCTGCGGTCACCACCAGACAGACACTTGGCTGTCGTCCTGCTCCTGCTGCCCCTCCTCCTCCGGCTTTCCCTTTTCCTATTAGCCCGGCTCCGGGCCACCTTTTCCCCACCTGCCGCAAAAGTTTTCCCCGCTGAATAGTCACATAAAGGCCATGCTAAAGTTTAACAAAGGTCACAACAGGATAACAGAAAGAATTCACAAAGCAAAAGGGGGTGTCAAAGGAGAAAAGAAAAGTTGTAAATAATATACAAAGTAATCCAAGAAGGGCCACATTATATAAAGGGTATAATTAGGCGTTTAGTGGAAAAGTTACAAGATCTTAAAGATTAAATATAAATCTCTTGGAAATTCCTTACAGAAGTGCGGGATTTACGGAATATATTTCACAGAGACTGTAACTTGGAACTAAAAATACTATTTTCATCCCCAGATTGTCCAAGAATCCATCCAGATACCCGGCTCGGACCTGCACCTCACCTACCAATCCTCGCAAGCGAGCGGCTACCTGAGCATCGTCCGCATGCGCCTCACGGCGGACACCATACCGCCCACCCTCACCCACGTCCACGTGGGCGTGGAGATCGAGGGGGCGCTGCATGTGAAGACCTACGAGGCGGACCCCAGCCTGGTGCACACGTTCGCCTGGAACAAGCGCAACGTGTACCGCCAGAAGGTGTACGGCGTGACCGTGGCCCGGATCTCGGTGGGCTACCAGCACAGCACCTGCCAGTCGCCGGTGTGGATCGCCCAGACGGCCAAGCTGCAGGGCTACGACGTGGACATATCGGACATCGGGGGCTGGGGCCTGGACATCCATCACCACTACAACTTCCACGAGGGCATACTGCAGAAGGGCGACGGCAGCACGCTCCACATGAAGGAGTATCCGCGGACGGTGAAGGTGGTGATGGGCACTGGCCTGCAGCGACCGCTCACCTGTCCCGACTACTGCAATGGCGTGGCCAAGGACGCCAAGCTGCTGACCCCCATTGCCCTGGCCACCGGCCCGGATGGCAGCCTCTACGTGGGAGACTTCAATTTGGTGCGAAGGATCACGCCCGACGGCAAGGTCTTCACCATTCTGCAGCTGAGTGCCACCCAGGTCTCGTATCAGTACTATTTGGCCGTCTCCCCGGCCGACGGGCACCTGTACATCTCCGATCCGGAACGGCACCAGATCCTGCGACTGCTGCGCCTCGAGAAGGTCAAGGATCCGAGCATCAACAGCGACCCCGTGGTGGGCAGTGGCCAGCGCTGCATTCCCGGCGACGAGGGCAACTGCGGCGACGGAGGACCCGCCCTGCTCGCCCGGCTGTCGCATCCCAAGGGCCTGGCCATCGCCGCGGACCGCACCATGTATATAGCCGATGGCACCAACATCCGGGCCGTGGATCCCAAGGGTGTGATTCACACGCTAATCGGTCATCATGGACACCACAACCACTGGAGCCCGGCGCCGTGCAGCGGCACCTTGATGGCCAACCAGGCGCAGCTCCAGTGGCCCACTGGCCTGGCTCTCAGCCCGCTGGATGGCTCGCTGCACTTCATCGACGACCGGCTGGTCCTGCGACTCACCTCCGATATGAAGATCCGCGTGGTGGCCGGCACACCGCTGCACTGCAGCAACGGTGCTGGGCAGGACGGCAGGGTGAACAAGACCGGCGCGGACAATGTGCTCGGCACCGTCCTGGCCATGGCCTTCTCACCGTTCGGGGATCTCTACATAGCGGACAGCGATTCCAGGCGGATCAACTCCATTCGCGTGGTGGACACGGCCGGGAACATGAGATACTTTGCTGGCAAGCAGGAGAGCTCCGGGTGAGTAGCTTAAACGTAGAACTCTGGATTGTCTAGGGATCTATAGGGGAAAGATCCTTATAGTTATTGTATAGTTATACCTTTTCCATGACTGGCCACAGTGCATAACTTGAGTTCCAATAATTCTTTGGCCTGACGGGGAATATAAATCAATAGGAGGCGACCGTTTTCAGTGTCATTGTGGCACTGTTATCCCCACATGGTGCCGGGACAGGGAACAGCGTGATATTTGGTCCTTTGCCGCACTTATCAAAGTGCACAGAAAATAAATAATTCGCCATATGTGTAGTTTGAAATGGGCGACGCCGACGCAGACTATTGCATTCTTAGTTGTTTTATGCCCTCAAATATTGACTGGCTACTGGGTCAACATGGCAGGGAATTTGGTCAGCAGGCCGCTGGCCAAAACCAGAGCCGGAACCGGAATCGGGGGACGGGGGACGAGGGACGAGGGAAATGGCCAAAATGGGCGGGGCAGGGGCTCGGGATTGACTCCACTCGGACTTGTTTATGCGCATACTTGACCCAATTAAGTGAGCTCCGGGCTATTTGCATATTGCCGAACGATATCAGCCAATTTTTCAAAATGTCTACCAAAGGACACTCGGGACACACAAAACGCACAGGAGCAGGAGCAGGAGCAGAAGGAGGGGGAACGAACGGGTGGACACCCGGACGGGGCTGTAGATGGAGTGGAGTGTGGGACATAAATAATAAAAATTCAGCAAGAGCAGCACAAAATTGCCAATGCACCAAAACGGCCATAAATGTCAGGCCAACTAGGCAATGGCGCCCCCAGAGGATCTCTCCTCTTCCTCATCTGACCCCTCGCCATGTGCTCTGGGTCGGTGTGGTCCTGCTCCTGCTCCTGCTCCTGCGGATGGAGCTATGTTAACTTTATTTGACTTTATTAACCCATTTTGAAGGCATCGAGAGAGGCGGTGACCAGCAAATTAATTGGAATTCTCACATTGGGGAATTTCATTGTCTGATTTTTCATGGCCCCCGGTTTATACATATGTACACTTGTTATGTACATATATATATTGAGATGCACATATGTACTTCGGTGTATATATTCTCGTGTCCGAACACCACGTGTGCTTGGCCACCAGAGGCACTAAAGCCATTTGCATTTTGTGCATTGATTAAAGTGGGGCATTAAGCGGAAACGGAAACAGAGCAGCCAGAGAACTCTCATTTCCAGCGAGAAGTTTTCGAAGCAACGAGAAGGATGTTGGGATACACATAAATGACCTTAAGCTAGGAGAATGTAAGGAACGAGAAGCAAAGATATATACTTATTAAATAAGAAGGAGAAAAGCAACGAGAATATTTAAAACTAGAATTATGTTAGCTAATCAAGGCTTGGTAAGGAAAGACAAATTATCAAGGAGTTTAAGTGTTGCACAACGCAGAGGCAAGCAACGTTAGTGTTGCATAGAGCCACGTGAAGCATTTAAAATGGGAAATGAGACCCTGTTATGTTTAACTAACAACTTAACTAAAAATGGGAAAATAACACCATTTCAAAGCCCTGTAAAAATATCATTTACCGTGAGCATTTACGAGCCCCCCGGCTGCTGCTTGTACCTCGCAAATTTTCGGACTAAACCAATTAATTTGGTTCGCTGAGTGGCGCCACTGAGAGAAAAAAGAGGGAGCAACGAGACCAGACGAGAGATGACCAGGAAACCCTCCATATAAACACCAACTGTGTAGTCCGGGGGCCAAAGGGGGAACCGTGCAACTTTCGGGGTCGTCGAGGAAGTTGATTTAAGCAAATAGAATTTCCACAGAGGGTCGGAGAGTGTGTGTGACTGGCGTCAGGTGGCCAGGGGCTCGACGGGGTTAAGTCGCAGATAGAGGGGTTAAAGGTTGCAGTGGGCGTGGCCGGCAGACGTGGCAAAGTAATTAGCGGCCGTCGCGCCACAGACAGAAACTATAAATCAACTTTTCACTCTTTTTTTTCCACCTCCTCAGCGCCTCAGCTCCTCAGCTCGACTTTCCCCACCTTATTTCTTTCCTGCTTTCATTTGCTCCCCCAAGCGTCTTTTGTGGAGCCATATCTCGCTTTTTGCACAGCGTCGGGTGTCAGAGGTGACGGGGCGAGGCGGGGCGGGGCGGGGGTTAAAAAAGGAGTTAATGGCGGAAAAGGTGGCACAAGGGTGTCGGTGTCGGTGTCCGTGTCCGTGTCTGTTGCGTGGGCGTGGCAGCGATAAGCGGCGCCCGGAGTTCGCTTTACTTTAGACTGTTTATCGAACAAACAATGTCATCATAAATATGCGTCTCGAGCAGAAAACCAGGCAGAGTCCTGGGAGGAGCACGGGTGCGGCCGGAGATAGCGACAGTAACGTGGAGGGGGCTCCCTTGAAGGATATCAGTGACGGCCTAGCCAGCAGCTAAGGCTATTGGGTGGCAGTTTTCTATCAATTGCAGGACATAAAGAACTCTCTTTGGTTAAGAGTATATGGTATAAGTAACTCCACTAATTTCTATCTCTCAATTCCAGCTCCCAGACCTGCGAGTGTGCCATTGGGGGCGGCAGCAATGGCAGCACTGCCTCTGCCGGCGTGGGCGTGGCCAGTGGCGGGGCCTATTCCACAACGGTTAATCCCACGCGGCCCAATGGCGGCACCACGCCCACCACACCAGCTGGCGGAAACGGAAGCGGAAACGGAAATGGCAACGCTTCGTCGGCGGGCGCATCGGGCGGCGCCGGCGGTGGTTCCAGTGGCTCCAATGGCGGCGCCTGCATCTGTGCCGGCGGCATTGCCCTCGGTGCCTCCGGCTCTGGCACGGGCTCGGGCCTTGGATCGGGCAGCGGCGGCGGCGGCACTTTGGCCAGCATCGTCGGTGGCGGCGGTCTGATGTCCACGGGACCCACCACTACCACCACCGTGCTGCTGGGCGCCAAGACAACGGCGGCGGGCATTGGCGGAGGAGCCGCCACCCTCAACGACGACGGAACGCTGAGCAATGCGGAGACGCTGCTCTCATCGAATGCCCGCTTCCAAGCCATATCCGCCATTGCGGTGGCCCAGGATGGAGTAATCAATGTGGCCGATCAGGGTGAGTGCAGATTTACGTATTTATTATTATTATTTATTGAGAGTATCTAGGAAAGTACATTTTTTATTGGATAGAAAATAGTTAAAACAAGGAAGGAAACCAACTTTGGGAAGCTCAAGTTCATATACTCTTGGAGTTTGCAATTATTATATAGGATCGTATTAGAAATTGGTCATAACAGAGCTTGAAATCGATATTAATCGATATTTTACATGGAGAAATCAATGTTTACAAACCTCATAACTAAGCCAAAAATGCATTAATTTTGATTCGAAAAGCTTTCCTATGTTAGTTTTAGTTAGGTCAATAAATCTGCATACTCAATTTGGAATTTAAAAAAATTAAGATTTTTTCCAATTTTTTACAATTTTAATGACCCCTTTCCTTTTTTTGAAAAAATTGAAAATTTTTGAAAATTTTGTTTTTTTGCCGGAGATGGCTAGATCGATTCAGTTTTTGATGCTGATCAAGAATATATATGATTTATAGGGTCGCAAATGACTCCTTCAGTGCGTTTCAAGCTTCTGAATAGAAGTATAATACCATTTTTTAGTACATTTTTCGATATTTTTATATAAGTATTTTTTTGACAAATCAAGATTTAAAAATCTCATAACTAAGCCAAAAAAGCATTAAATTCAATTCGGAAAGCTGTTCTATGCTAGTTTTTATTAGGTTAATAAATCTACATACTCAGTTTAAAACTTCGAAAAATTAAATTTTTTGCCAATTTTTGACAATTTTAATGATGTAACCCCTTTCCTTTTTTTCAAAAAATTGAAAATTTTTGAAAAAAATAGTTTTTTGCCGGAGATGGCTAGATCGATTCAGTTTTTGATGCTGATCAAGAATATATATGATTTATAGGGTCGGAAACGACTCCTTCGCAGAGTTTCAAGCTTCTGACTACAATTACAATACAATTTTTTAGTCGGTATTTATCGAAATTTTTAAATAACAATTTTAAAATTTTAAAATCTCATAACTTGGCCAAAAAATCATTAATTTTAATTCGGAAAGCTTTCCTATGTTAGTTTTTATTAGGTTAATAAATTTGCATACTCAAATTAAAATTTTAAAATATCAAAATTTTTATCAATTTTCAACAATTTTAATGATGTAACCCCTTATCAAATTTTGAAAAAATGGCAAAAAAAAATTTTTTCTTTCCTACATGCCTAGAAAGATTCGCCTGTTAATGCTGATCAAGAATATATAGTTTATAGGGTCGCAAATGACTCCTTCACTGTTTTGCAAGCTTCAGACTGAATTCATAATACCCTGCCAAGGGGTATAAAAATATATATTTTATAATTTTGAAAAGAAAAGACAGTGTGGTTGCGCAGAGTAAAAAACTTAAAAAGGTAAAATACACCTTCTAAATAGAAACACAACTTGAAAAAAGATCTAAAGTGAATGAATTTAATTGCAATTTATTGCATTAGAATTCTCGAAGGATTTTTATACAATGATATATAGTCTGACATAAGAGATATATCCTCTTACCATATAGTCCTGCCGGTATCCTGACAACAACTGTCATGCGATACAGCAAATTTGTCATCTTCTCCTTATATATATGTATATATATATAAGCAAAATATATATACACTTTTATATATGTGTGTGGAAATTTGCTTTTGTAGTGAACACACACACACACACAATGGCACAACAATCGCATGGAAAATGGAACATTTCCTTTGGCAAATTTTCTTCGACTCGCACTTGGGTTTCTTTCTTTCTATTTTCCACATTTCGCATTGTTGCTGTGTTAACAAGCGGCGAAGAAGAGAGCACAAAAATAAAATACGAAAATAAATAAATAAAATAGAAAATGTTAACTGCTGGTAGAAGAAGGAAGAAAGAGGGGCAAAAATACGAAACCGGAAGTTAAATTTCGACATATTGCAAAACACAACCACAGCAAATACAATAATAATAATGACAACAACAGCCAAGGCAGCGGAAATACAGGGAAACCACGGTAAAGCAAACCTCAAGGGAAATGCACCTAGCGCGGGATTATTAGTAATATTAAGAAAAGCAATTAAATTTACAATTAAATATATTAAATGCATTTCAAACATTTAAACAAAAGATTGAGGCTTAGCTCAGTGAGCTTTTTAATCATTTCTCTTGATTATTTAGTCTTAAATATTTTCTAGAACTAGTTTTCCAAACCTCTTTTCAATTTTCTTAGCTGAAAAGCTGTTCAAACTCAGGCAAGGTTCACTTTGCAGGGCCTTCACTGTGACAACAAAAGTTGAACAATGGAACAAGCTGTCGAAGGAACAAGCAATTGTTGTTGTAATTGGCCATTACGGGCGGGAAAAGTGTGTGTGTGTGTGTGTTTGTGTGTGTGTAAGTGCGGGAGTCGGAAAAGTGGCGAGGAGCAAGGAGATGGGGAAGAGGGTGGAGAAGGTAGAGGAGGTAGAGGAAAAGGAAAAGAGCGAAACCAATTTCCGTTACAATTCGAACGAGGACAAATTAGGAGCCACTCGCACACACACACCACTCCACACACACACACACACACACATATTTGCTCCAGGTAGAGCTGCTGAGGAAAACACAAAACAAAATGGCCGCCAATAAATTGTGTAAAAGCAAAAGCTCAAAAAAGCACGGAAGGTATAAATTTGAGTGCATTAGCAGAGCGTAATGTGATAAGACCAAAAACGTAATTAATAAATTTCCACAACGTGGCAGGCAGAGAGAGGAGAGAGAGCAGAGGGATGGACAAAGGGGTGGATTTTCCGATGGATTTTCGGTTTGGGATTTTTTTTTTTTGGGGGGGCGTCGTCGTCGTCCTTTTTGGGATCATCAGAGAGGCCGCCCACAGGCAGCTCGCAGCCCAGAAATTAATGAAAAGGACGCCAGGACATGGGGAGAGATGAAGCCGTGGAAAGCAAATCAATGGCCATAATTAATCAAGTTTTAGTCTGTGCGTCGCGGGGGTGGCACACGTGTGACTGATTGCCCAAAGGCACTCGAAGAAATGATAATATTTAATAAGGGAAATCGCAATCTACTTACCTTATTTAATGGGATATATTAAAAGGAATCTACTTACTACTATTTATAAGGAAAATAATAGATTAAATCTTCGGATTGAGCTATTTCATCTATTTCCATACTCCAAAAGTACTTAAGAAACGGAAAAATTTCGCTTAATTCTAATTTCCCATGTATCAAGTCCCCTGTCTCCTGTTTTTCCTCAGTGTGTGGGTGAGTGTGAAAAGCGAAAAAGTGAAAATCAATCTTATTACCTACGCGGCATCCAGAATTGGCAGAACTTTTGCCCCGTCCCCGGGAAAAGGGAAAGGAAAATGGTATGGGTACTCCCCTCCCTCCCCCTTTCAATACATTAATCACAGCTGCAGGTGTGTGGGTGTGTGTGTGTGTAAGCAGACAAGACACATACAAATGCAAGAATGCCAAAAAAAAAGAAGAAACGTAAATAAGCTTCATTAGCAGCTCGCCAACCTTAAGTGGCCTTCTCTCCGTCCATGCGAGAGAGTGTGTGTGAAAAATTATTGCATTAATTGCTATGCCCGGAAAAGAACAAAAGGAAAGCTAAAAATACCTAGAGGAAAAGGGAGAGAGAGGAAAATGAGGAAATTATCTAAAATTAGCTAATAAATTAAGAGTTGGAGAGTACAAGATACTAAGAAGGGATTTATTATTGAGAATATATGCCATAAACTTCTCTATATCAAAATATATTTATTAAGAAATATTTGCAAAATCCCCTTTAATCAACTCAAAACCCACTTAGTCCGGTTGAGACCTTTATTTGATTCGCTTTCGAATCCTTATATCATCGCTGGCTGGCGTATATAACACAAGAAGGACCCCTTTCCGATTCCAAGTCCAAGTCTCTCCATCGATATCAATTTCGCCAGCGATTTGGACATATGCCAGCTAGCCATGACGACGACACGACTGTTTAAAGCTCAAAGGACAATTGCAGGACACGTCCCCCGGGCGGAGTGGGGGCCGAGGCGCTCTCCTCTCGCTGCAAACATTCGGCGACACAATGGCAACAACCCTTTGCACTGGGCACAAACAAGTTGTTCAGTTTATGGGGTCATTACCATTACATTACATTACAGCCACCCGCACACACACACTGCCGCACACTCTTTGGAGGGGTGTGTGTATGTGTGTGGTGGGTGTGCGGGGGCGGTGGCCAACCTCCAGCTGAGCGTCACACATTTATTGCATTGAAATTCGCTCAATCGCTGGCCTGGCGCCCTGCCAATTCGAATGCCAATGCCCCAGCTTCCAGTTGCGAGAACCCAAGGCCCCTACACTAAGAGAAATATCACAGAACTTGACCAAAAATGTGGTATATTTTATGCTAATTAAACTCATAAGGAATAAGAAAGGAAATATGATTGAAGTTAGCATTTAAAAGTTGCTGCAAAATGCTCTTTAAAGTGAGAGTCAACTAATGAAGACAGGAAAGTGAATTGTAATGAATGAACACCAGAAAATTGAATACTTGCAAAAGGAGTACAAGCAAATTAATGAAATGTATAATAGAAATAATGGGGAAATTAATTTAAAATTTAAAAAATTAATAACAGTGCAAAACTCACTTTAAAATGAATACAAGAACAAAGAATGAAACGCACTGCATTATTTAATATCAATTCTGAGGAAGGAACGACCGCAGAAATAATAAGGAAACAATGTACTCCTTTAATTAAGAATTAAGCTCACCGAAATGAACACAACTGAAGAAAGAGCCTTACTCTCTCAGTGCATCAGCGAAAACCCGAAACCAAAATGCTCCTCTAAAATGAGACCATAATGGCTTACGCTCCAACTACCGAGGGTCCTGTGTGTGTGTGGGTTGACTAGAGAAACGGGTAAATGGAGAAGGGGCTCGGAGTTCTCGGAGAATGGAAATGGCTGGGAATGGTGGTGGTAGTGTAGTGTAGTGTAGGTCCTGATGTGGGCGGTCATGTGTCTCCTGGTCTCGCGGCTCGTATCCTTGCCGGGTCCTCGGTCGCCGGGTAAATGAACTGTAACGCAATCAAATCAACACTGGCCGCACCGCAAGCCAAATAAGGACTAAAGCCCGCAATGTATTTAATATTTTTTATTGTGATATGTGCGGCGGAGAGCAGCCACGACAACTGGCACCCATGATTCGCAATCAGCGGTGAATTGTTGCATACAATAATTGTGTGAAATTGATGTTTATGATGGCCAGAAGAAGGCCAACCGCCTCGCAGTGTGTACTGTGTGGGTGCCAAGGATCATCATAAACAGAGGTTGCGGGGTAATTTATGGCGACTTTTTGGGCACTGACACAACCTCGAACTTGAGGGCGATAGTTTGCAGTGGTCATGCCTAGAAAATCAAAGAAGAATGTTTATTAATTTTAGGAATTTATAAATATAATTATATATATTTTTACTATTAGCTTTCTTCTTTAAAGCAAGTCGATTTCCGTGTTTCATGCTATGTAAATATATTTTTTCTTGGGGTTATGTAGGATTTTTGGTCTTCATTATATGAAGGTACTATAATTTTAGGCGAATCTTTCTAGGCATTCAGGAAAGAAAAAATTTTTTTTGCCATTTTTTCAAAATTTGATAAGGGGTTACATCATTAAAATTGTCAAAAATTGGCAAAATGTTCAAATTTTTAAAATTTGAAATAAATTATGCAGATTTACTAACCTAATAAAAACTAACATAGGAAAGCTTTCCGAATTGAAATTAATTATTTTTTGGCTTAGGTTTGAGATTTTTAAATCTTGATTTGTCGAAAAAATTCTCATATAACAATATCGTAAAATCTACTAAAAAATTGTATTATACTTCTGTTCAGAAGCTTGTAACGCAGTGAAGGAGTCATTTCCGACCCTATAAATCATATATATTCTTGATCAGCATCAAAATGCGAGTCGATCTAGCCGTCTCCGGACAAAAACAAAATTTTTCAAAAATTTTCAATTTTTGCAAAAAAAGGAAAGGGGTTACATCATTAAAATTTTTAAAAATTGGCCAAAAATTGAATTTTTTAAAATTCCAAATTGAGTATGCAGATTTATTTAGCTAATAAAAACTAACATAGGGCAGCTTACCAAATTGATATTAATGCCTTTTTGGCTTAGTTATGAGTTTTTTTTACTTTGATTTTTCGTAAAAATTCTCATTTAAAAATATCTATAAAAATTCTAAAAAAGTTCAAATTCAATTCAATTCTTCATTCATTTTTAACTTTAACATTTCAGTAGTTAATTATTCTACTTTCTTTAATTTCTATATTTTAAT
The DNA here is from genome assembly GCA_035046265.1 of Drosophila bunnanda. Taxonomy (NCBI): domain Eukaryota; kingdom Metazoa; phylum Arthropoda; class Insecta; order Diptera; family Drosophilidae; genus Drosophila; species Drosophila bunnanda. Next base: position 2,226,104 of record JAWNOB010000083.1, on the reverse strand, counting down.
ACACTTCTTAAGACAAGAATTTCAAACTTATTTCATATTTTACAAAAGCATTTGTTTGCAAAAAAAACTGTAGCTCTCTTTTTGGGGCCCTCTGAGTGACCGCAAGTCCTGTGGCATTTATGGCTGCTGTAACTGTGTAGTTGCAAGAGCAAATGATGTAAAGTTAATGTGTTCCCCTAGTTTACACACTCACACCCCCCGTGCCCCCCTCGCACACCCCCTCCGGCACTTAGTTTCCCTCACAAAAACGTTGTCATCATCATCGCCTTTTGTTGCTGTCTGTTTGCAATGCAAAGCCTGAAGGGCTGTCCCGGGATGAGAGGTGTTGAAATAAAACTAAAGGGGCTACGGGTGGACGCCAGGCAGGGCGCGGGGTCTCGAAGGCAGGGCAAATTTATGCAAATCCAAAGCGATTTTCAACACTAACTAAAATGAAGCGAGCTGGGGAGGGCCACCAGAAGCAAATTGCACAAAAATACTTAAGACACTCGAACGTACACACACATAGACACTTGTATTTGTGCATTTGCAGTGATTCAAAACTTGAAGCGTTCTATTATGGCGGCAGGGAGCTGGGGAAAAGTGCAGGGGAAAATGCAGAGCACACCCTCTCGGGGGGAGGACCGGGGCATGGAGGTACTAAAAACAAACAGCTGCAGGAACTTGGCGTTTAGCTTAAGCAAATGATCAACAAACCGAAGAAGAGCTGAATATATATATATGATAGCAAAAGTTGTTGTTGCTCGGGGAAGTGCGAATAAATTTGATGACCAGTTAAAAGGAATTGTCCAAGGAGTGCGCCCGGAATGAATAAATGAGTCAATTATCCAGCCAAGGACAACGAGTGTCCGTCTTTACCGACTTCTTTACGGCTTTGAGGGGGGAAAAGAAAGGTAATCAAATGCACCGAAAAACGAAAGCTTTTCCAGCGGCCACCCATTAAGCATTAAGCAGTAAATAAAGTTGATAAGCCCCTCCGGCTAAAGCCGGGCTCCATAGTGTATTATAGTGTGTGTGTTCCGTACTATGTCCAGTAAGGGTGTAAAAAACTTAGCTCCCAGTGTTGTTTACAGTCCGGGGGACATTAAAAATTTACAAGCTGCTTTCGGGACAGAAGAAGCAGCTTGATTCCATTTGTAAGACTGGAAAGTGAATACAAAGAAATAAACACTAGAAAATGAACAGCGATAAATGAATACCATGAAAAGGACACAGGTACAAATAAAATAATTACTACAAAACGAAAGGAAACGAAAATGAATACAAAGAAAGACTGAAGTAAAGAGATCTAAAATTTGCACAAGATAATGAATACTTAAAATGAACACAAACACAAAATAAGATCCCAAAAATTAAAAAAGAGGCAGGGTTTTGTGGGAATACGTACTTGTAGGATATATTCTACACTCTCAATTTATAGATATTTTCCATAAATGTACTTCTAAGCTCTCCACCAAAGAACATAATTAATAATTACCCATTTATATATTTTTCTTTGCAGGCTCCCTCCATGTCCTGGCCCTGGAGCACTATCTGCCCTCGCACGACGAGAACGGCGAGTTCCACATACCCTTCCCGCCCTCCAGCGAGATCTACGTCTTCAACAGGTACGGCCAGCATGTGGCCACCAAGGACCTGACCTCGGGCAAGACCCGCTACAGCTTCCTGTACTCGAAGAACACCAGCTTCGGCCGCCTGTCCACGGTGACGGATGCCTCCGGCAACAAGATCCAGTTCCTGCGCGACTACAGCAACGTGGTGAGTTCCATTGAGAACACGCAGGACCACAAGTCGGAGATCCAGATCAATGGCATCGGCATCATGACCAAGCTGAGCGAGAAGGGTCGCCAGGAGATCGAGCTGGACTACGACAGCAACACGGGTCTGCTCAACTCCCGCTCCTCGGGCGGCGAGACGTACATCTACCAGTACGATGAGTTCGGTCGCGTCACGGGCATGATCCTGCCCAGCGGCGAGATTGTGAGGATCACCTCTCAGCTGGCGGACAGCCAGGGACTGACTGTGTACGTGCACGCCTCCGTGGAGTCCCTGTTCTCGCGGGAGCGCATCTCGGGCGAGGCCAACGAGCTGCTGGTCCTGGGCGGCGTCAGATCCACCTTCCTGAAGCGCGGACAGGCCCACGCAGATGCGGAGCTGAAGGCCAACAACACCCTGGTGATCCATGGCGATAATGGCGTCGTGGTGGAGGCCTCCGCCGTGGCCCGACACCCGCTGCTGGAGGCCGCCCTGCCCGTGGAGGCCGAGATGCTGGCCATGTGGTCGCACCAGAGCGTCACCATGGGCGAGGGGCTGACCAACTCGATGTACTCGGTGTACAGCCTGGTGGGCGATGTGCGCAATCCGCAGCAGACGCTGAACCGCGAGATCTGGGTGAACCAGTCGCGGGTGATCGGCGTGGAGTTCGACCAGTTCACCAATCGCGAGACCTTCTACGACGCCCGCCGCACCCCCATCCTGATTGTGGCCTACGACCAGTCGGGCTTGCCCAAGTCCTACTACCCCACCAATGGCTACCCGGTGAACATCACCTACGATCGCTTCAACCGCGTCGAGGGCTGGGCCTGGGGTCCCGCGGAGCTCAAGTACAGCTACGACAGGCACGGACTGCTCTCGGAGATCACCTCGCAGCAGGACGGCATCGTGTCCTTTGTGTACAACGACTGGAACCTGGTCTCGGAGATAGGCCTGGCCAGCCAGCGCAAGTTTCTGCTCCAGTACGATGATGCGGGCGGCTTGAGGCACGTCGTCCTGCCCTCCGGCACGCGGCACAGCTTCAGCATGCAGACCTCGATCGGGTTCATCCGGTGCACGTACACGCCGCCGGGCAGCACCAGGGCCTACCTGCAGCACTACAGCCATGCGGGAGCCCTGCTCCAGACCATCCTGCCGGGCGACGGAGCCCGGATCGTGTACCGCTACAATGCCGCCGGCCAGCTAACCGAGGTGGTGCATGGCGATGGCCGGAGCGAGTTCCAGTACAACGAGGCCACCGGCATGCCCAGCACGGTCTCGCACACGGAGCGGGAACTGGAGTACCGCTGGGACTTTGAGTATGCCGCCGGCCTGCTGGCCGAGGAGCGGATCGACTACGTGGCCAAGACGGGCCTGAGCAACGCCAAGTTCAGCTACGAGTACGACTCGCAGCTGCGGGTGGTGACCCTCCAGGGAAGGATTGGTGGCCAGAGCCTGCCCTCGCAGGCCTTTGCCTATGATCCGCGCACCGGAAGACCGAGCCTGATTGGCCAGTTCCGGTACTCGCAGCTGGCCCAGAACCAGACGCAGCTGCACGACGGCACCGCCAGCTTCACGCGCACCGTGGACGGTCGCTTCCAGACCCAGCGCATGGCCCTGGCCATCCACCGACTGGAGGTGTTCCGCATGGAGTTCTCCTACGGCGTGCACGGCAGGATATCGCAGACGAGGACCTACACCCGCAACATGGCGGTCAACAGCTACACGAACGTGAAGAACTACACCTGGGACTGCGACGGGCAGCTGGTGGGCGTGGAGGCGCAGGAGCCGTGGGGCTTCCGGTACGACGACAACGGAAACCTGCTCTCGCTGACCTACCGCGGCAACACCATCCCGATGGAGTACAATGCCCAGGACAGGATCGTCAAGTTCGGCGAGGGGCAGTACAAGTACGATGCCCGCGGCCTGGTGGCCCAGAATGCGCGCGAGGAGCGCTTCCACTACAACACGCAGGGCCTCCTGGTGCGCGCCTCGAAGCGGGGCCGCTTCGACGTCCGCTACTACTACGACCACCTGAAGCGGCTGACCACGCGCAAGGACAACTTCGGCAATGTGACCCAGTTCTTCTACACGAACCAGCAGCGGCCCTACGAGGTCAGCCAGATCTACTCGCCGCGCGACGGCAAGCTCATGTCGCTGACCTACGACGACGTGGGCCACCTCATCTACGCCCAGGTGTACCGGCACAAGTACTACGTGGCCACGGACCAGAGCGGCACCCCGCTGATGCTCTTCAACCAGTACGGCGAGGGCATTCGCGAGATCATGCGCTCCCCCTTCGGGCACATCGTCTACGACTCGAATCCGTATCTGTATCTGCCGATTGACTTCTGCGGCGGCATCCTGGACCAGGTGACCACGCTGGTCCACATGGGCGACGGAAGGGTGTACGACCCGCTGATTGGCCAGTGGATGTCCCCCGACTGGCAGCGAGTCGCCGAGAGGATCATAACACCGACACGCCTGCATCTGTATCGGTTCAATGGCAACGATCCCATCAACGTGGGCCACGAGCGTCACTATCCGCAGGACTTTGCCGCCTGGATGAAGACCCTGGGCTACAACGTGGGCAACCTGGTGCCGCAGCTCTCGCGGGATCTGTGGCAGCCCCCGGCGCTGTGGGGTCGTCCGCCCACCAATCCGGTGGCTCTCAATCTGCGCCGGCCCTTCGACAACATACCCACGATGGCCGTGGAGAGCGGCTTCCTGGCGCACCTCAATGTCCGCCGGATGTCGGACTTCGAGCAGCTCTCGGCGCCACCGCGCTCGGCGCTCAAGTGCGACGTGATGGACCCCTCGCCGCGCTCCATTGGCTCGGATACGGAACCGCCCTTCGGCAAGGGCATTGTTGTGTCACGGACGGCCGACGGGCAGGCCATTGTGTCCAGTGTTCCGGCCGCGAATGCCATCTACAGGGATGTCTACACGAGCGTGTTCAATCGCTCCAAGCTGCTGCCCTTCACCTTTGTGGTGCACAATGCGCAGCAGGACTCGTTCTTCTTCGTGAAGGAGGACGCCTGGCGGGCCACCGAGGACAGGCAGCAGCTGAAGCGGCTGCAGGGTCAGGTGAATACCACCTTCCACGAAATCACCAGGGAGCCGACGGTGGGCACACCAGCCTCAGCCTCATCCTCTTCATCGGGCGGCAGCTCCTCGTCGTCGTCCTCCTCCTCGTCCTCCTCCTCCTCGTCGTCATCCTCGTCGAACACGGGCAACTACCTGGACGTGAAGATCCACGGGGCGCACGCGATCATCAATCTGCGCTACGGCACCACCGTGGCCAAGGAGCAGCAGCGCCTGATGCACCACGCCAAGCTGACGGCGGTGCGGAAGGCGTGGCATCGCGAGAAGGAGGCGCTGCGCAGCGGCCTCACCACGGCCCTCGAGTGGAGCCAGCAGGAGAGCGAGGAGATCGTGAAGCAGAGCTACGCCAACAACTACGAGGGTGAGTACATCCACGACGTGGCCCTGTATCCGGAGCTGGCGGAGGATCCCTACAACATTAAGTTCGTGAAGAAGAAGGGCGCCACCGGCGGAGCGGCGGGTGTGCCCAATTCGCGGCGGCGTCGCCGTCGATCCGTCGAAGAGGAGTCCCCGGAAACGGCACCGGAAGCGGCTGAGCCGGCGGAAACGGAAGCCGACTGTTAGCTCGCGAAACTGTACTCAACGGAAGGAAGTAATGAGAACTAAACAAAGAAAGGCGAGGTAAGGAAGAGCCGAGGCCGGCCAAGAGAAAGCGAGAAGAAAACGTAAGCGGGAGACATAATTATTTATATATAGTACATATAGTACATAAAATCTATGTTATCGAACCAGTTTTTTGATGTCACGGTACATTATATATATACACGTATACATAACATATTTTTTTTTATTGTTAGCCACTATATATATATATATATATAGAGAAAAGTAAAAGAGAGCAGGAGAAAGGCAGAAGCAAGCCACATGCCAACATAATCCCATGTAGCTGCATGTGCGTCATAAGTGTATATGTGTGTGTGTGTGTGACAGATACAGAATATATATAGTAAATATATATATATATAAAGGATAAAGGATAAAGATAGCATAGTGTAGTAGTCATATATGAAGCATAACGCGTACCATTTACACACAGACTCACCACAATAAGGATGGCGCGAGGCAGAATCGTGGGGAAGAATCGTGGCGAAGAGACGTAGGGAAGAATCGCAGAGGAATGCTGAAGAAAGGCTTTTCTTTTTTCGTGGTACTCGAGCTTTTTGAGACTGGCATAGTTTTAAACATAAAATACCGACACAACACAGGACACTCGACCGACTCGGACGGAGGACGAAGGACCCTTGAAGCGCTGATCCCGCAGAGCCGCCGCTGTTTCCCGATGACGTGGTGCCAGGATGGCAGGCAAATGTACATAAGGTCGAGGGGGAGAGGGAGGATGCAGGATGCAGCAATGCAGGCGAGGGCGGAACCGGAAATGGATTGCAAAGGGACAGCGCAGACCAAGACAGCCAACCCACACACTCACACATACACAGAACACAAGGGCAGGACTAAAACTACACTGGACAACCGGATATCCGAGCTATTCTGGATACTCTGGGGTTGCGGGAGATTTTTGCTTAGCGAAAGCTTTCTCTCATTTTTGCTTTGCTTAAAAAATATAAGAAAACTCAACAGGAAACAAAAAAAAGAAAACGTAAACGTAATTATAAAGATGGAACAGTTAGCGGCTAGGCAGGAATGTGTTTTTTTTTTCTATCATAATAATTATAAATATATATAAATGGATATACATTAAATATAGGGACACACCACACACACACATATATTGAACATAGAGAGAAACCTATAGCTGTAATGTCCTGATAGATAAGTTTAAGTTTTGTCCTTACTTAATTAATTAATTTATTCATTATTATTGTTCGTGTGCCGAGGCAAGGGCAACACACAATCCACAATCCACAATCCCAAAAAGATCAAGGAAAATCTACAAAAAAAAAAAAAAAGAAAAGGAACAAGATCGAATTAATTTTAATGATACGTATTAATGCCTACTATTACTGAATGGAATGTGAAATGTTTTGTTATTATTTGTAAGTCAGCTTCTTGCGAACCCAGCTCAATGCGGCCCACAATAAACTCACAACCCAATTAAAAGAGAAACGAATCGAACTAAATAAAGCTTAAAAACAGTATTAAAAACAAACACACAAGAACACGTAACAGAAATTAAAGAGTCGCGAAGGCGACGACGATGATTTCAGCCTGGAACTCGAGGGAACTCTCACAGCATCCGAGATCGTTGAGCTCAAGTTCAATTTCCGTCCGACAGACAGACCTTGATCGAGATTGAGTCAGAGACAGTGTCCAGATATCGAGTGTGCATGTTCGGGACCCGGCTCCAGATTGATTCCTCAATTAGATGCCAATTAATATCGAATTTGAGTCACACACACACGCGAGTACGTAGCATCCTTGCCCCGAAATCCGCTTCGCTTGAGAGTCCGAGTTTCACACTTGTTTTCCATGAATTGGTGCTTATCGAATTTATTGCTGCGACTATATGTGTAGCTGCTATATAGTTGAGTACGAAGGATCGTTTCCCCTTGCCTCCCCCCTAGCGAGTAAGCGAAGCGTTGCTAGAGAAAGCCGTAGAAAATGAAAAAGGAAAACAAAAGATTGCTGAATTAGTTGCGAACGAGCAAGAAAACGAAATTTTATAAAAATTACCAACTCGAAACGAACCCCGACCACGAAACCAGGCCAAAACGATCGATCAGTTGGGCTAGAGGAGAGCAAACGGAGAAGGTAGCGAACGAAGAGAGCAGCTGAGGCGAGAGTAGATGAGAAGAGAGAGAGCAGCCAAGAAGAGAGAGCCAGCCAAGTAGAACGCAGCTTAGAGCAGAATGAGTGTCCGTGTGAGTGTCCCCCCAAAGGGAGAGAGCGTGTCCGAATCGATGTCCGCTCAAGGGAGACGATGTCAGCCGAATGCGGCACAGTGTCCGCCCAAGAGAGACAGTGTCCGCTCAAGAGAGACGGATGCCAGCCGAAAGCGGCAAAGTGTCCGCCCAAGAGAGACAGTGTCCGCTCAAGAGAGACGGATGTCAGCCGAAAGCGGCAAAGTGTCCGCCCAAGAGAGACAGTGTCCGCTCAAGGGAGACAGAATCTGCCAAAAGTAGGAAAGTGTCCGCCCAAGAGAGACAGTGTCCGCTCAAGGGAGACAGAGTCTACCAAAAGCAGGAAAGTGTCCGCTCAAGAGAGACAGTGTCCGCTCAAAGGAGACAGTGTCAGCCAGAGCGAGTGTGTCAGTGTCCGTGTGCGTGCGATAGCGTTATATCAAAAAACATAATGAGAGGAGGGAACGGTAGTAGTCGCTGGCGTATCTGTGTATATACATTAAGGCTAATCAAGGTAAACTAGTGTTATATCGTATATGGCACCGTGCATCGTAATCCCTAGATATACATGCATATATCTGAATAAATATATTAACGTACGAGTACATATATATATATAAAACCTAGAGGCACACACATACACAGGGGAGTGTGGGCAATTTTTTTTGCTTTTTTTTCCTCCATCGTTGTCGCGCCTAACTAGATGTAAAATAAACGAGACAAACTAACGGATATGATATATAGCATATATATATATATAGAGATATATGTAATATGTATAGGAGTATATGTGTTAGATGTACGTGTGCGGGGGGTACCACTGTACTAGCCGCTCGAATTTCTCCCATCTGGTTATTGATTCGTTTCCATTTCCGTTTCGTTGATTGGCAAACCAAAAACAATTCGAAAAAGAGCAGGAGTCAGTTACCTATTAGAATTTGGCAAGCATTAAATAAAGAATAATAAAAAAACGAATAAATCGAGAAGCGAGAGAAAAGAAAATATGAAAAATGAAATTGCTTCAAAAGCAAACAAAAAAAAGATACAAAAAATGGCACACATACTAAAATTAATATTATGGAAAAACAACGGCTTGAAAACGGAGAAAAACCGAACCGCAGATGCAGCAACAAATATTTATATGTACATAACTGGATAAAAAAAACAACAACCAAGTATTTTAGTATATTTATGTTAGAGCTACACGAAACGAACTTCAACTTAAGCCGAGGCGAAGGGGAGTAACATACACCTAAACCTAAACCTAAACTAAACTTAAAACTAAAGCTAAAGTCGGGCTGGAACGGAGGCAGAGGAAATACTTAGCAAATAAAGAAACAGGGAAACAATTGAGATAAATTAACATTTAAACGTTTTGCACACCACAAACAAAATAAACAAGCTACCAACGGAGATACACATACGAACGGGAACACAGATACGGCCACAGATACAGGATACAGATACGAATACAGATACAGATACAGATACAGATACAGATACAGATACAGCTACTGAGGAGGATACAGCTGCAGATACACCTACAGATACAGGACACTTACAGATACACAGACAGGACACTGACAACGCGCAAAGCAAACAACAAAATTTAGCAACAACAAGAATTTATGAGATATAATAAACAAATAAACAAAATATAATAATATAAACGAACAACAACCAAGAGGCAGCAGCACAGGCAAGTTGAAATTAAATTAAAAACAAAAGAACAAATGGCAAAGACAAGAAACAAAAGCAGAAAAAACAAAGAACAAATTATATTTATTAGACAAAATAGCAGAGACAGGGCGGAGAAATAAAGAGAGCGCGGCAACCTTAAGAATCTGTAGTATATCGAACTATGTAATTCACAAATAGTAAATAAACCGAGGCCGGACCGGGCGAGCAACCTAAGGAATATTGTAGGGCAAATTCAAACTAAAACTATAAAATATGAAGCGGAAAAGAAACCCCGTCTCCCAGACAACTCCCCCCTTTTTTTTTGTCTGTGTAAGCTTAGTGGAGAATCCGAACGATAAACGATTAACGATAACCGCCATCTCCGTGCCCCCATTCCCAGTCCTCCCCCCTAGGCATATGCATATATAGTATATATATCTAAACGGTAAATGAACAATTATATATGGCATTATAGTACCACACACAGCAGAACAGTAAAGAAAATGACATCAAATAAAAGGATAATTACGATAATTATTGCAATAATGATAATGATATACCGTATATGTAATGATTTCAGCGCGAAAACGAGAATATTTTAAGCGTATTAAGTTGAACTATATATTATATATGAAAACACACACATATATATATATATATATATGAGTATATATATATATATAAATGGAGAAAACAAAGTGCGACAAGCGATAAAAATAAACCAAAACAAAAGAGAAAAAAACCAACACACGCAACACAACTTCTGAGGATATCAAGGGTCTAAGAATAAATAAAAACTAATGAATTAATTAAAAATAAATAAATGAATATGAAAACTAAATGTGAAGCCATAACCGTGTGTTTTTTTCCAAGGTCCTGGGTGGGTTGAGTATTTGCCAAGATTATTTCCAGCTTATGGAACGCTCCCTGTAATCGAGGCATCGCCGGGGTGCAGTGGGTGCACTCCGACCGCAATCTTCTCCTTTGCAGGCCGCCCAAGGAAGTTAAGCCCCCGAAATGCATACATAATAATCATCCAGGCTGCCAGGTTGCTGTTGGTGTTTTTGATGCTGTTGGTGTTGTTGGTGTTGCTGTCTTGGCCAGAGCGTTGACACACATGCATGCCAAATGAGTTTCGGGGCCCGGGCCCGGCATTTGCCAAAAGATTTGGCCGAAGGAGGAGCCCAGCTGCACTAGATTTGAGTGAAATGTTGCTACTTCTGGGTGGCTTCCCCGGGCCGAGTAACTGCTGCTGGCAGGGCTCCTGCTCCTGCTCCTGCTCCTGCCCTGCCCCTCCATCTTCATCTCCATTTCCATCTCGCATCTCGCATCTGCATCTGCAGCTGCAGCTGCAGTTAAATATTCAAATTTATACAAAGCATCTTCAGGTGCTCGTTGAGCAGTTGTGTGTTGCCTGTTTGCCAACTACAAACTATGTGTCAACAGCGGCTCAGGCCGAGACAGATGAAGAACGCCCCAGCCCCTGCCGCATTCACCCCTCAGGCTGCTGCTGCTGCTGCTGCATTATTTATCCCCAAAAGGTGAGCAGGTGAGCCCCACGCCAGCCTGCACCACCCACCTCTTAGCAGCCAGGTCGAGGCTGCACTGTGCTCTCCATTTTCCGCATTTCAATTACAGACTTGCCATCGTCATCATCATCGCCATCGCTCCTAGTCATCAGTATGCGCCCGCCGCTGCCTCAAGAGCTGTTTTCTAGCCTAGACCTGACACCCGGCCAAGAACGATGGAAAAGGACCGCCGACACAGGCCACAGGATGGTTTGGGGAGATGGGATCAGGGATCAGGCAGAAGGAGCAAGCACCGCCCGGTGCCAAAACAAGTGCCAAAAGTCAAATTCCCACTGCAGTTTCGATCCGGCATGTTAATGTGCCAAAAAATAAGAGCTCTGAATAGACTCTGCATAGATGCAACAAAAGCTAAAAGTCTATTACAATAAAACCCACTTTTACAACAATAAATAAAGAAAATAAAATATATGAATATATAAATATATATGTATTTAAAAAGAAGGTAAGTTACCGCCATGTAAGGTGGCATGGGTCTGAGCCGAGGCGGGAAGTTATCGTCATTTAAGATCCGAATTCAAAGTTGGCCGCCAACTTATAAGACGGCAGCTGATCACCGATTTAAGTTTGAATTCAAGTTTGGCGGTTAAGTAATGTGTTTTATTTTCCTTTTGTTGTTGTAATCCATGAATTGTTGTTATTGTTGTTGTTGTTGTTGTTGTTGTTGTTGTTGTTGTTGTTGTTGTTGTTGTTGTTGTTGTTGTTGTTGTTGTTGTTGTTGTTGTTGTTGTTGTTGTTGTTGTTGTTGTTGTTGTTGTTGTTGTTGTTGTTGTTGTTGTTGTTGTTGTTGTTGTTGTTGTTGTTGTTGTTGTTGTTGTTGTTGTTGTTGTTGTTGTTGTTGTTGTTGTTGTTGTTGTTGTTGTTGTTGTTGTTGTTGTTGTTGTTGTTGTTGTTGTTGTTGTTGTTGTTGTTGTTGTTGTTGTTGTTGTTGTTGTTGTTGTTGTTGTTGTTGTTGTTGTTGTTGTTGTTGTTGTTGTTGTTGTTGTTGTTGTTGTTGTTGTTGTTAAAAGGTGTTGATGTTGTTGTTGTTGTAGGGAAAATCGACGCTTCTAAATTTCGTTAATTTCTGGATCTGAAGTACCAGGCGAACAGAATCAGCAGGAGGCTGAATAATTTTAGTGCAAATGCTTTCAAAGCTCGTTATTCTTCTGGAAGCTTTCTCAGACTCAACTCGCCGGTATGGCGCGATCTTATCGTAATTCGATTTCAAACTTATCGATATACTTATGGCGATAACTGATAGTGTTGGTAAACGTGAATTCAAATTTAGCCGCTAACCAACACTAGGCAACCGATCGCCCATTTGAATTTGAATTCAAATTCGGCGGTTAATTAATTTATTTTATTTATTTCGTTTTTGGGTGTTATCTATGAATCGTTGGTGTTGCAACTGACTTGTTGTTGTAAAAGGTTTTGCTGTTGTTGTTGTAGACAAAATCTGGGCTTCAATCTCGTCATTTTCAGTACAAATTGTTTAATTTCTGGATTTCAGACAGCAGGAAGCAGATTAATTTTAGTGCAAGACCCCTTTTTAAATTCAAACTCAAATTTTGGCGGTTATATTAAATATATTTTATTTTTTTATTTATTTTTAAATAAATTGTGTTTATTGTAATAGACTGAACTAAAAGATTGCTCTAGGCAGCCTCTATTTTTTGGCACATTAACATTCCGGATCGAAACTGCCGTGGGATTTTAACTCTTGGCGCTTATTTTGGCACCGGGCGGTGCTTGCTCCTGCTCCTTCTTCCTGGTCCCCCATCCGCATCCTTTGGTCGGTGTCGGAGGTCCTTCTCCATCGTTCTTGGCCGGGTGTCAGGTCTAGGCTAGAAAACAGCTCTTGAGGCAGCGGCGGGTGCATACTGATGACTAGGAGCGATGGCGATGATGATGACGATGGCAAGTCTGTAATTGAAATGCGGAAAATGGAGAGCAGAGTGCTAAGAGGTGGGTGGTGGGGCGTCGGGCTTACCTCTTCGAATTGTTTCCCATAAAATGACCCCGATCGATGAAGGACTAGGCAAGGGTATACATAGTTCGGCATCGTGATGGGCTGGATTTCCTGCTGGCTCCGACTTTGATGACAGTAAATATCCTTCATAATTCAGAACGCAGCTGCGCCCGTGTCAGATGCATCCGCTTGACTGGCTGGCGTAATTATATACTACGATCCGGGAACGGCTCGGCACGCATCTGTCGGATGCAGGTGAGCATTTGTATCTGTATCTGCCCCTGCTGGCATGTGAGCACCAGCCGCCTGGCTGCACCTACAACTCCGATTGATATCTTTCTGCCTCGACCGCGCCGCAGAAGTCTTAAAGTCCTGGTCTTGGCTAATGGTCAGGGGAGGAGCAAGCTGGAGCTGGGAGAGCTGTAATCAGCTTACGTAAATGGGCGTGGCAGCGGGTAAATGTAGTCGCAGGATTTGTGCCGACAGATGGAGCAGGGATAGCAAGGTGCCGAAGGGATTTTTCCTGCCCAGCGGAAGTGGCGGCGAGAAGGACGTCCCCTTCGTCCCGACTGGACCAAGTCGCAGGCCAGCTTTCATCCTGCAGAGACAATAAATATTTTAAATCAAATGGAATTTATTTATCAAAAGCTTAAATCAATATGTATGCTATATATAAGCTGAAAGGTATACAGGAATCGAGCTAACTTCGACAAGCCGAAGTTTGGATACCCTTGCCATAGGAGCATGTGCAATCGATTGTGACGAAGCCATTAGTCTAAATTTGGAAAGACTTTCTGTTGGTTATTACTGGCTTTTTGGCCTTTGTATATACTAAGAAAAATCTACAAATAAATGCATTCAAGGTATATTAAATATAAAATATATATTTTTATATGTTAACTTTTAGAGTAAATTATGGTTTTTTCAAATAGCATAACTAAGCCAAAATTGCATTGATTTCGATTCGGAAAGCATTCTTGTGCTAGTTTTTTCAAGACTAACAAATCTGCATACTAATTTTGGAAATTTGAAAAATTCAATTTTTTGCCAAATTTTGACAATTTTAATGATGTAACCCCTTATCAAATTTTCAAATTTTGGAAAAATTTTGAAAATTTTTTTTTCCACCAAACATGTCTAGATCGATTCGGCTGTTGATGCTGATCAATAATATATATGGTTTATGGGGTCGGAAATGACTCCTTCACTGCGTTGCAAGCCTCTGACTGAGGCTATAATACCCTGCAAGGGTATGACAAACTAAAGCTTAAGCTGGCAATTCCCACTCTCCTGCCGTGGTTTTATTGGAAAAAAGGATATGGATATGGAATGCAGTTGTTGTATACATTTCTTGCAGATTAAATTAAAATATTATTTAGCAGAATAACAACAATTAAAGTCCTGGAATACTTTATAGCTCGGAATCTGCATTAAATATGTATATGGTGGTGCTGGCCTTTGAATCCTGGCTTACAAGGCCGACGGAGACAATTGTGGGTTATTCTTTTCCCTGTCAAAGGACCTTCTTTGAGGCAGGTATTTTACAGCAGCCAGCTTTCGGTCTGCGAATGAAAAGGGAATGGCATCCGAGAGTCAAGGAATTTGCTGGATATCTGGAACGGGGGGAGCCGAGGGGAAATGTCAACTATTTTGTGAGTCGCCTTTGATGCGGCAAGCGGTACATCAAAAAGATGCAGTGTCAACACGCACTCGCACACACCCTACCTATTCCATTTAAGCACACACACATCCCTGCATATACATATATATATATTAAGTGTGTGTAGCTAGTGGGTGTGCGGGGCGTGTGTGTCCTGGCCACATTATTAACTCGACAGAATGAACTCCGTGTCCAGGATTACGGGGCAAAATGGCAAAAATGGAGGCGGAAAACCATGCGACAGACTCACGGGCCCCGGCAAACTTTAGCATATTTGTTAAATACTTTAATTAATAATTTAGAGGCAGGCCCGGGGGGGTGAGCAACGGGGCTCGACGAAAGCCCTCAAACAAACAGAGCAAGGCGGGGGCCGAGGCTCAGCCAGAAGTTGAGCAAACAACTAACAAAAGATCAAGGATTATGCGTGCTCAGTCCAGGGACATGTGTGTGTCTGAGTGGGGGCGGGTGTGTGCGGAAGGAGGCTTTTCCGGCTGCGGTGTGGGCGGGAAGCGCTTCTAGGACTCCTTCGACTCCTCCGACTCCTCCTGGCCCGTAATAAAAAGAAAACAAAGAAGATTAGACTAAACGGAGCGGGCGCCGAGGAAGAAGCCAGCTTGATGAGTTTAATTATTTGAATGCTTCAGCTCTCTCACACACACACACACCCGGGGCAGGGGGAGGGGCTTTTGTGGGTCGGGAAAAAGCCAAGGGCGCAGAGCCAAACAAAAGGCAGATGCTTTTGTCACATGCACACGACCTCAACTTTTCCAAGGCCCAAATGCCAGAGAGTGTCCCCGTCCCTCTCTCGATTGCCACCCTGAAGCCAGCATCCGGGCCCAACCCCTAACCTGCTCCTCACCCCCTCAAAAGTTGGCCCGAATCCCTTTGCTACCAAGAATCCAGGACTCCCCAGAATGCGGTCTTCAAATCTGGTCAAAGAGCTGGCCGCCGCTCCTGCTTGCTCTGGGAGAACTTGAAAGATTCCCCTCAAAAGTAATTAACTGCACAATGAGTAAGTGCATTATTATTTGGCAAAACCGAACAAGCCACTGCCGATCTTGGCTCACAAGTGTCGAAATATAATAATACGAATAATGACAGCGCTTCAAGCTTCTGACTAAAATTATAATACCATTCTTTGGGTCGATATTTATCGACAATTTGTTGCACAATTCAATGTTTAAAAAACTCATAACTAAGTCAAAAATGCATTAATTAAAATTCGGACAACGGTCCTGTGCTAGTTTCTAAAGCATTAACAAATCTGCATATTCAGTTTTTAGAATTTAAAAAATCAATTTTTTGCCAATTTTTGCAAATTTTAATGATGTAACCCCTTATCTTTTTTTGAAATTTCGAAAAATTTTTCAAAATTTTTTTTTTTAACCGGACACGCCTATATCGAATCAGCTGTTAATGCTGATCAAGAATATATATGATTTATGGGGTCGGAAATGACTCCTTCACGTTTTACAAGCATCTGCCTAAAAGTATAATACAATTTTTTTAGTCGATATTTATCGTTAAGAATATGCAAATTTTTCCAAAAAAAATATGTTTAAAAAACTCATAACTAAGTCAAAAATGCATTAATTTAAATTCGGACAACGGTCCTGTGCTAGTTTCTAAAGCGTTAACAAATCTGCATATTCAGTTTTTAGAATTTAAAAAATCAATTTTTTGCCAATTTTTGCAAATTTTAATGATGTAACCCCTTATCTTTTTTTGAAATTTCGAAAAATTTTTCAAAATTTTTTTTTAACCGGACACGCCTATATCGAATCAGCTGTTAATGCTGATCAAGAATATATATGATTTATGGGGTCGGAAATGACTCCTTCACGTTTTACAAGCATCTGCCTAAAAGTATAATACAATTTTTTGAGTCGATATTTATCGTTAAGAATATGCAAATTTTTCCAAAAAAAAATATGTTTAAAAAACTCATAACTAAGTCAAAAATGCATTAATTTAAATTCGGACAACGGTCCTGTGCTAGTTTCTAAAGCGTTAACAAATCTGCATATTCAGTTTTTAGAATTTAAAAAATCAATTTTTTGCCAATTTTTGCAAATTTTAATGATGTAACCCCTTATCTTTTTTTGAAATTTCGAAAAATTTTTCAAAATTTTTTTTTTTAACCGGACACGCCTATATCGAATCAGCTGTTAATGCTGATCAAGAATATATATGATTTATGGGGTCGGAAATGACTCCTTCACGTTTTACAAGCATCTGCCTAAAAGTATAATACAATTTTTTGAGTCGATATTTATCGTTAGGAATATGCAAATTTTTCCAAAAAAACAATGTTTAAAAAACTCTTAACTAAGTCAAAAATGCATTAATTTAAATTCGGACAACGGTCCTGTGCTAGTTTCTAAAGCGTTAACAAACCTGCATATTCAGTTTTTAGAATTTAAAAAATCAATTTTTTGCCAATTTTTGCAAATTTTAATGATGTAACCCCTTATCTTTTTTTGAAATTTCGAAAAATTAAAAAAATTTTTTTTTTTAACCGGACATGCCTATATCGAATCAGCTGTTAATGCTGATCAAGAATATATATGATTTATGGGGTCGGAAATGACTCCTTCACGTTTTACAAGCATCTGCCTAAAAGTATAATACAATTTTTTGAGTCGATATTTATCGTTAAGAATATGCAAATTTTTCCAAAAAAAATATGTTTAAAAAACTCATAACTAAGTCAAAAATGCATTAATTTAAATTCGGACAACGGTCCTGTGCTAGTTTCTAAAGCGTTAACAAATCTGCATATTCAGTTTTTAGAATTTAAAAAATCAATTTTTTGCCAATTTTTGCAAATTTTAATGATGTAACCCCTTATCTTTTTTTGAAATTTCGAAAAATTTTTCAAAATTTTTTTTTAACCGGACACGCCTATATCGAATCAGCTGTTAATGCTGATCAAGAATATATATGATTTATGGGGTCGGAAATGACTCCTTCACGTTTTACAAGCATCTGCCTAAAAGTATAATACAATTTTTTGAGTCGATATTTATCGTTAAGAATATGCAAATTTTTCCAAAAAAAATATGTTTAAAAAACTCATAACTAAGTCAAAAATGCATTAATTTAAATTCGGACAACGGTCCTGTGCTAGTTTCTAAAGCGTTAACAAATCTGCATATTCAGTTTTTAGAATTTAAAAAATCAATTTTTTGCCAATTTTTGCAAATTTTAATGATGTAACCCCTTATCTTTTTTTGAAATTTCGAAAAATTAAAAAATTTTTTTTTTTTTTACCGGACACGCCTATATCGAATCAGCTGTTAATGCTGATCAAGAATATATATGATTTATGGGGTCGGAAATGACTCCTTCACGTTTTACAAGCATCTGCCTAAAAGTATAATACAATTTTTTGAGTCGATATTTATCGTTAAGAATATGCAAATTTTTCCAAAAAAAAATATGTTTAAAAAACTCATAACTAAGTCAAAAATGCATTAATTTAAATTCGGACAACGGTCCTGTGCTAGTTTCTAAAGCGTTAACAAATCTGCATATTCAGTTTTTAGAATTTAAAAAATCAATTTTTTTGCCAATTTTTGCAAATTTTAATGATGTAACCCCTTATCTTTTTTTGAAATTTCGAAAAATTTTTCAAAATTTTTTTTTTAACCGGACACGCCTATATCGAATCAGCTGTTAATGCTGATCAAGAATATATATGATTTATGGGGTCGGAAATGACTCCTTCACGTTTTACAAGCATCTGCCTAAAAGTATAATACAATTTTTTGAGTCGATATTTATCGTTAAGAATATGCAAATTTTTCCAAAAAAAATATGTTTAAAAAACTCATAACTAAGTCAAAAATGCATTAATTTAAATTCGGACAACGGTCCTGTGCTAGTTTCTAAAGCGTTAACAAATCTGCATATTCAGTTTTTAGAATTTAAAAAATCAATTTTTTGCCAATTTTTGCAAATTTTAATGATGTAACCCCTTATCTTTTTTTGAAATTTCGAAAAATTTTTCAAAATTTTTTTTTAACCGGACACGCCTATATCGAATCAGCTGTTAATGCTGATCAAGAATATATATGATTTATGGGGTCGGAAATGACTCCTTCACGTTTTACAAGCATCTGCCTAAAAGTATAATACAATTTTTTGAGTCGATATTTATCGTTAAGAATATGCAAATTTTTCCAAAAAAAATATGTTTAAAAAACTCATAACTAAGTCAAAAATGCATTAATTTAAATTCGGACAACGGTCCTGTGCTAGTTTCTAAAGCGTTAACAAATCTGCATATTCAGTTTTTAGAATTTAAAAAATCAATTTTTTGCCAATTTTTGCAAATTTTAATGATGTAACCCCTTATCTTTTTTTGAAATTTCGAAAAATTTTTCAAAATTTTTTTTTTAACCTGACACGCCTATATCGAATCAGCTGTTAATGCTGATCAAGAATATATATGATTTATGGGGTCGGAAATGACTCCTTCACGTTTTACAAGCATCTGCCTAAAAGTATAATACAATTTTTTGAGTCGATATTTATCGTTAAGAATATGCAAATTTTTCCAAAAAAAATATGTTTAAAAAACTCATAACTAAGTCAAAAATGCATTAATTTAAATTCGGACAACGGTCCTGTGCTAGTTTCTAAAGCGTTAACAAATCTGCATATTCAGTTTTTAGAATTTAAAAAATCAATGTTTGGCCAATTTTTGCAAATTTTAATGATTTTATCTTTTTTTGAAATTTCGAAAAATTTTTCAAAATTTTTTTTTTAACCGGACACGCCTATATCGAATCAGCTGTTAATGCTGATCAAGAATATATATGATTTATGGGGTCGGAAATGACTCCTTCACGTTTTACAAGCATCTGCCTAAAAGTATAATACAATTTTTTGAGTCGATATTTATCGTTAGGAATATGCAAATTTTTCCAAAAAAACAATGTTTAAAAAACTCATAACTAAGTCAAAAATGCATTAATTTAAATTCGGACAACGGTCCTGTGCTAGTTTCTAAAGCGTTAACAAATCTGCATATTCAGTTTTTAGAATTTAAAAAATCAATTTTTTGCCAATTTTTGCAAATTTTAATGATGTAACCCCTTATCTTTTTTTGAAATTTCGAAAAATTTTTCAAAATTTTTTTTTTAACCGGACACGCCTATATCGAATCAGCTGTTAATGCTGATCAAGAATATATATGATTTATGGGGTCGGAAATGACTCCTTCACGTTTTACAAGCATCTGCCTAAAAGTATAATACAATTTTTTTAGTCGATATTTATCGTTAAGAATATGCAAATTTTTCAAAAAAAAATATGTTTAAAAAACTCATAACTAAGTCAAAAATGCATTTATTTAAATTCGGACAACGGTCCTGTGCTAGTTTCTAAAGCGTTAACAAATCTGCATATTCAGTTTTTAGAATTTAAAAAATCAATTTTTTGCCAATTTTTGTAAATTTTAATGATGTAACCCCTTATCTTTTTTTGAAATTTCGAAAAATTTTTCAAAATTTTTTTTTTAACCGGACACGCCTATATCGAATCAGCTGTTAATGCTGATCAAGAATATATATGATTTATGGGGTCGGAAATGACTCCTTCACGTTTTACAAGCATCTGCCTAAAAGTATAATACAATTTTTTTAGTCGATATTTAACGAAGAGAATATGCAAATTTTTCCAAAAAAAATATGTTTAAAAAACTCATAACTAAGTCAAAAATGCATTAATTTAAATTCGGACAACGGTCCTGTGCTAGTTTCTAAAGCGTTAACAAATCTGCATATTCAGTTTTTAGAATTTAAAAAATCAATTTTTTGCCAATTTTTGCAAATTTTAATGATGTAACCCCTTATCTTTTTTTGAAATTTCGAAAAATTTTTCAAAATTTTTTTTTTAACCGGACACGCCTATATCGAATCAGCTGTTAATGCTGATCAAGAATATATATGATTTATGGGGTCGGAAATGACTCCTTCACGTTTTACAAGCATCTGCCTAAAAGTATAATACAATTTTTTTAGTCGATATTTATCGTTAAGAATATGCAAATTTTTCCAAAAAAAATATGTTTAAAAAACTCATAACTAAGTCAAAAATGCATTTATTTAAATTCGGACAACGGTCCTGTGCTAGTTTCTAAAGCGTTAACAAATCTGCTTATTCAGTTTTTAGAATTTAAAAAATCAATTTTTTGCCAATTTTTGTAAATTTTAATGATGTAACCCCTTATCTTTTTTTGAAATTTCGAAAAATTTTTCAAAATTTTTTTTTTAACCGGACACGCCTATATCGAATCAGCTGTTAATGCTGATCAAGAATATATATGATTTATGGGGTCGGAAATGACTCCTTCACGTTTTACAAGCATCTGCCTAAAAGTATAATACAATTTTTTTAGTCGATATTTAACGTTAAGAATATGCAAATTTTTCCAAAAAAAATATGTTTAAAAAACTCATAACTAAGTCAAAAATGCATTAATTTAAATTCGGACAACGGTCCTGTGCTAGTTTCTAAAGCGTTAACAAATCTGCATATTCAGTTTTTAGAATTTAAAAAATCAATTTTTTGCCAATTTTTGCAAATTTTAATGATGTAACCCCTTATCTTTTTTTGAAATTTCGAAAAAATTTTTAAAATTTTTTTTTTAACCGGACACGCCTATATCGAATCAGCTGTTAATGCTGATCGAGAATATATATGATTTATGGGGTCGGAAATGACTCCTTCACGTTTTACAAGCATCTGCCTAAAAGTATAATAAAATTTTTTGAGTCGATATTTATCGTTAAGAATATGCAAATTTTTCCAAAGAAACAATGTTTAAAAAACTCACAACTAAGTCAAAAATGCATTAATTTAAATTCGGACAACGGTCCTGTGCTAGTTTCTAAAGCGTTAACAAATCTGCATATTCAGTTTTTAGAATTTAAAAAATCAATTTTTTGCCAATTTTTGCAAATTTTAATCTTATCTTTTTTTGAAATTTCGAAAAATTTTTCAAAATTTTTTTTTTAACCGGACACGCCTATATCGAATCAGCTGTTAATGCTGATCAAGAATATATATGATTTATGGGGTCGGAAATGACTCCTTCACGTTTTACAAGCATCTGCCTAAAAGTATAATACAATTTTTTGAGTCGATATTTATCGTTAAGAATATGCAAATTTTTCCAAAAAAAATATGTTTAAAAAACTCATAACTAAGTCAAAAATGCATTAATTTAAATTCGGACAACGGTCCTGTGCTAGTTTCTAAAGCGTTAACAAATCTGCATATTCAGTTTTTAGAATTTAAAAAATCAATTTTTTGCCAATTTTTGCAAATTTTAATGATGTAACCCCTTATCTTTTTTTGAAATTTCGAAAAATTTTTCAAAATTTTTTTTTTAACCGGACACGCCTATATCGAATCAGCTGTTAATGCTGATCAAGAATATATATGATTTATGGGGTCGGAAATGACTCCTTCACGTTTTACAAGCATCTGCCTAAAAGTATAATACAATTTTTTGAGTCGATATTTATCGTTAAGAATATGCAAATTTTTCCAAAGAAACAATGTTTAAAAAACTCACAACTAAGTCAAAAATGCATTAATTTAAATTCGGACAACGGTCCTGTGCTAGTTTCTAAAGCGTTAACAAATCTGCATATTCAGTTTTTAGAATTTAAAAAATCAATTTTTTGCCAATTTTTGCAAATTTTAATGATGTAACCCCTTATCTTTTTTTGAAATTTCGAAAAATTTTTCAAAATTTTTTTTTAACCGGACACGCCTATATCGAATCAGCTGTTAATGCTGATCAAGAATATATATGATTTATGGGGTCGGAAATGACTCCTTCACGTTTTACAAGCATCTGCCTAAAAGTATAATAAAATTTTTTGAGTCGATATTTATCGTTAAGAATATGCAAATTTTTCCAAAGAAACAATGTTTAAAAAACTCATAACTAAGTCAAAAATGCATAAATTAAATTCGGACAACGGTCCTGTGCTAGTTTCTAAAGCGTTAACAAATCTGCATATTCAGTTTTTAGAATTTAAAAAATCAATTTTTTGCCAATTTTTGCAAATTTTAATGATGTAACCCCTTATCTTTTTTTGAAATTTCGAAAAATTTTTCAAAATTTTTTTTTTTAACCGGACACGCCTATATCGAATCAGCTGTTAATGCTGATCAAGAATATATATGATTTATGGGGTCGGAAATGACTCCTTCACGTTTTACAAGCATCTGCCTAAAAGTATAATACAATTTTTTGAGTCGATATTTATCGTTAAGAATATGCAAATTTTTCCAAAAAAAATATGTTTAAAAAACTCATAACTAAGTCAAAAATGCATTAATTTAAATTCGGACAACGGTCCTGTGCTAGTTTCTAAAGCGTTAACAAATCTGCATATTCAGTTTTTAGAATTTAAAAAATCAATTTTTTGCCAATTTTTGCAAATTTTAATGATGTAACCCCTTATCTTTTTTTGAAATTTCGAAAAATTTTTCAAAATTTTTTTTTTAACCGGACACGCCTATATCGAATCAGCTGTTAATGCTGATCAAGAATATATATGATTTATGGGGTCGGAAATGACTCCTTCACGTTTTACAAGCATCTGCCTAAAAGTATAATACAATTTTTTGAGTCGATATTTATCGTTAAGAATATGCAAATTTTTCCAAAGAAACAATGTTTAAAAAACTCACAACTAAGTCAAAAATGCATTAATTTAAATTCGGACAACGGTCCTGTGCTAGTTTCTAAAGCGTTAACAAATCTGCATATTCAGTTTTTAGAATTTAAAAAATCAATTTTTTGCCAATTTTTGCAAATTTTAATGATGTAACCCCTTATCTTTTTTTGAAATTTCGAAAAATTTTTCAAAATTTTTTTTTTAACCGGACACGCCTATATCGAATCAGCTGTTAATGCTGATCAAGAATATATATGATTTATGGGGTCGGAAATGACTCCTTCACGTTTTACAAGCATCTGCCTAAAAGTATAATACAATTTTTTGAGTCGATATTTATCGTTAAGAATATGCAAATTTTTCCAAAAAAAATATGTTTAAAAAACTCATAACTAAGTCAAAAATGCATTAATTTAAATTCGGACAACGGTCCTGTGCTAGTTTCTAAAGCGTTAACAAATCTGCATATTCAGTTTTTAGAATTTAAAAAATCAATTTTTTGCCAATTTTTGCAAATTTTAATGATGTAACCCCTTATCTTTTTTTGAAATTTCGAAAAATTTTTCAAAATTTTTTTTTTAACCGGACACGCCTATATCGAATCAGCTGTTAATGCTGATCAAGAATATATATGATTTATGGGGTCGGAAATGACTCCTTCACGTTTTACAAGCATCTGCCTAAAAGTATAATACAATTTTTTGAGTCGATATTTATCGTTAAGAATATGCAAATTTTTCCAAAAAAAATATGTTTAAAAAACTCATAACTAAGTCAAAAATGCATTAATTTAAATTCGGACAACGGTCCTGTGCTAGTTTCTAAAGCGTTAACAAATCTGCATATTCAGTTTTTAGAATTTAAAAAATCAATTTTTTGCCAATTTTTGCAAATTTTAATGATGTAACCCCTTATCTTTTTTTGAAATTTCGAAAAATTTTTCAAAATTTTTTTTTTAACCGGACACGCCTATATCGAATCAGCTGTTAATGCTGATCAAGAATATATATGATTTATGGGGTCGGAAATGACTCCTTCACGTTTTACAAGCATCTGCCTAAAAGTATAATACAATTTTTTGAGTCGATATTTATCGTTAAGAATATGCAAATTTTTCCAAAAAAAATATGTTTAAAAAACTCATAACTAAGTCAAAAATGCATTAATTTAAATTCGGACAACGGTCCTGTGCTAGTTTCTAAAGCGTTAACAAATCTGCATATTCAGTTTTTAGAATTTAAAAAATCAATTTTTTGCCAATTTTTGCAAATTTTAATGATGTAACCCCTTATCTTTTTTTGAAATTTAATTTAATTTAATTTAACCGGACACGCCTATATCGAATCAGCTGTTAATGCTGATCAAGAATATATATGATTTATGGGGTCGGAAATGACTCCTTCACGTTTTACAAGCATCTGCCTAAAAGTATAATACAATTTTTTGAGTCGATATTTATCGTTAAGAATATGCAAATTTTTCCAAAAAAAATATGTTTAAAAAACTCATTTTTTTTTTAACCGGACACGCCTATATCGAATCAGCTGTTAATGCTGATCAAGAATATATATGATTTATGGGGTCGGAAATGACTCCTTCACGTTTTACAAGCATCTGCCTAAAAGTATAATACAATTTTTTGAGTCGATATTTATCGTTAAGAATATGCAAATTTTTCCAAAAAAACAATGTTTAAAAAACTCATAACTAAGTCAAAAATGCATTATTAGGCAAAATCAAATTTTGGAATAAAAAAATATTTTTTAACATCAGAATAATGACTTAAATACACAAGGGAAACTTAACCGATAGGCGAATACAACGTACATAATAGTTTTGTAAAAGATAAACGCAAGCATAAATAAAACAAAAGACATAATATTAATAGTATATAGGCAAAATCAAATTATGAAGGAAAAAAAAAAACATTCCTTACGATAAGAAAAATGACTCCAATGCACAAGGAAAACTTAAAGGAAAAGCGATTACAACGTGCATAGTAGTTTTGTAAAAGATGGGTCAACGTAAGCATAAATAAAACAAAAGAAAGACATAATATTAATAGTATATAGGCAAAATTAAATTTTGAAATAAAAATAATATTTTTTAACATCAGAATAATGACTTCAATGCACAAGGAAAGCTTAAAGGAAAAGCGATTACAACGTGCATAGAAGTTTTGTAAAAGATGGGTCAACGCAAGCATAAACAAAACAAAAGAAAGACATAATATTAATAGTATATAGGCAAAATTAAATTTTGAAATAAAAATAATATTTTTTAACATCAGAATAATGACTTCAATGCACAAGGAAAGCTTAAAGGAAAAGCGATTACAACGTGCATAGAAGTTTTGTAAAAGATGGGTCAACGCAAGCATAAATAAAACAAAAGATAGACATAATATTAATAGTATATAGGCAAAATTAAATTTTGAAATAAAAATAATATTTTTTAACATCAGAAAAATGACTTCAATGCACAAGGAAAACTTAAAGGAAAAGCGATTACAACGTGCATAGAAGTTTTGTAAAAGATGGGTCAACGCAAGCATAAATAAAACAAAAGAAAGACATAATATTAATAGTATATAGGCAAAATCAAATTTTGAAATAAAAATAATATTTTTTAACATCAGAATAATGACTTAAATACACAAGGAAAACTTAAGCTATAGGCGATTACAACGTTCATAATAGTTTTGTAAAAGAAAAATAAATAAAACAAAAGAAAGTAAATGCTCCGAAGTGTGCACTCGGTGGCTACACAAAATAAACTGAAAAGCGTAGGGCCGTCAGGGCCCAGGAAAGCTCGGAAGCTAGAAGAAGAAACTGCTAGTCAGAGTAATTGTTTTATCAGGATTGCCAGATGTGGCAGATACTGCCACAACATCTGAGAGAATATGGCCACTTTGGGCACTTCAGTTATATATTAATCGATTAACGATTTTACGTAATAATTGGTTGAAGAATCTAAATTTAAAAAACTTATCACTAGGCCAAGATTTATTTAAATTCAAAATCGCACAGCCAGTTTATGTTCGTTTCTTAGTGGTCTTTAAATCTGCATATTTAGATTCAATTTTAAATTCAATTACATTTTTTAGAATGTATTTTCTAATTTCTTCCATATTTTGTCATTGATCAATTACGGTTTGAATGGAGAATTATTCGGTATTCGGTTGCTTTTCGGTTCTTTTATGATCAATAAATATGTGCTTTTTTCTTACCTGAAATGGATATTTACAGATACCGGCGGGGGTGTAGTTTCACCATCACGTATACGCCCTGTTGCTCCGCCGGCTGATAATAAGCCTGTGTGCTAGTGCTAGTTTCTAAAGCGTTACCAAATCTGCATATTCAGTTTTTAGAATTTAAAAAATCAATTTTTTGCCAATTTTTGCAAATTTTAATGATGTAACCCCTAATCTTTTTTTGAAACTTCGAAAAAATTTTCAAAATTTTTTTTTTAACCGGACACGCCTATATCGAATCAGCTGTTAATGCTGATCAAGAATATATATGATTTATGGGGTCGGAAATGACTCCTTCACGTTTTACAAGCATCTGCCTAAAAGTATAATACAATTTTTTGAGTCGATATTTATTGTTAAGAATATGCAAATTTTTCCAAAAAAAATATGTTTAAAAAACTCATAACTAAGTCAAAAATGCATTAATTTAAATTCGGACAACGGTCCTGTGCTAGTTTCTAAAGCGTTAACAAATCTGCATATTCAGTTTTTAGAATTTAAAAAATCAATTTTTTGCCAATTTTTGCAAATTTTAATGACCCCTTTTAATTAACCCCTTATCTTTTTTTGAAATTTCGAAAAAATTTTCAAAATTTTTTTTTTAACCGGACACGCCTATATCGAATCAGCTGTTAATGCTGATCAAGAATATATATGATTTATGGGGTCGGAAATGACTCCTTCACGTTTTACAAGCATCTGCCTAAAAGTATAATAAAATTTTTTGAGTCGATATTTATCGTTAAGAATATGCAAATTTTTCCAAAGAAACAATGTTTAAAAAACTCATAACTAAGTCAAAAATGCATTAATAGGCAAAATCAAATTTTGGAATAAAAAAATATTTTTTAACATCAGAATAATGACTTAAATACACAAGGGAAACTTAACCGATAGGCGATTACAACGTACATAATAGTTTTGTAAAAGATAAACGCAAGCATAAATAAAACAAAAGACATAATATTAATAGTATATAGGCAAAATCAAATTATGAAGGAAAAAAAAAACATTCCTTACGATAAGAAAAATGACTCCAATGCACAAGGAAAACTTAAAGGAAAAGCGATTACAACGTGCATAATAGTTTTGTAAGAGATGGGTCAACGTAAGCATAAATAAAACAAAAGAAAGACATAATATTAATAGTATATAGGCAAAATTAAATTTTGAAATAAAAATAATATTTTTTAACATCAGAATAATGACTTCAATGCACAAGGAAAGCTTAAAGGAAAAGCGATTACAACGTGCATAGAAGTTTTGTAAAAGATGGGTCAACGCAAGCATAAATAAAACAAAAGATAGACATAATATTAATAGTATATAGGCAAAATTAAATTTTGAAATAAAAATAATATTTTTTAACATCAGAAAAATGACTTCAATGCACAAGGAAAACTTAAAGGAAAAGCGATTACAACGTGCATAGAAGTTTTGTAAAAGATGGGTCAACGCAAGCATAAATAAAACAAAAGAAAGACATAATATTAATAGTATATAGGCAAAATCAAATTTTGAAATAAAAATAATATTTTTTAACATCAGAATAATGACTTAAATACACAAGGAAAACTTAAGCTATAGGCGATTACAACGTTCATAATAGTTTTGTAAAAGAAAAATAAATAAAACAAAAGAAAGTAAATGCTCCGAAGTGTGCACTCGGTGGCTACACAAAATAAACTGAAAAGCGTAGGGCCGTCAGGGCCCAGGAAAGCTCGGAAGCTAGAAGAAGAAACTGCTAGTCAGAGTAATTGTTTTATCAGGATTGCCAGATGTGGCAGATACTGCCACAACATCTGAGAGAATATGGCCACTTTGGGCACTTCAGTTATATATTAATCGATTAACGATTTTACGTAATAATTGGTTGAAGAATCTAAATTTAAAAAACTCATCACTAGGCCAAGATTTATTTAAATTCAAAATCGCACAGCCAGTTTATGTTCGTTTCTTAGTGGTCTTTAAATCTGCATATTTAGATTCAATTTTAAATTCAATTACATTTTTTAGAATGTATTTTCTAATTTCTTCCATATTTTGTCATTGATCAATTACGGTTTGAATGGAGAATTATTCGGTATTCGGTTGCTTTTCGGTTCTTTTATGATCAATAAATATGTGCTTTTTTCTTACCTGAAATGGATATTTACAGATACCGGCGGGGGTGTAGTTTCGCCATCACGTATACGCCGTGTTGCTCCGCCGGCTGATAATAAGCCTGCATTTCGAACGTCCGATCAAAGATTGTTTGCGATCGAAAAGCTGTTTGAGGAGCAGCCTCAATTAGGTTCTGACCAGGCCCGGTAATGGAAGGACTCGAGTCGCTGCTCCTCGCTGGCCCCCAGCTCCTGCTCCTCCTGTTCCTGTTGACCTCCTGCTCCTCCTTGTCCCACGGGGAAGTGCATTCAAAGTGATGCTCTGTTCTGTTTTCAATTTGGTTACATTCCCCATTTACACGGCTGTCCCCCCTTTGCGCTCGGTCCTTTGGTCTCTGGTACGTCTCTGGCTGAGGTGAATCCCGGACTGGCAGGACCTGCAGTCCTTTTTCCGCCCCGCCATCAGCGCCCCGCTCGCCGCCACTCTATTCAAATGAATCCCCATTTGGCTTCCACTTGACAATGGCAGCGTGCTCCCTCCAGTCGGAGCTCCTGCAGCGAGGGATGCCGGGTGTGTGGGTGCGTCAGTGAACTTAATTTGGTCACACACAATTGATTCTTTTTACAGGTGCTGGGTCCCTCCGCCGACCCCCAGACAGACAGAAGGCAGCACTGCCAGACTTTCTTAGTGACTCTTCCGTGGTCCATATTCCCTGTAAATACAAAATACATACATATATAATATAGGAAAAAGAAAGTGTGCTGGAAATTATATATTACACATAATTGATATTTAGATTATAGGACTTAATGGCGAGTCCGGAAACCTTTTCCCTCAGTGCTGAAATAGGTAAATCGAGGGAGGAGCCGGACCTGGAGCAGCTGGAAACTGGAGCCAGTGACGACATGTTTGCTGCCTTGTGCAAAACTCGTTTTGTAATTTGTGGCTGAAACAATGCAATTAAGTTGACATTAAGTGAAGTTCGCCCTGCCTGGCTCGCCTGGCTAGAAGCTCCTGTTAGATCCTGGATCCTAGATCCTGGAACCGGTCGCCCCTGTCCGCCTTGGAGGTCACCACATCTCCACTCGGCAGCCACCACATGTCATTCTATATGACACCCTTCTGGCTCCTGGCTGACTCCTTCCTGCTAGGTCCTTCCTCCCAGATGCCTGCAGTGGTAATGGGATCTAAAAGGGCACTTTGAGCGACCGGCGGAGACCGTTTTTGCGGCCATCGGGGTCACCACTCAGCTGGACACTAAGCCAGAGTCCTGCCAGAGCTCCGCTGACCCCAAGTAGTCCGGCTATTGATGGAGCAAAGCCTGTGCTTTTAACTAATTTCACAAATTTTCTGTTATTAAAATTCTACGTGAATTGAAGTTTATTCCTTGCAGGCCAGGAAATCTCTACAGATATTTATAAGAGCCTCTTTCTATATAATTTCTTCATTTTCATATAGGATTTCTTGGCTTATCCTTTGGGTGACTCCTTAAAGGTTGTATTTGGTATTTTTTCAGGGGATTTCCTTCAAGAGATTCTTGCTTTTGTGCCTATTAATTGGCCTGGCAAATGTTTTTCGATATTTATTCAGATTTTCCTTGGGATTTTTCACCATTAACACCCCTCGCTGCAATCCAATTTCATTTGCTGCCGTTTTTGGCGAAAGTTTCGAGTGATGCAATTATCCTGCGAGTGCTGCTGCTGCCGCTGCTGGTGGTGGTGCATTCGAACTGCGGTCGTCCTGGGTCCACTTCCTGTCCCACGGGTAAGGGAGGACCTGCTGCCAGAGGCTGGCATCAAATGCGATGAGCGGTGAACGCATTCGCAAAGAGCGGCAGTCAAGTGGAGAATTACTGAAATTAATTTTGAAACATGTTCGCAACTTTAATGAGATTTGCCAGTGTGTGTGTGCGTGTGTGTTCTCATGTATGCTGCGGCTTTAGTGGGTTAAGCGGCTTATGTTGTTGCTAAGTGGCAAAAGAGCAAACCACCGAATGGTAAAAAGCATAATTAGTTGCATGCAACATCATGGCCACTGACACACACACACACACACACGCGCACACACACGCGCGCGCACACCCCACTCGCCTTTTCTCCGTCGCCAGCTGAAAAGGGACTTTCCCGGAAACCCATTAAAGCCAAAAGCCGAAAGCTGAAAACTGTTTTGTGCAACTTTTCCTACTCATTTGCTGCATTTTTCCTTCGGCCTGCGCAGTAAAGAATAATTTTGTGCGGAAGTCCTGCTAGATTTTCCAAGGATACGCTATACTTTATACCGTTTTCATAGGTTTTTCTTGCCATGAGTAATTAAAACTAAAACCTTGAAGCATTAAAGACTGCAAAAAAGCTCGCTAAAAATATCTTAAAAATTAATTGTTATTCCAAAGATGATGTAGAGAGCAGAAACCTTAATTTCCACAACCAATAAACCCTTTAAACCCTCCAAATATATCCCTTACGGATCCTAATACGTACTTTCTGCCTCATATCTCCACCGACAAGTGTCAATGTTTAATGGTTAAATCAAGCAATTAAGCGATTGCATAAATTATTCAGCTAAAGCCATGTCTTGTCATTAGGCTAAATGGTTTTGTACATTTTTGCCTCGCCAATTAATTTGATTTGAAGGCGATTTAAGTGATTACCAGTAAGGGTTTACCTGTTCCCAAGTACTGCTGAGTGTCCTGTGTGTGTGTTCACCTATTGATATTATTGTCCTTTGCCGCCTCAATCCCCCTCCTCTCGGCCCCCTCGGAGGAATGACTCACTTCAGAGCTGTTTGTCACTGGACTGCCAAAGTATTTTCCGGGGAAAACTTCTTCGGGCGAGCTGAAGTAAAAAGCAAACTCAACCAAGAAAATTGAATTCGAGAAAAAGGGTGAAGAAAGGCGGCCCTGCTGCCGGGGGAGAGGGGAGGCAAGTGAATTAGTGGGCAAAACTAAAACTGAAACTAAAAACTCAGCAAGATTAATAGGAACACGTAAAATGTAATTATTTTCCTGTACTTGTGCTATTTGTGCACATGGCAGGGGGAAGGGCTGACAGAGAGAGAGAGCGAGGAAATGCTGGAAAATGGAGCGAATGGAGCGTTGGGGGAAATGGGAAAGCTTCACGCGCCCGGCATGACAACTTTGAGGAGGATTTTTAGCCCCAGCCAGGGACTGGCACGGCAGCAGCACGGCGCTCCTGCTCCTGCTCCTGGTCCTGGTCCTGGTCCTGGCCCTAGCCTGCTCCTGGCCTGCTCCTGGTCCTCCTCCTGACCATGTGTGTGCGTGTGTGCTCGTTGCTGCCCGTCTCTCCTTCGCTCTCCTCCGTTCCGCACAAGTTTGTTGTTTCGCCCCAAGTAGTTTTCTTGTGTAATTATAATTGCATAATTTATTTATAATATGATTTTCATGCTGTTTTCCCGGCCAGGAGAATAAAGAGGAAAATGGAGAAAGGAGAGTGGAGAGTGGAGAGTGGAGAGTGGAGAGTGGAGAGTGGAGAGTGGAGAGTGGAGAACCGGAGGGAAGAGCCGGCTGATAGGAACCCTCACAGCGCAGTTTAGTTTATGTATCACCAAATGCGTTTGCTTCTGCCGTTTCGGCTTCTGCCTCACTTATAGTACACTCTCACACACACACACAGAGAGATTGGCATGTACACTGAAGAAAACCACTGACTCTTTTGAATTCTGCACGGAAATTGCTAGAAGCCTTGATTTAAATAAGGCAACAGTGCGCACTATCACAAAGAAAAGGCATATACATACTATAACTTTTGTTTAAACTTAAGCAAATGTATGAAACTTGATGAATTACAAACCACGTTTTGGACAATAAGAAATTAGTTTGCTGCCAATTTGGAATTGTGAGAACGTAACCCCTTAACACGTGGATTTCTAGGAACGTAACATCCGCCAAGGTGTATGGTATTGCCAAAGACATTACACTCTATAAGATGCCTTACGACCATACATTCGTTTTGCAATATGAAATCGTTGTCTTTGCACGTTTTTTGCGCGTCGCACACCTAATACCCTATTATTATATAAGTGTATCCGATCATCTATCAAATGTACTACCGTCGAATGTTAATATAGGAGGCAACATGTGCCTTCCGAAATGATCTAAGGATTTATAAGCTAAAGGGTATCTTTTGATTCGTCAGGAAACATACTCCATTTGCCGTTCACTTTCACACCATAAGGGCCTGCCCACCTTGCATCAAGCTTTAGCTGCAACTGGTTAAATATACATATTATCGATATATTTATATGCTTTTATCGATAACCATATGTCAGATCCTTACCATATCTATTTTTCACATCAAATTTGTTATCTGCATTGGAAGAAACGAAAACGAGAGCGAAACCCAAAAGCGAAATGTCTTTCACAACCCCCGCAGCCGCCGGACCCTGGAGCCACGGATTCACCAATGCCTCCGCCGCCGCCTCCGCCTCCGCCGGTCCCGATCCGAGATCCTTCAGGCAGCCCAACGGCAGTCTCGGCCGCCGGCGCTTCCACCAGGGCCCTGGCGGAGACCCGGACGCCACGGAGCGGCCGGCCAAGCGGGCGAGGGAGGATCCCCACGGTGCAGAGGACATCATGGATGATGAGATGATCGGCGTCGCACCAGCGACGAGAGGTCCCGCAGAGCTCGAGGCCGGCTATGAGGCCGACTGTGAGGACGCCGATGACGGTGACGGTGACTACAACGTCTACTTCAATTGAACTGAACTGAACTGAACTGAACTGAATCAAGATGAACACCTTTTTTTTCTGCCACCACAAATCGCTCGCTGCGCTTCTTCAAGACAATAAACAATACTAAGATGAGTAACGGCGATGCATTCGTTTTGCAATGTGAGGTTCTTTTTTTCTATGGCAAAAATTGCGCTTGTATGTGAGTCGACACAATAGGAAGCAAGTGCGTATGTGTGCGTGAGTATGTTCTTTGCTCGTTGCTTGACATATTTTTCACACATCGCACGCTTAATACCCTAACGTTTCTATATTAAGACGTATATCCAGTCATAACTATCAAATGTCTTATATTTCAATAATTATCCTATCAAATATTAGTTTTTTTTTGTTATGTGAGTCACCAAATGGCTTCCAAAATGCACTTAAAACTTAAAAAAAAGAAGGGTATACTTGTATATTTTGAACAATCAGTATAGGCGGAAATGCAAGAGAGCCTGAGAGAGCTCACTCGTCTCTATAATTCCATTGCCTTTACCTATGCCATATTTCTCGCAGTGCACGGTTTGGGGAAGCCCCAGGCCGCCCTCAGACAGGCCTGGGCCTGGGAAATGCCCAGAGCATCCAAACAAACCGAGCAGAGTCAACCGGCCAAACTGCACTTTGGGCTGTGAAGTGAAATGTTGCCAAACTTGCACGGGGACACAGGTGGTGTTGCAGGGGGTGGGCAGGGGCGGAGCGGGAAGGGGATGTATGTACGTGCCAGTGCCTCAAGTTCATTATGTCTGGCCATATAAATTTCACTTGGCCACAGACCGAAATCGGAGTCAAATGGCTCCGGCGGCATTTTAGGTGTATTATATGCCACGTGCACTCACACCTCGTACACACACACACACACACACACCCAGCTGGGGCAGGGGAACAGGGGAGAAATATGAAAAGTCATTATTTTTTGGTTGTGTTCTCAGGGCTGCCCAATCGGTGCTTTAAATGAGGGCTGGCATGGCGTCCAATTGGACTGGCAGGGTTGCCAGGAGCACTGGCCTTGGTATTGGTATTGGTATTGGTATTGGTATTTTCGACAGACCGATATAAGTCGGAATAAGTGCTGGAAAGTATGCAAAGTGTCGACGAGTTGAAGGCATTCACTCTTGTGTGTTGCCGAGGTGCTTAAATACCTGTGCTGATTTGCGAAAATAACCTGATTTTACAGACTGGCAGAATGCAACATTCTTGGCCACTAAAATGGAAAGGATTGAGGGTTCTGTTCAGGATTTCTTGGTTATATTATTGAAGGTAATT
This sequence comes from Drosophila bunnanda, assembly GCA_035046265.1. Lineage (NCBI taxonomy): Eukaryota > Metazoa > Arthropoda > Insecta > Diptera > Drosophilidae > Drosophila > Drosophila bunnanda. The sequence goes on along the minus strand of JAWNOB010000083.1, from coordinate 2,191,522 downwards.
ACGTTTTCTAATATACTTTACATTCAATTCCCTTGAAGCAATGTTGGTTGTTATATTTATTTAAGAAATCCTTCTTTAAGTCAGTCTCGCCTGCAGTAGGGTCTCCTCTCTCCACACACACACACCTACTCCCACTCTTTCCCTGCCTCTCCTTACCCTCTCCTGTGCCTCGGCCAACTCTATTATATATTAATCAAGTCTAAGAACTCCTTGGGGCGCCGCCCAACACTCACTCCTGGCGCCAGTCGCTTGCCAACACTGGCCACGTATTAGCAACACAGATAATCATCAAAATACATCAACAAACTTATTGGGGGAAGGTGTGGGTGCTGAGCGTGACAGTCCATGCAAATGCAGCCAGAGGGGGGAGGGATGCTGAGGGGGGATCTGCAGGTAACAGGTAATCGTAATTGAAACAAAAGTTGTAGCCAAAGAAACTGTAGCATACGTTGCGGCGCCTTAAAAACCCATTTCCCACTGTTGACACGTGCCGCATCGTGCCGTGGCCTCAACGCCCGCCCCCCCGCCCCCCCGCCGCCGCCTCTCGCCAGCTTTCCACACCCCTAAAGAGCTGGAAAATTCCCATCCCCATCCCCAACCCCTCCCCACTCCTCTGTGGGTGAGGCGACAGCGCCCCCGTATGAAAATCACGCGACCGCATGCGAAGTAAACAACGTGAAATGAAAGTCATGCGTCGCATTTTAAAACGCGCGCGCTCCGTTGTCCCAGAACGTGCCTCCGCCCCCCTTTGCTGCTGCTCCCCACCTCCCTCCCTTGCCCCCCCTGCCCCTGGCTCACCTTTGGAACACCCTTAACCCATGGACAGCCGGAGTCCGCATCCTGCCATGTCCTGCCCTGCTTTTCCCAGAGATGCGCATAATTTAAAAGACAAATTTGCGTCGCCAGAGACTCTGATGAAGATGGGTGAAAGCGGAGGATGGGTAGGGGTAGCGGGGCAGGCCTTGGGGTAGAGTGAGGGGTAGGCTAAGGGCAGGGGTTATAGGGTGGGGTTCGGGGTTAAGGGTAAGGTGTGATGATGTGATGGTGTGAAGGTGCCAAGGAGGTGCCCTTACAGAGAGACAAAACGGAAATGCGCCAAAGTAAACATCGATTATCAATTAATTTCCTATTTTGTATAATAAAAAACCAAAAGAAACCCCCTTAAACTAATACTTAAATAATTTTATAACAATGTTTATGGTTTACATCTCAAATCATAAAGCAATCTGCAGCAGAAGAACAACCTTATTCTCTCTCTGTGTTGCCGAGATGCATTTTGTAAAATACACCTCATTATTGTTATTGTGCTGCTCGGTGCTCGGTGCTCGGTGCTGCGGTAACCTCAGGAAGCCTGAAAGGACCTCCTGTAAGGACACCGCACCACCGCACCCCACCCCACTCCCAAGGAGCATTAGCATTCGCAGTCGCTGTCGCATTCGTCACGTCGCATGTTTGGCTTCAGTCGTGCAGCGAGACGGAAATGGCAACAAAGTACAAAGCAATTTAATAAATGCCGGAATCACGTGAAGGTGTTAAACAAAACATTCAGGCCCAAAACCGAGTCGAGCCGGGCCCACTTCCCTTTTTGGCCCAGAAGTCCTTGAAGGCGGCGAGAAACCAAAGGGTGGCGGAGCTACAAGATGAATTCGCTGGGAAAAGGCGGTGTAATTGAAATATTCGTTGCGTTACAAGCTGCAACAGGTTGTGACACAAGTTCATTTTGTTGCTCCTAAAAATTGAGTTCAAGGCAGATCCTTTCCACTTAGCAGATCTTCGTCTTTGCCAGCATTGGCCATTTGTGGCTCTTTACGGGGAAAGCCGTCATTTCAATTGGTATTTCTCTATCTTCCTTCATTTCCTACTCTTTCCGTCTTAGCTTCTCTCTTCTCTCTTTCTTATCCTGCATATCCCTAAACACATTCCCAAAATATTGCCCAGAGTCCTGAAAAGGCTCGCATTTTTTAATACCCTTCAAGAGGTATAATAATTTTTGTCAAAATCTTGTGAAGGAGTCGTTTCCGACCCCATAAATTATATATATTATTGATCAACATCAACAGACGAGTCGATCTGGACATGTTTGGTAGAGAAAAAAAAATTTCAAAAATTTTTCAAAATTTGAAAATTTGATAAGGGGTTACATCGTTAAAATTGTCAAAAATAGGCAAAATTTTCAAATTTTTTCAATTTTAAATGAAGTATGCAAATTTGTTAACCTAATAAAAACTAACATAGGAAAGCTTTCCGAATGGAAATTAATGCTTTTTTGGCCAAGTTATGAGATTTTTAAACTTTGATTTGTCGATAAAATAGTCATGTAAAAATACCGATAAATACCGACTAAAAGAATGGTATTGTAATTGTAGTCAGAAGCTTGAAACTCTGTGAAGGAGTCGTTTCCGACCCTATAAATCATATATATTCTTGATCAGCATCAAAAACTGAATCGATCTAGCCATCTCCGGCAAAAAACAATTTTTTTCAAAAATTTTCAATTTTTGCAAAAAAAGGAAAGGGGTTACATCATTAAAATTGCCAAAAATTGGCAAAATTTTCAATTTTAAACGAAGTATGCAGATTTGTTAACCTAATAAAAACTAACATAGGAAAGCTTTCCGAATGGAAATTAATGCTTTTTTGGCCAAGTTATGAGATTTTTAAACTTTGATTTGTCGATAAAATAGTCATGTAAAAATACCGATAAATACCGACTAAAAGAATGGTATTGTAATTGTAGTCAGAAGCTTGAAACTCTCTGAAGGAGTCGTTTCCGACCCTATAAATCATATATATTCTTGATCAGCATCAAAAACTGAATCGATCTAGCCATCTCCGGCAAAAAACAATTTTTTTCAAAAATTTTCAATTTTTTGAAAAAAAGGAAAGGGGTTACATCATTAAAATTGCCAAAAATTGGCAACATTTTCAATTTTAAACGAAGTATGCAGATTTGTTAACCTAATAAAAACTAACATAGGAAAGCTTTCCGAATTGAAATTAATGTTTTTTGGCCAAGTTATGAGATTTGTAAACTTTGATTTGTCGATAAAATAGTCATGTAAAAATACCGATAAATACCGACTAAAAGAATGGTATTGTAATTGTAGTCAGAAGCTTGAAACTCTCTGAAGGAGTCGTTTCCGACCCTATAAATCATATATATTCTTGATCAGCATCAAAAACTGAATCGATCTAGCCATCTCCGGCAAAAAACAATTTTTTTCAAAAATTTTCAATTTTTTGAAAAAAAGGAAAGGGGTTACATCATTAAAATTGCCAAAAATTGGCAAAATTTTCAATTTTAAACGAAGTATGCAGATTTGTTAACCTAATAAAAACTAACATAGGAAAGCTTTCCGAATGGAAATTAATGCTTTTTTGGCCAAGTTATGAGATTTTTAAACTTTGATTTGTCGATAAAATAGTCATGTAAAAATACCGATAAATACCGATAAAAGAATGGTATTGTAATTGTAGTCAGAAGCTTGAAACTCTGTGAAGGAGTCGTTTCCGACCCTATAAATCATATATATTCTTGATCAGCATCAAAAACTGAATCGATCTAGCCATCTCCGGCAAGAAAACAAAATTTTCAAAAATTTTCAATTTTTGCAAAAAAAGGAAAGGGGTTACATCATTAAAATTTTCAAAAATTGACAAAAAATTTAATTTTTATAATTTGAAAACTTAGTATGCAGACTTGTTAGGCCTTTCAAAACTAGCACAAAATAGCTTTCCGAATTGAAATTAATGCATTTTTGGCTTAGTTATGACCGATGGCACATTTGAACCCATGATCAGCCATAGAGTATACAGACTTCGGCTTTCCGAAGTTCCTTTCCTGTTATCACAAAATATTAATAACAACGCTTCACTAGACTTTCTGAATTCCAAGCTATCTTCGGGAATATTTCAATAATTTTTGAATTCACAAATAAAATGATAATATAAATTAAAATATAATAAATAAATAAATAATAAAATACCTTACCTTACTTTCTGTAGAGCAATATTTCTTAAATCCTTTATTTGTAGATAGAAATTCTAAAATAAAAATAACAAAACACAGAAAATATTAAATAATATGTATAAAAATGTAGTGATACTATTTTACTATTTATTGTTGCTCAAATTTGATTATATTGTTTCTAAATATATTCCTAGGCAGAAATGAATGTTTCCGTATAAGAAATACGTATAAAACTCACAAATTAAAGCAAAACTAATTTAAATAAATATTTTTCAAAGATTTTCAAAGATAACCTTGCTTTTTAAAACCATTTCCTTGGCTTTTCCTTTAATTAGTACCCAATTGGACACTTGAAAAGCTTTCCAGCTCATTAGCAGACAAGGAATTTAATTGATTTTGACACAAATTGCGGTCAGGAAATTCTTTTTTTTTTTAGCTTTTTGGCACCAGTCTAATTTACTCGTTCATTCGCTTTAATAACTGTCAATGCGATGATGTCCTGTCCGCTCTCCCTCTCTCAGTCCGTTGTCCTTTTCCCTATCCCTGTCCCTGTCCCTGTCCCCGTCTCGCTCTGCGGCGACGGCGTCAGCTGTTAATAATGAACGAGGCGTGTCGGTATTAAATGCGACTCTGACCTCAACAGCAGCAAAAGGCAACAAAAAGCGAGGAAAAGCAGGAAAAAATCAGGAAAAATAGCAACGCGGTTACCTTTGGTTGTTGTCTTTATTGGCAACCGGCGTTGTTGTAGCTGCAGCTGGAGCTGCACTGAGAGAAAAGAATGGGGAACAGCCCTCAAATCGTCTTACTTTATCCTTGCACTTTGCAACATGCCCCAGAAGCGTTTTTACACTTTTAAACAAGACTGAAAACTAACCTTGGGAAAACTAAGTTTATATACCTTTGCAATTTCCAATTGAAATTTAGGATAGAATCTGAAATGGATCATAACTAAACTGAATATATATTTATTAATATTTTTATATGAACATTTTACCTACAAATCAAAGCTCAGAACTGGACCAAAAAGGCATTAATTTTAATTCGGAAAACTGTTCTATGCTAGTTTTTATTAAGTTAATAAATTTGCATACTTCATTTAGACTTTAAATAAATTACAATTTTTATCAATTTTTGACAATTTTAATGATGTAACCCCTTACCAAATTTTGAAAAAATGGCAAAAAATTGTTTTTTTTTCCTACATGCCTAGAAAGATTCGCCTGTTAATGCTGATCAAGAATATATATAATTTATAGGGTCGGAAATGTCTTCTTCACAGTTTTACAAGCTTCTGACTGAAATTATAATACCATTTTAAGGAAATAAAAATAGCTCACAAAAGTAAATTAATTTAAAGAATATATCTTTACAATCCCATTTTTTATGGTGTAGTTGAGTCCTGGCATTGACAGTTGCCGGATTCGGATTCCATATCCCGGATCCGGCTGAGCAGGCCATGGCAATGGCGGCTGATCTTGTTCCGTTTACCTTTTCGAGTGTCCTTTGTTGCCACCTCCGCCAGTCTCTCTTTCTCTCCTCTCTCTCTCTTTCTACGCCCCTTTTGGGGTGGTGACCTGACATCAATTTGTAATTTCAATTAAAAATTTAAACGGCGAATGAGCATTCGCTCGCCCGAACCGGACTGTCGACCGTTTAACGTTAAAAGGGATATATGTTATATGTAAGGACTTCTTGGCCAGTTGCCGCATAAATACGGATACATAAAAATATGCCACTACATACACACACACATAGAGAGGGAACCATAATTTGATATAGCGTATGCTCAAAATGGCTGCCCCCGGGCACTTAATTTGATTTCTTTTCCAAAATGGCTTTTGCTCTGTGTGCGGGAAAGAGGGAAATCCCCTCTTAAAGACACGCACACGCACACTCAGAGCATTTAAGCCAACTGGGAGTGCAAATTGGGTTACTACACACACACTCGCATAGACACACTGCCCTTCCGTAGCCCTTTTTATTGGCCATAAGTTTATATTCGAAGCGAGTGTTACATTTCGAAGAGCACACTCCCTGGGAAGGAAGCCTGTAACTCAAAGGTGTTTCTTGCAACTTGCTGCAATAAAATGTTACTTCTAATTGAACAACTGCTATCTGCAGTTTATTTTTATATTCTGCACTCTAATAACTAACCGAATTCTTCAATAAATAATACATTTTGCACACTCCAAAAATGTTTTTCCTTTAATTTTGGGTTTCTTCCTAGGCGAGCCCATAAAAGTAGGCAATGGAAATTGCACAGAAAAGAAAGCCTGCAGTTTGCCACGGTTGCCCCTAGCGGCAGCCTGCCTCTTCCTGCCGCCGCCATTAGAGACACCCACGAAAGTGTCAACTTCCGCACCCTCAGAAGCACGCACACTCGCACACACACACAGAGACAGAGACATACATATATAGAGGTAATGTCTCGTCTTGACTAAAAGCATGTCAAATTTTTGCACATCGACGCAGGGAGAGATGGAAAACGCTAGCGAATGCCTGCGAGAATGCATGATTGAATGATTGAGAAATTAATACACACACACACACACACACACACACACGGGAACACTCGCTCACACACACACACACACACACTCTGGCAGAGGAGAAACCATCAATGGCGGCAGCTTCGTGAAATTATTCCATTTCACTTTACAACTGAATGCAAATTACATGCTGTAATTTCCTGCAAGAAAGCAAGAAATGAAGCGAAATGAATGTGGCACACACACACACACACGCACACCCCTCTCAGACATTCACACACTCACACACACACACGCACAACAAATGTATTTTGCGCCGAGCGGAAATAAAAATAAATTCGAAAAGTTAATATTAAATGTGTGCTACATTGGAAACATATTGTGTGAGAGTGTGTGTGTGTGTGGTGTGCCTTCCCTTACCCTTACACCCCCTCCCCCTCTTGCACTTTACACCCCCTCCCCCTCCCCTGTACTGGGCTTCGCTCCGCTGACGCTGATTTTCCACATGCCTAGCAGACAACGGCGTCCCCCTTAACTTCAGCCTCTCCTGCCACGCCCCTGCAGCCATTACAGCGCCCCCCCCCCCTGCGACGCCCCTTTGTAGTCACTCGAAATACACACTCGCACACACACACACACACACACACACGGAGGCGCCGGCGGGCAGTCAGTCGGGGAAAACCCCTCGATCACCCTCACCCCCACCCGCTATAAACAATTGCGCATTTTCAGCGCCGTTTGCTTACAGTTTCCTTTTATTTGGTTTCACTGTACTCTCTCCGTCGTGTTATTGCTTTATTTGTTTTTCGATTTTATATTCCCCATGTGTGTGGGTGTGCGTGTGCTTTTTTGCAATATTTTGTTGTTGTTACTGCTTTTTTCTTTGCCTGTATTTTTGTGCTTGGCGCATTTTTACATTTTTATATAGAGAGCCATTTCCATTGGACTTTTATTCTTTTTAATTTGCCCGTCATTTTGGCGTGTGTGTTTTTTTTATTATTTTAATTTTTTTGCACTTGCAGTTAATTTTTTTATTGTTATTATTTTCGCTCTCATTGTTGCGGGTTTTCTTCCCAGCCTTTCCCTTCGGTTTTCCCTGCAACTGGACATTGGTGATTTTCCCTCTGATTTTTTTTTTCGTTTTTTTTTGCTTTTTGGCCAACGCGTAAAATATGCTTAAATATTTTAAATTTAATCACACGCTCCGCTGGCTTCGGCAAATACGTCAATGCATATGCAAACAAATGATGTGGAGCCGTTTTGGCCCAGGGGGATGGAAGGGATGGAGGGGATGGAGGGGATGGAGGGGAGGCACACACACAACAGCCTTCAAAGCGGCACACACACTTGCGCTCGCTCAGGTGAGCCACTCGAAGGGATGCGTCTGTTTGCGTCTGGACCAGCCAAGGGTTAAGCGGCAGAGGGGTATGAGGGGTATGAGGGGAAAGTCCCAGCGGGGGGGCAGCAGGTGGAAAACCCAGCGGGAGGGTGGTAGGAAATCAATGCCGTTAAACATTACCGGCAATTAAGGATGCATTCAATTGCCACCGCATAATCGTGGCCACAATTTCGACAATTGCAGCGTCAACGGAATTCTCTACGATTATTTATTCTTGGATAAAGCCAAATAATTTTAAAAAATATTGTAAGGATATGCAAAATATTCCAGAAAACATAAATTATATCAAAACTTAAGGATTCTGTTGGGATAATACCAAAAACTTAGGCTTAAGTTTTAACTACAAACTATCATTCTACATTCCCTAATACTTTCCAAAACCTTCAAATTAAAGTAGCTAACAATTTAAAATATGTTGTCAAAAATCCGTAAAATATTACATATATTATAATTTATAAAAATGCGTAAAGGATTCTTTAAAAAATTGCCAAATGAAATTAAAATTTAATACATAAAAATACCTAAAAGGATTCTTCCAAATACTGCCAAGTGCTGTCTTAAAATTAAATACAGTTAAGAGTCTTGCTACTGTTATAGCTTAAAACATATAACTAAATAAAGACATAAACAAACATTTAATTTAATAAATATTTATTATATATAAAACTTAATCTCCTTCTTTTTTTTGTTGAATTTTCCACAAATAATTAAATAAAAATATCCTACGTAAGATATACTCTGCAAAATTCAAATATATTTAAGCTCAAATTGCAACAGAAATATTTCGCAACGCTCTAAGTGATCTTCCACCTTCGTTCACAGTCCTGCCACAAATTCCATGTTTACACTTGATGCTAAATGAATATTGAACAGTATATATTGCATATATTTTGGTGCCTGCAAATCACTGGAATTGCTATTTAGGACATGTTACCAGCAGAGGAGCAAAGCCACCCAGGACCGAGTCGCAAGTGCAAGCCATTAAAATCCATGCCGGATGCAAATTTCCGCACTTTCCTTCCGTTGCCTGCGCCTCGCCTCGCCTCGCCTCGCCTCGAATTTGAATTAATTTCATTCGATTTGATTTCACTTGGAGCATGAATTAGTGAGAAATGATTAACAAATGCTTCTCGGGTGCCGGAATATATAGTATATCTGGCAGCTGTACAGGATTCCTGGGAGCACTCCCTGCATACCTACATATATAAGCCAGAGTATCCATTATGGCGCTTCATGCATTTTTAAGCTGTGATTGTTATTATTATTATTATCAGTATAGAGGGGGCTCCCTCCTATATTTGCTTTCGATTTCCCAATTGCAGCGGCAATTGATGCAAATTAAAATCAGAGCCCGAAACCAACCGAAACCGAATTCCATTTCCGCCCAAGCAGGACTCTTGATTACCTAAGTGTGTCAGTGAGGACTTGAGCGAGCAGCTGGCCAATTGAGGAGGAGGTCGAGTGCCGGAGTGCCGGAGTGCTGGAGTGCCGAGTGCCCGGCTTATGCAGCATTATGCACGCATTTAGTTTTGGCTGGCATTCGGCCATATTGCTCATACGCCGTGTGGGCGGCCGGCAGCAGGTAACCCGAATCTGCATCTGTGCCCCTGTGCAATTTGCATTTCGCATTTTGCTGCCAACTTGTAATTAAGTTTCGAGTGCAATGCCAGTTTATCGGCTAACCGAGTCCAAATGCATCTTGTAATTGTTCAAAAACATTTGCCAGAATCCCCATATCCCGGCAGCTCCGGTTTCCCGAATTCCATCTCGGATCCCTTTGACTCTGGCCCGGGCCCCTCCTGGGCTGACACTTGAATATTGTATTTCGATTCAATATTGGCGTCTTCCGGCTGACTAGGCTGGGCGGGAGGCAGCAGGAGGCGGCAGGAGGTCCTTCTCCCAGCCTTAGCCGGGTTGCGAACCCCGGGAAAAGAGAATTTATAGCGAGATTTATGGCAGGCGACACGGAGAGAAAGGATTATTCGGGCTAAGGCTAAGAGAAAAGGCCAATAAGAGAGGGCGAGTCAAGAATGGTCTCTAAGGACCCGCTGCCGCCATAAACAAAGTTCAATCGATTGCAATTAAAGGACATGCCTACACTTCACTCGTAAGGTAAATTATTAATTATTTTTATAAAAGAAAAATGTCACTAAAATCAAGCTTAAATGTGTTATAAAGTTGACATTAAAATAAAGCCATGGAAATGATATAAAATCTGCTTAAATATTCTGTGACAATTAATTAAACAATAATTTCTAAGCTTGTCTATTGTTAGTCAGAAAATCATATAAATGTGAAAAGGCTAGAGGAACCAAGAGAGCTGAGGCAAGAAGGCAGCTAAAGAAACATTACAAAAAACTAAGGGAAAACCAAGGAAAATGGCAACAAAAAACTAATTTTGTCAGCGACGTTGGCGTGGCGACTGACAAGTGACTTGGACTTGGACTTGGACTTGGTCTGGCAGGACGGGGGAGCCCCCTCGCTTGGCATAAATAAAAATTTGTTTGGCAATATGCGCGCCGCGTATTTTGTTGCAAAAGTCTTGCATTAATCTAAATATTTGCATGCTTACGTTGCCCGCCCCAAAGGAGAGCATAAATTGGGCTGAAGCCGGGGGAAAGTGAGGGATTTAACTTTGGCCCTGCCTCCTGCCTGCACTTGGCTTTGCCTATTTATTTATTTTCATCGTCGCCAAATTGTCAACGACTTTTTCGGGGGGACTGAACCGAACTGCTGCGCTGCGAGCCCAAGCGATCGCATTTAAAATGCATTTCGCATGCAATGCAATGATGATGACGACGACGCCGCCGGGGTTGGGAGCTGGTTTGGCGGCCATTTTCCTCCCGCCATTTCCATTTTCCGCTGCCATTTTCACTGCCATTTCCATTGCAAATGCCGCGCCAGCGGGTGCAGCAACAGTAACGCCAAGTAAAAGCTGGCCAAAGTAACGTACTGACTATCAGATACCTCTTATGGTGAGCTAAAGATTTGCATTTCTATAATCTTGCAGGGTATTATAATTTCAGTCAGAAGCTTGCAATTCAGTGAAGGAGTCATTTCCGACCCTTTAAACTATATATATTCTTGATCAGCATTAACAGGCGAATCTTTCTAGGCATGTAGGAAAGAAAAAAAAATTTGACAATTTTTTCAAAATTTGATAAGGGGTTACATCATTAAAATTGTCAAAAATTGATAAAAATTTTGATATTTTAAAATTTTAATTTGAGTAAGCAGATTTGTTAACCTAACAAATACTAGCATAGAACTGCTTTCCGAATCAAAATCAATGCTGTTTTGACTTAGTTATGAGATCTTTAAACATTGATTTGTTGAACAAATTGTCATACAAAAGATCGATAAATATCGACCCAAAAAATGGTATTATAATTTTAGTCAGAAGCTTGAAACAAAGTGAAAGAGTCATTTCCGACCCCATAAACTATATATATTCTTGATCAGCATTAACAGGCGAATCTTTCTAGGCATGTAGGAAAGAAAAAAAATTTTTGCCCATTTTTTCAAAATTTGATAAGGGGTTACATCATTAAAATTGTCAAAAATTGATAAAAATTTTGATATTTTAAAATTTTAATTTGAGTAAGCAGATTTGTTAACCTAACAAATACTAGCATAGAACTGCTTTCCGAATCAAAATCAATGCTGTTTTGACTTAGTTACGAGATTTTTAAACATTGATTTGTTGAACAAATTGTCATACAAAAGATCGATAAATATCGACCCAAAAAATGGTATTATAATTTTAGTCAGAAGCTTGAAACAAAGTGAAAGAGTCATTTCCGACCCCATAAACCATATATATTCTTGATCAGCACGAACAGGCGAATCTTTCTAGGCATGTAGGAAAGAAAAAAAAATTTGACCATTTTTTTCAAAATTGTCAAAAATTGATAAAAAATTTTGTTTTAAACTAAGTATACAGATTTATTACCCTAATAAAAACTAGCAAAACTGCGTGTTGGCAAATTGAAATTAATGAGTTTTTGACCAAGTTATGGCTATTTTAAATATTTATATTTCAACAATTATAATTAGTTATAATTATAAATTATTTTATTCTTATGTATTCAATTGATGTGAAAATAAATATATAATGAACATTGGAAAATTTGTATTTTTTAATTTTTTATAAAATATATATATATATATTGTTTTAATAAATTAAGCCTGCCTTTGCTGCCTCGTGTGCGCCTGGAAATTCATGAAATCCAGAAATTAAATATTTTAATTCAAACCTCAAGCTTGAAGCCTTGTTTGTACCTTTTACTAATGAAAAACTTTTACAAACAACCACAATTTTTACAACAGCAACAGTAATATGTTTAAATTTCCCGAAACGAACAATCGTCGAACAATTTGTCAATTTCTCTGGCTACTTTGTTTTTCAAATGTTGTTGCATCATAAAAATATGGCATATGGAACATTTTAATTTTAATTTATTATTTCTATATCTTAATATTATTAATTATTATATATCGCTACCCAGATATACCCATTAAGAGCTTACTTACAGGATATAGAAAAACAGCATCAAAGCAAGGAGACAAAGGCAGCGCCAAAATAATAATGATAATCACGAGGAATCGGGGATTGGGGGTTGCATCCTGTAAAAGGACTCTGTCGCAGCTCTACTAGCTCCTATTTATTTTCATATCTATATTTATATATAAAAAAATATATAAATATATTTATTTATTTATTTGTATGCCTTTGCGGCGGCTGCATTTGGAGAAATCAAAAACGTTTAAGCGAATTTTGGGGGATTTGCATTTCCTTGCCGGCTTGCGGCTTGCGGTGCGGGAAGGACGATGACCCTGGGCCCGGGACGCGCAGTTTCCTTTTTAGTTTTCCGCCATTTTATTTTTTCCAACTCTTCGTTATTATTTTTTGTATTTTTTTGTTTCTTTTATTTCGAGTTATTTTGGTTTTTTCTCAGTTTTTTTCGTTTTTTGTTTTGGGAAAAGCGACGACCAACGTCAACGTCTATATGTATGTCAAATTAATTGATGACCAATTTGCGTTTTCAATTAAAAGCAACGGTGCACTTTTTGCCCAGATACAATTTCATGTCCAAGCTCGCGCCTCCGCCTCCGCCTCCGCCTCCGCCGCCGCCCCTGTGCCAGCCCCTCTTCCGACCCTGTTTCCCCGCCTCCGCCTCTGTTTTTTAAGGCTGCTGCAATGTTTGTTGCATGTGTTGCTGCCGCAGATGTTGCTGCTGGGATGTTGTTGCCGTCAACACACACACATACACACTCGCACACACACACACACACACACGATGACACGGAAATTGCCCCGGTTTTTTTCACTTTGAGTTTTGTCGGTTTTTCGATTTTTATTTTTGTATTTTTGTCTCCAGCTCCTGCCCCTCGCTAGCCCCTTTTTATTTTTGTTTATTTCGGCCAGCTTATGAAGCACAGCCATGGCCAAAAAACACAGCCCCAGGGCAAAATCACAGCTGATATCCCCAATCATATACATATATATATATATTTACCATAATTTGTGGTATGAAGCATTAAAATTATTTATAAAAAAACAGGATAGAAAAATGTTTATTTGTTTGTTTGCTAAATACACACATTTATTTGTGTATTTTCTGCAGCTGACTTTTCCGAGTTGCTGAATTAATAGCTCCAAGCGAATTTGATAACTATTTAAATGCAAAAATAATAATTTTTCTGTTAAATTTATAATTGGTAAAAACATTATTTATAAAGATAACACACAGAGTGGTAATAATATGATTTTATAAAATGATTTGTTGTGGGATAATAAAGGGGTTTACCTCCTAGAAACTTGACTTGGACTGTATGGGATATATATGGGTATATATATATATATGTATCGGGTATATATGGACGCGATGGGCCGGTAGATGGCGCTCAATTACAAAGTAAGACAGCGTTTCTTTAATTAAGTTGGACAATTTGTAGCCAGTCGTTGCGGGCTGAATGGAATGGAATGGAATAATAGAGTTTTTGGTCCATTTGCCAGTCTGCCGATGCTGGCAGTCGATGCATGTATATACATACAAATGTATGTGGAAAGGATATAGCCCGGCTCACATATCCTGTCTCAGAGGTACACAGGCAAGCGCTGATCTTCCTCGCTTTACCAAAGCTTCAGCAACTGCTTTTCTCGTTAGGGTTAAGTTTTCTATACAATTAATATTATATATTATATATTTTTGTTTTTCCCATTGGGATTTCCCCAAATTACTCCCTTTTTATGCTCTTGAAAAATAATCTAATCAAAGCGAATTGACAGCGCGCGACCTTTGGCCCGGGACAAACCTCATCAGCATCATCGAGACGAGGCCTTCGAAAAGGATTTCCATGCAGGACACCTGCCCGACGGACCCGAGTGAAGTGCTGAAACGTGGTCTCGAGTGTCAGCGGGCCCGGGGTCCTTGAGAGCCCGGGGGCGCCAAATGAAGTGACAGGCAACTTAACGCATTTAAATTAATTAAAAATGTGCTTAAGATGTTTTCGACTCGCCTTGGCGGCGACAAAAGGCGCGGCTCTGGATTTTCCCGCTGCTCCTGACAGCGCTCGCGCGCCTCCCCCTTGTTTTCCCCTGCAGCTGGCAGCTGTAATTAGACAATTCACTCGCCATCCCCTCGCCCTGGCCCTGGCCCTGGCCCTGGCTTTTCCCCCATTTTCCTGGACTACGGCCGGACGCGGACTTCGGTGGGCGCCCTTTTGGGGTTACACTCGCCTCTTCGAATATTTTTTTGTTGACGGCACAGATTCGGGATGCGCCGCATTGGCGGTAAAGTTTGCGCCACCGAACTTTGTCGTCTCCGTCTCCGGTGACTCTGACGCTTTTCCCCAGTCCGCTTTTCCGCGCCTTGCCATCAGTGCTGCTGAGGAGGTTTACTGCTTGGCTCCCAGAGAGATAATTACTTTCTAAAAATGCCAACTAGTTGGTTAATATATGCATTTTTCCGGCGGAAAATGCATTGGAAAAGCCTCAATTTACAGAGAGAGGAACACTCTTTCACATACTTATTTTCACATGGAAAACTATCCCCTATTGCTATTATTTTAGCTCCTTAAAATATTAAATACATACAAGTGAGAAACGTTAGCTGTAGTCTGCGATTTCCCTGGGTCAGCACTGGCTTTTCCACCCATGCCGCCCCCCTGGCCGTCTGCATTGTCACTTGAGTGACTGCAAAAGTGTTTTAGCCTTGCTTGCGCATCGACTTTTAAGTAGTTGGCCCATTCCCGCAGCAGCAACCAGGCACTTTCCCCCAGACCTCTGTCCCGTGCCCATTTCCCGGGCTTTCCCATTTTCCCCAGCCCACTGCAAGTGCCAGAGTGGGCGGTACTCACTCGTAGGCGTTAATGAAAATGCTTGTAATTAGTTTTGTTTGTTGGCAGCGAGCTGCAGCGGAAGTGCTCCAGAGCAAATAAAGCCGACGCTGCTGCGCCCTCTTCACATGCATTGAACTAATTGATTCGCCAGTGCCCCTGTCCAAGTCCATGTCCGGCTCGGAGTCCATGAGGACGGGGTCCTAGCACTTCCGGTTTTGCCTGTTGATGGGTTAACGGGGTTCGTCGCCCCTTCCCCCGGCAGCTGCTCGCGGTCCTTTGGCCAGTTTTAATGACACTTTCTAAGTAAATTGAGTTCGTGTTTTCTGCATCAGACCCTGTTCCAAAGGGTTTCCTTTTTTATTTTTGTCAACTCGTATAGAGGGACTATGGGGGAGGGGAAATAGCTTGTCGGTTTGGGTTAAGTTACTCATATAAAAGTTATTTAAATTATGGAAAATCTCTTAGGTACTTATTTCATTAGTTCATTGTTTGTTTCAGGATATATTTATTTAAAAATATTTAAACAATGTTGCAATGGTTGCAGATGAGTTAGCTGGCCATAGGTTTTATTATAAACCAAATGTATTCTTCAAGAAATCTTTAATTTATAATAATAAATGAATAAGCTGAGCTTTGTACCAAAATATTTCCTTGTCTGTGGATTGCTCTTTGGTTCAAACTAAAAACCTGTAACTCATTTGTATTTATTTGGGCAAATCTCTCAAGAAAATCTGTCATGAACTTGATATATTGTATATTTCCAGATATATGCATTTCATATTACGAATACATTTTTTTGTCTGCTACAGTTTTAGGTGCTAAATTCATAGAGAGGAAGGCAAGCCCTTAAAAAGCCATAACTTTCCACAAAAAACCAAGCGAAGAGGCGGTGCCATTTCACTTTCGGCACCTTAATTGCCCCAAATTTAATTTCCGCTTTAAGTTTGTCACACACACACACACACGGACACACGCGCCATTAATATGCAGCAGCGACAGCAGCACAAAAACAAAAGGATGTTCTCTGTGATGTAAGGACGCAGGATGGGAAGGGGCGCTGGTCGGTTGGTCGGAACAGGAACAATTCATCATCCATATGACAAGCAGTCGAAAGCAATCGTTTTGTCATCTTCTCGTGTGTTGCTAAATTGAATATGCCCCCGATCCTGCCCCTGCCCCAGCCCCTGCCCCTGCCTCGGTCCCGGCCCCGGCCCCGTATCCTGCCTGCCTGCCTGACGTCGTCCTTCGCTATCTGAGCCGAGCAGGGCATAGCAGATCCACAGATCCCAAATCCAGGATGTTCGAGTGGGCTGGGTGCCATGGGTTCCAGGGTTCCTGGGTTCCTGGGCCCGAAATGAATGAATGAATGAATGAATGAATGAGCACACATGTGGGTGTGGATGCCGTGGTTATGTCGTGTCGCCTCTCCACGAATCCCAGGCACTGAGAGATCTCAGTTAAATATTTTCAGAAGGCTTCCTTGAAAGGCTTATATATCAACAACTATAAAAATCTAGTCTTCTCCTCTGATAAGTGAATGGAAAATAATATTTTAAAACAATTACTCAAACTTTCTACTGTCCAGTTAACCTCTTTTTCTGGCCGTGTACATACCCATATGCATATCAGGCGACGCATTCCAAAATAACATAGAACGATGGCTGCGAGTGGGGAAGGCAAGGACGACGAGGGCTGGGAGAAGGATGCCGGAGCAGGACGAAGGATAAGGGGCAGACACACACGCATTGCCGCACGTTCGCTCCGGCGGACAGGAAGGAAGGAAGCTCTGCAGACTGATAGATGCCAAGGATGCACACACTCCACTCGAACTCCAGCTCGCACACTCTCCAGAATCCCGAATCCCGAGTCCCGAGTCCTGCATCCTGCGAGACACGCATACAAAGTAAGCCTCCGCCCAGCTGACTTCAAACGAGGCCTACGAGTGGCATACTCTCCTGCCGCCCACTTTGACAATAGATCATCAAATTCATTACGTTACATTTCGTACATATGTCTGGCTTGCGGTGGCCTCATTTGTGCACCTTTCGGTTGTCCTTATCGAGGGGAGAGCCAGCTCCTCCGCCCACTCTGTGCGTGACCCCTGCGCAATAAGCCGAACTTCGACGGGGGGAGGGGTGAATATTAACACCCATAGAAAGGTCAGCCAAGCCATTTACTTTCGAAATAACCACAATAATTACAAATAATTATTGAAGGTTGATAAAGCTATAAAACCTATAAAATAAAATGCGAAATACTAGATTTATATTGTAAATATTTGGTTCTTTCCCTTTCAGACTAATTATTTTTCCCAATAAAATTCAATTCCTAAAATTAACACTTCATTTTTTCAGTGCAGCGAAGCTCTTTTAGTCACTCTTCTAAAATAACAACAAGAAAGAAAGCTAACTTTGGTAAAACACACTTTGTACACCCTTGCAGATCAGGGAAATTATCATAACTATGTCAAAAATGCATTAAATTCAAATCGGAAAGCAGTTATATGCTAGTATTTGGTAGGTTAACAAATCTGCATACTCAAATTAAAATTTTAAAATTTCAAAATTTTTATCAATTTTTGACAATTTTAATGATGTAACCCCTTATCAAATTTTGAAAAAAATGGCCAAAAATTTTGTTTCTTTCCTACATGCCTAGAAAGATTCGCCTGTTAATGCTGATCAAGAATATATATAGTTTATAGGGTCGGAAACGACTCCTTCACTGAATTCCAAGCTGCTGACTGAATTCATAGTACCCTGAAGGTACTGAAGGGTATAAAAGGAAGGCCCCCTTTGGGGGCAGTAATTTTCGCCAGCTGAGACGTGAAGGGCATGCAACAGCTCGCGGACTGGCCAGACGGCGGAGTGGCACCCACAGAAACCACCCTGGAAGCCGCACTTGACCGTGGCCAGGACGAGGCTGATGATGTCTGGGAACAGAGGCACAGAGAGGGCCGGGAGAGGAAGAGGCAGAGGGAGGGAGGCCCAAGACTAGCCGTTGCACACGGCGTATACGCAATGAGCGTGGGAGGAGCCACAAGATTGGTAGGAAAAGGAATGCAAACAAGAAGCGGCGAATATATACGTACCCTACGTATGTCCGAAATGAATGCAGTGAATACACTCACTCGGGCCAGTCGCCCCCCACTCATATGGTAATTGAGTGTGCTGCCCTGATTTGATTTGATTTGATTTGATTCGTTCGAGGAGAGTCGCCCTCTCACTTCGCTGGAGAACTGATTGCTTTCACTTGATTAGAAGTATTCATGCACCGAATCCGAATCACCTTCATGTCTCTGCGAGTGTGTGTGTGTGTGTGTGTGGAAATCTCTCCTTGGAGCGGGATGAGGTTGGAAAATTGCCCCATAATTTTACCACTTACATGAATTTCCTCCCTGTTCCTACTCACTTGAATCGCTCTCAAGGAGCATTTTCTTTGCTCTCCAATTGATTTTAGTATTTCTGAGAGAAGCAAGGAACTGAAAACACTTTTACTGTGGAAATAATTACAGGTGTTTTGAGAAATTTAAAGTAAGGAAATAAAATTAAATGTTTACTTTTAATTTAAGGTAAATTAATTAAAAAATAAAGAGAAGTAAAGTAAATAATATTGAAGTTAAATTAAAATCACGTATAACCTTCTCCTAAAAAAAAGCTTAAGCTTAAAGGACTATTTCTTACTTTATAAATAACCAACTATCCTGTTCTCACGTATTTTTTAAGGATTTTGTAAGGACTCTATTTGCATGTTTTGTGTTTCTAAAAAGTACTGAACATAAATAGGCTTTAATAAATTTAACAAAACTGGAAAATCTTGTCATCTGGCCAAGCCTTATTACATGATTATATTCCACCCTCTGCTTCAAGTGCCAGGTTATTGTGATCCAGGGTATTCAGGATTCCCCCTTCGCTCAATATCCTTCTACGGCAGACTTCCTCCTCTCGCTCCGTATTTCTTTTATTATTTTTTTTTTGCTGGGCGTGACAGTGCTAAGTGAGTTGACCTCGTGGCACCCCCGAAAAAAGTCGCAAATTATGAAAATTGAAGGCACCCCCACGGTCGACTTGAGCCAAGGACACGGGACACGGGACACGGGACGCAGGACGCAGGACTCGAGCCCCATAATAGAGCAAATTATGCGCGAAAAATGATGGCCAGACGGGTGTATCGATGGGGTTCTTTCTTTTTGCAGGACAAGGGTGGTCCTGTCCCCGGCCAGACGTCCCTTTAGCCACTCCTTGCCTCGTTTCAGGTGGCGCTGCTGGTTGGAGAATATAATAAAAAAGAAAGAAATACACGACGAGCCAGAGAGAGGGAAAACTGGGTGCTGGGTGGAAAAGTTTCAGCAATACGAAATTGCGGCAAACAAGGATAAATTATGCCGACGCACTCGAGTGCTTATTGTCCTGCCGTCTCCTTCTCAGCCGATACCGGGCGATACCCGGCGATGGCTGGAGAATCGAAGCCGCTTTGTTTGCCATATTCAGAGTCATAAATCATAAAAAGGAGCGAACGGCAGGCAGCTCGAGGATATTTTATCATAATCACATCAGGAAGCGGAAAGCGACGGCCCCTCTCCCTCCACTCCACTCCACTCCACTCGATAGAAAAATGACATTATCCATATTTTTGGCATTAAGTGTGTTGCCTGCCGGCGGGTCTTTTAATTTCTCGGATCTCTTCGATTCTTCTTGGACTGCTTGGAGTCGAACTAAGATTGGCTGCAGTTGACAAGTGACTTTGTTATGGCCGCAGGAGGGGTGCATAATTTAGCGTTTTGTTTGCCTGCCTGCCAAATTGCATATGAAAGTCAATAAATAACTTCCACGACCGCCCCGGAAGAGCACACGACTGGATCCTGCCGCTCATTAGGCATTCAAGGAGGCGTCCAAATAAATGAAGAGTCTGCCGAGCATGAGTTAAGTGAATTGTGATTGGAAAGATACAGATACAGATAGATCGAACTAGAGAAAAATTATGAGAAAATGAATAATATTTACTTAAGGGGACTACAAAGAATAAGTACTGCAGGACAACTAGGATAAAGCTATATTCAATGATTCTGTAAGGTGCTTCTTCGCTTAGTATTCCATCGTTAGGTACATATTCTAGTGCTTTAAAGGTTATTTCACTTTGTTGTTTATATTTTTTATTTAATTACAAATATTTCCCTAGCTTAGGCTGCTCCAGATACCGATTTATTTCCATGATTTTCACATTATTAAAAGACCCCAGTGAGTGACACGTTCCCTTCTCCTCCTTCTGGCCTTCTGAAACGATTTCCGTGCTTGAGGTTACGACAATGGCTGCTAATGCCCGTCTGCCGGCATATGTTTTGGCCAAATGCTGTCATAAATTTCTGGCGCCGACAGGACGAAGAGAAGGTCCCGCAGAGTCCTTGCCGTGCGAGTGCCGTGCCGTGCCGTGCCAAAGCGGAAAAACAAAGCGAGCAAAGTTCTCTGGCAAAGTTGTTGCCAAATGATCTGCCAGAAATCAGGGAACGTTAAAAAGTAGCCCCTCTGCTGGCCCAAACTGGCTCCTGGCTCCTGGCTAGTGGCTACTGGCTCCTGGCGAGGCGATTAGGCCAGTTGCAAGACACTGAGGATGGAAGTGGACATCCGGCAGACGGGTGCAATCAGGCAAAGTGCCTCCATCTCCATCTCCGTCTCGGTGGCTGCCGGACAGCAGGAGCACCTGCCAAAGGGTGGCACTCACTCACAGGTGGGCGTAGCATACAGGATGCTACGGGCCACGGGTTGCGGGGGATGCTGGACACAGGATATGCCGGGATAGTGGGCGATAAGGACGCACACACACGTATGCACACCGAGAGATGGAGCTAAAATAATTGCATAATTTGCATATTATTTTCTGCTAAACATGCAAAAAGCTTCGCGCAACGTGTGCAACATGCACTCATGTATGCACACACACCCCGCACACACACACACACACACACTCAGTCCGAGGAGGTGTGTGTGTGTGTGTGTGTATTAAGTGCAAAGTGTAAATAACCAACTCAGCATAAATCGTGATTACAACATTTTGTGTGTGTGCGGATATTTGCGGACTTGGTTTTGTGGTTTTAATTTAATTAATATTTTCGCCCCTGTTTTTTCTCCCCGTGTAGCAAGCACAGATTTTTCCCTTGCAGTATTTTATGGGCGAATTTTCCCAGTGAGCCAAGTCCACTTGAAATTTATATTTTTTGTTGCGATTTAGATGGAGAAAAACAAAGGGAAAACTTAGAATACATTTTAATGCATTCATTTTGAAGCTGAGAACAATTAAAGGAGAAATAGGTTTAAATTTGTTATTTAAGTTTACGAAATCTGTGGAACATTTTGGAATACCTTTGGTCAAATTGTTTAATTTTCTGTGTTTTCAATTTCAATATATTATGTTTTATTATAAGTGCAGTAACAAATAATCTTCAATAATAATATCCCAAAAACTATCTTACTAAAAAAGAAAGTTGCTTTCAAAAATAGAGATAAAATATTCACCAATACTTATGTTAAGAAAAAAATATAAATATAAAACCAATAGAAAGCGTGCTCCTTTCAACAATAAATAAATAAAATCCCACAAATTAAACCCTTAAATACTTATAAATCTCCAAAAACAACTGAAATAGTAATAACAATAAATATATACTTTCTTCAGGACCTTTTTGAATATTTCCTTAATAAATAAAAATCCTACTTTTCACTATATATTCTAGTTGCTTATAACTAGTTTTTTTCTTTCAAACTCCTGTCATTTCTTTAAGTGTAAGTCGCCGCTTCACTGCGTCCATGCAACAATTTGTGTTTACCTTTCGCACGGCAGTCCACCTGCCACCGTTCCCATTTTCGAGTTTCCATTTAAATACCCTTACAGGGTATTATAATTTCATTCAAAAGCTTGAAACACAGTGAAGGAGTCATTTCCGATCCCATAAACCATATATATTCTTGATCAGCATCGACAGGCGAATCTTTCTAGGCATGTAGAAAAGAACAAAAATTTTTGTCTTTTTTTTTCAAAATTTGATAAGGGGTTACATCATTAAAATTGTCAAAAATTGATCAAAATTTTGATTTTTTTAAATTTTAATTTGAGTATGCAGATTTATTACCCCAATTTAAACTAACACAGCAATGCTTTCCGAATAAAAATTAATGCTGTTTTGACTTAGTTATGAGATTTTAAAAACATTGATTTGTTGAACAAATTGTCATACAAAAGATCGATAAATATCGACCCAAAGAATGGTATTATAATTTCATTCAAAAGCTTAAAACGCTATGAAAAAGTCATTTCCAACCCTATAAACCATATATATTCTTGATCAGCATTAACAGCCGAATCGATCTAGCAATGTCCGACATAAATTTAAATTTTTTAACATTTTGCAATTATTATAAGGGGTTACATCGTTAAAATTGTCAAAAAATTTGACCAAATTGTAAAATTTTTGTAATATTAAATTAAGTATGCAGATTTGTTAATCTAATAAAAACTAGCATAGAAAAGCTTCCCGAATTAAAATTAATGCTTTTTTGGCATAGTTATGATCGATTTACCATTTTGCAAGGGTAGACAAGCTTCGGCTTCACGAAGTAAGCTTCCTTACTTGTTTTTTATTTATATTTTTTTTTACCCGAGCTGGCTTTTCATTTCGAGCTTCATTGGCGGTGGGAACAATGCGGTTATGTAATATAGTGCAAATATTGCGTAAAACTTAGATAAATACATTTTAGCCATGGCCAGCAGATGCGGCTAAAATGGCGTTTATGCGGCCAAGTTGATGGTGAAAAATATGGAAAACTATTTATTTACAATTTAGTAAATTAAAATATATAAAAAATATTTTTAAGTTTTCAAATAAAGTTATGTAAGGAAGAATAATATTTTCACTTAAAAAAAGCTAGTGCTAGTGAATTCTTATTATCTTTTGGGGCTACATTTATTACAATTCTTGTACTGTAATTCAATGATATAATATTCCATAAGTTTTTTTTTGAAATTTCTATTAATTTTATTGGAATTCTACCTTTAATATATAACCATTTCCTAATTGGAATATATCAGTAAATAAATTAGATCTATATTTCACACTCTAGTCTGTTCTTTGTAATCCCCGCTCCCCCATAAACCTAATACCCATGTCCCTTTACTGCACATATGTGGGAGAGAGGTCCTGCGAGTGTGTGTGTGTGTGAGGAGCTCCTGATAGAAAATGCAAACGTGCGAAATCGCATTAAATGAGCATTAGCGCATTGTTGGTTTAGTGCTCCCTTCCCCGCCACACCACCCCACGTCCCTCGTCATTAAAGCCAGGTCCTGGAATTTAAGCCCAATTACTGGGACGGACGAAATGGAGAGGCTCCTGGCAGAAATATTGAAATACTTTATGGCTTCCGTAATGAAGTTCCTTTGTTTCGATAAGTTTACAGCAGCAGGATATTAATAAAGTTTCCATTTCGGCTTACCTCTCGCGATTTAAATAGTTTCTACACTTGGAATAACTTCACTTAAAGTAACTAAACAATATTCGTATCTCGTAAATATTATTCCCAAGCTCTTTGTGCAATTTAGAGGATATTTCGGAGCGATTGAGATGACCCCGCGGGTCAACGTTCGCCCATGCCATGGGGTCAGCACTTCAATAAATTAATTTAAAGTTTAATTAAAAAATTGGTCTTTATTTTCAATTAGCGCGGGGCCAAGTGACCACCCCCCGGCGCCCCCACCACCCCAGGTTCTCTTAATTAATTAAGCAAATTAAATTTATGCACAACAACAGCAACGGCAGGGCAGGAGGAGCTGAAAGGAAGCCGGGCACAATAATTATCAATAAACTTGACCGTTCCACCTTTTATTCTTTACTTTTTTATTTTGGAGAGGCGGACTCCTTCGTCCTTCCTAGAATAAGAGTCCTGGGGGGAGGCTGCTGCCAGGGGTTAGGGGTGACGAGGTGAGAGGTCGAGGGGCAGGCACAACAATGGCTATTAACTTACATTACCCAAGGAGAAGTGCCGGATGGGAGACACTGCTGTGGGCACGTAAAAGAAACATTAACGCAAAAGGAGGAGCAGGTCCTGCGCTGCCTGGAGAAGCCCTCGCCTCTCCTCGTTCCCCCTGCGGTGCTCACAGGACGCTCTACTTGTTAACCCGAGGAGCGTCAGCGTCTTGCACGTGACCTGGAAGCTGGTGCCTGTACCAGGCGGATCTAAAGGAAACACTGAGCACTATTCGCTATTAATTTCGAGAGCTACTTTTGAGGCTTCTTTAGCCGGGAAATATTCTGTGAAAATTTCCAGTTAACTTTTGGGATTTTATATTATTTAGTTGCGAATTAAAGAAGGTTCTGGGAGGGCTTTCGAAGGATATATGCACACCTATGATACATTATTGTCTTAGTATTTTCAGGGGTTTTTTGTCTTTTTTACCTGTTAATTATATAATGATAGCATAGCTTCCAAAAATGTCTAAGAATGAGCTAAGATATTCTAATCTCTACAAGTTCCTTACAAATTTCTGGGGTCTTAGATCCTTATACCATAAATACATATTTTAAAATATGATTTCCAACTGATCTCAAATGTTTTTCGAAGCATATACTCTGAACTCTTCAGTTCCTCAAACTAAACAGATACATTTTAAGATAAAAACTAACCTATCTCCCAAAAAATTCCTGAAAATATGTCTCAAAATTCATCTGACCATCAAATATTTGTCTCAAATTATAGGAAATTCCTCTGCAATTGTAGCGCCTTGACTTCCCCGAGTAATTTCCACAGAAATGTGATGTAAGGAGCGACCTTTTGTGAGGCAACTATGGCACTCTGGCCAGCTCCCCCTCCTGCACTCCCCTACTAGGATGCATACATACATCACGGAACGAACTCTGCTCCTTGATGTCCATTAAGATGTCTCAGGTAACTCGGCTGCAGTCTGCCGGGGAGTGGCACACTCTATTATTGCCAAGCGGGACAACTTAATTTCCGTCTAGATTTCAATAATAACAACAAAAGCAGGGACAGCACGAGCAGCAGCAGCAGCAGCAGCAGCAGCAGCAACATCAGCAATGAATTTTAAAATATTCATAAATGAATGCAAAAAGAGTTTGTCGGGTGCTAATGGGCCCAGGTGGGGGTTGCCAGAGGTTGAAAGTTTACACAGCTACCTGCTAGATGTTGATGTATATAGAGGAAGATATACATATATATAGATGTGGCAGTAGGTGTTGCTGCTGCTGCTGCTGCTGCTGGAGTTGCACTAATTGCTGGCGGGCAAAGTGGGTGAAATCAATGGCAACTGGCTGAGAGGCAACAATGCCATCGCATCCATCGCATGCAAAATGCTCTGCTGCTGCTGTTGCTGCTGCTTTTCCTCGCCGCTTTTCCCTATCCCATTTTCCCACAGCTCGCCTTGCCGCCCCTCCCTCTTGTGTCGCTGTCAGTTGTAATCAACGTTCAAGTCGCACGCCCTCCGCTCACATTATGCACTCCGGGTCGCACAAATAGGAACTACAGCTTTAGATAGACATTTGCTTAGTTTATTTACAAGTTAATTCTAGTTAATACTTATTAGTTACATCTCAAGCAGTATTAATATTCAAGTTGTGGGAGGAAAAACCAACAGGAAGCCACTCCCAGGCCGGGCCGGGCTGTCCCGCTGCCATCTGCGGCAATTAGAAAATGTTGCCGACTTGTGGAAATGCGTGGCGCCCCGGCTAAATGGACGTTAATGGCCAGCTGCTGGCAGCCAACTAATAGCAAAAACACAAATACACAGCCCCGGTGGCTCTGGCAATAATAAAATTATCGCCCGAAAGGGGCAAGGGCGGGGCATTGCTCATACGCCCAGGTGGACACAACGGGGCAGGGCCAGGGGCAGGGCCAGGGCCAGGGCCAGGGCCAAGGGCGGGGGCTAATGGCAAGGACCTGGCCCAGAACGGAAGAGGAAGTGGCTCCCGGGGTAGGCACATTAAAATTAAATTGCGAAATATTAAACATCAAAGTCACTGACGTCGGACAGCGAGAAATGAGTTCATAATCGGATTTGACGACTTGTGAAATGGTTTTAAATGGAATTATATTCATTGAAAGTACGGACCAAAGGTTGAGCAGAATAAATACAAAAAAAAAAATAGAAAAACTAACTGGAAGCCATGGCTCATCATTGGAAAAACTACTGGGACTACATCTATAATGAATTGTATCTATCAATCATATTTTTTATTTAAATTTTGCAAAGCTCAAAAGGCGTAAAACCGTCTTTACAAATTAAAATTCAAATTTGACAGTATAATTAATGTAGTTTCTTTGTACTTTCCTTTTATATTTTAATCGATTGAAAGACAAACTTCCCGAAATGAAGCCTTCTTTTCTGGTTATTATTTATTTTTAATCCTAACCCAAAATAAATATATAAAATTATATATTTTAGAGCATCCTGCTGCCAGCTGAAGGATGTTCTTTCTGGCCGCCGCCATTAGACATTAGGAAAACCTGGCAGCCGGCAACATCTATCTAGCGGATTCTTTGAAAATCGATGGCTCCCCTCCCCGGAAAACACTGACACCCCTCCCCTTCCCTCCCCTCCCCCCTCCTGGTCATGGTTTTTCTGACTGGAAAACCCCTAATGCTGCCCCTACAAATGCCGTTCCTGGGCTCTGCGGCTTGTGTGGCGGTTGACTGACGCGTATGCGTTATTAAATCTGCATGTGTGCGTCGTCCAAGTGTCCGTGTATGTATGTGTATGTGTCCGTGAGTGTGTGTGTGTGTGCGGGTGTGCGTCCAAGTGTCCGGGTGTCCGGGACGAGTGTGTGTGTGTGCGTGTGCTGACAGCAATTTGCGTATCAATATGGGCACATAATGCTTCGAAAATGATTTCCAAAATTTGCATTTAAATTAAAAATTATATTTGCAACACAAACAGGCGCCACCGAAAGGGGGGGGCTGGGGGTGGTAGTGGGGGCTGAATTTTAGGTCTAGCTGCTACAACGCTCTCCCTCTCTGTCGCTCGCCGCAAAAACGTCAAAAAATGCAAATTTAGCAAATTTTAACACAAAAATTTTAGCTTTTAGTTGTTTCAGCGCCGCTGCCGATAGAAATGCGTTGCGCATACGCAACGT
Source organism: Drosophila bunnanda (assembly GCA_035046265.1). NCBI lineage: Eukaryota > Metazoa > Arthropoda > Insecta > Diptera > Drosophilidae > Drosophila > Drosophila bunnanda. Next base: position 2,164,190 of record JAWNOB010000083.1, on the reverse strand, counting down.
GTGCCGCCACAAAATGGACGTGCACCCTCCAAACACACAGCAGCAGCACACACACACACAGCAACATACACACACAGCAGCACACACACACACATGCACTTGACAGCATCCGCTAGCCAAAATTTGCGGCTTTCGAAGCTTCTGTTTTTGATTAGGCCACCGGGGAAGCGAGCGAGGGAGCAGCGCGGGAGAGACTGCAATGCCATGGACACGCGGTCCTGGTCGAAGGATATCGGAAAGGATGAAACCTTGCCAAGGCATGGGACTACCGGAAATATCCCGCTAACTAGACTGCCGGAAAATTTATGGCAATCAACTTGCCTACTTTATTAAATAATCATTTGTATTAATTTGATTATTATTTATTTCGAGAACGATCCACTCCTCATTTCTCATGTAAGAAAGATATTGCTATCCTATAACCTATATAAATCTTAAAATAAAAGTCCTTAAAGATTTTAAATAGGGTTTACTAGCATCTCATCTGAATCGGAAATCAATAAATTTCTTAAATTTTCCAAATATTTCTTGATGTAAAATGACCAAAACTAATGAAGAGACTCTGATATTTCCTAATCCCAAGTTATCTTCCTTGGATTCATATTAAAGTCCTTGTGGAAGTTCATTAACTTATATATTTTTTTGGGATGGCGACAGTTGGTGCGGGCCTTGGCCACTTTTCCGGCCTTTCATCGGCCATTTCCATTGCCATTTCCGGGGGTATTGGAGGGGTGGATGAAAACACCCAATAAGCTCCCACTTATGCCAGGCTTTCGCATTCCTTCGATATTCTGAATCCCTCAGAAATGCAATGGCCGCCATTTGTACTCGGTGCGACAATGCGAGGATGCAGCGATAGGAAAACAATGGCGGTGGAGGCCAAAAGGATTCCACAGAGACGAGCAATCCACGGGCGACTTGGGCGGACACACTGAGCCGAATAGTTAAGAGGAATAAATAAAAAATATATATTTATTTGTAGCCAAGAATCTTAATTTGGCAATATGTCAAAACTCCTACTTAGACCTTATAATATGTTTAAATACTTTTCATGAAAATGAAGCTAAAGTATTCGATTTCAGGACTCACATCTGCTAGCTTTCAGTGCACCGACAGGGGGTTGTGGCCCCCCAAGTTGGTATTGATGTTGCGTTTGTGGGTGTAAGTGCTAGTGCTGCTGGTGTGTGTCAAAACAAATTTCATTTCACATTCAATTAAATTAATTTTAACACCATTTGCAGCTGGGCGAGGACGAGGGCGAGGGCGAGGAACGAAGGACGCAGGACGCAGGACACTACGGAAGTGCGGTGGCCTGACCCCGCTGAAGATGCCGATGCCAATGCCAATGACGACACAGCTGGATATGCAGGACGGAGGGCAAGGCAGGCAAGGACTCCGCAGCAAGGACCCAGCCGAGAGCACCGCATGCCTTTGCCACGTTTTCCGCATTTCTCCACTTTGCCGTTAATGGTTTTATCTCCTCCCCAGGAGCGGCTCACACCTCAGCCTCCTCAGCCTCCTCCGCCTCCGTGCCTGGCTCCGCGAAGATCGATCGAGAGGGAAAGCCCAAGCCCGGGCCCGGCGAATTCGAACAGCGAGTTAATATAATTACAGAAATAAAGTCTGGAATTTTAATTAAAACACAACTTCATTTACAGCCGCAGACGACAGCCGGCCGTCCGTTGAGTGTTCGGTTCGGGTTTGAGTTTGGGTTTGACTGACTCCGAGTCCTCGGGGGGAGGGGAAAGGGGTTTATAATGGGTATGTGCCATAATAGGGCAGTCGTTCCGGTTAAGGTGTTGCCTGACAGGTGTTGGGTTAGCCCTAAGCTGTGGGCCATTAGGACACTATCCAGCAACTGACCCCGGTCAGAGCGAGGTTTCTCATTTAATTTGTACTTTGTTTAGACAATTTGAATATTGCAATACTTGTACAAATATATGTGGCAAAATGGCAATATATATTATATATTAGAGAGAGTGAAGTTTATAATATAAATTCCAATAGTTAACTATAATTTAAGACAGCAAATGTCTTAGATTTAAATTGTTCAGTTGAAGAAAGATTATTTAGAATTTATTAACAGTTTAAAAGACTGCTTAGCTAGCCTTTTTAATTACTGTGATGATTAATGACCTTAAATCAAATTAAAAGATGGAAAAAGTAAGTCTATAAGACTGTCAAAATAACCATAAATTCATTAAGAGTGCACAAAATGTTCCCCCTAAAATAAATTCCTATTCAAAAAAGCTTTAAAATATCAAATATTAAAGCTCGAAAAATATACTTCGTAATTAGTTTCTTATTCTTCTGAAATTAAAAACAATTTAAAACATGAACATGAAACTAACTTCAGTTTTTGCAATTTGTAATTGAATAAAAGGATCGTAAGGGAAATTAATTAATAATTCAATATTTTTATATGTCACTTTTTTCGACATATCATAGTTTAAAAATCTCATAACTAAGCCAAAAAATCAAGAATTTTAATTCGGAAAGCGTTCCTATGCTAGATTTAAGTGCCTTAACAAATCTGCATACTCAATTTAGAATTTAAAAAAATTAAAATTTTTATCAATTTTTGACAATTTTAATGATGTAACCCCTTGTAAAATTTTGAAAAAAAATGGCCAAAAATTTTTTTCTTTCCTACATACCTAGAAAGATTCGCCTGTTAATGCTGATCAAGAATATATTTGGTTTATGGGGTCGGAAAAGACTTTTTTACAGCGTTTCAAGCTTCTGACTAAAATTATTATACCATTCTTTGGGTCGATATTTATCGATAATTTTATATGGCAATTTGTTCAACAAATCAATGTTTAAAAATCTCATAACTAAGCGAAAAATGCATTAATTTTAAGTCGGAAAGCTTTCTAGTAAAGGTTTGTAGTAGGATAACAAATCTGCATACTTATATTTACATTTTAAGAAATTCTAATTTTTACCAATTTTTGACCGTCTTAATTATGTAAAAAAAAACCTTAAAAAAATTTTTTAAAAATTAAAATTTTTTTTCTCTGTCCAAAATGGCTAGATCGACTCGGCTTTTGATGCTGATCAAGAATATATATGATTTATAGGGTCGCAAATGACTCCTTCACTGCGTTTAATGCTTCTGACTATAATTGTAATACCCTTGCAAAGGGTATAACAAGCCATAAAAACCGAAGGATTACTCTTTAGACTTTTCATATATTGAATTCTCAGAGGTCTATAGAGGTTAATCTGATTCTCTGAACCCTCTAGAAAGGGTACCTATCCGTCGTTAGACTCTTACATAGTTGTCTTACTTGCTTATTGCCTTATGGGCGGCGTGGTGGGTCAGCCGCATTTCAATTATGTTTTTACGGCTTAGAGTTAATTGAAAAGCAATTCGTGGGCAAACAGAAATCAACGGACTGTCCGGCCAGCTGGACATTCGATTTGCGGACTGAAAAGTGGGTATCTTGGCCGCTTAAAAATTCATAGATAAATAAACACAATTCATATTATAATATGCATTTCAGAGAGATGTATATATTGCCAAAATGCTGTCTCGCTTTGGTTTTACTTCATTTTCGCTATTGACTTTGGCGATTTCAATTAAAGCACGTAATTGATTAACACTGAAATGATATTTACTTTTTATTATTGTTCACTCTCTCCCCCTGACTCTCAATCTGTTTTCATATTGGCCAGGATATACCCTGCAATTCTGCCCCACCCTGGCTGTTTTAGTTGGGAGGTCAGACAAAATTATAAATAAATAAAGTAGAGTTCCCCAAGGAGAGTAATATCGAAGATTAAACCTTGACTTATATGCCTTTTCAATTTAATTATTCAAAGGTATCAGTTTATATTATATTTATGTATATATGTATAGAATTATTTATAGAGTGAGTGCTCGATTTATGGAAATATTCACCTTTTTCGATTTCGTGTTTGTCCAAACTTTAAATACAATTTGCGGTCTGAGGCGGCGAGGAATGGGAAGCTGCATAAATTTTCCAATTGCATTGATTTGTAATATTTGCTGTCGTTTCATTAATATGCGATAAGCATTATTGTTTCTCATTCGCTCAACATACTGTAATTGCAGCAGCCGGACTCTTGGACTCTTGGACTCTCGAACCCTTTGGCCCAATCAGCCAAGGAGCAAAGGATGCAGGATCCCGCACACCTTAGCCCGCTGCCACTCGGCACTCGGCACTCGGATTTGCATAATAAATGAGACACAAAAGCCAAGCGGCTACTGTCGCATGGGCAATGGGGGAAATGGCAGGTGGGAAATGGGGAAACTGGCCATGTGCCATCTATAATGATGATAATAATGATGCACAGACGCACACAGGTAGGCCAGCCAGGTGTAAAGGGGAGAGGTGACTTGTCAATGGGGTGCATATGCCACAAGCACTGTCACAAAAAGGCGTGCCTTCGATTAGGAAAATATAAATATAATATATATAATATATAAATATATTATAACTGCAAGATCTCTGCTGATTTCAATTGTATATACTTTATGCTTGACATTTTCTAGCAATTTTCAAGACCTAACTGTGGGCCTAGAGCTTTTCCCAGTGCACTTCGAGATGCTGCCAAGGGTGTGGAAAAACCTCGGGGACGAGACAAATTGCAGGAGGCACTGCAGGAGCAAAACAATATGCAAATTTTGCTGCACACTTTTCGGAGGTAGCGTGAAAATCATTGCAGCTAAGCAGACGGAAGGCCCCCAAACCTGCCACTCTGATCAGCCAAAGGCCCAGACAGACTCTGCCCTCCAGTTCAGGGCACAATCAAACAAATACACAAAGCGGCCATCAGATAGAGAGGGATATATTTATATACAAGGAGGGAGATAGAAAGAGATAGAGAGAGATAGAGATAGAGAGAGAGAGAGGAGAGAGGAGAGACTGCCTTTCCGGTATCCAATAAACCGACTGCACTTGGACAGCCCGGATTTCCGCCTGAATCATTGATGAGCTATTAAAGTCATTTATATTTTGCTGTTTGTTGTTCGTCCAACTTCAGCGGCATCAAAGCGCTATCTATCCCCCTCTCTTTCTGGCTGGCGCCTGCTGTCTCTTTCGCTGGCTTGTGTGCAATTGCAGGAGCGAACTTTTGTCACGTTTGTTTTCGACACGTTGGCAATTTAGTTTGGTATAAGTTTCATATTCATTAATACTCATTTAGCAAGGTGAAAGGATACAGGAGAGGTCCTGGGATATAAATTAACGCTTTTGGTAATACGTTTTGAAGGTAAAACTAGGTAAAAGCAGCTCAAAAGTATACAAATACAATTATCTAGCAAATACAAATTGATACAAATGTCTACTAACTCGTTACCTACTTCTAAGCAGCATTTTTGCGTAAATTTAATTTAAATACGATTGGATTGGCTTAGTTACATTGGTCGATATTTTGTAGAATATTTTACTTAATGTTAAAAAGTATTATATATCGATATTAAATGTTATCGATATGAGTACTTACCAAAACAATATTTTCCTGTTACTCAACACTCTTGTAGTCTTTCATACGTTTCCGTTTCCTTTTTGCTCAGCTCTCACAAAATAAAGTAAGCCATGCGGAGCTGAAAAAAAGAAAATATGTATTAAAATAATATTCATAAACCAAACATTAGTAATATCTACATTCGCTTATGTGTATATTTCAATTTGGAGTATCGAGATTGCACTAAAAGGTGCAGATTTAATTTGGCGACCCTTTTTCCAAGAATTTCCAATTTTAGTCGGTAAATTTCTATATAAAAAGAATCAAATACAAAAAAAAAAGCTTGAAGAGTATGCAAGGCAAGGCAACTTTTCCCGCGAATTTTAACCCATAATATGTTATGTACACATACATATGTATATGCTTGGAAAAAACATTAAAGTAAACTACAAAGCTTATTATAATATTATTTATAATGAACCCCATATAACTAATCGAGGTATATGTACATATATAATGTTTACTTATTTTATTATTCCCCCAATATGTTCCTGCAATAGCATCAGGTCTCTAAAAATGAATTTTCCCCGGCTTCATTGCATTTCCCTTTCACTTTCAGGCTCAATTTCACGAATCTCTCGCTGAAACTCTCCCTTAATGACTTCGGATTCCATCTTAATGAGACCCAAAGCCGGCAGCCTGGAGCTACCAGCTAGAAGCGCAACAAGCCAAACAATCGAATCGAATGACGACTTCTCCCCAGGACTCCGCCTGCCCCAGGACTCCGCTTCACGCTGCAGGTGGATCTGGTGCGGCTACATCAAACGGCAGCGGCAGCACTGGCCGACAACAAGGATGCTGATGGAAATGAAAAGATAATTTACCCGCATGTTTCAACATCGGCCAGCCACGCCCACCTAAAATCCAGACACCAGATCCGCAGCACGAGTCGCGCTATCCGCATCCGAATCTCAGCCAGGACAGGACCAGAAGCCGGCTCATCCTTGGAGCTGAGCGCGGCTGTCGCCATCGTCATCGTTGTCGTTGTCGTCGCTCCTGCTCCATTCCGTCCCATCATCGTAATCATCTTCATCATCGTGGCCATTGTGGTGGCCACTAATGCTAATGCCCGGCTATCTGTCTATCCATCAGACGGCCATGTTATGATGTAAATGCCAGGCTCCAGCTCCAGTTCCAGCTCCTCCTACTTGGCCAGCTCTTTTGGCTCGCACAGGGAACAAAATCTTCAAGTTAGGTATTTATCCTTAATTTTTAAAGTTACTTCTAAGCATAGATTTCACTTATTTCAAGTTTAGTCTGCTTAAATTTCCAGAGCACAAGTCTTTGTAAGACTTATTCGTTTCGATTTGGTAAGGCTTTTCTGTCGCTCTTATTTCTTCCATCAAATCTTTATATACTTTAATATATATTTCTTTTACAGCAATATTTCTCTCCCTGCATCGATGATGATAATGGGCCCGGCCTGACTGCAGCCTCAATCCCGCTTCATTCCAGTTCAAATATGTCGCTTCCGTCTTGTCATTGGGCTTGCAGGCTACTGCCAAACATTTGCTACGGGCCAAGGGGCCTCCATAGACAAACATAGATACATATACCGGCACCGGCGGGGGCTATGGGCACACACGCACTGGCTCGGGCAGAGGCCGAAGGACCACAAATTTATTGTCCTTAAAGGTCTGAGAGGGCCGTGGGCCGTGGGCCTGGTGCTGCTGCTATATTTGAATGCCAAGTTGCCAGTTGTCACAACGTGAGTGATATATAGCCAAAATGTCAAATGTCAGCGAAAGACATTATTACTGGCTAGTTGATCCGCTCTCATAGCCTCCTTCGTCGGGGCTCCTCCTGCGTCTGCTGCTCATCCTGCTGGCACTGGTGTCTCCGTCTACGGATGTCGCCGTCTGCCAGGATAATCGATACGCACAAATACATATGAACACAACCGCACAGACACCGCTCTTAAAGGCATGGCCACAGTTTAAGTGCGCCGATCAACGTGGCGGATACTTAATGTGGCTAGCCGGGATGCCGGCTTGGACTCAAGTCCCTTCAACAACCAAAAAGGAAGCTTAAGGACCCAATAAATACTAAGTTTCTATAATGTAATTAATTATAAAAATGATTGTAACTTCACTAAACAGGGAAAAGAAAATCAATCCAAGGAACTTGGTGATTTTCCCTTTCCCTTTTTATTTTTTGGGGTACCTTATAGACACACCCAAATATTTATTTGTTTCGTTTTGTTTTTCGGCGAAAAGTAGATCCCCAAATTCGCGCAATGGATGCAGATGCAGGCAAATCAGGTCGCTTCAAGGAGGTGCAAATCGGCTGCTACAAGGTGGTCCGCAAGATAGCCTGCGGCTCCTTTGGCGACATCTACCTGGGCATCAATCCGCACAACAGCGAACGAGTGGCCATCAAGGTGGAGAGCACCAAGGTGAGTCTACAAAACAATTAAATGAAACACCTCAACTGCTATCCATACATATTCTATTCTTAATGTAGGTGAAACACCCCCAACTCATGTTCGAACGCCGCGTGTACAGGGCCCTCCGCTCGACCCCGGGCCTGCCGTTGATTCGGAACTTCCACAAGGGACCCAACTACCAGGCCATGGTGATGGACCTCCTGGGACCCTCGCTGCAGCGGCTCTTTCTCTTCTGCGAGCGCTACTTCACCATGAAGACGGTGCTGCTGCTGGGCGAGCAGATGCTGCGCCGGGTGCAGTACGTCCACGACCGCGGGTTTCTCCACCGCGACCTCAAGCCGGCGAACTTCGTGATGGGCGTGGGGACCCAGAACCGGCTGGTGTACCTCATTGACTTTGGGCTGGCCAAGAAGTACATGGATTTGTCCACCAAAGTGCATATACCCTACCGCGAGGAGCGCTGCCTGACCGGCACCGCTCGCTACGCCTCCATCAGCGCCCACGAGGGCGTCGAGTCCTCCCGGCGCGACGACATGATGTCCCTGGGCTACATAATGATGTACTTCAACCGCGGCTCCCTGCCCTGGCAGCGGATCGAGGGCTCCACCAAGCACCAGCAGTACGAGCGGATCCTCGAGAAGAAGATATCCGTCAGCAACGAGGTGCTGTGCGACGGCTTTCCGGGACAGTTCACCATGTACTTGGACCTGTGCCGCGGCATGGGCTTCGACGAGCGTCCGAACTACGAGGAGATCATCCGGATGTTCCAGATGCTCCGCACTGGGCTGAACCTGCAGGGGGGCGTGATCTACGACTGGGAAATGCTGACGGTGAAGTATCATGGCAGGCAGCAGAACCGCGGCATTGGGAAGCGGGTCTGGTCCGACAAGCAGCCCTCGGATGACGGCAAGAGCGGGGAGCCCATAGTCAAGGACGAGGCTCTAATCTACTCGCCCCCCACTAAATGGAAGTCCCACTGAGTTCCTTCTAGGAGAGAAGTCGCCAATGAAATAGAGATGCCTTTAAAGGAAAATTATTGTTACTTTCTATAGAATCTTAACTAAGTCCCCAAGAGAGTTTCAGTTCGATGTAAGAACGAGCCCATTGAGTGCAGTGTGCACTCTATGCAAATCGAATCGATAAGCTTTCCCGGGAAACTATCAACTGTTGCTGACTGCCCTTTGTTTACGCACCAACAGGAGCGGGGAAAAAAAGTGATTTGAAAAGTGGACACACGGATGGATGGATGGCTGGATGGCGACCAAGTAAAATCGGAATCACATTTTTCCATAGTCTCGGCAAACAGATGGAGGCGAGCTGGAATGGCGCTCGGCTAATAAAACTTGTCCGCTTTTTCCAGCTGTAGAGTGGGTGGGTTTCCCTGCTCCACGGACTGGGGGCTGGCGGCGGATATATCCGGATGGGCACCCGGCAAATAGAGCAATTTAAATTGGAACGTGATTATGCAAACGTTTGCACAGCTTAACTCAAGTGCCGTTCCGTGCCGCTCGGCCAGTTGGCCAGTTGCCGCTGCTCCCACACATGGAGAGCCTGGAGAGGACTGGAGAGGCCAGGAGCAGCCGGGAGGAGCGGATGGATACTTTTCGGGAAACAAAAAACAAAACCAGGACACGGTGTGGGGACATTTACAAGTCTTAAATCAATTTTTAAGGCCACCGCACGAAAATCCATGTAAGTGCAGCATGTCTGGGCTTAGGCGCTGACCACTTAGGTTGTCGATGCAAGATTTCCTTGCTGTCCGGGAATGTGGGACCAGGAAGGAGCACTGAGCAGGGAATCGAAGGAACCTGGGAATGAGGGAATCAAGAGACAAGGCCGGCTGCATCCGTTAACAGTTAATACAATTTCAATTAATATTATAGATAACATATAGTAAGTCTTCTTAGTTTAAGCAATATGTACAGAAAAATGCGGCTTAAAAACTAATGTGTATAGATTCCTGAAATGGGAAATGGTGGTTACAATGATTCCATCATTTATCCCACGGTGAAGCGACGACTGGTCGGCTTGCGAGAGTCCACATCCTCGTACTCTTCTGGTTCCCTTGCAGCGTCTTCGTCTAGCTCCTCATCATCGCTATCAGGTTGCAGCCACTCGCTGTTCATGATATCCACCAACTGCGGTCGAGCTGTTGGATCTTTTTGCAGGCACCATCTCACCAGTTTGCGAAAGGGCTCGGTGCCATTGAGCCACTTACGCACCCCATGATTAAATATTCCACGCTTTATGCAGTCCTTGAGCACCATCTTCGTCTTGGGCGAGTGATCCACATCATTTGTGTTCGCCCGAAACGGAGGGTGCCCAAGGACCATGCAATAAAGCGTGGCCCCAAGCCCGTAAATGTCCACTGCCGGTGTGTAGACGACGCGTCTGTCGCCACCCAACAGTTCTGGCGGAGCAAAGTCCAGGGTGTAGCGCGCATTGTCCACCCAGTGCCGGAACTCGCCGTTGTAGCTATAGCGGAGAGATTGGGATTGGAAAATGGGAGTTCATATGGGGGCGTGATCGTCTCACCTGGCAAAGCCAAAGTCCACCAGCTTGATTGTCAACGACCTTTCATTCTTCCACACAATGTTCTCCGGCTTCAGATCGCCGTGAATGATGTGCTTGCTGTGCAAATACGAAACGGCATCGACCAGCTGCCGGAATATCGGGCGGCTGAAGCGCTCGTTCAGCTGTCCGTTCCGGATGCTCCAGCTCAGGTCCTTGCCCCGCAGGTACTCCATGATGATCCACAGCTCGGTTCGGTGCCGGAAGGTGTCGAAGTACCTCACAATATTGCTGTGCCTGCATGACATCAAAGCGTCCACCTCGGCTGCCCGGAACTTTGAAATGTGAATGACTTTGACCAGATAGTTGTCATTCAACACGAAGCAGGAGCCGAAGCCACCACTGCACACCAGGTTGTCCAGCACCAAGTCATCCGGACGTCGGCGTATTTTCTTCGGGGATCAAAGTTAGTTAGTTGTTGCCTTCCAGAGTACATGCAGAACTCACCTCCACACTGGGGTTGCGGTACTCTGTGCCCTGATCCTCGTGCATACGCGACCACTGCAGGATCTGCGGCGACGTATAATTGAAGCCCCTGTACAGTCGGAGATTGGCTGGCGGAGCCGCGCCCAAGGACACCTCGGTCGGCTGGGAGGTGAATTCGTTGTCAAAGTTCTGGACATCGTCCTGGGACTCGATGGACGGCACGAAGGGCATACCGTACTGCTTCTTGGCCAGCTTGCGCCAATCGATGTGCGCGAAGAAGGGATGCTTCCGGATGCCGTTGGCGTCCAGCCGCTTGTACGGATCCTTCTCCAACAGCTTCTCCACCAGGTCGGCTGCCGTGGGGCTCACCGACGAGGGCAAGTGCGGCTTGTTATTGAGAATGTTGTTCCTGGTTTCATATTTCTGCTCTTCGTCCGTTGATTGTAGTGGCGCAAAGGGATTGAATCCGGAGAGCAGCTCAGCGGTGAGCACACCCAACGACCACCAGTCGACGGGCTTGCCGTAGCCCTCGGCACTCAACCGGATCACCTCCGGGGCCATGGACTCCAGCGTGCCGCAGAACTCGAACGCCCGGTAGTGGTTCTCGACGTTCAGGAGGGTGGCCAGCCCGAAGTCGGCCAGAACGATGTGGCCCTCGCTGTCGATCAGGACGTTCTCCAGCTTGAGGTCGCGATAGATGACGTCCCGCTTGTGCAGCAGATCCAGGGCCTCCACCAGCTCAGCGACGTAGAGGCACACATCCGGCTCCGGAAAGCTTCCCTTACTGATGAGGCGTCGGTAGAGCTCGCCGCCCTGGACGAAGTCTGGAAAATGTGGAGAGGAGTTAAGGAGTTTAGGGAGTTTCCCCGGTTACTGCGGCGCAACTCACTCATGACTAGGTAAAGATTCTGGACGTTCTGGAAGGCATATTGGAGGCACACCAAGAAGGGTTTTCCCTGGATGAACTCCAGGATCAGGCGCTCGCTCTTGATGAGCTTGGCCGAACCCAAGGTGTGGATGGTCACCACCTTGGGGATCACCTTCATGGCGTACACCTGGCCGCCATCGAGGCCGCCCAACTTCCGGACAACGAAAACTCTTCCGAACGCCCCGATGCCAATGAGCCGTATGACTTCAAAGTCGTCGACAGTGGCAGTGTGCTCCTTGCTCAGCATGACCCGGGGCTGCAGGTCGGTGAAGCTCTCCAGCAGTTCCCGGGTGGCACTGTCGGTCAGATTGAGAGGCTTCGTCATAAGATTCAAGACCTCTTCATCAGAGAGAGACTTCCTCTTGCTGTCATCGGATTCCGTCTGCTCCGTCTGTCCATTCCGTTCGCCGGCCTTGGCATCGCTGTCGTCCTCACCTTCGTCCGAACTGATCTCGATGGTAGCCACATGAGTTTCATCGAAGCCTCGGAGGGCACTGTAGCCCATTGGCGGCTGCACTATTGTCCGATCCAGGTCGGACAAGGTCCTTTCCAGATCCTTGTACATCCCAGCTTCGCTCTGCTCCGGAGTTGACGACCCAGAGGCTGGTAACGGTGGCAGATTCTGGAGCTGCTCATCGTGATCGCCCTCGTTCTCGTTCTCGTTCTCGGTCATGTTGTAGACTGTATAAATCTCAGATTTCCAATCATCATTGGCATCTGCCTCGTCCTGCTCATGGACATCCTCGTCGATGACCACGCGTATTGAATAGAGGTCGTCATTCTGGCTCTGCTCTTCGGGATCAGAGAGACCTGTGCCAGGCGCATTGCCAAGAGGGGAAGCGTACTCCTCCTCTTGGGTTGGCTCCACCCTGAGCTTCTTGGTCTGCGTGGGCAAATCGCTCAGGCTGCGCCTGGCCCGCTTGTTATAATCACTTTTCTCGGCCACCGGGAACGGGTCAGAAATTTGGCCAGAAGCCCCGGAATCGTTACCACCCTCATTCATCATGCTGTCGTTTGATAATTAAGATAATACCTACAAATTACATAGATTAAGGGGACAAAAAACAAATATTTTGCATAATTTGTTAACTATAAACGTGAAAAATTTACAATAACATTTATTGCTTCTCCCTTTGAATTCTCTATTCCATTCATTGTGCAACATTCATTGTGCAACACTGGAAACTTCTACAGAATGTCTACCTTCTCTGCTGCCATCTTTTTCACACTTCTTGTTTCTCGGCATCTTTATCAGTTGTGCTTTGTGCTCTGTCAGTCATTTTGTTAAGTGTGTACACATACACCAATACAAAAGCACAGGCACGCGTTCACTCATACACATATATGAAGAGCGCGCGCATGCGCCCATCTTTTTCTTTTCGCCAGCGTCTCCGCTGGACTCCTCACTCTCTTCTGATTTTTTTTAACTCACGGAATATATACATACATATATATATTAGTATATATTCGAAGAATTGCCATTTTATTTCCTACACATGCACTTTTTTTTGCTACGTTTTCTCTCTTCACTAACACAAATGCAAACGACGCCGGCGCGCATGCTTTTCACTTTTGATTTTCGCCATGGATTCTTCTAGAATTTCTCGCTATATTGATTTGCAAATAGTTATTCCCTTGATCCGGAGAAATATAGCCAGCATTGTGCATTAAATACCACACACAATGTGACTCTTTTCCTACGATGTTTCCCTTCACTAACACAAACGCACATGACGCCACCGCGCAAGCGCCCCTTTTTTGATTTTCGCCATGGATTCTTCCGGAATTTCTAACTAAATCGCTTTGCAAATAATTATTCTCTAGATCCAGATAAATATGGAATATATTTTCCATTATTATTCATTATAGTCCTCTGAAAATTAGATTTTTTCTCTCTCTTCTTCTTCACTAACACCAACGCACATGACGCCACCGCGCATGCGCATGCGCCCCTCTTTGATGTTCGCGCGGATTCTTCTCGAATTTCTAACTAAATTGCTTTGCAAATATGTAATTATTCTCTTGATCCAGAGAAATATGGAATATATATTCCATTATTATGCACTATATTCCCCACACAATCTGATTTTCTCTCGAAGCTTCTCTCTTCACTAACACCAACGCACATGACGACGCCGCGCATGCGCATGCGCCCCTTTTTAATTTTCGCCGCGGATTCTTCTCGAACTCCTCACTATATCTATTCGCACACATATATTTCTTCGATCTAGAGTAATTTGGAATATTTATACCTACATTCTGCATTATATTTCCAGGAATTCGATTCTTTCCCCACTTTTTCACTCTTCTCTTACACAAACGCACATGCGAAAAGCGCCTGCGCGCAGGTCTACGCTTCTGCCCCCACACTTATTGAGCAGGAATTACCTGATCGGCACTCACCTGATGGTTGCGTTGCTAAGCACTTCTTTTCAGTTGCTGTTCCTATTGGGGGCTTGCCACGGAAATGTTGCGACTAAAACTCACTGAGAACAAGACGAGATGAAAATTCCACGAACTGGTCAGCGACGACGACGGAATGAAAAGAACGGGAAATGTTCTGGCGATGCCAGTTTAGCTTTTTTTAGTAGAGAATGGGGAATTATCGATGTTAAGAACACGGAACACGGAAACAGTGACTTTTGATATGTTTTTTTGGTGCATTTAGGAACAAGCAACTTGAAACGTAGCATTGAGAAATGCTTAATGCATATGTAAGTTTACATCTTTTTATAGTATTTTAAAGTATTCAAAAAAAATGAGCGCCGATTAAAAATATATCGATCAATTATATATATGTTTTGTTTGAAGCTCCCCTAGCGTAGCTCCTAGATCCGTGCCTGTATCCATTCCATCCATCGACCCATCCTGCCCGCCGTCCTCCTGCCCGAGAGCCACTCCAGCACGAAGACGCCCCCGGCCACGGCCAGGACCACGAGGTGGATGCGAGAGGCGCCAATGATTATCTTCCAGGTGATCCGCACGAGCACGGAGCGGTCATTGTCCGCATCCGCCAGGTCCTCGCAGCTCAGATAGCGCCTGCCGATCTGCGCAATGATGCCGGCACTCAGCAGCTGCTTGATCTTGCGATCCACGGCTGGCTTGAGGAAGGACCTCCTGTTAAAGTATATGACCAGCTGGTACAGGTAGATCGGTTCCCGGACGAAGGTCAGCTGGCTGGCGTTCCGGTGCTTGTGGTTCCAATAGGCCAGGTTGCTGATCAGCGAGATCGTGGTCAGAGGCTCCCCGGCATCTGCGAGCTGCACCCTCTCGAACCGCGTGGCAAAGGACTCGCCCAGGTGCTGCGTCTGGTTGAGGGGATAGAAGTCATGGTAGCCATTGGACACCAGGGTATAGTTGGCCCTGATGACCCCGGCCAGATCCTCGGGCAGCGGACGGTGGTGCGGCATGCGCAGGACATCGAAGAAGCGAGCCTGATAGGCGCAGCGCAGGACAAGGGTGAGCAGGAGCCAGCTGGCCAGGAGGTAGCGCAAGAAACCACTTCCCGGCAGCCTCTGGATAGGTATGGGGTTACCCACACTGACCAACACCAGGTTCTCCAGGGGATGACTCAAGCCGAGACGGGAGCGCAGGCAGCAGGTGCTGACCACGGCCAGGAGCAGCAGGGCCACTATGCACGCCCACACCTTGCCCCGAAACGGCTGGAGCAGTGGCCCGAAGCGGCCCAGGTACCGATCCCGACGCACCACCAGGACGAAGTGAGTCTGGTGGTACACCGCCGACTTGGAGAACTGCCAGCGCCTCTTGTCGGAGCCACTCAGCCCGCCGATGGCCAGTTGGGCGCTCCTGTCGGCCAGCTGGGCAAAGCAGCCGGAGACATTGCCCTCGCCAAAGATCTGGCTGGTCTCTCGGGGCATGTACAGGTTGATCTGGAAGTGCAAGGCCCGGGCCAGCAGCTGGAGCACATCCCAGTCGATCCCAGACAGATGGTGGGCGGGCACGGGCTCCCGGCCGGACGGGGGCGCTCCCCCCTGTCCCGTGTAGATCAAGTGAGGCGGCAGGATGTTGGCGCTCACATTAAGCGGACAGTTGCTCAGGTCGCCAAACGACGAAAACAGTTGGGGCATGGCCTCCTTGAGCTGCCCGGTGGCCAGGTCAAAGTAGTTGCTCCGCCACACGGTTATGCCCGCCGTGCAGTTCTTCTTGAAGAGCTTGTACGCATAGGTGTTCACCTGGCCGTCCTCCAGCTGGGCCACCACCACCACGTTGATGACCGGCCGGCGGAGATTCCTCACGATTATCTTGCTTGCGGTGTCCACAATGGATTTGCGGGGCTGCAGCTCGGTCACGACCACCACAAAGAAGAACTCGCGCTCCAGCATTTCGTCGGGAAAGGCAAAGTCTTGTTCTCTGTGATGGAAGCAGATCGGAATCAGCATCAGGGTTATATAGGTTAAAAGACTGAGATCCTGCTCTCACTTGAAGGCCTGGTGATCGTTGACCACGAAGAGCGTGTAGTCCCTGGAGGTCTCCTCCGGTGTGCCGCGCTGCAGCAGGATAGTGATGTACGGCGCCAGGCCCCACAGGACCTCATCGACCAGCCTGCGCTGGCGAAGCGCTAGCCACGGGGAACACGACAGGCAGCTCTGACGAATCACCAGCGTGTTCATCCTGCTGGCTATGTAGCTCCTGGTCAGGTAGCTGGTGGCGCTGGCCAGGCGCCGGATATTCAGCTCATCCCGGGCACTGTGCAGCCCTGCGAGGAGCAGGCTCTGTCCCCGAATCTGAATCCCCGGCAGAAACGAGGCGGATAACATCCACAGGATAGTGAGGCGCATGACTGAATGGCAGGACTCCGTGCAGGAGCCAAGCCAGGTGCCAGAGCTAATGTAATTGGTGTTTCCTAGGGCCAGATATATAGATACGGAACAAGGACTATCGCCAGGTGTTAATAAATTGCAAGTGGCTTAGGACTTAGTTTGCTACGAATTTCCATATCGATAGGGGGCTTGATAAATGGCGGAAACATAAACTATAGTCGAAGAATAACGATTATATAGAAGGAAATTGGGTATATTATACTATACAAATTTGTAAAATGTATACATAATATATATTTCCAAAAGTTTTTGGCAATTCCTTACTCTGGTATGTGTTTAGCTTGAATATTTAGTATATTTTCAGTAAACATAAAGCATTTTCCCCACTTTTCAGGGCTTAGTTGCAAAGGAAATTCAATGAAATTCAAGGCTTTCTGGTGACCCATTTCTGACCACAACGATGACTATTTTTTTGCCCGATCTCTGCGGGCAAGCAATACGGCGCTTGGAATAGAAATTTACGAGGAATTGGTTGGCTTTAAATTGAGCCAAGGCTGGTGACCACCACCCGGCACCAGCACCACCTACTCCAGCGGTTCCCCCATCAGTCAGTCATGAGCCACGGGCCATGGCCAAAAGCCGAGCAGCAGCAGCAGCAGCAGCAGCAGCAGCAGCAATAAGCGCACTTCTTGGTAATTTAAGAAGCAACGCGGGGCCAGGACTTGACCAGAGAGTGTGCTCTCGGCTCCTTGGGGGGCTGGGCCGGGCCGGGCCTGTGGGTTCACTTGATGTTATTTTACAAGGACACGCGCACAATTTATAATAACGTCGTCTTCCTCTCGGGCTTGGCTGCGTCTTCAGCTACAGACACAGCCTCAGTAACAGCTTCAGCTTCAGCTTTGGCTTTGGCTTTGGCCACCGAAAGATTTTCCTTGGTTTTTCCTTTTCTCTTTATAGATATATTTGTGTATGTGTGTGTGTGTGTGTTTGCAAACGAGAAAAATGAAGCGAAACAATTCCAAGTAAGCAAACAAAACTGATGGAAGATAATCTACTTGAAGCATACTTTAAGGCGTATCTAATGGTCCTTTTAATGTTTAAACACGCTTTCGTCCTGGCCACCACCCCCCAGCACCCAGTCTGCCACTCCGCCCGCTCCTCCCTCCCAATATCCTTGGCCAAACCAATGTCCCATGTTTATTTTATCCACATCATCAGCGCTCAAGTCGCCGGAGTCCCAGAGTCTCCTCGTCCTGCCTCGTCCTTCCGTCCGCTTCTGCGGCTGGCTTTTTCTCACAGTAGCCGGCCAATGTCACGTTCACCCACAGCTCGCAGGACCCACAGCTCGCAGGACCCCCCTCTCAGAAAAAAAAAAAATGCAAAAAAAAAACCACCCACTTACTGGCCTTCTTTCTAAAAAGGACACTGACAAAAATAAGAGGCCGGAAGTCAAAACATGCAGCCTTTTGACGATCTAACATATAGAGAGAGGAGAGGAAAAGCTGCATTGATTTATACAAAATATATCGAAAATATCATATTGTTTGGTATAACAAATATTTGACAAATTTTAGCTAACAATTTTAACAATTTTTTATTATTAATAATTATTTCATTTGATTCATTTGCCTTATTTTCAGATATAGAAAACAATCGGACTTTACTTTAGTGTATCGGTTTTATCGATTTATTTACGATAGTTTTTTTATATTTTCTTTGAGTATAATTAATTTTCAATAAAGTTTTAATTAATCTCATTCATTTATTATTTGTGACTATTTTATTTGAGTTATTTACCTTGTGTGAATATATCAACCAAAGTATCGATTTATCACACATTAAGTACCGTAACTATTAAATATATATTTTTATATATTAATTTCGAGGTATTTCTTAATTATTAAAATTAATTAATTATACCTCTTAAATTGTTATTCTGTATTACTTAAAGTTTATTCAGATAACTTTTTAGGGGACCCATTCTCTCAGTGCATGCACCCGCTTCTTAGAGCCGCAGCCTGCCTCTGCGGCTTCTTTTCTGTGTTTATTTTATCATCATAATTTCGCATTTCTGCTTTTATGAATTTTTAATTTGAACAGCCAGGAAAATCCGCCTGGCTAATGTCTAATGGAGGCTGAAAGCTGGCGGACGGATGTCCGCGGCTAAGTCGATGATCTGGCCCAGATACACACATAGTTCGAGTGCCTATTTTTGGCAGCCACTACGTGCCCGCGATCAGGATGCACAGCCAGAAATAAATCGAAATAACCGGAAATAAGGATAATTTTCAAACCGCACCTCAAATAAAAGCCTTGCTTGCAATAAAATAATTTTAAAAATATTTTAAAGCAACATTTTTGTGGCCATTTGAGGGCAGCTTCCCCCGCCTCGACTGGTGGCATCATTATCCTGGTTGCCGCATGCCGCCACGTCGCCCACTTGGCACCCACTTTTTCGGCAGCGAAAAGGACGAGGCCGAAGCGAGTCCTTTGCGAAAAACGATTACGCACTAAGCCTATAACTTATGTTGATGTTTTCTTTCCGTCTTAACATTTGCAAATTTGTCATTTTTTTCCTTTGTGCCGGGCCGTGTCCCCGCTCCTGCAGACGGCTGAGCCCGGGCTTTATCTCACCAGAGTCCTGTTTGAGACCCGTCCGTTTGCTCGTGGCTTTTCCTACTTTTTTCCCGCAGTCCTCTGGCACATCTTAAGTAGTCGGTGCCCCGGCAGTTTTAAGTACTGTTTGCTTATTCCAGGAGCGTTATCTCTGGCCCGGCTCCTGCTCCTGCTCCTGCTCCTGGTCCTCATCCTGCTCCTCCCCCGCCTCTGTGTATCATATTAAACTAATCCTAAATGGTTTCTTCACGGTACATTTGCTGGCACTTGTTAGGCAGAAGCCGCAATCCGCAATCCGCAATCTGCCCCACAATATGCACCTGCATATTGTTGGCATTCTGCCGGCTGCGGCTACGGGTGTATCTCCTATATATTTATAAGTACGGGTGCCTACAAAATTAACAACAAGCGGGGGCCAAATCCCCCCGAGGGAAAGTCGAAGAAAAGCTGATCCCATGCCAGGCATATATATATGTGCATATATACACTATATATTCAAACATATATTGGTAGAGTCAAATGCGATTAGGGACTGGCTTTATTTTCTCCGGAGACACACTGCCTCTGCGGCTTATCCCCATGGGGGGCCACAGAAGGCGGCCAGGTGAAAACTCATTGGAGAAGCACACGGACATATATTGGCATTTTGAGTTAACAAAAGAAGGATTAAATAAATAAATAAACTTGATAGAAGGAAGTATTTTAAACCGGTTTCAGCTACAACAAGAGGAAAAGCCAAGTTCAGTAGGAATTATTGCATTTTGGTAATAAGAAAATCATAACCAACAGTAGATATTAGTAGTAGTAATAGTAAATACAAATTACCAAACAAATAATTAGATAAATGTTTAGTTTCATTAGGTTTGGTTTGTTGTTTTCTTTTTTCCAAAGAACAAAAGGTAAACAAAGGCAGCAGCTTTTCAAATGTGCAAAATGACACCCACAAGAGTGGATCGCATTCTCTAAGAGGCTCTCTCTCTTAGGTTCCACATTCTGCAGTGAGAGAAATAATTATTAAAGAACAGGAGAGGAGAAATGGCCCACGAAGTCAGAGAAACACGAGGATTAGGGAAAATAGACAATAGAAAGAAATAGAAAGTTCACTCACTCGTTTTTATTGTGGCTGCAAATCCGATTTTCTTTTTGTCATAATTATGAAAAATAATACAAAGGGAGAGTATTTTATTTTTCATAATTATGACAGACACGCATATTCGGCGAGTGTAAGGAAAGCTTTGAGAGAAAGGTAATTTGGGGTACCTTTTTACATTTGATTTGTATATTTAATATTCTTTCCTTTTTTCACTTGCACATATAAAAAAATATGAAAAAAATATACACTAGAATGTTTACAATTAAAAAACAAACACGACGGGACTGTTCCAGGTTTTCCTCACATTTCACTGACACTTTTCACCGCGCACTTTTGGCACATGCCCTGTTTTTCCGCACTTTAGTAAGTCCGCCGCAAGTTTTCAGCATTTCACTTCTTTCCCCTACCTCCATGCGTGGAGACATTTTCATTTGATTTTCTTTTCTCCTCCGCTTCGACCGGCGTTGTAGGAAACACTGATTTCCAGTGGAAACCGGGAAAGGGAGAGTCACCCAGCGATAATGCCAGGCGGCGAAGTATAGGCGCGAGAGAGGGGGATGTCGTCACTATCAGCTTTCCAGTTCCAGTTTCGAGCTGGACTGGAAATGAGATCCCATTTGTATCGATAAGTGGCCCTTAGCTTGAATCTCATTTTGCTAATCGTTTCAAATGAAAAACAAATAATAAAAGTAATATTAGAAGATTGCTATGCAGGTAAGAAGTCATATCCGACCGTGTAAAGTTTAAAGAAATTCTTGATCAGCAACAACAGCGGAGTCGATCTAGCCGTCTGCTTGATTAATTACTTTAAACTGTTTGAGTTTCAGTTTTAGTTAGAAAGATTCACGCAAATTTTTAAAGAAAGACCGCATAATATATAAAATAAAATACTTAAAAAAATGAATATAGATCTTGATATAAGAAAAAATGTATTAAACCAGTTTCAGTTAGAAATATCCATGTAAATGTTTATGTAATGACTCCTTAATATATAAAATATCCTTAAAGGCTTAAATGTATACTTAAATATAAAATAAATAAAATAAAATAAATAAATAAAATAAATAAATAAAATAAAATAAATAATAAATATATATATATAAAATAAAATATCATTCAAGGATTTATAATATACTTAAATATAAAATAAATACACATTTTAAATCAGTTTCACCTGGAGCTATCCACATTACATAATCCAAACGATCCTCCCTTGATATATTAAATAAAACTCTTTAAAAATGATTACATCAATTGTTTTGTCAACATTGCTGCATAAATATTTAACCCACCATCCACCCCCCCATATATGTATGTGGATTCAATATGTGTGCCTATACATT
Organism: Drosophila bunnanda; assembly: GCA_035046265.1. NCBI lineage: Eukaryota > Metazoa > Arthropoda > Insecta > Diptera > Drosophilidae > Drosophila > Drosophila bunnanda. The sequence goes on along the minus strand of JAWNOB010000083.1, from coordinate 2,142,550 downwards.
ACGATCTGAATTAAATAAATACATCAACATGGCGAACAGGAAATAGCCACTGAATGCTGAGTTACCTCAACTTGGCAAATGTAAACATAATTATTCAATTAAATAGGCCCTCAATCAATCAACCAATCCTTCAATTTGTGGGTGGTGCCCACAGAGCGGCGGAACATCATCTCATTCAAGTATCGCCGCATTGATTAATGGCTTCCCCGGCGAATGTAAAATTGAATGCCGCTAATTGGGCAACAAATTAGAAATCTATGAAAATAATCACCGCACCTAGCTGGCATCGCCCGGCCTAGCCTCCGAAATAGACTGAACTTGGCCATCGGGACTTAACTGGCTCTGAATTACGGATTATTTGGCCAGGATACAACTATATCCAGGCATACGCAATATACATGGGCATGTGACGTCAACTTTAATTCGAAAACTCCCCTCCCGTTCCGTCCCATCTCGTCCCGTCCCGTTCGGGCGTTCATTTATGAAGTTATGCGCTAATAAATAGTTCACAATCGACTATAAATTGGCTGTTTCGACCGGCCACCAGAAAGGAGGCGTGGTCGGTGGCAACCGTGTGCGAGTCCACATAGAAGCTGCCGCAAAATGATAATAATTACGTGCATTATGTTTAATGCAGGCGATGAACAAAATGAATGAAATGTGTGCGGAGGAAAATGGGGGGCTCGGTCAATGTGTGGCCATTGATTTCAGCTTTTAATTTGAGGCCATTGTTCTAAGGCGAGGACACCGGAAAAAAAAGGAATAATAATCAAGAAAAATATATATAAAAATAACAAGAAAGGACGCTAACTTTGAGAAGAACCCTTTCAGTTGCCAAATGATCATGAGTTCATACATAAGATGCATTAATTAATATTTGGTATTAATATATTAAAATAAAATTTTATAGATTTTTTTTTGCCTAAATTAAAGTTTTTCCAATATCATAACTAAGCCAAAAATGCATTAATTTCAATACGGATAACTTTTCTATGCTAATTTTTATAGGGTTAACAAATCTTCATATATAGTTTTAAAATTAAAAAAATTAATTTTTTTTGTCAAATTTTGTCAATTTAAAAAAAAATTAAAATTTTGAAAAAATTTCGAAAAAAAATGTTTTTTACCAGACATGGCTAGATCGATTCGGCTGCTAATGCTGATCAAGAATATATATGATTTACAGGGTCGGAAATGTCTCCTTCACTTTGTTTTAAGCTTCTGAATAAAACTATAATACCCGTGTAAGGGTATAAATATTCGAATACTTGGAATCAACATTTTTTCGAAAAATCAAAGTTTAAAAATCGCATAACTAAGCCAAAATAGCTTTAATTTTAATTCGGAAAGCTTTCCTGTGTTCGTTTTTATAAGGTCAACAAATCTGCATACCTAATTATTAATTTTAAGAGATTCAAATTTTTATCAATTTTTGACATGATGTAATGTTGTAAAAATCCATAAAAAAAAATATTGAAAAAATTAAAAATTTATTTTTCCACCTGAGATGGCTAGATCGACTCGGCTGTTAATGCTGATCAAGAATATATATGATTTATAGGGTCGGAAATGTCTCTTTCACTTTGTTTTAAGCTTCTGAATAAAATCATAATACCCTTGTAAGGGTATAAATATTCGAATACTTGGAATCAAAATTTTTTCGAAAATCGAAGTTTAAAAAACTCATAACTAAGCCAAAATAGCTTTAATTTTAATTCTGAAAGCGTTCCGGTGTTAGTTTTTATATGATCAACAAATCTGCATACCTAACTGTTAATTTTAACAGATTCAAATTTTTATCAATTTTTGACATGAAAAAGTTGTAAAAATTCATTAAAAAAAATGTTGAAAAAATTAAAAATTTATTTTTCCACCTAAGATGGCTAGATCGACTCGGCTGTTAATGCTGATCAAGAATATATATGCTTTATAGGGTCGGAAATGACTCTTTCTCTGCGTTCTAAGCTTCTGACTAAAATTATAATACCCTTCTTTGAGCCGATATATATCGATACTTTCATATGACAATTATTCCGGCAAATTAAAGTTTAAAAAACTCATAACTAAGCCAAAAAAGCTTTAATTTTAATTCGGAAAGTTTTCCTGTGTCAGTTTTTATTTGGTCAACAAATCTGCATACCTAATTTTAAAATTTAAGAGTTTCAAATTTTGATCAATTTTTGACATGATGTAATGTTGTAAAAATCCATAAAAATTTTTTTGAAAAAATTAAAATTTTTTTTTTACCCCTTAAATGGCTAGATCGATTCGGCTGTTCATGCTGATCAATAATATATATGGTTTTTGGGGTCGGAAATTGCTTCTTCACTGCGTAACCAGCTTCTGAATGAAAATATAGCCCCCTTGTAAGGGTGTTTAAAGGAAACATTTATGGATATTATAAACCTCCTTTTAAGATGTTAAAACTGATAGAAAAAATAAAAAATAAAATGACACTAATTAAATAAATAAATAATGTATTTAAAGATTCTTAAGTTGACTATGAATATTGAATTCTAACAATTCTTTCGAAAAACCTTGAATTTTCTGCTTAAAAATAATTTATAAATTGTAGAAAAATTTCTTTTATATATTTTGATAGCTAATATATATTTTTTTTACTTTTTTCTCTCGGTGTCATTGCATATGTGAGCGTGGAGGTTAAATGCGAGTGCATGTAAATGTTGGCGCCGTGGCCAAACAATAGCCGCTAGTTAGTTTGCTGGCCGTTCGCTTTGCGACTATTATATCCCGATCCTTTGGCTCCTTCCATATCCTTTCCCCGCAGCTCCCCCTCACTGCCCTGGCTCGTTGCTCAATTTTTGTGTGTTGCATTAATTAAAACACAATCATCGCAAAATTATGCATGCCGCTGCCTCGATGACCCGCTCCGCACAAATTTTATTTATTGAACGTTAAAGGCATTCAAACAAATAACAAAAAGGCCCCCGAAAAACCGCGCACACCCCAGCAAATTAAGCCCCTGACATTTGGCAGTTGATTAGCTGTTGGAAAATGTGGAAAAACTAGAGGGTTTAGACGAAAATGCAGTAAATTTGTTGAAACAAAGGGGAAGCTATTAGAAATAAATAATAATTGGTTTAAATTTTGAAGGTCTTCCAAAGCAAAATATACTCTAGTCATTTTTATTCATTTTTAAAGGAAAAGTACTACAAGTTTCGAGGAAAATTTTGTGAATTCTTGTGGAAAGCTTTTACAAGCGCCCCCTTGAGCGGCTTGGTGGAACTACCAGCAATGTCACCAATAGGTGGCAGCAGAAAGGGATTTTCTCACAAAATAATAATGGTTTTATAAAAATATTTCTTTTTATTTATTATTAAAATGTATTAAATCTAAAACCCTAGTAAGCATTTTGTAATCTTAATAACACAGTAATTAGTTCTCAATTATAAACATTTTTAATGGGCATCAACAGTAGAGTCAATCTAGCCATGGTCTATCTATAAACTTTTGCTAGTTCATTTAGAATAAATTGAATTAAGGGTCTTCCTCCCATTAAACCCCCAACAATATGCTTGAAATAAATTCTTTGCAATGCTGCCTCAATGAGTGTTAATTTGGAGTGTTAATTTCGAAAAATGTAATTCCAACAAGTTTAATGACAGCACATAACCCTCTCCCACAGCCTTCAGTAAATGCATTAAATTCCGCATTTGCAACTAAACTGGACACTGGAAACTGGAAACAACAAAGCGAATCAGTACGGAGCAGCGGTAATGACAGTAACACGCATTGAGTTGAGTCCGACGAGCAACAATACCAATTACAGATGCATCGATACGGGACACTGAGCGAAAATTCGAAGGGTTTTACATCTATTCAAACATTTGAAGAAGCCTTTTTGAAGCTATTTTTAGTTTTAGCATGGAAACATCTTTAGAAATATTTATTATTTACCTTATGGCTATTTTTAAGTGCTTTAATTCTTGTCTTCAAATTATTTCTTGTTAATTTTATTTATATATTTTTTTACTCTAGTAGAGTTATGATTTAAAATTGAATTTATAACATATTTTAATAATATATGATTATTGTTGTATTCAAATATAAATTATAAGTAAGGCTTTAACCCTTAAAATATCCTTAAAAAACCTTGTTGTATTTTTGCAACACTGTAAGGAGTAGCAAACCGGAAGTGGAATCATTAACCCTGAGTGCCCAAAGTGCTGCATTAATTACGGTTATTGAAAATCAAAACATAAATGCCAGTTAAGCACATTGCAGTGTGTGTTGCGGAGATACACACACATACACAGGGGGACAGGGAGTCCTGGCAAGTCCTGAAGTGAAACCGAACTGTAAATCGTATTAAAATAATTACATTTAATGGCAGCCGATCGCCGGGACCGAAACTCATTTGTTTTTATTAACGCCACATGTAATTGCAAGCATTGCACGTTGCATGTTGCACATTGCACATTGCACATTGCACATTGCACATTGCATGTTGCACGTGCGCAGCCATATGGAAATGCGTAAAAAGGACCCAATAGTTAACGACTATTTAACCAGAAGGAATTAACCTCATTTTCATGGTTTCATAATTAATCCAATTTGTTCAACATATAAATTTCGCAGAGTCTCAAAAGTTTTTTTGTTGTTATTTCTTCTTCTCTGGAAGTTGTTATTGTTGGTGCTTTTGTTGGTGTTTTTGTTGGTGTTATTCTTGTTGTTGTTGTTGTGAGTCCGCCCCCGTCAGAGCGATCATAATTGGAAATTTATTATCCACCACGGAGTTGTCGACAGGGGAGTTTTGCTGTAATCAATATGCAATTGTGTCGCTTTCCCTCCTCTGCCTTGGCTCTGCCATGGACCACGTGGCGTATACGCAATGCGGACAATCAGCCAGGAAAACAGAAGCCGAGCAGCGCAGAGTGAAGCAGCGGCAGGGGAAGAAAGTGAAAGAGGAAAAGCAGCTCGGTAACGGCAACAAGAACAACTTAATGCGCGGCCACAAACAAGGGCAATTATGAAACGCCAGCCAGCGAGCGTACTTATGCCCCGTGAGACGGCTGTCTGGCAGCCGAAAAGGGGTTGTGCGGGGGTTGCTGGTGGCAAAGAAAAAAAAGAGAAGCTGGCGGTAAAATTACCCCCAGGAAAAGCTGGGAAAATTTAAGCTCTAAAGCTGGAGGAAATAACTCAGTCGCGAATGGCATTAACTGACCCCAGGCAACTTTGAAAGTTGTCCCAAAGAAAAAAGCTTTCTATGATTTTCGAAAATTAACACTGTTTTTTCGTGTTGCTATGTTGTTCTTAAATAATTTTATGTTGTGTTACATTTCTATGTTATGTTATTTTTATTATGTTAAATAAAAGTATTGTATGATTTTATATATTTTACATTCTGTTAATGGAAATTTATTGTACATATCTTAACATGGCCAAAATGGTTTAGAAAATAAGGCTGACCGAACATCTCTAACAAAACATCTTTAATATAAATGATACGAAAATAATTATTATAATTTTATGTTCTTTACTTATAAAACAAATAATGTTTTTTTAATTTGTATATATAAAACTATATTTTAATTTATCTTCAATAATTTCAAATTATAATTTTTTTAAGTCAAAGTTTAAAAATTCATAACATAGTTAAAATAGCTTCGTATTAATTCGGAATGCTTTGCTATGAAATTTTTTGTAAGCTTAATAAATTTGCATATTGAGTTTAGAAACAAAAATATTTATATTTTTAGTTATTTACAATTTTCATAAAAATAAATTTGCATTTTGAGTTTAGAAACTAAAAAATAGATTTTTTGTTTAATTTTTAACGATTATAATGATGTAACTCTTTTTAAAAATTTTCAAAATTTGGAACCAAAAGTGGTAATGGTATTTTTTTTTTTTTTTTTTTTTAAATCACATTTTCAAAAAATCATAGCTTAGTCAAAAATTATGGCATTTTTTAAATTAAATTATTTACATTATGTATAAAAACAATTATTTCATTAATAAATTGAATGCAATTTTAATTATGTAACCTTCTTTAAGATTTTGAATAATGGAGTTAACATTATTTTCTTCAGTTTTTCAATATTTTACCCTTAAATTATTAAGAATCACAGAGCAATAGAAATGTATATGATAGTCATTTGTTTTTTGGCCATGAAATGCATTAGTTTAAAATCGGAAATTGTATATATATTGTATCCTATGAATAAATAGAATTTTTCCTGCACATCCATAAAATTAGCAACAAGTATCCTGCCAGGACTCCGAATTATAAGTGCACCTTAGCCGGTACTCACTCCCTGAATTGTTATACGAATTACTCAAAGAGAAGCTGCGATTGCCACTGTTATTAAGAGTTCAAAGGGTCAAGTTGGCGCATGACCCGCAAAGTTAACAGGACTCAAGAGCGACCCATTACTTTTCGCGTTCTCTTAAGACATCCTGTTAAGTGCCAAGGACCTTAGCCGGGTTCCGATCCAAGCCATAATTATTATGGCCACAGCATCCGGCTCTCTTACTGGCCACTGCGCCGATGCCGTGAGAGTCGGAAAAGTCGCTGGGAAATTACAATCGGGGCGGGGGGAGTTGTGTGTTTTGCCGGCTTCTATTTTGAACTCTGAAAAATCAGCGACATTTTTGAATGGGAGCACTCAGTTAGCCCTTCAGGCGTCCATATCCTGCAGGCCATCGAATAAATCTCAATTACCTTTTGGCAACAAATCACTGGCGCTGCTAATGCAGCTAAAAATATATACAATAAAAAGTCTTGGGGATTTTCCGACAGTATAGGTTTTCAAAGTAATTCGGTTGGGCAATGAGTCCGTTTAGGGTTTATAAACATTTGGAAAATGGTTGTAAAAATATTTACTAATCAGTTAAACATTTTGTTTTTTGTTTTGAGTTGCGAATATTTACTTTAAAATTTTTATAAATTAATCTTCGCTAGTTTCTGTACTTAATACAATTTTAACTGATGTATCCTACAAATATTTAAGACCCTTCAAATGTTTGAGAGTATTAAATGAATGCATAAATGCATAAATTAACAAAGAAGGTTAAGGTTAAAGTATATTTTATTAAAGTTAATAAAGGTAAGTAAAGCTTAAATGGGAAATATATTTTTAAGAGCTAAAGAAATCAATCATTTGGGTTGAAAATTAAATAAAGCCTAGTTCAAGCTATATAGTTTATAAAAAGCTGCCTGAATATATTTATAAATATTGTGTAAAACTTGTTTAATGCCCTTAAAAAACCTTTAAAATCAATGTTCTTTTATCCATCTTTCCATCAAGATATGGCATTATCAAGGACCCCCGGTGCTCAGGACCTTTCAAAATTGGTTGAGCATTAAAGGGAATAATTTACAAATCAGCCTGCTGCTTGCTTATTTATTATTTTGGGTTTGAGGAAGGGGCGCAGAGGCCGGTCTCAATCCACAGACAATAAATCAAGCTGAGTAACAGCTATCTTACAACCGGAACATCAACTATATTGTTGGCCCCTTTTTTGTTTCTGGGCTTGTGTCCCATACTTTGCTTCCGGTTCCAACGTCTTCATTTTGCAGTCATCACGTTGCGCCCCCTGCCACAGGCCACAGTCCACAGTCCACAGGCCACCGGCCACCGTCCCCGCCCCTGGCACATTTTCGCCTTTTAATTTCGCACTTGGGTCATTTTGTTGTTTGGTGTGGATTATAAGACCACTTCATATTCATGCAACTAACAACCGACCCGGCACAGGGCACAAAAAATACAGAGACGCCAGAGGAAAAGGAGCCAGCCCCCTGGAAAGCCAGACGCTCGCAGGAGGTAGGCGTAAAAACCAGCTGCCTTTTGTATTTAGCCACAAAAAAAAAAAAAATAAAGGAAAAACCGACGGGGGTGCGGGGGAAAATGCGGGGAGCCCGGCAGCCGGCAACAATAAACATTTCCAAGTGCAAGCTGACCGAAATGAAAGGCCAAAAGGTTTTCGCCGGGGCCAAAAGGCAAAAACAGTCAACGGCACAAGTAGAAAAAGGAAAGGAAGCGAAAAAGGCCAGGCCAGAAGCGGTCCTGGGACCGGGAAAACTCAATTTCTACACGGTTAAATAAAGGGAGTTAATAAAAACATTTAACATTTATATAATTAACACATAATTCTTAGATAAACTTTTTTTTTTTAATATTTGTTGTTGTTATTTTTGGTTTAAGGGTTTCTAAAAATTACCTTTAGAAAATCTTCAGCAAAGCTTTAATTTAATCATTTTTAAATACATATAATTAAAAGGTTTGTTCTTAAACTGAATTAAAATAAAGAAAAGAGATTGAATTTTATTTTAAAGAATTACTTTATATATAGTGAATAAATTAAACCCACATTATAAATTATTTAGAAATTTCTAAACACAAAATAAACCTTTCTATTTGTTATACCCTTACAGGGTATTATTTTTTAGTCAGAAGCTTGAAACGCAGTGAAGAAGTCATTTCCGACCCTATAAATCATATATATTCTTGATCAGCTTGAACAGCCGAATCGATCTAGACACCTCAGATAAAAATAAAAAATTAAAAATTTTTTTTTCAATTTTATATTATTATTTTAGAGAATTAAAACTTTAAAAAATTGAAAAAATTGTAATTTTCCTAAACTTTGAATTGAGTATGCAGATTTATTAATATAATAAAAACTAACATAGCACAGCTTTCCGAATTGAAATTAATGCATTTTTGACTTAGTTATGATCATTTTTCACTGTAAGAGTATACAAATTTCGGCTTTCCAAAGAAAGCTTGATTGATACCCTTGAAGGGTATTTTAATTTCAGTCAAAAGCTTGAAACTATGTGAAGGAGTCGTTTCCGACCCTATAAATCATATATATTCTTGATCAGCATGAACAGCCGAGTCGATCTAGACATCTCCGACAGAAAAAAAAATTTCAAATTTTTTCAACAATTTTTTAGGGTTTTTTTTTACATAACTGAGACTGTCAAAAATTGGCAAAAATTTGAATTTTCCCAAATTAAAAATTAAGTAAGCAGATTTGTTAAACTAATAAAAACTAACATGGGAAAGCTTTCCGAATTAAAATTAATGCTTTTTTGGCTTAGTTATGAGATTTTTAAGTATTGAAGTGTCGAAGAAATTGTCATATAAATATATCGATAAATATCGATATGCAAAGAGGGCGAACGTGGTAACTTTAGTTATGTCCGATTTCCGATTCGATCCTTATATTATATTAACTTTATCTTATTTTCTGGATTAACTTTAAATAAATTAATCTGTAAAATTTATTTTCTTTTAATAAGAAACCCCTAAAATTTAAATATATATATTTTTCTCAGTGCTCTGTAGCACTCCAATGTCTGCTGCTGGAACAATGTGATGGCGCAGGAAAATAAAGAAAAAAACGCATAAGAAAGGAACAAAAGTAACAACTTAATTTCTGCTTCTTTTCTGCCGCCCTGCTGCCTTGGTTAGCCCTTGGAACTCATCCCGGCGACAGTGGCCATCCATTGAAAGGCAGTCCATCAATCAGAGGAAAGGAGCAGCAATGGAAATAGAGCGAACTAGGAGATGATTGGGCGTCCGGGGCATCCATTCTTTGCCATTCCCTCGCCAAGGAAACCACTTCCGAGGGCAACCGACATATTGCCATAAACTCATATTTTCCGAAAGGGACCACCTGTCATTGGGTGAGCTTTGGCCAACTAATTGGAGGTACGGTGAGTTCTTGGAACTCGAGACTTTCATTGACAAAAGGTTGGGGAATAAAATGTAGCTCAATAAAATACTGAAATGAATCATTTAACAAATGGAAATTCCAGCATAGCTTCAAATAAAGATAGAAATTCTTAATATTTGATTGATTTAACCTATTTATAAAATTACTTTCTAAGAAAGGATATTTTTACGTGAGCATCTTGAGTTAACGCTTTTCTTCCTGCCTCTAAAATTAGTTAAAAGCCCTGTCTGAGCTGTCCGAACTCATTTGCCTTAAGCTCCATTAAGAACTATCATCAGGTGTCTCTTTGTTAGTTATCCTTGACCCTTTTTTCATTCATTTTTAGCCTCCTTCGGCCACCCACCGCCCACTTGAGCCGCATAATGCCAATTTAGAAGGCCCGCAAGGAGGGGCAGGAAATTGCAAGGATATGAGAGAGAGGCCATTTTGTAGGTCCTTTTATTAACTATATATCAGTATATATGCATGAATATACTATATACTATTTTTATTTTTCCAAAGTGGAATAAAAAAGGGAAGCTTTCTAATCTGAAAACTTATGATCTCTGATCTATAAAGAACCTTAATATACCTAAAACTTCATTCAGTAAGTCTGCAAATTATATCCTTAAATACTAATTGTGATATTTTTCCTATATTTACTAAGATTTTCAAGAATCTTAGAACTTTTCAGTTATGAAGAAAAGGCAGCTCCATTAAAGTCACAGCTTTTCTTAACAAAAAAAGAAAACTAATTAAACATGTCTTCTTTTGTATATTCTCTAAGCTATAAAAATCATTTTTAAACTATGCAAATCTCAAAATAAAACTAAATTTTCATTTTCCCAAGTGCCAGGATCTCATAGTTCACAGCTGTTCGCTTCCTTTTCTTTTTTTGCCTGGAAACCACTTGCCTTCGCGCCTCTTGTTTTCCCTTCCGCTTCCGTTTCGTTTCTTGGTTTCTGCGCGACTTCCGGTTTTCCTTTTCGGCATTATTGTGGCTGATAATTTGTTGACCATCCGCATTTTCCGCCTCGCTCTCTGTCTCGCACGCACTTCATGTATTATTTAACTATTTTCCGTCGCCGCCTTTTCGTCCGCAGCACTTCTCTCAGCCTTTTCTGGCCCGCCTTGTTTTGTTTTGTTTTGTTTTGTTTTAATTAAAAGTGCTGACCGCCGAGCTGTACCTACTAGCTCCTGGTGAGCCTTTTACCATTTCCCCCATTTTCCCAACCGTTTTCCCAACCCCCACCCGTCCCCTTGGCCCACTTCGCGGGGCATGTCTGTGCATTAATGTGGCTTATAATCAAGATCCGCCAACAAAAAGCGTAGCAAAGTGGAGTCGAGTCAAGTGGAATGGAATAAAAAGTTGTTCGTCCTGCTTTTTGGCCACATCAAAGGCAAGGCCACTCCGTCAGCCCCCTGGTATATCCTCCGGAGAAGTCCTTCCTTCCCCTCCCGCCCATCGATTGTGGTCGCATTTTGTTGTTTATGTTGTATATTCCATTTCGGTCTGTCGAAACTTTCATCATCCGCTTATCTCCGTTTGCGGTTACCATATATCCCACATAAATATACCAGGATATATACTATATATAGTTTTTGGGGTGGGAAATATGTTTTCTATAAGCTAAGCGAAACATTAGTTCAAAAAATCCCTAGTTTATATTGTTTACATCGATGAGACATTCATTTTAAAAATGAAATCAATTAAATTGTACGCCAGAATGTTAAACAATAAATTCTAATTAAGAAATAGATGAGTCTAAAGTCTTAGGAAACATAAAGATAATATATAACTTTAAAAATAAATAGCAAATAAGCAAATCCACATAGGAAAAATATGTTTTTAACATTATAAATATATATCTAAAATATATCTATAGTAAATCAAGCAAAATATATACCAAATACCCGAAAGCCTTGACCCGCTAACCCGATTTTCATTTAAATATTCACTGATTTTCCACTTTGAACAGGCCCGAGGTGAGTGGAAATAAATGCCAAGCGATGGCAGAAGGGGAAAATTGAGCGGTGAATGGAAGTGGAAAAACCAGAAGAAAATTCAGCTGGCAGACAAGGGTTAGATGGCTGCGAAAATTAACGACACGGCGTGCGCGGTTTCATTTGTTTTCTAATTTAAATTTATGTTTATGAGTTATGACCGCCCTTCCTTACTTCCCTTACCGCCCTCCCTCCCGCACTTATAATTATGAGTTTCTGGTCTAGGCTCTTGGATGGCTATTAATTTTTGAGCACTTCGTTTCGCGGCCTCGGATTAGTTTACTTTTACTTGACTTCACACCACAGCCACAGCCGGGACTCTCAGTGTGTAGGTTCTCCAGTAATTGGATGAGGATGAGGCAACGGGGCGTATAAGTAATGTGGCCAGCAATTGACAGATGGGCCTGGGAAATCAGAAACGCCGAAATAGGATGGAGATACTGCCTTGCTTTTAATCAACTTTGCTTGGATTAATATCCGCGGGTAATAAACTAAAGAGATTGGTCCCAAAGTCATTCGAAAGTCTAACTAAAATGTGGGAAACCGGATTATTATCAAGTTTTTATTTAGTAAAATTTATATCTTTAGATTTTCTCAAAAGAAACCATTACTTTGTGACCGAAAATTAATTTTTTAACTTGTGTCTTTTTTTCATAATTTGTTAGTTAAATTATTCTTACTATTAAGTCCTAGCTTTTTCCCTAATTATAACGCTTTTCCGGTTATATTTATCAACAGTTTTATGATGATTTTTTGAATCCCAAATGGCTGACCAACTTATTGGTAATTTTTCTGCCACGAAATACCTTCAATATTTCGGTATGTCCTGTGCTCTCATTTAGTTTGCTGATGCCGCAGGCGCCTAGTTTTGCCCCAGAAGAGTCCTAAAATTCGCTATCTTCCGCTTCTCTTCCGCTTCAAGGATAGTTGGCCGCAGAACGGAAGTGGGGTTAAGGGCAAGTCCTTTCTCTCCCTCTCTCTCTCTTTCTCTGTGTCTCTCTGGAGAGAGAGAGAGAGGGAGGTCGAAAAAAATTCATTTATTATTAAAATCACTTTCGTTGCAATGAGGATTCCAAATGTCCTATCGTTTCGTTTGTTTTTATTGGTGTGCGTGTGTCGCCCTCTCCCCTCCCCAGCCCTCTGCGTCATGTCCTGACGAGAATTGTCCTGAACTAGTCCAGTCCATGTGTGTAATGTTCGCTGGTCCCCATGGCAACCCCTGCACCAGACTTTGTCCTGGAAATTCCTGCTCCTGAAACGTGGCCATTAGTGCCGATGAGTTGGCTTTTTTTTACGGACAATTTTAGAGATAAAAAATGTGAAAAATATCCTGCTTACTATAAAAGATAATTTTGGAAATTTCTGTATATCTTCAATATCCTTCAAGGTGCATAGTATTAACCTTTCTTATGATATTTCTTCAATTTCTTTCAAGAACAAATCTTTAAACTCTTAATTGAAGCCAAACATGGCTAGTTTTGTGTGCTATCCAAAGCCGGAGTACAGTTCCGTCGAAGAGGTCCTTTAACCCACCATCAGCATCCTGCGGAGCCGCTTGTTGTTGCTGGGTTAACAAGTGTCATATGTGGTTGCTGGATGTCTCTGCAACTGTCTGACTGTGGTAATGGCACAGCTACTGCTACGACTGCTACTGTCCTCTCCTTCCGAATTTCCCACACCCGCCCACTGCTCCCAATTTTCCAACCCCCCATTTTCGTCCTGTTCCATCCACCTTCAGGCATCAACATCCTTCGACTGTCCAAGAAGGACGAGGAGCAGCAGCGCCAGAAGCCGCACCTGTCTCAGGTCGTGGCATATTCCTTGGATTTAACTCAAGTGTGCTTTGGAGATTTTGTAGCCGCTTTAAAACGCTATGCACCACAGGAAAATCCCATCCCTCTCTCTCTCTCTGTCTCTCTCTGTGTGGAAAAACCCATCCCCCTCCAGCCACTACTTCAGGCTGTTTGTTTTTGTGTTGTTTTGGGGGCTGCGCAAAATGTCAACGAAAGTGCAAATAAAATCTAATGGCGAAATCATTGCAAAAGTTACGAATACAGACGTGCCTACACTTAGAAAAATAATATTATAATAAAAATAAATTGATTAGAAATATATAAGATAAAGGAAATTTATATATTTTTATGTTTAACTCAATCCTTAGATTCGACAATTTATTGAAAATATATATATATGTTCTGTCCAGAGATAATTGTGCTGAAAATGTTTTTATTTTATATAAAAATAAAAATATATTTTTTATATCATTTTAAGGCAGAAAACAATTATATAGTGATGTTTGTTTTTTTATAATTTTATGCAACAATTATATTTTTTTAAACATATGTATACAAATTAAGAAACTTTAATATCACAAGACCCTATTCCATATTAAGAATGAAATATATTTATATATACCATATACTGAATCCCTATTTTCGCCCAGTGTATATTTGTGATATCTGTGTGTATGCCTAGGTGTGTGGGCTTAATGTGCTTGTCATTTGGTTTGTCGCACCCGCGTGAATTTGTTTTTATTCCAGCATTGCATTTTATGAGTCGGTCGGCATTTTTGCCAAACGCATTTCGCATTTCGCACTTCGGCATTTGCCTCGACCTTCTCGAAACACACCCATTCCGTCGATTTAATGACCCCGAAGCTGGCAACCGTTTTGCCATCATCGCCGAGAAATCTCGTTAGGGATATTAGTCTCCACTCAAAGGGGGCAGAAACAAGTCCCGCAGCCAAAGTTGGCATCAAAAGAGCACAGCAAACTTGGCCATATAACTTTTAAACGATTTGGGTCTGCCTTTGACTCGATTTGAGGCGCACTTTTGGCTGCCATTTGATTATTTTCCTGTTTCAGAACTCCGCTGGCATTTCGTAACATTTATTTTTTGGCATATTGATACAAATTGATGCGTTTTTATAATATTTTTTTGAGAATGTTTTGCATAAGAGAGAGAGCAAGGTGTTCTCCACCCTTCAGGGTTTACTCCTTCCTACAGGGTGTATTCCTGCTTACAGAGTGTACTTCTCCTTACAGGGTATTCTTCACCCTTCAGGGTGTACTCCCTTCTACAGGGTGTTCTCCCGCTTGCAGAGTATATATCTTTATACGGTGTACTCCTTCCTACAGGGTGTACTCCTGCTAACAGAGTGTACTTCTCCTTACAGGGTGTACTCTCCACTACAGGGTGTACTCTTCCTTGCAGGGTGTACTCATCCTTTTCAAAAAATGTGTAAGTTATATATAAAAATAAATAAATAAATAAAAACGATAACTTAAGCCACAAGATCTTAATAATTTTCTTCTCTATCCATAGTTTTAACTTCCGAAAATTGCCATAATTATGGCAAGATATATATGCGAATATATATATATATCAGTGGCTCCATTCCTCTATTAAATAAGAATGTTTCGGTTGGCATCTTAGCCTGATTTCATTTCGGCCAAAGCCAATTCCTAATCTTCTTTCGCACTGCCACTTGATTCAATTTCAAATATTTGCCTTTGGCCAACACGAGGACAGGCAGGACTGGGGCAGGGAGTTCGTCCAAAGTGGAACGGGAAGTGTTGTGGGCAGAAAGGATAAAAGGCAGAAACGGGACGAAGGTTGGGCACTAAAGGTGCTCAAATATTTATGCCCCTTGTGGTGGATAACCGAAGAAAACACAATGAAACTAAATAAGAATATTGCGATATACAATAACCGACTCCCGCAGCCCGATCCGCTGAATAAAACATGGACACTGAGGGAAAAAATGGTATAGATCGAACTAAAAGACTCATAAAATGTTGTCAAGTAAACAAGCTTAAGCTTATTCAAAAGAACCACAAGACTTGTGAAAAAAAGAAACATTATTTGTGAATGTTTTCCCCACTCCCAACTAGTTAAAGCTTCTTTTCTTTCAGTGCACCCCTCTGCATAATCAAAGGACTGAAAAGGAGGAGGCTCCACAGGATTCGCAATGAATTTCTGAATTTAGGCGCTGCTCTCCTCCGGAGCTGCGGTCTCTCCACCCACCCCGTATGAGTAGTGCACAATTACACACATTTTTCTTCCTGTATCCTGCCGGCGTATCCTTGAATCTGGTTATTCCCGTATTCCGTATCCCGCATCCTCTGTATCTATGTGTCATCAAATATTTATGGACGTGCCGGGGGAAGCCGCCAAGCAATCGCTTCATATTCAATATTCAGTTGTTACGCGCGGCAAGTGCAGCAAATTGCCAATTCGCCATTCCAATAAGCCAAAACCAAATGAGCAGCAGGCCAAACAATGGCCAACAAGGGCACTTGGCCACGGGGAGAGTGAGGGCAATGGTGCCTCGAACTGAGACGCACAGGAGATAATACCGGAGATTTCAAAGGCAATTATCCTCGGCAGAAACACCATAAAATCGAAATATCGAAGCCTTTTCGAGTTTAGGGATATATCGATACCCTGTTTGTATCGTTTAGGGTATAAGGGTACATATAAAATAAGAGTATAGTATACAATATGGATTTAATATTAAATTTAAAGTGCATCAAATTCGATTCCAGGTTGAGGCAAATTATGAGCGGCCTTTGGGTTGATAATTATGCTTTTAAATTATTGAAAGACTCTAAGTCTTCAACCCCGTACTACAATATACTTTAACAAATTGTAAATAATTAATATCTACAACAAAAACTAAACTAAAATATTCCAATGATCTGTTAATACAATAAAGAACTTTTTAATATATTATAAATCTTAATAAAAGACACACACAATTGATAGCTCATTTACTTAACGGAATTGTACAATAAAAATCTATACACTGATTTAAAGTATTTATTTACATATTTAAACAATAAATAACTCCTTGAAAAATATGATTTACACCTTCCTCAAGTGTCTATAAATATAATCTTGTAATTTGAAGAGCTTTACTTTGTACAATGTTAATTTAAAAAACATAAATAAATACTTAACTAATTATTGTTGCTTAAATGCTTACTTTAGTTAGTTAAAATCGCTGAAATAATTAAATGTTAATCCTTTTTCGAGCCCCAACACTCGACTTTAACACCTTAATTGCTCTCTCTCTCCCTGAAATTCTCTACCTGTGCCGCTGCATATGTAAATGCAATCAAATTTGCAACGGTCATTTGGCCAATCTAATGGCCATTTGGGCGGGTAACAGGTTTAAGGGATATGGGAGACGGGGGCCAAGGGGTTAAAGGCGGCGCGGCATTTATGTATTCATAAAGCAGCCACCGTTGCTGCATCTGAATGATGTTTACCTCATAAATAAATAATTGTTAAGCACAAATATGCGGAGCTGCAGACAAATTACCAAAGGGGGCGGCGGCGGGTCGAAAATGTTGCCAAAAAGTTATAACGCAAAAAAAGACAGAAACAAAAAGCCGCTCGAGTTGAATAAAAATCTACCTACTCACTGCCAAAAAATTTGTACATTTTTCGCAGGTGTTGTAACTGCATTTTGGAGCAGAGCTTACATGCGGGGATTATGGGTGAATTCACGGCAAGGATTTGTGCCGGGTAAGCCGCTTAACTGGGCTTAAATTAGCAACAAAATTAGGTATTTATTGTAATTTAATTCAGGGACCCATAAAAAACAATTGTATCCATCTATTTAGACTGCAATTAAGTTTTAATAAGTGCGCAATTAGGGTCTATAATCTAGTCTGCTGATGATAAACACAAATCACGTATACGCCCCGAGGTTCGATTTCTGCCAGGCCCAATGTAAATGCGGAAAATTTGGGCATGTGTGGTATTAATTATTATAAATAATGGTATGCTAGTAATTTATTTATTTCCTAGAACAAGTTTTGATATGTTTTCCACCCAAAAACTGCAAGAAAGAAATATATATAGATGGACTCAAAGTCATCAAAATCAAACTGATACTGATCCTGCAACTCCGTGCAACCAACCGCCTGTCATGGCTCATCAGGCTCTTAAAGCCGAAAATG
This sequence comes from Drosophila bunnanda, assembly GCA_035046265.1. Taxonomy (NCBI): domain Eukaryota; kingdom Metazoa; phylum Arthropoda; class Insecta; order Diptera; family Drosophilidae; genus Drosophila; species Drosophila bunnanda. The sequence continues at coordinate 2,124,890 of JAWNOB010000083.1, read as the reverse complement.
ACGAGTATAAGTTCCACTCTAATGGCCACCAAGTGGCACTGGGGCGAGTGTGAATGCTGGGAAATGCTGAATGCTGAATGCTGAATGCCGAATGCGAATGTCTCGCAGATGTGCCAAAAAGTAACGTAACATTACGTAAAGGATATACGGAACGAGACAAGGTCCGGGCCGGGGCACTAGACATGCGAAATGTCAGTAGTATATCATTTTTTAGTGAAGTGCAACCGCAGCAGCAGCCGCCGTAGGGGCGGTGTGGGGTCAGGGGGGCGTGGCCTCGACCCCCAGACAAAATTCACAGACACAGACACACAAAACGAGACGAGACGCACACCGATACAAAGCCAGACGCAGGATATATACTGAGAGAAAAAGATATAACGATCATTGGGATTGGAATTTGATATTGTAAATATCATAAAAACTTGCTTTTTTCATAAACTTAAAAGTTTTTAATTTTGTTTCTATATTTATTAAAAACTTTCGTTAATAAAACACATTTTAATAGGTAAAAAAATATATTTATGTTCAACAAGATTTATTGACAGTTATGTTCCCTGTCTAAAAACAACGCAAAACTTGTATTTGTTTGTATTATAAATTTATTTAGCTTAAACTTAATTTAATTCATTCTAAGGATACTTTTTTCTAGCCTTGATTTTCTCTCTGTGTAGCGATACAAATACAGTAGTTGGCCCAAAAACGCCCGCACTTGAATTAAACATCTTTCACATTTTGCAGTTGTACGTCGTTGCCTGCCGCTTCAATATGCAGCCACACATACACTAACTGCACCCACACACACACTCACTGCACCCACACACACACTCACACACCCCCACACTCATCCATACACACTCTTATGTGTGTGTTAAACCAATTTGTCTGACTGCCTTGTTCTTTTTGTTACTCAAAGCGAGAAGGGTTCAGGAAGTTTAGAAATTTATAGCAAATGAATAAAATAAAAAAATATTTAAGGCCTTATAAAAATTTAAAAAAAATATTCAATTTCATATATTGACTTAAGATGTATTGCGAATTCAAACCATTTAAATTTGAGAATATATAAGTTTTAAACTTACCATTTTTTATAAAGCCTGAAATAAATTAAAAAAAAAAATAATGTTAATAAATGTTGATTGCATTATAAAGCTTAAAGTTAAGATTTATTACAAATTAGTACTATAACTACCTTGAGAATGTATAGAAGGTATAAAGCTATTACCTTCTCTTATATAACTATATATATATCTATGTCAGAATTATTAATAAAATATTTAGAACAAGAAAGGAAGCTAGCTTTGGAAACTGTTAGTACTGTGCCTTGCAGAGGAAATCCATCAAAAAATGCAACCAGTAAAAAATATATTAATTCTAATTAATTTTTAAATTAAAAAGTATATTTTCTAAGAGCTTCTCTTTAAAATTAAAAGAAAAATACACAAACTTATCACTCAACCCTCTTCCGTTTTGAGCTGAAAACTAAGGCACTGGCTTGGTGAGTTTTGGGTGGCATTACATCTGAGCCATGAGAGCAGCAGCTGCTGCTGCTGCTCCTGCTGCCTTTTTCCCCAGCTTTTCCTGCTAAATTCCTTGTTGTTGCTCTTTTTCCTGACATCTTTTTGATATCATAGCCAACGTCGACGTCGACGTCGACAGCGACTGAGGCTGAGGCTGAGACGCCTCCTTGGTCCTTCATAAGAAATTCATAAGTATTTCCGCTTCTCTGATTTTTGATTCGGTAATTAAAATGCAACTGAGATTGCGCTCCCTCCACTCACACTTTGCGGGTGTGTGCGGAATGAAATATATATATCTACACTAGATATGTTTACCCATATGCCAGATATGGAAAAGTTAGTGAGACTAATATATTATATAGATATTTATTATTATAAGCAAACAACAAGTATCCCTTAAAATGCTGCTCAAAACCATGCTAAACAAATTTATTGCAATCTTTTACACATATGTTAAATGGATAGGAATTCTCCATGATTTATTAATTACAAAATTAATTAATTATGATAACTAAAATTTACCAAATGCCATACTCTTGTAAATGTTGTCATATTAAACCCATTAAGATTGCATCACTGCACACATTCGATGATTATTTTTGCCAACTCAAATGCGCACACACATATTTCTATAGATGTATTCTATATGTTTATATGCTAGAGTGTGTGGAAAACTGTTTTTCCAGGTGCTCCCTGGGCCCTGCGAGCTGATTGCTTTGGCTGCTTTTGGCATTGGCAGTAGTCGTCGAGCTTTGATTACTCGAACGGTTTCTAAGCACCAGAAGGGGACCCTTTCCCAGCCCCATTCAGACATCATTCCATCCCAGGCTCCATTCTGGGGCAATGCAACAGTGGCAAAACGCATTATCTGCTTCAGCTGTCAAGTGGAAAGTGGAAAGTGGAAAGTCGTGGAGGAAATCGTGGGAAATCGGCGAGTGGAGAGCCAGTGCAAGGCAAAAAGAAAAATATATATATATGTATTTATATATACATATATATATATATATTTTTTGCAATTTCATTTACAAAAGTTTATCTTGGAGTGCGCGATTTGCGCCAGGAAACGGACTGCGACTACAACTGTGACCAGGTGAAGGAGGCTCAGTCACAGTCGCAGTTAGAGTCCCGGTCCTGGTTCCAGATCCTGGCACAGGACGAACCAAAAATACAGCAGGCCAGCAAAGTATTCCCCCCGACAGAGAAGTCGACAGGGGAAGTACCCTCATCGAGGGATTATTAAATATATATAAATTAGATTCAATATATTATTTACATAAAAAATACATTAACCATAACTAACATTTTTTAAACATTAAACATACAAGTATGAGAATTTGTTTATTGTTTAAATAAACCCCAAAAAGTTTCAGAACGCATTTATCATTTTTAAAGTAAATTTTCTTAACTTAATTTCAGGATTAATAAATATATATTTCCCATAACTAACAACTAATATTACTTTAATAATAATTTTAACAGAAATCTATAGAAATATAGAAATAGCCCAAAAGAAAACCCCCCAGTAGCTTCAGAAATCTTCGTTTGACGAAAGGACAGCGAATTAAAATAGCTTCCTGGGAAAGGGTATGGGGAAAAGCGAATGAAAGAAAAGCTAATGGCATCAAAGAAGAAAATCAAATATTGCTCAAGTGCCACTGGCAGCCACACCAACAACAACAACACACCACCAACAACAACAACAACACACCAACAAGTAGAAGAAGAAGCCGATTATCGTGGAAAACCGTGTAAGAAAACATGCAGATGGTCCAAAGGAAACTTTTTGGCCGAAACGATAGACCGCAATGCTGCCAGAGCCAGAGCGACTCAAGTCTCAAGATTCGAGATGAGATTTTCCCCGGCCCGAGGAGGAGGTGAAAAGCGGCCCAGAGGGCGGGGCGAACAAGTTTATATGATTTTGATGAATTTCCGTGGCAACGGGGCCAAAATGAAAGCGCGACTCGATAAGTAGCAGTTAAGATTTCGCTGCTCTTCTCAATATCCGCATGGTCAGAGCGAAGTGGGGGAGGGGTGTTGGAGTTTTCCCTGCCTCTGTATATACAGCTCCCTTCCCCGTCTCACCTTTGGGTTTAATATCAGCGAAAAAGATGAGAAGTCCCAAGGGGAGAAGGGATGGCACTCTGCCACCACTGGAAAGTAATTTCCTGCAATTTAAACTAAAGAAAAATAAGGAAGCGTCTTTGATTTCCGCGTGAAATGATGTGGGCGACGGCGGAGGCGTGGCGTTTTCCCATGTTTCGACCCCTAGGAAAAACCCTTGGCAAAACCCCTTAGTGGGTGGATCGAATTAAAGTTGATTCAATTTATTATTAGCCTCGGCTTATTGGATAACCGCGACGAGCTCTGCAAATTGCATTGCCCTCGCCGATGATGTTGACGTCGGTGCCAAACAAATCGAGGGAGTGAGTCGAAGCAATCGAATAAGTCACAGGAATCGAATTAATCGAATGCCTCGGAATGCAAAAGGAATGCAAAAGGTTTTATTGTTGATCACAGTGTAAGTTGTATCTCTTTAAACAACAAAATGAAGGAAAAGGGGAACTAACTTAAGAAAGCTGAAGTTTATATAACCTTGCAGTTTGCAATTGTGATAACAGATCCTATTGGAAATTGATCGATATTTTTGAATAAGAATTTCTTCGATATATTAAAGCTTAAAAATCTCATAACTAAGCCAAAACACCATCAATTTTAATATGGAATGCTTTCCTGTGTTAGTTTTTATAAGGTGGACAAATCTGCATACTTAATTTTTAATTTTAAGAGATTCAAATTTTTATCAATTTTTGTCATGATGTAATGTTGTAAAAATCCATTAAAAAAAAAATGTTAAAAAAATTCAAAATTTATTTTTCCACCTGAGATGGCTAGATCGACTCGGCTGTTGATGCTGATCAATAATATATATGATTTATGGGGTCGGAAATGACACTTTCACTGCGTTTCAAGCTTCTGACTAAAATTATAATACCATTTATTGAGCCGATATATATCGATCATTTTATAGGGCAATTATTCCGGCAAATACAAGTTTAAAAAACTCATAACTAAGCCAAAATAGCTTTAATTTTAATTCGGAAAGTTTTCCTGTGTTAGTTTTAATAAGGTCAACAAATCTGCATACTTAATTTTTCATTTTAAGAGATTTAAATTTTTATCAATTTTTCACATGATGTAATGTTGTAAAAATCCATAAAAAAAATTGTTGAAAAAATGAAAAATTTATTTTTCCACCTGAGATGGCTATATCGACTCGGCTGTTAATGCTGATCAAGAATATATATGCTTTATAGGGTCGGAAATGACTCTTTCACAGCTTTTCAAGCTTCTGACTAAAATTATAAGCCGATTTATATTTATAATTTTATATGACAATTTTTTCGATAAATCAAAGTCTAAAAAACTCATAACTAAGCCAAAATAGCTTTAATTTTAATTCGGAAAGTTTTCCTGTGTTAGTTTTTATAAGGTCAACAAATCTGCATACTTAATTTTTCATTTTAAGAGATTTAAATTTTTATCAATTTTTCACATGATGTAATGTTGTAAAAATCCATAAAAAAAATTGTTGAAAAAATTAAAATTTTATTTTTTCACCTGAGATGGGGAAATCGACTCGGCTGTTGATGCTGATCAATAATATATATGATTTATAGGGTCGGAAATTAATATTTCACAGCGTTTCAAGGTTCTGACTAAAATTATAATACCCTGAAAGGGCATACAAATATTCAACTAAATTGGGATCCCTTTGGTGAAAAGGATAAGAATATTTAAGGAAGAACGGAAATTATCGATGCTGTTTGAGGATTTTAAATATAAATTGGTTTTTAAACGATCTACAATAGCAATCGTATTTTTTAAAACCCTTAACATCATTTCAAAAGTTTAAAATGTTGAATAATTAAATCCTAAAGCGTTACTTGTTGTTCTCATAAGAAATCAACAAAATAAATCCCTCAAACTCAACCAAAATGTTGTCTAAAATGACAGCTGGCAGCATTTGTTGCGTCTTGGCCAGAGTTTTTGGCCAAAAATGTAAACCTAACTCGTATTTTTCGCCACTTTCTGCCCTGCTTTTTTATTCTTTTCCTTTTTTCTGTTTCAGCTATTTTTTGTTTCTACTTTAAGCGGACGGAAGGGCAGACACTCCTCCTCCATTTTGGGCGCGACACCAAATGAAATGCCTGAGGGCAGTAAATTTAAGCGGCCGCCAGGAGCTGCTCCTTGTTGGCGGCGGCAGGACGCAGAGGTTTTTGGCCAGCGGAAGCGGCGGCAGCGGCAGAACGCGGTTTCGGCCACGTGGCGAGCGGAGTATTTACCGCCATGTGCATAGTTTGCAAGTCTGCGCGGCGACACCTGCAGGAATGGCTGGCCACGGGTCTCATCCCAGGAGGATCCGGCCAGGACGAGCCCAGGACCCAGCCAGGACCAGACTGGCGAGCAGACATGGCCACTAACAACATCAAAAAGTGCCAAGTGCCAAGTGTTTGCGTTGGTCGCCAAAAACGCTGCCCAACAAATTGCTCCGACTCTTCTGTATTTTTCGTATACCCTGTAAAGGCGGCTATCTCGGACTGAGAGTTGTATTTAATAAAATTGTAACATTTGAAGATAAAGGAAGAAAAGGATTGAATTTTCTGAATTTTTCAAGTCTTGTTCCTCTCTCTTTTTATTTACTGCTTGTGCCTTGCAGGCAAAGCGTGAGAAAGGAAGCGAGAGCAAGATAGATTTTCTTATATTTTTGAAATAAGCAAACGGCCTAAACAAAATAAAATAAATATAAGTAAAAGAAAGTAAAATAGGCAATATAATAGAATAAAAATGTAAATATATTCTGAGTGAGATAAATAATTAATAATAAATTGAAATAAAATAAAATCGAAACAAGAACAACTGTAATTTTGGAAAATGTATCTAATTAATTTGAAAGTTTCTCAATTTTCCATAAAATAAATATAAGAATGAGTATTTTCTGGTCTTGTCTTAACCCAGAACTTTCTTATTTTCAACCGTGTGACATTTTTCTTCTGTTTCGTTACGTTTTTCCTCCTGAACAGGGGGAGTTTTAGGGTCCTGCCCTAATGTGGACTGGTCCAAGTTTCCTGCCACCTCATGCCGCCTCCTTTTTTCCGCTTTTTTTTTTTTGCAACAGTATTATTTTTATTTTTTTGTCGTTGGCTTGTTTTGTTTTGTTTTGTTTTGTTCACTTGTTGGCTACTCTTTTATGCACATCGATTTTCGCTCAGTGCTTTTTATTTGCAGGGGGAAAAGGGTGCAGAGGGGGGCAAGGTGGAACCGTACATCGGAGTTGTTTGTTTGGCACTGTTTGTTTATGTGCTGTAGCTGGTTCGGTGAGAAAAGCGGAGGAAAAGCGGCGAGCGGCATGAGGGGCACATGGGGGGGAAAATGGGGAAAACGGACTTGCAGAAATGGCTGAAAAATCGGGCGTAGCAAGGGGGCAGCAACTTTTTAAAGCGACATTTAACGATGCTCCAAAGTTGAGCACAACACTTGGCAGGCCCAAGTGAGTGCCACACGAGTGCATTCATTCAGCGAACTCACAGCACCCAGAAGCCCCCAACTCAGTCAGTCCAAAATCATGGCAAGCAATTACACCATGAATTTTATATATATTTTATTTAATAAATTTAAACAAACACGTTGAAAGAATGCCTGTTTAAATTTGTTAGCTTCTTGGTGAAATTAAAGTACCTTTAAATGAAGTATTTATTAGTATTTTTAGTCTTGTCAAGATTATGAAAAATTTTACAAAATGACAGTGCTTATTTAAGGTTCTTTTTAAGGTTTTAAAAGTGAAAGATTCAAATCATTAAATATTTCTTGAGTAAAGAACGTTTTGTAAATAAATCAAATGTATTTCTAAACAAATGTAAATGTAAGAATATGAATTGAATTTGTTTAAATAAATTGGCCTCCATTTGATGAACTTTTAAACATTTTACGTGGTAAAAGGAAAACTCTTAGCCCAATATAAAACCTCCTCAGTGGGTGTTAACTCTCTTCCAGATTAAATTAAATTCCTTACTCTATATGTATACGCCCTATACTCCATTTAAATATATATATATATATATATATATTTCTGCTCAGCTAGTAGAGTGAAGCGTTGGCCGTTAATAAAACTATTTTAGTCGCAACTAACAAAGTTTGCCAAGTACTCGGCTTTCGGCTCCTTTGACACTGACGTTTTGGCAAGTGGCTTCAAGTACGGCGACAAATCGTGCAACAAAGTCAAATGCACTTTGCCGAGGCAGTGTCAGAGGGGGGGCAAAAGAGAGGAAAAACTAAGGGGGGAAAAACTGGCGGCAAAAGCCGGGCGAGGAAAATTGTGAGCGGAGTGAATACATGTGTACGATGTGCGATGATTCATTTTGCAATATTGCATATTGTGCGTCGCACTTAAATTCAATTAAGCTACAAAGGCAGTTACCCGGCACCAGGCACGACTACCGCAAGCGTCCAATAACCCATCAGCTGTCGCAGGGAAACCGGGAAAAACCCCATCAGTTTTCAGTTTTCAGCTTTCAGTTTTCCATTTTACAGCTCTCCCCACCCACCACAGACCGGCAGTGCCATTGCCACACTTTATAGCCATTGCCATTGCCCTTCGTGCACTCAGTCATTCATTGATTCATGCACCAGTTCGCCCAAGCATTCAAGCCAGCACTCATTCAATCATTTCTCTCGAGTCCTTGGCACTATCAGCACACCAGTTATCCTCGGCTACATGTCCTCCACAAGATGGCATTGTAATTCGTGGTTGAAGGTAACAAGTTCTCTTCAGAGTTTAGCTAATGTCTAAAAGAGGGGAAAAATTCAGGGATTTTCTAAGAATAATACTATTTAAGGGAAATTTATTTGTAATTAATATGATTATATACGGGGTTCTACTTCAGTTTATAGAATTTTTAAATCATTTTCAACATTATTTTACAACAGTTTAATGGTACACCTAAATTGTTACCTTATAATTGCTTTGGATTCTTTTAGACACTTTTTTAGGGATCTAAAAATTTGACTAATTTCTGGAGCACCCAAAACAAATTCTATTTGAAAGCATACAATTTAGGATAAGAATTTTTAGACGGAGTTAAATATTAACATGTTCACTTTGGTAACTCTGAAACTTTGCCTAGAAAAAAAATATGAATACAGCTAAATAATAGACAAGTCCCACCTGTACCATTTCTATTTCTTAAACGTCCTTGCTGGTCACCCTATCAATCCCCATAGGTTTTTCCAGGGTATCTCTCACGGTGTGTGTGTGTGGTTGTAACAGCTAAAAACACAGGTGTGGCTCTGCTCTCGTCTCTAACTTCATTTACACGCTTTTCAACGCTCCAATCGAGCTCCATTTAAATGTTTGCCCAGGCGCAAGTCTGTGTGTGTGCCCCACAAAACAGGACTCGTCGTTGTAACTAAGGGGCAAGTAAGTGGAACTTCCTGAACTATATATATACATATATATATATATAAAGTATTATAATGCCCCAACACACACATCCTTTGAGCTGCTGCTGCTGCCTCGCTTTGCATCTCACAGCTCACAGCTCGCATCTCGCAGATGCCTCGCTGCCATGTAGAACTAATTCCATTAAAGCCGGCTCTAACTTGATTTTCAATTGACTCCTCATTTGCTGAGGGATCGGGATCGGGATAGGGATGGGTCAGGACGAGGACGCGCTGTCAGCAATCAACATGTTCAATTGAGCATATCCTGCTGGCTGCAGGACACTGGCGTGCTAGAACAGATACCAGATACCAGAGAAATGTGATTACCCGACGCTATTTCCTGCACACACATCCTTGGGAGATGGCCTACACTTGGAATATAATCCTTAATGATTTACTTAGTAGGATTTAACGGAAAATCTACAATTTATTGCCGGGTTTTAGGCACATTTTTAAATACCTTAAAATTGTATGTTTCTGATTTTCAAAAAGAAAAAACCCATAAAATATATATACATCAATTTTAAATGTTAATATCCACTGAAAAGTAATTTCTTCAAGTGCCGTGCAAGCAGGACAACGAACCAGGACACAACATGAAGAAAGTCCAGCGGGCGCCTTTTACATTTCATTGGATTTTATGCGTTTCACTTTATGCTGATGTTTTTATTATTAAATTTCCCTGAATTTTCATTTACATTTTCTGGCTTTCTTAGCGTTTGCTCTATCCCCGTCTCTCTTTGCCTATCTCCCTCTCTTTCTCTCTCTCTCACGCTCTCTCTCTGTCTCTCTCTCTCTCTCTCTATCTCTCTCTCTGTCTCTCTCTGTGTTTGGTCGTTAGTGTATTGTCGCCGATGCTGATGACTCCTCTTCATTTTCACACTTTTCATTCAATTTATTGCATTTCGCAAATTGAGTGTCGCTTTCCTTAGATCTATTCGCCCTTCCTTGTGCTCCTTCGCACCCATTGCTCCTTCCGTTTTGGTCCTGGCCACAGCGTCCTGTCCTGCTCCCTCACCTTCCTAATTTTCCTTCAAAAGGAACACAAAATAAAACAGTAAATAAATGCAAAAGAAGCACCTAAAAGAAGTCAATTCGATTTAAGACGAAATGAATGCTAAAAATAAGCAGGAGAATACATCTTCTGGCAACTTTAGCTTAGTTAATTTGTTGTGAATATAAATTTATAAAATTTAATGAGGCAATAAAAAAATAAAGCCACTTAAAAATTGCCTGTTATTTAAACCAGAATATATAACAGAACATGAAAAGTATCCTAAAAATACTTTAAATATTTTAAAAATACTTTTAGCTATAGCAATTGCCGAACTGTACTTAATCGATCAGGTGGCAACGCCGCTGGCTTTCTCTTTTTCGATAAATCTTTCGATAGTGCACTAATTCAAACGATTAACAGTAAGCTAATGGGTTTTTTCTTACTTCCTCTCTTTTTTTAGCCTTCGAGTAGGCTTTGATGTAGTTTGCCTAATTCCAAGGGCTTTGCTGGTTGAATCAAAGTTCCAAAATTCATTACAAAATTCCCTTTAAAAGCAGTCAGACATGTCCGATCAGAATCCAGCCCAGTCCGGTCCAATGTCTGATTCCGCCGCCGCCCCCGCTGCCGACATTGAAACCACCGCTATTGAGACAATGCCTCCGATCGTCAACCTGGAGGAGCATGTTTCCAGCAGGCGCCCATTGGGATCTGGCAACTGCACTGGCACCGATCCCTCCCTTTGCAATGTGCGTCGCTTGAAGCACGAGCTGGACGAGATTCGTGCCAATCCTCCACCGTATTGCTGTGTGGGAATCGAGGCCGAGAATCTGTACCACTGGAGCGCCATTGTGAATGGCCCGGCCGGAACTGTCTACGAGGGCGGCCACTTTCGCCTGGATCTGCGTTTCCCGCCCTCGTATCCCTTCAAGCCGCCGCAGATACGCTTCCTGACGCGTATCTACCACTGCAACGTGGACAGATGCGGCACCATTTGCCTGGATGTACTGGCCGACCGCTGGTCACCCATAATCACAGTATCCAAGGTGAGTTTTGATTGACTATTAATTATTATTATGTATATTCATGAATATTATTATATTCAGGTGCTGCTCTCCATCTATCTGCTGATGGGCGACTGCAATCCAAACGATCCGCTGGATAGCTACATCGCCGACATGTACAAGAACAATCGCGTAGAGCACGACCGGATTGCTCTCTACTGGACCAAGCGCTTCGCCAAGCCCGAAGGAGAATGATGTGGAAATTTCAGATGCAAAATACACACTGCACAATACACTATAGACATACTATAGATCTCGCTCTCACCCCCAACAGCGCTTTCCAGTTCCAATGAATCCATTCTCACTGCACTATACGGCAAATCACGAAACTTAACAAGAAATTGTTCCCTTCTTTTCCACTCGACAAAAAATTATAGTTGTAATAATTATTTACTGCATATCAATTGTAGTTTTTCAACGCTCATTAAAATGCTGCATTCCCTAAGTACATAAATAATAATACTATAAACAATTTGAAGACTGTGCCGAGTAGGAAATAGAATCCTCCTGGTGACAAGAGCGCCTTCTTTCCCCTGTGATTCCCCCGTGAACTTGGAGCTCAAGGCAAGCCGCTCTCAAAATACTCCCGACATTATGTATGTCCCACTCCCGCGCAGAGTACTGACTCTGCCAGATAGCCGTGGTGGTGCGGTGGTCCTTTGGCCCGCTCATGTCTATGAATATTCATGAGGTGCCAAAAAACGAACGTTGGGGGAAAACATCCACGGTTGGGTGGGGTTAGCTTTGAAAAATGAATTGGAACGCGAACGGTTTAAACACCTCCGACTCCGGCTCAAAGGGTTGCCGCGCAACGGGGTCACCGCCTCAATTGAGTGCGCCGAAAATATTCAAAAGGCGAGCCTTTCAAGCCCGGCACAATCTTAAATGCCCATATGGGGCACTAGGCCGAGGACAAACACAATTAATGGATCTGGTGAGCCGGTGTCTGCAAAGGGATCCCGCAGATAGACCACAACTGCTGGATATCCTTGACAGCGAGTGGCATAAACTTTATTTCGATGGGGATTCGGAGGAAGGTGATAAAGAGTCCGTCCTAAGAAGTGGCCCCCGCCAAGCCGATCAGTCGTCGTCTAACATGACATATATTCTTTCCACACACATATCATATATTTTATTATTACGCACTCATACTCAAAAATTAAAATATGTTCCCAAACCCAAGCTTCGTTCGTTTCTCTCACTTTCAATAAGGAGGAAACCCTATTCCTTCCAGATTGACATGGCTTACCCATATGGTCACTGTTAGTTGGCTGGAGTGCCATAACATATATGGAGTGAACCCAAGGCTATGTGTCGGGCAGCGTGATAAAAGCATAAACCGAGTGACAGTCGCCAATCGAGAAATGGCCAACAATGTCATCAAAAGTGGCAAAGTGCCCTTCTACCAATATCGCTGGCCATTTCCCGTCCTGTCTTGGTCCTTGCCGGTCCCTTATTCCCCCGACAAGTCAAACGTTAATGAACTTAAAGAAATTAATTAAAGTGGCAGGCACACATATGCTGCATATGTGTGTAATGTACAGAGATATACTCCTCCGCTCCGCTCCGATACATACATGTATGTACATATAGAGTGTGTGCAGCTTAACGCCCCATTCCGATGGCCGTTTATTGGAAGCGACATCCGGTTCGGGGGCTGGCTGGGATCGGATCGGATGAAATGGCATCGGATGGCTTTCTTCTTCCCGGGTAAATGCAATAAAAGCAAGTTGTGAGACAACTTGGCCGTTAAAAATGAAGTCAGCCGGCGAGCTGGGAGTGTCACAGTGTCCAGATATTGAGTCGATACAAGACGACGGGGGAATGCCCTCAATGGAGGGATAGAATCTATTCATTATTTTTAAGATTTATTTATTAATTCTGTAGAATTTAATTAGAGGTAAATCCTAGTTGTAAGTATCCCATTTTATTAGTTAAAGCCTTGTGAAAAATTATTATTATGCAATATATGCAATGGAAGAATTTTAAGAAGAAATGTAACCAGGGATTAGGGATAGTTACATTTGAAAATGGAAAATAAATCCTTTTGCGAAAATTTGACAGCAGTTTACAAAACTGAAGTGACTTTAACAGAACCTCCTGTATCCTCTCCTCTTAATCCCGTTTAAGCAAATTAAGCCAGAGGTTAAGGTTATTAATTAGATGTATTTATGAAATATACAACAAAGTTATTTCTTTCTAGGAAATAACTGAACCTCCTGCAAAGCCTCTCCTTAAACCCAATTAACCCAAAATTTAACCAAAGTAAACTTTATAATTTTGATGTATTTTTGGAGTATAAAATCAAACCCATTTGTATGTTAAACTTTATCGAAGACCAGCTCAAACTGCGGATTAATGGAACTTGAGACTGTGAGAATGGCCTTCGCCAGCCTCTCGCATTAACCCCAGGTGATCCCTGTCCCCTGTTAACCCCTTGTTCCGTCAAAACGTCGCATGTGTCAACCACCGCAGGCGTCGGTCCATTCGCACCCGGGTTAATGCCACAGCGTTTAGGCCAGAGTTCGATTGCCAATTGGCAGCAAACAGGCAAATAGCTTGGACAATCCGTCATAGCTCCGTCTGCGGGAAGTATCTCTTCAGGGGAGGGCCACGACTTGGATCGATAATCGCGTTTGGGCTGCGCTGGAAAATTAGGAAAATGGAAATTAGCAGGAGAGCAGCGGAGGAGGTGCAGAGTGAGGCCACATATATCCGCGAACGGTGCTGCAATTCGATTCCCATTTGCTGCAATTTCAATGGGGAATTGGATTCGTCAAGGCTAATGTCTCGCAAAAGACGATTCGAGTGGTCATTATTCAAAAGGGAGATCGATAGGAATCGATATATCGAAGTGATAATATTGCCATTACGATTCGATAACAAATAAAAAAGAAAGTTTCCCAAGTAGAATTATATACACAAATAGCAGAGAGTTGGCAACAAATATATAAGAAATCAAGACATGTTGAATTATCGATTATATTCATCTTTAGATATCGATAACTCATAAAATGAAGATAAAAACTTTTATAAGAAATATATAATAATGTGTTCGAGGTATATAAATAATATTAAATCAAGAAATTATGATTTTTCTATTATCAATAACTTAATTAGAGATATTTTTCTCATATTTAGAAAAACAAAATTCTTAAACAGCAAGTTAATTAACACATAAATTCTGATCGATAAATTAAAGCTAAATATCGATATTTATCGATAAATAAACAAAATATCTCTACAAACAACACTTTTTCCTATCGAATCCTTCGATAAATGCCTTGACTTATCTCCAGACAAAAGGACAAAAGCCATCCCCTAGCCTATAGACTCCAGTGTGTCGCCCTGTCACATGGCAATAAATATTGCCACATGTTAAATGTGATGGGACGATGGGCCGACGAGGTCCTGAGGATTCCACAGGCTGCAGGGCCATGGCCATGGCCACTCGCCGATATTGCAGAAAATTAACAAATGAGCCTGACAAGCGTCCGGCTGATGAGTTTTGTCCTCCCCAGAAAAGCCCATGCCCCATGCCCCATGGCCCATACCCCCCCGTAACCCCCTCGATTCCCGATTCCCAGGCAGCTTCCCTGGCCCGGAGGGGTCCTGGTCGATTGAATTCCGTGTCAAACGGTTTCTGCACTCTCAGCTTTTATTGAATTCCATTACAGATTCATGTACGTCGGAGGAGTAACGTCATCATAAAGGCCGTACGTACACCGGGCGGTTGTTTGGCCAGGGGAACCGGCCGACTGGGGAAGTGGAGAAGTGGGAAGTGATACACCCACCGATTGCTGTCATTAATGTTAATGGCAAATTGTTTTAGAGCACCGACTTCTGCCGGTGACAGTGCGGCTCCTGCTCCACCTCCTTCTGCCGGACCAGAAGGGAGCCCGCATCCGAATCCGGATTCACATCCACATCCACATCCGCATCCGCATCCTGTTTGCCTCGCTCTGACGAGCCGAGTTGTAGTTTGTCAAAAGTGCGAGCACAAAAGGACTCGCTCCTTATCGCACCAGACAGACTTTTCCGACTGAGGTCCGGTCCGGCTTTGGTCCCTATTATGATTATGCCGGCATAGTTCCAGCCTGCCTTTGGTCCTGCCTGGTAATTTGTTGAGGTCTTCCCAAGGGTTTTCTTTTCCTTGGTTATTTAAAAATTACGCCCGAATCGAAAGCCAATTAGTTTGGGGCGAAAAGTGCACTGGAAAACTAAAGGAAAAATCTGGAAATTATGGGAGACTCCTTAGAAGGTATTTTGTTTTTCAAAGGCATTGCTAATGTGCTTACTTGAAATTAATTAAGAGCCTTCTTGAATGTAATTTTAGTAAGGAAATAAGGACAAACTCTGCGAGAGTCCTTACAAGATTTTTGTATTGTTTTAAAACGATTTTCTTTGCAAATTATATTTCTCTACAAAATCTATCGTTGCTTGACAAGATAGAATTAATTGAGTGACTTTTCGATTTAATTTGCAAACTGTGCAATTAACCACATATATCGGTTAGCATATATTCATCTTCTGTTGCGTCCTCAAGTGCTCGAAAATATTCTAGTAATTTTCCGCTCAATGCAGAAGCCATTCAAGTTCTGTGTAAAAATGTCGAGGACCTTGTTCGCCCGCTCTCCGCCTCTCTGCCTGGATGTGGTTGTATGTGTGGGGTGTAAATCTGCTGGAGGGCCAAAAGGACCTCTCCTGCTCAATTGAAATTGTTGCCGGCAAAGGCTGACTGCCTGACTGGCTGGCTTCCACATCAAAATCAGTACATAGTGCATACAAATCTGGACTGTGGCTGAATTTCATGGCACTCGCACAATGAGAATCCGACCTCAACAAAGGAAAATTAATTTCGTCAACCGAGTTGCAAGCTGAAGAATTTTCCAGGGCTTCTTCTACGGCCAGGTGAAAAAGGGGGCATCGCTGGACCGCAAACTATGGGCTCACTCCACAACGGACTCAATTAATTTAAGAGATTTTCCCCGAGATTTCCCGGGGACTTTCCGATGGAGCAGCAGGAGGAGTTCTGTTCCGATTGAGTTTTTTTTTTTTTTGGAAGAGAGCAACTCTTCATTTGGGGGTCTTCGCTTTTGGATTTTGGCTTGCTGGAAAATTTAATTAAGCGCCGCCGAAGGCGCAAAATCTGGCCAGGGGAGGGGGATGAAAAACTTGCCATCTAAATATTATTTTACACGATGCTTTAACGGCAACTTTTGCATGCCTCATAATAATAATAGTCGTCATAATGCCGCCAGGCAACAACTGTTTCATTAAAAGAAAAATAAACCAACAGGAAAATCTGCCAGAAGAAGGGTGTCAGGGGGGGGAGGAAAATGCAGCGGGGGAAAAGCGCAGATTGCATCGTATGTTGTTTTATGCGTATGATATTTTGCCAGGCCAAAGTTATGAGTTCTATATATACACATACACACATATATATATTTATATATACATATATAGAAGGAAGCTGGTAAAAGGCAAAGGCAGAGCAGCAGCCCAAGGAAAAAATGGGAATCTGCTCCCTTTTTGGTCCTAGGTTCCCTTCATTTCTTTTATACCCACTACCCAGGGCAAGAGTAAGGGTATATATGACCTTTGGTAATTTTATTTAGATTTATAGACCCAAGAAATAGCTAAAGACTTTATTGCAACTTTGCATCTAATGCAAATTTGTTACTCCCTGAAATGTATGCTATACTTTTATAATGAACGTTTAACAGGTATTCCAGGATCGATTCATTTCGTTTCCTTTTTTTATTTTTCGGCTGGGGTATGGGTCTGCACTTGCTCTTTTAGTTAAATGTTTGAAAAGAAAAATTAAAAACTTTTTACAGCGCACACAACATGCGCGGGCTGCCGCTGCCGCTGCTGCTGCTTCCTTGCTGCCATAATATCCTGTAAGCGGGGCCAAAATGCAAGTGGAAAAAGTTAAG
Source organism: Drosophila bunnanda (assembly GCA_035046265.1). Lineage (NCBI taxonomy): Eukaryota > Metazoa > Arthropoda > Insecta > Diptera > Drosophilidae > Drosophila > Drosophila bunnanda. Next base: position 2,107,879 of record JAWNOB010000083.1, on the reverse strand, counting down.
CGGCCAGAAAGGGGCCAAGGGGGAGAACAGGGCGGGGGGGCAGGCAGAAGATTATGTCGCACTAGCCAGGCCCGGCCCCTCCTGGCGCCCCCGCCAAGCTTCATCTGCGAAAAACGTCTTAATCCCTACTAAGAACAACCGCAGGCGGTGACACCCACATTCCACACACACTCACACACACACACACACAGGCACAACATGCAACGTGCCACATGTCAGATATGCTCACTTCAAGGGCGAAAAGTTGTTCATCTTAAGAACACAAAACTTGCAATCCTTTATGGCAAAAAAAAGGAAGTGAAGAAAAGAAAAGCCTACCAGTGAATACCCGGAAAAAAACCATTGTCTACTTTTGAGGAGCATCCTTAGAGTCCTCTAATACTTTTTTAATAATTGATGTGTGAATATTTATTTTAATCTCTGAAACTAAATAAATAATAAATCTAGAAGATACATACATCTACGTAGTATTTTCCAAAGGTCTTTCCCATATTTAAATTATAAATTTCTTTAAACATTTGTATCTTTCTTCCACTGCGGTTACAGCGCGTTTTTCATTCCAACTAAATCTTATAAAGGAATCACATTACGCACTCGTGTCTCATCCCCTCCCAAGATAAGCATTCAAAGCATTCCCCCGATCTTTCCGATGAGTTGGTTTTAAGAGCACTTAGTGGCTGCTTTAAGGACACCTTACCCTTATCCTTATCCTTAGCCCTCCGCTTCCCTTTGACTTAAACAATTTCGAGTTTCTCTCCTCTCGCGTGCGGTAAGGCAGCCAGAGAAAGAGTGAAAAAGAGATGGAGAAATAGGAGGAAAAAAAAAGAAAGCAAGGAAAATTAGAAAACAAAAAAAACAGAAAACTTGTAGCAACTTTTTTTCATATGTATGTGCTCGCTTTTATTTTTTTTTGACTGTTCCTATTTTCATACCCTTACAGGGTATTATAATTTTAGTCAGAAGTTTACAACACAGTGAAGAAATCATTACAAACTATATAAAATATATATGTTCTTGATCAGCTTCAATAGCCGAGTCGATCTAGCCGTAATCGGCTATACGTTTCTCCGCAGTTTAATCCTTTTCCCCGTCTCTCATTTACTCTATCTCGCTTTTTTTCTGCATGTATCTCTCATTCTATCTCTCTCTGCGTATCTCTAGAGATACCTTTTTCCCTCTCGCTCTTTTTGTCTATATTCTCTTTACTCAGAGACTATAAATACAGGCACTGCCGTCGTACTGAGCACATTCTGTCCCTTAAAGGGTATTATATAGTCAAAAGCTTGAAACAAAGTGAAGGGATCATTTCCGACCCCATAAATCATATATATTCTTGATCAGCATAAAAAGCTGAATCGATCTAGCCAAGTCTGGCTGAAAAAAAAAATTTCAAATTTTTTTTCAAAATTGTATCATTAATTTTAGATCATTAAAAATTTCAAAATTTGACAAAAATTTAAATTTCGAAAATTTTAAAACTGAATATGCAGATTTGTTACCGCAATAAAAACTAGCACAGAACAGCTTTCCGAATTGAAATTAATGCATTTTTGACTTAGTTATGATATTTAGAAAAATCTTGATTTAGCCAAAAAATTGGCATAGAAAAATATCGATTTAATATACCTAGAATATACATATTTTAGGTTTTCTTGTAGGTATACGAAGGCCAAAAAGCCAATGCTTACCAAAAATCATATATATTTCTATTATTCAGTAAAATCTCAAACAATAAAGAATAAAACATTTGTACAAATTATTTAACTGAACTTTTCAAAGGTTTGTAAGGAGTAGCATCATTGAAATTGTCAATAATATTTCATAAAATTCTTAATTTTTTAATTATTAAAACTCAATGTGCTATGCAAAACAGAAAAGCGTACGTAATTAATGTATTTTTGGCTTAGTTAAGAACGATTACCCTTCCTATGGATAATTACAAGGGTATTTACACTTCGGCTTGTCAAAGTTAGCTGCCTTTCTTGTTTGTTTTCTTTTTTTTTTACTCGACGACGGCTGACTTGGCTGGCTGGCATGTCTTGTCTTTTTTAACCCCAACCAACCCCCAAAGAACACCCCCAAAACACTGAGAAAAATATATAAATGATACATATATATAAATTGTTGAAAATATTTTCTAAATATTTATATGGCTTATAGCAAGTGTTTCCTCTGGATTTTCCCAGCATTTCATTGCATTTTCATATAACATATTTTAGTTTAAAGAATAAACTTTCTTCTAACATTTAAGAAATATATTTTATATATTAAAAAAATCATTTTTTTCAAGTGTGAAGTGCACTCACTCCCTTATTCAGCTGTGCCACTTTCCACTTGCCGCTCTCGTAACTTTTGCTAGTGCGGCGACATCTGCCAATGTTTTGAACATTGCAGCACACACACACACACCCATCTACACACACTGTGAGAAAGGAGGGGGGGTGAATGCTTTGGGCGCCGAGTCGAGGGGGATGGGACTGTCCTGGAGTGCGGCACACACTCGCACACGCAAAAGGACAAACTCCTTGGCAAAATAATGAAAAAGTAACTCAAAGTCGTATTTGTATTTTCTTCAGCTTTCCTGTCGCTGTCTGTCTGCTTTTCCTCCCCCTTTTCCCCGCCCAAAAGGAGCACCCCCTCCTGCTGGGATATCTCAAAGTCGAACTCTTCCATCATGCCGCATCCATCCATGGAGGTTAAAGGCGAGTCAGCCTGTTTTCGGAAATTGGTGCGAGTAATTGGTTTGTTAGAACAAAACTTATGGCACAAGTCTTCGGACTCTGGACTCTGGAGTCCTTAGTCCTTGGTCCTTGGTCGCCTACCCCCCACCCCCGCCCGTATTTGGGCGACCCTGGCCCCCCCAAGTTGGCCCCTGTCACTGGACATGGGCAAACTTTTCCAGAGACTCACCTGGCAGGCGACAGCGAAAGAGATGAACAAATGGAAGGATGGACGGACAACCTAATAATAATCTGCATGCCAGGCTGAGAGAAACTTAAAAACATGTCACAGAGTTTTCGGTTTACAGATTTTCGCAAGCTGCACACAGAACTTTGTCAAGGTAGACAGGGAAAAAATTCAAGGACCTCCAAAACAAATAAATTAATAAATACAAATACTGAATAAAAGAAATTAAGTTTAGTTGAAGTAATTGTAAAATATTTAGTGAATAAAAGCAATAGAATTCTATGAAATATAAAACCGGTGCAGGTTGTTATATTTCATTTCTATTTCCCCCTTTTTTTAGTAACATTTTTAGGCCAGTGTATAGGATCCTGGCTGGGCTCTCAGAGTCCTGGCTCGTGGCGCCCACCCGTGGCGTGGAGTCGAGATACAGATACACGTCTAACATGTCAGTGACATACACACGAAGTGGCTGCAGTTAGAACGGGGGTTAAGGAGGGCACGACGGCGAGGCACAAAGGTTAAAAAGCAATTTTTCGAAATGTCAGCATACAAAATTTCATTACAAATTTGTTTTCTTCCTTTTATTTCTTATTTTTTTACTACATTTGGTACTTTTGTCGCTTACTTTGTTCTTTGTCTTGGTTTTCGGCTTGATCTTGTGCAAGTGTTGGGTAGCACACAAATTTTTTAAACTATACCAGTACTTGTGTGACTTGAAAGTCAAATTTCCTTTACTAAGTATAGTGAGATATGTAGAAAGAATTTTTCTAGATACATTTAATAGTTTTTTACTAGCTTTAAATATATAATTTCCCCATTAAGCAGTGTGGCAAAGCTCAAATAAAAAACAGTGTTCAAAAAGCTTTAATGAAACAAACCTGAATTAGAGTTTGGTCTTCAAGAAGCTCCTCTTTTACCCAAAAAAAAAAAACACCATTATTTATGATTATTAATAACAATAATAATAATAATAGGGAATATATGCATACATTTATACGCACACACGCAAGCAGGATGAGGGCGGAAAATCGACGTTTAAAAAGGATTTGCCTTGCTAAACATTTTGAAATGCCTTAAGCTATTCAAAAATTACATCACTCGAGTAAATACGAGAGGAGGGGCGGCAGACACTCGAAGCAGGGCAGGAAAATGGGGAAAATGGCAATGGAAATGGAATTGTGGGTGGATGGATGCTTTCGAGAGTCCTGGAGTCCTGGAGTCCTGGAGTCCTGGAGTCCTGGCCCGAGATGCACGATTAATGGCAACGAGAAATGTAATGTAGCGAATGTATGCGAGAGCTGCCGTTCGTCCTGATTTCAAAAATGGGCAAAGGGCAGCCACGGAGCGGAAGGCAGGGAAAACTTTGGGAGGGGAAAACAAAACAAAAGGCGGCGCTGGAAAAACAACGCCAAGCGGTTCAATGCTCGACCGCTGGCGTTCGCCTGATTTAACCATGCATTGGGTCAGGACACAGGGTCTGAGGACTCGGCCGCAGACGGAGGACCTCGTCGTGGTCGTGGTCCTTCTCGACATCATCGAGAAATGAAAACAACTCAAGCGAAAATACAATCATATTTTTATTGCCGGCTGGTTGGCTGCATTTCGAGGCGAGCCCAAGGAAGCGGACACATCACTGAGGAATATCAAGGACCTTTGCCGGCGAGTTGCGAGCGTTTGCACTTAGAAAAAAAAGGGCAGAGCCTTTGGGGGATATTTTGGAGTTAATATAAAGCAAGAACCTTTAAGGTAATGTTACCATGAAATTGTAAAAGTTCAACGAATCCTAATTAATTTTGAAAAAATAATTCTTAAGCCTGAAAACTTGAATTTAAAATTCTTTAAAATATATATAACATTCCAACTTCATTAATAATACTTTAGACACTTTAAAATAATATTTTTAACTGCCTAGTTTTTCTCACTGAATCAATTCTCGTTTGCTCGCTCGTTTAGTCGATTATTCTTGGAGGCGTTTTTCTTAATAGCAACTCTCTGAGAAATACAAAAACACAGGAAAAATGCACAACAACAAGGAAAATAACAGCAACAACGTTGAAATAAGAAAAACAACAAGAGTGGTGAAACAATAACAATGGGAAGAGCAATAACAGTCAGAACTCAAGGGCCGGACGAATGGTTGGGTCACCAAGTGAAATGAATTAAAACTGAATCAAAACATCTGGACACACGACCGAGTGGAAAGACAGCAGCGAACGAGGGAAAATGGGAAAATGTGGGGTGGAATATGGTGAAAAATCCGGGCAGTTTCACTATTTATTCAAACCAAAACGAAGAAGATGAATGAGTGAATGAGTGGATCGCAAGTGAGCGATTAAATTGTTAAAGGATAATTAAGAGAAGCAGTTGTTAAAAATGAAAATCTGCACAAAAGAACTTAAATGAATATGACTATGAATAACTAAATATGTAGAGTATAAACTTAATACATTACTTAATAAGTAAATATAAATACTGTATAAAACAAGGATTTAAGAACATATACATATAATTGTTAAATGCACCTTGAAATAAGAAATACATATGTATATAAATAAATGTAATAAATATTTAAATAATTAGACTATAAACTTAATACATAATTAAATAAATAAATAGAAATACTATATAATACAAGGCTATAAGAACATATTCATATAATTGTTTTGAAATAAGAAATACATAAATAGTAAATACAAAGATACTTAAATCCATTTTAACTAGAAGTCTGCTTATCAAATTGAATGTAAAAATATCTCAAATTATTTTTAATAATACTTCCAAGTATTTCCCCAGCTCTCTCCGTGGCCTCCCAAAATCAAATATTCAATTATCCTTTGGAATATTTGAGTCACCGCTTCATTAAGTGAAGCAATTCCCATTTGGAAACGGCAACTCCCCCTGATTCGATGAGTTAACTTTGAGTTATTTGCGAATTGATTTCCTCGCCGCAGTTTCCCTGTGTCCAAGTCGGGGGCAGAAATGGCCCCGAGCCACCGAAAGGAGCCACTTACCTGGCTCCGAGATGGAGCCATCAATGCGGCTGGCCGCACTTCAGCTACATCAGCTTCAATTCCGATCCCATCTTGGGCCGGGGAAGGGCTGGAAAAGCTGGGAAAAACTGCGAGGGGTGCAGGGGAGGGTGGCAAAAATATGCAAGCCAAGCAATTTGCATTTGCACACCGCAAACGGTGAAGCAAACTTAAGAGCACGGCACAGACAAGGACAACAAGTGCTGCAAGGAATATGCTAAATTACGAAAGGACAAAAAACAAAACACGGCACACGACACGAAAAACAAAACCGAAGAAAAAAAGAAAACCAGGAAAACTAAGAGAAGGAAACTAAAAAAAGAATGGAGCAGAGAATAAACTTTGTTAGACTGCAGAACCCGCCGCCACGCCTCGCCCTTCGGAAAAGTATTCCCGTGAAGAAGTTGCCCAAAGTCCCAGCCAGGACTCTTGTTTCAAAGACAGGACGAGTATTTAAAATCTCAATTTTACGACCTAAGGATACTTCGTCAAGCAGAGTTATTATATTTTTATATAGATTTTTAAATGGTTTTCAATTGCAAATGTTATTAAGAATATGTAATAAGGAAAATAAAGTATGTCTTTGAAGAAATTATTTAGTTATCGTTAAAAGAACCGATGTTAATATTACATTTTGAATATATTGTTAATAGATCTCTAATAGAACATATTAAAAATGTTTTATAAACAATATATAGAATGTATATACAGAATTTGTTTATATTCTTTAAATAAAATCCACTCGAAAAGTTTCAAACCAAAGAGGTTTGACAATAACTGATTTATAAATGATTTAAACATTTTTAAGTAATATATATAATTCTATAGTTTAGTGTAAAATAAAGCTGGTATACATTATAATATTAATATAGTTTACTAACGTTTTCCACACTCTGTGTTTATAGGGTATTTAAATCGCTTTCCCGAATGATTTCCGAAATGGTTGACGCTTGCCAGAGAAGATGCTGCCTTTGGACAGTTCTATTTAGACACTGAGAGAAAACATATGTTTATATAAATATATAAAATAAAATATATATTTAATATACAGCAAACCTCATCAGAAACTTCTTATATGAACAGTTTCTTCTTAAAGCTTTCCTTTACTATCGTTTGTGATGGTATAATAATAATTTTCATATTATACTATTTCCCTTTCAGAGACTTTTCCCAGACTTTTCCTTCCGTGTCCTGTCAAAGGTAGAAGGCAAATAATCAGAGAGACCTCAGCTCCGTGCTGCAGCATCATCCTTGTTGTGTGCTGTTATTGAAAATAGTTTTACAATTTATAGAGGGTCCTGCCTGCGCCACTCCTTCTCCATTATCCTGCTCCGACCCCGTCCCGCTCCTTTCCAGCGGCATCACCTGGCCTTTGTCTGGTCGGTGGGCGTGGCACTGCGGCCGGGCGCCCACAGCTCTCTTTGCATGACAAAGGCTCCTTGCGGTTGCCAGGTCCTTCAGATTGTCAGTTCAACTGTCGGCTCAGCGGGCAGGAGAGAGGTCCTGATTCCTGATGCCAGAGTCCCGGAGTCCCGGAGTCCACTGCACCCTGTACTCGACCCCGCCGACGACATGGCACTCCATCTAAGCTGATTTGTCGGCTTACGGCGAAGTCACACAAGATGGCCATAACCAAAGTTTGGTTATGTGTAAGGAATCGCATTAGAATCTCCGTCCCCCGCTCCGTTTCCAGTGAAGTTATGTGTGCCAAAGAGGCTTTCCATATCGGACAACTAATGCGGAAGGACCAGAGAGGAATACATGTATGTAGCAATGGGATTTCATATCGAAAACATTCAAAAACAAAACAATTATTTGGGATTTCTACGCGACAATTATCGGTGAAATTTAATGTGCATGTTGGGAGTGTCATATCTCGAGATATATTGGGTAGTGTTAGGTCTCTCAAGTCTCGGCTTCCTTGTCCTCGGCGTTAGCCCCTTCGTCCGAGGAAGACTCGTCACTGCTAATGGTCTGGGTGTCCTCGTCCTCGAAATCCCAGTCGTAGATCAAACCAGGCGTCCACTTCACATCGTCCGAGAAGATCCCGACCTCACGGGGCCCCAATACATCCATGGCATCCGGCCCAGAGTCCTTGTCGATGACCACGCCCCCGGCATCTTGTTTACCATTGGAGTCCTTTTGCCCGGGCTCAGATCCACTGCCAGAGCTAGAAGCGGAAGCGGGTTTACCCTCTTTCACTGGCTCCGCCTGGAGCTGGGTGTCAGCAGGTCCCGGAACCTTGATTGGTTTCTCAACCTTAGCCAAAATACCGACATTGTCGTGCCCATTCATCGTGAAGTGTGAATCTAGGATAAAAACTGCACTGTCAGGGATATTATTTCAAAGTGGAACGAACGTTCCATATCACTTTCAAACTAAATACATTTATAATATTAAGTTGCAATTTGCGGGAATACTCTATCTATCATTGTGCAACACTGGAAACCTCTACAAAGTGTCTGCCTTTTCTACTCTCATTCTTTTGCCTTTTATTTCTGATTCTCGGCATCTTTATCAGTTGTGCTTTGTGCTGTCAGTTCTGTTTGTTATGTATATACACGTACACTAATGCCAAAGCACAGGCACGCGTTCACTCATACACATATGTATATGAAGAGTGCGCGCATGCGCCCATCTTTTTCTTTTCGCCAGCGTCTCCGTTGGACTCCTCACCTCTCTTCTGATTTTTCTTGACTCATGGCATATATACATACATATATAAGTATAAGTATATATTCGAAGAATTGCCATTTTATTTCCTACACATGCACTTTTTTTTGCTACGTTTTCTCTCTTCACAAACACAAATGCAAACGACGCCGGCGCGCATGCGTCTCACTTTTGATTTTCGCCATGGATTCTTCTCGAATTCCTCACTATACCGATTCGCACACAGCTATTTCTTTGATCTAGAGAAATTTAGAATATGCAGTCCTACATTATTCATTAAATACCTCACCAAAATCTGATTTCTTTTCTCCGCTTTTTCGCTTCACTAACACAAACGCACATGACGCCACCGCGCATGCGCCCCTTTTATACTTTTGCTATGGATTTCTCTCGAATTCCTGACCAGAAAGATTTGCTCCGTTTATATACAATTTATATATTCAACCATCTTGCGATTTCTTTCCGACACTCTCCTACACCTACGCAAACGCACACCGTCCTAACACTTATTGGCCAGGGATCACCTGTCCAGGACTCACATGGTGTTCCCTCTTCACTTACAAGTTGTTGTTCCTATTGGGGATTTTTCCTCGGAAATGTTGAGAATAAAATTCACAGAGATCAAGAGGAGCCGAAAATTCGACGAACTTGTCAGCAGACGCCAAGATATGAAAAAGACAGTGTTGTGAAATGTTCCGTAGGGAGAAGTGTCGCCAGCTTAGCTTATTTTAGGCTAGATCTAGCAAGCACATTAAAGATGGAGAATTATCGATGCATCAATGTATTTTTGTTAAGATGTAGACAGATCGTTATTCTTGTCGAACATCGATATATTTACACAAGTCAAAATTAATTCCCCTACTCTTTTACAAACAACGATGTTTCATTGAAGCTTTTAATTACATATTTAATGTTTTTGTATCGCTTTACCGGAAAACCCTTTATAAAATTGGTAAACCAATATTTGCAGGAATGTGCTATGTATACGTAAATATTCTATAATTAATACAGATTTTAATAACAGAACTAAGAAAGTACAAGTTTAAAAATGTAAAATACAGTGTAGGCCAACGAACTAACATTCTTGAAACTCTTCAAAGGAGGCCCATTTTTAAACCCTTACAGGGTATTATAATTTTATTCAGATGCTTGTTCCGCTGTGAAGGAATCATTTCCGACCCTATAAATCATATATATTCTTAATCAGCATCAACAGCGGAATCGATCTAGCCACATAAGAGAAAAATAAAAAATTAAAATTTTTTTTTTAATTTTACATCATTATTTTACATAATTAAAACTTAAAAAAATTGAAAAAATTGAAAATTTCCTAAACTTTGAATTGAGTATGCAGATTTATTAATCTAATAAAAACTAACATAGAACAGCTTTCCGAATTGAAATTAATGCATTTTTGACTTAGTTATGATCATTTTTTACTGTAAGAGTATACAAATTTCGGCTTTCCAAAGGAAGCTTAATTGATACCCTTGAAGGGTATTTTAATTTCAGTCAGAAGCTTAAAACAAAGTGAAGGAGTCATTTCCGACCCTATAAATCATATATATTCTTGATCAGCATCAACAGCGGAATCGATCTAGCCACTTCAGATAAAAATAAAAAATTTAAAATTTTTTTTTAAATTTTTGATCATTATTTTACATAATTAAAACTTAAAAAAATTGAAAAAATTGAAAATTTCCTAAACTTTGAATTGAGTATGCAGATTTATTAATCTAATAAAAACTAACATAGAACAGCTTTCCGAATTGAAATTAATGCATTTTTGACTTAGTTATGATCAGTTTTCACTGTAAGAGTATACAAATTTCGGCTTTCCAAAGAAAGCTTGATTGATACCCTTGAAGGGTATTTTAATTTCAGTCAGAAGCTTAAAACAAAGTGAAGGAGTCCTTTCCGACCCTATAAACCATATATATTCTTGGTCAGCATCAACAGCCGAATCGATCTAGCCACCTCAGATAAAAATAAAAAATTTAAAATTTTTTTCAAATTTTTTTATCATTATTTTACATAATTAAAACTAAAAAAAATTGAAAAAATTGAAATTTTCCTAAACTTTGAATTTAGTATGCAGATTTATTAATCTAATAAAAACTAACAGAGAACAGCTTTCCGAATCGAAATTAAATCTTTTTTGGCTTAGTTATGAGGTTTTTTTACTTTGATTTTCCGTAAAAATAGTCCTTTAAAAATATCTATAAATATAAATTCAAGGAATACTTCGGCTTCCCAAAATTAATTTCCGTTTTTGTTTCATATCAATTTGCCTTCTAGTATTACCTATTTTAAACATATGTCTCTATATAAAGTATTTCTCCAAGGCACACTCGCATCCCGCTGTGTCCAGTCTGTGAAACCATTAATCTGAGTTCGAGGAAGGAGTCCAGGCAGGACTCAACCTGGAATTAACATAATTTATCGCTTATTGAATCAATCGAAGTTCCAGCTTGTCAACCACCTTTGCCTGCTCCTTTCTTGCTCCTTTCTCCCCATTTTCTTTTGCAATCAGAAAAGCAGCAGAAAGGCAGGAGAAAGGTGGGAGAAAGGCGGCAGATTGGCCCGTTTAAAAAAGCGAGCCACGTAGAAAGATTACATGAATTCGTAATAAAAAACTACTGTCAGCTTGCATCAGGGAACTTTCCATCATTTCCAGCGGAACCGGAAGCGTCGCACGGCTTCGAAGGACTCGCCCCCGCGGCAGAGGCTGAGGGTGCGGATTTGATTTGGGTGTTGGCGTCTACTAAATCCTTTGGGGATATACAACCCGCACACACACCCACACACACACACTGAGGAGAGCAAGGATATATGGAGAGAAAGGTATGTTTTGCTATTTTGCGATTGAGCTGTCCAAATGCGCCTTTTAATGTAATCTCTTACGGATTTGTTTTGACAGCAGGAGCAGCTCGAAGGCTCTCGCTCCCTGTGCTCCTTCCTTCCTGTGCATCCTCAGCTCCACGTCCAGCCTCCATCTTCATCTTCATCTTCATCCAATGCATATGAAATGGGTGCGGATAAGTCTGGTTATGCTTTTCCCAGGACATGGCGGAGTGCCTTATGCTTAGGTATACTTTCATCATAAATATTAGATTACTCAGGCGGACGTAATTTATTATATTAGATTTGAAAACAAGGCTCTGCTTAGCGGATTTCTGGATAAACAATAAGAGCTATCAACTAACTAGATATAGAAGAAGGAAAACTATTATATTAATACGAAAATTGCTAAAATAAATCGCTGGAATCAAACGATATGGGTTTGGCTTTCAATATCTTTCTTTCTGGCCATATTTTAAGGCCAATTTGAAAAATCATAATCCCAGTTCTCTGGGATTAACTATGATATGTAAATGCTGGCACTTGGCTGCAAGTGCATCCTGCAGATGCCGTGCAACTTCGAGGTCCTCCGATTTACATATTACTAAGGGGAAAGTCTGCTTTGAATAAACTTCCCACACCCACACACCGCTCACACACCCCATGTGTGTGTGCAGTTTTTAAATTTGCAAACATGAGCATGTAAATTTGCAATGAATAAATTAACCAGAGTCATAGTCCTGGCCCAGCTCCTGCTCCTGCCTCGTCCTGCGAGATGCGTTCTTGTGACGCTGCCTCAACACTTTCGCTATTTATTAAAATATAAATTGACTTTTGCCACTCACACCCCAGCTTACAGGCAAAGTTGGGCCTACTATATGCATATATGATATTTTCAGTTATTTATAACTTTTTTTTGAATGCGCTTCACTTTAATATTTTTACTGCTCCATGTGTACTTCTTAATTATATTTGTTTGTGTTAATTGAAGTAGTAAATTAAAAACCAAATGTAATTACTTAAAAATCACAGACATATAATAATTCTTAAAGGCTTTAAGGAATAGTTTTAATTGTAATATTTAATGAATATATTGTTTTTGATACTTTACCACTAATTCTTATATTTACTGTACTAAATTCTTTGAAAATTGTTTTAAAACCCCAATGAAGCATTAATTTCTTGATAAGCAAATAATATTTATGTAGATATTATTTTATTTTATAATTTATACACTTGCAAATCATATTATTTAATCTTTCTTTAGTGACACGTTCGCTCAGGGGGTGGTTTTAACACCCATTAAAAAGATTAAATGTATTGTAAATCGTATATTTAGAGTACTTATTTAAGTATTCAATAAGTAATTTATTTGATCTTTTTATTTTTACTGCTCCCTGTGTTTTTATTGAATTTTATGCTGTGGCAAGTGAGGTAGGCCCAGGAAATTGTCGCCTCATTTTATCAATAATTGTTGCAGCCGTCGGTCGGCCAGCTAGCAGCTTTATTTTCTGTTTTAATCACTTTTTATTATGCACTGTCCTGGAGGGGGGAGTGGGTGGCGGTGTTAACAAAGTATTTGCCACAGGCCCGGCAAAAGGAAAACAATCACGTGGCCAGGAGAGACGGACCGACAGACAGACGGACGGAGACAAAGACAGGCCTGACAACGAGCGCCGCAACTCTTTTCCTCTTTTCTGCAACATCAACAATAACAAGAGCCGGCCTATGCACTGGCAGAAAATGCATAGTTTAACTAAAATTTTAGGAAATTTTTTTTAGGAATTTTTTAAGGTAAGTTTTAAGGGGTCATCCTTGAGGGGAGTTTGCTTTTAAGTTGATTAATTTTAGGACTAAAAATATTATTATTAAAAATTTTAAAAATATGCTTTGTATTGTTTTATTTTAAGCAAAACAAGGTCAAGATCTTTTTTAAAAACTTTTTGAGGCGAAAGAGTTATAAAAAAATACATTTTAACTACAAAGAATAATGTTTTCTCCTAGTAAAAATTATTTTAAAGCATACTTATGTTGTTTCTATCATATTTTCTAGGTAATTATTGTAGGAATATTGCAGGATTATTGTTTTGAACTTTACAAATATTTTCTATATTAAATTGTAATATGTATTAACCCGTAGCTTCCTGTTAAAATTATTTAAGTAATAACAAACACCCCGAAACTTTTAAAAAAGAATTCCATTTATAATAATATTCTCTAAACCCAAGAAACTTTTGTTTTTGTGGGAAAAAAAAAATCGGAAGAAAAAGAAAATGAGTTCATTATACCAAAAATTTTTGCAGTGCTCGGCAAAGATATGGCTGAAGTGGGTGCCCAGAGTCAGAGTTGGATTTGGATGCGAGATTGGGAAACACACGGGCAAGCTGGGACAGGATAGGATGCGATGAGATGGGATGGGATGGGATGAGGTGGTGGAACGTCAACAGCAGCAGCCGCGGCGACAACGATACGACAACTTCAGGACGAATGCCGAGGGAAAAACTTCCTTTGCCGCCTCCTAAACTCCGCCCACAACAACAGAGCAGGAGGAGCGGCAGCGGCAGCAGCAAAAAAGAACACAACGAGCCGAGAAAACTCAATTAAACTTTTGTAATTACAGCTAAAACGGAAGAAGATATTTATCCAGTATAATTGCATTGAAGGCAAATGAAAGAAAAGGAAAGCCAGAAAAACAACGGACAAAAAAGGAAAGAAACGAAAGAAAGAAAAGCGAGACACACACACACACACACACACACATAGGGAAAGGAAAAACCAAAGCGAAAGAAAGCTGGGAAAATAAATAAATAAAGGATGCCGGGAGACAAGAAGCGGAGATAGAAGGAGACGGACAGGATGCGGCAGGGATAAGCAGCTGCCAGGACAATACAGAGCGAGAAAAGTGTATTATTTATCAAGAAAAACGAGGGGAAATAATTTAATAGTAATTAGAAATAACAATAATTTGAATTTTCTGCTATTTTAAGCTTGCATTAACGTTGATTCTTCAACAATGAGTTTGCAAAATCGCAATCGCATCTTGGTCAACTCTTCTCTCAGTGCTGGCCCATCCCATAGTCACAGATACACGCACTTGCAGATACAAATACACAGAGATATCGGCGCACAGACAGAACTTGAGGCTGCAGCGGGGAAAATCCAGAAGCAATTGTTTTGACACTGCAAGTTCAACAAGTTTCACTGCGAAAAACCAATTTCAGAATCCGTTCAAGTTAGATTCTTTGGGTTTTTCAAGGGGCAAGGATTATATGGTGATGGTTCCAGGATATTACCAAGGGATTCAAGCAAGGATGAAACTACGAAAGAGATCCTAGTCTCTGTAAACGAAGGCTTCTTCTACCTAACTTTCAGTACAGTTTTCCTGGCATTCTAGACTCAGAACTCACTTATTTATTTATCTGTTTATTAAATCATTTTTTTAGTTGTGCATTTATTTATTTATCTATTTCCAAATAGATTCATTTGTGGATTTATGGAATTATTTCTTTATCTATTTAGGTATTTTTTAAAATTGTTTTAAGCCCCTGTCCGGCCTTTAATAATTAATATTTTCCAACATAAACACTTTCAACTGAAGCATTAGCTTTGTTTAGCTTTAAATTTTTTGGTTCAAATTAAATTGAATATTGAAATATTGGCATTCCACATTTATAAACAAATTATAATTATCATACAGTCGAAACTGTAAACAAAATTATTCAGCAAAGTGACGAGATTAAAGCAAGCCTTGTTTCGGCATTTTTGGTTTATTTATTCTTTGCAATTTTTGTATTTTGTGTTGAAACAAAAAGCCCCGAACAACGCGTTTTATTGGCTTGATTCTATTTGCAGGACAAAATGTTTTCAATTGTCCGTGTCCGAGTTCCGTGTCCATGTCCCCGTGTCCTGTGTCCCCGTGTCCCGTGTCCGGTTTGTCTGCTGATGAAGACATTAATTTGATGCAAATCGCGTCAACTGAACACAATCGAAGTGCTAATTGCGCTTCTTTCAATGCACAATCCGACACCGACATCCCTGGATCCCCATTCCCATTCCCAGTACCATTCCCAGTCCCATTCCCAGTCCCTGCTTCTACATCCTGATCCTGCTCCTGCTCCCTGCTCCTGTCCCTGCTTTCTGCCCTATCCCTGCCTTTCCCACAATGAACGCTAACAAACAGCAGCCAATCGACATCCCAGCTCATGATAATGATGATGATGGCGATGATGGCGATGATGGGGGACTGGGCAGCGGGTATCCTGCGGATGATGAGGTGGCCAGGTCAGGTAACTGCAATGTGACCCACTCCCCTGGCCACCGCTCCCCATTCCCCTGCAGTCCAATCACTTCACTTCATTACGTATGCGCGACACAGACAATGGGCCACTGATGGACGTGCTGCAATTGCACGACTACGACTCCTAGTAGCTCCTACTAGTGGCTAGTCCAGGTCCGAATTCACATCCTGCTGCTGCTCCTGCTCCTGCTGCTGCTACTCCTGCTCCGGGTTCACCGCAAACAGAGAAGTCCCATTTCCAGCCACTTTGGCACTGTTAAAACAGGAAAATCTTAAGGAAATTCACTGAGTCTTTAGTAAATACCATACAAAGGTATGGAAAAACCTTTGAAAATATTTAAAATTACAGATTTATTAGGAATTTGCATGAAAAACCCCACTGCAAAGCCTTTTTCTCAGTGTCTTTACCAACTAATAAGGGAACATCTTAAGGAAATTCTTTTGAATCCTTAATAAATACCTTAACATGCTTGTTAATAAACAAAAACAAACCTGAATTCTTTTGGAAACTTAAGAATTCGACCTTTTCCCAAATCTCCTATCTTGTTTCCCTAATTTTTCGCAGTGTTTTTGGCAACCTGAGCTGCTGTTGCCACACTATGACTTGCACTTCTGGAATAAAATGTTTTGTAAATCCGAAACGCTCATGGCCAGGAACAGGGCGTGTGTGTGCTGATCCCTGACTGGTCTACAACTCCTCACCCCTCTCTAACCATTGACCATTGACCAGGAGCAGGAGCAGGAGGAGGAGGTGGAAGCCTGGACTGGAGGCCACACCTTTGGCGCAACCAGCATGCCGAGCGGAGTCAAATTGCCGAGCATGCGGTGCTAGTTTATCTATTTGCCTGCTGCCTGCTGCCGGACCAGCTTGTTAGGTCTTCTCTTCAATGGTTTCCTCTTGGAGTCCGGTCTCCGAGTCCGGCTCCTGCCCCGGCTCCTGCTCCTGCTCCTCCTTTACCCGCCCCGCACCTGGCCACAAGTGACGGGAAGCAGTGCCAAGAGTCCTGTTCCTTCCTGCTACCTGCAAGACCGCAAAAACGAGTGGCCTGCCACTCACTCACTCGCTCAGCTCGAGACACTCGGAGAAATATTTGCAAACCATCTAAATACACATTTTCAAATTGCTAAAAATATTATATTTGATTTGATATTTGGGAAAGCATTCAGTTATTCGACGGCTGGGGCTGGTCAACGCAAATGGAGACAATGTGCTTGCTGGTCACCAGGACAGTGCCCATGAACTGAGAGTCCTGCGAGTCCTCCTTCTTGCTGAGGAGCTCGCAGCTGGTCAGCAGAATGTTGGCCTCCCGGTCGGTGCAGCAGAAGATGCCGACCAGGATGCGGCCATCGGTGATCGAGAGGCGCATCGGGAGTCCCAGCCACTCCTGCAGCTTCTTGCGTCCCTGGGTGGTGGGGTTGGGCATGGAACCGACCAGGTCCATCAGCACGATCTCCGGTACATTGCTGAGGATCTTGTACGGTGGCTCCTGATTCTTCATTTCGAAAGCGATTTTAAGTATTTTAGTTGGAGGTGATTCCGACTGTGAAATGTGGTTTTTTTCCCAATGACTTTTCACTTTGACTTTCCAGATTGAAAGGAATTGCAAAGGTAAAGTGATGGAAGTATTTTTGTGAAAAGTTCAAATAAATTTCCAAGGTAAAGTAGTGTTGGTCAAGGCTTTAGCTAAATCGTAAGGATCTAGTAGCCTGGTGTAGGTCCTGTCAGTGGAAAATACTCTATAAAGTTGGTTTCTTTGGCATAAGCTGTAATTCAGTTTAGTTTTAGCTTTACTTGAAGATGTATTTGAAAATTTCTACCTAACAAAAGCAAAATTTTTGTTAAACAACTTTCCCAATATTTTCCCCAAGGACTAATTGACTCCAAGGATCACGAAAACTGGAGAAAGCTGGGGAAAGCACCCAACTTCTATTAAAATTATGGAATAAAAAACCTCAGGAAGAAAGGAATGTCAAGAGCAGGGAGTACTTGTTCTTAAGAAGCCACCATAAAATTAATGGCAAACTTAGTTTACTTTTATAATTCCTATTTAATACTCTACCTAATGCCCTTTTTGATTAATCAAGTAAACTTAACATCATTTTTGGCCAGTGCATCTGGCACCCCATGCCATTTCCTGCTGCAGTTCATCATCAAAAGACGAAGCTTCAAACTTTATGCTCCTCCCGGAGGAACTCTCCCTCAATCCCTGGGTGTGGACTCATATACTCGGGTTTCATCAGGCAACTGGCAAATGGCGAATGGCAAACGGCATCGTCAAAGTGCCATTGGCAAAGTTATCTGGCCGCTTGTAATTTAATGTGGGCGTTACTATAAAAACTCCAACATTTTGTGCCACACTGCAGCAGGAGCACTCTGCCGCCGCCGTGATCCCTGCCCCCTGCCCCAACCTATGTATGTATATATATAGCCAGTGCCCAGCACAGATTGGATTTGTAAACGCAATTTTCGCTTACACAACATTATTTTAATGTAATTTTTCTATTTATAGCTGGATGTTATTTTTTTGTTTTGTGATTTTTGGGCTGGACCTGATGTTCAAAGGATAGTTAAGGGAATTTGAGAAGCAATTGTAAGCTTAAAACAAAATTAAATAATAAAGAAATATATAAACTAATACAAAAAATATAAATATAAAATAAGTATATTTAAGAGTAAAAATAAGAGTTTAAATACTTATATTACAACACCCATAAAACCTCCCCGAGCGAGTTTTGACTTAATGAATCAGAATAATGTCTTTTTGAAAATAAAACAAATTATGTAATTACAAAAAAATAAGCTAACTTTGGGAAACAATTTTTAAAAGTTTTAAAAATGGAAAAAAAGTACAAAAAAATTAAAAAAAAAATTTTTCTTGCGAACATGGCTAGATCGATTCGGCTGTTGATGCTGATCAAGAATATATATGATTTATAGGGTCGGAAATGGCTCCTTCACTGCATTTCATGCTTCCGACTGAAATTATAATACCCTACAAGGGTATTATAACAATATCTAATACTCTTTCCTAACACAATAATTAAACAATGTAAAGTTATGTTATTGTTAACAGATTTTAACACCTTTTTAAGGTGCTTTTAAACTCTACTGACTTCAGTATTTCCTGTTGAGCAGGGCCACCCTAGCGAAAAAAGGCATAGCATAATTTATATGC
Source organism: Drosophila bunnanda (assembly GCA_035046265.1). NCBI lineage: Eukaryota > Metazoa > Arthropoda > Insecta > Diptera > Drosophilidae > Drosophila > Drosophila bunnanda. Next base: position 2,088,956 of record JAWNOB010000083.1, on the reverse strand, counting down.
AACGCTTTTTTAACACGCTCCCATATTATAGATTTAAGTGCACACATTAAGCGGGTTACGCAGTGCCCACATTGCCGGCCATTATTATGAATACGGGCGCGGCTCTATTCAATTTTATAAGCTCTTTGCATATAAAACAAAACAATGCGAGGACGTGGACGCAGGAGTCAGGAGGCAGGAGGCAGGAGCTCTCGGCCTAAGTGCAATGTGGCAACAACGACGATGCCATCCTTCCATCCATTCGCACTTTAATGGTGGCCCCACGGAAATGTTTTCATAAAAGCCCCGGGCGCAACAATTTATGAGGCATTCATGTCAGTTGTTGCCCGCTCATTAAGTCCCCGTCGTTGGCTTCCCTTCCTTTCCCATGCGGCCATCAAAGTCGATTACCTAGAAAATGCCCAGCATCCCAATCGATTAAGTTGCATTAGCCAAGAGTCCCCGTATCCAGGAATCGAGAATCGAGAATCGAGCGGGGGCCAGAGCTCAAAGTTCCACAGTTCAGAGTCCAGAGTCCAGAGTCCAGGGTTCGGCTCGTTTTCGGTGTCCTGTTGTGGCATTCGGTTGATTGTCAAATTACATTATCATCCTCCTGGAGGAGCGTCTGTGTTTTGACAGCTGTTTTTGCTTATTGACATTCGCTTCTTGACAAAACTCAAACACACACACACATGTCGTGCGGATTTGCAGCCTCGACGACCCCTCAACTCTGAACCCAGAGCAGTGTTGCACCGAGAAAAAATCATACTCTAATCAGCTTTGATTTTTAAAGAATTTTTCAAGAATTGTTGGGAAAGAATATGAGAAATATTTAGAACAAAATCGGATAGAATCCTTAGAAAACTAAACACATACCCGACTTTATATGGGCGTAAAATATAGCATACTTTTTGGGGCTCATGTATACATATTTGTCAAAGTCAAAGGAGGTAATTTTTGAGGGAAAAACTCATCGAATTTTAAAGAAATACACACATACCCATAAGCCATACTTTTTCAAACAATAATAGCATACAAAACTTATAGTTTTCTTTCCATTCCACCTCTTAATAAGATTTAAAAGCCTCGATTACACCTTGTAATTGGTTTTTAAAATCTAGAAAAAATCCTTTGACAACTCATCTATAATAGACTTTCGTCCGAGTGTTCGAACATTTCGGTTGCCATGGAGTGACGACGATATTTAGGAGCCAGTCAAATGGCCTGCGTTTTTATGTCCCCCCTCAGAAGGCATCAAAGTTAATTTGGCCCAGGGTCCAGGGCTTCGGGCATCAGGCTTCTAGCCAGGAGCTCCTTCTGGCTGCTGGCTCCTGGCCGAAACTCTTTGAAGAAGAACTTGGGGGCCCGGCTTACGTTGCCAACTATTTAGCCACTCTTGGGTAAAGTTTCTTTGGGATTTCGGCAGCCCTGCAAGTGCAAAAGTTGCCCCAGAGAAGGTGAAGGAGACTCCAGCGGCGGCAAATAAAGTTTGCCATTTACCTGGCCGAAATCAACTGCAAACGAGTGTGTTCTCTGCGGGAAGTTCAATAATAAAAATCACTTTTATTGCTCAATATATTCTAATTACGATAATTTCCACGTAAACGCAACAAAACTTGACTAATTTCAGTCCAACGGAGAGCAAGGAGACCGGCCGGCCTTTCGGCCCCGTTGTTAATTCATGAAGTGTCCCTGATAAAGTGTAATTATTCCATGAATATCGAAAAAGTGTTCACCTTGCGGTCGTAAGTAGTTCCACAAAAAAGGGACAAATGGCACGAGAATCGAGGGAGGAACGGGAGTCTGGACTCTGGACTCTAGACTCTGGACTCGGTGTGTGTGATTTTATGGTAATTTGTGTGTAATGAAAACTAATAGCAATTGATTGTACGACGTGTACGAATGGCACAGGACCCGGCCGGCCCCCTTTTGTCAGTCGCCCAAGGACACTAACTATTGCTCCTGGTATGTCCTGGAATGGAAATTGTCGCTGACTAAGTAAACAACGGGACGACTGACACCTGATAATGGTTATATATTGTACGCACTCCGTTCCACAACCCATGTCCGCCATGTCCGCCATGTCCTCCATGTCCTCGCATGTCTCCTTGTGGGCCATTCCAGCTGTGGTCATCAAAATGCCTTGGCCATCTGATTGTTTTCGGCCTAATCCAGCCAAGATCCAGGGGCTCAGGCAGCTGACTCATTGGCCATTGTCAGTGTATGTGCGTGAGTGTCATTGTTATTATAGTTTATGTAAATTATTATTATATTTCATGGGGTTTGTTTGTGTTTGGCAGATTGTACACACACACAAAAGATTATTAATTAAAGCTTTTCTTGGGTTTTCTTGGGTTATTTTGAAACAATCATTATGCTGGCTTTGAATTATTACATTTCTGTGCCGCAAGGATAATGCTACAATTTATTTTTAGGTCAATTTTTATCTTGTTTTTCAAGGTTTTTAGATATAATAATTTTTCTTGGCTATTCTGACCTCAATTTCTTTGATCAAACTCTTAGCTTGGCTCTTTTCTATTGTGTAACATGGGTTTTCCTGTATTTCAAGGTTTCAGCAGCATCTTCTGCTATTATTTTATTTATCCAGATAATTTTTAGCTGCTCGGACTTTCAGTTTCTGCTGAAAGCAGACCCCTAACGACTGCCAGGTGCAGGATTTCAGAGATTTTCCCCCCCTTTTTTTTTAACAATCTATTTTGTATTTTTTGGATTGTCCTGGCCAGCATGCAATCGCTCGCTCCTTACCGCCTTGGATGCATTCTGATAATTCGCGTGGCATGCAACCGACATTTGTTGGATGCCACGCGAGTCCTGCCACCGACAATTCGCGAAATCGCACTTATAAGCTGGTTGCACGCGACTATTTATTACTGAAAAATGTATCAAATTTAAAGTGAAGCTAAAGCTTAAATAAAATGTGAAAGCAAAATATTTTGAGCTGAGAAAATGTTAATTAAAACTAGTTACAAAATAAACATATAAATAAACAAAGAAAGCCGCGAATAAAATGATGTTTTTAAGACCTTACAGTTAGACTATTTCTCTTTATATATATATTTACTTGATTTAAATATTTCCCTCACAAAAACCGTAATAATGTAGTTTTCCTTGGGGCCAGATTCTCTTTCTCATAATGAGACCGCAGTTCAAACTGTGTGGAGTGGCCAACATTTTTGCTTGATTAACTTTTGAGATGAGTATCGCCACACAAAACAACAATCAGATGCAGATGCAGATGCAGATACACCTACAAGATACAAGATACAGAGCGAGACCGACGGACACACCAGTGTGTGGCAATATGGCAGGGCATTTTCATTATTGTCTGGCCAACTGATTTATGCCATTCAATTCGCTTTCGGCAGACAAACCGCCGGAAAATGAAGCCCATGAATCAGTAGTGCGGCCAATTCGGAATACAAATGCCGGCCAGCTGTTGACCTCCCATACCTCCCATCCTTCCCCCCCTCTCTCACACACACACACCCCTCCTGGCTCCCCTCGTTCCCAGCCGTTGCTTTTCCGACCAAAAGTTAAACGATAAAGTTTTCCCAGCTCGACGGTTGGCCTTGACTCGAAACTCAATCATTGTTCGGTGTTTGACCAAAGGGGCAAGGGCAAAGTCGCAACGGACCAAGGACTCTCCGGACCACTGCTCTCCGGAGAATGTCCTGCCCAAGGACCACGGCGGAGTGGAGTGCGTCCGGAGCAATATCCGGCGGTGTCCAGACACTGTGAAGTGGACGGTTTCACGTTGCAGCCCTTAGTTTTTGAGTGTAAAAAGGTTTTGCCAGGTCTAGACAATATTTAACAAAATTGTAGTATTTAATATTAAGGAAGAGAATATGGCTTAAAAATTTAAGTAAAAGTTAACTTATTACATTTATTTATATCCCATTTCAATAACTTTAATTAAACCAACTAACTGACTTAGCTAATCAACTCGAATGCAAGGCAAATAATCAAAAACACTTTTGTAAAAGTGATCACTTTCTGGACTGTGAAAATTTCTAGCAAGTGTGAATGGATTAAGAGGCTCTCTCTTTCAGAGTCAGCTCTCCCTCACTCTCTCTCTCTCGCTGTCTTTCTCTCTCTTTCTTTTTTGTTTCTCCAAGTTAAAATTAACAAAAATACATAAATAAACAAACACACACACACACAGTTACTTTGGGAGGAAAATGCGAGGGCGCGTGCCTATTCCAAAACACGAAAGCTTTGGCAGCTTTTCCTTACAAAAAGAAATATAAAAAGATCGAATAAGTGATGTTCTTTAAATTCATATACCATAAGGTTACTAAATATCATATATATTTAATATTTTATAATATAAATAAATAGTTTTTCGAATTACCATGCTCAAATACTGATCAAATTAATATTTTTCCCAGAGGAATACTAATTATTTATAAGTAAAAAATCATTTCTTAAATTTTCAGAATCTTTCCAAGCTAAAAATTAAATATTATATAATGTATTTAAGATTACATTTAAATTAATTAAAGATTTCCCTTAGTACAATAATATTCCCTTTACAGTGAAGCTTTCAAGTGTGATCTTTTTCTCTCTCATTTTCAGTGCTTTAAACTAAGCTATTTTTTGTGGGGAAATTTTAGCGGAAAAATCTTCTATTTACATCCAGAGATTTTCTGCAATTTTAAAAAATTTTAATACCATAACTACCACACCTTTTTTAATTTATAAAAATTATGATAATAATAGCAAATTAATTTAATTAAATTTTGGGAAATATTTATTATAAATTGTATTTTAAATTCATCTCCATTTTGGCCACATTTTAAATTTATTTGGACAGCACTACTCTACAGTTTTCACTCTCTCTCTCTCGCCTCCATGTGGCGGTAAACACAAGGAAAAACTTGGGGAAAATTGCTGGGAGAGATGAGAAGAGTGCCCACGATCGGCATATACAGAAAAGCCGTGTCTATATAGATCGGAAAACGAGGCTCTCCGGCGGTTCCTCGGGATCTCCGGATCTCTCGGATACAGATATAGTGCTGGGTATATCACTTTCAGATACGGATGCTGAGTGTTCCCGTGCGAACGCGGCGGAAAAGCGGAGCGCAAGAGTTTTCATACAGCGACCGAGGCGAAACAGTTCGAAGCTATTTATTATTACCTACTGCTGCTATTGTTCCACGTTGGGTGGTGTTTCTTGTTTTGCTTTGTTGAGAATTTCGTTGATATTATGTATATATATCCATATACAAAATATATATATATTATATAGAGAGCGGTTTTTGTTTGTCGCGCAACACACAACAAATCAGAATCGGAATCGGAATCGGAATTGAAGAATGTGCAACGTGGCGTATGCGTGATGCAGCGAGGTACAAGTGCGTGCTAAAGGGAAATTTCATTTCCCTCTCTCTCTCCCTCTCTCATAATTTTCTTTTTATTATTTATTTATATTTTTTTTGTATGTGAACACTCTATGTATATAAAGTGAAAGCAAAAGTGTAAGCAATTCTGGCCAAGAAAAGCTGGCTAAAAAGTGCACGGAAAGAAAATGCGAGACAACACCTGTGTGTGCACCTGTGTGGCTTTCCTTTTCCCCATGCCATGACGTCATAAAGAACTATATACACATAGGAAAATATGTATATATATATATGTATATATGCATGTATGAAGATATATAGAAAAGGGGCACAGGAAAGTAAAGGAAAATAACGAAAAACGCCTCTGGCAACCGCACAATTATACAGTCAATTTGCGCTGTGTTTTTCGGGGCATTAAAACAAAAGCATTTCACTAAGAAATATTTATTATTGTGTGTACTGTGTGTGTGCGTGTGTGTGTGCTTGGAATGTGTTTATAGTAGCTCCCATAGTCCAGAATCCAAAGTCTTTCCACCATTAATTGTTTCTTATTTACCAATTCACCTTGCATTCAATTCGTTCGCGTTCGTTCCGTTTTAGCCTCGAACACGTGCCAGGGGTTAAGATCCCCGGATCAGTCGGCTATATCTCCATAAACTAAAACTAAATAGATAGCAAATAAAACAAACAACCACAAGTTAATCCGTCATCGGAATCAATGGGAAAATCAATGGAAAACTCGGGCCAGCGGAAATTACAAATTCCGAAATGGATCTGCGGTGTGCAATCAGTTCATTAACCAGAATCATCGTGTGAGTGTTTTTCCCGTGTATTACGTATTACGATTCCATCAAAACTAAATGAATTGCCTCAGGGAATGTGAGTGATCACAGAACTATATGAAAAAGTCCATCGAAAATTACCTGTAAGTGAGATCTTTCAACTGGGGATTTATTGTTCTTCAATATTTAAAGCACTTTGAAAGTGATATATTGATAAACAATAAAGTAATCAACACTTTCCATTCAAATCTTACAGAAAGCTAGCTTTTATAGGTATGTTATTGTTGTTAAATAATATTTAACAACTAGAAAAATATTTCAAAGATATGAAGAAAGTTCCCAAAGGATTTTGTTATACAAAAGAAAAATAAATAAATGCACATATTTCATACATTTACCTAACATTTATAAAACAGAGAATATTTTTTTGAATAAAAAAACATTAGAAAAACTCTTTATAACTTTTAATATTTAAACAAATATGAGTAAATTGTAATGCAAAATTTTAAATTGTATTATTTTGCAGCAATATACTCATACTTGAGTAAACATTAAACGTGTTTTTACCATATACTTACAAAATACCTCATATAAAATGAATATAAAAGTATTTTTATAGAAATATGAAATGAAGCTTTTAAATATTAAATTAAATCTTAATAAATCATTAAAATGCCTAAGAAAAAGATGGTATTATTTAGGGCGGAATAAGTTTACTTATTTATATAATAAAATAATATAAATTTATGTTATATTTATCCAATAATTACAACTATAACTAGTTTATTTGTAAATATTGGAAATATATAGCATAAATATATATTATTTTATTATAACTTTAATGCAGCAAATAAATTATATAGAGTTTAGAAGAAGTTTAAAATTGATAAATGAAATATCATTGGAAACCCCTAATTTTAATTAGAGCACAATTCACATACCCAGTGAGATCCGTAATATTTTATATATATTTTTTTTATTTTTGTTATTTTTGTATATTTATTTACTGCGCGATAGATCCCATAAAATAATTTAACCCCGCCACTTGTTGTTGTCAAACCGCTGTCCATGTTTTCGCCACGAATATAAGCATTTCTCACGGACGCCTCTGAAGAGGTTAAGGGGGATTAAAATTCTTGGGTGATCCCCCCCATACATATGTGTGTATGTATAATGGTATTAACCTTGATGTGTGTGTGTGCGTGGAGACACAAACCTTAACCCTGAGGAGCGCACAGCTTTCGGAAAAAGGGGGTTGGTTTCTCTGGCCCATCTTGTTTGTGTTGTTTTTATCATATCCGGCAATCAATTGGCACGCAATCTCGCACAATTCGCCACTTAATTTCTATTTTTAATAACATTAACAACACCCCAATGGGAAGCGGGGGCGGGGGGCAAAGGCAGCGCATTCACAACAAATTTTTAAATGAATCAAGAGCTTATTTTTGGTGGCGCGTCGGAGCAAAAACAGAAATCATATTTTTAAACGCTTCGCCTTTGCTCGCGGATTCCCTCCAACAAATTCGCCTCCTGTTTTGCTGTTTTGCTATTTTACTGCTGTAAAAATCACAATAAATAACAAACAGAAAATCCACACGAAATGCAAAATACAAATTACACCCAGGGTATAATGAAACAAAAGCCTGCCCGAGGAAAATATTCACTCAACTTATGTTGAAATCATCTTAATTCCGTTGAATTAAAATGTTTTGACCAAAGCCAACATTTTTCCAAGGAAAACATTCACACATATTTCTTGTAGGCATAAAAAATGAATTTTATGGCTTGCAGGAAAATAACTGAACATACAATAAATCTGATGACAGATGAAATGTATTTCAGACAAGAAACTGAAGTGAAGGTGTCACCCTTTGCACAGCATTAAGTATTTATAAATAATATTTTATTTATTATTTGTACTGTCTAATTAATAGATTCTCGCAGTGATCATTCGTCAGGGTATCACTGGAGACAAATGGCTCTTGAGTTACCTTCGCCCCCACCCCATCAACACCTCTCCGCCCACTTGTCAAGGTCGTTTCACGTACGTGACACAATTCTCTAGGGGGCAGGGTGCTTGGGTTCTTTGGGGACGAAAATGTTATACCAAGGCTAAGAGTAAAGATGACAACAAATCAATATAAGTCACATAATTGGAAATCAATTAATTATACAAACTAATTGCTACAAAAATTTTAATTATTTATTTATAAGAACTATTTCTTAAAAGTTTATATAAATTATATCGTTTCTATGACCAGTAAATACGTTACTGTACCCTGACTAATATATTATATATTACACAAGACTAACTAAGGTACACTTCCAAAGATCTTAAAGAGTTCAAAAATTAAATTAGAATATAGAAATAATTATTGCATTACAAAAGCTTCTATAGAGTATCTACAGCCAGCTACCATTAGGACATTATTCAACACTGAAAAGTGTCCTTTTTGTAGTACTAAGAGACTGGTCACACTTGAGACTTCTTATTGTTTAATTTGTGCAACAGTTGAAGAATTGTGTTATTTATTCAACTTTACAAATATAATATCAATTTATAAGAGTTAAAATGTTAACAATACAATTAAGTACCAATCTGTGCGTTGGAATACTTAAAATCACTCTAAATGGACAGCTAGATCCGTCAGATTCCTCGGGTTTTCTTGCAAATATCTCCATAATTTTGGTTTTCAGTTGTATTTATCTTGTTTTTGTTATATTCCAGATATCCATCAACATGGCTGCGGATATAACCTACAGCTGACTGAAGAATGCGAACTGTTTACTTAGTGCAAATCTAAAAGGGAAGGAACACACGCCACAACACACACACAAGACGCTAACCAGAAGCCCCCTTGTCTGTCTCCATTGGAAACTGGGATATCAGCCAGTTCGAATGTGGACGGGATTTGGAATTGGACTTGGAATCGATATAGCGAGTCTCCAAGATGATGTTCACACGTGCCCAGGTGCGCAAGCAGAAGACCAACAGCTCGAGCAGTCAGCGCCCAAGAAGCTCGGGAGGATCAACGTCCCGCCATCAGCAGGGTCATGAGGTTAATATGCTCTATAATTTATAATTTATACTGTATCCTCTATATTTTATACCCTATGCTCTACTACTATACTCTATTCTCTATTCTCTATTCTTATACTCTACACTCTTTACTCTATTCTCTATACTCTATATTCTATATCCTATATGTACTCTATGCTCTATACTGTATACTGTATGCTCTATGCTTTATGCTTTATGCTCTATGCACTATGCTCTATGCTCTATGCTCTATGCTCTATGCTCTATGCTCTATGCTCTATGCTCTATGCTCTATGCTCTATGCTCTATGCTCTATGCTCTATGCTCTATGCTCTATGCTCTATGCTCTATGCTCTATGCTCTATGCTCTATGCTCTATTCTCTATGCTCTATGCTCTATGCTCTATGCTCTATGCTCTATGCTCTATGCTCTATGCTCTATGCTCTATGCTCTATGCTCTATGCTCTATGCTCTATGCTCTATGCTCTATGCTCTATGCTCTATGCTCTATGCTCTATGCTCTATGCTCTATGCTCTATGCACTATGCTCTATATTCTCTATATTCTTTATTCTCTATTCTCTATTCTCTATTCTTTATTCTCTATTCTCTATTCTTTATTCTCTATTCTCTACACTCTCTACTCTATTCTCTATACTCTATATCCTATATTCTTAACTCTATACTCAATACTCTACAATTTATATGATTTATGCCATAGGGTACATGATAGTTTCTATAGTTTTTCTGATAGTTTTTATACCCTTGCAGGGTATTATAATTTTAGTCAAAGGCTTGTAATGCTTGAACAAGTCATTTCCGACCCTATAAACCATATATATTCTTGATCAGCATCAACAGCGGAATCGATCTAGCCACCTTAGATAAAAATAAAAAATTAAAAATTTTTTTTTCCAATTTTATATTATTATTTTAGAGAATTAACACGTTAAAAAATTGAAAAAATTGAAATTTTCCTAAACTTTGAATTTAGTATGCAAATTTATTAATCTAATAAAAACTAACATAGAACAGCTTTCCGAATTGAAATTAATGCATTTTTGACTTAGTTATGATCATTTTTCACTGTAAGAGTATACAAATTTCGGCTTTCCAAAGAAAGCTTGGATTGATACCCTTGAAGGGTATTTTAATTTCAGTCAGAAGCTTAAAACAAAGTGAAGGAGTCATTTCCGACCCTATAAATCATATATATTCTTGATCAGCATGAACAGCCGAGTCGATCTAGATATGTCCGGCCAAAAAAAAAATTTCAAAATTTTTTCACAAATTTTATATCAATATTTTTCATTTTTGAACTTTAAAAAATTGGCAAAAATTTAATTTTTTTAAAATTTTAAATTGAGTATGCAGATATAATAACCTAACAAAAACTAACACAGGACAGCTTTCCGAATTGAATTTAATGAATTTTTGGCTTAGTTATGAGTTTTTTAAACTTTGATATGTTCATATAAAAATGTCGATTTCCTAGTCGATCCTATAATTCAATATCGAACTGCAAGGGCATATAAACTTCGGCTTCCCGAAGCTAGTTTCCTCACTTGTTTTTGTTTTTTAATTAAAATGAAAACAACATTCTATTGAAAATAGTTGTAGAATGAGCAAAGCAAGTGCTCTATTTGTTTAGTTGTTCCAAAGTAATTACTACTTAACCGAATTATTTACAAATCGAAGCCATTAATTTGCCAGTTCGATTTGGTTTCTGTTCAGCAAATTTAAAGGTATAAAACTAATGTATAAACAGAGAATAAAGTACCTGCATACTTGTAAAGTATTCCATTTTCTATTTACCTTAGATCAGGTTTGTTTAATCCATACGTGGTGGAAAGTTTGTGGTATTTAGAATTACCAAAATTTGCTACTTTAAAATATGTATATACAAAGTTAAACTATTATTTAAATTTATATATATAGATTTAGTAATTCTGGTCAAATCCTAATCATTATCCTTTTTTACAGACGCGCTATAAGCCCAGCTCCACCAGCAGCAGCGGCGCTGGCAGTGGCCTGAGTGGAAGCAGTGCCTCTGGAGGAGCCAGGAGAGATAGAGATCGGGATAGGGATCACTATGGCAAGCAGCATTCCTTTGAGCTACCGAGGCAGCACTCCAAGGAGGAGGCTTACCACAGGGACAGGGACAGAGACCGAGATCGGGATCGGGAGAGTAGTGCAGGAGTCACTGGTGACAGAGGAGGCAATGGTGGCGGAGTCACAGGCGGCGGTGTCTATGTGGACCGGCGGACGCGGCCCAGGAGCATTACCAATCGCCGGGGAGCCATTAAGCATCAGAAGTGGGACTTGAATTTATTTTCTCAAAGTTCTTAAGTATTTGCTGTACTAATATTGATATTCAATAACCCTTTCAGAACCCACGACATCAATGGCCATCGCTTTGTGGCCAAGTTCTTCCGTCAGCCCACCTTCTGTGCCTTCTGCAATCTGTTCCTCTGGGGCTTTGGCAAGCAGGGTTATCAGTGCATAAGTGAGTTATATCTTCCCATTTAAAATATATATCTAATTAATTGATTAATATTCTGTACAGTTTGCCAAACGGTGGTGCACAAGAAATGCCATGAAAAGCTATTGGGAAAGTGTTCCGGTTCCGTTTTCACCTCGGCCAGCACAATTGTGGGTTAAGCAGGAGTTTGCCACTGGTTTTATTGAATTATTATTTATTAATTACTATGGTTTATAATTTAGTTACTTCGTGAACGCTTCAAGATCGATATGCCGCATCGCTTCAAGCCCCATACATTTATGTCGCCGACTTTCTGTGACCATTGCGGCTCTCTGATGGGTGGATTTTTCATTCAGGGTCTCAAGTGTGAAGGTGAGTTCATTCTGCATCCATTTTGATTATTTATTATTAAGTGATTAAGTAATGGCACTGGAACAATCAAACAATTTCATTTTTAAAACAATAAACTGAATTTATTTTCCATTTATTCAGTATTAAAAAATATAAAATCACTTGATTACTCTTTTATTTTATATTTAAAATGATAAACTCATTGGAATTAGTTTAATTCAATATTCAATAGAACTTACTGAATTACTATTTTATTTTCTTTTAAAAATAATCAAATCCAATAATTTAATTATTATTTAAAATAATGAAAGCCATTAAAAAGTTGTAAACTTTAATATATATATTTTACCGAAGCCTTTAAAAACTCGTTTATAAATTATTATTCTTTTCATCTCAGTGCTATTACTTAAGCCTTATTTAAATATATTTTATTTTATATTATTATATATTAAATCCTGTTGCGATTTCCATATTGGCTTGAGCTTTTGCCAGGTGGCACCATCTGTGTCAGAGGTAAATGAATAGCTTTCCACGAAAAGCTTAAACAATTCTCTTAGCAATTATTAGCACCTCAGGCTGTTGGGCTTTTCCCGCAGCCCCGGAAAATGTAACGGTCGGTGGAAATAAGGGATATTAAATAAAGGGAAATAAGGAAATTATCCTTGTAAATAATCGGTAGCTTAGATTTCCTATTAGCCAAAGGAAACTCTTGTACAAATTATTATTATATTTAGAGCTGGAAAAGTCAAGAACTTGTAGCTCTCAATATTATTTCCACGGCAATAAAAATAAATGCCAGAGGTCAAAGCTCTAATAATTATTCTTAATTGTCACTCTGCGACATACATTCCCTGGAATTCCGGGGAATTTTCGCAATTGTGTCAAATTATTATTATATTTTCTGGCTTACATTCAGGTGCATATATACAAGGAAATATTAAAATTTCGTCTTCGCTGGAAATGCAATAAAAACGAAGAGATATTTTTAAATATATATTCGACTGATTCATTTTATTTCAACATTTCATTTACGAAATTGTGCAATTTTTTGCTTGTGTTTTGTCACACGAACAAAAGACTTTCACTTGCCGCTGAAAAGCGGAAATAATGCGAAAGACAGATCTAGCCGAAATCGCCTTTATATCGCAGATGGACAGACAACTGGCCAGACTGCATTAGAAATCAATTTATTGCGACTTTGCCAAACACACAAAAGTCGTGGGGTAAGAAAAAAACTAAAAACCTAAAGAACATTGCCAACGGAATGAGCCAAAAATAACAAGAACATATAACAAAGTCGCTTTGATCGACTAAGGGAGTTCCCTATAAGTCGATTAGGATAGTAAAAATTATACACAGCATTTAAAAGTAATTAAATACTTTTGGATTATATTTTCTTATATATAATCTCAGAAATGGTTCGTAAATATTTCTGTAAGTTTAAAAAAAATGATCTTATACAACATTCTGTATTGTTTAGTTAGGCAAATATTTCACCTAAATATTGAAGTTTCTTAGCGGTTTATATTTTAAATAAAATACTAGCCTCACTCCATTTCTTTTTATAGTTAATGAAACCACAAAATAGGTTTTTAATTGAATTGGTTTAAATTTCCCTTTCAAGTCAACAAAGCAACATTTATTTATAATTAATTTTAGGCAAGAGAACATGGATTTTAAACACATTTAAAATCTCGTTAAATCGCATATTGTTTATGGTGTTTTTCCAAGTGAGCAAGTGGCACTTTTCCACCCAAATGACACCGACAAGAATGCAGTCGCAAAAATATCGCACTAAAATATATAAATTCACTCGTCTTCCCTCTCATTCGAACGCTATAAATCGCAAAGATTAAGTACTGAGGCAGCGGAAAATAATCTAAAAAAAAAAAAAAAAATAGGAAAATAGAGAAGAGAAAAGCATGTTGCAGTTCTATTTCTAGTTGTTTGGCGCTTTCCACTTGCCACCGCCTCCTCCCCCTGCCCACCTCTTGTCTTGCCCGCCGATCTATAAATGTACTTTGCGGAACCGAAAAGCGTCACCATTAGCATCGCATGTACACGCTCTATGAGTTCGAGTCCTAGGAACGTGGCCAGGGGTATGAGTGTGCCACGGGGCAGCACAGTGTGGGTCAAGTAAGAAGTTCTTACAAATTAGAAATATTGTAGGAAAGCCTTTGGGTTCTTACAGTTCTTAAGTACATAAATCTTTGACTTTGAAACTCTATAAACAATTATATCCGGCTCGAAGGAGCAATAAGGAGATAAGTAATGCCAAAAGAAGAAATATTATTATTAAATAAATGCAGTTAAAACGCATATTTAATAACGAGATGAAAACAAATAATCTAGAATTAAATTCCAAATCATATCCGGCTCGAAGGACCACTGTTTTCTTATTGCTGGAGGACAGAAAAAGGACAAGTAAAGAGGGCTTCTATATTATTATAATTTAATTAATAATCTAAAAGAAATAATCTATTATTTCGTCTACAACTATATTATGTCTAGGGTTATAGTATGGCATTAGGAATGGGTTATGGTCTCATGTGAGATATATCCTACGTGCGGCATTTCTGGCATTTCGCGTCGAAAGGGAAGGGAAAGGAAGGAAAATGAAAGGAAAGGGGGAAATTGGACAATTTTAGCTAAACATCTTGATAGCAGGTGCCACAAACAAGTGAATTGATGATCGCCCAGAAAAATGCCTTTTGGACGGCAACTGCTAAAAGTCCATGTTGGCGAATATGTCAAACCGTTTTCGGTTTGCTTAAATTATTTTGAATAAACCTTTTCTATAATTTATTTATGGCGTCAAGTCCCTGAACTTCTTTTTCAACAAACTAAATTTATGGTTGTATAAATAAAATGTACATTTTTTTAAAGCTATTTTAATATCTTGTTGTGCTTTGTTTCTTGTTAATCATAATCCCCAGATTTGTTGATTTTTTGAAACAAAATCCCTGATTTTCTACTTTAAAATATTGGAATTTTAAAGTCAACATAGTTTACCTATTTATTGAAATCTTAAATAAACTTAGTTCTTGAATATAAACAAACCAGTTAAAACATCTCCCAGAACTTGTATAAGTTTCGGTGCTAAACTAATAATACTTTCACATCATATTTAATTATAAAGTGATTGATACTAATTTTCAATAAATTATGTGCTGTTTTCTGCCATTTTATTACTTTCACAAAACAATAAACATAATTAACACTTTGATGTTTGCTTCGCATTTCGGGATAACTCTCAGTTTGAGACTTTCTCTCTTTCAGAGAGTATTTTGCATTTGTTTAAATTGTTTTTATTTTAACTATTCATCGCATAAATGATCTCTTTGATGTCTGATTACACTTGTGTCTAATACGTTTTATTTATGGCATTATATGCATTTTAGTGACAATTAATTGGTCACACGTTTTGTGACAGCATTTCGACATTTGTCTTTGTCTGTAGTATATTTTTAAAGATCTCTGGACTTATATTTGTGTTTCTTATTTTATTCTGTAATAACAGTGCTCGGTATATTTTGTATAATGGGCGAAATAATAATAATTCAAGTGCTTGGCTCATAAATTTTATGGCACACTTCCGTTTTTCGTTATTAAATATAGAATTATTATTAACTCGCTTCAGGTTTATTATCATTGCTAAATTTGTTTTAATTTTTGTCACGCCAAAGAATAGTGTTTTCAATAAATCACTTGATACATAATAATAATGTTTATTATTTTAATAATAAATAGTTTAAATTCATTTTAATCATATCTAAGCTGCATTTTATTAACAAGCTTAAATATATATTTTTTAAGCCATAATTAAGCTCAATATTTAAAGCCTTATCTGACCCAAATATCTGTATACATTTTCTAATTATATTTCTTCCTCTTTTGTTGTAACAAATCTTATGAAACCCACATATATTTTTACCTATACTTATTTTAGTTAATTGTTCCGCATATTTTATGACAGCTTCTGTTCTCTCGAAATTTTCGTTCTCGAATTTGTTTCTCTCGAGATATATGTCTCTTCTCTCCTTCGTTCTCTCTCAACTTTTCGCTTTTACTTTCGCTGTGCAAAAAATACGTCAAAATGGTTTTTGATGCTTTTCTAAATTCGAAAACACCGCGCTCGTCTTTGTGTGAAAATTTATGGCAATAGCTTTCAGAGTGTGTGTGCGGGTGTGTGTGTGTGTGTTGATCTTTTTCTGACGGGGCATATTTCGAAATTGGCAGAGATGCTGATAATGGGAAGAGGAAGACGATGATCTGGGCCTCAACACACATACAGGTAGAGCCACAAGATACAAGATACAAGTGCACTGAGAGGAAAATTGGGAAGTAAATGAAAGGATAAGGTGATTTTCTGGCTTAAAATTGAATTTTTGCCTTAATTGGGATTTATTTGGGAATTTTCTTTGGCATATGGAATATATTTAAAACTTTTTAGATGAAATTATCTAGTTAAAGGTAGTATTTAAAGTATCTTTAATGCATTTTAAGGCATAAATTAAATATTTTATGGATCTTGGGACCTGATTGGGATACTATACAGATCTATGGATTTTCTGGCACAAATATTACAAGTATTTTTAATACATTTCTCATCTTAAAGGTCGTAAAATCTTATTTTAAGCTCTTAACTTCTCCTTCCCTAAACCTTTTAAAAATACTTTATTTTAAGTATTCCTTGAACAAGCTAAGTAATATTAGTTTATACAAATTTTCTAAGGCGTTCAAGATATTTTAATAATTATTTTCTACCAGAGGTGTTCTCTCAGGTGATTTTATTCCTCCTCAACCAGAAACATTTGATGTTAGCTACATATTTAAATGCTTTTCAAAAGCCCTTATAACCTGCCGTGTTTCCCCTTGAATAAAGTCACATTTTAGCATAATTTGAGGTACTTCTTTTTGCTGTGTGTATCAGATACAGATACAGATACACGTGTGTAGTATCTCTGCCGCTGCAAAGTTAGCCTCTCTCTCACACAGATGGTCTTCGAATTTTCCCGTGAATTTTTTTCGCCTTCGGAATTGAAAATTTTCAGCGCTGCCTTTTTCCACATTTCAGTAGTTTCCGTTAATGCGTTCGCCACGTCGAGATACAAGAGCTCCTTCATCGATTTTATTTTAATTTTTTTTTTTACACTATTGGCTGCTGCCAGTCGTCGCGTTCACGGTAAAAATCATAACAAAAAGAATCATTCAACGAGAATAATTAAAATCCACGCATCTTGCGTTTAAAGTGTGTGCCCTCGAAGGCTAATTAAAAAGTAAAACAAAAAGTTATAATAAAAAACAGAGAGAAAAAAACGGAACAAAAAAGTGTGAGATATTTTCATGCGTGGCAAATCGCCGAGGAAAAATCGCAGACAACGAGTCGTGAGCGCTTACGTCATGCAAAAAATTATAATATCTCCTACGTTGGATTATATATATATATATTTGTATATATATACTATCTATTTCTATATGGCACATGTGGGCAAAAAGGCAACGGCAACGGTGGCCAATAATAAACATATAATAAGTCCATTGAACACACGCAGGGCGTTAATTATCGAAAAGCCATCAATTCCAGGCCAGGCACTGACCTTCAGCCAATGACAGTTCGATTCCGATTTTATCTATTTCCGTTTGGCCAAAGAACGCCTAGGATATATTCTATGAGTTTCTCTGATCAAGTCTTTTTCCCCGGAATAGCTTTATTTGTTTAATTTGCATAAACAATTAGGAAGGAATTACTCAGGGAATTGATTGGATTTTTTTTTTTATTTCTCAAATGATTCAGAGAAATTTTTAAGGCTAATTTTAATACTAGAATTTATTGGGAATGTGGGAAAAAATTAGCAAGAAAGTAGAAATTAATCGTTGGAGAAGCTAAATTAATTACTTATTGTATTTTATATTCAAAATATATGTTTTTACAAAGACTTCTTTTTAAAATGCCACCTATCCCTTTTATTGATTGTCTCACATAAATAATTATAAGGAAATCTCAGAAAACGTATATGTATTTAAATCATTTATTTATTATACAATTATAATTATTTTAATTTCAGTCAAAAATTTGCTACGCATTGAAGTCATTTCCGACTCTATAAAAAATAATATATATTTGATTATAAATTAGAAAAATTCGCATAAAAATGATAATACCCTGGAAGGGCATGGAAAGTCGTGCTTACACCTTCATAAACTAATTAAAAAACATAGAAATTCATTCTTTTTCTTCTACAAATTTCAAACAGAGATTAATTAATAGTTCTTGATTCGTTTCCGATCGCTCGATCATGGGGAATTAAACCCTTTTGTGCCAATTAGGCTATAATTAATGTGAACTGCCCGATTCTTGTGGTATTGCCAAATGCTGGCTGGCAGGCACATTATTATGACAGCAGTTTTGAAATTTGAAATTCTCAAACTGGGAATTGTATAATTAAATACACGAGAGCAATATACATATATATGCAGAGGTGGATCTAGAGCCGATACAAGTGTGTCCATAGCATATATGTTGTGGATCTCTCGGCCAGCATTGACCTGCGAGGAATCAAGTGAAGTGCCACAGAATTTATGGTTGTGTTGCCCAAGCAGCGTTGGGATTATTATAGCCTCGTTAGGATGTAGTTGCTGCTGGCAATTAAATTGAGTTATTGACATCGACGTTGGTTTAGCCGGAAATCGAATTAGAATTAGGAATCGCAGGAAAAGTCGAATTCAATCAGTTTATTTGGTTAACGATTGAAGAGAGATACTGAACGTGGGGGCGGGGAAGTACAGTGCAGTTCGTGGCTGACAAGTGTGTTTATTTCAGGCAATTAACACCTTTTTAAAGAAGCCTATTAATTCTTGTAGACTTTTGTTTTGATTTGATACATCAGTCTGCTTTTAAATGGAATTTAAAAATATAGGTTTATTTTATTAATTCTTCTAATTAATACATTACTCTCCTTAATCTTTTTATACCCTTTCAGGGTACTATAATTTCAGTTAAAAGATTCATTTCCGACCCTATAAATCATATATATTCTTGATCAGCATCAACAGCCGAGTCGATCTGACATGGCAGATGGATACAAAAAATTTCATAAATTTTTTCCAATTTTTTGAGGAATTTTTAAGGGTTGAAAAATTGACAAAAATTTCAATTTCTTTAAATTTGAAATTGAGTATGCAGATTTATAAATTTAATATAAACTAATATAGGAAAGTTTCCCGAATTAAAATTAATGCTTTTTTGGCTTAGTTATGATCGTTCGAAATATGGCCTCCTGATCCAATTTGAAACTATCAGAGTATACATACTTCGGCCCCTCAAACTTTGCTTCTTTCTTATTTATTATTTATTTTCCTTTTAATATTTATTTAAAATGGTCTAATAGTTTTTTATCAAATATAAAAAAAATATATATTTAATATATTTAGGAAAATATTTCGAAAATTATTAATTTTGAAGACATAAAAAAATTCTAAAGCTAATCTAAACTGGCTTTTAAATAAAATAATTTAGTTTATAATGTTTTTTTAAGCAAACTCAAAGTTCTACGTATAAAAATACCTATAAAATAGTATAAAATTCGAAGTAAAAATATGTTCTAGGCTTTAACATTTTTCCATTTAAAGAAGTATTCGAATTTTTTATTTAATTATTACTTAACAAAATCAATAGCACTTATTTCAGTGTGGGAAATGTATCAATTCGAAGCTAATTTCTTAGAGGGCCTCAAAAATAACGCTATACATAAAAAAATAAAGAATTAAACATATAAATTAATGCATAAATTCATAAATCAATAAATACAACAAATAAAACTCCCCCCTGTGCTATTTAGAAATAGATAATCTCTCAATATTATATACTTTTGCATTCCGTTTGAGGCAGCGTAATTCCAAACAAAATATGAGATTCTAAGCGAACCCAGGAAAAACAATTCAACCGAAAAAGAAAGCAGTGGAAAAAGCGGAAAAATCGGAAAAATCGCCGGAAGAAAAGCAAACAAGAGCGAGTGATATATATACACATTTTTTTTTCTGTTCAGTTAGTGGTGAAAAACAGGCCTCGCGATGCCTCTGTACTCGGACACGACCAACTACTATTACAGCGGCGGCAGCAGCCAGCTGTACTCGCCGTACTACAGCTCCGGGCTGGGCCTGAATCTGGGCTCCACGGGCTCCAGCTACACCTCCAGCTACAACCGGTCCTATCCGGCCAGCTATATGGTGCCGCTGGGCCCCTCATCACCGCGATCCCCCATCAGTTATTCCGGCAGCAGCTCCACTTCCTCCTCCGTCTCGAGGTATCAGCCAAAGCTGACCACAATCACCGAGAGCGGCCGGCACAGTGGTCACAGCAGTCTGATGCCTCTGACCAGGATACAGTCTCCGAAATACAGCAGCTCCTCGGTGTCCAGTCCCAGCTATGGCTCCTCGGGGACCACAAGTCGCTATATTCCACCGCGTCCCATTGCCATCAATACGGCGGACATAGATGTGAGCTCCTCGCGATACCGCAGGGGAGTGTCCTCGGCCAGGACCATCGAGAAAGAGCAGGAGAAGGAGAAGGATGAGAACAAGGAGAAACCTTCGCAGTCTAAGGAAGAAATCAAAGAGGATAGTGCACCCAAACAGGAGGAAGAGCAGGTCACTCCATCGGATAGTCAAGACCCGGCCAGAACCGAAAACCGTCCCAATCGCCGGTCGACCATCAAGAGAAACCGTGCCGTTGTCCGGCTTTCCACGATTCGCAGGCGCAGCAAGGAACGACCCAAGGAGCAGGCACTGCAGCAGGCACAGCAGGATCATCAGTTCAGGGATCTGCCGCCGGCCACAGAGCCCAGCCTGAGCTGGCGCCAGAAATTGGCCGAGGAACTGGCCGCCTTTCCAGCCACCAGCAACAAAAAGTCTCCCGGTGAGCTGCTCCGCGAGAGATTCTACATCAGGGACGAGAAGGAGGAGCAGGCACAACCCGTACTCAGACAGAACCTAAAGAGGAGTCAGACTCCAGAGGTGACGGAAGCCAAGAAGACAAATCTGGACAAGGATGAACCGGAGGACTCGGACTCCACCTCTGTCTCCGAGAAGCAGGAAAATCTGGAGGAAATCGAAAAGACCATAAGACGCCTCAGCCTGGTGCAGTGTCCCACGTTCCATGACATCTGCGAGGACATCTCCTCCGACAAGATCGACGATGATCTGAATGCCGGCGAACTGCGCCGCCGAGCCTCAATTATCCAGGAGCAGGAGCAGGAGATCCTCAACAAGCTGCAAAAGTCCAGCTCCGGCACCTTCCAGCTGATCCACCTGGAGCGTCGGTCCAGCCACGACAGCACCACCACGGCGGATGAGGCAGCGGCGGCGGCGGCCGGCGGTGAGAGGGCCAAGCGGCGCTCCAAGAAGAGCAAGAAGCTGCGCCACAAGATCACCGCCATTGTGGAGGTGGAGAATGCCCCCCAGGTGACGCCCCAAATCGATCATATGCCCAGTGTCCTGGAACTGAACGAAGACTCCTCGAACCTGCAATCCCTGGCCGCTGCCGGCTCCGGTTCCGGTTCGAGTTCCACCCCAAGTCCCAGTCCCAAGCCCAGGTTCACGGTGAATGTGGAGACGGTGGAGGAGCACCATCAGATACACAAGGTGTTCAAGCTGCCCAAGAAAAAGACAGCGCCGGCGGCCGAGGAAGCCGTCCTACCGGAGGGTTTCATGCGAGCAGCTCCCAAAACAACCAAGACATCGCCGCTGAAGAAGGCGAACGCCAAATCCGGACAGCCGCCGGAGCAGCATGTGAGTGTGGCGCAGATTTTCACCTTTGACGAGGCGGCCATCCAGGAGCAGCAGCAGCAGAAGCAACCACAGGAGCCCAAGCAGCAGCCCAAGCCTACCGAGGCCAAGGTCGAGGGTGGTGTGGCCACGCCCAAGCCCATTCGCAAGGCCATTCAAAAGTCCGAGAGCGGCGAGGACTTCTGGTCGCAAATCGGTTCAAGGGAAACCCTGTACATGACCAATCGGAAAAAGGCCAATACAGAGCGACAGGAGCGACTCCTCGAGGAGGAGGTGCCACCAACTACGCCAACAACGCCCAAGGAGGCAAAGACAGAAGCAAAGACACCGACAACACCGAAACTCAGGTCGGAACTACTCATAGAACTCAAGACAGCGCCAACTCCAACGGAGATAAAGAGCTCCACAGCTACAACCGGAAAGGATTCTTCAAAAACTACAACAACACCCACCACAGATACACCAAAATTAAAGACAACCACATCGCCCAAGAAGAAAGCTACTGCAACGGATGCTGCCAAAGCTAAACCAACAATTGCTGTAGCTAAGAAAGCTTCACCAACAGTGGAAACGAAGTCTACAACGCCCTCAAAAGATTCACCTACAACAAAAGTGACGACACCAATGACACCGAAAATAATTGTGGAAACACCACCACTAAAAGTGGAAGTACCAACAAAAGTTTCCCCTACAAAGCCAGAAACACCTACACCAACAAAAATGGAAACACCAACACCACCAGTAAAAACAGAAACACCAACAATTGTTGCCACAACGACCTTGCAGGAGAAAACCAAAACTTCATCAAAAACAACCGAAATAAAAGCAGAGACAGCTGCAAAAATTTCACCAATATCCAAGGAGGAAAAGTCAACAGCTGCTAAAGTTGCAACAACAACAACCATGGAGGAAAAGTCAACAACGCCACAGGTGAAAGCTGAGTCCACGACAAAAGTTTCTCCAACCTTGTCAGAAAACAAAACTGTGCCACCCACAATAACACCACAAACTAAAGTTTCAACAACCACGACACCACAGGCTAAAGTTGCAACACCACCAACACCACAGGCTAAAGTTGCAACACCAACAACACCACAGGCTAAAGTCGCAACACCAACAACACCACAGGCTAAAGTTGCAACACCACCAACACCACAGGCTAAAGTTGCAACAGCTAAAACAATATCTGGCAACGCTGCTGCAACACCAACAGCAGCGACCAAATCAAAACTGAACGAAACAGCAGGGCCAAAAATAAATAGCGGGCAAATGGCCAAGTCACCTGAACAACAACAGGCAACGGCAGCCGCAGCCGCAGCCGCTGTCTCGGTCTCAGCCGAAACGAAAATAAATAAAACAACGCACAAGGAACAACAGCAGCAGCAGCAGCAACAGCAACACGACACGGCAGCAACATTGGCAGGGCAAACGGAAACCAAAACGAAATTGACGGAAGCCGCCAAGTCAAAGGTGCAATCACCGAAACCGATAAAGCCAAAAAGTGCCGGCAAAAAGAAGGCAGTGGTGGCAGTGGCAGCGCCAGCGGCAACATCCCAGCCCGATGCTGAGAGCAATGTGACCCCAATCAATGCCGATCAATTTATAACGCTGGCCCCCAGCAAGCAGGCATTGCAAGTGCAACAGCAACAGCAACAGCAGCAACAGGCCACAAATGCGTCATCGCCGGCAGCAGCAGCAGCAGCAACAGCAGCAGCAGCAACATGCAATGCGACAACTGCAACGCCTACAACTTCTGCAACTTCTGCTCTCAATGTGGCTCCCAGTCTAGGTGCTAGTCCTCCCGCTCTTGATGTGGCCACTGGTGCTGATCCCGCTCCCGCTCCCTCATCCGCTCTTGATGTTGCTCACGACCACGACCACGACCACGACCACGACGACAACGACAACAGCTGCGGCGAAGGCGTCGCCGACGGCGTCGGCAATAATTTATCAAAGTTTGCAACAGTATCGAATTTGGCACAGTATCTGCGAGACGTTGATGCCGTTCTAGAGGACTACGTACCCTCGTCGGCCGAGAGCAGCGACGATAGCTACGAGGGCGTCAGTTCGCCAGACTATTCCAGCATAGACGGTTCTATCCACCTGACGGCCAGCATGAAGAAGAAACAGCGCAAGGAGAAGAAAAAGCAGAAGGCGAAAGCCACCGCCGCCGCCGAAGCCAAGCGGTTCGATCCCCACAAGAAGATCAAGATCGACACCGCCAACAAGTGCTATGTGAAGGAGGAGGCGCCACGCTATCCACTGGTGGCCACGCCGCGTCCCCTGTGGAAGCGCGAGAAGATCGTCTATTCCGATGAGAATACGGACGACGAGAGTGGCTCTGAGGAGGGTTCCGGTGGCTCCCTGGACGAGGACAGCGACGACGAGAGCGAGGAGTGCAGCGAGTCCTCGGCGAGCAGCGCCAGCTCGGTGGATTCCAAGGCAAATGCTGGCAAGGATTCCACGGATGGCGGTACCGGTATCGGTGCCATCACCTTGAGCGTAACCCCCGCTGGTGCCACTGGTGGTGGGGCAGCGGCCACTTCAGCCGGTTCCGGTTCTGGATCACCATCCATCATAAGGATGAGCACGTGCAGCAACGATTCCGGCTTTGAGGGCGGCACCGCGCCCTCCAGTCCCAAGAAGATGTTAGGTAAGGCGACAGGAAACATTTACGATCTCTTCTAAAGAAGGTTCAGGCACAGAAAGAGTAAAATCATAGGATATTCCAGAAAATATTACTTGAAAACATACGAAAAGCAACCCTAGAAACTATTATCAAACGTATGAAAATTTATAGAAAATCTTGTATAAATAATATCTAACATTACTGCAAAATTTCTATGACAAAAACATCGGTATTACTATAATTTTATCTCTGTGCAATGTGCCGAAAATCTTAGAAAACCTTATCCTATTCCCCCTTCCCGCTGGTCACTCGAGTGCGGCACGTGTCTGGGTTAGAAAAATAAGCAAAGAAAAGAGCGCTTTTCCGACTTACTGAATTTCCCATCAGGCACTACGGAATGCTTTCGTTTTCTCTCTCAATAGATATGAGTTATAGATAGGCATGCAAACAATTTTCGGGAATAAAAGAAAAACAAAATGATGCGCGAAATAAACAAAGTCATAATGTTCACTTAGCTATCATATATAGTAGCAGCAGCGATCCCGGGCAAAGTAAAAACACACACAATTCGCAAGACTATAAGAATATACTCTCGGCTAGTTGCTGGTGCCATTACTAGACCCACATTCGAGCCGTTAACTAGGAAGTGAAATCATACCAAATCATCACACGAAACCATCTCTGGGGAAAAGCGCAGAACGCTTGGAACAATGCGGAAAGTTCATTGACCAGATCAGTCAGTCAGCAGCTGGAGGAAAAATTGTGAGTTATTGGCTGTGAAAATGTGTGACTTTTCACATTTTTATGCGACATTTGAGTGCAAATAAATAGTCAGAAATTAATAACTTTGAGTAACTCAATGAAATGCTATTGAAAATATTTGCAAAAGTGATTGGTGTTGGTCTTTTTCTGAAAAAAACAATCAATTTGTTTATTTTATTTTGTGTTTATTTGGTTCTTGTGGTAGCTTTCGATGTGTTGTTGAAAAGCATTGTTGAATACTGTTGTTGAAAAGTGTTATTGAAACAATTGTGGAAACGGTTGTTGGAAACAATTGTGGAATCCTGCAGTAAAATGAAGTTGTTGAACACATTTGTGGAATACTATTATTAAAAACTATTAAAAAAAAGATTATTATAAACTGTTGGTAAAAACTGATAGGTTGTTAAAACGAATCCTTCATTCATTCCTTCATTCCCTGTTGTTATTAAATATTGGGATATAAAATGTATTTTACTGCACACCCTTACTGCTCTTTGCTACAATTAAAATTTGTATTATGCCTAGAAAAATCGCATAAAATCAGGCATTTCTAATAGGTAAAATGCCCCTATGTTTTGATGGCAAATCGACTTCCTATTTCTCTTGCTCGATTTCGTGTTTTATGTAATTTTTCGTCGAGAATTTTATCGTTGATTACTGTTCCGTGGTGGCGTTTCCTTGATGTTTGTGCGAGAATTTGCCAGAGAGATCAGAGATCCGCTGCCAGAAGCCGCAAGAAAACCACACAAAAGAAGAGAAAATTGCCGAGAGAGAGAGAGGAACAAAAGGAAAATTCTCAAGAGGGGAGAGAGGGAGGAGGAGGAAAAAGAAAATCGACAAGTTGGCATTTTACTTTTAGCCAAAACAACAAATGAAAACAAATTGTTTAGGTCATCGTCGTGTCTGTCGGAGCAGCGAGCTTTCTTTTCGGGGGAACAATGTCTAGAAGATATATAGTAAGCTATATATCTGCACAGATATACACCGAGACATGCACATATATTTATACATTCCCCTTTGGCGGTACAAAACAATATAAAAACAACGCAGTTATGAGCCAGATAGCCAAGTCAATTCGCCGATTATATAAACTCCGAGAGGGAATGTACGAAATTCGTTTGTTTTGACTTTCGTTACCACACTGCGTATACGTGATATCCGGCCAATTGGTTGGAAATGCAATCAAATACCGGATTCACATTGTTTGTGATCCACGAACCGAGCATCCCGCCCAGCAGCAGGCAAAATTAATTAGCGGAAATCGAATGTCTTGAATGCAATTAATCTACACTGAGAAAAATACTGTTATGCGGATTTTTGGGGTAACTTAATAGAGGCATTTTCTCTGCAATAACTAAAATAATTAAAGCATTACTATTTGAAACCTTTAAAATCGTATTTGCTACAAGTATTGCATTTAAATAAATTGTTTAGCATGTTTTTTTTTACTTAAAAACATGTAAACAATTAAGTAAACTATGATATTTGTGTCTTAAAGTATTTTTAAGCTTGGGAAATTCTAAAATATATAATATGAGCACAATATTGCTATATAGACTATAGGAAATTTATACCATTCATTGTTTGGGGAAATTATTAAAAAAAGAAAAACCAAAGCTTGTCAGCCAATAATAAATCGCAACAGGAAACACACACATTTTTCATGCTGCTAAAAATTTAATAACAATTTGTTTGCAATTAATTCCTCTTCTCGATGCGATGCGTGGGCATATATGCTCATATATATATTCATACGAAAAAACCAAACCCATAGAATGTGACGTGAATTGTCACAAGAAATGCGAGCGGCTCACGGCCAATTTATGTGGTGTCAATCAGAAACTCATCGTCGAGGCACTCAACTACGTGAAGCGAGGTAAAAACCATACAGAATGCACACACAAGTCACACACGGCCCGGAATGTGTATAAAAATGGGAAACAATGAAGGACATTAAATTATTATTATTTATGAGCTTGATTTTGCTTCAAATTGAGATATTTTGAATCTAATAATTGGGGGTACTCTCTTTTCTACATTTAAAAACATAATTAAATCTGTTTAAAATATAACAGAAAGGCTTTCCAGTTGTTAACTAAATGTAATTGTTAAAATATATTATAATATTCAAGGGTTTCTTGTTAAAAATTGATTTTCTGTACAATTGAAAGGATTTGAGGCAGATAACTGAATCTTTAAATAAATATTTCGACACTATTCATTTTCTTTAGAACCATTTAACTATTTAAATAAAAATAAAAGTATAATTTCCTTTAGTTTTATATAAATTACACATTTCTTTTGGAATCAATTAAGATATTTACACACATTTTGAAATAATCAATAAAAGGCCTTTGCAAAATCAAGTTCTCATAAATAAATAATATATCATTATAAAATATATCTAAAACACTGTCAGATCTTTGATAGAGCCCAACTAATTTGTTTTTAAAAAATGAACAACATAAATTAGGAGCCCGGGAAGCCCGCGACTCGCCCAGCACTCCCCCCAGCTTGAATCCAGCGTATAAAATCGAGCCTAGCGAGGAACACGATGGTATGCCGAATAGTTTAAGATCCTTAGACATATATCTTGCCACTCAAGTGACCCAGTACCCGCATAGACATATTCTAATATATATTTCTCAGCTGTATTATTAATTTTAACTAATCCTAGTCACTATACCACCCTTTATCTCTTACTTTCTGCGTCTCTCAACGCTGTCTCTGGATCTATGTCAATCTTAAACAGAAACATCATATACATATTCACAATTCCAAAAATCCGGACGTTTCACTGCGCCAGCAACAGTAATACCTAGATTTAAGAATTATTCGGTAGATGATTTCCACTTTCTCGCCGTTCTCGGCAAGGGAAGTTTCGGCAAGGTGAGTCCATATATGGATTTATTTATGATATATCTTAATAATCTTAAATATCATTATTTTTGAATAGGTTCTGTTGGCCGAGCTGCGTGATACCACGTACTATTATGCCATCAAGTGCCTGAAAAAGGATGTCGTACTGGAGGACGACGATGTGGACTCGACGCTGATTGAACGCAAGGTCCTGGCCCTGGGCACCAAACATCCCTACCTATGTCATCTGTTTTGCACCTTCCAAACGGAGGTGAGTTTTGGGAAGGATATTAGTTGAAAATGTTTCATTACAAGGAATTATTAAGAGAAGACTAGAGATATTTCAAGAATCCATACATAACTTCCTTATTCTTCGTTTAATTCCTATACTGTATATATAAATGTATACTTTAATAATTTAATTCATTAAAAAAGGTTCAAGCTAATAAGCAAATGAGTCACTGTCTGCTTAGCCACCTGTTGAGGAAGCATCAGACCTTGCTTAAGGTCACTAAAAGTCATTGACCCTCAAATTAAATTAAATTCTAGCAACTCTTAGCCTCAATTAACTTAAAGAATAGATTAAAAATGTAGAATCCTATAAATAATGAATAGAAAACCCAAAGATGTGTTAGAAATTTCCAAATTTCATTCCAGTAAAAAACACCTGAAAACACCTTCAAAATAACCCATTTAGAGCGACTTTTTGCACCTTTTTCTAATTGGGGTCACGAATCGAAGGTGTGTTCGAATATATAGAACAATCTGATTGGCCTATCTGGCTATAATTAGCCCAAGAAAAGGTAAAATGCTCTATAATTAGAGCCCTGGGGTCTGGCCATCGATTGGGGCACACGACGGCGACGACGACGACGTCGATCGGACATCATGTAGATCAGGGTGCCTGTCTGTCCGATCTCAGTGTGTTCTCTCGCTGCGAATTCTGCATCTGCATCTGCATCAGCATCAGCAATTCGCAACATTGACACCGATTAGAAGGTATTTTAATTATTTATGACTTTGGGGGACGATCTCCCCCACAAAGAAATAAATCTCTCGTTGGTTCTGGCCTAGTCGGTCTCTCGTCCGTTTGAAAAGCGATATGTGATATGGTTTTCAATATTCCTAACATATCATTATCATGGTTAATATATTTATTAAAACACTGTAATTAATAATAACGATAATGTAAGTTGAAATACTGAATAGATAACATATTATATACCCCTTCGAATAAATAATTAACCCCTATTTCGATCTAAAATCGATCAGAGATTCATTCATCATAAGTTCGATTATTAATTATATTTCAATGTATTCCCCAGAGCCACTTGTTCTTTGTGATGGAGTATCTGAATG
Source organism: Drosophila bunnanda (assembly GCA_035046265.1). Taxonomy (NCBI): domain Eukaryota; kingdom Metazoa; phylum Arthropoda; class Insecta; order Diptera; family Drosophilidae; genus Drosophila; species Drosophila bunnanda. The sequence continues at coordinate 2,059,567 of JAWNOB010000083.1, read as the reverse complement.
GCGGTGATCTCATGTTCCACATCCAGGAGAGCGGACGCTTCTCCGAGGAGCGGGCCAGATTCTATGGCGCCGAGATTATATCGGGCCTCAAGTTCCTGCACAAAAAGGGCATTATCTATAGGTGAGTTCTTTCAGAAAGAGTATCAAAACTAAGCCTACATATAATTATGTGTATTCCTTCCTCCAACAGGGATCTCAAGCTGGATAATGTCCTTTTGGATTACGAGGGACATGTGCGTATTGCCGATTTTGGCATGTGCAAATTGCAAATCTATTTGGACAAGACGGCCGATAGCTTTTGCGGCACACCCGATTACATGGCGCCCGAAATCATTAAGGTAATTGAGAACTATAAAACTATAGTATAAGAAATATGGTAAAACTTTAAATATCTATGTATCCTATATAAAAGCCGCAAGAAGTTGGATACAAATTGTACAGTACATTTCCTATTTAGTTAAGGTAGCATTTATCCATTTTAAGTTAAGATAGAATGCTTTTAAGGGGTTACAATGTAACCTTTACCAATCTTTTAAATATCTAATACTTAGGTATACTTCTAAGAATATTTAAGATGGCTAAACGTTTCCAAATTCGGATTATTACTTGTGTAGCTCTAAGCTTATATATATTCAGTAAAGATTTAAACACTTGAATGGGAAATATATATAAAAACGATCCAGTATTCCATGACTCTCACGTCATCTGATTTCCAATATCCCCAGCTGTGTGCTGTAACATCCTCAGTCTCAACCTACAGTTCGATGGAACAACATCTAATCATTCAGTTTCGATTATAATTTGTTACAAAAATTTATTTTTTCGTTTTTTTATTTTAAACAATTTTAACTACTAAATTTCGGTTGCCATTTTATATGGTTTGTGTGAAAATTTCGAGTTTGTCTAAATTATGACGAGTAAAGTGCAGACAACGGGCTTGGCCCTCATCTCAAAATCGCGGGGAACTCGCAACTTAATCGGTTCCATGGTGCAACCGTTGTGCAATATGTTCTACCACACGAGTCCGAAGAACAGCCCCAGGGTGCAGGTGCGCAAGGACCTCATGCCGCGGCAGTCATCGGGCAGGTCGCAGGTCCTTGCCGCCCGCTGGCAGGGGACAAACGGCACGGAATTCAGGTGGCGCTCTGACAACAGGCGGAAGGCGTTCAGGGACACTGGCAACGTGGGCCAGAGTGATCCGTCCGCCAGAGCGGCGCCAGGCTTGGACTTCTTTCACTACAAACCCCAGAAATTGTCGCAACGGAGATATTCCCGTACCTGGAACGAGTTCCCGTCAAAGCCTGGCTTCGCACGGCACCGGCGCACGGAAAGCAGGGAAGCGCAGGAAAAGCTGGACCTCGATCTCATCGATGACCGTAAGGAACTGGACCCAAAACCGCAGCTAGAGATGCCCAACAAGAGCCAGAAGAAGCCTAAGGACTGCAAGGAGCGCAAGGAACGCAAGGAGTGGATCGATCCGCCAAAATCTAAGCATCCTGTCAGATCTGGCTCCTCCGAAAGACTTAAGGCCAAGTATCCCAGTTTCTCCGAGGTCTACCGCAACCCTCTTCCAACACCACCGCCCCTAGAATCAACCTGCCAGAAACCCTCAATTTGTGATACCTGGTGGCGATATAATCATGGTAACATACCCCGAAGGAGTAGAGAATGATGATTTTTTATGATATCAACTCTTGGCAAACTACTTCACATTAAATTCCAACCGCAAAACAACATAATATCGATGGTTTTTATTGCTATAAAAAACCCATGGATAAGACAGCAGTGCATGTTGCTCAGCGTGGTCTGTAGCAACATTGCTTCTACCTTAGGTGTTGCGCAACATTATTTAGCGACACTTCAACGTCTTTGGGTGTTGCCAAACATTTTTTAGCAACACATGTTCTTTGTGTGTTGCGCAACATTTTAGCATTGTTCAATCGAAGACTAAAATAAATTGGAATAAATTATACAAAGTGATGTCTATCTGTCAAACTTTGAAAAAGCACACTTGCTTGCACTATAATTTAGCATTAATTATTCGTAAAAGAAGAAAAATAAGTCAAGTAAAGTTTAAAATATAAATAAAAATTTAGCCACAAATATTTTGGTTTATAATATTGTTAATATTTTGCTTGAGTATTTCCCCCAATATTATTTATTTATATAAAAATTGCGATTCAGATTGAATTTCTTTTGAAAAACTATAAAAATAGCTAAATATCTTCAGCCCAAGGACCATAATTTTTGCAATAAGAGTAAAAGGGAATCGATATGCATTCAATATAAAAAATTAATCAATTTTTCACTCACCCATTTGCTCATTTTTCGTCTTTCTTATTTTTTCGTCTTCTTTTTCTTGTTGAATAGGAAATTAAGTTACACACATTTAAGTCCGACCGCACGCGAGATTTCATCTTTCCTTCCATTTTTATATTTTAACTCATTTATTTTTTATTTATTTTATAAATATTTTATTATATTAATTTCACTTGCATTATTATTATATTAATTTCACATAAATCGATATTTACACTTAAAAAAAAAATATACAAAAATGTATTAATTTTTTTAATTTCACTTACACTTAAAAAAAAAAGAAAAAAATAATAATTTTTTGTAGTTTCACTTACACTTAAAAAAAAAAGAAAAAAATATTTTTTTAATTTTCACTGACACTTAAAAAAAAAGAAAAAAAATATTACTTTTTTTAATTGCACTTGCACTTAAAAAAAAAATAAAAAAATAAATGGAAAGGAAAGGAATTTACACGCCCGAATTACGCACGCGAGCAACACACTAATTAACTCTGTGTTAGTTAATTAGCACTGCAGTTTCTTCGTATTCACTTGTTTCATACGCATACTTTGCACTGCATTGAACTGTACTGCTTTAAAAGCCGTTAATGCGAAACACGTGCACTGCTTGCAGAAAACAGATATATGTATGTACGTACTACGCAGTTTCTTATTTTGCTTTGCCTTGCACCCACGCACAAAATGCAGCGACTTCAGCGCACGCACACGCACACACACACATGCATATGTATGTACGCACATAGCGGGGGCTGCGCTGTCCGCGGGTGTCTCACATATTTTTATTGCAGTTTAAGTTGTTTTTCATCCATTATCCACTTGTTAAATGTTTTAAAAATGTGTGTTTGCCTTTTATCATGTACATTTAGTATGTTTGCAGGTATTTATTCACTTTACTTTGGCACTTTGCACAATTTTTGCCGTTTTCCTATTCCGTTTTTCGCTCTGGCAATTCCAGTTGGGTGAAAAACCCGTCGCTCACTTCGCATTCTTTGAAAACGCACTTGTTGAATGCTTATTCCATTGTCCCCGCATTAAATGCAGTTAGTGGTAATGATTTATCAGTTTGGTTAATATTATTAAGCGTTTTTTCCGGACTTAAATCGGTTTTCAACAGCAGCAGCAGCAGCGGCACGCGACAATTTTTCACTTTGCAAATTATGATCTCGTCTGCCTCTTCTTCCGCACCTTCTTATCTGTTCCCTTCGCTCGCACTTGTTCTCGCGCTCGCACTTGGTCTTGCTCTCTTCGCTTGCCCTTCGCCTCTGCGCTCGCTCTTTTTCTCTTCGGCACTTGCAATTGATCAGCTCTTGCACACTTCTAATTGAAATTGCCGACGGCAATCTGTTTCGAGCGTTTAACCCTTGCGGGGTATTATGATTTCAGTAAACTGAGTGAAGGAGTCATTTCCGACCCCATAAACCATATATATTCTTGATCAGCATCAACAGGCGAATCGATCTAGCCATGTCCGGTGGAAATTAATTTTTTTTCGAAAATTTTTCAAAATTTGATATTAAAAATTGTCTGAAATTTCAACAAAAAAATTAAATTTTTTACATTTTAAAACTTAGTATGCAGATTTGTTTACCTATTAAAAACTAGCATATAAAGGCTTTCCGAATGGAAATTAGTGGATTTTTGCCTTAGTTATGGCATTTTTAAGTTTAATTTGTTAAAAAATTGGTCATATAAAACCATCGAAAAAAAATCTATTTAAATATTGCAATTACTTATTTTATTTATTTTATTTTTCAATAACTTAAAATTGACAATAATTTTTAATAAAAAATATTAAATTTTATATATTTGGTATATTTATGACCGACTTAAAATTCTCTAGATTCCCTTACAAACTGTAAGGGTATGTAATCTTCGGCTTTTCAAAGTTAGGTTTCTTTCTTGTTTTATTATTGTTTAACTAGCTTTAATTCAATATCTATTGGTCAAATTATTTAATTATTTTTATGAATATTTTTCTTTATCTTAAATTGGTATAAATTAAGGTTTACAATAGTTTAGAAGGAAAAGCAAGAAAAGTATATAAAACTGTTATTTTTCTGATACTTTCCGATAATATTGATATATAAAAGTTAAATGCAATATTTTTCAATATTTTAAATTGCAATATATCAAAGTATACCATCTTTTAGATGAGTTAATGAGCGTTTTAGTATAGAGTTTAATATAGATTTATCTTTATTATTTATGTATTATGTATATTTTATAGTGCACAGTACAATATAGATTTATGTACATTACCTATTTTATATTTATTTATATATTATATATAAAAATATTTATTTATATATTTTATATATTAAAATTGATATTTATTATATATTTACCAGGGCGAAAAGTATAACCAGAACGTGGATTGGTGGTCGTTCGGTGTGCTGCTCTATGAAATGCTGATCGGACAGTCGCCGTTCAGTGGATGCGATGAGGACGAGCTCTTTTGGTCGATTTGCAATGAAATTCCATGGTTCCCAGTGTATATATCCGCCGAGGCAACCGGCATACTGCGTGGGGTAGGATATAATATTATTTATTATTAGATAATATTAATTATTAATATTATTAATTATTATTGTTTAATTGTAGTTGCTGGAGAAGGACTATACGAAGCGCATTGGGTCGCAGTACAGTCCCGCTGGCGATATAGCCGATCACATATTTTTCCGACCCATCGATTGGGGCCTACTGGAAAAGCGTCAAATCGAGCCGCCCTTCAAGCCGCAAGTGGTAAGCTCTAATTAACATTTCTTAGATAATTTTATATATATATTTACGAATATTTTTCCCATTTAGAAACATCCTCTGGATACGCAATATTTCGATCGCGTTTTCACCAGAGAACGAGTGCGCCTCACGCCCATCGACAAGGAGATACTGGCCTCCATGGATCAGAAGCAGTTCCACGGCTTCACCTACACGAATCCGCACATCACCTTGGACTAAGCGAATGTCTCCTTAAGCAATTCTATACTTTTTAGAGCAACAGTATTTGTATATGTAAATATTCATATTTAACCAGAGATAAACAACAACAAAAAAAAGGAACCCCTTTGAAAGGAAATCGCATCGAAATTGCATAAATCTGTAGTTAAGTCTTGGGAAATCGGAGCATAATTCTAGTCTTAATCTTAAGTCGATACTCTCTAATTGTACAGATATGCCTCCTCATATTTATCCGTATATATATATACAGATATATATATATATATACCTATATGAATCCATTTTTTTTTTTGCAATTTTTTTTGTTCTTAAATTTAGTTGGTAAGCCAAAAGTCTACGTCTATGGGAAATAAATAATAATAAAAATTATAAAAAATATATCACCGAAATTGTGTTTGTGATGGGAACAATATGTCAATCAGCTGATCAATCAATTAGCTACCGTTAGCCTCTGATTTTGGATGAGTACAGTGCGGTTCAGCAGGGTATGCTTGTGCTGGAAATAAAAACAATATATAAAAGAAAGTTAATTCTAAATTATTATTTTCTTTGTTATTTTTGTTTTATTTTATTAATTTACTATTGGTTTTCTAACCTTATAAGACTGTAAGAAATTTTAATTTAATTTTTTAAGCCTGCTAAATAATCTAAATAATATTTCTTTCCGTTTTTAAAATATATAAAACAAAGTTAAAAGAAAAGTTTTGCCTTTTAAGTTACTTTTACCTGTAAATATTTTATGTATTTATACAATATATGTATTTAATAAGGCATATTATATTAAATTAAGTGTAGAATCCCCTTAAACATACTTTAAATATATTTTCCAAACCCCTAATTATTAATTTATCTTGTTAAAACCATAATATTCCTCTTATTCCAATAGTCTTTTCCTATTCCCCTAAAAACCTTTATATATTCTGCATTAAATCCCCACGGCCATGACCCGCACTGTACCATACAGTCCGGTATGCAAATGTGGAGCAGTGAGAGTGATCAGTGGACCAGTGTCAACAGCAGTGAAAATTCTATTAGCTTTTCAACTTTTCAGCCAATTTGCATAGAGATTTGACTCTTTCCGTTTTGTTTAAATGCTAATGAGTCGGATATATATATGTATATATAGTATATATTACATGGAGATGTAAATGGTGTGTGTGTGCGTGTGTGGCAGCGAGAGTGGACGGTGGGTTCAGGCCTTAATGGCCAACATAATGGCCCAACAACTCGCGTGAACCAGTTTAATGTCATTCCACAAAAAAAGCAGCATTCAGAGAATTATTCTTGTTAACTCTGGCATAAATCAGGTATCACACACTCGCCGCTGCTGCCGACTCACTTGATGTTTTAATAAATTTGTGCTGCTCATAACATGATAGAGGAAATAATAGAAGAAAGAGCCGCCCCAGCCCCCAGTCGGAGCAACAATAAACGCTCTCGGGCCTGGCCAGTTATGTTTTTATTTTCAATTCAAAAGTGTTGGACATATCATACGCATAGTGGTTGCTACGCGAAGGAATTGCAATAGAAATGAAATAAATATTTAAGATATTATTAATAGTAAATTAAAGGAACTACGCATATATATTATACCCCCTTGGAGGGTATCAAAAATTTTAATCAGAAGCTTGTAAGCGGCGAAGGAGTCATTTCCGACCCTATAAAGTATATATATTCATGATCAGCATCAAGAGGCGAGTTGATCTAGCCATCTTAAGTGGAAAAAAAAATTTGAAAATTTTTTTCAACTTTTTTTAATGATTTTTTTCATCATTACATCATGTCAAAAATTGATAAAAATTAGAATGTCTTAAAATTTAAAATAAAGTATGCAGATTTGTTGAACTTGGTAAAACTAACACAGGACAGCTTTCCGAATTGAAATTAATGCTTTTTTGGCTTAGTTATGAGTTTTTTAAACTCAAATTTATCAAAAAAAATTGTCATATAAAAATATCGGTAGTATCGGCTCATAGAATAATAGTATATTTTCAATTCCTCTGTGAAGGAGTCATTTCCGACCCTATAAAGTATATATATTCATGATCAGCATCAACAGCCGAGTCGATCTAGCCATCTCAAATGGAAAAAAAAAAATTAAAAATTTTTCAAATTTTTTTTAATGATTTTTTTCATCATTACATCATGTGAAAAATTGATAAAAATTAGAATTTCATAAAATTCCAAATGAAGTATGCAGATTTGTTGAACTTATGAAAACTAACATAGGAAAGCTCTCCGAATCAAAATTAATGCCTTTTTGGTTAAGTTATGAGTTTTTTAAAATTTGAAACTGTGGCTTTGATAAGGATTCAGAAATTTAATACAATTCCCTTTAAAAACTAAAATTTCTTAAAATCCGAAATGAAATTATTTAGAAAAAATACTGGCTATTACTTTCTCTAAATATTTTAAAACATTAAAACACATCAGCCCAAGTCTATAAATGAATTTTCTTCAAATAAAAAATCCCCCAAATTGCCCAATTTAAATATCTTTGGAACCACTGTGCCGGCCGTGTACCGTACGGTATTTTCTCTAATTAATTCGCTTTTACGAGCGCAGTGCATGGAGCAGCCAGCGGAGTCACAGCCATCGGAGCTCGAGTTTCCCGACTCCGTTCAGTTGGTGCAACACGGGCCCAGAACGCGCTCCTCCGTCGCTCCCAGACCCGCCTCTATTTTGTTTAATTTTTTTTTCACTGTTTTTTTAACGTTTAAAAAAATAATCTGTGACCGTGATCCTGGCAACCAGGATGAGCTAAAATGCTGATCGCAACGAGCACCGTGAGCCTGCTGCTCCTGCTGAGCCTGGTGGGTCTGGCGAGGAGCTACGGCGTCCTGCAGCACCCATCATCCTTGCTGCGGCGGAACATCATCAAGGTGCGGGCCAGTGGCTTCATGCCCTTCGAGTCGGACCTCCTGCTGCCCCTGGGCATACTCCGGCAACTGCAGTCGCAGGATCGCTCATCGCGCCACCAGAGGCCGGCGCCGGCGATTACCAAGCCCCGGGTGAAGCCCCAGATCCGCCTGGAACGGGCCCATCCCCAGCGAGAGGCCAAGGGCGTCCAGCTGTACAATCTCATCGATGACGATGGCGAGCTGCTGCTCAATCTGAAGGTGCACCAGGACCAGAAGGGCACTGGCCAATACCAGGATGCACTAACCAGAGAGAGGAGCAGGTACCAGAGCCAGTTCCCGGACCACGACACACCCTGGCTGCCCTCCAAGTGGCGGCCCACCAGCGAGTTCCCACTGGGGGTCACCTCCTCCTCGCCGCGACCTCTGCCGCTGCATCAGTACCTTGGCCAGAGCCAGAACCAGGTGGCAGAGAGGAATGCGGTCAAGAGGAGACGAGTGGATACAATGTGGCCACACAAGTGAAGTGAACTCCACGCTCCAAGAGAAATATATATTTATATATTCAAAAATATATATAAATTCCAAAGGAGATTTAAATGATATATAAATATATATATTATTATGATTATATATATAAATTTCGAAAGAGATTTTTATTTATATATTAAATAAATCAAATCCAAAAGAAATGTATATTTATACATTAATATATATAATATATAATATAAAAAATATAATATATAAATTTATATTATATTTTATATATATATATTCCAAAAGAGATTTATATTTATATATTAAAATATATATATATTCCAAACGAGATATATATATAAAATATAATAATTTTCTATATATAAATTCCAAAAGAGATTTTATTAATGTATTTATTTATATATAAAATTATTTTAATTTTGATTTTAAATAATTTTATAAAGAAACATCGCACTTTGCGGCACAGAAAATAATGTGTGAACTCAAGTTACAAATATTAAATCATTTTAGAAATTAAAGTAGCTGTTCTAAATTAAACAAATACTTGAAATTAAATATGCAAAATAATAATATTCTTTAACAAATATTACTAAGCCAAATGATATTTAAAAATGAAACCCTAAGGAACACAAAATGTACAAATATTTGATATAAAAATGTTTAAAAATATAATGTTTTACAAGTGAATAGAAACTAACTAATATATTAAAGTGCAAAGTATTTAAATACCTAAAGTCTAAAAATCAACACTAAAAGCTAACTAAAGTTATTTTCTCTTCTCTCAAACCAATGTCAAATCAATTTTAAATATATAAATACCAAAAAGAAACCATAAACAATACGATCTTGTAATAATAATAAACCAAACCGATCTTAATTATTAATTCTGTGCCCACAAATACAGCATAGTACCTAAGACACCGGCTGACAGCCATAAGATTCAATAAATAAACATTAAGATATATGAAAACGAAAACCCTTTAGATACAAAATACATCCATGAGATGCATAAAATCGTCGATGAACAGGTCGTTGAGCTACCGCTAATTCGGATGACGCGACCATGATTATGTTAATTCGATCGATCGGGCGATCGAACCATCGATCGATCTCGATCGAACGGCTTGAAAGTGAAATTGAACAGCGGATCGAAAGTGGCAACGAAAAAGAGAGCTTGAAAATTATAAATTAAGCAGACCAACAAACCGTAAAACGAAAGAATTAAAAAGAATCTGTTTTATAGTTTAATTTTTGGGAAATTAAAAAAGAAGCTCAAGATCTAATCTACACTCTTTATAAAAAAGAGAAGTTTTTTGTTAGCTTATAAATATATAATTAATAATAAAATGAATTAGTTTTTTGTATAACTCACCATACATTTTTCAGATGATAGATTTCTTACATTTCCCGGACTTCTTTTTATTGAAATCTTCTAGAAACTGGAAACATTTCTCGATCTGAAAACGTAATTAAGAAAATTTAAGATTTGATTAATTTAAGGTGACAGAAAATTTTAATATTTAAAGCATAGAAGTTCTTAAATCCTTTGCTAGTTTTTCTAAAGAAAAACCATTTACTTAGGGTCACAAAATCAAAGCCTACACAATTTCAAAGACACACAATGACTTTGGAATTAAAAAAATACATAATTTCCTTTTAATTCAAGTCTTAAAAAACCTTAATATTAAAAGCAGAGATGTTTTTAAAGCCTTTTCTGGAAGAAAACACAATCCCTTAAGGATCACATATCACATAATAAATATAATATAATATAAATGTAATAAAATATATTTAATATATTCAATATTTCATATAAATTCAATGCCCAGCCTTGCTTTAAAAATCTTTAAATTTTAAGTTAAAACACGCTGATTATTTATAATTTACAAATGGTATTTTATTTTGTGTATTTTTGTTTTCTTCAACAAGTGAGAATGGAGACAACAGTAAAAAAAAGATGGGATCGAAAAAAATAGGGATGCCTAAAACTACTTAACAAGAGACTCAAGGATCAGTGTGGCTCGGATCACAGCTTACTTCCAGCTGGAGGCTGGGGGCAGGTAGCCAGAGGGGGGAGCTGCCACGGGGGGCAGGTACTCGTTGCTGGGGCCGTGAACGTGGCCACCGCCATGACCATGGCCCTCCTCGTGGATCACCTTGATGGTCTTCACCTCCTCGAAGCCGCCGTGCCCGGCGCCATGTCCGTGATCGTGACCATGACCATGGCCATGACCATGACCCTCCTCGTGGATCACCTTGATGGTCTTGACCTCCTCGTGGCCGCCATGTCCGTGTCCGTGGCCGGAGAAGCCGCCGGCATAGCCGCCGCCGCCTCCGAGAGCGTGTCCCTCCTCGTGGATCACCTTGACGGTCTTAATCTCCTGGTGTCCACCGCTGGAGTAACCTCCATGACCGCCAGAGTATCCTCCATGACCGCCAGAGTATCCTCCATGACCGCCGCCAGAGTATCCTCCATGGCCGCCGCTCTCCTGGTGAATAACCTTCACAGTCTTGACCTCCTGATGGCCGCCGCTGGAGAAGCCTCCATGACCGCCGCCAGAGTAACCACCATGACCGCCATGACCATGACCATGGCCCTCCTCGTGGATCACCTTGATGGTCTTCACCTCCTGGTGGCCGCCGTGTCCATGTCCATGGCCAGAGAAGCCGCCAGCATAGCCGCCGCCGCCTCCCAGAGCGTGTCCCTCCTCGTGGATCACCTTGACGGTCTTAATCTCCTGGTGTCCACCGCCAGAGTAACCTCCATGACCGCCGCCAGAGTAACCTCCATGACCGCCGCCAGAGTAACCACCATGACCACCCTCCTGGTGGATCACCTTCACAGTCTTGACCTCCTGATGGCCGCCGGAGTAGCCACCAGAGTAGCCACCAGAGTAGCCACCATGACCGCCGCCGGAATAGCCGCCGCCCTCCTGGTGAATCACCTGGATGGTCTTCACCTCCTGGTGGCCACCGCCTCCAGAGCCGACGCCGTAGCTGTAGCCACCGCCACCGCCACCGCCACCACCGCCAGAGCCGCCAATAAAGCCAGCCGAGGTGGTGGCAACCAAAGCAGCCAGGAGACACACAAAGATCTGGACAAGAGCAGATATTAAGCAATCTATATGACAGTATAGAAATCCAGGTAGGACTCACCTTCATTGCTGGAAGTTTCTTGCTTGGGGGTTCGAAAACTATGGAACTTCACGTAGCTGAAGATGGGAAGCTGGCAGCCAACTGATGCTCCACTCCGAGCCGACCCGGGCTTTTATAGCCACACCGAAGCGATTGCGAGACGATGCTCCATCTGCGACTTCATCATCATCCATCTCCTCCTCCACCAGCAACCCTACCCTCTGGTTTGCTTTCGTCATGGAGCTGCCCTCCTCTCTGGACTAGAAGAAGTCCAACAACCACGGGCGGCATGCAAATGAGTTAAATGCGAGAGCTCCACGAAATGGTTATAATAAATAAATACTGAAAAGCAGTTCCATAATTGGACCAGCAGCGGCCGACGACGATGATGACGCCGAAAATTAATCCGGCGGGCATGAACGAATCGCTTGATGAGGCGGTGGCCACCTGATCGATGCGTCCATCCAGGGGTTAGGTCAGTGCGGGTCAGATTAGAGCTTTCCCAACCGCGCAGCAGGGTCAAATGGGAGAAAATTACATGGGTCGTGTACAAAATTTCCCCCGGAATTATAAATATAACAAGATGAAGAAGTTTTTATACCCTTGCAGTTTGCAATTGATCATTGATTGAGCTTAAAATATTCGCTTCTTTAAGCCGATATTTATCGATATTTTTATAAGACAATAATTTCGATAAATCGAAATTTAAAAAACTCATAACTATGCCAAAAAAAGCATTAATTTTAATTCGGAAAGCTGTCCTGTGCTAGTTTTCACAAAGTCAACAAATCTGCATACTTCATTTTGATTTTTAAGAAATTCTAATTTTTATCAATTTTTCACATGATGGAAAGATGAAAAAAACCGGTAAAAAATTTTTGAAAAATATAAAAAAATAAAATTTCACCTGGGGTGGCTAAATCGACTCAGCTGTTGATGCTGATCAAGAATATATATACTTTATAGGGTCGGAAATGACTCTTTCACAGCGTAAATAAAATTAGAATATTTTTTTAGCCTATGTTTATCTATACTTTTATGTGACAATTTTTTTCGATAAATCAAGTCTAAAAAACTCATAACTAAGCCAAAAAAGCATTAATTTTAATTCGGAAAGCTGTCCTGTGTTAGTTTTCAAAAATTTAACAAATCTACATACTTCGTTTTGAATTTTAAGAAATTCTAATTTTTATCAATTTTTCACATGATGTATTGATGTAAAAATCACGTAAAAAAATGTTGAAAAAATTAAAAAAATAAAATTCCACCTGGGATGGCTAAATCGACTCGGTTTTTGATGCTGATCAAGAATATATATACTTTATAGGGTCGGAAATGACTCTTTCACATCGTAATTGAAATTATAATATTATTCTATGAGCCGATTCTACCGATACTTTTATATGAAAATTTTTTCCGATAAATCAAAGTTTAAAAAACTCGTAACTCAGCCAAAAAAGCATTAATTTTAATTTGGCAAGCTTTCCTAAGCTAGTTTTTATTAGATCAACAAATCTGCATACTTCATTTTGAATTTTAAGAAATTCTAATTTTTATCAATTTTTGACATGATGTAATGACGTAAAAATCACGTAAAAAAATTTTGAAAAAATTAAAAAAATAAAATTTAACCTAGGATGGCTAGATCGACTCGGCTGAGAATGCTGATCAAGAATATATATGGTTTATAGGGTCGGAAATGACTCCTTCACAGTGTTACAAGCTTTTGACTAAAATTATAATACCCTCCAAGGGTATAAATATAATTAAATAAAAATATAATATTTTTTAGAAAGCTATACCATTTTTAATCTATATTATTGAAAAGTATGAGTAGTTTTGTTGTGAAATTTAATTATATGAACCTAAGGAAAGTCTAAAGAGGTATGACTCTGGTAGGTATGAGTAAATCTTGATATGAACGATATCTAAGATATCTATCTCTTAATAATAATAAAATTACCAAAAAATAAGAATATATTGCTAAAATTTTAATTAAATACAACCTTAATCTTATTCAAATAAATTCCTCTTTAAAAATAAATACAATTGAACCAATTATGAGCATATGAAGCCCCCAATCGTCACCTCTTTCACAGCCGAACGCCTTTTAATTTGCCAAAAAATAAAATCAAATCAAATCAAAGGAAAACCCATTAAAGAGTGAATAAAAACATATGCAAATTACTGCAATAATTTCGCTATCATTTCGGCATTTAATGCCGCAGCTGTTCCCCCTGCGAAATTTATAAAAAAAAAAATTAAATAAAAAAAACGTTAAAAGTATAACGCGTATTGGCCAACTCTCTGGAATTGTGTAAAGCAAAGTGGCCAAAAAAAAACAGAAAAAAACAACCACAAACATCGAAGAAGACGTCTTGGCTTAAAGGGCGAAGCGAAGGAAAGGCAATTTGAATCATTTAAATAATATTACAATATCAAATTGGGTTCGCAGCGGGCCGATTAATCACACAAATCTCCGGTCCAGGGGACAGCCCCCGCGAGCAGATGTTGAAAACGAAGCAAATCGATCTGATTGGATTGCTAACTCACGAATCTTTGGATACTGTGGAAAATTTATTACGAAAACAAATATGTGCTCGTTCAAATTAAATTAGAAAATCATTCAGAAAAAAAATCTCATTTAAAATTAAATATAAAACGCTTGTAATCCCAAATACCATTCATAAACAGATTTTCCTCTCATATACTAGTACTTACTTTTAACGATTTTCGACGAAAAAGTCAATATTTTAACGGGGCGATATATGTCCGATAAATCCATCATCTTTTTCATATAACAGATCACTATAATCGGAAAAGAAACTATTTAAATTAAATTGTTTGAATATTTTTCAGTAATATTGATATTTTTACGTTGAATGCAATATTTTCTATATTTTAAAATTCAATATGTCAAAGTTTATCATATTTTTGATCATATATTCAACCCTTTATTTATTGTATATATATTATCGGACTTTTGCCCTCTATATAAATCCCTATTATACATATACTGTCTGCTTGTATAGCATATACTTTTAACCCTACATGGTACAATAATTTCACTCTGAAGCTTGAAACGCAGTGAAGGAATCATTTCCGACCCCATAAATCATATATATTCTTGATCAGCATCATCAGCCGAGTCGATCTAGCTAACTCAGGGAGAAAAAAACATTTTTCAAATTTTTTCACATTTTGTAAGGGTTTAAAATCGTTAAAGTCAAGTCAGAAAATTGATAAAAATTTAAATTTTGTTAAACTCGAAATTCAGTATGCAGATTTATTAACCTAATAAAAACTAACATAGAACAGCTCTCCGAATTGAAATTAATGCATTTTTGACTTAGTTATGATAATTTTTCACTGTAAGAGTATATAAATTTCGGCTTTTCGAAGCTAGCTTCCTTTCTTGTTTTCCATGTATTATATAAAAATATATATAAATTATATTATTTATTATACTATATCAAAATAATATCCCCATTAACTTGTATCATTTAAAGGGTACCAAAACTTTATCAAATTTAACTTGTGGCTGAAACGTAGAGATCTGAGGCTTGTCTTTCCTAATTTTCATCTGGTTAAGTGGTTAAATTTCGTTGCCTTTCGAAATACTTAATTATTATTTTAGATTAAGCGAAATTTAAGAATGTTCAAAATATTATATTAGTTAAGAATCTTACTAAATGCCTGGAGGGAAATAAATAAAGAGTAAACACTAATAATAATAAATAAAATTCAATTTAAAATACATTTATAACCCTTCTTAAAATTTAGCTTTAAGTCTGCCATAAACTTAAGAATAAAATTAAAAATTAATTAATTAAATATGCCATAAGAGAGTTGTAAAAACAAAATTATTTCTTCTTATAAAACCCCAAGAATAAAATAGAGAATTCATATAACAAATTTCTATTTAAGAAACTCCCCAATTAAATATTTATAATTATATAAGAAGAGCTTAAAACTTTCACTTTTTTTATATCTCCCCCTTTAAATAATTATCACAGAAAAAAGCCCAAATAAGAAAGGGACAGAGTGGAACCCGGACCCAGGGCCAGGAATCAGAAAGGGATGGGAAATAAAGAAAACACACGCGCACGATTTCCGTGGTTCATTATGAATTATCTTTATCAATTCGCCTGAATCCGCCTTCAATTACAATTACATCTCTAAGAATACTTTAATCCGATGGTAAACAAACAAAAAAAAAATAGAATTCTTTTTTATCCGTATCAAAAATTATCTTTCCTTCTGTTTTCTCTAATTTTTTTCGTTTGTTTTTAGTTTTTAGTGTTTGATGTTTGTGTTGACCGCTTTAAATATATTAGAATTATACAAACATAATAATATTAACAACAGTTGTGGTAGGGGCGGGAAATAGAGGGGGCGGGGAGGGTTAAAAGATAACTAAATGTAATGTTTTTTAAAGAGTGTTAAAAGTACTGCATTTATGCGGAGAGGGCAATAAATATATATGTATATATCAATGTCGATGAAACAAAAACATAAAAAAAATATGTAACCAAGAAGGGTGGGCGTGGGTGGCGAGTGAGGTGAGTGTGTGAGGTGTGTGGTGTGAGGTGTGAGGTGTGTGTGTGTTAGCCTAGAGTACATTAATTAGGGTTTCTCTCAATTAAAGTTAATCGTCGACGACGCAGTAGTAGTAGTATTTAAGTAGGCAGCTCGGTCCCGCCTACGTGGCAACGATCACGCGATCGCACAACTGTTCCGGCTGTGGCTCGTCGGCGTCTTGCAGCGATTCTTGCTCCTGGAGCTCTGCGTCAGCGAGTTGAAGCACTGCGACGTGGTCAGCGCATATGACTTGAGCGTTGACTTCACCGACGGCGGCAGCGGCAGCGAATCGATGGCATACACGCTCGTCCGTCGCACAATTGTGCGGCAGCACAGCTCCTGCAGGGATAGCACTGTGAAAAAAGAGGGAATTAATAAGGATTAATAAGGATACTCAGTAAAAGGCTTATATGATATGATTTTTCTAACAAATACATAGGGGTCCTTAACAATATCATGTATAGTGTTTGCTTTGATATATTTACAATTTAAATAATGAAAAATATCGTATTTAATGTTAAAATATCATAAAGATCATATATAATACATAAAATATTAATACATATACATAAAATATTAATATATCAATTGCATTTAATGTTAAAATATCAATATTATCGTAAAATTTGTTGAATTTGTCTTATTAACAATTATATTTTGGTTTAATATATCAAACAGAATGTGGACTAATTGCACATATATTGCAAAATTAGAAATATCCAGGTTATATATAAACTTTTGCATTAAATATCAATACTTTCTACCATCTTCTTTAAAAAACAAAAGACATTTACAAGTTATAAGAACTTTTCACAATAACTAACCAAATTTATCCTGTATTTTCATGGTTATTTACATTATAAATATACTGATCTGATCAGATATTAAAATACATATTTAAACTTACTTAATAATACATAATTTCACTTTCTTTAACCCTTCTCCCTATTCATTCAATAACTTTTAACTTTTCAAGTTCACAAACAAACAAAATAAAAAGCAACAAAGCGCTTAACAAAATGTTATCCAACTGTCAAAAGTAATTATTAAAGCTTAATTAAAAACGTTAACTAATTGATCAATAGACACCACTAATAGCTTGAATATTTTCGCAACTTGACTAAAAATAGCCCAAGAGATTAAATCAATCAATAAACCGAATCTCTGACCCTTAATGATGGCGAAAAAAAGGTTATTATATCAGGTTTAAAGAAAGAAATCAAGTTCAGCAAATTAAATTAGTAATACGACTAAATAAGCCAAGGAAAAATACCTAATTACTAGAGCAACTAATAATATTTATGTATTAAATAATAAAGGGATATACCTTTATTGCTGCGCCAAATGTGCTCCATGCCGTTGCGATGCAGCGCCATTCTCGCCAGTTCGCAGAAGGATTCGCGTATGTTGAAGTCACAGAGGGGCGATATCTCGAAGCAGGACATGTTGTTGCGGCTGGCATAGGTCTCGGCCTGCTTGGCCGCCACCTGGCGCTTGAAGGCCAAATGCAGGCGATTCCCCACCAGCACCTTGGGTATACCAGGAGCGTGCTGAACAAAATCAAACAAAGAATTAGTATATACTACGCTTTAATATATATAGATTCTGACCAACCTCATCGACCTCCTTTAGCCAGCGATCGATGCCGTCGAAGCTCCACTTGTTGGTGATGTCGTAGACGAGTATGATGCCCTGGGCGCCGCGCGAATAGGAGCGTATGATCGTGCAGAAGCGGCCCTGGCCGGAGGTGTCCCACAGCTGCAGCTTCACCCGCTTGCCCTCCAGCAAGATGGTGGTCGTCTTGTACGCTACCGTTTGGAGGATGTGAGAGGATGTGCAGTCTATTAGGTTGGGAAGGAGTGGGTGGTAAACACAGGCAACATGGACAGGCACACAGGCACAGAGGCACAGAGGCGGAGGCACATGCTCGCCACTCCCTCTCGCTTTCTCCAAGCACGCAGGCACTCGCTCACTCACCGTTGCCGCTGCAGAAGGGACTCTCCGTCGAGGGGTCCTCCAGGTTGGAGAGTATCTCGTGCTTGCCCACATCACTGTCGCCCACCAGCAGGACCTTCAGCAGATAGTCGTAGTCCTTGGTCATCGTTCCCATGTGGCTAAAAGCAAGGCAAGTAGGATTAGTTTTATACTTTATATTTTATATAATTTATTTGCTTACTTGTGAAGACTGTTTTCAATTGATGTTTTTTTAGTTAATTGATTAATTATGCATTTGTTTTATATTTTAAGTTAAGCTTTAGTTTTATAAATTTGTATTTCAATGGTAAAATATTGGTTTATATCTAATTTAGCATTAAATATTAATAAAGTTTGGCTTTGGCAGGACTCTTTATGCGTTTTCTTTAAAGTTTACGAATTTTAAGACTCTAAAATAAGATTATTTTTATGGTAGCAACAGATTTACCTAAAATATAATTCAAATCGTACTTGAATAGCTAATATTTATAATCTTTTTGAACATTTAAACAAATAACATACTCAAGAAATAAATATTAAAAGTAAAAATACAACATTTAAGATGAAATATTTTTATATTTACTTCTCAATTAAGTTATAACTTTTTAAATATATTCTTAAACGAACAATAAACTGATAAAATGCAAATAAAATTAAATAAATTCTATACAATTTGCACAATAAGCTTGTTTTTATTAATCTTAATAGTGTATTTATTAAAAAACAATTGTAATTAAAGCGATTTCTGAATGAAATGCCAGCTGCTCTTGCAATTTGCAGACACTTTTTGCTGCTGCCAAGACCAGCTGCAAATTAATTGTTGGCTTAGGGCCGTGTTTTTGCAACCAAAGTGGTTCTCATACTCATTCTCATACTCTTTCTTTGTTGCTACATGCTATAAGCATTAGTTTTTAATTTTCCTAACCGGGCAAACCGGTATGTAAGGCTTAAAACTCGCGAAACTAAAAACCAAACTTTACCGGCAAATATTTACTCATACGCCGTGTTCTATTTCTGTTTTTGTTTTTCTCTCGCTTTTCTTGGATTTCTGAGCCGCGTAATTTATCAAGTGACTCATGTGCAAGTGTATATTTATAGTACTTGCTGGTTATGTCGCGCAGTGTCACTGCGATTTAAGTTTCAGCGATTTTACAGTTTGCATTTAACACACACACACACATAAACACATACACGCACATGGACATGGGTGTGTTTTTGTTTTGCGCACCAAGGAAATTGATTTTACAATTTAATTGCTTGCAATTAACGATTGTTTATAAAACAATTAGGCTGCAACAAAATACACGAAAAAATTCACTTGAATCGAAACAAAAACAACAACAAAGTGGAAGCTCCCCTCCCACTTCCGCACAAAACAAAAAAAAATAAAAACATTTGCGCATTTCCATGTGTGCGTGTGTGTGCGTGTGCGTGCATGCCTTATTTTGATTGTTGTTGCTGCCGCTGGCTGCAATGCTTGCAGAACTTTACCCGCAACGCCCTGCTGCCAGCTCTATTGCGGTGTCTTTGCCTTGCGGGTTTTGTTGCTTTTTAGGACATTAAACTTACCATTTAGAATGCACGCAATTTCATTTTCGTATTTGTAATAGAGATGAGCGATAGCCCTCGCCCTTGTGACCCGTTCACTGCGATTTTCTTCGGTTTTCACACTGCTTCGCCGCCGGCTGGTTGCTGTTATTCAATTCGCCACGCTCGCTGCCATCGAAATCGGTTCGTTGGATGTGAATTCAGGCACTTTTTGATGTTGAGAAATGCACAAGAATTTGACAAAGCGAAAAAATTGCAATTTCGCTCATCTCTGCCAAGTGGTGGACATCGATAGCACGATTGCACGATAGCACTCGATAGGGCGGCCTATCAGTGTTTGTAAACGTATCGATATATCGCGGATAAGGTATTAATGTATATTTTGGTTGCAACGATACGAAATTTCGGAATACATAAATAAATAATTCAATCAGAGCAGTAAGAGAGAGCAAGAGACATTTATCTGTTTAAAACGGATATTCGTGAGCGCCGTTTTAAAGGGCTGCTCGAAAAATACTAGAAAGTTGGATGGCGTTAGGAGATTCCTGACGGCACACTTTTAGTATTTCCAGAGCGGGTTGCGTGAGAGAATACAAATTTTAATAAACAGGCTGCCTCTCGCTCTCACTTGCAGCTCTTTAAAATATTTCAATATTATAGATCCCGATATTAAATTATATATTTGGAAAAGATAAATTTAAAAGTTTTTGGGAGTTATATTAATTTCTAAGGAAGAGAAAGAGAGAGATCAATTAAAATGGCGTAAGCCAGTAATCCAGCAGAGTTCCTTATACAGGTATTCCATATAACAGTCGTATTAAGACGTCTGTCCAAGGGAGGCGCCACAGCTAGAATGCCTGCCAGTCGCTTGGGGCCAAATAATAATAGTCAAACCTAGCATCGAATGTTGAACGTGTCTTAAGTTTCAAAAGAGCCGGGTCAACAAAGTATGACCGCAACATGTGCCCTCCAAAAATGCCGAAGAAGTGGTGAAAAGAGCGGTCACACTGCAAGAGAATAAACCTTTTCCCGATGAAAAACCGTTTTCACCCTCTGCGTACCGTAATTTAGAGTGAACTTATTTTCCCCACGTCAATTTTTAGTGTGACCGCTGGCGCTCCCGTAAAATTTTATTGAATAAAAAAATAAAAAAAACCAAACAAGTCGCAACGCTCGCTGCTGGGTATTCTTTTTTTACCTCCACGAACGCCGCATCGTCCAGACACAGGCCCATTCATCGCGAAACGTAACGACACGGTTTTCCCAACTCTCCGTTTTGGGCAATGGATATAGACGACAGCAACAGCCGCGCTCGCAGTCCGATTTATTAAATGCACGTCTGCATTTATTTATAAACGCGCTTTAGGGCGCCAACTTCGGTGAAATATAAAGTGCAGGTCACCGACGCGCCGCTGCAGTCAGCGGACACCTCTGCCGACGTCGCCGCTTTTTGTTGCTGTTTTTTTTTTCGCCGTGTGTTCCCTCCCCCCCACGAGTATCTGTGTGTGCTTCTGCTGCTCTGCTAATGTGTTAATATTCGTGTGCTGTTTTTTAAATTCTTCTTTGGTTTTGTTGTTTTTTTTTTGTCGTGTTGAAAAACCGCGGCGGAAATTCAGATTCAATCAACCGTTAAGTGTGTGTGTGTGTGTGTGTGTGTGAGTGAGTGCCTATGCTGGCCCTTCGAAATGCCCCGTTAGCCGCGAAACCGAATCTGTTTGCTGCAACAACAACAATAACAACAACAACATTACCGTCGAGAAGAGAAACAACAACAATAAAAGCAACAAGAAGAAAAAGAGGAAGAACGACTGCAACAACCGCAATGCTGTCTAACGGCACTGCCGGCGTCGCTGTCGCCGTCGACTGCGATGAGCGAACGCGTCTGCTGAGCGATGAAATTGTTGTTGTCACCGCTGCCGCCGCCGCCGCTTCCGCTGCCGCTGCCTCTGCCGCTCCTTCGTCCTCTGTCGGCGTCGCTGCTCCTGTGCCGCCGACGTCGCTGCCACTGGTGCATACAACGGCAACAACAACGCCAGCAGCAGCAGCAGCAGCAACAAATAACAATGTGAACAACAACAACAATGCCATGGTTGTGGTCAGTGCTAAAAACACCGTTAATAATGCCAATACACATACGAATACGAATACGAATAAGAGCAAAAGCAACAACAACAATGCAGCAGCAGCAACAGCAACAGCAGCAACGGGTGCAACAGAGACGGCAGAGGCAACAGCTGACGACGAGGATCTATCCAGCGATCTGAGCGACAAGTTCCCACGCCCCCAAAAGAAGCCCGGCAAACTGAGCAAATTGGGCACCAAAAGCGTCGGCCTCAAGCGGTGCGTTTTGTCCCCCTCTCCCCTCTCCCCTCTCTCTCCACTCTCTCACAACCGCCCCCATCCAACGTCTTTCTCACCTTTCCTATTCCCCACTCTTTCTTCTCTTTCACTCTCGCTTAGGTGCACTTTTGGCACAGTGGAAATAATTTGCTAATTTATACAGTGGAAATATTAGACACAGTAATTTCTTATAAATAAATATAGGTTTTAATTTCATTGTTATTAAATAATATACGATTTTTAAAATTAATAATAACGTAAATATTCTCATATATTAAGATTTATAAATTTATAGAAAACAAGAAAGAAAACTAACTTCGGGAAGCCGAAGTTTATATACCCTTGCAGTTTGCAATTGTAGGATTGTACAACTAATTTAAAATATTTAAATCTTAAAATAAAAATATAAAAAACTCATAACTACGCCAAAAAAGCATTAATTTTAATTCGGAAAGCTTTCCTATGTTAATTTTTCTTGGGTTAATAAATCTACATACTTAATTTAAAATTAAACAAAATATTCAATTTTTGCCAATTTTTTGTTGTAGAATTTTGATGATGACCCCTTATAAAATGTTAAAAAAAATTTAAAAAAAATGATTGTTCTGATTTCAATGGCTAGATCGTCTCGGCTGTTGATGCTGATCAAGAATATATATCATTTATAGGGTCGGAAATGACTCCTTCACAGCTTTACAAGCAAGGGTATAAAATTTCCACTGAATATAAAAGCAGCAAGTAATTGCTTATCAAAATTTGCATTGCGATACTTTGCGCGATAAAAAGATTCACCAGTTATCTGCTTTTTGATTAAGAAAAGGTCTACCGTTTATTATTTATATATATAACAGAAAAGTACTACAAAATATCCATTAAGATATAGTCTATAGCACAATAGTATTAGCCTTGTGGTTATCAATTTTGCCACGCAATTTGATCGATCGGTTCAGGTTTCAACATTTATTTATATCTGCTATATCTTGATGGGTATAGAGAAAGAATTACTTTTCGATTTATTAGCCGCAAGAAAGTTTAGTTTGGAAAGAAAATGCACTTGTTGTATGCTTAAGCTTAAAGATTGCGCGAAATTGATGGCCTTATAATCTCCATTAAAATCCCCAAAGGTCTGAGATTTTAATTAAATCTATTAGCAAAAATAAAAAAAGTATATAAACTGTTGATTTTAAAATAATTCTACGACATTATTATCATGAGGAAGTAAAACGATGGAATATAAAATAGGAAATCCAGGTATTAAATCAAAATATCAGTCTGTAATTATATTTTTTAACGAAAGCACTTAAGTATTTACTATATAATACAGGAAAAATAAAATAAATTGCCATAATAATGAGATATTTAAAGAGAGCTTCCCTTTAGACTTTCCCCCCCTTTGACCTGACCTGACCTTCATCTTCCTTTTCTCCGTTCGCCTTTCTCATCTCACCTCATCTCTTGCCTTCTTCCGGCTGCTGCAGTGTCTCCTTTGGCTCCTCGAAGGGCTCCATGGTGGAGACGCTCGTCTTCGAGACGCCAACACCGCTGTCGGAGCACGTGGAGTCCACCTTTGGGTTCGATGCGGCTGCTGGAGATGCTGGAGATCATCCCAGCGCCGCTGTCGCCGCTGCTGCTGGTCAGCTGCCGTTGGCATCGACGCTGGCGTCGCACTTGCCACACGCCGGTGGCGGGTACAGTGGAGACTATGCCAAGGGAAATATGGATGACAGCGGCATCGAAGTGCAAGAAGAGTAAGTATCTTATTAAACTAACTAAAGGGGATATTATAAACCTCTCCTTGAGATTTATCTTTTTCTATTTCTGTATGCTTTTAATATTTATAATAATGTCTAGGCAGATATATTATATATTTCGTAGAAGAAACTAATACTTCTTTATGAGGAACTTGATTTTTTATAGATAAATTAGGTACTCAAGTCAGGTATTGGCTTACAGACGGCCTACCCACTTAATGTGCGTACAAAAAATTACAAAAAAATAATGAAGTACTTCCACAGACACCGACGAAATGATACCTCATTAAATTACACTGACAATACCAAAAGAATACCATATTTGGAGTATAAAAGTGATAAATAATTTACCTTTTTCTATATATGGTACATATGTGTATAACAGATTTTATTCATTTAAAAGCATGTTTATAGAACTCTACATATCTTTTCCTTGAATATTATTAAACATTTTTAGATATTCCTGAAGTTTCTCAATATTTGTGTCTTAATATTTGCATATAGTTTTAAAATAGAGTATCTCCTTTCTTGCCAGATTGTTTTAGATGTTCGTTTTGCAGTGTAACAATCTGTTGGTATCTTAGGCAGTCAGTTTATTGTAGGGCTTGTTTTTTTATATGATTGTGCAATTGTATTGTGCCCCGAATAGAGCCTACTTTTACCTCATTAAAAAAACTTCCGTCTAATGACTTTTTGGCTGCTTTCACTTTTGTTTGCAGTTGGGCTTTTTTTTTCTGTTCATAGTTCATAGTTGGCCGTGTTTTCCGGGCCAATCCATAAATGAGCTGGCTCTGATCTCCACTCCAGCGAATTGAGCTTTGGAAAAGCGTTCTCATCAACCCAAATGCGATGCAATGAACTCAACTCGTCACCCAAACCCCCCGGAAAGAGTCCGCCTTTATGGTATATATACCCCCTGAAAAACCACCTTCCCCCCAAAAAGGCAGGAAAGGAAGCGGCTTGAGACACACGAATTTTTAAATCGATAATTACTGCTCAGCAGTCAGTCGGTTTGGTTTTAAAACTTTGTTTGCTTTAACCCAAGGCGTACAGTGGTTACTCTGTTGATGGTTTTCCTATGGATGGGATTCAATGGAATCGCCGTAAAAATGGGAGGAGGAGAAGAGGCAAAATAATGGCAAATAATTGCGGAAACAATTACAAAGAGACAACGCAATTCTTTCATTGCGTGAGAACATCATTAAACCAAAGCTTGAGTTCTCGGAGAAGTATCTTTGATAATATCTGTAGCTTTGAAGTTAAATTAAATTCGTTAGTTTAATTCAATTGTACCTTTTTATAGTTTAGAAGGGTTTATTTTATAAATTAAATTTATTTAGTTAACTTTAAAGCAAAGTAAAAGATAAAAGAACAGGTTAGAATTCCCAACTGGCAAGTCTGCGGAAATGGTAAATTAAAAAAAGATATATTGTGAATTTTCTGTTTAAAATATATAAATTTTTTTCAATTAGAAACAAAAAATATATATTTTAAAAAGAATTATTTAAAAACTATAAGCAACTTTTTATAAATCCTTTTATTATTCAGCTTATCTAAGGACTTTCCCTTCAAAGGATTCCACTGTATTTTCTCCACTCTCTCTTACTTGTCTGTTTCTCTCTCTCTCTTCATTCTCTATCTCTGCCTCTCTCTTGTTATCAGTTCAATTGGAAAGATGGGCTTGTTTGTTTGGGGTTTTCTCCGTCTGCTTTTCGCATTTTCCACCACCACCACCGCCATGACCACTGAAGAGGTGACTCCAATTGGAGTTGTTAATGCGCCGGCGCTGCAGTGGCGGCGTTCTAACTGGAATGCCGTTAAACATCGTCATCGTTTTTATTACATAATGAGCCAAGGCGTGTTCGTGTGTGTGTGTGTGTGCATTTTAAAGCCCGATACATATAAATACAGATATATATATATATATATAAGTGGGTCAACTTCATTCGGTGGTTGTTGACCCACATCTTTTTCGGCTGCATTTTGTGTATCTGTATCTGTATCCGTATCTCTGGCCGGGCGCGTATCTAATTTCCCATTTTCTTGCCGCGCCCACGAAATTCGAATCGAGCGCTTAAACGTTGTTCCAGTTGGAAATTGAAGCCAACTCGCCGATAACACGCTGCGCGCCATTAAGTCTGGTAATCGATTAATGAATCGGTACTGCGGCTTGTTCGATAACAGGAAAGCACGCATATCGATTATTAAACTAGCTGGTGATTTATTTGCTTATAAAAAAGGGTATCAAATCATTGAAAATAAAGGAATTACAATGTAAGTTGTAGTCTTTAAAGACTAATTTGAATAGTTTATGAAAATCATTGTAAAAAAAAGCTTAAACCAAGTAGTTTTGCACTTCTTTTAATCGCTTTTCCTGCAATTAACTAAGCTTAAAGCTTTTGCAAGTTAATTGTTTGGGTGTTATTAAGAAAATATAATTTAAAAAGGATTGTTTCTCAGCAGCAAAGTAATCATTAATATTTTAAAAAGTGTTACTTCATCCAGGTATTAAAGATCTATTTAGTTTACTTCTCAGCTCACAAATAGCAATTAAAGATGTGGCAATTGTTTGAAATTTAATGTAAGCCCCACCGTCTTACGGAAACAAGTGTTATTTGGGATTATTCTGTTCTCTCTAAGGCTTAGAAAAATTGCATTAAGAGGGGGGCCCAAGCGGCTGACACGTTGTTTTTTAGGAAGGTGTTTCTTTTCACGTTTTTTATGGCTGTCAAATGGGCATCAAATCAAATTTGCTGACAATTTGTTTTGGCTTGTCTATCGCCTTCTTCTTTTTTTTTTTTTTTTTGGTTTTCATTCAACCGCCTAGGTGGCATATTCCATTTTTGGACAGATTAGACTTAACACATGTTGTGACCTTTTCTGTTCGCCAGTCTCTCTCTCTTTTTCTTCCACATGCGTGAGTGTGTTTCTTCCATTTTTTATGTCTTTTCTTCAGTATTTTTTATTTCTTCTTTTCCTTTCTGTATGTGGGGAGCTTTAATTTGCCGGTAGAGCGTGATGTCATCGGCTTTGAGCTCGCCACTTGCTGTAGAACTTTCTTTCTTTACAGTTAGTCAGCAACACAGAAAAGAAACGATGAAGGGAAAAAAAAGAACGTTAGGAAATGAGTGGAAAACCCGCAATCTTTGGTCTTTTGCCTCTTCTCATCGATTATCTAGATGCACCGAAAGAAATGTCACTAAAATGCGGGAAATTCTATTAAAAAACCCCTCGTTAACTTCAGGAAGCCGAAGTTTATATACCCTTGCATTGTGATCATCAAAATCATCATAACTACCCCAAAACTTCATTAATTTCCATTCGGAGAGCTTTACAATGCTAGTTTTTATTAGATTAACAAATCTGTATATTTAATTTAAAGTTTAAAATGTTTTAAATTTTTAATAAATTTTTTGAGGATTTTAACGATAAAATTTAACTTAAAAAATGTTGAAAATTTTGAAAAAAATAAAATATTGCCAGACATAGCCAGATCGATTCGTCTGTTAATGCTGATCAATAATATATATGGTTTATAGGGTCGCAAATGAATCCTTCATTGCATTTCAAGTTTCTGACTGAATTTTTAATACCCTGCTGGTATATATTAAATTTTCTAATAAAAATGGTTAGTGTGACCGTTTATCATGGTATCAAATGAAAATTAGCTCCAAAAATCCTTTGTATATAAAACTACCATTCCCTACAATTTTTTATATAGATAATATCACAGTTTAATGAAAGATAGATTTAATTTTCTTGTAAAAAACAGACAGTATGACCATTCAACCTAGTTTTTTCGGTATATTAACCATTTCTCGCCGTGTCAAAACCAAGGAAAGGAGGCTGATTGAACGGCCTGACCTCGACATGATTCCGTTTATTTTCTTCTCATCTTTTTTTTTCTACCTCCGAACTATAGAAATTCGATCGGCCGGCCGTGCTCATATCTATATCTAAAGCTATTGTGAAAGTACATCTCGAACTGTCCGCCTGTCACTCAGTCAATTGATTTTCCGGTACCCACGGCACACTTGACATGCATACAGTGTGCACGGTGCCATCATCATCATCATCATCATCATGATGGTAGTCGGTGTCATAAGCATAATTATTATCATAGGCAGACACACATTGTTGTAATGCCAACAGAAGTAATTGTGCCGCTGGTCAGCAGTGCGTGTGTAATTGTTGCTGCCATTGTCTTCTCTTTTTTTGTAATATTTTTTTACTGCTGTGCAGCGGAAGAGTGGTAATTATTATTAACTTTTAGCTTGGGCAAAAAAATTAGCAAACCCAAAAAGGGTGTGACTTTAAAAGTTCAAAAACTGGAACCCTGTTTTTGAACTTTGTATCAATTTTTAAGCTAAAGATAGAAAATATCCTGAGATCAGCTAATAATTTTAATAAAACCCTTTTTATAGTTTTATGTCTTAAGATAATGGTCATAAATTAACTTTAACTTTGAGTTTAAAACTCAATAAATTCGATAGAAAGTTGTACTTTTATATAGAAAATATAGAACGCCTTGAGAACGAATCTACACAATTTCCTCCACAGTTTATTTATTTATTTATACAGTTGCAAATATTTGTAGTAGATCACTGCACAAATTCCTTTCTATATATTTATTTAGTTCTGACAAACCACATTCGGGGTTTCTTTCTATATACATTTCTTAGTCAATTGAAGGAAATCGAAATGCTGTTTGGGAACTATGCCAATTTTTATTATTTTTCGAAAGCCGAAAGAACGGAAAGTGGCCAAAATGTCAACATACCAAATGTGGTGTTTATAAACCCATAGTTTTTGAAGGCAAACATCTGCCCAGATACTATAGGTACCCCCACATACATATATATATATATATAGTATCCCAAACAACGTCATCCATCTTCGGTCCGAACCGAAGTGTTATCAATTGTTAGTGGACTTATCACTGTCCGGCAAATGCCAAATAATCTCAGATCACTTAATGCCCAAAAATATATATGCTGGGTGTGCGAAATCATGCGGAGGAATTAATCGGGAGTAGTAAGTTCTATATATAGACGTCTGTGCACAGTAATGCTGTCATATTCAAATTGGATCGCCTTTGCACCATGTCCCTATTACCTTCTGCGACACTGCCGGTCAAAGATATAGTATCTGATGGATTTTAAATTATATATTCGATTTGAAATTGTATAGATTTTAGATTAAATTAACATTAAAAAGACGCAGGAAAGAATAAAGAACTTCGGAAAGCAGAAGTTTGTATACCCTAGCAATTTGGTCATGCAAATCCCCATAACTAAGCCAAAAATTCATTAATTTCAATTCGGTAAGCTTTCCAATGCTAGTTTTTATTAGGTTAACAAATCTGTATAATTAGTTTAAAGTTTAAAAATTTTAAAAATTTTAATGAATTTTTTTGAGAATTTTATCCTTAAAAATTGTTGAAAATTTTGAAAAAAATAAATTTATGCCGGACATAGCTAGATCGATTCGGCTGTTGATGCTGATCAATAATAAATATGGTTTATAGGGTCGGAAATGACTTCTTTACTGCGTTTTAAGCTTCTGACCGAACTTATAATACCCTGCAAGGTTATAAATATATGTATAGAAATCACGCAAAGTCTGCAATGTATATATTATTTTATATATCAATAAATAATTGTTGCATTGTATATAAATTCAAAATTCGTAAAATAATTAATTGGAGAAAAGTGTTTTGATAGTAAAACAAAAAAACTAATTTAAAATATCTCTTAAATAATATTTTATTTCAAAAAACAAGTATTTTGAGCTACTTTTCTAATACATTCCTTCTTAATGAAATTAAATAAACACTGAAAATACCTTAAGGCTAATTACTATCACATTTCGCAGATACAGACACACATTTTCCAAATTCATTTCCGTGTGGGAAATGTTTGAAATATTTTTGATTTTGGATTTTCACACTAAAACTGTTGCATAGCTTCCTATATGTGTGTCTATATATATTTTTTTGGTAGTGTGCTATTCGGCTGACCGCAGGTGTGTATGTGCATGTGATGAGCGTTCCAAATATTTGCCTTGCCACTGTGTTTTGTGTTGTTTTTTTTTTGTTTCTCCTTTTTGTCCGCTCTGTTTTATTTCCTTTTTTTTCAACTATTTTGACAACAATAGAAATGGGGACCCCGATTTTCAGGTGGCAACCCTGCCTGTGTGTGTGTCTCCCCTTCGTTCTCTGACCGCCTCCTCCTTTCGTCTCCCCTTTTATCTATTTCCAGCAGCTTCCCCATTTTCACCTTTATGTGTGTGTGGTTACGTGTTTATGTTTTTCCGTGTTTCTCTCTTCGTTTTTGGGATTTTTGGACTTATTTTTCTTTATTTTTTTAATGTTATTATTTTATTTTTGGTCCGTTGCTTGTGTATAACAAGTGTAAGAGAGAGAGAGAGAGAAAGAGAGTGCTTGTATTAAAGAGAAATTTGGCTTTGCGAAAAAGTCTCTTATCATTTCGCCTCTCCCGCGCCTCGCCTCGCCTCGCCCTGTCCCCCCTCCCACTCCCATTACTGTGGTGAGTGCGCAAAAAAAGTGATGTCATGTTTGTTGACGACGTTGCCAGATGTGGCGCATTTACGTTTTGTTTGTTTGCCCGTTTTCCCGTTTTCCTGTTTCGCGTTTCACGTTTTATGTTTTTTTTTTCCGCCTTTTTGCCATTACATCTGTATGTGATTGTCTTTGTTGTTGTTGTTGCCTACGATTTGCCTATTGCGCATTTATTAGCGCGCTCTTACAACTGGATGCTGGCTGGCAAATACGCAAATAACACTGGTCAACACAAGGCAAATAAATAAATAATTTATAAATAATAAAAAAAAAATAATAAATAAATAAATAAATAATTGCTAGGATTAATTAGAAGAGAAATATTACTTGACTTTGAAAATAATTATTGAAAATAATAATTAGTTTATATAAATTATAGTTTATATATACTTATATAAATACTTAAAGCGGAAATAATTATTTTCAAACTCAACTAATAATTTTCTTCTATTTAATTTTACTCATAGTTAAAAAAAACCTAATCTGAGCTTTGTTGACTAGTGTAACTTCTCTAGCAGCTGCCAAAAATCGGCATACAAAAGCACAAATAAATTGCTTTGCCTGCCGGCTGTTTTGTTCTACGTTTGTTTTCCTTTTCGTTTGTTTGCCCGAAAATGCGAAATAAAATTTTGGTTGGCAGCAAAAGGAAACGCGCGAAATGAGAAATTTGGAAATGTTTTTCTTTCGTACGAAAATAGATCGCAATAAAGGCATGACAAAAGATAAATAGTGCGTCTGTCTGTCTGGAGCACATTAAAAATGTGAGGAAAACCAAAGAAAAAGGAAAAGGAAAAGCAAAAGAAGCTCATTAAACCCGAAATGTTAATTGTTCTTTGTGCATTTTGCTGTTTTCCTTGTGGAAAATGAAAACATTACGCTACGTAAATCACACACACAGGAGACATAAATGGATTGGCCCCGTAAAATGATATATTAGTTGTGTGTTTTAAAGAACCATTTATCAACTGTTTTCCGGGAATTATGAAACGACAAGGAAGATACTTAAAAAGATGTTGTAAAAATGTTAATTGTAGGTTACCAAGAAATGGTCATTTATGAATTAAACTTAATGAAAAAAATAAACTAACAGAGAAAATATATAAATTATTAAAATATTACATTTGCTGCACTTCTACAGGCGATTAATTAATTCTGTATAGGTTTTTAAAATATTTAAAAGCTTCTTTAACCATTTAACCATGAAATTTTTTACACAATTTGAAAGTAATAATAAATAATGCTGAAATAAGCCACAGAAATATTATTTTCCATTCTTAATTATACATTTTCTGTACAATATATCGACTTGCAACTTCACCATTTGAAATCGAACGAAAAGCCCGCCATTGCCCCAAAAACGCGTCAGGTGGCAACACCGCCGCCTAAACTTTACAAGAGAGCCAACACGCTCTTTCTTTCAGCTCTCTCTCTCTCTTGCGCGCTCCTGCAAACATAAGCGCGCGCGTGTGTGTGTGTGTGCGTGTGTTTTGTATCTTTTACTTTTTCGAGCGCCGCAAGCATCGGCAGCAGCGTCAAACTCAAACAGTCGCCAGTGAGTTTCGGTTCGTATTCGCAATCGGATTCAGATTCATATTCAGATTCAGATTCAGATTCGGATTCAGTTTTGAGATTGAGATACAAATTAAGTTTTCAGTTTCGGAGCCTCCAAAGAACAGAAGAGAGAGCAAGTAGAAAAGATACAACGAAACGAGCGCTAAAAAAGCCCACGAAAAAAAAAAATTACGCGCTGTTCCAATATCCTCTTCCTCTTCTCCGCGAGATCCTGCTGTCCGTATTTTTGTTTCTGTTTATCTGTTTGTTTGCAAGAAAGAGTGGGCAAAACGCGCGCTAAACTACAACACAAAGTGCGTGTAAATCAAGTAATAAATATATTAAGCAGCAATTTTTTTAAGCAAAACCTAAAACAAAAAGTGCAAAACGCCAAAAACAACTATAAAAAAGAGAGGGAAAAACTAACCGTTAACGGAGTAAGCGGAAGAGCGGAACAGAGAGAGAGAGTGCAAGAGAGTGTGAGAGAATGTGAAAGAGAGAGGGGGTGTGAGCCAGAAAGCAAGTGGTTGGTAACGAAAGACGAAAACACTAGAGAAATACATATAATTAAATAGCTGAAGCGAAGAAGAAACAACTGAAAAATAATGTGAAAGTAATTCGTGCTATTTGGTACACACACACACACGGATAGTGTGTGTGACACACCGCTGTTTTAAGCTTTAGTAGCACACTTGTAATTGCTGTTCTCCTTGCTGTTGTTGTTGTTGTTTTAGTGAGTTCATCGCAAAAAATAATACACACACACACACACACACACGCATACACTCTATAATTAAGCACACGCATCGAAAGAGAGCCCCTAAAGAGAGAGCGCGAGAGAGACACCGCCCCCATTCGTCCCCCCCTTGCCTTGCCCCTTGCACTTATCCCACTGAACGCAATTAAAATAAATATGTGTGTTACTGTATGTGTGTTAGTTGTGGTGCGTGTGCGTTTGTATTGGTTAAAACAGCGCCTTGTTTGTACACGAATTAGCCCTATATATTATACAATTTATATAAAGGTGTGTGTGTGTGTGTGCTGCATATTTTGGAATAATAAAAACAAATCAACGCCGCACTGCAGTCTCCCCTCTCTCTCTCTCTCTGTCCTTCTCCCGCTCATGCACCTGCTCTCTTCTCCCCGTTTTCAAGTGCAAAAAGAAAACAACAAAAAAGGAAACCAATTTTCCGCAATTTTTCCCATTGCTGTTTTTTTTTTCTCTTCGTTTTTTGTTTTCTTCTTCATCATTTTGTTCACATTTTGCGGGTGGGGTCGCATAATTTGTTAAATTAATTTTCACTCTCCTCTCCATATGGCCATCCCGCTTGCTCCCCTACGACCCCCCCTTGGGGCTGCTGCTTCTTCTTGCTCTTCTTCCTTGCCCCCGTGACGTAGTTCTCTCGCGTGTGTGTGCCCAAAAATACAATCAAATAAGAACAACAACAAAAACAAGAACAAAAAAAAAAACAGTAACCAAAACTAATTGAAAAGCCACAGCGCTGCCGGCGTCGCAGTCGCCAAAAAGAACAGTGCTGCTAACTCTAAGCGTTGTAAAGAATCTAGCTTGAATCTAGCTTAAATGAAAACTTGAGAGAGTTAATTAATCTGAACAATTAAATAATATAATAAATAAAAATCATAAATATCTTTGCTAATATATTGAGCCGTAGGTCATGGAAAATTTGTAGGAAAATTCTTTTTAGGAAATTGCAAAATATTGCACCCGAAAATCTAGCTATATTTTATTTTGGCGAATTTGCCACTAGATTAGGCATCTCTATTTGGAGCGTTGGCGGCAAACAAAATTGATGCGCTCATCGCTTTCTCGCAGCTGATGCTGCTGCTTCTTCCACTTGTGTTTCTGTTTCGGTTTCTGTTTCCCATTTACAGTTCATGTTCCTCCTCCCACCCCCCATCCCCTCCACGTTCTCCGGCTGCAGCTTCTTCAAAAGCATCTCCTCCGCCTCCAAACTTCACCGTAATGGCAACAAGTTTTTCTCTTGTTTTTTTTTTTTGTGTTCCTTCCTTTGATTGCCTTTAATTTTTTTTCATCTTTTTTAGTTGTTTAATTTTCTGGGCACTTGAGATCGCGCTTGTGAGTTGGTGTTTAAATCTTTTAAACTTTTCCACTTCGTTATAACGAGCTTAGTCGAGAGACTTTAAATTAAACTCTGTGCCGAAGTTTCTATGCCCTTACAAAGTATTTTTTGTTTACTAAATTTTGGTAATAATTTTTAAACTGAGTTTTAAAACATAGAGATCTTTTTATACCCTTTCAGGTTACTATAATTTTAGTTAGAAGCTTCAAATGCAGTGAAGGAGTCATTTGCGACCCTATAAACCATATATATTATTGATCAGCATTAACAGCCGAGTCGATCTAGCTATGTCTGGGATACATTTATTTTTTTCAAAATTTTGCAAATTTTTTTATGGGTTAAAATGAGAAAAATTTCGAAAAAAAAAATTAAATTTTTAAAATTTTTTAACTGAATGTGCAGATTTGTTAATCCCATTAAAACTAGCACAGAAAAGCAATCCGAATTGAAATCAATGCATTTTTGGCTTATTTATGACATTATAAAAACTTTGATTTAGCAAAAAAATTAGCATATTTAAATATAGATTTAATATTAAATATACCTAGAATACAGGATTTTCTGGGTGGTATACGCAGCCCAAAACTAGTTGTTGGTATTTCTCCTGTACAAAGATATTGGTTCTAAAAATTCTGTATCTATAGAATAAGGTATTAAAGTTTCTTTAAATCTGAAAATGTTCTTCCAGCCAGAAAATCAGTTTTTATAAATAATCAAAGCAATACTCATTATATATATTTAACCTCCCAAAGCCTATAAAAAATTAATGCATTTTTTATAATTAAAACCCCAATATTTAAGGGCATTATAAAATTGTACAATTGCAATCTTTCTTATAAAGATATTGTACATTTTTTTTTAATAATATCACAGTGCTTGTGATAGTAAATATAACATACGAACTTAATAAGCTATTTTATAGGGTATAACCTACGATAGTTTCGTTACAAACTTTAGCAAGGGCATAAAAAAACCCTAAAAAAAACTGGAGTCCAAAAACATACTGAAGACGCATATATATTTCTTTTTATATTTTTTTTATATATCTTTGAAACTTGTTTTTGAGCTTGTAACTCTTGTTCTCGTTCTTGTTCTTGTTCTTGTTCTTGTTTCACTTGTACTTGTACTTGTTATTGTTGTTGCTTCCATTCGCATATCAATTTCGGCACATGACGTAATCTTCACATGCTCAATAATAACAACAACAACAACACACACACACTGAGTTATGAAGTGTATTTGAAATGTAAACAGATAAAAAGCGGCAGAGGGGGGGCTGTTTTTATATAGTGAACGAGTCGTCGTTGTTGTGTGTTAGGCTCTCTATTTTATTTATTCGCTACTTGTTGGGTTCTCTTTCTATTTTTTTTGGACAGGTTTTTTAGGGTTCAAAGTTCTGGGGACAATAAAAAACCTTAGAGAGAGATGAACGAAAGATAGAAGCTGTAGGAAGTGAATGGAAGTCAGCTTCGTCGTCGTTCCCCCTGGGAGATGGAGTTTTTTTTTATAAACTAAATCAGACATTCCCATTCCCATTCCCATTGCCATTCTTAGATCATACAGTGCGTTTCGGCTCAGTAAATCTCAGGCTTTTCACACAATCCGATACGGGGCCATAAATATGAAGTCATCGATCGGCGTAAACCAGTTATAAATATACAGATAAAAAGTGCGCCATAAAATCCCATGGATTTCCAGACTACAGGTTTTTTTGCCAATCAACTAAAAATAAAATCAATTTTTATTAATTTTAGTTACCAATAAGGGTATAGCTTTTAAGGAGATACCTTTTAAACCGAAGAAAAGTGAAGAATTACTATAATTTAAACTTGATTTGTTTGAAAAGTAATCTTATTAAAAGGGTAATACCTTTTATTACTATTACTATGCTTGAAAACCTAATCAAAATATTTAAAACTCTTGAAATAAACACCCTCCGTCATGAGGGAACTAAAATTCCAATTTGTTTATATGAAAATTCCTTCCTTTTGATAATATTCCCTGGCCGAAAAACATTCCAGAAACTATAAATTCCGTTCTGGAGGAACACACATCTTTTGAGGTCCAAAGAAATATGGCCTTGTGTATTTCGGGAAACTAACAAATGGCTCAAATAGCTTTCCCAAATATATTTTATACCAAAAATAGCAAAATGGGAACACTTGAATTTATATCAGATGTTAAATTTTGTGATCTCTCAGTGACCTTTGAAATTTGTTTAAAGGCCAGTCAGTCAGTCAGAGTTTGAGTTCTGTACGGTAGAAAAAAGTATATACAATATAAACACAAATTTTTATACAAATATTTACAACAAATATATATATAAATATATATACATTAATAAATAAAACCATGAACTGCGAGGAAGAACTGGAGGACTTTGTCAGAAGCTGCTTTATCCAGGCCCCCATTTCGGATATGGAAAAGATTGAGTAAACTAAGCTGGTTTCTAGCGATTGCCATTGCCATTCCGACCAAATCGGAATCGGATTCGCAATGTGGTCAATAGCGTAGCCGCCGTTTTGGCCAAAACGAGAAAGTTGCCAAGGGGGGGGGGACTAGCTTTTCCATCAATTGGATTTTGTTTTTTTTTTTTTTTTGTTGTCAATTGGCAAATGACTTAATTTAATTGACATTGGGGTGGCTCCTCCTCGGGCTAGGTGACGCAGTTGCTCAGCTATTTAAAGGTCACATGCGGCGATGCGTGATTTTCGCTTGCACACAAAATAATAATAATAATAATTATAATTGTGTCTCTAATTCGATTTGTATTCGGCTTTTCCTGTGCCTTTCCAGATCGGAGCGTTCCATAGTGCGCGTCTCCATATACGAAAGCAGCCAGCCCCAGCAGCCGGACTACCTGCCGGACGACTCTCTAGCCGGTGACGGCTATCCGTACAACACCAACGACCTCGACCTATACCCTACCATGGCCGCGACGGCAGCGACGGGGATGATGCAACAGCAGACACTTGGCCTGGGAGCGGCCTACGATCGCCAGCAGAGGTTTGTACTTTACCATATTTGTAATTTAAGTTTTTTGAAAGAGTATTAAATTGTTTTGTTATGTAGCACTGATTCCGGCTGGGATAATCCCTTTCGTCCTGGCGGCGATCTCTCCCGGGAGGCTGACGAGATTGTCAGTATGATCAGAGGTGAGTTTTCTCTTATAATTGAGAGTGCAACAAGTTGCAAGTACTTCACTGAGACAGTACAAAGCGGAGGCTACTATAAATAGTACCAAGTTCTGGTCATTTATATTATTAAGCTTACTTTAATCACTAATTATAGACTTTATCAAGTTTAGTGCATCTATTTGTAAACCTCATTGCGTTTGCTACCTTTTATTATATATTGTATATTATATATAGTTCTGGGCATAGAATTCTTAAGCTTACTTTAATCACTGATTATAGACTTTATCAAGTTTAGTGCATAAATTTGTAAACCTCATTGCGTTTGCTACCTTTTACTACCTTGAAATTAAGTAATATTACTGAAAATAGCATTTTATACTTTGCTTTTATCAGCTGGCGCAATTAAGCTTGCAATATTTCTTCAATACTACTATATATTCCCCCCAAAGCAATATAAACAATACATTTTTCCCCATGTGATAAAGTTGTGGTCATTTATGACAGGAATAAGGCTTTGTTCCGCTGCTTGTGGGAAATATTTGCGGTTTTTCTTGATGAGAATTTACGTAAAGATATATATATACCAGCTTAAGATCAGGGAAATGAGAATATGGTACTATATACGTCGAAATATAATTGAATGTTTTAAGAAATATAATTTCATTGGATATTTATAGTAAAAAGTAAAACTGTATGCCAACAAATATAAATTAATATTCGTTTAAAATAGCTTTGGGATAATGAAGAATGTAATAATAACAATTTACATATTTAAAATGTATTATTAATTATTAGTTTATTAGATATAATTACCTAATTTTAACAGATAAAACTGTAAGCTATTAAATTAGCTCTTTTATAAGTTAAAGATATTAGAAATATCTTGCTAATTTTGCAAGAATTCAAAGAAATGGGCCTAGCAGAGCTTTTATACTTTCTCAGTTTATTCTGCAATTAATAAGTAATACTAATTATTTAATAATTGTATTATTTTGCAGGCGGCCAGCCCATCACACCCACGGAGGATCGTACCATTGGCAACGGCAGCACAGCACAGCATGCGGATGACAATTGCAATGGTGGAGGAGTGGCGATCGGAGAGAGCGTGACCAAAACCAATGTGAGTTCTAACTAAGCCTTAATCCCTTATTAATTAATTAATAACGAATGTAATTGTTGCAGCTCTCGCAGAATCTAGCAACAGCACAAAATGGTACAAATTCCCATGCCTCTGCCACTGCCGACGCTGGCGCCGGGAAGGCGGGCAAGGCGACCGATCAGCTGACCGCCGGCGGTGGTGGGGGCGGTGGCAACAACAACGGTGTCACCTCCCTGGGGCAGGTGTCCAAGCAGGTGGTGCCGGGACCCATCTCCGCTAGTCACGTGGTCATCGACGAGAAGAAGAGCAAGAAGAAGGGCTGCTGTGTCCTTCAATAATTCACGTTCTTTGGCCAAGGACAAGGAATCATCCGTGCGGGGAGGGGGAAAAACCGAACGAAATTGGGGGGTGGGGCTAATTTTTCCGGCTTTTCCGTATTTCGTTTCGTTTCATAATAATTGTTTTTTTTTTGTTTTCTTTTCGTCGTTCCCCCTGTGTGTTTTGTGGAAAACGAAAACGAAATATGGAGCCGAGGAGCTGTTGATATTTTTCAAGCCGCATAAATCGCTTTTGCTTTTTGCTTTTTGCAAAGACGAGAAAAAAAAAACACCAAAAAAAGAAAAACAAACGAAAAGAAAACCCGGAAAACGGGGGAAAACCAAGCTCTCTGAGGAAGAAGAAAAGCGGCAAGGAGAGTGGAGAAGGAAAGCCACAACAGAAGCAGAACCAGAGGAAACGAGAGAGAGAAAATCCAAAATTTGAATTGTAAATTGAAAGTAAACACACACTTTTTACGGCGATTGTTTTATATATATATATATATATATATATACAAATATATATATATAGTATATTGTCTCTGGGGAGCCGAGACAAGCTAACTGCAATTCACCAATTATTACTATTAATTTTGTAGTCTCTCCCCTGTTTCTTATACTTTTTTTTCTCGACCTAAACTACATATAAAACAATTTTTTTGTAATTATAAATATAAATATATAAAATTTAGTGCGGCTTCAGAGATAAAAAAAAAAAACAAAAAACGACGACACTGGACAACAAAAAGCAGCAAAAAAAAAAGAAGAAAATTTGAACATAAAGAATAATGTATTTATTTTTATTTATATGACGATGATGATGATGAAGATGAAAGTAAATTAAATGTTAAACCTTAAACAAAATATACACACACACACACGTACACGTACATATACAAAAAAAACACACGCATACGCATATATACTATATATTATTATATATGGATCAAAATGGAATGAATGTTTGAGGCAATAATAAAGGAAAACTTCAAAGGTAATAAAAAAACTCAAGAACCCAACATTTTTCTAAGGCTAAATAAAGTAATAAACAATTATTTTTTATCATTATATACATGAGTAAAAAAAAGGGAAAAATTACAAAAAATAATAGTAGCATGGATTGATCAAAGACAACTTACAAGTTTAGAGGAAGAGGAAAGCGGTGCTGAAAACATGGCAAAAGGAAAGCAGTAATCAACGCAAGATAGAGGCCAGGAAATAAATAGATATATATATATATATATATAAAACAATGAGAGGGAAGAACCACCGTTTATTATTTATTTTTATTTTATTTTTTTGCTAAGTTAAGCACCACCTCTTGCACCCTCAGTATTTCATTTGATTTTCATTTCCTTTGATTGTTTTCTCTCTTGGCAAAAGAAAAGCAAATCAAAAGCAAAATAGTTAATGAAAGCAGGTAAATCGAGCAAAGCGAGGTACCAGAAAAGCAACCAAATAGCAAAGAAAAGCATGAAAATTCAACCAGTAAGAAAAGTGAACACCGAAATGGACCGCCACACACACACACCAAACACACACTCTCTCAACACACACACACACCTACTACAGCCTAAGCATCAATGTGCTGCATTTGATAAGCCTAAAAAGTAAATAAAATATATATATATATATACACTCACACACAGATATATAGCAATATTGTTTCAACCAAAACTAAGGTCAAATTCCAAGATCCGCTAAAATAAATTAAATAATAAAAAAGAAAACCAGAGAAATACCAATCAGTAAGCGAAAAAAACGAGGAGCAGCAATAAAATCAATATTTAATATTGTAAATTTCCGATTCCAAAAAGAAAAGCAAAAACTATTAAACAAAACAAAAACCAACAAAATGTTAAGTTATTGTATAAAAAAAAAATCCTAAATAAAAAATGAAAACAACAAAAAAAAACTAAAGCAAAACATAAGAAATTTTCGTTTTATTTTCTTTATTTATAGCATAACTTTTAGGATCCAGAAAATAATCGTTGTTTAATGTTTATATAGCTCACTTTCAGGCTAAACTGTATATATACATATATATAATATATATATATTTATATATATCGCGTGAGGTAGCCAAAGTAGGAAAAAATACAAACTAAAGATTGATGAATGCTTTTAGTCCATCGATTCATTGATAATTGATTGCAATTGTTTATGGCAAACAAATCGCTTAATGCTTCCGCATCGCCAAGCCAAATCAAGTATCATTCCAAATCGAACAGAACAACCTAACGAGTTGGAGAACCTTTCACCTCAGAAACTCATCCATCGTTCAATTCAAATTAGGCAAAACCAATAATAATCTCAGTAAAAATCGAAATCGTTTGATAGTTAATTAATCCCATGACGCAACTGCATAATAATAATATTTAAATAAACAATTTGCACTTAAGTATACTCCATCATAAGCGAAATTCAAGGACATAAGCTGTATTTTTAGCAGTGTTTCGATAGGGTTTGACGATCTACTCTTTATAGGGAAGGTACTCTATAAAATTATTTCTCCCTAAAATGGTTTTAATAAAATTAAGCTTACATTTCAAGTAATATAATTTATTATATCATTTCTAGACTATCTTTAGCTAATCCCTAAAAATAATAAAATATCTTTTGAGATAATCCCCACCAATTAGGGTCAACGATTTCCCAAATCAACTTAAAAATTCTCCCACGTCACGTTGTGTTTTTTTAAAGTTTCGGAAAACCAGAATTGCTGTGCGTTCTGTGCGGTTTCTTTTCCTAATTTTTATTCTATTTGGGGGTTGCTTTAATTTATGAACTCAACTCGGAAAGACATTTTATAGCAATTTATCTGGATTATGTTTATGGCTTTCAATTCCAATTCCAATTCGCATTCGGATTCCGTTCGAAGATTAATTGGCAGCCGCAAAGCTGTCAATTTTTAAATTGTTGCGCCTAAGTAAGCGGAAATATCGCTGTGCCTCGATCACGATCATCGAAATGGAGCCAAGTCTTGGGACTTGGATTGGGATTCGGATTCGGATTCGGATTGGTGATGGTGATGGTGATGGTGGTGATGCTGCCAAGGCACCCACTCAGTTAAAATGGAGAAGGGGAACTGGATTTTGGCCATCTATCTAATGAAAGTCAGTCGTCGTTAATGGTCAAACGTGTTTGCTTCTCTATGGGCTTTGTGGCCTGACATCCAACACAGTGGCGCAGGAAAGTCAATGGAAGGTATTACATATTTTTTGGAAATAAATAAATTGTCTTGAAATATAATACAATAAAAGATAGAATATGTTTTCCTTAAATACATATTTACACATTCCTCTGTTGAGCTTTGAAATCCTTCTTAAATTCCCTTCCAATTCCTTCTTAAATTCCTTTTAAAGTTATAAAGAAGTTACTATAAATTATTATTTTAATTTGCTTTTCTACAAGTTTTAGTTTATAAATATTAAGAAACATAAGCTTGTTAGAATTTATTTCAAAAGTTAATACTTTTTAATGAGACTGTTTGAAAAGCATTTTCAGCAAACTTTCAAAATTGAGTTTTATGTATTTATATATAAAAATCTGACCTATATATAATGTAAATGTAAACTCGTGGTAGTTTCTTTAAATCTACAAAAAAAGTTATTTTTAAATACAATTTATAAAGCTGAAAGGCTCAAATTTAATCGGAGAGATAAAGAACTTCTTAAGGCGCTGTTGCTATTTTGCTTGTACATTGCATGACATTGCGAGAACCAGATTCGCTGCTTTAAATATTATTGAAACAAGCCCTATTCATTAATACTTGCATTAAAGATATATTTCAAATTTATGCCATACAACACGAAGGCCACGTGAGGGGAAACCGAGAAAGGGTATCCTGTATCCGGTCAATCGTCGTCGTTCCCGCCGCAGCATCCCCCGCCATCGCCGCCGCAGCACGGACTGCAGGCGAGGCAGCCCAGACATGGACTCAGCGCCAGGCCACAGCAGCCACAGCACAGGCACAGCAGGGGGAGGCAGATGATGAGGAGGCAGCACAGCACCACCACGACCACGATCAGGAGAATCATGGACATTCCACCACCGCCACGTTTCTTCCTTCGCCTTTTCTTCTTCGTGGTCTGTATCAAGGAGGAGGGAGAACTCATCCCCATCCCCATCCCCATGGGATTGGTCGCTTAAAAGGGGAATTTTATTAATATAAAAAAGAGGTTAATTAAACTACAACTACTATTAATACACTACACGCAACAAGAAGTAAACTAGAAAGCGAATATTTCAATCATTTAGCTCGAAAATTAAGAGATTTAAATATCCAATTACCTAATGCCTATGTATCTTAGTATTTAATGAATTCAAAGAAAGTCTTTATCAATAAAATCAACTATAAAACGCAGCAATCAGTATCTTTAATATTGGAAATAGGAGTAGAGAGACAAGCAAAGCTGTAGCTTTCGATTTTGTTATTAAATATTAAGAAAGGTTTATACTTTTTGCCAGAACTGTGGATAAAAAAACGTCTTTCTCCCGCAAAACCACCTTCCTCCCCCCTCACACACACACACACACACACACACACACACACACACAGAAGAAGCACCTAATTTGCGAGTGCGATTCTCGTGCAGGTGCAAATTATGATGGGATCCGAAAAAACACAAAAAACTAAATCAATAAAAGCAATATTGGCAACAAAGCCAATAATAATTTATGGCCAAAAATCGGGGAATAAGCTAAATAAGCATTCAAAGAAGCGGACGAGCAGAGGAAGAAGGTGGGAGTGGAGGCAAGAGAATATGGAGAATATGGAGAATAAGGTGCTGTTACTGAGGGGGCCAATTTAAGGCGACATGTGTAAGGGAGAGGGAGAGGGAGATAAGAAGATCGAAAAAGCAGCACAGAAACAACAATCGAAAAAAGCTGCGCATGCGCCGCACGCGTCTTCACACACACACGCACACGCACACATGTGTAATATTGGCGCATGTATGTCTAACTGTACCCCACACGGCGCTCGCCATGACATGACAAATGCGCACGCGCTCCCCCCGAGAGAGAGAGAGAGAGAGAGAGAGAGAGATATGACAGTGATGTGAGAAAGCTAGCTACCTTTCTAGCTTTTTTCAAGCT
Source organism: Drosophila bunnanda (assembly GCA_035046265.1). NCBI lineage: Eukaryota > Metazoa > Arthropoda > Insecta > Diptera > Drosophilidae > Drosophila > Drosophila bunnanda. Next base: position 2,015,720 of record JAWNOB010000083.1, on the reverse strand, counting down.
GAAACTGGTCTGATTCTTATATATATATATTTTTTTTTTAAATAAATTATATGTGATTAGTAATTATTTAAATCAAATTTAAAACTCAAACAAAAATAAAAACAAAAGAAAGAGGTGAAAAACATGCTTTCAAAGATAAATCTCCTTAATTTTATAATAAAAAGCTAGAGCTAGCAAATGCTTTTTCTTTTTCTTCCTCGTATTGATGGAATTAATCTTGAAAATTGTTTAAAAACTCATGGATGATCATTTTTCTTGGTCTTTTTGCTGCCCCAAATTTTTGTTTCCAATTTTAGGCTAAACATAAATAATAATGAAACAACCATCTACTTTTTTAGCTAAAAAAAAAGCTTTAAAGCAGCTGACAACACTCTTGGCACTGTCGTGTGTGTTTACTTTTGGTGGAGTCGCGCTGTCTGCGCTGTAAGCACTGGGAAGTGGAGCAAGTGTCTTCGCCGCGTGTCGATTTTCTCACTCCGCCACGGGGGATGTTGTTCCAATGGGATTGGGATTATTCAGATCAGAGACGATCCGTCTATAAATATAGACTCGTAGAATCGCTTTTCTTGATGTGATTTATGCGCCTCGGAGGCGGCGGCATGAGTGATTGATTCATCTTTCAACTTAATTGAAAGAGCGGGCAGTTGGTTGTTGGATCATTAAGCAATTTAAGAACTTGTTGATTTAGAGATTGAGGCGATAAATGATTGATTGGAAAGATAAATAATGGGGATGCATCCGAGAAGCCGGATGGAAGAGGAGCCGGACTGGATTCGATTTTATGCCCATGTTAATCTTAATAATAAAGTTGTTTTTCATTTCTTTATCTCCGTAGTATCTTTTTTAATTCAGATGTTCTTTCGTGTGAGCTTATTAATTTTATTTCTGGGCTTTTCCCAAGCAAAGCCCAGAGATTTATAGTTTATTTCTGCCATAAAACGAGATATGAGTGTATGAATAGAAATATTATTATAACATCTATATCCGTAGCTCAGAAATTGAATTCATGGTAATAAATCAGATGAAATTAATACCAGGTGACCCCCTGACATGATGATTGACACAGTTCCCCCCATCAATTGTTGCCCTTGGCACGGGTTTAGAGTGGACCCAAAAACGGTTTTCCAAAATTTAAATTTCGTATATTATCGGTGTATATAGTTTCTTCTATGCTTTGTGCTATTTTTAGGCTTTGTGCGCACAAAATGCTAACAAGCACAAAAAGTTGAAAAATCGTCTTAAGAAACCCGTTTTGTTGTTTTTTTTTTCCTATTTTTTTTTTTGGTGGGGGATCTGACCGGATCTGAGCTTAAGCGGAAAACTCTGATAAGTTATTAAATAAACAAGTCGTAAACTCGAACTGCGATTACGAACTATTAATTGGATGCGACGAATTCGTATTCGAATTTCGGCTTAAGAGACCGCATTCAAGTCGAAGTTCTTCTTAGGATTCTGGGCGCGAAGATTTATAATCCCTATAAAACGTTAATGGAATTAGTGAGGCAGAGTTAATTGAATGGCGGCCTTAAATGGTGACAGCTTCACTTTTATGCTTCGATTTCGAATATCGACGGGTTCTATCGGGGCTTGGGATCTCTGGGTTGGTGTCACGCCTCGGGAGCGTTGTCTAGCCTTGATCTAGAATAATTCCGAGCCAATACAGTGGGTATCAAAAAATGTATTTAGAAGCAGTTAATAATAATTATTTCTAAATCTTCAATGCATATTTTATCATTTTTAAGCATTAAAAATTAAAAACATATGATTTAAAGACAATAATATAGAAAATTTCATATAAATGCCAGTCTTAAAACCCTAAGATGTTAACGTTATTGTATTTATTGTATTTATTTTAAAGGTTTCTTGTTGCCAAGGCATTATTTAAATATCAGAAAATATACCGATTGTCTCATCAAAAAAGCGACAGACGTAATAAAATAATACAATGAAAGCCTAAAGAGCTTTTCGATTTAATATCTCATTTAATTATATTAAACAAAATACTCTCAACGGTATTTTGTGGCTACAGAACACGTTTTCGCTTTAAATTTATATTTATACAATTTGAATCCAAAGCGAGGCAAACTTTCTTGCCAGAATTATTAATTACAACCAGTTCCAATTAATAATTGAATTAAATCAATAAAAGTCTGACTGAATTATGGGGACTGAAGGCGGCGCCTTTACTTTCATCGCAATCTATGGCAGGCACTTTTACGCAACGAAACGCACTGTATGAAGGAATCGGTGAGACGTTCGGACAAAATAAATAAAGAAAACTGGTCTTAATTATACAAAATTCGGCAGAAACTAAACAAAAAAAAAAAACAGTCGGAGGAGACGGACACAGAGACAGATAACTTTACGTTTTGGGGTAAAAGCAAAACGTGTTTAGCTTTCTATTTAAACTATGCAAATTCGCATTGATTATTTATTTCTTGGCTCTGTGGCCACAAAAAAATAATAATAAAATAAAAACTAAGACCCTCTAGATCGAATACAAAATAGAAGAGGTGAAAAATAAATAAAAAAAAAATACAAAATCGGTAGAAAACAGCCATAAAAAGGAGCGTTCGATCGCTCAGGTGGAATATGCATAACCGGTCAAAGAACCGACAGAACCGAGAACCTGATCCCAACTCGCTTTAGTTGGTTTCGCATTTGATTTCGATTTTGGGTTCTGGACTCGCGAATCGAGTATTTCCTTAAGTTGGCCATAAAATATGATTTAGCCACATATTATTTATGGCCCGCAACCAGATCTTTTGATTCAGAACGTGCAGCCATAACTGATTTTTAATATTCCATTCAGATTCAATCACGCCCCGGGACATGCTCCACTAATGACAGCCCCCACTGGAACTTGCTGCTTCTCTTTTTGTATTTTTGTATTTCGCCAAATATAATAAAATCGAATTAGGGGCGTTGTCATCCATCGCCGCGCCACCTACAAGAATTAATATGCATAATTCCAGGGGGTTGGCCGTGTCGTTGTTGAATAATAATAATAATAGTCTAGCTTTAGCTATAAATATATGTAGTATCGACGCTATAGCACATGCCCCGATGCAAATGAGCTGGATTAACGGACGGAATTGGATCTCCGAACCAGTTCCTTAAGGAGACTAGTAGTGATCGGTGGTGATGGCCAGATTTATGGCATCCCCCCATCCTTATGAGGCACCGGATCTGCATATCAATGGATTAATAGATTTGCACACTGATAGATAGCTGCTTAATATGATCCATAAATTGCACATACAAAGTATAGAATATTATGCATAATAATAAATAAACTAATAAACCATCTAGGGTTATGAATTGGGATCAGGAAAGTTGCTAAGAAATAATTACGATAAAATTTAAGCTTAAATGTTGCTCATTTTGGAGAAGGGAAAATATTTATCGAAAGGAAAACCATTGACGACCGAGCAGGGACTCAAGGAGAAGGTCCTTTTAATACAGAAATAATTGGCGTGTTATTTGATGCATTGTATAAAAACATATACAGATTTTAGATTAAAATGAAGATGACTTAAAGAAAGCTAAGCAACTAAGTACCTTAAAAAAAAGGATTGTATAGGAAATATAAAATAAGATCTCTTTAGAAGAAATGTATTCAGTTTTAATAGAATTTATTTCATACTTAAACTTTAGAAAGATATAAGTTTATATTTATATATATTCAGTGAGTGATAGTTTGCTAGAATATCATTTTGTTTATCAATGAAATATTTAGCTAAAAGTATCTAATAGATCCAACCTTAGTCCAATTCGCTAATCAAAAAATCTAGGCAAGTATCTATAGTAAGTAGTATATAGATTCGATTTTCTGGGATATTTTGACCAAGAACAGAACCTTATTCTTGGGATTTAATGAATAGATTTTTCGTTTGTATTTTTCCCATGCCTGGTAGCTTCAGGAAGTCCGACATGACGATGAACCCCCGCTGTCTTGTCTTTAATCAAAGTCCCATTTAATGACTGTTCGTCATGCCGGTCAAATTTAGGGCCTGATTTCAGTGTCTGTTTTTTATGGTTTTACATATTTTTCCCCCCAATTTTTTTAATTTTTTTACATCATCATCGCAGAACTCTCAAGGGCAAAAAGAAAAGAAGGAGAGAACCGAATCGATTCGGTATCGAAACGAATAGAAGTGAGTGGAACAGAACTAAATGTTTTGGTTTCTTGGAAATCTCGTTTCTGTCTCCTTATAATTGCTAATTTATTTATTTATTTTATACTCTTTTTTATTTCTGTCCATCTCTTTCTTTATTGTTTTGCCCAAGCGATACGTGGGGGAAAAATAAACAGAGAAACGCATGAAATAATCCAGCGCTAAAGGTATCTTATATACTCTATTAGGACTTTATTAAAAGAAAACTTAAACAAAATCGTATTATATTATTTAAATACTCTTATAAAATAAAGAAAATAGCAAGCTTTACATATTGTAAATCACTTGGAATCTATTTTTATAACAAGTAACAAGAAAATACTCTTTAAATAGTTTGTTTCTGGTATAAAATATGTTTTTTATATAGTTTTTGTCATATATTTTGAATATAGATTAGCAGAAACGCCCTGATAGTGAAAACACCCCATTGAAAATATAACAAAAATCAGACATTCGGCAAAATTCAAAGCGACTCAGGCGAAACGAGGGAACGTTTTTGGGGGCTGGCTGCGTAACAAGTTGTTCGATCTGTTAATTTGCCAAAGAAACCACATCGACATCGCAATAAAATTCGAAGGAAACAAAGCAAAAAAAAAAAAAAAAAAAAAAAACACGGCAAAATGAAACACTTTCTTTTCGCTATTCAAATGGCGAATGTAAAGCGAACAATAAATACCAAATTAATGGTAATTAATACAGGCAGCTGCAGGCTTTTACCTGGAATTGAAGCTAACCAAAGCGATGACAATTAATGGGGTGACAAGATGAGTCAGTTGATGGGCTCTGATCTTGTGTCCACGGGCCGAGCCACTCCCTCGAACACGTTTTGGCTCTAAGTGAGACATCAAGATCGCAGACAAGACCCAAGACAAGAGTCTCAAGAGGGTCTTAGAGATCGGGGCGTGTGCAAGTATGCATAACAAATGCGATATTGAACACGAAACGCTTATTTTCCAAGGTAGCCTTACCATCATCTCTGGTACCATCGCGTCTCGTATCTCTCTGACAAGCCGCTGAAATGGCCAAAAACGTTTTCATTAAAGAACCAGAAGAGTCCGAGTCCGAATGCGATGAAAAATGAATGCCGTGCGGCATTCGTTTAAGTTATTAAGCATAAAACTTAAATTAGAGGCACCATTAGCGATTATCATTAGAGCTGCGTGTCCGGTCCGGTTTCGATTCCCCCCAAATCTCATCTCCTCGATTTATTTCTTTCAAATATCTTCTTTTTTTTTCACTTTTCGATGGGAAAAAGCAACATTTGATTGTTGTCAGTCCTTTACCCGAAATGGAACTGGAAATCTGGGGGGATTTTATCACACAGAGCTCTAGCAATCTTTATAAATAAACAAATAATAGATGGATTTCCTTCTATAAAAACTTTGATTCAAGTAAATATTGGAAAACAAGTTCATTAAAACAATTTAAATTAAACACTTTAATGGCCTAAGCTAAATATCATCAGTTAAATAATAAAGAAATGGATTAAAGGTCTTGTGAAAATGGAATAAAGGAGATTCTTTGGTTTCCTTCTGCTTTAATTTCAGAAATAATTTGATTTATTGATTGATTTGTTTGCAATTCGATCATTAAACACTTTAATAGCCTCAGTTAATTAATTAATTACTGGAATATGAATAAATGTCATTAGGAAAATGAGAAAGGAAGGCTTTAAGAGACGCATAAACATTTATGGGCATTTATTGTGGGTCATTTAAAGTTTAAAACGATTCGAACAAGGCTGCCCCCCCGTCTCGGAAGATGGAATTATCGAAAAAGAAACATAACTTGAAAATAAATCATTTGGTAAATAGAGCCATTAGTGTATGGGGTTACCCATAAAGTATATGCAAATTGAGGGAAACGATGAAAAGCCACCGAAAATGACCCTGCTAAATGCTATTTCTTATTCTATTTATATTTCTCATATATATATTTTAATGCTAAGCCCCTTTAGATTCCGACAGACACTGATCCGCCAGAAGAACTGGCGGCATTTTGATAAATTTGATAAGCCCGAAATCGAAACGAATCGAATCGAATTGAAATCGAATCGAAACGGAACGGAATGGAGCGGAGCGGAAAGACTAATTAAGCGAAGGCTGAACGAGACCTGACTGAGCAGATGCATTAACATATCAACGCATAGAGAATACCATATCTTATCAGAAGATTCACAGCAGAAGATTCACAGTCTGCAGAGCGAAGAATCATTCGGGTCTTTGGATCATGGATCATGGATCATGGATCTTTAGATTGGATCTCTGCCAGCTTCTCTCAAACTGGTCGCCCCGAAAAATATATTGTCGTTAATCGTGTATCGACGCATATTTTATCGGTAGTATATATATTTTATATATTCTCGTCTATATATATATTTTGTATATTCCATGCTTTATAAAAAATTAACGCAGATTTAAATTTACGCACATGCACACACACACACACACACATGCGATCGAAGACTGAACAAAAATTGATCATTAAACGTGTATGCTAATTTGATGATGGCGGTTTTCTAATTTTGTTGCCCAGAAACCAGATTTCTATGCTGCGATCAGTCTCCGTCAGCAACGAAAGGCGATTCTCGACTCTTCCCCCCAAGAAGCGGAGTCAACAGAATCTTCTGGCCAGAAGAATTGGCCCTAAAATTGTTACATCTTCCTCGCCAGATTGATGGTGCCCCCGAAAAGTCCCCACCCCTTCTAGAAATGTTGACAAACTTTGGCTTTTTTTCGGGGTTCTAAGTGGCCAAGAATCGAGGCACAGTGGTGCGAAGTCACATTGCAATTGGATATTATTTTCAAACTATATTAATATAATTATTGTAATGATATTTCCTATCAATATTATCAATAAAGAAAGATAAGTTCTTAAAGCTTAATGCTTGAAATTATAAGAATAGTTGGTAATTGAATCGCAATTTAAGATTCTACTAACCATAGCCTGTTATTTTTGTTTATTCTTTCAAAGGAAAGCAACCTTATAAGGTTATATCGTTTAAAAATTGTTACTTTCTAAACGAAAACACAAAAAGAGAAGAACTTTATAAGGACAGAGGTTCAAATCTCTTAATTCAATTAAAAGCTAATTCAAAATTACTTTAAGAAACATACAAACTATTATATTGTAGGAATATAAAGGTTATACTACTTCAAAATATTGATTCTATGTAATTCTCTTTAATTTATACAAATATTTGTACTATTAACTACATTAAAAGAGGCAATAAATGAGTACTAAGCACAACTTTAGGCTTGTAAAGTATAAAAATACCCTCTATTTAATCTTTTTCTTACCTCTCCGCATGTCAATGCTCGAGCCAGATCGCTGCGTGGTGCCCGATACATCAGCCACTTTTTTTAATATTTATAGAAAAGGAACTAATTAGTTTTTTAAGAGCATTATGAAGGGGTGCAAAATTTTCGGAACCTTTCTCAGTGAGCCCAGTGTGCGATGACTTCGACACAGACTCCTCGGCGGTTCGTTGTCCGGTTTCCAGCTCAGCTTTGGCCGCTGCCTCGGTCGCTGGCTCTGCCGACGGCACTGGGAGCGTCGCCGCCAGCGTCGCAGCCAAGACGATATATAAGGAAACAAGAAGTCGCATCGTTTGTATTTATTTGCTAGAATCTGTGAGCATCGGAACTGACCGCCACCTCCACCTCCGACTTAGAAAAACCATAAATAGTCCTCGTACCGAATTTCGTTTTCGCCGCACAAAATGAAGAGTTTTGTAAGTGCCAAAAGAAAAAAATAAATAATACAAATGAACTATATAACGAAAATTTGATAGACTAGGAAAATACACACAAAGTCTGACAACATCTGCCAAGCAAACTATGTTAATTTTTTTTTCTGTGTGTCTCAAAACAAGAAACGAACAAGGATCAAGTGAAAGTGCTCAATATACATGTAACAACTGTGATGGATGTGAATCCTGAACGAAAGGATGCCTCAGATCATCACCTTGAGAGACAGCTCGCTCATCATCTTCATGACGAATGACAAATATCGAGACCCATTATGATTAGTGCCTCAAACCGATAAAAAACCGAGAAAATAATAAAAAACGAAATCTCTGTTTAAACACCCGACAAAAACGCGCGAGACACAGCGACGCGACTCGCGCGCGACTTTGATTAATTGCCACGCTAATGCAAAAAATGCAAAAAATGCTAAAATAATGCTAAATACTTGCATAAAAAATGACAAATATAAAGTATATATATATAACATATATACCATAATATGCAGCAGCAAAACCAGCAACGAAAAGGCTTGACAATGTCCTAGTTAAAAGTGCAAATCCTTTGACAGAGTGCTCCTGGGCACTTTTCGAAGCTTTAAAAAATTAATTAAAATATTTCCCTAGTTGATTTGAAGCCTTAAATACTTTTTAAAATATATATAGAGTTCTTAGATTATTTTAATGTCTTATTAACCCAACTATTTGCAGCTGATCCTGCTGGGTTTCGCTGCTCTGGCCGCCGCCGATGTCAAGCACCTGACGGACCGCAACCTGGACCTGTTCAAGTACAATCCCAGCGATATCTATACCCTGCCCGAGGACATTGACGATGACAAGCCGGCGGTGCAGTTCAGCGGCGATGTGATGAAGGCCAAGACCGAGAAGCTCCAGAACTACAATTCCGGCAAGAAGTTCAAGTTGGAGTGAGTATATATGGCTTACAAAAATCTATTTACAATATATATCTGAATATTTCCCTACATTTCTTAAATATTAAATCATATTTTGAGTACAAAAGTTTGGACTAAAACTACAATTAAATTAACTTAAATACCTTTATCCTATTTTTCTATTTTGTAAAGCCATTTAATTAAATCTTAATGTCTTTATTAAGTTGCTAGAAATATTATTTTTCTAAACCATTTTCTTTTTAATTTATCTACCTAATAATTCCTACCCCTAGTTTAACTTTTCTATCCTTATAATTTTGTTTACAATTTAAATCAACCTTGCTTATGATTTCTATATATATTTATTTTAATTATAATTTGCATTTATTTATTATTATCCTTATTATTATTATTATAGACTGAAGACCCAGAACGGCATTGAGGTGAGCAGCGTGGGCAAGCTGAAGGACGACAAGACCTTCGTGGTGAGCGGTTCCTACTCCTTCACGGGAGCCGATGGCAAGCGCTACAAGACCCGGTATACCGCCGATGAGTTCGGCTATCATCCCATCACCGAGCTGGATCTCGATATTCCCGAGTGAGTATATAATAAGTTAATCATTCAAATCTATTTACATTATAAAATTCTATATTGTTTTCTACATTTTTGGGGTAATTTTTTAACCTGAAGACAGGAATTTAATTGAGAGCAAATAAGTTTACAAAAAATCTTTTACATTATTAGTTTTGTAATAGAATTTTCATATGAGATTTTTTTCTTAAATGGTTTTTTAATGGTTTGTTATCCAAGGAAAGCTTTAAATTGTTAAATTTCATTTGTTAAAAACCCATTGTTATTTTTAACATTATTTTTGTATAGATATATATTTTTCTCAGCCATTTAATAATAAATATAATTATAAATGAATAGTATTTAATAAAAATAATAACATAAATTCTCTTTAAAAATAACTCTCAAATGTATGCTATACTTTTTGGTAATATCAACATAATTTTAGACACAACATTTAATTGCTTTTTAAATAGCTTTTAAATTTGCAAATAAACTGCACTTGATTATTTCTGATTTATTAATTTCCCTTTAAAAGCCTACAAATTACTTATATAACAAAAATTGCGACAAATTGCAGGCCCCAGCCCCTGGCCGCCGCCGGACAGCGCCAGCCTGTGGACGCCAGCAGCCTGCTGGGCAACAAGAACCGCTTCCAGTTCCTGCAGCAGCACCTCGACGCCGACCAGGGACCGCTGCGGGGCAGCGGCCAGAGCGGCGACGACTACAGCTACACGCCCCAGCAGGGCGGCGCCCAAGGTCACCTGTTCGGCGCTCCCTACGGCGGCGGCGTCGGCGCTGCCGCTGGCGTTGCTGCCTATGGCAATGGCTACGACTACCAGCCCCCTCAGACGCCCCTGGTGACGCCGTCCCGCCAGTATCTGCCGGTGGCATAAGGTTAAAAAACCCAACCCACACCCCCTTCCCCCCTTAAAAAGTCAAAAACAAAAATACACAAAAATATTTACCTCCCGAACTTTCCCCCTGACCTTTCCCGCGACCTTTCCCCAGCTGCAAGTATTTAGTTTTTAAGTGCAAAACTCCAACAACAACAATCAGAAGAAGAAAAACAACAGGCAGGAAAACGACAAAAAAGAAAAACAGAAGAAAAATCACAGCAGAGATAGCGAAATTTTTTTTTTTTATCATTTTTTAGTGTTATACACGGAGCACAATTTTTATATATGATATTATACCTATATACACGGATATATGTTATGTATCACACACACACCACACACACACACGAAACACTCACACACGCCCACAACAAAAACAAAAACACAAAATACACACACAACCCCCGACAAAGAGAAAGACACACACACACACACAAACGAATCTATGTATATACACTGAGTGATATTAGTAGTAAATAAAATGGCTAAACTAACGATCAAAAATGAGTGTTTCAATTATTTTGGGGGATTCCCCAGAGTCCTAACTGGACTGGGAGGTGTTAAAATTGGGAAAATAAAAGTATACACAATATTTTTAGATCGTTTAAGATCATTTGGAGAGAAGAGTTTTGGGTATTTCATAAAGGTAGTCAATTAATTAATAAATAATAAACTAATAAACAAATTATAATAAAAATACATAAATAAATATAATACATAATTAAGTCCCAAATAAAATATATAAAGCGGTGAGTTTCATTGTGGTAGCCTTTGCAGGGTATCATAATCTTAGTCAGAAGCTTAAAACGCTATGAAGTAGTCATTTCCGACCCCATAAATCATATATATTCTTGATCAGCATCGAAAGCCGAATCGATCTAACCATGTTTGGTGAAAAAAAATTTTTTAATTTTTTTTTCAAAAATTTTCCATTAAATTTTATAATGTGAAACTGCCGAAATTTGGCAAAAATTTAATTTGTTTAAATTCTAAAACTCAGTATGCAGATTTGTTAACCTCATAAAAACTAACACAGAACAGCTTTCCGAATAGAAATTACTTGATTTTTGGCTTACTTATGAGTTTTTTAAACTCTGATATATCGAAAATATTGTCATATTAAAATATAGAGAAATATCGGCCCAAGAATGGTATTATAATTTCAGTCAGAAGCCTAAAACGGTATGAAGGAGTCATTTCCGACCCCATAAATCATATATATTCTTGATCAGCATCGAAAGCCGAATCGATCTAGCCATGATTGGTGAAAACAATTTTTTTTTAATTTTTTTTCAAAAATTTGCATTAAAATTTTATATTGTGAAACCCTTAAAATTTGACAAAAATTTAATTCGATTAAATTTTAAAACTTAGTATGCAGGTTTGTTAACCTTGTAAAAACTAGCACAGAACAGCTTTCCGAATTAAAATTAATGCTTTTTTGGCAAAGTTATGAGATTTTTAAGCCTTAATTTATAGGAAAAATTGTCATATAAAAATATAGATAAATATCGGCCCTAGAATGGTATCATAATTTCAGTCAGAAGCCTAAAACTGTATGAAGGAATCATTTCCGACCCCATAAATCATATATATTCTTGATCAGCATCAACAGCCGAATCGATCTAGACATGATTGGTGAAAAAAATTTTTTTTTAATTTTTTTTCAAAAATTTTCATTAAAATTTTATATTGTGAAACCCTTAAAATTTGACAAAAATTTAATTTCTTTAAATTTTAAAACTCAGTATGCAGATTTGTTAACCTTATAAAAACTAGCCCAGAACAGCTTTCCGAATTAAAATTAATGCTTTTTTGGCAAAGTTATGAGATTTTTAAGCCTTAATTTATAGGAAAAATTGTCATATAAAAATATAGATAAATATCGGCCCTATAATGGTATCATAATTTCAGTCAGAAGCCTAAAACTGTATGAAGGAATCATTTCCGACCCCATAAATCATATATATTCTTGATCAGCATCAACAGCCGAATCGATCTAGACATGTTTGGTGAAAAAATTTTTTTTTTAATTTTTTTTTCAAAAATTTTAATTTAAATTTTATATTGTGAAACCCTTAAAATTTGACAAAAATTTAATTTCTTTAAATTTTAAAACTCAGTATGCAGATTTGTTAACCTTATAAAAACTAGCCCAGAACAGCTTTCCGAATTAAAATTAATGTTTTTTTGGCAAAGTTATGAGATTTTTAAGCCTTAATTTGTAGGAAAAATTGTCATATAAAAATATAGATAAATATCGGCCCTAGAATGGTATCATAATTTCAGTCAGAAGCCTAAAACTGTATGAAGGAATCATTTCCGACCCTATAAATCATATATATTCTTGATCAGCATCGAAAGCCAAGTCGAACTAGCTATATCCGACAGAAAAAAAATTTACCAAATTTTTTCTAAAATTTTTGGGCTAAAATGTTATTTTAAGATGGTAAAAATTTGACAAAAAATTAAATTTCTTAAAATTCTAAATAGAGTATGCAGATTTATTAACCTAATAAAAATTAACATAGCACAGCTTGCCGAATTGAAAATAATGTATTTTTAGCCTAGCTATGATGATTTGAAATAAAATAAATAATTAATATCTCAAGGAAATCTGTTTATATAGCTTTCGATTTCCCTAAAAAGAAAATAATAAGTAACTAGGTGAATATATACAACATTTATATTTATATTCATAATAATTCAATTTTGATCAAATTCGAAACAAATCTTAAAAACTAATTATATATTAAATTGTGATACCGCCGTATAATAACATTAGCATTGGTAATATATAGGAAAACAGTTTTATCAAGTTTCCCTTGCATTTAGATTTTCTTTTAGATTCACAAATTCACAAATTACAAAGAGAAAAAAAGGTAAACAAAGGCAGCAGCTTTCAAAAATGTAAATAAAAAACCCCAAGAGAGGATCGCACTCTTAAGCGGCTTAAGAGCACAAGCAGCGCCAGCAACGGTACTTTTGCGGAATAAAAACTCAACAGAGAGAGACGAAAAAATGCGCGCGCCATGACACAGAAAGTCGAGGATAAGAGAAAAAAGAAAATAGCTTTGTTTCACTCACCCGCCTGCATTGTTGTTGCTGCAGATCACAACGGCGAGTTACTAAACGAAGCCAAACACACAACACACACCCAAAAAAAAGAAAAAAAACCTTTCGCACTGACACTTTTCGCACGTGCACTTGAAAAAAAACAACAAAAACAACACTAGCCAGAACAAACGCACTGATCGTGGCCATGCACAAGCACACACACATACACCGGCATGCATATATGTATATGTAGGTGAAAAACGCACCCGGAGCTCGGCTTTGGTTTTGGGGCTTTTCCGGCCTTGCCCCCACTTTACTAACACACCCACAGCTGGGGCTCGGTGTTTTCCGCACTTTTCACACCTCACACTTGTTTTTCGCGACCGTTTTCCGCCGTTTTTTCACTTTTCACCGGAGCGGCACGTCTTTGCTGCCTGGTTTTTTTCGCGCTTTTTTTGCCGTTATGTTTTGCTCCTGGAGCTTAACAGCGTTAACAGCTCTGTTAGGTTTACAGCTTACATCCTACACGCGTGGGTGTCAATGTTACGCGTTAACAGATACATGGGGTAGAAATTCTCAGCTTTGGGGTAGAATTCTCAGCTTTGGGGTAGAATTCTCATGTAGGAAGTCAAATAAATTAACAGATCTGCTCTCATTTAGAGATGAGAGAGAGGGTTAACATAGATCGCCCGGCGTGGGAGGAAATGAATGCAGCGGCCGCCGGGAGAGGATGCTCGCGACTCTCGCAACTTCTGGGCGAAGAGAGGGCATGCGACGTAAATATCAGCTGAACCTTATCTTATCGGAAGCTTTTATAATATTCTCCTAATTGGAACAATTAAAAATCAAATAATTACAAGAAAGGAAATTTATAGATATTTTAAGCAATATTTTGTATGCTAATTTTTGGGGCAAATCAAATATTTCAAATATCATAACTCAGCCAAAAATGGATTAATTTTAATTCGGAAAGCGGGGTTTTGCTAGTTTTAATAGGATTAACAAATCTGTATAATGAGTTTTTTAATTTAAAAAACTTTAATTTTTTTGTAAAATTTTTGGCAATTTAATTAAAATGTTTTGGCAATAAAAATGTTGAAAAATTTCAAAAATTTATTTTTCACCGGACATGGCTAGATCGACTCGCCTGTTGATACTGATCAAGAATATATATGATTTATGGGGTCGGAAATGACGTCTTCATAGAGTTTTGAGCTTCTGACTGAAATTATAATACCCTGCAAGGGTCTTACCTTTTTATTTTTAATTAAAATTAAAAAATATAACACACACACTGATTATATATTATGCATGTTTATTTGAAGGACTAAGGCTTTGATTTACATATTAACAGATGCTTTTGAACTGACTGCTGGTGGTTATGAAAGGCAGCTGGATCAGATACACCTCATCCCAGAGCTTGCTTCTTGAAACACAGAGAGGTTTACGTGGTGAATGACTTTGAGGGCCTCTGATTGCTTTCCTTGGTGGCCTACAAATAGGCAAGGTCTCCTTTTAATGCCTGATAAGCTGCCACAACTAAACAATTAAAGACCTTAGAAACCACAACAGCCAAAGCAAAAAATGACAAATCGAATTCAAAGCCGAATCCTCAGTCTGACATACATACTCCAATCTCTTAAGATCTATATATATATATGTGCAAGTATAGTATATGGCGTTGGATCAACAGCAGTGCTTAATGCATATTGTTTAATGCTTAATGGCTACGCGAATCGTACAAAACGAGAGACAACTGTAACAGCGAGCGAAGCTGGCGCATCGTGGAAGATATATGTATATATGTATATTAATAGTAGGTGTATCTGGATCTAAATATGGATCCGCATCTGTACTTTGACTTGCTTATTTGGCCTGAGAGTAGCGCTTGGAAGGCCCCAGCTCCTCCTGTTAGTTACCGGTCGTCGCGGCCGCCGAGCCAGCAGTTAGCTGCTTGAAGATCACGGCCGTGACTCTGCCTTCGTTCCTGATGACACACCGCCTGCGAGGTTGATTATAAGTTAATAATTCATTATTGTTACACGATCTACGTACTTGTTGCCGCTGTACAGGCAAATGGTGGCCGGAACTGTGCTGTTCGGCTCCAGCTTGGCCACCTGCTGCGCAATGGCCATTCCAATGCCGGAAACATTCGGATCGATGTCGCCCTTGGCTAAGGGAGAGACAATTTGCCTTATATACATTTATCTATATATATATAATCCTTGGAGAAAGACTCACCGACCAGGCACAGGCCCTGACGATTCGCCACCAGTGCCCCTACCGTGTCCGGCCGCGCAGAGCTGAAAATGAGAGTAATTAAGCCGTATTCCTGGCATTATTGGCTTGCTTACATGTCCGCCAACACCTTCTCCAGCTTGGTTTCCATGGTCGAGGCTGGTAATTCGCTAAATTCACTAAAGTCAAAAAACAAAGCAAAACAAAACAATGATATTTGTTGAGGGACCAGTGTGACCGACACGTGACAAAAATACCAGGCGAAGAGCAAAAAATACCGCAATACATCGATGTTTTTTGACGAATATCGGAATTTGGTCCCTTTTCGGTCGTAGCTATACATTGTTTTGAACAATTGTCAAAATAAATATATTAAAAGCACATCAATTGCATGTTAAATTAATGTATAAAAAGTATTACTATTTGATTATTCAAGAAAGCCATGAAAGTTATTGAAAATTAACTCTTTGCTGCCTTCTTTCCCCCAAGTTTTTAGCCGTTTTCCAGTGTCCAGCCCGCCAAAAGCAGCTACTTGCCAGCGAAAAGGTGGCAGCACTGGCAACCAGGGAGCCCGCAGCGTAAACATCGCCAGAACCGAACACGTCAGCTACGATTGATTAACAAAAAAACGGCTTGTTTGTGATAGCGCTCCACGCAAATCCGATTGATCGCTGCAGCCTCCGTCTGCGTTCGCATCCGCTTCCGCCAAGTATTTCCGTGGACCCAACGCTGCTCCAAAATGGTAAGAAGGCGGTGGGCCTGCGGCACACGCAACACACACAGGCGCGCACCGCGACACGCACACACCTACACGTCGGCTAATCGGAAATTGCAAAATATTACTAAAAGAAATCGTATCACCTACCGCTCCCCCTCCCACCTCCCCCCCTGACAGGTACTCATCGCTGCGGCAGTCTGCACGAAGAATGGCAAAGGTGAGTGAGATGCATAAAGATCCTGCGTAAGAGTAACTTCCACTAACTCACACACACACGAACACGGTTTCCCCGCAGTGATTCTGTCACGTCAGTTCGTGGAGATGACGAAGGCACGCATCGAGGGACTGCTGGCCGCCTTCCCCAAGCTGATGACCGCCGGCAAGCAGCACACGTACGTGGAGACGGACTCGGTGCGCTATGTCTACCAGCCGATGGAGAAGCTCTACATGCTGCTAATCACCACAAAGGCCAGCAACATACTGGAGGATCTGGAGACGCTGCGTTTGTTCTCGAAAGTGGTGAGTGCAGCTCGGCGGCTGGAGGGAGCTCAGCTCACAAGGGTGTCATATCATATCTCTGCCGCAGATCCCCGAGTACAGCCACTCGCTGGACGAGAAGGAGATTGTGGAGAATGCCTTCAACTTGATCTTTGCCTTCGATGAGATCGTGGCTCTGGGCTACCGCGAGAGCGTGAATCTGGCCCAGATCAAGACCTTTGTGGAGATGGACTCGCACGAGGAGAAGGTCTACCAGGCGGTGCGGCAGACACAGGAGCGCGAGGCCCGCCAGAAGATGCGCGAAAAGGCCAAGGAGCTGCAGCGTCAACGCATGGAGGCCAGCAAACGTGGCGGTCCCTCACTGGGCGGCCGCAGCGGCGGCTTCAGTGCCGACAGCTTTGGCAGCAGCGGCATTAGCAGCAGCTCTGGCGGTGGCGTCGGCGGCGGCTCTAGTGGCGGCATGGGCGGCATCACCTCCATCGACTTGGACAGTTCCAAGTCCAAGGTGGCTCCGTAAGTGCAGCCTTTCCCCTCAACCTGCTTCTCTGTCACTGTAATCTTTGCCATCTTTTAGAAAACCAACTTCGCGCAATGCCCTCAAGCTGGGCGGCAAGTCCAAGGACGTGGACAGCTTTGTGGATCAGCTGAAGAGCGAGGGCGAGAAGATAGCCAATCTGGCACCGGCGGCTCCGGCTGGAAGCTCCAGTGCCGCGGCCAGTGCCAGTGCAGCAGCAGCCAAGGCCATCTCGGCGGATATACATAGGGAGAGGTGAGTTCAAAGGCTTTCCCAAAGGCTTGTGACATATATATTCTATTGCCTGTCTGTGTTTAGTGTCCATCTGAAGATTGAGGACAAGCTGGTGGTTCGCCTGGGACGCGATGGCGGCGTCCAGCAGTTCGAGAACTCCGGCCTGCTCACGCTGCGCATCACGGACGAGGCATACGGTCGGATCTTGCTGAAGCTCTCCCCGAACCACACACAGGGCCTGCAGCTGCAGACGCATCCCAATGTGGACAAGGAGCTCTTCAAGTCGCGGAACACGATTGGCCTGAAGAATCTGGGCAAGCCGTTCCCCCTCAACACCGATGTGGGTGTCCTCAAGTGGCGCTTTGTCTCGCAGGATGAGTCGGCCATTCCACTGACCAGTAAGTGTTGATAGCCCGGGCTTGCCTTCTCTTTCGCTGCGTGGTGTGTTGCAGGCATCATTGTGTCTCGCTCTTTTTCCAGTCAACTGCTGGCCGTCGGACAATGGGGAAGGTGGCTGCGATGTGAACATCGAGTACGAACTGGAGGCGCAGCAGCTGGAACTGCAGGATGTGGCCATTGTCATACCCTTGCCGTGAGTAGATCCTTGATCGGGATCGGGATATCACCATACTATATGTACTAATCTCACACCGTCCGCTTGCAGCATGAATGTCCAGCCATCGGTGGCCGAGTATGATGGCACCTACAACTACGATTCGCGCAAGCATGTCCTCCAATGGCACATTCCCATCATTGATGCCGCCAACAAGTCCGGCTCCATGGAGTTTAGCTGCAGTGCCTCCATACCGGGAGACTTCTTCCCATTGCAGGTGTCGTTTGTGTCAAAGACACCGTATGCCGGCATCGCTGCCGAGGATGTGGTCCAGGTGGACGGCGAGGCGGCGGGGGTCAAGTATTCGTGCGAATCGATACTGTTTGTGGAGAAGTACGAGATCGTGTAGGAGGGGCCACCACAGCCATGGCCACCCCCTAGAGTAGTACATAAATAATACATATATAACACTAGAAATCCGTATGTTCTTTTTCTAAGAATCTGTCTCTGCCTGCTGGTCGCGAAACCTGTTAAAGATTATTTTTACACGAGGCGAAATTATTCCAAATGAGAGAGGTTTATCATCGAAAGAAAAACTATTAAATAACACTTTATTTGTGCACTCCCAGGCGCTGCGTCTAACGGTATATATAAATATATTAAAATAAATGAATTGAAAGGCAACATTTGTTTTAGTTTTTGGTAAATATTAAAGGTTCTTCTGATATAATAATAATATAAAATATATAAATATGTTTATGACATTCATCATAATATTGTTATTGGTTAACTATATAAGGGGTTTATGTTTTAATTTATTAAATATAGTCCATATTAATGTCTTAAAAACTATAAATAATTTCCAAAATTAGATTGACGGGAAAAAGAAGAACAGAAGCCTATGCCAAGTTAACAGCTCTCTCTCAAAGCAGATTTATATATTATCCATGATTTTAATATTAAAATCGTAAATGGTAACTATATATAAGCCTAAAAAAACAGCATTTTAAGCTGTTGTTTTATAACTAACACATTTCATTATATTTTAAGGTTTTCTTTAATTTATCTTTAATTTTGAATAGCCTTGCAGGGTATTATAATATTAGTCATAAGCTTATTTAGGTATGAAGGAATCATTTCCGACCCCATAAATCATATATATTCTTGATCAGCATCAACAGTCGAATCGTTCTAGCCATGTTTGCTAGAAAAAAATTTTTTGAATTTTTTTTTCAAAAATTTTCAGTTAAATTTTATATTGTGAAACCCTTAAAATTTGACAAAAATTTAATTTGTTTAAATTCTAAAACTGAGTATGCAGATTTGTTAACCTTTTAAAAACTAGCACAGAACAGCTTTCCGAATGGAAATTACTGCATTTTTGACTTAGTTATGAGTTTTTTAAGCTTTGATATATCGAAAATATTGTCATATAAAAATATAGATAAATATCGGCCCAAGAATAGTATTATAATTTCAGTCAGAAGCCTAAAATGGTATGAAGGAGTCATTTCCGACCCCATAAACTATATATATTCTTGATCAGCATCAACAGTCAAGTCGATCTAGCCATGTTTGGTGGAAAACAATATTTTCGAAATTTTTTCAAATTTTTACATCGTTAAAATATAAAAAAAAATTATTAAAAATGTATATATTTTTTTATTTTAAATTGAATATGCAGATTTATTAACCAAATAGAAACTAACATAGGAAACCTTTCAGAATTAAATTTAATGCTTTTTTGGCTTAGTTATGACATTTTAAAAACTTTAATTTTGGCAAATTTTACTTAATTAATTATAATTAAACAAAAAAGGAAGATAACTGAGGGAAATCGAAATTTCTATACCCTTGCTGAGAAAATCCATCATAGCTCTGCCAAAAATACATTATTTTCCAAACGGAAAGTTTTGCTGTGTTAGTTTTAAATGGGATAATAAATCTGCATATTTAATTTAAAATTTAAATTTTTTTATTTTTTTTTGTCAATTTTAATGATTTAAAATTTATTTATAAAATATTGAAAAAATGCAAAAAAAATGTTTTCTTTCTGAGATATCTAGATCGATCCGGCGGCTGCTTATGCTGATCAAGAATATATATACTTTATATGGTCGGAAATAACTCCTTCATTGCTTTATACAATTCTGACTGAAATTTTAATACCCTACAAGGATATAGAAATATTGATTTACAGTCACTAAAAAGCGAGTTATTTTTATTGTTTATTTTATTATTATAATTAAGGCATTTTTGTCTTAGTTATGACCGATTACAAATTCCGTCACCTAATCCAATCCTAAACTGCAAGAGATACAAACTTTGGCTTGTTAATATAAAACAAACACACATCTTTCATTTTAAGTCCTCTTATTTTTTTACTCGAAAGACATATTCAATCTGGTCCGTTAAACTTAAAAAATAAACTTTGTTTCATTACTTAGGAAACTGAGAACAAATCATTAACTTAAATATAAAATAAATTTACATATACATATATATATGTTTGTTTGTTTTCATATAACTAAGCTTCTCTCTCTCTAGTGTCCAGCTAGTCGTCCAGTGTGAGCGTCTCCACGCGGCTGGCGATCGACGCCGCCGCCGACGCAGCCTCCTTCGCCGGCTGATCCCCCTCCTTCTGCTTGGCATACTCCACGCTGAGGAGACGCATCACCTGGGCGGCTGTCAGGTGGTCCTGCTTGAACTTCTGGAAGTTATCCTTGACGAACTTGGCGAATCCCTTTGCCTCGCCCGCCGGCGTGGACACGGTGTTGCCCTGTTTGTCCTTCTTGTTCAGCAGCAGCGTGATGGGTCCGCGGCAGAGGCGACAGCGTAGGTTCTCCACCTTTCGCGAGCGCGAGTGGGCATGGGAGCTGCAAGAGACGGAGAGATGTTAGCCGGAATTCAGGGGTCCCTTCAGTTGGGCTAGGCCACTCACGATGTGTTGCAGCTCATGCACTTGTAGGTGTACTTGAACTCGATGCTGTAGTTGTGGCACACCTTGATGGGCGGCAGGTCTGGGAACTTGTCATTGGCCCGCTTGGCCCACATCTTCCAGACGCGTCCGTGGCCGCCCTCGCCATTGAATATCCAGGCGGCGGCATGGCACAGCTCGTGGATGAGGGTACAGCGCAGGCGATCGGCCGTGGTTAGCACCTTGACGCTCAGCTCGACGACGCTGCTACGCTGGTTGAGTCTGCAAGGATCAGTTGGAGGATTATCTGTAAAATGTGACTGCCTAGGATATGGGTACCCACTTGCGCTTGTTCATGCATCGTCCGGCAGTGTTGCGCAGCAGCTTCGACCACGTAAGGGGCACATCGAGCTCATTGTTGAACACCTGAGCATTGAACAGCTTGTAGAGATGATGCGCCAGTAGCTCCTTGTTCTTGGCAAAGTTCTCCCGATAGAAGTAAGCCTCGTTATCCGCTTTTTCTCGGCTTACTTGGCCTTCCAGGGATTTGAGAAAGCCGTATTTGCCGCAGGGTTGGTCCTGGGTAGGCTGCACAGCCTTCTGCTTTCGGGCTGTAGACTTGGGCGTGGCCTTGGGTGGCGGCGCGGTTGGCGGCGTTGTCAGTTTCTTGAAAACGGAACTTCCCTTCGGCGTCTCCGGTTCTATGCCCAGATTCCTCTTCACCTCCTGCAAACGCTTGTGGACCGGCGTGCCCGGCAAATAGTCGTTCTCCAGCTCATCCAGCATGTCCAGATCCAAGGCCTTGTCCACAATCTCGCGCGCCTCGTTGTCATCCTCGTAGCCAGCGTTCGGTGTGAATAGCTGGCGGCGTGTGGTGGCCTGTGGCGGAGGAGGCGTGGCTGGGAGTTTGGCCTTGGCGGTGGCACGGCAGGATCGCAGGATGTCGTCCAGGCGGCGATGGACCTTTGGTGCTACAAGTAAGAACAGATATTCAAGTATATCCAAAGAGTTAAGGACATTTATAGGCGAATCTTACACTGAGAATCCTCCTCATCGGGATTGCTGATCACCTCCACCTCATCCCTGGTCAAGTCCAGGTAGGTCAAGTCCCTGTCTTGGCCCTTTTTCGGCCTGCTCTTGATGCCCGAATCACTGGAGCTATCGCTGCTAGACTCACTGCCAGAGAACGTGGCATCCGCATCCTCGTCATCGGAGGCATCAGTGCCGCTCTCCGGGTCTATGAGCGCCCGCCAGCGATCCTCGTCCACATGGTTGGTGCGCGCACGTTGTGGCCGTGGTCGCCGCTCCGATTGGACAGCTCGGGCAGGTGGTGGCGGCGGCGGCAGGTGAGTGGAGTTCAGGGGCGTCTGGTTTGTGCGCAAGGCTCGGGTAACTGGGGAATAAAGAGTTTACTTTCAGGTGGAGAATAGGGTATGAGAGAGCTTCTTACATATGCTAAAGTCGCCTAGGACACTCTCATCCACTGGCTTCGGCCGCACCGGCTGCCTCTTCTTCTTGGTGGTGGTGGCCGCAGCCGGTGGAGCCGCCATGTTCCTTGGTTTCAGAGGCGCTGTCTTGCCGCCACTGCCGCTGGAGCGCTTCAAGGTGCGGATCACGTCTGGTGTCTGCCAGGACTTGCCATAAAGCTGGTTTAGCAGCCTTTCGGCCTGCGTTAGGAACTGCTCGTCCTCGGAGGCATCGCCCGTGGAGAGCATGGACTTTTGATGCTGCTGCGGCTGGAGCGCCTGCTCCTCCACATCCACTATTTCAGAGCTAATCTGCTGCTGCACCTGCTCCTCCTGCTCCTCTCCCGAACTCGAGTACGTGGTGGGAATGCTGATCTTGATGTTGATCTTTGCCGAGATATTGATGCTGCTCACTTGTACCGATGGCGCTTCATAGTCGTACTCGCCAGAGGAGGAGGAGCCGGAACTAGGTCTCGGCGGCGTGGCCTCGCCCTCGCTGCCCGTTTCCGGTATCTCAATGGACTCCTCCGGTATAGGCTCATCGTCCTCCTGCAGCGTAGAGTTGTGGCTTCTTTCAGGGGAACACATAGTATTCAGCTCGGTATGATTGTTGGCCAGCCGCTGGCTTATACTTTTGACCTCAGGGCTCTCCGGCTCCAGAGAGCTCAGTGTGTTGGCCTCGGTGGCATCATCCGCCAGCCGCTTGCTGCTGTCCACGTCCAGGACTGTGTCGTCATTTGCCAGCCGCTTGCTGCTGTCCACGTCCAGGACTGTGTCATCGTCCGCCAGTCGCTTGCTGCTGTCAATTGGTCGCGGATTCGATTCCGCTGGCTGCCAATCCTCGTCCGTGTTGGGCGTTGTCATGGACTCAGTGTCGGCTTCGGCTATCTGGGATCGTCGCCTTGCGGAGAACGAGGAGGAGAAGGATGACGGTGGTGTATGGTCACCGCCTAGGCGCTCCACATCGCGCAGAAAAGCCTCGATGCGCTGCACCTTGTCACTGGTGAGGAGCGGCTGCGGCGCCGGTTCTGGCTCTCGTTCGCTAACAGCCATGCTGTCGGCCTCGGGATCGGGCTGCTCCTGGCCCTCGTCCTCGCTGGTATCGGATATGGTGATGCAGGAGGCGTCGTCACCGGAGCAGGCGTCGCCATCCTCTTCCGTTGTGGAGGAAATACAAATGGACACCTGCTGGGGCTGCTGCTGCTCCTTGGACTGCATTGTCAGGTGGCTTATGCTCTCGGAGAGCCGCTCCACATCCACGTCTGTATTCTGCTGGCTGCAGCCATCGGCGCTCAGCTGCAGGGCTTCCATATAGTCGGAGCCATCCAGGTGCTCCGTCTCCAAGTTGTCGCGCATTGCAACTGCTTCTTGGGGTAGCTGCTCCTCTGGCTGTGGCTCCCGATCTCTCTGCTGGTGTCGTTTCTTATGGGAGGATAGCGTCAGTTTTGAGAATTTCTCATTCAAGGGCACTGTTACTTGGCTCGGATCGACCGCCCGGAACAGCTTATACTTATGGTCGGCCATCTTGGTGGCGTCGTTGGCGTCCTAACGGTGAACTCTGGTCGGATTATGCTTTAAGCGAATCCGCCAATTGCCCAAAGAGAAAAACAACAAACAAACAGTTAGATTGTCTTGAAATACAAAAACAAATACGAACCGAGTGCGCGTCTTTTAAAGGGTTGCATTTACGCCTATCGTTATCGGGAGCCAGGATCAGGGTCCTGTTGGCTGGAAAACAGCTAAATTATATGAGAAAATAGATAAAATATAAAATTAGGAATATTGCGTATTATTTGAAGTGACAAGATATAACTATATTATTTTGCTAAGCTTATATAAATTTGAACTCTGAACAATACATTATTTTAATAAGTAAACTGTATATACAGGGAAGATGAAAGTTTTTTAGACATTTATACAAAAGCTAAATATGACAAAGTATATCTTAACTAATTTATATCGAATTAATATACGGACTTCGTAACTTTTGCACGTAACTGAATTTATAATTCCCAGCTAGAGCATAAAAATGGCTAGATTTACCACCGCGCAATGTGACCGTATGCCACCGCCATCTCCGGGCAACACTGGCCACAAACATAAACAAAAGAAAGGACAAATTTCTGCCGGCTATTTGAATAAACATTAGTTTTTATTAGTTTTAAATAATATTTAAGCCATGGCCAGCGTTTCGTCGGCCCGCGAGTCCCTCTCCCACGCGCTGAACAACCGCTTCCTGCCCAATCTCGAGTACTTGCTGCAGGGCTCCATTCTGGACTCGGCCGTGGAACACTTGATGCACAGGTGAGGACATAATTTCGACTAATTAAAACCCCAAATTAATTATTTAACACAAATCCACAGATTAAAGGGCCTGTGCGACAATGTAGACACCTCACCGGAGACCTTCCACGACCTGGAGGTGTGCATGAGCCTGCGCCAGCCCAACTCCAACCAGCCACTGCTGTTGCGGGTGCGACGCGCCCTCGGCCGGGACGCTCCCTTCCAGATGCGATACCTGGGCAATCCGGAGGTGGACCAGCGACGACCGACACTGGTGCGCAGCTGCATGGACTGTGCCTGCACCAATGGCATACTGGAGTTTCTCACAGAGATGGGCTTTCGGCTGGAGTTCGAGTACATAGCCAAGGGTGCGTTGTAGAGACCATCTTTGGAGGATTTCTAATGACAGATATTTGCATTATCCCGCAGGCTACATGTTCCGTAAGGGCCGCATGAAGATCACCGTGTCCAAGCTAATCAAAATCGTGCCCGGCAAGCAACAGGATATGGCCAATGAGCCCATCTCGCAGAGCTACATCGTCGAGCTGTCGGTGGTCGCGCCCACGGGGCAGGAGAATGTCGGCGAGGAGATGCGCGTGTTTGCGGAGCAATTGAAGCCGCTGGTGCAGCTCGAGAAGATCGATTACAAGCGACTGGGGGGCATGCCGTAGTCGCAATTAATAAAGGTACTCTTAGATAATCATTAATTTATTCTCATACAGATAAGGAATGGCTGCCTTCCTGTCCCCCAAAAGGGATTTATTCACAGAATCAATAGAAAAATAGACAACATGGAGGGAAAACGGGGAACTGGGGGACGGTCATACATATAACAAGTTTAGACTAATCGTTGAAGGCCTCGTTGAGCGCAGCCAGATTGCGATCGGCCACATGTCCCTGCAGATCGCTGCGTCCCATCAGCGAGATGACCATCTTGACGGTGCTCCATATGGATTCAGACATCTGATTCTGTCCCGTGCTGGCCGCCGCAGGCAGCTCTCTAGCCGCATTCGTGTGCGCCTGCATGGTGAGCGCCGTAAGCAAATGCTCCACCGCCTCCTTGTACGCCTTTAGGTTCATGCAGCACACACCGACGTTGTAGCGCACGCGTATGAAGCCGGGCTGAAGCTGGAGGGCATGCTGATAGGCCTCCACTGCCTCCACGGATCGGGAACCGTTGGCCAAGCTGGCGCCCAAACGGTTCCAAGTCTTGGCATTCTGCGGATCCACCTGCAGGGCCGAGTTGTAACAATCCACCGCCTTGTCAAACTCACCAGAGAGGTTGTACAGCACGCCGAGGGCCTCCTGGACATCGGCGTCTACATCCGAGGGATGCTGCCGCACTGCCTCCAAGTAGATTTGCTGCAAATCGCGCAGCTTGCTCGGTCCAATTAGCGAGGAGGCCAGCGAGGTGCCCTCTGCCTGCAGCTCCGGATGCGCGGCCACAAGGTGCTGATACTTGGGATGCACCGCCAGCCAGCTGCACAGCATGCGTACCGCATTGTTCTGGAGCCCCTCGTTCGTGTAGCAGACGGCCAGGGCCATCAGGACTTCACGGTTCTCCGGCTGGAGGTCATGCGCCCTCTTCAGGGCCGCTATGGCCTGCGGATCCATCTCGTTCTCGGCCTGCGAGGTGCCCAGCAGCTGCCATACCTCGGCCCGTTCCGGCTCCTTTTTGGCGGCCACCTCGAAGCAGAGAACGGCACTGGGTATATCGCCCTTGGCCAGGTATTCCTTGCCTTTCTCAAAGGCGTTCTCCAGCTCGGCCATGGGATTCTCCTCGGCGAACTCGTACTCCTTGTACGCATCCAGGTTGTCGTTGAATTCGGACAGCCACGGATGCTCGTTCTCCTCGGCCAGCTTCTGCCATTCGTCTTGCAGGCGCTGCCAGAACTTCTCATTGAAGTTCGCTGCCGTCTGCTCCTTCTGCTCGGCGCTGCGCTGGTAGTCAGTGATCCAGTCGTCCAGCGATTCACCCTTGGGCGCCGCCGGCAGATTGTCCGTGATAATCGTCTCCATGTTGGAGTCAAAGAAGGGATCCTGCTGCTGATGGGAGGTGCTGGGCCCCGCCGTGATGGCCATGTACGGCTGTCGGAAGTTCTGGCTGCGAATCAGTGGCTCGTCGAAGAACTCTTGGGCATGCTGCAGCTCCTGCTGCTGGGCGTGCATGTGTATCATCTTGTTGGGCAAAGGAGGCGCCAGGCCCCGTTGAAAGTCCTGGCCCCACTGCTCGGCCCGCTGCTGGTGCATCTGCTGCGGATGCATACCCTGGATGTTGATGTCCCGCATCTCCTGCAGCAGGGTGTCCATTTGAAAGGATTGCGGCGGTGCAGAGACCTGGCCCAGGAACTCGTTGATCAGCTGCTCCTC
Source organism: Drosophila bunnanda (assembly GCA_035046265.1). Taxonomy (NCBI): domain Eukaryota; kingdom Metazoa; phylum Arthropoda; class Insecta; order Diptera; family Drosophilidae; genus Drosophila; species Drosophila bunnanda. The sequence continues at coordinate 1,988,586 of JAWNOB010000083.1, read as the reverse complement.
GGGGCGGGCCCCCCGCTCGAATTGGCGCTGCACAAAGCCCTCGTCCTTGTGGGCAACATCGCGGGTGAACTGGCCGCCAAGCTGCATCAGCGGATTCACGCCGCCGCAATCCCCCTCGACTAGCGGGCGAAACGACATGGTGTGTTCGGGTGTGGAGTGTACAGGTGGATCCCACGTAACTGGTGACTGGAGGCGACAACGATAAGGAAAGTAAACTAAAGTCCACAACAGTCCAAATGTCCAAAAAACAACAACAAAACAACAAAGATTGCCACGCAGTGTGCCCGGGTTCTTTGCTTATTAACGGTCACACTAAAAAGCTCAGATTGCGCGTTATACCGATAGTGTCATCGATGTCCCCTTGGGCGGCATTTTTGATTTTGCTATGAAGTAATTTATATTCTTGAAATTATATTCTTAAACTTGTATTTCCTTGTTAAGTTTTATCCACCGATTATCAAAACATTTATTTATGCTCAGCGTAGAATTTTATGTTAAAACCAAATCTCTACACGTTAACAGACAAGAGTCCCACCGTTAACAGAAGTCAGTATTGAAAGCTTAGCTTATTTCAGGCTAGATCTAGAACATTTGAAAATGGACAAAGTTTTTAAAATAGTAACAGGTAAATAGCCTTCAAAGTAGTTTATGTTTAATTTAATGTTTAATTTATTTAACAATGTATGCATAATTACGTAAAATGAGCGATTAAAATAAATAAAAATGTCGCATTCTTTTCTTCTTATAGGTCGAGCCTCTTGGGTTCATTGTAATTCGAATGCATTCCTTGTCGTAGTGCAATACCGAAAATTAAGCTTAGAGTGAACAACAAATTTAATTTAAATATTTAAAATGTTAAATATTAAACACGTAATTAAACATTTTTTGTCATTTCCCAGATATGCATAATTTGCAAAAAGAAAATGTTAATGTTTTGAATTAGTTTTTTGTTTTTTTAATTTTGTATATATTGAATCGAACATTAATATGAGTTAATTATAGTGTTGTTTTTCTAGACACAACAATAAAACGATAAGTTAATTTACCTTTCTCCTTTTTAATAATATCAATATTTATTTGATAAAATATATAACAGAAAATGGTAGATAAGTATTATAATAATATATTTTTAAGGTTATAATCCAGTTCGAAATTGTATAACCTTTTCCATTTTTAAATATGCCAGATAGGGTCAGCTAAATTGGTATTATTATACTATTTGATATTATTTTTATTTATTCATTTTTGAAAAAGATTTATAAATATTCATAAAAGTTTACCTTTGCAAAGTTTCATAAAAACCATTAATATTTTATTTTTAAGCTTCAAATATTACTTGTAAATTAACGCGACGGTTTCTTAATAATTTATACTAAATAACTAATCACGGGCAGTGTGAATGCAAGCAAATTCTATTATTGATAATTGAAGTTTATAATTCAAATATTTTATTGACTTTAAAACTACTCAAAATTCACCCACTGGCCGCTAGCTTGCTGGCCGCTAAATTTGATGTGGAATAAATTTATAAATTACTATTAAAAATAATTCTTTTGCTAGTAATTTTAATCATTTTGTATACATTTTAAATAATTGCTATTTAGTACGGTCCGCCAGGCTATGTTTTCTACTGTTACGCTTCTGCACATTTACAGTTTGCAGGTTACAGAACGGTTTTACACGTTTACAGATGTTTGGGGTCGAATTCTCATGTTTGGGGTCGAATTCTCATGTAGAAACTAACAGATCGGAGAGGAGAGCGTAACTTAACACGGGGTGAGCGTAAACTAACAGAATTCTCTCCGTGAGAACTATCGATACAAGCCAGAATTCCCGCTTTTCACAATTCCCGCTGTTAGCCCTCAAAAAAGCCAGTTTTGACGGGAAAAAATACAAATTGGCCACACTGTGTGTTGCGCGCATTTTTGTTTTTGTTTTCACCGTGAACTGACGTGAGTGCTTGTGCGATGCGGCGACAGGTCGCAGGTAGCGTAGTTTACCTTTACCGCTCTACGAAAGTCAAGCCGCGACAACAATAGCAGTAACAATAAGCGCAACTATAATCGCAACAATAGGCGCATTCTTAATTGCGTTTACCTTTGATTGCCACCGCACTGCTGCAGAGAGGAAGAGAAAGAGAGACAGGCGACAGACTTGAAATAACTGCGATTCGGCTTGTGCGTGTGCGTGTGTTTGTGTCTTGTCGCGTCCTCCGCCGCCGCCGCCTCCCACCCTGTTTTTGTTTGTTTGTTTTTGGTTCTTATACCCGCCGTCGCCGTTCCTGCTTCTGTCTCTGTCGCTGCAAGTGCGCTCGGTTTTCCTTTTCCTCAATTGGAATGTGCAGCCAAAGAAAAGCAGAGCAGAGCAGAGCAAAGCCACTGAAAAGCCAAAGGCACAGCAGCGAGGCGAAGGAAGGCAAATGAAAGAACAAATCAGAGCAACAACGGTATTTTGTCAACGGGAAAACTGAGACAAATTTTATATAAGCACGAAGAGCGCATAGCATAATCTACTATTCACATACATTCTGTCCCACAACAACAACAACATCAATAATAATACACTCGCAACAAAAACAAGGCAACTCAACCTACTACATCTACGACAACAATAACAAAAAAACAACAAGCAACGACGAGGCAACGGCAAAAAGTACTAATAAATACAATTTTACACATTCACATTCCAATTTTGATTCTTTTGTGTGTGAAAAACTTATAAGAGATAAAAGCAACAACAACAACAGCAAGAAGGCAACACGAAACCAACGGCAAATAACAAAAGTATCAGCAACGACAAAAACAACAACAACAACAACTACAGAAGCAGCAGCAGCAGCAGTAAGCAGCATAGCAAAGCAGCGACGTTGACGACGACCGCGGCAGCGAAGAAGAAGAAAGATAAATACATAGCAATTTCGACTAAATAAAGGTATGTGCGACGACGATTTTACTTGACTTTATTATTACTAACTATACTAGGCGAACGGGCGCGAGCAAGCGAGATGGATGCCACTCGCACACACACACACACACACACTCGCACATTTCATTATTAGTTTAACTCTTCAATTTATTATTGTTATTATTGCTGCCTTGTGGCTCTGCTCTGCTCTGCTCGCCTCTCGCTCTCCCTCGCTCTCTTGCTCCCACTCTAGCTCTAGCTCTAGCTCCATCCCGCTTGCTCGCTCCTTGGCGCGCCGCTCTCAATTGGGGGCTCTCGCTCTCTGGCTCTCTAGCTAGTTCTTAGCCGCCGTCGTCGTCGTTGTTGTTGTTTCTGGCATTAACTATGTTCACTTGAGCGCAGGAATAGTTACGTTAAATCAGTGCGTTTAATGGTATTTGTGTTTGTGCTTGGGAATATGATGTCTGTCGGTGTCTGCCCGTGTGTGTGTGTGTGTTGTGTGAATAAAGATTACGCTTTTTGAATATATGCCTACGAAAATGTTTAAGAAATATGTACATTTGTATACATATATCGGGGCAATTGTAGTTGTAGTTGTATTTGCCTTTTGCCCGTGCATGTGCATATTTGTGCGCGAGAGTGTGTTTATTGTTCTTTCGTATATTTGATCAACCGCTTGATAAAATAGAGAGAAAAACAACCAAGTCAGGTTAAAACGAGCACACGTCGGTATGTTTATATCTATAAGTGCTTTCCTATGTCTGTCTGTGTGTGTGTGTGTGTGTGAGTGTGTTGTTTGAATTGTACATAAATTGAATTAAGTGAAATTGTTGTTATTATAGTTGCCGTTATTGTTGTTAGCGGAAATTTCTACACCGCATGTTCAGACTTCAAAATCGTCGATCATATTGGGTTCGAGCTAAAAACAAAGTCTGAAAGAAATGAAAAGAAAACACATTTCCAGCGCACAACAACCGTTACTTTGACAGTTGGACAATTCTGATTGGGATCTTTGTCTCTCTCTGTGTGTGTGTGTGTGTGTTATGCAACATTTCCAGATTCTCCATAGATCCGAATATCTACAAAATTAATCACATCTCCCGATGGCATTTGCGCCTAATCGTTTTCCCGTTCTCTCCATTCTCCATTCTCCATTTTTCCATTCTCCAAGTTTTCCACTTCCACCTCAGCTATCATTATCTCTTTATTGTCTTTCTATTTAGAAAAAAAAATTAACTAATATAAAGAACGATAATTACCAAGAAATACAGGCATACGTATAAACGCAATTTTAGATTATTTCAAAGCATATCGCCTTTTCTTTAAGTTATTTATAGCGAAATATGCTATTGACTTCTATAACCCGAACGGCTATCTCTCCCAAAACGTATAAATATAATTCGTAGAGTCTGTATTTAAAACTATTCAGTATTTACGCAAAGAGATCTTATAAAGATTCCAGTTGTTCTAGTTATGTCCTGTTAATTAATTATTTAATTAAAGGATAAACTTATTACTTTTAACAAGAGATATTCTCTTTTAACAAATACCAACAAAAGTAGGTAAAGTATTAATAGCTTATTTTTGTATTAAATGTCCTACAAAGAAGTTTTCTATGCCAAATACTTGCCTTTTAATGGTAGTATAGTATGCAAAATAAGAACGGATACTATCTTCTGAGAGCTAATGTTTATATCCCCTTAAAGTTTGCAATTGAATTATAGCATTGTGTTGAAACTAAGCTGAATTTAAATTATTATATTGTTAAATTGTTGCGACAAATTAAAGTTTAAAATACTCATAACTAAGTCAAAAATGCAGTAATTTCCATTCGGATAGCTGTTCTGTGCTAGTTTTCATAAGGTTAACAAATCTGCATCCTGAGTTTTAAAATTTAAGCAACTTAAATTTTTGACAAATTTTGACAGTTTCACAATATAAAATTTAATGGAAAATTTTTGAAAAAAAATTAAAAAAATTTTTTTCCTGGCAAACATGGCTAGATCGATTCGGCTGTTGATGCTGATCAAGAATATATATGATTTATGGGGTCGGAAATGACTCCTTCACAGTGTTTCAAGCCTTTGACTAAAATTATAATACCCTGTAAGGGTATAGAAGGCACAAAGAAACCAATTATTCGTACATTCTTCGGCTTGGCAAAGCTGCAGGCAAGATTCCTGTTTTATGCGATCTCCACTGATCCTTTGCCTATTTTGGGCCCTTCCCTTTTTTTATGAAGCTGCCTAGCCAGCTAGCTGGCATTTGCAGAAAAGGAAAAAAACGACGAAAACTAAGGAAAAAACCTAAACCTAGAGAGGAAAAAATTAAACCCACTAGACGAGTGAGCTGCACATATTTGTTAACATTACCATTACCATATCCCATTTCCAATTTCCATGCTCGCTTCTCTGTGACTCAGAAGACGGCAACAACAGCAACAATAGCAACAATAACAACAGCAACAACAACAATAATAATAATGGCAGCGACAAAGGCTGAAATAAAAACGGCAACAACAATAATGGCACACACCTATTTATGTGGTTGCACACACACACACACACACACACACACACTCTCGCAAGAGTGTACACTTAAAAAAGTCGACGATATGCATATGTAACTACTCGAGTATCATTAAATGCAGATCTCTATAAAAGCATAAAATATACAGCAAAAAAAAAAAGCCGGAGAAGAAGAAGGGGCATAAGCTGGGAAGTAACATTGTTGGCTTGATCGTATACCCTTTCCACGGGGTATTATAACGTTTTAAACTTAGTTTGCAACATGAAATACTGCACAAAACTAGAGCTTCGATTTTTCTTAATTCTTACAAAGAGGAAACAAAGCTAATTAACTATAATTTGGAATCCAATAATGTATATAAAACAATTTAAAAGAAAAGACTTGTAATCATACGAAACCCCATATAGTATTACGCTATTTTGTGGAAATACTCCACCTGGCCTTGTTTCCATAGAAAGTTCTATATAAATTCAAATCGAGCCATTATGTTATCTGAGACAAAAGAACACCTGAAGGTGTAAACTTGGCTTATTGATATTATAAACTTTAATTTAATTTCTAAAGAATAGTTTTGTTATTACAAAACATTACATTTTCTTGTGAATGTTCTGAAAATGAGATGAAATGAGGTCTAAAGTTTAATTTTTATATATGTATATATAGTATGTAGATGTTCTTGGATCCTTTAAGTATCTTAAAGATAATTATATGGAAAAACTTAGAAAAAGGGTATTACAGATATTCGCTACGCATAACAGTTAGCTCGTCGTCTACTGCTTGCTTTATAACCACTACCAATACCCACGCACACACATGCCTGCCTGCTTGCACACATGCACATGCACTGCCAACAACAATCCATAATAATCTTCCCGTAATTTATAGTCCAAGACAATTTATGTAATTTACAAATACCAAAAACGAAAGAGACGGCACGAAAGGCAGCACAGCGAAGAGTGGAGAGTGGAGAGCGGAGAGTGGAGAGTGGAGAGCGAATGAAACGATGAGAGCGAATGCAACTGCTGCAACTAACGATAATAACAATAACGAAAAATACATATAATAAAAACCGAGAAAAAACAGCACACACACACACACAGAAACGACAGCAACAACAACAACAACAACAGCGACAGCAATAAACAGCTACAGCAACAACTGCAACAATAGCGCACTAAATAAACAATTCAACAAATTTGATCCGAGGCAAACACACACACAATCATAGGCAACAGACGACTGCGACTCACACGCACATAAAAAAAATGCATATGGAGAAAAAAAGAAATACATATAAAAATATGTACGTACGTATGTGCGAGCAAGAAAAATGAATAAAAAGTACGACAGCAGTAAGTGCAGTAACAGAAACAGAAACAGAAAAATGGCAATAGCAATAGGAATAGCAAAGGCAAAGGCAAAGTCAATAGCAAAGACAGCGCTGCAAAGACAACCTGCATGCCTGGCAAGCAGCGCCAACTGCTTCGACTGCTTGGCGCGTATACAGAAAATGTCGCTCGTCGCGCTCCTTCCTTCCTTCCTTCGCCGCCACTCGGTTCGTTCGTAGATTTAACGCTGTAAGCTGCTATTTGCCGTTTGCTTTGTTTGCTTTTTGCTTCTCAAGTTTGGTGAACGCATAAAATAAACAAGTAGTTCGGAGTCCCTGTCCTAGAATTCGACTAGCTGATACCCCCTTAAGAAAACAAAAACAAGAAGCATGTGACAGCTGTGTGCGGCGGCAAGGTCTTGCAACTGCTTGCAGCTGCTGGATTTTAACTGTGAAACTGCTTAGAGTGCAGTGCGGCAACTGTTGATCCTTGGAAATTCCAATGGGAATTCTGGAAAACGGGAAAGAGCGATTCTAATCAGAGCAAATGAAGATTTCAGTTGAAAGAAAAGTGTTTCTCATTCTGGGCAATAACTGATATACCTTCGATACCCTTGCTATCAGAATCGTCTATAAAAGTCTGTAGAAAATATACAACTTGAACCCATAAACTCGCAAACACACACCAACACACACACACGTAGAGACAGATGCTAGCTTGAATGTGGTAATTGCATTTATTGCACGTGCTCCTGCTATCTCTTTTGCTCTCTCTCGCCGCTGTCTCTGCCCCTGCCCCCCCCCCCTCCCCTGTCGCACTTAAGAGTCAAGCACAAAATGTAAGGCCATAAAAATATTTTTCAAGCTGTAAACTTTTCTATGCTGCAGTTCAGTTTCTTTAGCTCGCTTCTTTTTCTTTTGTTTGTGTTTCTTCTGTTGTGCCCATGTTGGTTCTTCTTGTTTGTCCTTCTCTTTTGGGGTTTTTCTCCTCTCTGTGGTTTCTCCTGCTGCTCACCGCGATCTTCTCTTCCTTCTCTACCGTCTCCTGATATCGCCTCCCCCCCGACGAACTATAGGGTATCAATCAAGCGAGCTCTTGCGGTTCCATTTGGAATTGACAGTTGTGGTCATTATTATAGGCAACACTGTTTGTTCAATGCATTGCAACTCTAGCAAAAAGATAGTATGTAAAGTCTTCTTTATCTATAAATGATAACAATTATTCTTCTGCACTTAATTTAAAAGATTTAATTACATGACAGGTTCTTTCCTAGGTTTTTTGATTCTTCTGGGCATTAATTATTCCCCAAAACCTTATAAAACCTATGACGAATTCTATATGGTATGGAAACTATATGTTTAAAAGCAATCATAAGCTATTCTTGGCCTTATTTTGTATAAAAGTCAAAGTCATATGTTAATTCTTTTAAGATTATAAATCCCTGGCTTAACAAAATACAAATATCTTTAATTTTAGATCCAACTATATTTGTATAATGTCCTTTTTAATGTATAAATTACATAATGCTTAGTATTAGTGACAATGTACAGACCAGAAACCTTTATTTTACTTTCCTTTCATTAAAAGATATTTATTAAATTTAATAATTGACTTGTTTTTGTGATCTTGTCTTTGCTAGTGATAGTTTTTTCGAGGTCTAATCGCTTGGTTTTGGACGCTACTTATGCCAGGCAATTGTTTTTAAATTAATAATGAACAGCAGAAGGTTGTACTATTTTAGCTACTATCATTTTGACCTCAGTTGTTGCATCTTTGATGCTTTTTATGGGCAACTTTGCTTTGGATATGAAACTTGTCTATTGAGCGAGCAGAGAGAGAGGGAGCGTTGCCTTCTTTCTTCTGGCTTCCAAAGCCTCTTCGTTCTCAGTTCGCTCTTCACCTCTGCTGTGGCTTATCTTTGGCCATTGCCAAGTTTTTCATCTAGTTTTTTTTTCGGCCTGGCTTTTCCCCTCGATCCAAGCTCTGATTCCTGTTCTCGGATGATGCCTCCAGCTCCTTCTCCTCCTCGTGTGCACACTCCCACCCGCCCACACGCATCTCCTTTTGTGGAAGCGGTCGGTCGACTTTGTTTAGAACTCTTCCCTCGGTCTTTGGTCGTAATATCCTCGTTCCATCATCATCATCATCATTACACTAGATTACACAAAAACTAAATACATCTAAGTCTTTAGAAACATGTTTCTCAGCTTGTTTTTTGAGGTCGCTGAACTCGAAAATGTGTCACTCAAAAGATGTTACAAAGAAGTGATTGTAAAACATTAAGGGAATGGAATTTAATTTAAAATATGTGTAATATCGTGACCTTTGATATATCTATAATACATATATCTTCCCAAAATATGTCATTATGTGTAAACTAGTATTATCAGCTTTATTCTAGTCTTCGTTGGAACTTTTCTTTTTGTACACGCATTCCATTCCAATTTTCTGCTCTCTGCTCTTCTCTTTCACTTCAATTTAATTTCGTTTCATCGTGGAAGTTCTGGGGAAATTTGTAATTGCAATATTTATTTGGCTATTTCCGCGAAACGAAAACCTCAGCGTTTATCATCTGGGTTTTGTTTTCTTCGCATGTGTATATAGTGTGGGGGGCGAATTGTTTACATCATCAGATAAACCTGATACCACAACTACCACTATCGATATCGAGCTAGTATCGAAATTAATATCTCTCGACTGACGGGCGAAGAAACAAACTAAACAAACACATTCCAATCTTTCCAATCTTCTCCTATTTTCTTTATATTGTGTTGTGTTCGCATGTGTGCGTTTTACATTTCCTCACACAGACAGGGACCACTGTAATCAGGCTCTGTGTGTGTTGGTGTGTTGGTGTGTTGGTGTGTCTTCTTCCGGAGCTATTGTTATTGCAAGTACACGTAAAATTATTGTTCACGTCGCACATTGTCGTGAGTTTGTAATTACCAACCTCGCCTCACCTCGATCCCATCCCCCCGCTTATGAGGCTTATATGAGAGGTCTCAATGTGCAGCACAGTCAGGTCTGGCTAAGTGATGCTATTCAATTAGGGGATCACTTTGTGGATTCAAGCTTTAGAATGCAACCTATAGAAGAAAAAAGACCAGAATTCAAATTTGAATTACTCTAACCTGTTCACTCACTATTTATTTTCAAAACTTATCAAGTTGGTGAAATATTTTGGTAATCTTATTTAAGTTGTCTTATCTTGATTAATAATTTTGATTTATGAACAGGAGTACCTCTTCAGTTGGGTGACTCCGAACGGAAATATTTATAAACACTCTGAAACTTGGGGATTTGTAATCAGTATATCATTATTTGCTTATGTTGAGTCTTGAGACTTTCAACAACAAGCTGCTTCCACTTGCACCGAGACAGGGTGGGGAACACGATGATCATATTACCTATTTGTTTGTTTAATTGGAATTGTTTAAATTTCGTTGTGTTTGTTGAAACTCTAGAGTTACTAATGATCACTGTAGCCATGCCATGAGAGTTGTAGATACGAGTACGAGTGATATTCTTTTGGGGGCATTGCATAATCAGGGTACTCTTCCCTCTTTCACTGTCCTTTTCTGACTTTATCTCTCTCTCTCTCACTCCTTCTATTTCCTACTGCTTGCATGCAGGCGAAAGGGGGAGGCGCAAATCAATTATGAACACTGCAATTTGTTATGCAAGGCCATGGAAGGCGTGCACTGCTTGGCCCGACTCTCCTGCCGCCACTGCTTGGGGTTCTTGATCTGTGCCGTAGATTTTCATTAGGAAAATGTTATGCTGTCAGGCAAAGGGAAAAGAAAACCTATGCTTGTGTATCCACTTTAGCCTTCTTTCATTATTTGAAATACTTTCTAAGTCAACGACAGCATTAAGAATTTATCTAGTACTCGCACACACACACACACACACACATGCAAGCGTTTACTTTGTCATCTCGCTCTGCTTGCTCTCAGAGTCTTCAATTCTTCTAGCAGTAGCCTCTTCTTCTTCTTCGCGTTCTTCTCAGCGCTCTTGCGTTCTTGTTCTTCAGCTCCATAGCTCTATTCCATTCCATTCCGTCCGCAAATATATGCTCACAAATATTAAATTCTATGTCTGTGTGCGAGGTGGTACCCACCTCCATTCCATGCCTCCCCCTTGTAAGTTGCTCCGCGGTTCGTGTGCGGTGTATAAATTTTCTGTGGAACTGTACAATAGCTAAAATAATCATAAAAAGAGAAATAACAAAGTTTTAAGTCTCAGGCGCGCATAGTGAGTGTGTGAGTGTGTGTGTGTGTGTGTGTGTGTGGAGGTGAACCAACAAACCAGCACACATGTTTATGATGGCAGGGGGTGGGATGGAGGGGGGATAGTAAGTGTAAGTAGTGTGTATTTGCTTTTCTCGTCGACTTCTTGAATAGTTGTAGAGTCGTTTCCATAGTTTGTTCATTCGCGGTCGGGTTGGGGTTCGGGGTTCGGTTTCGGGTTCGGGTTCGTTCGGGTTCGGTGTTGGGGCTCCGTTCGGTTCGGTTCGGTTCGCTTGGAGCCTCGGTTGGGTCGGTCGGCTTGCGGCTCTGCGACTGCGACTTGGACTTGGAGCCATAAGCGGGGGCTCTCTTTCGCTCTTCACTCTGCAGAAATGTAAGTTTTTGTTTAGTTTGCGCAGAAACAGAAAATCCGCCGCCGAGTTTCTTGACTCTTTCCACGACGACGACGACGACGACGCTGACGCTTTTCCGCCTCCGCTCTTACGCACCTCTCTCGCAACTCCCTCCGTTCATAGGTAATAAGCATTTCGTTTGTTATAAATTGTATCTCAGTCCGCAAATATTTCCTCATATATGTACATATGGCACTTGTGTGTATGTGTGTGCTATAAACCTTAAACCGCGGCGGTTTCCACCACCATTTTACCATTTTACCATTACCATTGTATTGTATTATTGTCCCGCGCCTTTTATATGGGTTCCATTTTATTTTTAATTTTTATTTTAAAACTCTAAACAATGTCTGACTGCGACTCTGACTTGAAATGGTAATTGATGGCGGAGCCCCCCATATGCGGGCCTCTTACAGACATGGAAACTATTCATATATGCACAGAGTCGAACTTCCATAATCCCCGTCAACATCTGTATCTGTCTCACGCCAAAATTCAAGTTTCTTTTCAAGATTATTTATGGAATTTAAACGAGTTTTGTTTCACATACAAAATGTATGTAATAAAAAGCCGACTTGGGTTTTTATTATATGAATGAATGGATGGATGATACGCTACGAAATTGATGAAACTATTGATATTGGAACAAAATGACCTAATATAAAGAACTTTTGAATACAATTGAAATGGATTTGGGTTCTTATGAATGAATATGAATAATATATGAATAAATTCTAGATACATTTTATAATTTAAGGGGGTATAGTGTTTTATGAAGGTTAAAGAATTGTGAAAGATTGTGAGATACTACTGGAAATTCCAACAAGTGGAAGTAAGAAATGAATACTTCCAGGATATTTCCAGATCTCAGAGAATGAGCATGTTGAATCCTGCTTTTGCATTATTGTTTCTTTTTTTCTCAAGGAGTGGGAGGATAGTTTAAGGGGAGTGGGTGGAGAAGAGGAGAGGGGAGAGAGGGGAGGGGAGAATTGTAGCTATAAAGCACTCGTTATACAAATATGTATTGCAAATTGCTTTCGTCTTTTTGCCAGTTCCAGTTTCCAGGTGCTTGTTGCCTTTCGCTCTCTCCTCCGCTCTCATTCTCACTCCCTCCCCTCTCTCCCTCTCTCTCTCGGCTAGAACTTGGCTCGTTCTTGCTCTCTCTCTTCGCTTGCTGAGAGATGTGCAACAGGACAGAGAGAGAGAGATCTCGCAAGAGATCAAAACAGAATTTCAATTTGCAAACTCATGTGCCTAGGATTCTCCCCCTCCCCTCCCCCCTCTCAACTCCTCCTGCCTCCCTCCCCCCCTGTGTATTTCGGATATAATTTTTTGCACTCAGAAACTGGTTGAGAATTTTTGCATTCCATTGCTGAACTTGAATTGCATTTGGAATTTGTTCGCTGTTCTGTGTGTGTGTTTATTTTTTTTTTTTGCCTTTTTTGCGCTATTCTGTGTTCGGTTCTGTGTTTTGTTCCACGCATTTTCCCATTTCCGTTCGTTCACCTTGTGCTTTGCAGTTGGAAGAAGATGAAACCGTGGAAGGTGTGTGCGGTGGGGTGGCAGAGGTGGCAGGGGGAGGAAAGGTAGGAGGTAAGGTTGCTGTAAAAGTGTTGAGGGGTCGGGGTCGGCGGGGGAGTTAAATGGAATGGAAACATCGATAGTTCGATGACTTTTCGCTCCTCAGCTAGCTAGCTGGCCTGTGCCTGGCTTATCGATGACTTGTTGTGATTTATTGATCGAGATGCGTTTATCGACAGCGAATGCGATGGCGAATGGCGAAGTAAACTTAATTGCTCAACTAAATTACAGCAATTCCCCCCCGCTCCCCCCACCGTCCCTTTGCGGTCTCCCGCCTCCTCCTCCTGTCGCATTCCATAAATGAGCGAAAGAGAGCTAGCATATAAATTTATCGTCGTACTTGGTGTGTGCATGTGTGTGTGTGTGTGTGTGCTTTGTCTTCTGTCCCCGTATCTCTACCGCCCTCCCCCTACCCCTCCCCCTACCCCTCCCCCTACCCATTGCTTGCATAGATATAAAGTTTTATTTCATTTCGTTTCGTTACGATTTTTGCTATTATTATTTGTTCGTGTCTCTCTCTTGTCACTGTATTGTATGCCTGTGTATCTCGCCGTGCAACTGTGTGCGTGTGAATGTTATTTTTTAGTTTCGACTTGTTTTCTTTTGTGTAATTTTATTTTTGTATGCAAGCATGTGTGTGTGTAAGTGTGTGTGTATCAAGTTCATAACTTTTGTATGCGGCAACGACAGTAAGAATTGTTTTGTTGTTTTTGTTGCTTTCTGAAATCCACACAATAAATATGTGTGTTTGTATGTGGCAAGGAGAGTGTGTACGTGTGTATGGCTGCCATTGTGTTGTGTCTCTCTCTGTATATGTGTGTGTGTGTGTTGTTTTTTATTTTTCACATTTATTTTCTAGTTTGCTCGCTCGTTGTTTTGTTAACTCTTATTTAGTTTTCTTTGCGTCTTGAGCTCACGGCTCTAGTATCATTTATATATATATATTTCTCCTTTGTTGTTGTTATTTAGCTTGTTCTTCTTCCCCCCCCCCCCACACACACATTTTGTACACACATTTTCGTTGTTTATGCCCATTATTAATAAATAGTTTTCTTGTTCTGCTCTCATTCCCATTTCATTTCAGTTTGCCAACCGTCGTCGGTCCAAGCGAACGTTCCTGTGTTCCTCCGCATTCCCGGTCGTTCCTGCAAAACGGTGTAACCCCCCGCCCCCCCCCCCCCCCCCCCCCCGCAAGTTCGGTCTCACGTGCCACTTGTTGCCGGCTTAGTAGTACTCTGCACCCCCCTCCCCTCCCCCCGCTCTTCGATTGATCCATGACTGTGAGTTGCGGGTGAACAAAAAGGAGAAGGAGAAGGAGAAGGAGGCTGCGGTAGAGAGGGACGGCATGCAGTTGATGGCTAGCGGTTACGGTCACACCACTGTCATCGTTGCTTCCTGTTCCTGTTGCTCCCGTTCCAGTTACAACCCCCCCGTTTCCGTTCCGTTTACCGTTCGCGCTCTGCAGGATGGAGAGCGAACAGCAACAGGAGGCGGCGGGCGGAAGTCCTCAGTTATGTCGCATCTGTATTACCACCCACCATCACAACAACAACAACAATAATAATAACAACAACAACAGCAGCAGCAGCAACAACAGTAATAGCAACAACAATGCCACCGCGCAAATGATTCCCATCTTTGGCGAGGATGCGCTCTGGCAGAAGATTACCACGCTGGCCAACGTCAAGGTGAGTGCGAAAAGCTAAAGAAAAGCAAAGAAAGAAAACATACTTGTGTGTGTGTGTGTGAAAGAGAATAAGGTGTGAGGAGGGGTGTGTGTGTGATGAATGATTCTTGCATTAAGAAGTCAAAGCAGCAGGAAAAACGATGGCAGAAAGGAAGTGGGGGGGGACAAAAAGGGGGAGAAAGAAGCTAAGAGCCAGAGAGGGAGAGCTGTGAAGGTCAGGGGAATTGTCACACAGCTACAGTGGGTGTTTTCATCCAAATTAATTGTGATTTATTCGAGTAATTAAGTCTAAAAAGAACGAAGAACGGCTTGTAATCAGCACAAGCTTTTTAATATATTCAAAGAAATATGACATGAAAAACACTTGCGAAATAAAATCATTTCTTAGTCGCTGTTTTTATCATTTCCTTTTGCGATCACACATTTTTTCTGGATAAGCTCCGACGGTCACTGTGTATTTATTGATTTTGATATTTGTCCCCCTTTCCCCTCCTATTGATTCCTATTTCGATTCGAACTGTTTGCACATTAGATGGATCCTAATTTGAATTCCATACAGAGAGCGTATGTTTGTATGTTTGTTTTGTATATTTTAAAAGCCACAATAATAATAATGCATAATTCGAAGTCAGGAAGTGTGTCTTTTTCGATTGGATTTGTAAACCCTTCAAGTGAGAGATAGCTTGGATGTTTCTTCTCCCATTTTATGAGGTGTGTCGCCTATTTGCACCCACTGTCTGTCTGTTTGTAAGCCAAGATTGTTGTTGTGCACATCCAATACAGTTCTTCTTCGTGGAATACTGGAATACTGGAATACTAAAACTAAAAAAGAAACATGAAAGTTATTCACACCACACACACATATGGAACACACGTATTTATTATTCATATTAATTTTCATACACATTCGCTGGTGTATATACATAGATAGAGATACATATGTATCTATATGTACATATGTAATTTGGAATCAGTTTTCATTGCTTTGTCTTGTTGCGCCGCTTGCTTCCAGCTCCACTCCCCTCTTTGGCCATTTATTCTGTTTATTTGTTCGGCGGCTTGGCTTCGGTTTTGCTTTTGGTATGGCTTTTGGTTAGTTTATTTTATTCATATTGTGTATACAATTTTTTCCATTTCATTTCAACGAGCGTTTCATATTTTTGTCCGTCGCCGTCGCCGCTCGATGGAATTTCTTCTTGCCTTGTCTTATGTTTCGTATTTCTTCATTTTATTTCATTTCATTGGGTTTCCTACTTTGCGTTGCTTATTCGCTTTGGCTTTTGTAAAATAATTTACCGTTTGAATTGTTGTTTGCCCAACCTCCCCCCCGTACCACCTCATTTTCTCCTTCTTCTTCTTCTGCTTCTTCTTCTTTAATAGAAGTGTATATTTCCCCGGTTGTGTTTGTTTTCTTTTTTGTATGTATAATTCATATGTTTGACTTAATTCCATACATTTTTCCTTTACTTTACAACTTTATGCGGTGTCTTGACTCTCTTCTCTTGGCTCTTCCGTCTCTCTAAGCTCTCTTTGTCCCCACTTCCCGCTTCCCACTTCCCACTCCCGTTGTTGTGGTTGTTGTATTCGGCTTAGACGTTCGTTGGCCCCACCAGAAGTCAGGGGGGGTGTAGTAAGGGGTGAGAAGTGAAGCGGGTGAGCTCAGCACGTGAATGTGAATGGGGTGGCTCTCTCAGTGTGTTTTTGCACTGCTTTACTTCGCCTGTGTGTGCTGCTCCCCTATCCCCACCCACCCCAACATTATTCGCATTTGTGTTTCCAATTCATGTGCATATTTCAATTTGATTTTCTCCTTATGTGTGTATGTGTATGGTGGAGTGTGGAGTGTGGAGTGTGCTTTTCCTCAAATCGCTTGAAATGCTGCAATTTTCTGGTTTATTTGTGCAATTTTCCCACTTGAGTAGATTATGTTGCCAATTCAAGGAATTCCATATGGTGTCTCTTTCTCTCTCTGTCTCTGATTCATTCATGTAACGGTATGCGGGTGTTAGTTGGTTAGATCTGGCAACGCCGGACGTTAGGAAACCGTTACTTGCTAGGTTAGGTTAATCCTTTTTGGCCACACTTAAAGTTGCCTTAACCCTTTGTTTTTGTGGCTCTCAGATCAGCAAAAATGACACCCTGCCGCAGCAGGTGTGCGTCGACTGCGCCCAGCTGACCATCTCGGCGTGCCAGCTGAAGAAGAAGTGCGAGGAGGCGGACCACTTCTATCGCCAGCAGCTGCTGCCCCGTCGACAGAAAATCGAGGGCGCAGATCCGCTGGAGGTTAGCTCCGCCGCCGCTGCTGCTGCCGCCGACCAGGCCAAGAGCAGCGGCTGCAGCAGCGGCAGCGGCAGCAGCAGTGGCAGCGGCAGCAGCTCCACTAGCAGCAGTTCCTCCTCCGACGACGATGACGAGGAGGAGGAGGAGGATAATGATAATGATAACGAACAGGACAATGCCGGAGGCGGCGCTTCGCACAAGCGTTTGCCCAATGGCCATGGCATTAATGGCCACCTCAAGCACGTGGATCGTGCGGAAGAAGATGATCAGGATCAGGATCAGGAGCAGGATCAGGAGCATGATGAGCACGACAACGAGCTGGAAGCAGTGGAAGAGGAGGACGATGACGAGTTGGCGGAGGGTCAGCGCAACGGTGTAGAGTTGGTCGTAGCCAAGCCGGATGAGATGGGGGAGCTGAATCCGTTGGAACATCATCAGCATCACCACACCGACGACGATGGCGAGATTACCGGCCATGGCGTGCACTCCAAGGACCCGCCGTTCGACATTAACTCGATCCGGCTGATGCAGGAGTACATGCAGCATCAGATGAACAAGTTCCCCAATGGCCAGACGGGCCAGGACATGGACCTGGATCTCGACCAGCAGCAGCAGCAGTTGCATAACCAGCAGGACGACGTTGATGAGGACGACGAGGACATGTCGCTGCCGCTGATACCAGAGATTGAGCTTATTACGCCGGGCGATGAGCCACCGCCTCCAGAGGGCAATGGCCTGGCACTCAATGGCGTGGTCCAGGGATTGGGCGGCCCGGGTTTCCAGTGTCCGCACTGCTATCAGATCTTCGAGATGCGGCAGATCCTCAAGGCGCACATGCAGAGCGTGCATGGTGCCCCGGGACCGGTGTACGAGTGCAGCAATTGCCGCAAGACCTACTTCTACAAGCGCTTCCTGGAGAAGCACATCCGCCGTGGACGTTGCGTCAAGAAGCGTCGCAATCAAACGTAAGTTAAAGGCTGGATTCCACGATTCCTTGGTTTTATATTCTTTTATTCTCTTCTGTATCAGTCGTCCCATGCAGTGCTCGGATTGCCATGTCCTCTTTCCCACGGGCCACCATCTCGGCTGGCACAAGCGCACCGGATGTCCTTCAAAGGCGGCCAAAATGTACGTATCCTCTATACATCTGCTTGAAATTATATAACTTATTTAATTTATCTATAACTTTAGGCCCCTGCAGCAGCTATTTAAGCAAAATATTGTGCAGTTTAATAATTTTCCCAAGCGTATAGCTGCGGGAGGTGGAGTAGCCGTTGGCGGAGGAGCAGCAGCAACCCGCAAGCCCATAGCTCCCGAACTTCATGTGATTAACAATCGCAAGTAAGAACTAGTAGAAGCCCATAAGGATCTCCTCCCTCTAACATTGAATTCCTATATATTTCAGGCTGGGATTGGTGAACAAGCGCAAGGGGCGCACTCGCATCAAGCTGGATGCCAAGAAGATAGCGCTGGCCAAGCAGCTGATATTGCGCGAGGCCACCACAACGGTGATCGCCAACGAACTGAACATTTCGCGCACCTTTGCCTGGCGCCTGCGCAAGAGTTTGGTCAATGGGGTCAGCTTGCACGAGCGCGTGGTGGATCCCTCCCAAGAGGATCCACATCAGCAGCAGCAGCAACAGCACCTGCAGCAGTTGCAGCAGCAACACCATCATCATCATCACCAGCAGCAGCAGCAGCAAGTCCATAAGCAAGAGGAGCTGGAGCGCGAGCGAGAGCATCAGCATTTGAATCTGCCATATGGTCACCTGGGACTGGGCCTCATCAAGGAGGAGCAGCAGGACAGCGAGGATGAGCAGCAGCAGCATCACCATCAGCATCAGCACCACCACCAAGTCGGCTTGATGGACGAGTACGGAGCAGACGAGATTGGGGCCGAGGAGACTGCTGGCTATATGGGCGATGAGGATGCCGTTTCCGGATTGCTTCACAATGGCTATGATCCTGATTCCGATCCCATTGAGCACGATCCCTTCGAAGGAACCAACGCCACCACCGACAATGAGCGACATTCCAACGGGCGGCGTCCCGGCTCGATTTCGCCAGCGGTACCAGTTCCGGTGCAAGTCCATGCGGCCACGCGTCCGGAAGTGGAGGCCTACAAGCGTCTGTTGGCCGAATCCCAGCACTTTCCCCACATTGTCAATGCCCAGCAATTGCAGCTGCAGCAGCAACAGCAGCAGCAGCGGGAGCGGGAAAGGGAGCGGGAGAGGGAGCGGGAAAGGGAACGGGAGCAGATGCAGCATCAGCAGCAAAAGGCACACAATGGAGGAATGCCCATGCTAAGACGTTATCCAAGCGCCGTTATGTAAGCATTACATATTTTTATACATATTTAAAATGTCGATCTAATTGTAAACTCTAATTGCATCCTTACAGGAACGCTTTGCCCGTCAACCTGTCTCTGCGCTCCATGCCGCCGCACATGAACAGCAACGAAAGGTGAGTGTGTGTAACTCATGCAAGATCATGTCAGAGAATATCGTTATATCAATTCTATAAAGGTTTCTTCACGCAAATATCAATATTTAAATTGTTAAAAGCCACATATTTCGATATTTAAATTCGGCTTAAATTAACGATATTTTCGATCATTTCGGACATTCCCCGTCAATATACAGATCATGCTTCTATATATATGTATTTCATATCCCCCACAGCAATGGCAGTTCCAGCAGCAACACTGCAGCTCCTCTACCCGTTGCTGCGGCCTCCTCCTCGTCCACAACGACCACGCCAACCGGCAAGAAGCCCCGCAAGCCGAACGTTTTCATCGATGATGAGAAATATGCCATGGCCAAGTTGCTGGTGGCCCAAAATTCATCGACCATGGAGATAGCCCGAGCTCTCAATGTATCCCAGATGACGGCCTGGAAAGTGCGCGATGCCATTCTTAAGGGAGTGCCGCTCTCCTATCGCAACAAGCGAGCCGATGGCAGGCATGCCGAGGAGCAGCTTACGGCCAAGGAGCAACAGCAGCAGCAACAACAGCAGCAGCAGCAGCATGAGCAACGCCAGCAGGAGCTGCAGCAGCAGCAGCAACGCCAGCAGGAGCTGCAGCAGCAGCAAGAGTTGCAGCGCCAACAGCTAGAGCAAATGGAGATGATAAAGCAACAGCAGCAGCGTCAGCAGCAACAGCAGCAGCAGCAGCAGGAATTGCTGCTTCAGCAGCAGCAGCAGCAACAGATGCGTCACCACTCCCCAGCAGCAGCAGCAGCAGCAGTATCGGCGGCGGACACATCACATCACTATCAACAGCAGGCCAAGGCGCTGCATCCGCGACGCCGCCTAAAGGCCGCCGAACGCGAGCTGCGCGACAAGGAGATCACGCGCGAGATACTCGAGCTGATCAAGGAGGATAGCAACATACAGTACTGGAAGGTATCCGCTCGCTTGGCTGAGAAAGGCATCAATATATCCCCCTCGTCCGTCTGCCAGAAGCTCAAATCGATGGGCATTCATCGTCGCTGGAAGCCGGGCGACAAGCCGCCCATGCTGGCCATCAGTCAGCTTAAAGCGGCCACTGCAGCGGCAGCAGCGGCGGCAGCAGCAGCAGCAGCGGCTGCCGGCCTGTCAGGCGGAGGGGTCCCAGGAGTCCCAGGCGGCGGTGGAGGAGTTCCTGCCGCCGGTGGCTTTGGGTTGGCCGCTGATGATGGTTATGAGCCGCAGCAGTTTGACATGGGTGGGCCACACTTTCTGAGTGCCTTTACGCGTTAAAGCAGCAGCAGCAGCAGTGTAGATCTAGACACTACACATGGGATTCAAGTAAATGAGAGAAAGGAATTAAGCTTGGGACAATTCCCGGGAACAGTTGCCTCCAGATGGAGCTATATATATATGTAGAGAAAGAGAAGGGGGAGAGAAAAAGAGAGAGAGACAGAGAGATGGTAGGAAATTAATTTTTCGATCTACAGTCTCGTCTTTTTTTTCGTTTCGAGTTGATATTCTCTCTTTTCATAAGTTTGCTTTCAGTTTTCTTTTGTTTTCCTTGCAACTGCATACACACATATATACTAATATGTATATATATATATACCACACATGAATCAAAACACTTCAACTTGTATTTTTATATAGTATTTGCTTCTTATTTGTATTTTGTAACCGATATGAGATAGATATATATTGTACGTTTCTGTATTAGATTTATGTACACATGTATATCCCATATATGTATATATATACATACATATATACACACACATGCCCATTCCAAGACGAGGAACCATTCATAGAGCCCTTCCCTTCACCCCTTGAGCAGCTTCTTCCACCCAAAACAACAAAAAAAAAAGAGAAAATACAAAAAAAGAACCCTCCATGGAGACACACACTTAGCCGATAGTTCTTATTACGTTAGTCGTACGCACTACATTACATATACATAAACATATTTATTGATGGCATTATTCAGTACTGAACTTTAAGTTAGTTAGATTATTGAAGGCATCAAAGCACGAGTAATTAAACCATCAGAACAAGACAAGGAAGCAGAACAAAGCAGCAGCTAGACCAGGCAGGTGAGAGGGGGAAACTAGCGACATAAGTGCAATTATAAACTAGAAACCAGAGCAGAGATGCAATGAAAAGCGGTATTAGGCAGAGAATGTGAAACATTAGCCGGGGAGGAAGAGGGGGAAGCAGAGAGAAGGTTGTGCAGCTTGCCTATAATTCCCAACTTCATTTTCCGCGACCAGCAAATGCTCCTCGTGCAATTCCAACACTATGCCAGCCTCCATCCAAGCCCCATTCAATGTGGAGGCAAGACCAGAGATCAGTGTTAAACATAAAGAATAAGTAAAAAGATAGAAAAGAATACAAAAATAAACATCGTAGCCAATTGATAGTTAAAAATGAGAGAAAAAACCCACAAAAGAACAAAGCAAAAATCAAGACAAGGAGGACTCAGAACTGTATTTATTTACAGACGATTTAGTAGGTATGTTATTTTAATTTCCATTTTTGTTGAAACAAACGAAGAATTGCATTTGTCCTGCGATTTATTTTTGGATAGCTTTTAAGGCTTTTAAGCGTAGAGCAAAAGAGATAGAGACACGGCGAGAGAAAGAGAGAGAGTTGAAATAGTTTCAATATTTTTTTTTTTTTTTATTTAGCAATTAATAATTTTAATTTTGATGCAATTTGAAATTGTAACTGCTTTTTCAACAATCAATCCACTCTATAAATGATTCCCTCCCTCCAAGAAACCCTCACACACACCAAACACACACACACACCACTAAGCGCAAGCGGGCTAACGAACTGTGCAAAGTATTTTCTATATGCATTACTCTATATATACATATATATATATATAAATGAATAACCATAAACAACAAAAATATGTAACGTTTAAATACGCAAACTACATTTATTAAGTAATTTGTTTTTTTTTTTACCTTTTTTTTTGTATTTATTAGCAGCAGCTTTTAAAAAATAATCATAGAATTATGTATTTTTTTTGTATGAAATACAAAGAAGAATATCGTTTAATTAAAAAAAAAATAAATATATTAAAAGCGTATATACTCGTAAGGATCCATTGCAAGCAGCATCAAACAAATAGAACTGACGTGCCTATGTAGCGATTAAATCTGACACCCACACACCACACACACCACACACACACACACACACACACCTAGAGAGAAACTGATGTAATGCATAAACAAATAATCATTCCAAAATGTCATATAAAGGATGAAAAAAAAAAAACAAAAAAAAAAACAAGGACATTATATATGATTACATAAATGTAGCAGAATATATATATATATGAAACATGCTCTATATATATGTATATTTTTTATTAAATATTCCATTTGAAAAAAATTACAACTGTGTTGTGTTGTTTATTTTTGGTTAAAAGTTAGATAAATCATTTGGCGAGTCTCCGCAAAATACGCTAAGTATATCTGTGAGAATTTGCTAATTCATATCTATTTTATGGAAAAGTCTTATTTCCTTAAAAAAAATATGTTTCATAAATAATAGAAAATTTGATAAAACTCTTTATATTTCGATTCCTGCTCGGGCGCCAATGCATTGATTTTTGTTATATTTTATACCCTTGCAGGGTATTGTAATTTCAGTCAGAAGCTTGAAACACGGTAAAGGAATCATTTCCGACCCCATAAATCATATATATTCTTGATCAGCATTAACAGCCGAATCGATCTAGCCATGTTTGATAGAAAAAAAATTTTTGAATTTTTTTTTTCAAAAATTTGCAATAAAATTTTATATGCGAAACTGTCAAAATTTGACAAAAATTTAAGTTGCTTAAATTTTAAAACTTAGTATGCAGATTTGTTAACCTTATAAAAACTAGCACAGAACAGCTTTTCGAATGGAATTTACTGCATTTTTGGCTTAGTTATGAGATTTTTAAGCTTTGATAAATCGAAAATATTGTCATATAAAAATATAGATAAATATCGGCCCATATCAGAAGATTAAAAAGGTTGAAGGAGTCATTTCCGACACCATAAATCATATATATTCTTGATTAGCATCAACAGCCGAATCGATCTAGCCATGTTTCAAAAAAAAATAAATTTTTTAATTTTTTTTCAAAAATTTTCAATTATATTTTATATTGTGAAGCTGTTGAAATTTGACAAAAATTTAAGTTGCTTAAATTTTAAAACTCAGTATGCAGATTTGTTAACCTTATAAAAACTAGTACAGAACAGCTTTCCGAAAGGAAATTAATGCATTTTTGGCTTAGTTATGAGTTTTTTAAATGTTGGTATATCGAAAATATTGTCATAAAAATATAAAGAAATATCGGCCCAAATAATGGTATCATAATTTTAGTCAGAAGCCTAAAACGATATGAAGGAGTCATTTCCGACCCCATAAATCATATATATTCTTGATCAGCATCAACAGCCGAATCGATCTAGCCATGTTTAATGGAAAAAAATTTTTTAAATTTTTTTTTTCAAAAATTTTCATTTAAATTTTATATTGTGAACCTTTCAAAATTTGACAAAAATTTAATTTATTTAAATTCTAAAACTCAGTATGCAGATTTGTTAACCTCATAAAAACTAGCACAGAACAGGTTTCCGAATGGAAATTAATGCATTTTTGGCTTAGTTATGAGTTTTTTAAATATTGATATATCGAAAATATTGTCATATAAAAATATAGATAAATATCGGCCCAAGAATGGTATTATAGTTTTAGTCAGAAGATTAAAAAGGTATGAAGGAGTCATTTCCGACCCCATAAATCATATATATTCTTGATCAGCATCAACAGCCGAATCGATCTAGCCATGTTTAAAAAAAAATAAATTTTTTAATTTTTTTTTCAAAAATTTTCGATTATATTTTATATCGTGAAACTGTCGAAATTTGACAAAAATTGAATTTGCTTAATTTTCAAAACTCGGTATGCAGATTTGTTAACCTTATAAAAACTAGCACAGAACAGCTTTCCGAATGGAAATTAATGCATTTTTGGCTTAGTTATGAGATTTTTAAACCTTGATTTTTAGAACAATTGTTCTATAATATTATTAATAAATATCGTTTCAAATTATTGGACTAAAATTTCAGTAAGAAGCATTAAAGGCCGTGAAGGAATCATTTCCGACCCTATAAATCATATATATTCTTAATCAGCATCAACAGCCGAATCGATCAAGCCATGTTTGGGGAAAAAAAAATTTTTTAATTTTTTTTTCAAAGATTTTCATTTAAATTTTATATTGTGAACCTGTCAAAATTTTACAAAAACTTAAGTTGCTTAAATTTTAAAACTTAGTATGCAGATTTGTTAACACTATAAAAACTAGCACAGAACAGCTTTCCGAATGGAAATTAATGCATTTTTGGCTTAGTTATGAGTTTTTTAACTTTGATACATCGAAAATATTGTCATATAAAAATATAGATAAATATCGGCCCAAGAATGGTATTATAGTTTTAGTCAGAAGATTAAAAAGGTATGAAGGAGTCATTTCCGACCCCATAAATCATATATATTCTTGATCAGCATCAAAAGCCAAGTCGATCTAGCCATGTCCGAAGGAATTTTTTTTTTTGAAAATTTTTTCAACATTTTTTATAAGGGATTACATCGTTAACATTTTGAAAAAATGATAAAAATTAAAATTTTTTTTAAATGTTAAATTGAGTATGCAGAATTATTACCTTAATAAAAACCAACATATCAAAGCTCTCCGAATTAAAATAAATTCATTTTTAGCTTAGTTATAAGATTTTTGAAAATGCCTGTTAACGATGTGCAAAACAATGTTTATGTTCATTAACAAAATAATAAGGAAGACATTTTAATCCAATTCTCTGTGGTAGATTTTCCCTCAAAGATTTATGCGACACCCGCCAAATGTTCTGGATTCGGGATTTAATTTTTTATGACTATCAAACATATAGAATATATAGCTTAATTATTTTCGCATTTGTGACGCAAATCAAATTGGAAATTTGTTTGGGATCTGTACCTATTTGTGAACTGAAACATCGCACACACACGCACGAAGCTGTAGTGTTTGCACGTGTTGATCTAGTTAGGATCTATCCTCTCCACGGAATACCTTATATATGTCATATTTATTTTATCTATTTTTATTAGTGTGTCGGCGAATCTCTTTGAGACGGACAGTCATGCACTGTCGTCCAGTTCTGTTTAGTTTAGTTTGGATAAATAAACACAAATACCTATTGTGCTGGGGGTTCGGGGAAATGTATTTATTTAATTAACGCTTACTCTGGCCCCGTCAATATTTCTTTTTCCGGCGATATTCGTTGAGCAAATAAAGATTATTAGGCAAGTCGCGTGTTATATTGCACAGATGTGCGATGGCATCGGGCTCTCGAGTTCTCTTGGTTGATTTCTATACAAGAATAGATCAAGATTAAGTCCAAAATTATTACAGCTGATAAAAAAACCCCTAAAACCTTTAGTAAAAACAACTCTTGTTGAGGTTTGATCATTTTTTATTAGGGTTTTTGTTGTATGTTTGTATATATGTAGCGTAACTTTTAATAACGTAACTAAATTTTACAAATATTCTTTCACTTCCTGTGCTTTGGTCCTACATGACGACGAAAAAAAACAAAAAAAAATTCATAGTATAGATATATATTATATATGTTATAGAAAATGGGTTTCTTGGTAGATAATATGTTTAATATTTAGATAAAGTTATATACGTATGTGTTTTACATAATAACAACAATAACGGACAGCAGGGGGAAGCGGGGGGCACAGCCGGGTCCTAGTTTCTCAGATCTCTGGCTTTTCTATTCGGGGAATCCCCTGGACCTGGGCCAGGGACCTCTGCGAGCCCCTCGCTGCTTTGCTGCTGCTTCAGCCGGCGCCGGCGCTTGCCAAAATATAATATATAATATTTTATATATTACTCACTATCGCTACTACTCAAAATACATATCGTACATCGATCGCAATCGATCCTACCTGCTATATCTTCTCGCTGGCTTGGGGTTTTCCTCTACATTTTTGCATCGAACTGGCCAGCGAGGGAAGGCGCCATCTGAGGTCTATCGCCTATCGTCTATCGACACTCCTTTCTTTTTCTCTTTAAATATATATTAGTTTTTTTGTTATAGTTTTTTTTTGTTTTTGGTTTAAAAATTAGCTGGAATACTTGGGGCTCCTTCAGATGGACACTTTCAGCGCTGCCAGTGGCGATTTTGGTTTGTGTTTTGGTCGTTTAAATTCCGAAAGATAGATTGATTATATCGGTAGGTAGATAGATTTATCGCTATCGCTATCGTTAAATAATTACTGACGATACAATTAGTCGTGTATTGCAGCACACACACCATATATACACAGGATGTACCCCGCTTTATGTGGCGAGGCGGCCAAAAATTGGAAATTACTTATGGGTTTTACACAAAAAAAAAAGTATTAAATGGGTTCTACTATTGCCGATTTTGGAGAGAGAAAAAATAAACAATAAAACAGGATATATGATTAAAGGTTAAAGATCAAACAGATGCGGTTCGGGAATCTCAATCCTAAGTGCGTTTTAAAACTCAGTGATATCCAAGAGATATCCTTGAATATCTCCCAAATATCACCTCAAAGTGTGTGGATTTATAACATCTGTGTAACCACATCCGCGGATCCTTTAACAAATAACTATCATATCCGTTTTCTGAGAATGGGGAGACTGTTGATAAGTTATTAGTGGCTTGGATTGGATTGGGTTGGTGATTAATTGAGCTCCTTGCGCGTCGTGTTGGGCAGAAGCAGGCACATGAGGCCGCCGCCGATGAGCAGGCCCGACACGATGAACGTCGGCGAGGGACAGTAGTTGTCCAGCAGCTGGGCGATGACGATGTTGCCAATGATGCCGCCCAGGCGGGCGGCCACCATAGAGATGGCCACGCCGGTGGCCCGGAGCTTGGTGGGGAATACTTCGGTGATGAGGCAGTCGAGGGCCGCATTGGCCGCCGAAATGGCGCCGCTGAAGATGGCCGAGACGACCAGATTCTGAACGGAGCTGCGCACAAAGTACATCAGCGCCGAGCAGATGCCGGCGGTCATGGTGCCGGCAATGAGGAAGAACTTCCGGCCGAGCATGTCCATGCCGAGGATGGCCAGCAGGTTGGCGGGCAGGGCCGAGGCCAGCGAGATGAGCGACTCCATGAACACCGACTGGGGGATCTCCGAGGAGCAAGTGCCGTTGCTGCTCTCCTGGTTGGCAATGCTAACCACATAGTCGGTGACCGTGCAGACGCCGGCGGACTTGCCCGGGAAGGCCTTCTCGTACTCCTCGAAGCGGTTGAAGAGCTCCGGGAACCACATCAACAGGCCGTAGTAGCCAATGTGGAATGTAAAGTTGATCGTGATCGAGACGATGGTGAAGCGCAGGATGGGCGACTTGAACAGGGCGCGACTGTGGTCCACCATTCCACTGATCATCCTTGAATACTTGTTCTTCACATTGGCCGTGCTCTCCAGCAGCTTCTCGTCCACCTCCAGGTCGTAGACCATGTACTCGTCCGGGCGGCGCTTGGTGTTCGTCACGAAGATCCCGCGGAAGATGGCCAGGGCGCGATCCTTCTTGCCGCGCGTCAGCAGGAACTTGGGCGATTCGGGCAGATAGAAGAGCAGGAAGCCGACCAGGAACGAGGGCAGCGAGCAGACCAGCAGGAAGATGCGCCACGAGTTGTATGTGAAGTACGGCGTCATGAAGCCAATGCTGGTGGGGATGATCAGCCAGGCCAGGCTGGCCACGAACAGGTTGCCGAATGTCCAGAAGGCGGCCATGAAGCTCAGCATGGAGCCGCGCTTGGCCTTCGGCTGGAACTCGGCAAAGTACGACCAGATCACAGGACCACTGCCGCCCAAACTGAAAGCAATTAGAATTAGGTAATGATTAGTGATGATTTAGACTTCAAATCTATATAAAAAGGTTCTTTTCACCTACTTATTTCCCACTCACAGCTTAATATATTTATGATTTTATGGTTTCTCCCACACAATCTTTTCAAATCATTTTCAAATTGTCAATTTGGACTTAAAACAAACTGATTAGCAATTATTTTTCCCTACTATACATGTCATACATGGCGTATGCGTAATATTTTCTGCTTAGAAATGCCATATTACGTATACGCATTACGTATACGCAGGTCTTTTAATATAAGCATGATAAAAATTCACAAAAAATCCAACAAATTCATTCTCTTAGAAGTTAATCGGAATAATTAACAAGGGATTGATAAAATTATTGATGATGCTGATCATGAAAGATACTAGGGAATTAGTAACTATGAAAGAACTGTTCGTTCTTTTGGATTGACTGATCAATTTACATTCAAACAGGAAAAGAGAAGAATCTCAAATGATAATCCTTAAAAGGGAAATTCCATAGCAACAATATATTGCAAAATAATGGGTTAATTAGCAGACGATTGGCAAAAATAATAATGAGGGGAAACCGAGTGACTAAGCGTCATCCATGTAACCAGAGGGGGGCCAAGGCCTGCGCCGAGAGATTTTCCCTTTTTGTGTTTTGGTTACTTTATTTTTTTTTTCATTTTGGGCTTTTTGGATGTTGGATTCGAGCCTTTAATTAGCATAAACAGTCACGATATTGCGGCTCAAATATTGTTGCTGTTATTTATAACAGAGGTAATTGAATTAACACTTTGCCCCGCTGTGGGTCCGGGCCCGTGTGTCACTCGATCCACACTAGCCACCGAAGTCGAAGATATATGTGCATATATCGACGAGTATGAAGAGTAGATTCTCATCGTTTCGGTATTTTTGGCACATCCAATAAGGCAACAAGGCTATTATTTGATGTCTTCAACAAGTCAGGGGACATTTTGTGGGAATTTCGGCTGTCGAACTTTAATTGATTGGCGGGGAAAACCCGTGAGAAATATATTGCTGATTTAAAAATTTATTTCTTAGGGTATTATCTCGAATTTTTATAGAAAAGGGTGCCATTTGTAAAGCTCTAACATCTAAAAGATATCTAATATCCGAGAGATCTTGAATCCTTTCGTTTGCATACGTTTTGTATGCTTCAAAAGGTTATACTTGTAGTGAATTTTAATTGTTTAAACAAATAAGGATATAAGATACTTACGCTGCACCATTGAGGAACCGGAACAGCATGAAGAAGCTGTAGGTCTGCGAGAAGGACGAGGCGACAATGCAGAGGGCATTCATGAACGAGATGACAATGAGGACCTTCTTGCGTCCAAAGCTGTCCGCAATGCTGCCCCAGAAGTAGGCGCCCACCATCATGCCGATGAAAATGATCGAGTTGAGCCAGCCCTTCGTCTCCGTGTTGAGGTCCAGGTCGCACTCCGCCGAGGGCAGGATGAAGGACATCGAGATGACGTCCATCTCCTCGGAGGTGCTGACCAGGCCGCAGATGGCCAGCAGTATGTAGTGGAACTTGCCATAGCCGCACAGCTCGATGGCCCGCTCGAAGTTGGCCACTATCGGAGTGGTCGGTTCCGGCAGCGGTGCCGACTTCTTGCGCCCCTTGGCCCCCGGGCCCCCGGCCGGACCGCGTCCATCGGGTGCATCTCCGCCGGCGGCACGCTCTACGTCCTGCGGCTGCTGCTTGCCATTGGCATGGTTGTCCGGCTCGTAGCCGCGGTTGTCCGCCGCGAACTGATACTCCGGCTGCTTGGCTCCGGTGCCCAGCGAATACGGCTGGATGATCGCTCGGTTGTCGATGTGGCTCGCGTTCGAGGCGATCGAGTTCGTCTGGCCAGCGGGTTGGTGGTGGCCAGCGTTGGCGTTGGTGGCTTGGTTGCTTGCTGCGCTTTGGTTGTAGTTTGGTTGTAGTCCAGCTTCTACATTATAGGCTGTGGATACACGGATTTAAGATATGGGAGAGCGATGAGAAAAAGGCTTTGAAAACTACTAAATAAGTAATATTTATATTACTTGCAGGGTAATATAATGAAAGCCTTGCAAGGATATTATTATTTCAGTCGAAAGCTTGTAACGATGTCAAGGAGTCATTTCCGACCCTATAAATCATATATATTCTTGATCAGCATCAACAGCCGAGTCGATCTATGCAACTCCGGCAGAAAAACAAATTTTGAAATTTTTTCAAATTTTTATAATCGTTAAAATTGTCAAAAATTGATCAAAAATGTCAATTATTTTACATTTTGAATTGAGTATAGAGATTTAATAACCTTATACAAAATAACATAGGAATGGTTTTCGAAGTGAAATTAATGCATTTTTGGCTTAGTTATGAATTTTTTAAGGTTTGATTTGTCGAAAATTATCGATAAATATCGATTCAAAGATTGTGAATATTTTAAGCTAAGTTCGATCCTACAATTACATTGCAAACTGCAAAGATAGTTCTCTTTCTTGTTTTAGTTTGAAGTTAGTAACTCAGAGAAGGAGCCAGTTCGGACCCTTTAAGTTATATATTTATATTCTAGATCAGATCTATATTTTCTTTTCTTTATAACTAGTTGTTTTAATATTTATGTTCATATACTTATATATACTTACATTCGCTTTTGCCCTTTGCGGAATCACCTTCTACCATTCTATAGTTCAGGGGTTTGTTGGCTTCTTGTGCGCGTAGCAAAAAGGAAATGGGAAAAATGTCGGTTTTGGTTTTCGGTTTTCCTTGTTTTTGTATGTGTTTCTAAGCTCTGCTTAGACGACGGGTACAGTTGTGTCTGCCTCGCTTAGCGATCTGCAATGATGATGAATGAAGGAGAGGTTTATCGATTAGTTATCGGTATCGAGAGCGGGTTAAATGGAAGCAATTGGACGCAATTGAGCTGAATGACTCTGAAAAGTGAACGAGACGAGGCGAGACTCCTCTGCCATCGACATCTAATTGGCGGCACAAACAACAGTCCGTAATTGATTAATAAAAAATTATGCCCCCGAAATAGTCGCGAGCACGAGAATTAAGCAAGGCGTGAAAAACCCCCTCTGCCTCTGCAATTTTTGATTAATAAACAACTGAGGGGGAATGTGTGTGGGGCGCTAAATGCGTTCCAAATAGTTGAATGTCACTGGAGAGCAGGCATGGGCGCCACCCCCTATAAATTCCTTTTAGTTCTCAAAATTTTCCAACGCTAAACTAAGTTAATCTTAATAATAAAAAGCTTGTAAAATATATTAATTTAAATTAAGCTTGACCCCCTTTATTTCCCACATTACCCCTTCCATGGGCCCACTTCCTCTTTCCCATCTTCCACTCCCTTCCAGCGTTTTCGGCTTCCCACCGATCCACCGTTACGCGCTGTTAAGGCAGCACTGTTATAATCGATGTCATGTTATGCACAAAGATGCTCTCAAGCGGAGCGT
This sequence comes from Drosophila bunnanda, assembly GCA_035046265.1. Lineage (NCBI taxonomy): Eukaryota > Metazoa > Arthropoda > Insecta > Diptera > Drosophilidae > Drosophila > Drosophila bunnanda. The sequence continues at coordinate 1,956,791 of JAWNOB010000083.1, read as the reverse complement.
GGTCACTTAGCCAAAGTCGCTGTTTTTCGACCATTAGGCCAGTTTACAACATGTTCAATAAATAGCCATTTAGGCAATTGCCAGTCACGTGCTGCCTCCAACTTGGCGCACAGAGAGAGCGAGAGAAAAAAGGCCTTCCGGTGAGCAGCTGTCAATTAACAGAGAAGCAATGGGAACTGCTTCAATCTCTCTCCTTGTGCGACTTCTCTTGCCTTTTCTCCTGCACTCTCACCGACAATTTTTCACTTCAATTTGTGATTTATCGCGGCATTCTTTCACTTTATTCATTAGTCAAAAGCAACAACATTTATTCGATTCGATTCGATTCAATTCGCATTGAACCTGAAACTGAAACTGTCCAGATGACAGCCAATGCACGCATGTGCAAAGTGCATTGAAGGAGAACAGGAACCGAAAGCGCAACGGAATGCACTGGCAAAAAAAAGGTGATGTCACTCAAAAAACAAAAAACCTCTTCTGGGTTTAATATAATATTTATGAAATTGATTTAGGAATATGAAAGATCTTCCTATTGTAGGAGCAAGTTTCACAGCAGTCAGCCAATGGCCGTCACTCCTGGCTGGCTTCGTTCCATTCCCATGGCGTTCCGCTGCGCAATCGAGTTCGACATCATAAACAAATTGCAGCGTTAATAGCCAACAATTAACCATGTTTAATATGAATATATGCTGATTTATGCCCTGGACGCCCACGCTGCTTCCGCAGTCCAGTCCAGACAGTTTTGCAGCCCAGCCCTTCACCTGGCCTTGGTACCACTCTCCACTCTCCGCTCTCCACTCTCCACCGCCACCTACATTTCCATTTCCCCTGCGATGCTCCATAGAGCTAGATTCTAGGCTGATGAAATGTACAGTCGCCACTCGCTACCAGTAATTTGTTCATTAAATAGATAAATGTCTACACCCATAGGTCACTCACTTAAGTGGCCATAAAATCTATAAACAAACTATAGCTGCCTGCGGCTCATTAACAACTTTGTTGTTGCCAAGTTGTCAGCTGTAACTTAGGTTTTCTATTACACTCTGTACTATTCCCGAAAGAAGAGTTCCATGTACGGAAGCTGGACTGTATGGATAGCGCCATAAAACGCACTCGTTTCCAGTTTGCTGCCTAACAAGTCGTCCCTCGGTCGCCGCATTATAATGATTGTCTTTTCCAATCGCAATTAAAGCAGCGCAACTGGAAAAACTGCGTGTGAATGGAGCATTCCGGATTGCTTGGTCTCGGGTCCCAGCATTATTTACATTGCATTGATACGCTCGCCAAGGCGCCCCAATGTCATCGGATGCATTTATGGTTTAGTTCAGCTTCGATTTTGCATTATTATTTGCGCCTTTTGCATATCTCACATTGATTAGCACATAAAAGTGAGCTCGAGATCGTATCGGAAACTCATCAAATGGGAAAAAATGTGAAGAGAAAAACTACTTCTCATCATATCGATTACCAGAGCAGTGCGAAAATTGTTAAATCTGATTCATGGGCTTACTTCAAAGCCTTCCAGACTTTGTGTTCCTCTTCAAGTTCAAGGCCCTTGGGGTCTGTTTCGAAAAGGTTCAATAAAACAATGAGTCAATATCAATATTGAACCAATTAACAGACAGAATTTATAAAAAAACCATATCAGAGTTCAATGATACCATTCGTAGCTACTTCAAGTTGAGCCTTTTTAGACTTTAACATCAGAAAAACGGTGTAAAGTATTTGAAAATGTGTGAAAAATTCCAAGTTTTTGGTAATAAATAAATGTACTTTTCCTCTAGACTTCCTATAATTTTAAGTATTATAATTAACCCTGTGGTTCCCATATCAAAGTTCAATCATACATTGTATTCGTAACATTTAGCAGCGATTTATGGATTTTAAAATCAGGTGGGAAACTGGAACTAATACTAAAATTATGGTAATATTGTATCTAGGCAATCTTTAGTAATATTTTTGTTATTGTTATAATTAGCCCTGTACTTCCCCTCCCTGGGATTTTCTTTCTAGGGGTTTTGAGAGTCTGCTAATTAATTCGGGGCTTTGCTAATTTTCCCCCATTTTCAGCTAAATGATTTTTTCTTTTTTGGTTTCGAATTTCGTTTACCTTTCAGGTGGATTGCAGTCGGTTCTCGGTTTCTGTTTTGCACCTGTGTCTTGCTCTCCCTCTCTGTTTGGCAATTAACTTTTTCTTCTGTTTACTTGTTTTCGAAAAAAGTTATTAATAATATTAAGGTATGCTTTTATCGAAAGCTGTCACTTGATGCACTTTTTAAAAATATGTGTAAATTTAGGCCCTGTATGTTGCACTTGTTCGGTGATTGTTTGAGGGCTTGCCTTAGTGTTTTTTTAATTTCCAAAAATTAGAATTTGTTTTGTCAGCTCAGCGACTGTTTGTGTTTCTGCTTGTAGTGGATCTTGGCGTTGTCCGAGCGCGGAGTTCTCAGCTTTGTTTGGCAATCGCAATTGCAGACTGGCGAACACATTAAAGCCAATTCGCGGGGACGGCACAGAGTGGTAAACAAACACAGGGAGCAGGGCCAAATTACCGGAGCTTGGATATTTGTTATCGTTTTCGTTTTCGGTTTCGTTAGCGCTACTTTGTTGTAGTTTGTTTTCTTTCCTCTTGTTTTGCTTAGCGAGCGAGAGCGTTGCGTTGCGGCTGGGAACGGCGGTGCGAAAGTATCTGAGCGGCATTCAAATCTGGGCGCCTGCTTAAATACACCGCTCAAAATCGCATAAGCCGGAACGAAGCGGCAGTGGAACGCGGCTTATCAGGAACGAGTGGGAATGTTCCAATGCCGAGCGTTCCCAGGTGAAGGCGCGCGCGCCTGCTAATTGAAATTCGAATCGCGAACGGGCGGGAATGCGAAATCAATTAAGTGATAACATCCAGAACGAACAGATATATTACAAGAATTTATTACACATTCAAAAAAGAATGGTAAATGTTAATTCTGTAAAATTCCCATTCCGTTCCCCCCCGAAGTATATCCCAGCTGGACTGACCCATCATGGTCAGTGTCTACCTTGATCCCTGCAAAAAATCGATCAACGATCTGGCTGGTGAGTCAAGTTCATTATAATCGTTCAACGATCGCGTAACGATGGTTAACCAAAACGTTATAACTGGCAGATCGGGTGACAGAACAAAGTATTGGGAGCTGGGTATGCCAACAATTAACGGCAGCAGGCATCAGTGATCGGCTCAAGTGATCAAAAAAGAATTATACTTGAGACTTAATAGCCGCATTATCATTGTTGTTTAGTATATATGTATGTATACAAGTATTCTCATATATATTCATATATATATGGATCGTTGATCGTGTAAGCTGGCCATGTGACTGACTGTCGGACTCGAAAAATAAGTAAGGAAGAATGAATAGTATGTGAATGCTGATCTATTAACGCTCCTCAAGTGGTCCGTTTGGTATTATTATATCATAAAGTCAATCGGCTGCCTAATTGCTTAATTACTGGCCGCATTTCGGTGGGAGTTTCGCCCACTGACTCAGCCTGCATTTGGCATTTATAAATTGAAATATAAAACCTACTAATCTACGGTGTTATGCAGTTTCCCAGATCGCTCCAAGACGTGACTTTCTCTCTGTCTCCCCGGCCTTCCTCACTGCAGAGATTCGACTTGCATAATGGCTGATTAGGGGCTCTTATGGGGCCTAAGCTTGACGCTAATTTGTGGTCGCTCCACTTGGCGAATTATCGCACCTCTGACCCGCACAGAAATTCAGCGCGGAACGTGTTCTTTGTTCGCTCCCGCGCTTAACAATATTTGCTTATTTGGGGGCCGCCCACAATTAAATTAATTAGATAGACATTTTTGAAGTGTCCCCCCTCCGGACTGTCACAGATCGGGGTATTATTCGGCATTGTAAAACGGATAATTGATTATTATTATGCTGGAGGATGGACAGCCTAATTACTGACTCGTAACAATGAACTAATCATTTGGAGATAAAACCCTAAAACGTGATGTTAAGTATCCAACTTTAAAATGCTTACATCTTGCTTTAGACTATACCTTTTTTATGGGGAAATTACTTAATAAGCTTTTGAAGTGTGTAATTACCTAATGTTCCGAACAAAATACAATCTTGTTTTTGTCATTTAGTAAATAAAATATACAACAATATTATCTGGAACTGAACTGGAACTCTGTAGACTTCAATCTTGTCTCAAGAAGAAATGGGGTTCTCCCTTAAAGTCGTTTTAAATTTACGTATTTTTAAGGGGTTGTCAAAAGCAGTTATTAAGGGTTCTAAAAATCTAAAGGAGGAATCTATTAAATATTCCTGAATTGGGTTCCAAACGTTTAATTTTAGCTAAAAAAGAAAGGTGTTTTCCCTCCCTGAAACCTTAAAGAACCCTTTGGTCCTTATCCCTGACAACAGGAGATGGGGATGCTGCACCTGCTGAGTTCATTTCGGGGCGTATTATTTGTTGTATTCTTGAACAATATATATATTTTGTATAGCATGGCAATGGGTGAGTTTAATATACGAATAATGACACTGGCGACGAGCACAGATGGGCCCCTATATGTATATTCACTGCCCTACAGATATATACCATATAGACATACTCGTAAATGCACATTTATCTGCTCCAATATACATATGTAATATATAGGTTTTTGCTCGCTGAATTTTAATCGAACTGCCTGCGCTCGAAACTCGTTCGAATCGGATTCGTATTTCCTCATCTTGGGCTTCAATTGAGAAGAATCCCCAACCCCAGGGCCCATCCATTAGGCCGCTTCTTGCACAAACATTTCAATTAATCGGCTCCCCACTTTCAATTGACAAAAAACAATGTGCGAAACGAAAACAAGAGTCGAATAGTACGAATAGCTTGGTAGCTGGGGGCTCTATCCCCGATAATTCAAAACAAATAAAGATGACTAATGCCTCCCCTCATGATCGCCGGAGATTCTCTAACACAGTGAAGCCTCTCCGCGAACTGACGCCTGGCAACAGGCAGGTCAAAGCTATTCGCGATCGGTATGAATCAACTGATCAAATGAGTGTTTTTGGGCTTCAGAAGAATTGCTGAGGAGAATTTCATAACCAGGAAGAAATCTGGGAGGTTACTAAGGTGATTATTTTTCTGGGAAACATATTATTTGTTGCGAAGAATTACTTGCCTTAAGGGAAAAGCTTACAGTTTTTGATTTGAAGAAAAGAAGAGGCTTCTTTTTGCACTTAAATAATGGAATATCTATTCAATGAAGGTTTTATAAAAATGATAGCAAAAAAGAGGCTTCCTCTAAAAAAGAAATATAGGAATTAAGGAATCTTCTTCTGTGCTCCAAAGGCAACGAATAATAAATTATATTTAGCTTTAATTAATCTACAATTTCCCTGTAACACAGTCTAGTCAAGTTCTGAATATTTTTTGGGTCATTAATTTAATGTCAAAGCCAGATTAATAAAATGATTAGTGAAATGAGTCTTTGTTTCAAGTGGAAAAAAAAAATTATTTTCCAAGGGGCAGGCTCTCGCAAAATAAAGGCTTGATCTCGGAATATAACATTTTGTTTTTATAATTAATCTTTCACAGGTGTTGTCTGCCTTCCGTTTTTTATTCCGTATTTTGGGAAAAAAAGAATATGTTAATACATGTCGGGCGTGCGACAATTCAGTTTGCATAAATAATTTATGCGTGCTTTTTTTTGTTATGCCAAGCTAACAATAAGAAATTCAAAAGAGAAATGAAAACAAATACAGAAATACAAAAATACCGAATTACAGAGGGAATAACAAAAGGTGCCAAGACATAACGAATGTGGAATAATGCCCAGAAAAGAATGTATCCTCGGAAGTGTCAAGATTCCGAGGAGATTTTATGGGAACAGGAAGAAGGCAACGACGCCGATGATTCACCTTGCCCATTGTAATTTATCCTTGGGCAGGGGTTTCGCCTCCTATACATCCTATAGATACTGTAGTATCTTATGGATCCTATAGATACTGTAGTAGTATCTTATGGATCTAATAGATACTAAAAAATCTTATGGATCCTATATAGACAGTAGTACAATCCTAAGGATCCTATAGCATCTTATGTGTCCTATGGATACCGTATTATCTTATGGATCCTAGAGGCACTGCATTAGTATTCTATGGATCTAATAGATACTAAAATATCTTAAAGATCCTATAGAGACAGTAGTAGTATCCTATGGATCCTATAGCATCTTATGTGTCCTATAGATACTGTAGTATCTTATGGATCCTTTAGATACTGTAGTAGTAACTTATGGATCTAATAGATACTAAAATGTCTTATGAATCCTATAGAGACAGTATCCTTTGGATCCTATAGACACTGCTGTAGCATCTTATGGATCCTGTAGATACTAAAGTATCTCATGGACCCTATAGATACCACAGATCCTTCCCAATATACGCACCTACGTTTGCTGCTGGCTGCTGGCGGGGATGTGGCGGTCGCTGCACGAAAATAAGTCTCGGTTCGAGTACACGGATCGAGGGGTAGATCACTGATTGGAGGAGCTCCACGCGGCTCCAAGAGCGATTGGACAATGCGTTCCAAGTGACGTCTGGCCGGCGCTTTTATAAGCGGATGGATGCCCCGCTCTTGGATGCCGCGCTCTTTCTCTCGGGAATGGGGATCTCCTCACTTCTCGTCTTCTCTCGCTGCCGCTCTCTGCCGCTCTCGTGACGTTATCGGGGGTAAGAATATTAAGCGGAAAAAAAACCAAGCAGCTTCATCTGCGATGCCGAGATGCTTATCAAAATCAAAACACTGCGCTCTTCGCCGCCGCTGCTCTTATCTGCCTCGTAAGCCGTAACAATGTGTGTCCGTCGTTCGCAAAAAAAAAAAATTAAATAAAATAATATAATAGCAATAAAAACAACACTTTCAATCTTTTATTGCTCTTTGCTGATTTCCTCTTTGTTGCAACAATTTATTTGTAATTAATATATATAGGTATATTATTTTTTAAACGTTTGGAAACAGAAAGGGATTTATTTTAGACCTTGACTGATTAGAAAATCTTCGATTTGTTTAATTATTTTAAAATATTATATATAATATTATAATAATAATAATATTATATTGTATACAATTAGGGAAGTATTTTCATTATGAAGTTCTTGCAGTAAGCTCTTAGAATTATTTGTAAATTGAGCTACAAAGTGATCAATTGTTTACCATACATATATGACAATATTATTTTAATTAATTAATTAAAAATCTCTTAAAAATCTGCATATTCGTAACGAATCGCTTAGTCATGGGCTTTGGATTTGATTTTGAGAAAAAAAACGGGTGCGAACCAGTTGATGTTTTCGGTTTGGACCAGGTCAGTGGCAGTTTACACGCAGAAATGTCAGCCAAAATTGGTTAATTTGTACAAAATATTTTTTTATATGTTGAAAACTCTTTAAAAATACACTATACTAAATTAAAATAAATCTTTTAATTGAATGAAGTGATTTTAAACATATTTGTTCAAAGAATTTATATACAATTCTTTCAGTTATTTTCAACCCATCTTCAAATGTACAAACAAAAATGCAATTATATACTTAACCCTTGGAAAATATAACCACACATAACCCAATTTTCTAATTGATAGTATATATTCCCATTTAATTTTGATATATTTTTATCTGTGCAGATATTCGTACATCACTCAAAAGGCAATATTAAAGCAAGTACCATGATTGAACCGATCGAAATCGAATCGAATCGAATCGATTCGGAATGGACTCGCTTTCGCACTCGCACCGAAATCGAAAATAAAGCATAAATCGCACGTCAACAATATCCAGGCGCAAACAGAAATAGCTCTGCGAATATACTGGCTATATATATTAATTATTAAATGGCATCTCCGAGTGTGCGTGTGCCGCCCCCTCGCCTTCGATCTTTTGTCACTTTGGCCACTCGGCCACTTGGCCACTTGGCATGTGCATGTGCTCCGGGACGTATTTGCGTGTCTGGTCCCTCATAGACCTTGTACCGCTCACCCCAGCGGCGGCGGCAAAAGATCTACGTAATTCCTTCCATTTCCATTTCATAGAAATTGTGAGGCATTTTTTGTGACCACTTTTCGGATGTGTTTTGCTAGTGTGCAAAGGTTTTTTCCGCAGCCATGAAAGTGTATCGAGAGTAAAGTGATTTGAAAGCCTGCCCAAAAACAAACATTGTGTGTGTCACACTTTAGTCCAAATAATGATGAGAGATTTCTTATTTATTCAGAGATTTTTCCAGGGAGATTTTCCCAGTTTGAATGGGAAATACCCTTGGCTTTACACAAGTCATTACTCCGCCATTGCAATGTAGTTCAGCTATAAATAATCGAGAGGAGTCGCTTATTTTCGGCCCTCAATCTTAAGCAATTTGAGTGGAGAAAGGCAAATATTGTCCCAACAGCAGCAGCTTCCATCATCATCATCATCGTCATCGTCATCATCCCATCGCCCAAGTTCAGAAATGTTTGCCCAACTGTCGCCTGCCAACGCTGGCGGAGATCGGATCACTCTCCTGGCTCCGCCATCGGCGACAGCAGCTGTCGGCCCTCGTGACCAGGCACAGTTCTCTTTGGACAGCTTAGCGGTGTGTCCTTTGACTGCCAAGGCCCGTCAAAGTCAAAGCCAACCCATCAGGTAGCTATGGCATCTCCTCCAGCTCCGAACCCACCGCCTCCGGCGGATCTCAGTGTGTGTGTGCCTACTCCGCATGTGGAACTGACGTCAGTGGAAATTTGTGTGGACTTTATGGGGGCTGCGGCTTAAAGTTTGTTGATGTTTTGCCTTCCTCTTGGTTTTATTCTGTGTGGTCGCTGCCACTGGAGATTTATGGGCCACCCACACGGAGATGGTCCTCCGCTCCGGTCTGTTATCTGCTCCGGCTTACTGGGCTTATCAGGCATAAATCTGCTGCTCTTCTAGAATCTGGAATGTGGTATCTAGAGACTTCTCCAAGAGGAGGGAGCCACTCCATACGATCAGCTTTATTTATGCTAGGTTTTGTTTGAAAATAATGCACTTTCCGGAGGAATTGATTGAGGCAAGATCATTTCCCAAGATCTCCGATGAACTAATCAAGATCCGGGCTTACTCTTGAACTGTTTCAGAATGTCTATGAGACTTTCATTGATATGTTATTGATCAGTTTTGCCATGGAGCCTATCTACCTGCCCTCCGATTACGCAATCTCCCACCTGATCCCACTTAATGAGGGGGAGTCTAGAGGTCTTATCACCCCTGCGCCTTAATGATCTATCTTTAGGTTTATGATCTGTCATTTCGCCCAAGACGCAACATTATAACGATCAAAACATCAACATTGTAATTGGCTTAGCTTTTGGGGGCTTTTTCCTAATACCCACCACTGGACCCGGCTGCTGTCTCTGCTCTGACGCAGATGGAGCTCTCGATCTCGATATCGCTGGTCACGTGAGTCCGTCTTGCTTCGCTCCCAAATGCCCAGTCACTCCCGGCTACGCAGTGTCTATCGTCCAAGGGGTTCCACACCCCTGCCTCAACTCTTCTCCGAAACCCAAACCGAAACCGAAACCGAGAATGTGCACAGCTTTTATTCGCGGGCTTGATTAATCATTGCATGCTCAATAACAATTAAGATCGGGGGAAAAATACAAGATCTCGTACAAGAGGCATACAGAGTGGTTCATATATACATTTATGTATTGTAAGAGATACACAGAAGTATCTGCTGCAGCTGGGAGGAAGAGCCGCATAGCCATGGATGACTAAGCGTGGGGCTTAAGCAGAAATCGGAAATCAGAAATCAATTCATTGCCCAATTCTGAGCTGAGAACAGAGAAGGAGAAAGAGAGGGAGAAAGGGGGAAAGACAGAGAGAGAGGAAGAGGAGCTCCAGTGTGAACTGGTTAGAACCGAAGCCAATCAACCCGTTGGACCTTTGAGGCACTACGTCACTAAGCAAGGGATGGGGACGTCGCCCATGGAGATGCCAAGAATGGTTCCGGAGAATTGGCTCAGTGAGATTTCTGGTTCTGGTTTTGGTTTACTTATTATGATGTTTTTATATAAATATTTTCAATACTTAAGCTTTGATCATAGGTACCAGGTACCTTCAAGAGATCAACCCAAAAACCCTTCCCTTGGACCCCAAAAACACCTGTAAACTCAGAGCTTTAGTGGGAATATTAAGACTTTCATAGATGATTTATTAAGGTTCAAGCTTCAGATATTACTTTTAGACATATCAGGTGAAATCTGCATTAGACTACCTAGATCTTTTGTCAGCTTGATCGGAAGCTGTCATTCCATCAATTGGAAGACGATCGCGCTGCCGAGGGAGTGAGGAACTGTCTGCTTGAGTGGTTTTCCATTGCAAAGAATAATGTTTTTTGATACAAACAGGTTTCGTGCAGGGACAGAGGGACCGGGACCGGGATCGGTACCGGGACAATGGGGATATGACACAACAATTAGAAGCTGCCACAAACTGTCGCTGGGCTCTTTGTTCGCCTCTCTAGACTCCATGCAAATGGAATGGCCGAAAGCCAGTAGCCAAAAGCACTTGCTTTTGTTTGATCCGCTCGGCTTTTGATTGTGCCTTTTTCGTATTTATTTTGTATGTTAATTGTGTGTCTACATCCACCTGCCCAGTGCGGATGCGAGGGAGTTTGATTTAAAGTGTTTATCTGGGCCTTAGGGCGGCCGCTGCCAGGCACCATATAGGGGACTATATATAATAGCTACTGCCATAATAGCCACTATGGCTGGATCAACACACGAGCCAGCCGAAGGGCCATAAAAATGTAAACGAATTAACCGAGGGAGGAGAAGGCCCTCAACTCTAGACGACGCACATTCGATGCACTGGCTGTCAGCGGGGAAACAATAAGAGAAACAACTGAGATCCGGAGATATTTGCATTACGGTGACCCCGACCGAAAGAGCGAACGGGAAAAATAATAATAAAGAGAAATGTATTTATAAGATATTGTATTATTTGTGTGCTAAATGCGACAGAGGGAGAGAACCGCAAAGAAAGTGTCAGATTGGTGACCCCCAAAAGGCTTACGTGGCCGGGTCTATATATCGGGTATATTATATCGGAGATTTCCCAGCGTTGTGCTTACTATTTGTTGGCACATCATCGATATCTTAATCACCTAACTTGCCTTATTTATTGTTTATTAATATTTAAATTTAAGCTTTAAGCTGTACTTAATGCGAGCGAGGGGGATTTTCTGTGCTAATAACGTTCCTATTGAATTCATTTAAGCGTTTCAAAATAATAATTGTGTGTCGTAGCAAGACTCTCGAGAGGCGAGGGTTTATACATATATTTTATAGAGCGAATGTCGCAATGTTGCACGAATGTATGCGAAACGTTTGCCACTCGATTTATAGAACTTGCTTATGGGGCTTTTGGAGAAATATATTCTTAATAGATGTAGCATTTCCCCTCAAGATTCTGCCCCTTGGCTTTGCCCGTTTCAAAGGAAGGTCAGCTGGACTCCCTCTCAGGTTGAGACAGTGCTCCAGGGGCCATTATGTGAGTGGATAGTGGGTGAGTGGGCGAGTGGGTGAGTGGATAGCCCCCAGCTGGCAGGCAAATGGGCATTGCAATTATGCAGCTAATTAAAGCACAATTAAGGCAGTTGCCTTGCCTTGCCCCGCCGCAGTCGTAGTCGCAGCTGTGCTCGTTGTCCCCGGAAAAGTCGCTGCCTGGCCAGCACTCACTGTACCAGCTGCAGCAGCGGCCACAAAGTATCTCAATCTGTATCCGAATCTCTGGCTGCGGCTGTATCTGTATCTGTAGCTGTATCGCGAAGAACTTGCGCGCTGACCCAAACCAATTCGAATTGGTTCGAGCCGCCTTGCCGCCCCCCAAAAACCATACACATACCGCCCAAGCGAAGATACAGATACAAAGTGAACAGCGCAACGCAGCGCAGAAAATAAACAAACAAATAAATAAATAAATAATTATGGCGGAGGAGGAGGTGATCTGTATAGGCGCTTTATTTTTAAGAAAGCACGCCGCCTCCAAGGAGATGTTTGCCCGACCAGAAATAAAGTCTCTGGCAATTTTCCCCGATTTCAAATTGGACGTGTTTCAGGTTCAAGAACATTAAAAACGCGTCATGCCAAAGATATATCCATATCTGTTAGACAGGCGGATATTATTTAATGAGCCGGGAAGATATATGTTACACGAAATGCATTTGAGGTTACTCCAATATTCTGAAGGGGTTATTAGGAAGGGATAAAGGGAATTTTAGAGAATGTCTTTTAAAGTTATAATATAGTTCTTTGGCATATATGAATTTCAGGGACTTTAGAAAATATTTTCAGCGATCTATAGTATATTTGTGGCATGTTTAAGATCTTTTTTACTATATCATACACCAAATAGTAATGTTTATAATATTATCAATGCAATATTAGTTATAATATTAAAACTAATTTGCATACAAATACAGCCTTAAGGACCCTTAAAGTTCCTCTCTCATTTCACACAAATATTGAATATACATACAAGAGAACATTCTTGTTTTTTATTTGCTAATGTGGCGCCAAAATGTTGTCTGACCTTTAGCTTTCAGCTTCCTCCTTAAGCCCATAGCCATTGTAATAATAATAACAATTACTCAGCTATCATCTCCGACTCGGCACGTTTCCTTGTCTTATCTGTTTTGCAAATATTTTGATTAAATAGCAATTTCCCTGCAATTCCGTTTATTTCTGTTACAGGGACTACTGCTGCTGATGTCTGTAAGTGACTTAACTTGTTTTATTGCCTCGTCCGAGCCGTGTCATCACTGTGTCCATATAAATGTACATATATTCCATGAAACTATTCATATTTGATGCGTTTGATACAAAATGGCGAATAGAGTGCAATTAGAAGCAATTGAGATAGAGAGAGTGGTCCAGGCGGGTAAGAAACAATCGCGTTACGGCTGTTTACTGTCAAGAAATCAATATCAAATGTATTGTTTGAAGGTAAGAAAGGTTTAATTTTGAAAATTTCCTTAATTTTTAAAAACCTTGTTAAAACTTGACAAGGACTCCACTGCTTGCTTGCCAAGCGTTCGAGCCAAGCAATCTAAGCTTGCTAACGGTCAAGGCAAGCAGTGTAAGCTGGCGAAGCCGCTCTCAAAGTTAAAAAATTTAGAAAATGTTTAATTTTGTATTTCAAAAACCTTGCCAGCTTTAGATTTAACCATAGACAAGCTATATTTATTGAATTTGCTGCATTTTCCACTCTTAACTATGTAAAATATCCTTTTAATTTTAATTATTTTAAATATTTTAATTCCTTGATCTTGAACTTCTTGCTCCTGTTGTCACTTACCTTCTCTTGGCGTACTGCTTGCTGCGGCAGCGGTGGGCGTGGCAATGCTGGTGTCCCGTTATCTCCCAGTTTCTGTTGTTGTTGTAATTGTAGTTGTTGTCGTTGCTATTTTTGTTGTAGCTGTTGTTGTTGTTTTGCGGATTGAGCTGCGATATTGCTTCCATTCAAATAGTTATCGCTAGTTGTGGGTTATCGTGATATTTGTTATCGGCCGTACTCCGTTTATTTTTATTTTTGAATTTTCTCAAATTATTTTGTAATTATTGAGTTATAATACTGCTGTAAGCCTCGAAATTAATACAATTGAACATTTAGTAATCGTTGTTTTCGTTTTGTTAAACAAACAATATTTAAAGCAATGAAACGCAGTTATTAGACAGACTTGAAAGGAATGAAGAATGTAATAAGCCTTAGATATGTGTGATGGTGTTTAAATAAATAAAATAAATATATCACTTAAGTGTACATATTATCGGAAAATATCGCATTTATCGATTATTTACTGCATGCCTTAGTAATCGATTGTCCCCCCTGATGCACCGTCTAGTTCCCCTATAAATCCTTATCGCGGCGCATCCGGATTGCACATGCAAAGACCAAGAGAACTTCAAGCGATCCGCTCGCTCGCCGCAGTCACATTTCACCCAATTTTCACCTAGCCAGCGGCTGATGGCGAAATATAAAGCAAAAATATAAACAATGTCCGACACGTGAATCGGCGGGAATCGTGATTCGTGAATCGTGAATCCTCATGGCCCCCAGAAAAACGAAAGCGAAAATGCAGAAAATACGGCTGTGTGCTGAGGAAAATAAGGAAAATACGGAGAGGGTGAGAGAGAACGAGAGAGAGAGGAACTGTGTGCGTGGAAAATTGAAAATTGTTGTCGAAAATTGGAAAAACTGATTCGATCTTGTTTATTTCGGACACCCAGCGGGTGAGTCTGCCAGTTATTTCTATCGCTTCCCATACTTATATATGCTTTGATTTGTTTATGTTTTATTTTTTGCCTTTTTTATGATTTATTTTTTACTTATTACGCACAGAAAATGTGCTTCGTATGTTTGCAATTTTGGTAGTGCTGTGGTTTTGTCTGGTTTCCGTTTAAAAGTTTGTTATAGATTTTCTTGGGAAATTACTTAAAGTGGTTTCCAACAGATTTGATAAATTCATATTAATATAATTAGATTGATTTTTAAAGGATCAATATTATAGGTTGATTTTTAAATAGGATTTAAAGTTGGCTAACAATATATTCTTTAATTTTACAAAAAGTTCGATTTCGTTTGTTCGGTTAAACTCTAGATCTTTGATCTAAGAAAGTTCTCACATTAAATTATTATCTTAATAGATTAAAGAAATGTGATTAAACAATTTAAATTTGAAATTAAAACACACTCTTCTTTCCTTCTATTCTTTACTTTTCCTAACTTGTTTGTGTAGAAAACCTTTCTGAATTCAGATTTCCCATTTTACAATTCTTTCGCTCCCATTTTCCCAAAGTATTTGCCTCAAAATTTTCCTATGTCACCGTTACCCGTTGCAACTGGTTAAACCGGTACAGAATCATCGGAATCGGACAGCATCGCCTGCGTCAGCAGCAGGGCGCTTCGAAAATAGATCATATCTGGGAGGTATGAGCGAGCACTACGTTCTAGATCCCGATCTGTAGATCTTCAACTGTTGCCAACTCGAAACTCTCCCTATATATTTATAGCCAAGTCGGAAATCGGTGCGGTGCGTCCTTCCTATTCCGTCCGGAGTCTGGCAGACCTCGAGAGCGGATGCGAGAGTGGCGAAAGAGTATGCTCAGGCCAGGTGGACCGGACCTGTTTGGACTGGAATCGGGCGGCTCATACCCGCCAAAGCTATATGTAGATATAGCCCAACACACAAGAGACCTGGCCAGACCGCCATGAGACTGGGGCAAAAATACGCACACTCTTTCGGAGGCAGGAAGGAAGGAAGGGGTCTCAATGCTGACGTTGTTGACATTGGATGACGTCCCATCGGCATCAGGCTATATATATGCCGCATATCCATCAGTGGCGATGACTCGGAGGCGGATCCAGATGCGGATTCAGATTCACAGATTCCGAAGAGGAACGACGCACGACACGTGCAACAGGCGCTTTTTAATCGGCGCGCGGTCTGTGTTCCAATTCGAATTAGCATGCTAATGGGCGAGAATGGAGAAACAACGGCCAAGTGAAGAAAATATTCCCACAATTTAAATGCAAATTTCGAGTAAACAAAACCAGGCGGGCGGCGCACAATATTTACTTGTGTTATTTTCCGTGCTGAATATGAAATGATTTATCAATCAGATTGTATGTAAATATTAGATCAGTTCGGAGAACTTCCTGTTATGACATGTTCTACATGCAGGCCCCTGGTACAGTCTGCAGAGCTGCGATAGCGATAACGATAACGATTGGCTTACGGTAAGTGCAACTCTTGACTCGGACTCCCTCCCTTACTTTTGTGCTAATTTATTCCTTTTGCTTTTTCGGGATCTGCTTCGGTGGTCAACTCAACTGGCATTCTAGAACTTGTTGTTTGTTTGTGCTTTTCAGGTTTTCTTATATTTCGAAATATCTTGCAATTGGAAACACAGTTTTCCGCTGATTTTCCAATGTGTTTATAATTTGGATTGCTGCCAGGTGCTTTAGTGTTTCGATTTTAGGATTTAATTGCTTTGTTTGGGACTTGTTAATTCTGTTGTATATATTTTCTGTTTGGTTTCGCGTTGCTTAAATGCGATATTGCGATTATTGGCGGCTGCCTAGTTGTAATTCATTTATATTGATCTCTCTTTCGACACGCTCTAGAAATCAAATCGAATCGGAACTCGATCGGATTTCTGTTTGTCTGGCAATTGCAGCGCGTTTTTATCGATCACTTTGATTTTTTTTGTGTTTTATTCCTTAATTGCTGTTGTTATGCTTTAGATTTCGATTTGTTAGGGATTTCTTTTCTCGCTTCTGGCTCGGATAATCGCAGATTTCGTGTGCTAATGTCGCGGCTTGAACTTTAAAACTGAAAACGAACGATTTTCAGATGTTTCGCATTGTTTAGTTTAGTGCGCTGTGCGGGCTCTCTATTGTTGTTGCTGTCGCTGCTTCTGCTGCTGCTGCTGCTGCGGCTGATGTGATTCTTCTTGTTGGTGTTGTTGTTGTTGTTGTTGTTGTTATTGTATTATGTTTACTACTGTCTACTAAATACTGCTGCCGCTAGGTGCAGCACGGCAGCGATGCCGCCGACAGAGGCAGCCTACACCCGAAAAAATAGTGGGCAGAATTCCTTCCCTGTTTACCATTTTACAAATGTTTCACCAATACTTATGCAAATGCCTCACCAATGGTCCACCAACAAGTAAACAATAGTTTACCAATTGGGTCACCAAAAGTAGAACAAATG
The DNA here is from genome assembly GCA_035046265.1 of Drosophila bunnanda. Taxonomy (NCBI): domain Eukaryota; kingdom Metazoa; phylum Arthropoda; class Insecta; order Diptera; family Drosophilidae; genus Drosophila; species Drosophila bunnanda. The sequence continues at coordinate 1,940,018 of JAWNOB010000083.1, read as the reverse complement.
GCACACCATATTATCACTGCCTGATAATAATTCATTCATAAAAAATGCAACTAAATTCAACCAAATTGCAATGTTTCAGAAATACTTTTCGAATGTTTAATTATTATTACAACAATATTTACAATGCCTCAGCAATGATTAACGATTGTTTCACCAATGCTTTGTTAACTGAAATGAAGGAGGAGGACTCTTTTCAACAATGATTCATAAATGCCTCCTTTCAAGCCGCCCCCAAACACCTCTGCAGTATTATATTCAATTTCAACTGCAAGGTGCCACTGGTATTTTCGAGTGTAGCTCCCATCACATAGCTGATCCCACATACAAATCTCATCCCATCATTCCCATCGAATGTCTCTTTCTCTCTCTTTCGACAACAATGGGATCGCTCAATGAGCTTGAGTGTCATCCACTTAGGAAGCGCCAACCACTGAACTCGCCACAGCACCCACCGCCAGCGACAGCAACAACAACAACAACAACAATATTAACAACAATAACAATAACAATAAGAAATAACAACAATAAAAAGTAGGGACGGCGGCAGAGGTCGATGTCGACGTCGTCGTCGTCGTCGTCGCAGTGGCAGATGATTATAATACAATGGACGATAATGCGAGCGATCATGTAAATTTTATTAGATTAGATTTGTCTCAGTTTGGCGACGTTTGTTAGGTGGCTTTTTTCGAGCAATTGTCGGTGCTGGACTATTATAATCTGCCGAAGGAGCAAATAATGGGCAGGCCACGCGAAATGGTCGCGGAGTTGGTGTCCAGGTCCATTCCGGAACGTTTGGAGGCACGCTGGAGATGAGCTCTGTCTGCCCACTGTAAGAACTTTTAATTATTTAAGGCTTAACAGTTTCAATTTTAAATAAACAACAATAATTGTTTAGTATTTCAAACGAAGGTTTCCGAGAGATTGTATTTGTGATGTAGTATGCCAAACGGCATTTATTATTGCATTATATTATTCTGCTCAAGTGCTCTTTTCTCGTTGAGTGCGAGTGCGATGCTTGGATTTTATTTGTTTTCTCCGCCCTGTGTTCTGTGTGTATTCCGGCGGACGGGCGGCGGAGGAGGATCATTTTGAATGGAATTGATCAAGATATCAAGACATCCCAGCAGCGTCTCTGCCGGGGCAAATTGAAATAATTCAATTAATTTGCATTGTAAGTATAAGTGGCTTGGATTGTAATCAACAACAAAATCAACAAGATCAGCGAAATCAACTTGAAAACCCGGCGCAGGCCCAGAAAAATCTGTTCTAATGAATCAGCACGAACAATAGTTCAAATTCAAATTCAAATTCAAAAGAAGGGCGCGCGCATGCAGCTCTGTGCTGTGACACTCGAAATGGCACACATTGACCAGTGCTGCCAGTCTCCGGATTCATCTTTGCTGTTCAAGCTTATAAAAATGCAAGAAATTTTCATATGTTCGCCAAGTTTATGTAATGCTTAACTAGTGCGCTTATATGTTAATTTAAACTTGTACAACATGAATAATATTTATATATTAATTCTATTAGCTTGAGAAATGCAGTTCACTGCTTTGTCATTCGAACAGTGCTACCAGACTAGTAACTAGCTATAAAGCAAGCAGTGTACTATAGATAACTCCCAAATCGCATTGCGTGAACAGCTGTTTGCTTGCTGTGCAACCCGTTGCCTATCGATAGCTTTTCCAATCGAATAGTGAACATCTGATAAAAGCAGTGGACTGCGTCGTCATTCGACCAGTGCTGCCAGATTAGTAACATTCTATAAAGCAAACAGTCCACTATCGATAGCTCTCCAATCGCATCGAGTGTACAGATGTTTACCAGCTGTGCAACCCGTTGCCAATCGATAGCCCTTCTAGTCGAGTCGAGCGAAAAGCTGATTGCTGGTTCGTGCAACCATAAGCGATAACCTCTCTAATCGAATAGTAAACAGACGATTGCCGGCTTGTGCCACCATTTGTCTATCGATAATTCTCCAATCGAACAGTGAACAGCTGATTGCCGGCGCGTGTTGTTTTATTGTGTTGAATATACGCGATTAAATTTCAAGTTTTGGGACGCAAAACGTCCATGAAGTGACCGAAATGCAACGTGCGCGCTTGCTGCCGAGTCTGTGCTTGCGCTGGCATCGTCTAGGCCAGCTCCCAGGACGCCTGACGTGCTCAGCGAGCGCCGGCCAGCGTTATGCAATTCCAACGCCGCCGGTTTGGACTTTTCCGGCTCCGCCACCTGTGCCTCCAAGCCATCAGCAGCGTTTCCTCAGCACGGAGAGGAAAAGCAAACGCAACACCACATCGTCAAGGCCGCCGGCTAGCATCGAGGAGGTGTGGACGCAGCTGGAGGCGTACTATCAGCAGCACTCCCTGCTCAGTTACGAGCACTGCCAGCGGTTGCTGGAGCACCTGCAACAGGAGAAGACATCTACGGTAAGTGGCGAGCAGGTGCACTTCCTGCTGGGATCGTGTGTGCCCGAACTGCTGCCCGCACGGAGCGCCCAGGAGCGTCTGCAACTCTTCCAAAGCCTGTGGGCGCAGCTCCTGAAGCTGGGTCAACCTACACTTGCCCACTACCACACGCGGCTGCAGGTGATGCGCCAAAACCGGCTGTCCGTGCCCGATCACCGTTCCCTGCTGGCCGAGATAGCTGTCTACCATGGCGCCGCCGATGCTGAGCTTTACAGCGACCTGCTAGACGTGGCCTGCGCCGCAGGTAACATGCGTCAGGTCAGCGAGCTGCTGGCCGAGATGCGCGAGCACAACTTCGCCCTCACCGAGCGCAACTTCCACTCGCTGCTCCTGGGTCACGCCCGCAATGGAGATCTGGTCGGAACGGAGTCCGTGGTGGGCAGCATGCGCTCCGCTGGCATTGAGCTAGGCACCAGCGCCACCGAAGCCCTGCGATTCGAGGCTCTTGTGGAGAACGGCCAGCTTGAGCGGGCCAGGGAAGTGCTGCAGGCGACGACGGGATTCAGCCATGCCCAGCTGCTCCAAATGCTGCGGGCAGTAGTCGCCGCCAAAGATGTGAACTCACAGCTTGTCCAGCTGCTGGTCAGCGAAATGCCCCGCGAGTTTCTCACTGGACTGGATCTGCCGCCTGCCCTTAAGAGCCTGTGCATCCAGCTGTTGCATGACGGTCGGCCCGAGGTGGTCATTCAGCTGGTGGCCGCATTGCCGGCGCCCAATCACACCCAGAACCAGAACGTCGACGAGTATGGCAGTCTGCTGTTGCAGGAATTCTTCCGTGCCAACATCCCTTTGACGAAGACCCTCCAATTTGCCCGCCAGCTGGTTGAGCGGGGACAGAATCCCCGTGCGCTTCACCTGCTCGTGGAGCTGGCCCTGCGCCGCCTGCCCTCTTCGGCGCTAGGCTGCCTGGAGGCCCTGGCCGCCGCCGGCGAGGAGCTGCGTCCACACTACTTTTGGCCCCTGATCCTGCATCATTATTTGCGCGAGGGCGAAAGCGGCATGCTGCGCCTGGTGGCCGAGATGCAGCGCCTGCGTGTGGAGTGCGACGAGGAGACCCTGCGCCAATACCTGCTGCCACATCTCACCCAAACCCTGGCACAGCCACTGGAGACCGTGAAGGCACTGGAGGCGGTGGGCATCCGGCCGTCGCTATCGCTGGGTCCGGTGCTGGGAATCCTGCTGCAGCAGCACCAGCTGCCGGAAGTGCTGGATCTGCTTAAACGCTACCCAACGCGTCTGGAGCTCTCGACGCTGCTGCAGCCCCTGGCCTCGCTGGCGGTGAATGCCCGTGCTACCAAGCGATACCAGCCTTTCGCCCAGCTTGTCCAAGCCCTCCAACAGAAGGCACTCCAGCGAGAGGAGGACTTTGTGGGCGCCCTGCTGCTCCATATGTGCGGACCGCAGACGCGCCTGCGTCAGGAGCCCGCGGCCCTGCTACGCTTTGTGCACGAGCTGCAGCGTTTGGAACTACAACTCTCGCCGGCTGCCGCAGAGGCCTTGCTCTCTGTGGCGCACCAGGCCACCAAGGATGAGGATAGCGCCCAAGGTCTGGGCAAGGCCTTGCAAAAGATGCGCAACTCGAAGCTGACGCTGCCGGCGGAAACCGCCTCCCTGCACGGCGGCTTCATTAAGCATCCGCGCGACATGAGTCTAGACGAGCTGGAGTGCCACCTGGTGGAGCTGGAGGCCAAGCAACTCAATCCTCGCGGCGTTTTGCGCCGCCTGCTGCAGCTCTCCGTGCGCAGCGGTCGCCTGGAGCGTGCCCAGCAGCTGCTGGGCAAGTGCCAAGCCTTGAAGGTCCATACCAGCGCCGGAATGCTGGCCTCCATTCTGGATCTGCACATCAAGCTAAGCGACCTGCCGCGCGCCCAAAAGACGCTGGAGCAACTGAGGAGCAGCTATCCAGGTAAGAAGCTCTGGACTCCCGCTCCCTCCGACCATACTAACCCGTCTCCTTGCAGCCTTCCAGCTGGACGAGCACAAGCTGATCGACTATGCCGCCCTGTTAGTCCGCGGGGAGCAGCTAGAGGCCGCTAAGCAGCTGCTTCGACAGCGGTCCGAGGAGCACAAGATCGTTGGCGGCGACTATGTGATTAAGAACGTGTGGCAGCTCCTAAACAATGTGGCCCAGATGGCTGCCTCACTCCCTCCAAGTGGCAGCGAGGAGAAAGCCACAAATCACACACGCGAGATGCTGGACTATCTGCGGGACCTGGGCTATTGCCAATCCCACAATGCCCTGCTGGGGCCGGTGGTGCGCGAATGGCTCTTGAAAGGCGACTTGGATGCGGCGGTGGCCGAGTTCCAGCGACTGGCCAGCAAGCACAAACACACGCCCCTGCAGTTTGAGATGCTCTCGCTGCTGGTGCGCCTGGGCAATGGCGATGAACAGGAGCTGGCACGCTTCCAGGCCAGCAACACGACACCTCAGACAGCTCAGCAGCATCTGGCAACGGTCACGACGACCGTGAGCCGCGTTCATGGGGCGGCCAATATGAACAGCGCCCTTCTACTGGCCCTGGCCGAGTCGGGCACGGAGACCCAGCTGCGTCGGCTAATAATCAACCCTGAGTTCCGCATCAACCATGAGCTGCTCCTAAAGAACTGCGAGCACCTGGGCCAGGAGGGAGCAGTGCGCACGCTGCTCCGCTTGGCGCGCGGCGTGCGAGGCGTCCAGCGAACCATTGACGAGCAGAAGATCTACGATCTGCTGCTGGCGCAGTTCTGTCGCAGCAACGACTACGAGGCGGCGCTAAATCTGTTCGAGCGCCTGGAGGCCGACGACGAGCTGAAGGTGTCGCAGGAGTTCCTACGCAACCTGGTGCAGCTGTTGAACGTGAACCAGGTGGAGATACCTTCCGGGATAGCCCTCCGTGCTCAGATCAGATAGCTGAAATCTTGTTTCTAAATTAACTTTTTTTTTTATTAACTTATAAATATTGCTATTACTTATAAATATTGATAAAGTGAACAGCTGATGGCCGGCATGCGGAACCAGTTGCTTATCGATAACTTCTCCAATCGAATAGTTAACAGCTGATTAAAGCAGTTCCCTGCTTTGTCACTCGACCAGTGCTGCCAGATCAGTAACAAGCCATAAAGCAAGCAGTGTACTATCGATAACTTCCCAATCGCATCGAGTGAACAGATGTTCTGCTGTGCAACCCGTTGCCTATCGATAGCCCATGCAGCTGATTGCCGGGTAGTGCAACCCTAAGCGATAACCTCTCCAATCGAATAGTAAACAGCTGATTGCCGGCACGTGTTCTTTTTTTGTGTGTAATATCCGCGATTAAATTTCTAGTTTTGGGACTCAAAACGTCCATGAAGTGATTGAAATGCAACGTGCGCGCTTGCTGCCGAGTCTGTGCTTGCGCTGGCATCGTCGAGGCCAGCTCCCAGGACGCCTGACGTGCCCGCGAACGCCGGCCAGCGTTTTGCAAATGCAACGCCGCCGGCTTCGATTTTTCCGGCTCCGCCACCTGTGCCTCCAAGCCATCAGCAGCGTTTCCTCAGTACGGAGAGGAAAAGCAAACGCAACACCACATCGTCAAGGCCGCCGGCTAGCATCGAGGAGGTGTGGACGCAGCTGGAGGCGTACTATCAGCAGCACTCCCTGCTCAGTTACGACCACTGCCAGCTGTTGCTGGAGCACCTGCAACAGAAGACATCTACGGTAAGTGGCGAGCAAGTGCACTTCCTGCTGGGATCGTGTGTGCCCGAACTGCTGCCCGCGCGGAGCGCCGAGGAGCGTCTGCAACTCTTCCGTCAGGCCAGCGCGCTGCTGGCCGAGATGCGCGAGCACAACTTCGCCCTCACCGAGCGCAACTTCCACTCGCTGCTCCTGGGTCACGCCCGCAATGGAGATCTGGTCGGAACGGAGTCCGTGGTAGGCAGCATGCGCTCCGCTGGCATTCAGCTAGGCACCAGCACCACCGAGACCCTGCGATTCGAGCGAAATGCCGCGCGAGTTTGCCTGTGCATCCAGCTGTTGCATGAGGGTCGGCCCGAGGTGGTCTTTCAGCCGACGACGAGCTGAAGGTGTCGCAGGAGTTTCTACGCAACCTGGTGCAGCTGTTAAACCAGGTGGAGATACCCGCCGGATTATATAGGTGAGAGCTAAATTAACTTTTTTTTTTATTAACTTTTACTCATAAATATTGCTAAAAGAGTTTACTAAAAACCAAAAAACATTTTTAGGTTCCTAAATTTAAAAAAAACGTCAAGTAGGCCTTGGAGCACACCAAACCAGACCAGTTGACATCTGTCTAGTGCGTATTCCGATTGTCGCAGATGATTTTCAAGCGCGTCGCAAGTAATATCCAATTTAAACAAACAGCTCCTGATCCTACCTTTTTTATGCGACGTACTCCGATCCAAATTTTAGTTCAATATGTTCCGTGCTTTATATCGCCGGCTGCGCAAGCGGAAGCAGTCACACGGACGCGTACAGGGGGACGACGTGCCCACTCTCATCGACATCCAGGCCCAGGCAAAGATTGAAAAAGCCTTATTGGAGGAAAACAAGGGCGACGACGCTGCCGCCACCTCCTCTTCCACATCCACCACTGTGGCCAGTAAGAGCCAGCAAACACTGCCCACAAATACCGATCATCTAAAAGTGCTGGCCACTCGCCAGCAGTTACTCTTGCTGTTGAAACGCATCTGCGACGAGGCAGAGGGCGATAGCGACACCAATCAGATTGTGCTGGAGATGCTGGAGATGACATCCGATGATGTCATGATGCCATCGCCCTCGTCCATCGACCGCGTGTCCAAGCAGCTCCTGGGCGTGCTGCGAGAGCAGACCCTCACAGACGCGGGCATAGCCCCGGGCAACGAACGCTATCGCTGCTTCGAGAGCGTCGTGCAGAACTACACCAAGATCTATGCGGCCCGCCGCTTCATGGAGCAGCTGCCTGAATTGGATCAGGGCAAGGTGCTCTCCCAGGTGTCGGCCAACAACGTTCTGCAGATACCCCTGCTGTTGCGCCAGCTCTGGACCTCGCTGGACAAGATGGAGTTCTTCAACGAGGACTCTGCCTTTAAGGCCTATTTGGAGGCACGTCACCATCCGCAGGCGCGCATTCTGAGCGAGCTCCTGCTGACCCGCATCTCGCGCGTTTTCCTTTGCATTGTTAGCTCCACCGTGTTCCTGGAGTTCACCGAGCACGAGCTGCTGCACATCCTGCGCAATTGCTACCTCAGTGTCAACTCGGAGATCGAGGTAAGTGTCTCTCCTGGCAAATATAGTCCTGTGCTAATGGTTCTCCCTCGCAGATCTTCCTATCGTTGGTGCTCTGGATGGAGCATAACTGGACGGAGTCCGACAACTGCGCCGAACGCCTCCTGTCCGAGGTGCGCTTCGGCCGGATGCCCACCTGGTACCTAACCACCATGGCCAGAGCCAATCGCTGCCAGCACTTCCACCGGGTGATCAGCATTCCCGGCGTGCAGCGCTTGATAGACCAGGGCTTGGAGTAAGTGGAGGGGAGGCTTCGGGGCTAATTATCACAACTACATTAACGATATATCCTCCACAGGGATGCCATCACCCTCAAGGGGAAGCCACGCCACTCCTCCACCACCTACGTAGGGACAGAGAAAACAAGAGCTAAGAGGCAGTCATTGCTGGAGGGGACTCATCTGCCGCGCGATTGGATTGTCGACACCGAGTGTCCCCATCACCACAAGTGCCACTGCCGGTACTTCGTGTACCCCACCTACGATGTATTCAAGAATAACCTGGCCAGGATTATTTGCCGCTCGCCCAGCTACTGGCACTCCTTCCGGCCCGCCCAGGAGGTTTACCGCAGAGACTTCCGCTGCTGCTCCTCGCCCTGCTTTGCGATCGATGCGGAATCCATTCCACCGACCACTTTGCCTGCAGCCTGTTCCACCTAGTCACCTCTACCAGTCACCCCTTTCCGCTTTCGCATCCGCGTCAAATTTTTCCGAGCTATTTGGCGTGGATCACGCGATCCTTGGCAGCCCAATCATAGACTTAATGGCAAACCTGTGCATATGCAAAGAATGTCTTTTTTAGAACAATTTTTATGTCTTTATTAAACCTAACTTTGGTCGTGCCGAGCCCTTGAATCACGACTCCAGGTACCAGGTTCATTTGGTACATGATAAGGTTCCAGGAGGATTAGGTTTGATGCAAATGCTATCCTTTTAAATTCGAATTAAAATTTATCGGTTAACTTATGTGGCAGTAACTGATTGTATCTTCAAATTTGAATTGAAATTTGGCAGTTAATTAAATATATTTTATTTCTTTTGTTGTTGTATACTGTGTATTGTTGTTGTTGTAAAAGAGCAGCTTATTGTTGTTATTGTTGTAGGCAAAAACAAGCCTTCAATTTGGTAATTTTCAGTGCAAATTGGCCAATTTCTGGATTTGATGTACCAGGCGAACAGAAGTCGCAGCAGGTGAAATAATTTTAGTGCAAGAGCAAAATTCAAATTCAAATTTGCCGGCTTACATATGTGGCGGCACCTGATCGATTATTTAAATTCAAGTTCAAATTGGTCGGTTATCTTATGAGGCGGGAATCGAATGTGTATTTAAATTCGAATTCAAATTTGGACGTTAAATTAATTTATTGTAGTTCCCTTGTTGTTGTAAATTCAAAATTGTTGTTGTTGTAAATTCAAAATTGTTGTTGTTGTAATAGAGTAGGTCGTTGTTGTTATTGTTGTGGGCAAAAACAAGCCTTTAATTTGGTAATTTTCAGTGCAAATTGGTCAATTTCTGGATTTGATGTACCAGGCGAACAGAAGTCGCAGCAGGTGAAATAATTTTAGTGCAAGAGCAAAATTCAAATTCAAATTTGCCGGCTTACATATGTGGCGGCACCTGATCGATTATTTAAATTCAAGTTCAAATTGGTCGGTTATCGCATGAGGCGGGAATCGAATGTGTATTTAAATTCGAATTCAAATTTGGACGTTAAATTAATTTATTGTAGTTCCCTTGTTGTTGTAAATTCAAAATTGTTGTTGTTGTAAATTCAAAATTGTTGTTGTTGTAATAGAGTAGGTCGTTGTTGTTATTGTTGTGGGCAAAAACAAGCCTTTAATTTGGTAATTTTCAGTGCAAATTGGTCAATTTCTGGATTTGATGTACCAGGCGAACAGAAGTCGCAGCAGGTGAAATAATTTTAGTGCAAGAGCAAAATTCAAATTCAAATTTGCCGGCTTACATATGTGGCGGCACCTGATCGATTATTTAAATTCAAGTTCAAATTGGTCGGTTATCGCATGAGGTGGGAATCGAATGTGTATTTAAATTCGAATTCAAATTTGGACGTTAAATTAATTTATTGTAGTTCCCTTGTTGTTGTAAATTCAAAATTGCGATCCACTCACCATCCACTTACGATCCACATATGATCCACATACGATCCACTTAGGATCCACATAGGATCCACTTACGATCCACATAGGATCCACTTACGATCCACATATGATCCACTTACGATCCACATAGGATCCGCTTACGATCCACTCACAAGTATAATTCAATTCAAATTTGGCGGCTTACATACGTGGCGGCATCTTAGATTCAAGTTCAAATTGGTCGGTTATCCAATAAGGCGGGAACTGAATCTATACAATTATGGATAAATATCGACTCAAAAAATGGTTTATAATTTTAGCCAGAGGCTAATATCGCTGTAACAGAAATATTTGCGACCCTATAAATCATATATATTCTTGATCAGCATCAAAAACTGAATCGATCTAGCCATCTCCGGCAAAAAACAATTTTTTTCAAAAATTTTCAATTTTTTGAAAAAAAGGAAAGGGGTTACATCATTAAAATTGCCAAAAATTTGCAAAATTTTCAATTTTAAACGAAGTATGCAGATTTGTTAACCTAATAAAAACTAACATAGGAAAGCTTTCCGAATGGAAATTAATGCTTTTTTGGCCAAGTTATGAGATTTTTAAACTTTGATTTGTCGATAAAATAGTCATATAAAAATACCGATAAAAGAATGGTATTGTAATTGTAGTCAGAAGCTTGAAACTCTGTGAAGAAGTCGTTTCCGACCCTATAAATCATATATATTCTTGATCAGCATCAAAAACTGAATCGATCTAGCCATCTCCGGCAAAAAACAATTTTTTTCAAAAATTTTCAATTTTTTGAAAAAAAGGAAAGGGGTTACATCATTAAAATTGCCAAAAATTGGCAAAATTTTCAATTTTAAACGAAGTATGCAGATTTGTTAACCTAATAAAAACTAACATAGGAAAGCTTTCCGAATGGAAATTAATGCTTTTTTGGCCAAGTTATGAGATTTTTAAACTTTGATTTGTCGATAAAATAGTCATGTAAAAATACCGATAAATACCGACTGAAAGAATGGTATTGTAATTGTAGTCAGAAGCTTGAAACTCTGTGAAGGAGTCGTTTCCGACCCTATAAATCATATATATTCTTGATCAGCATCAAAAACTGAATCGATCTAGCCATCTCCGGCAAAAAACAATTTTTTTCAAAAATTTTGAATTTTTTGAAAAAAAAGGAAAGGGGTTACATCATTAAAATTGCCAAAAATTGGCAAAATTTTCAATTTTAAACGAAGTATGCAGATTTGTTAACCTAATAAAAACTAACATAGGAAAGCTTTCCGAATGGAAATTAATCCTTTTCTGGCCAAGTTATGAGATTTTTAAACTTTGATTTGTCGATAAAATAGTCATATAAAAATACCGATAAAAGAATGGTATTGTAATTGTAGTCAGAAGCTTGAAACTCTGTGAAGAAGTCGTTTCCGACCCTATAAATCATATATATTCTTGATCAGCATCAAAAACTGAATCGATCTAGCCATCTCCGGCAAAAAACAATTTTTTTCAAAAATTTTCAATTTTTTGAAAAAAAGGAAAGGGGTTACATCATTAAAATTGCCAAAAATTGGCAAAATTTTCAATTTTAAACGAAGTATGCAGATTTGTTAACCTAATAAAAACTAACATAGGAAAGCTTTCCGAATTGAAATTAATGCTTTTTTGGCCAAGTTATGAGATTTTTAAACTTTGATTTGTCGATAAAATAGTCATGTAAAAATACCGATAAATACCGACTAAAAGAATGGTATTGTAATTGTAGTCAGAAGCTTGAAACTCTGTGAAGGAGTCGTTTCCGACCCTATAAATCATATATATTCTTGATCAGCATCAAAAACTGAATCGATCTAGCCATCTCCGGCAAAAAACAATTTTTTTCAAAAATTTTCAATTTTTTGAAAAAAAGGAAAGGGGTTACATCATTAAAATTGCCAAAAATTGGCAAAATTTTCAATTTTAAACGAAGTATGCAGATTTGTTAACCTAATAAAAACTAACATAGGAAAGCTTTCCGAATGGAAATTAATGCTTTTTTGGCCAAGTTATGAGATTTTTAAACTTCGATTTGTCGATAAAATAGTCATGTAAAAATACCGATAAATACCGACTAAAAAAATGGTATTGTAATTGTAGTCAGAAGCATGAAACTATGTGAAGGAGTCGTTTCCGACCCTATAAATCATATATATTCTTGATCAGCATCAAAAACTGAATCGATCTAGCCATCTCCGGCAAAAAACAATTTTTTTCAAAAATGTTCCATTTTTTGAAAAAAAGGAAAGGGGTTACATCATTAAAATTGCCAAAAATTGGCAAAATTTTCAATTTTAAACGAAGTATGCAGATTTGTTAACCTAATAAAAACTAACATAGGAAAGCTTTCCGAATGGAAATTAATGCTTTTTTGGCCAAGTTATGAGATTTTTAAACTTCGATTTGTCGATAAAATAGTCATGTAAAAATACCGATAAATACCGACTAAAAAAATGGTATTGTAATTGTAGTCAGAAGCATGAAACTATGTGAAGGAGTCGTTTCCGACCCTATAAATCATATATATTCTTGATCAGCATCAAAAACTGAATCGATCTAGCCATCTCCGGCAAAAAACAATTTTTTTCAAAAATTTTCAATTTTTTGAAAAAAAGGAAAGGGGTTACATCATTAAAATTGCCAAAAATTGGCAAAATTTTCAATTTTAAACGAAGTATGCAGATTTGTTAACCTAATAAAAACTAACATAGGAAAGCTTTCCGAATGGAAATTAATGCTTTTTTGGCCAAGTTATGAGATTTTTAAACTTCGATTTGTCGATAAAATAGTCATGTAAAAATACCGATAAATACCGACTAAAAAAATGGTATTGTAATTGTAGTCAGAAGCATGAAACTATGTGAAGGAGTCGTTTCCGACCCTATAAATCATATATATTCTTGATCAGCATCAAAAACTGAATCGATCTAGCCATCTCCGGCAAAAAACAATTTTTTTCAAAAATTTTCAATTTTTTGAAAAAAAGGAAAGGGGTTACATCATTAAAATTGCCAAAAATTGGCAAAATTTTCAATTTTAAACGAAGTATGCAGATTTGTTAACCTAATAAAAACTAACATAGGAAAGCTTTCCGAATGGAAATTAATGCTTTTTTGGCCAAGTTATGAGATTTTTAAACTTCGATTTGTCGATAAAATAGTCATGTAAAAATACCGATAAATACCGACTAAAAAAATGGTATTGTAATTGTAGTCAGAAGCATGAAACTATGTGAAGGAGTCGTTTCCGACCCTATAAATCATATATATTCTTGATCAGCATCAAAAACTGAATCGATCTAGCCATCTCCGGCAAAAAAACAATTTTTTTCAAAAATTTTCAATTTTTTGAAAAAATGGAAAGGGGTTACATCATTAAAATTGCCAAAAATTGGCAAAATTTTCAATTTTAAACGAAGTATGCAGATTTGTTAACCTAATAAAAACTAACATAGGAAAGCTTTCCGAATGGAAATTAATGCTTTTTTGGCCAAGTTATGAGATTTTTAAACTTTGATTTGTCGATAAAATAGTCATGTAAAAATACCGATAAATACCGACTAAAAAAATGGTATTGTAATTGTAGTCAGAAGCATGAAACTATGTGAAGGAGTCGTTTCCGACCCTATAAATCATATATATTCTTGATCAGCATCAAAAACTGAATCGATCTAGCCATCTCCGGCAAAAAACAATTTTTTTCAAAAATTTTGAATTTTTTGAAAAAATGGAAAGGGGTTACATCATTAAAATTGCCAAAAATTGGCAAAATTTTCAATTTTAAACGAAGTATGCAGATTTGTTAACCTAATAAAAACTAACATAGGAAAGCTTTCCGAATGGAAATTAATGCTTTTTTGGCCAAGTTATGAGATTTTTAAACTTTGATTTGTCGATAAAATAGTCATGTAAAAATACCGATAAATACCGACTAAAAAAATGGTATTGTAATTGTAGTCAGAAGCATGAAACTATGTGAAGGAGTCGTTTCCGACCCTATAAATCATATATATTCTTGATCAGCATCAAAAACTGAATCAATCTAGCCATCTCCGGCAAAAAACAATTTTTTTCAAAAATTTTGAATTTTTTGAAAAAATGGAAAGGGGTTACATCATTAAAATTGCCAAAAATTGGCAAAATTTTCAATTTTAAACGAAGTATGCAGATTTGTTAACCTAATAAAAACTAACATAGGAAAGCTTTCCGAATGGAAATTAATGCTTTTTTGGCCAAGTTATGAGATTTTTAAACTTTGATTTGTCGATAAAATAGTCATATAAAAATACCGATAAAAGAATGGTATTGTAATTGTAGTCAGAAGCTTGAAACTCTGTGAAGAAGTCGTTTCCGACCCTATAAATCATATATGTTCTTGATCAGCATCAAAAACTGAATCGATCTAGCCATCTCCGGCAAAAAACAATTTTTTTCAAAAATTTTGAATTTTTTGAAAAAAAGGAAAGGCATTAAAATTGCCAAAAATTTGCAAAATTTTCAATTTTAAACGAAGTATGCAGATTTGTTAACCTAATAAAAACTAACATAGGAAAGCTTTCCGAATGGAAATTAATGCTTTTTTGGCCAAGTTATGAGATTTTTAAACTTTGATTTGTCGATAAAATAGTCATGTAAAAATACCGATAAATACCGACTAAAAGAATGGTATTGTAATTGTAGTCAGAAGCTTGAAACTCTGTGAAGGAGTCGTTTCCGACCCTATAAATCATATATATTCTTGATCAGCATCAAAAACTGAATCGATCTAGCCATCTCCGGCAAAAAACAATTTTTTTCAAAAATTTTGAATTTTTTGAAAAAAAAGGAAAGGGGTTACATCATTAAAATTGCCAAAAATTGGCAAAATTTTCAATTTTAAACGAAGTATGCAGATTTGTTAACCTAATAAAAACTAACATAGGAAAGCTTTCCGAATGGAAATTAATCCTTTTCTGGCCAAGTTATGAGATTTTTAAACTTTGATTTGTCGATAAAATAGTCATATAAAAATACCGATAAAAGAATGGTATTGTAATTGTAGTCAGAAGCATGAAACTATGTGAAGGAGTCGTTTCCGACCCTATAAATCATATATATTCTTGATCAGCATCAAAAACTGAATCGATCTAGCCATCTCCGGCAAAAAACAATTTTTTTCAAAAATTTTCAATTTTTTGAAAAAAAGGAAAGGGGTTACATCATTAAAATTGCCAAAAATTGGCAAAATTTTCAATTTTAAACGAAGTATGCAGATTTGTTAACCTAATAAAAACTAACATAGGAAAGCTTTCCGAATGGAAATTAATGCTTTTTTGGCCAAGTTATGAGATTTTTAAACTTTGATTTGTCGATAAAATAGTCATATAAAAATACCGATAAAAGAATGGTATTGTAATTGTAGTCAGAAGCATGAAACTATGTGAAGGAGTCGTTTCCGACCCTATAAATCATATATATTCTTGATCAGCATCAAAAACTGAATCGATCTAGCCATCTCCGGCAAAAAACAATTTTTTTCAAAAATTTTCAATTTTTTGAAAAAAAGGAAAGGGGTTACATCATTAAAATTGCCAAAAATTGGCAAAATTTTCAATTTTAAACGAAGTATGCAGATTTGTTAACCTAATAAAAACTAACATAGGAAAGCTTTCCGAATGGAAATTAATGCTTTTTTGGCCAAGTTATGAGATTTTTAAACTTCGATTTGTCGATAAAATAGTCATGTAAAAATACCGATAAATACCGACTAAAAAAATGGTATTGTAATTGTAGTCAGAAGCATGAAACTATGTGAAGGAGTCGTTTCCGACCCTATAAATCATATATATTCTTGATCAGCATCAAAAACTGAATCGATCTAGCCATCTCCGGCAAAAAACAATTTTTTTCAAAAATTTTCAATTTTTTGAAAAAAAGGAAAGGGGTTACATCATTAAAATTGCCAAAAATTGGCAAAATTTTCAATTTTAAACGAAGTATGCAGATTTGTTAACCTAATAAAAACTAACATAGGAAAGCTTTCCGAATGGAAATTAATGCTTTTTTGGCCAAGTTATGAGATTTTTAAACTTCGATTTGTCGATAAAATAGTCATGTAAAAATACCGATAAATACCGACTAAAAAAATGGTATTGTAATTGTAGTCAGAAGCATGAAACTATGTGAAGGAGTCGTTTCCGACCCTATAAATCATATATATTCTTGATCAGCATCAAAAACTGAATCGATCTAGCCATCTCCGGCAAAAAAACAATTTTTTTCAAAAATTTTCAATTTTTTGAATAAATGGAAAGGGGTTACATCATTAAAATTGCCAAAAATTGGCAAAATTTTCAATTTTAAACGAAGTATGCAGATTTGTTAACCTAATAAAAACTAACATAGGAAAGCTTTCCGAATGGAAATGAATGCTTTTTTGGCCAAGTTATGAGATTTTTAAACTTTGATTTGTCGATAAAATAGTCATATAAAAATACCGATAAAAGAATGGTATTGTAATTGTAGTCAGAAGCATGAAACTATGTGAAGGAGTCGTTTCCGACCCTATAAATCATATATATTCTTGATCAGCATCAAAAACTGAATCGATCTAGCCATCTCCGGCAAAAAACAATTTTTTTCAAAAATTTTCAATTTTTTGAAAAAAAGGAAAGGGGTTACATCATTAAAATTGCCAAAAATTGGCAAAATTTTCAATTTTAAACGAAGTATGCAGATTTGTTAACCTAATAAAAACTAACATAGGAAAGCTTTCCGAATGGAAATTAATGCTTTTTTGGCCAAGTTATGAGATTTTTAAACTTCGATTTGTCGATAAAATAGTCATGTAAAAATACCGATAAATACCGACTAAAAAAATGGTATTGTAATTGTAGTCAGAAGCATGAAACTATGTGAAGGAGTCGTTTCCGACCCTATAAATCATATATATTCTTGATCAGCATCAAAAACTGAATCGATCTAGCCATCTCCGGCAAAAAAACAATTTTTTTCAAAAATTTTCAATTTTTTGAAAAAATGGAAAGGGGTTACATCATTAAAATTGCCAAAAATTGGCAAAATTTTCAATTTTAAACGAAGTATGCAGATTTGTTAACCTAATAAAAACTAACATAGGAAAGCTTTCCGAATGGAAATTAATGCTTTTTTGGCCAAGTTATGAGATTTTTAAACTTTGATTTGTCGATAAAATAGTCATATAAAAATACCGATAAAAGAATGGTATTGTAATTGTAGTCAGAAGCATGAAACTATGTGAAGGAGTCGTTTCCGACCCTATAAATCATATATATTCTTGATCAGCATCAAAAACTGAATCGATCTAGCCATCTCCGGCAAAAAACAATTTTTTTCAAAAATTTTTAATTTTTTGAAAAAATGGAAAGGGGTTACATCATTAAAATTGCCAAAAATTGGCAAAATTTTCAATTTTAAACGAAGTATGCAGATTTGTTAACCTAATAAAAACTAACATAGGAAAGCTTTCCGAATGGAAATTAATGCTTTTTTGGCCAAGTTATGAGATTTTTAAACTTTGATTTGTCGATAAAATAGTCATATAAAAATACCGATAAAAGAATGGTATTGTAATTGTAGTCAGAAGCATGAAACTATGTGAAGGAGTCGTTTCCGACCCTATAAATCATATATATTCTTGATCAGCATCAAAAACTGAATCGATCTAGCCATCTCCGGCAAAAAACAATTTTTTTCAAAAATTTTTAATTTTTTGAAAAAATGGAAAGGGGTTACATCATTAAAATTGCCAAAAATTGGCAAAATTTTCAATTTTAAACGAAGTATGCAGATTTGTTAACCTAATAAAAACTAACATAGGAAAGCTTTCCGAATGGAAATTAATGCTTTTTTGGCCAAGTTATGAGATTTTTAAACTTTGATTTGTCGATAAAATAGTCATGTAAAAATACCGATAAATACCGACTAAAAAAATGGTATTGTAATTGTAGTCAGAAGCATGAAACTATGTGAAGGAGTCGTTTCCGACCCTATAAATCATATATATTCTTGATCAGCATCAAAAACTGAATCGATCTAGCCATCTCCGGCAAAAAACAATTTTTTTCAAAAATTTTGAATTTTTTGAAAAAATGGAAAGGGGTTACATCATTAAAATTGCCAAAAATTGGCAAAATTTTCAATTTTAAACGAAGTATGCAGATTTGTTAACCTAATAAAAACTAACATAGGAAAGCTTTCCGAATGGAAATTAATGCTTTTTTGGCCAAGTTATGAGATTTTTAAACTTTGATTTGTCGATAAAATAGTCATGTAAAAATACCGATAAATACCGACTAAAAAAATGGTATTGTAATTGTAGTCAGAAGCATGAAACTATGTGAAGGAGTCGTTTCCGACCCTATAAATCATATATATTCTTGATCAGCATCAAAAACTGAATCGATCTAGCCATCTCCGGCAAAAAACAATTTTTTTCAAAAATTTTGAATTTTTTGAAAAAATGGAAAGGGGTTACATCATTAAAATTGCCAAAAATTGGCAAAATTTTCAATTTTAAACGAAGTATGCAGATTTGTTAACCTAATAAAAACTAACATAGGAAAGCTTTCCGAATGGAAATTAATGCTTTTTTGGCCAAGTTATGAGATTTTTAAACTTTGATTTGTCGATAAAATAGTCATATAAAAATACCGATAAAAGAATGGTATTGTAATTGTAGTCAGAAGCTTGAAACTCTGTGAAGAAGTCGTTTCCGACCCTATAAATCATATATGTTCTTGATCAGCATCAAAAACTGAATCGATCTAGCCATCTCCGGCAAAAAACAATTTTTTTCAAAAATTTTGAATTTTTTGAAAAAAAGGAAAGGCATTAAAATTGCCAAAAATTTGCAAAATTTTCAATTTTAAACGAAGTATGCAGATTTGTTAACCTAATAAAAACTAACATAGGAAAGCTTTCCGAATGGAAATTAATGCTTTTTTGGCCAAGTTATGAGATTTTTAAACTTTGATTTGTCGATAAAATAGTCATGTAAAAATGCCGATAAATACCGACTAAAAAAATGGTATTGTAATTGTAGTCAGAAGCATGAAACTATGTGAAGGAGTCGTTTCCGACCCTATAAATCATATATATTCTTGATCAGCATCAAAAACTGAATCGATCTAGCCATCTCCGGCAAAAAACAATTTTTTTCAAAAATTTTGAATTTTTTGAAAAAATGGAAAGGGGTTACATCATTAAAATTGCCAAAAATTGGCAAAATTTTCAATTTTAAACGAAGTATGCAGATTTGTTAACCTAATAAAAACTAACATAGGAAAGCTTTCCGAATGGAAATTAATGCTTTTTTGGCCAAGTTATGAGATTTTTAAACTTTGATTTGTCGATAAAATAGTCATGTAAAAATACCGATAAATACCGACTAAAAAAATGGTATTGTAATTGTAGTCAGAAGCTTGAAACTCTGTGAAGAAGTCGTTTCCGACCCTATAAATCATATATATTCTTGATCAGCATCAAAAACTGAATCGATCTAGCCATCTCCGGCAAAAAACAATTTTTTTCAAAAATTTTCAATTTTTTGAAAAAATGGAAAGGGGTTACATCATTAAAATTGCCAAAAATTTGCAAAATTTTCAATTTTAAACGAAGTATGCAGATTTGTTAACCTAATAAAAACTAACATAGGAAAGCTTTCCGAATGGAAATTAATGCTTTTTTGGCCAAGTTATGAGATTTTTAAACTTTGATTTGTCGATAAAATAGTCATGTAAAAATACCGATAAATACCGACTAAAAAAATGGTATTGTAATTGTAGTCAGAAGCATGAAACTATGTGAAGGAGTCGTTTCCGACCCTATAAATCATATATATTCTTGATCAGCATCAAAAACTGAATCGATCTAGCCATCTCCGGCAAAAAACAATTTTTTTCAAAAATTTTGAATTTTTTGAAAAAATGGAAAGGGGTTACATCATTAAAATTGCCAAAAATTGGCAAAATTTTCAATTTTAAACGAAGTATGCAGATTTGTTAACCTAATAAAAACTAACATAGGAAAGCTTTCCGAATGGAAATTAATGCTTTTTTGGCCAAGTTATGAGATTTTTAAACTTTGATTTGTCGATAAAATAGTCATATAAAAATACCGATAAAAGAATGGTATTGTAATTGTAGTCAGAAGCATGAAACTATGTGAAGGAGTCGTTTCTGACCCTATAAATCATATATATTCTTGATCAGCATCAAAAACTGAATCGATCTAGCCATCTCCGGCAAAAAACAATTTTTTTCAAAAATTTTCAATTTTTTGAAAAAATGGAAAGGGGTTACATCATTAAAATTGCCAAAAATTTGCAAAATTTTCAATTTTAAACGAAGTATGCAGATTTGTTAACCTAATAAAAACTAACATAGGAAAGCTTTCCGAATGGAAATTAATGCTTTTTTGGCCAAGTTATGAGATTTTTAAACTTTGATTTGTCGATAAAATAGTCATGTAAAAATACCGATAAATACCGACTAAAAAAATGGTATTGTAATTGTAGTCAGAAGCATGAAACTATGTGAAGGAGTCGTTTCCGACCCTATAAATCATATATATTCTTGATCAGCATCAAAAACTGAATCGATCTAGCCATCTCCGGCAAAAAACAATTTTTTTCAAAAATTTTCAATTTTTTGAAAAAATGGAAAGGGGTTACATCATTAAAATTGCCAAAAATTGGCAAAATTTTCAATTTTAAACGAAGTATGCAGATTTGTTAACCTAATAAAAACTAACATAGGAAAGCTTTCCGAATGGAAATTAATGCTTTTTTGGCCAAGTTATGAGATTTTTAAACTTTGATTTGTCGATAAAATAGTCATGTAAAAATACCGATAAATACCGACTAAAAAAATGGTATTGTAATTGTAGTCAGAAGCATGAAACTATGTGAAGGAGTCGTTTCCGACCCTATAAATCGTATATATTCTTGATCAGCATCAAAAACTGAATCGATCTAGCCATCTCCGGCAAAAAACAATTTTTTTCAAAAATTTTCAATTTTTTGAAAAAAAGGAAAGGGGTTACATCATTAAAATTGCCAAAAATTGGCAAAATTTTCAATTTTAAACGAAGTATGCAGATTTGTTAACCTAATAAAAACTAACATAGGAAAGCTTTCCGAATGGAAATTAATGCTTTTTTGGCCAAGTTATGAGATTTTTAAACTTTGATTTGTCGATAAAATAGTCATATAAAAATACCGATAAAAGAATGGTATTGTCATTGTAGTCAGAAGCTTGAAACTCTGTGAAGAAGTCGTTTCCGACCCTATAAATCATATATATTCTTGATCAGCATCAAAAACTGAATCGATCTAGCCATCTCCGGCAAAAAACAATTTTTTTCAAAAATTTTGAATTTTTTGAAAAAAAGGAAAGGCATTAAAATTGCCAAAAATTTGCAAAATTTTCAATTTTAAACGAAGTATGCAGATTTGTTAACCTAATAAAAACTAACATAGGAAAGCTTTCCGAATGGAAATTAATGCTTTTTTGGCCAAGTTATGAGATTTTTAAACTTTGATTTGTCGATAAAATAGTCATGTAAAAATACCGATAAATACCGACTAAAAAAATGGTATTGTAATTGTAGTCAGAAGCATGAAACTATGTGAAGGAGTCGTTTCCGACCCTATAAATCATATATATTCTTGATCAGCATCAAAAACTGAATCGATCTAGCCATCTCCGGCAAAAAACAATTTTTTTCAAAAATTTTCAATTTTTTGAAAAAAAGGAAAGGGGTTACATCATTAAAATTGCCAAAAATTGGCAAAATTTTCAATTTTAAACGAAGTATGCAGATTTGTTAACCTAATAAAAACTAACATAGGAAAGCTTTCCGAATGGAAATTAATGCTTTTTTGGCCAAGTTATGAGATTTTTAAACTTTGATTTGTCGATAAAATAGTCATGTAAAAATACCGATAAATACCGACTAAAAAAATGGTATTGTAATTGTAGTCAGAAGCATGAAACTATGTGAAGGAGTCGTTTCCGACCCTATAAATCATATATATTCTTGATCAGCATCAAAAACTGAATCGATCTAGCCATCTCCGGCAAAAAACAATTTTTTTCAAAAATTTTCAATTTTTTGAAAAAAAGGAAAGGGGTTACATCATTAAAATTGCCAAAAATTGGCAAAATTTTCAATTTTAAACGAAGTATGCAGATTTGTTAACCTAATAAAAACTAACATAGGAAAGCTTTCCGAATGGAAATTAATGCTTTTTTGGCCAAGTTATGAGATTTTTAAACTTTGATTTGTCGATAAAATAGTCATGTAAAAATACCGATAAATACCGA
Organism: Drosophila bunnanda; assembly: GCA_035046265.1. Lineage (NCBI taxonomy): Eukaryota > Metazoa > Arthropoda > Insecta > Diptera > Drosophilidae > Drosophila > Drosophila bunnanda. The sequence goes on along the minus strand of JAWNOB010000083.1, from coordinate 1,917,809 downwards.
CTAAAAAATGGTATTGTAATTGTAGTCAGAAGCATGAAACTATGTGAAGGAGTCGTTTCCGACCCTATAAATCATATATATTCTTGATCAGCATCAAAAACTGAATCGATCTAGCCATCTCCGGCAAAAAACAATTTTTTTCAAAAATGTTCCATTTTTTGAAAAAAAGGAAAGGGGTTACATCATTAAAATTGCCAAAAATTGGCAAAATTTTCAATTTTAAACGAAGTATGCAGATTTGTTAACCTAATAAAAACTAACATAGGAAAGCTTTCCGAATGGAAATTAATGCTTTTTTGGCCAAGTTATGAGATTTTTAAACTTTGATTTGTCGATAAAATAGTCATGTAAAAATACCGATAAATACCGACTAAAAAAATGGTATTGTAATTGTAGTCAGAAGCATGAAACTATGTGAAGGAGTCGTTTCCGACCCTATAAATCATATATATTCTTGATCAGCATCAAAAACTAAATCGATCTAGCCATCTCCGGCAAAAAACAATTTTTTTCAAAAATTTTCAATTTTTTGAAAAAATGGAAAGGGGTTACATCATTAAAATTGCCAAAAATTGGCAAAATTTTCAATTTTAAACGAAGTATGCAGATTTGTTAACCTAATAAAAACTAACATAGGAAAGCTTTCCGAATGGAAATTAATGCTTTTTTGGCCAAGTTATGAGATTTTTAAACTTTGATTTGTCGATAAAATAGTCATATAAAAATACCGATAAAAGAATGGTATTGTAATTGTAGTCAGAAGCATGAAACTATGTGAAGGAGTCGTTTCCGACCCTATAAATCATATATATTCTTGATCAGCATCAAAAACTAAATCGATCTAGCCATCTCCGGCAAAAAACAATTTTTTTCAAAAATTTTGAATTTTTTGAAAAAATGGAAAGGGGTTACATCATTAAAATTGCCAAAAATTGGCAAAATTTTCAATTTTAAACGAAGTATGCAGATTTGTTAACCTAATAAAAACTAACATAGGAAAGCTTTCCGAATGGAAATTAATGCTTTTTTGGCCAAGTTATGAGATTTTTAAACTTTGATTTGTCGATAAAATAGTCATGTAAAAATACCGATAAATACCGACTAAAAAATGGTATTGTAATTGTAGTCAGAAGCATGAAACTATGTGAAGGAGTCGTTTCCGACCCTATAAATCATATATATTCTTGATCAGCATCAAAAACTGAATCGATCTAGCCATCTCCGGCAAAAAACAATTTTTTTCAAAAATGTTCCATTTTTTGAAAAAAAGGAAAGGGGTTACATCATTAAAATTGCCAAAAATTGGCAAAATTTTCAATTTTAAACGAAGTATGCAGATTTGTTAACCTAATAAAAACTAACATAGGAAAGCTTTCCGAATGGAAATTAATGCTTTTTTGGCCAAGTTATGAGATTTTTAAACTTTGATTTGTCGATAAAATAGTCATATAAAAATACCGATAAAAGAATGGTATTGTAATTGTAGTCAGAAGCATGAAACTATGTGAAGGAGTCGTTTCCGACCCTATAAATCATATATATTCTTGATCAGCATCAAAAACTAAATCGATCTAGCCATCTCCGGCAAAAAACAATTTTTTTCAAAAATGTTCCATTTTTTGAAAAAAAGGAAAGGGGTTACATCATTAAAATTGCCAAAAAATGGCAAAATTTTCAATTTTAAACGAAGTATGCAGATTTGTTAACCTAATAAAAACTAACATAGGAACGCTTTCCGAATGGAAATTAATGCTTTTTTGGCAAAGTTATGAGATTTTTAAACTTTGATTTGTTGATAAAATAGTCATATAAAAATACCGATAAAAGAATGGTATTTTAATTGTAGTCAGAAGCTTAAACTATGTGAAGGAGTCGTTTCCGACCCTATATATCATATATATTCTTGATCAGCATCAAAAACTGAATCGATCTAGCCATCTCCGGCAAAAAAAAATGTTTTTCAAAAATGTTCCATTTTTTGAAAAAAAGGAAAGGGGTTACATCATTAAAATTGCCAAAAATTGGCAAAATTTTCAATTTTAAACGAAGTATGCAGATTTGTTAACCTAATAAAAACTAACATAGGAAAGCTTTCCGAATGGAAATTAATGCTTTTTTGGCCAAGTTATGAGATTTTTAAACTTTGATTTGTCGATAAAATAGTCATGTAAAAATACCGATAAATACCGACTAAAAAAATGGTATTGTAATTGTAGTCAGAAGCATGAAACTATGTGAAGGAGTCGTTTCCGACCCTATAAATCATATATATTCTTGATCAGCATCAAAAACTGAATCGATCTAGCCATCTCCGGCAAAAAAACAATTTTTTTCAAAAATTTTTAATTTTTTGAAAAAATGGAAAGGGGTTACATCATTAAAATTGCCAAAAATTGGCAAAATTTTCAATTTTAAACGAAGTATGCAGATTTGTTAACCTAATAAAAACTAACATAGGAAAGCTTTCCGAATGGAAATTAATGCTTTTTTGGCCAAGTTATGAGATTTTTAAACTTTGATTTGTCGATAAAATAGTCATGTAAAAATACCGATAAATACCGACTAAAAAATGGTATTGTAATTGTAGTCAGAAGCATGAAACTATGTGAAGGAGTCGTTTCCGACCCTATAAATCATATATATTCTTGATCAGCATCAAAAACTGAATCGATCTAGCCATCTCCGGCAAAAAAAAATGTTTTTCAAAAATGTTCCATTTTTTGAAAAAAAGGAAAGGGGTTACATCATTAAAATTGCCAAAAATTGGCAAAATTTTCAATTTTAAACGAAGTATGCAGATTTGTTAACCTAATAAAAACTAACATAGGAAAGCTTTCCGAATGGAAATTAATGCTTTTTTGGCCAAGTTATGAGATTTTTAAACTTTGATTTGTCGATAAAATAGTCATATAAAAATACCGATAAAAGAATGGTATTGTAATTGTAGTCAGAAGCTTGAAACTCTGTGAAGAAGTCGTTTCCGACCCTATAAATCATATATATTCTTGATCAGCATCAAAAACTGAATCGATCTAGCCATCTCCGGCAAAAACATTTTTTTTCAAAAATTTTGAATTTTTTGAAAAAAAGGAAAGGGGTTACATCATTAAAGTTGCCAAAAATTGGCAAAATTTTCAATTTTAAACGAAGTATGCAGATTTGTTAACCTAATAAAAACTAACATAGGAAAGCTTTCCGAATGGAAATTAATGCTTTTTTGGCCAAGTTATGAGATTTTTAAACTTTGATTTGTCGATAAAATAGTCATGTAAAAATACCGATAAATACCGACTAAAAAAATTGTATTGTAATTGTAGTCAGAAGCATGAAACTATGTGAAGGAGTCGTTTCCGACCCTATAAATCATATATATTCTTGATCAGCATCAAAAACTGAATCGATCTAGCCATCTCCGGCAAAAAACAATTTTTTTCAAAAATTTGAAATTTTTTGAAAAAATGGAAAGGGGTTACATCATTAAAATTGCCAAAAAATGGCAAAATTTTCAATTTTAAACGAAGTATGCAGATTTGTTAACCTAATAAAAACTAACATAGGAACGCTTTCCGAATGGAAATTAATGCTTTTTTGGCAAAGTTATGAGATTTTTAAACTTTGATTTGTTGATAAAATAGTCATATAAAAATACCGATAAAAGAATGGTATTTTAATTGTAGTCAGAAGCTTAAACTATGTGAAGGAGTCGTTTCCGACCCTATATATCATATATATTCTTGATCAGCATCAAAAACTAAATCGATCTAGCCATCTCCGGCAAAAAACAATTTTTTTCAAAAATTTTCAATTTTTTGAAAAAATGGAAAGGGGTTACATCATTAAAATTGCCAAAAATTGGCAAAATTTTCAATTTTAAACGAAGTATGCAGATTTGTTAACCTAATAAAAACTAACATAGGAAAGCTTTCCGAATGGAAATTAATGCTTTTTTGGCCAAGTTATGAGATTTTTAAACTTTGATTTGTCGATAAAATAGTCATGTAAAAATACCGATAAATACCGACTAAAAAAATGGTATTGTAATTGTAGTCAGAAGCATGAAACTATGTGAAGGAGTCGTTTCCGACCCTATAAATCATATATATTCTTGATCAGCATCAAAAACTGAATCGATCTAGCCATCTCCGGCAAAAAAACAATTTTTTTCAAAAATTTTTAATTTTTTGAAAAAATGGAAAGGGGTTACATCATTAAAATTGCCAAAAATTGGCAAAATTTTCAATTTTAAACGAAGTATGCAGATTTGTTAACCTAATAAAAACTAACATAGGAAAGCTTTCCGAATGGAAATTAATGCTTTTTTGGCCAAGTTATGAGATTTTTAAACTTTGATTTGTCGATAAAATAGTCATGTAAAAATACCGATAAATACCGACTAAAAAATGGTATTGTAATTGTAGTCAGAAGCATGAAACTATGTGAAGGAGTCGTTTCCGACCCTATAAATCATATATATTCTTGATCAGCATCAAAAACTGAATCGATCTAGCCATCTCCGGCAAAAAACAATTTTTTTCAAAAATTTTGAATTTTTTGAAAAAAAGGAAAGGGGTTACATCATTAAAATTGCCAAAAATTTGCAAAATTTTCAATTTTAAACGAAGTATGCAGATTTGTTAACCTAATAAAAACTAACATAGGAAAGCTTTCCGAATGGAAATTAATGCTTTTTTGGCCAAGTTATGAGATTTTTAAACTTTGATTTGTCGATAAAAAAGTCATGTAAAAATACCGATAAATACCGACTAAAAAAATGGTATTTTAATTGTAGTCAGAAGCATGAAACTATGTGAAGGAGTCGTTTCCGACCCTATAAATCAAATATATTCTTGATCAGCATCAAAAACTGAATCGATCTAGCCATCTCCGGCAAAAAAAAATGTTTTTCAAAAATGTTCCATTTTTTGAAAAAAAGGAAAGGGGTTACATCATTAAAATTGCCAAAAATTGGCAAAATTTTCAATTTTAAACGAAGTATGCAGATTTGTTAACCTAATAAAAACTAACATAGGAAAGCTTTCCGAATGGAAATTAATGCTTTTTTGGCCAAGTTATGAGATTTTTAAACTTTGATTTGTCGATAAAATAGTCATATAAAAATACCGATAAAAGAATGGTATTGTAATTGTAGTCAGAAGCTTGAAACTCTGTGAAGAAGTCGTTTCCGACCCTATAAATCATATATATTCTTGATCAGCATCAAAAACTGAATCGATCTAGCCATCTCCGGCAAAAACATTTTTTTTCAAAAATTTTGAATTTTTTGAAAAAAAGGAAAGGGGTTACATCATTAAAGTTGCCAAAAATTGGCAAAATTTTCAATTTTAAACGAAGTATGCAGATTTGTTAACCTAATAAAAACTAACATAGGAAAGCTTTCCGAATGGAAATTAATGCTTTTTTGGCCAAGTTATGAGATTTTTAAACTTTGATTTGTCGATAAAATAGTCATGTAAAAATACCGATAAATACCGACTAAAAAAATTGTATTGTAATTGTAGTCAGAAGCATGAAACTATGTGAAGGAGTCGTTTCCGACCCTATAAATCATATATATTCTTGATCAGCATCAAAAACTGAATCGATCTAGCCATCTCCGGCAAAAAACAATTTTTTTCAAAAATTTTCAATTTTTTGAAAAAAAGGAAAGGGGTTACATCATTAAAATTGCCAAAAATTGGAAAAATTTTCAATTTTAAACGAAGTATGCAGATTTGTTAACCTAATAAAAACTAACATAGGAAAGCTTTCCGAATGGAAATTAATGCTTTTTTGGCCAAGTTATGAGATTTTTAAACTTTGATTTGTCGATAAAATAGTCATATAAAAATACCGATAAAAGAATGGTATTGTAATTGTAGTCAGAAGCTTGAAACTCTGTGAAGAAGTCGTTTCCGACCCTATAAATCATATATATTCTTGATCAGCATCAAAAACTGAATCGATCTAGCCATCTCCGGCAAAAAACAATTTTTTTCAAAAATTTGAAATTTTTTGAAAAAATGGAAAGGGGTTACATCATTAAAATTGCCAAAAATTGGCAAAATTTTCAATTTTAAACGAAGTATGCAGATTTGTTAACCTAATAAAAACTAACATAGGAAAGATTTCCGAATGGAAATTAATGCCTTTTTGGCCAAGTTATGAGATTTTTAAACTTTGATTTGTCGATAAAATAGTCATATAAAAATACCGATAAAAGAATGGTATTGTAATTGTAGTCAGAAGCTTGAAACTCTGTGAAGAAGTCGTTTCCGACCCTATAAATCATATATATTCTTGATCAGCATCAAAAACTGAATCGATCTAGCCATCTCCGGCAAAAAACAATTTTTTTCAAAAATTTTCAATTTTTTGAAAAACAGGAAAGGGGTTACATAATTAAAATTGCCAAAAATTGGCAAAATTTTCAATTTTAAACGAAGTATGCAGATTTGTTAACCTAATAAAAACTAACATAGGAAAGCTTTCCGAATGGAAATTAATGCTTTTTTGGCCAAGTTATGAGATTTTTAAACTTTGATTTGTCGATAAAATAGTCATGTAAAAATACCGATAAATACCGACTAAAAAAATGGTATTGTAATTGTAGTCAGAAGCATGAAACTATGTGAAGGAGTCGTTTCCGACCCTATAAATCATATATATTCTTGATCAGCATCAAAAACTGAATCGATCTAGCCATCTCCGGCAAAAAAAAGGAAAGGGGTTACATAATTAAAATTGCCAAAAATTGGCAAAATTTTCAATTTTAAACGAAGTATGCAGATTTGTTAACCTAATAAAAACTAACATAGGAAAGCTTTCCGAATGGAAATTAATGATTTTTTGGCCAAGTTATGAGATTTTTAAACTTTGATTTGTCGATAAAATAGTCATGTAAAAATACCGATAAATACCGACTAAAAAAATGGTATTGTAATTGTAGTCAGAAGCATGAAACTATGTGAAGGAGTCGTTTCCGACCCTATAAATCATATATATTCTTGATCAGCATGAAAAACTGAATCGATCTAGCCATCTCCGGCAAAAAACAATTTTTTTCAAAAATTTTCAATTATTTGAAAAAAAGGAAAGGGGTTACATCATCAAAATTGCCAAAAATTGGCAAAATTTTCAATTTTAAACGAAGTATGCAGATTTGTTAACCTAATAAAAACTAACATAGGAACGCTTTCCGAATGGAAATTAATGCTTTTTTGGCCAAGTTATGAGATTTTTAAACTTTGATTTGTCGATAAAATAGTCATATAAAAATACCGATAAAAGAATGGTATTGTAATTGTAGTCAGAAGCTTGAAACTCTGTGAAGAAGTCGTTTCCGACCCTATAAATCATATATATTCTTGATCAGCATCAAAAACTGAATCGATCTAGCCATCTCCGGCAAAAAACAATTTTTTTTCAAAAATTTTCAATTTTTTGAAAAAAAGGAAAGGGGTTACATCATTAAAATTGTGAAAAAATTTATAAAAATTTAAATTTTTTTAAAATTTGAAATTATGTATGCAGAATTATTTAACTAATAAAAACTGATATAGCAACGCTTTTTGAACTGAAATAAATGCATTTTTGGCTTAGTTATTATATTATAGATTTTGAAGCTTTGATTTTCAGAACAATTGTTCTATAAAAGTATGATGATTTTGAAGCTTTGATTTTTAAAACAATTGTTCTATAAAATTATTGATAAAGATCGACTCAAAAAATGTTATTATAATTTTAGCCTATATTCTTAATCAGTATCAGCTGCTGAGTGGATCTAGCCAAATTTTTATAAGGGAATACATCTTAAAAATTTAAAAAATTAAAGAAAAACTTATTTTTATTTAATTAAAATTTATTATGTTGGTTTCTTACCCTTACTAGCAAAGAAAATGCCTTCTTGAAGGGGCTATGATGTATTTCCTCTGCAAGGCTGTAGGGGTCTACTCTCCACTCGATCCGCTAGTATTGCTGGACTCGCTCATGTGGAACTGGATCAGGATGATGAGGTAAGTGGTGGTGGCGCCCACAATCTGCGGCAGTATGTGTAGGATTAGCTTCCTGGTTTCATTCGGAGTCAACCTAGGAGCACACTCACCGTGTAGAGGAGCGTGCAGTCGACGTTGAAGAAGCCGGCGGCACTGAAGTGGAGTCGCTGGTGGAGCAGCTGCAGCGAGAACTGTGTAATCTGTCCAAAAGAAAGCTATTAAATTGATATATTTAAATAGAGGAGAACCCACCAGAGCGTTGTGACTATCGTTCCGCAGATCCACGCTGACCTGATGCAGGCTCAATGCTAAGCGAGTGGCCTGAAAAAAAAAATGAACTGGTTGTCCCTTTCCAGGAGGTGAACTACTCACGCACTGAGCGGTGCGGTCGCAGAGCAGCGAGAGGACGAGCACGTTGCCCAGATGTGGAGCTGACCACACCGCGCTGGCCACGATCTGGAGGATGTCGAGAGCCGAGGCCGCTGACTGGCGGAAGTTCAGGAACATCCAGTAGCAGTTTGAGGTAATGGCCAGGAAGTCGTTGCCCACCTGCAACAGCATGGAGAGTCCGTAGCACCTGTTCAGCAAGGCCACCAGGGCCCAGACCCGTTGGTAGACAACCCTTACGGTCATCAGCCGTTCCATGGCCGCCTGCTCCGGGTCGCCGCAGTCCTCTGGCCCTGCATCTGCTGCCGCCACCGCCGCCTCTGCTGATTTTTGGCTCAACTGCAGCTCCTGCAGGGCGAGCAGCAGAACGTCCAGGCGTCGACGCACAATCTGAACGGCGGTGAATATCTGGAAGTAGCGCAGGCCACACACTAGCAGCGGCAGCAGGTAGTAGATCCAGTAGACCGGGAACGTGTGGCCAGGAGCCAATAGCTTGGCTCCCAAAATCAAGCTCTGGCTGACCCCATATCCCCACAGGATCCAGACGGCTCGGCGCGCCGTCTGGCTGCGCATCTGTAGCAGCCCGCCCTCCACATCCACCCTCAAGGCCTTGGCCAGCTGCCGGTCAATCTCGCCCAGCTCGGCGTAAAAGTCCCGCTGGACCCGCCGCTGCCATAGGGCCTCCAGCAGGGCGGCCATATGAGCCACTCGCATGCCTACCAGCTGAATGAAGTCCACGGTGTGACCGATGCTCGTGATGCTCGTGTCGCCTCCTTCGCCGCCGCCCACTGCCACCTGGATGCTGTTGTCCTGGAAAAGCCCGTAGGCGGTGAACCCGGTTGCTGCCGCCAGCACGGTCCAGCCGTACAGCTCTAGCCAGCGAGATCGTCGTAGGAGTATGCCATCCGTGTCTGGCGGTGAGGGTGTCACTAGGCGCCAGTGCCACAGATTGCACACTTGGCACACGCGATGCAGCGGCTCCAGCGCTTTCAGCGTGTCCATGCCGTATGGATTGGGTGTGGATATGGTTAGCTAACTCCTGGTATCGCCTTCTATCGTGGTATCTCTGTGGGGGAGATATCAATTCGATTAGTCTTATCTCTGCTGTTGTTCCGCTAATGGAACTCCCAGTGGGATGTGGGCGAAGCCCTTGCTCTTGAAAGAACCAACTAACCTGGAACAACCGCTCGCTTGGAGATACCTCAATGCAGTGAGGGATTAGCCAGGTACTTCAGTGGGATCAGCTGGCTGCCAGGGAAGTGCTAAGTACCCCTCATCCATCATTATCCATTAAGCCATCAGTGTCTCATCAATCATGGTGGCTCAACAAGGGTGGCGTGGCTCCAAGCTGAAATTAGCTTGGGAAACGTAGAACCTAGAACCTGTAAGGCGCCTTTGAGGACAATAAAAATACCTGCAAGCCTGTGAGGGACAATGAAAAACACCGCCGGGGCTTCACATAAATACGTTTATTATAATTTTCAGATTTTTTGTTTTTTTTTTTTGGTTTTCTTTTTGAAATAGTTGAGATAAGCTTGACGTTCATAAAATGTAATACATATATATATCGATTTCTTCGCCTGCCCGTTCTTCGGCTAACCTCTCTCTCCCTCCCTCTCTCTCTCTGTGTCTCTCTGACCTTTATCGATTATCGATATCAGTTTTTGTGCTATCCTCCACTCCTCCACTCCGCCGACTCATTCCTGGGTATATAGGCTATATATGGCTACGGATATATCCTATGCATACCATCGGCCATCGGTAAGGTTAGCGTTGTTGTAACAATTTACTCTGCATGCATTTTTGTTTTTGCTGTTACTAATGATTATATAGAGCACTCGGATCACACACACAGCTGCACTGTATAGTTTATCGATTTTATATCGAATTGCATCGATTATAGATCTCTCAGCTGGTGGCAGGTGTGTGTGCGAGCCCGGGCGCGTAGTATGTATATTTGATTTAAATCGAAGCTGCTAAAAAGTAAAAGCAAATTCAACAAACAAACGCTCGTACAGGTTCGATATACGATCGATATATATCGATACATTGATTCTTACGCTAGTTATATAAGGTATGGATGCAGATATCGTTTGTTCTCTGGATAATAAGGCAATGGATGCATGTCTTGTGTGTGTGACGAGTGTGTCTTGTGTGTGGATAGTGTTTGATCTGGCCCGATCTGATCTGATCGATCGGATCGGGATCTCTCAACGAAACTACATAAAAAAACAAACAAAAATCGGGGCAAAAGTTAACAAGTTTCATATTTCATAATCTTTGTTTCGTTTTTGTTTTTTCTTTTAAGGGGAAATTCGTTTCATGAAAGGCAAAAATGATCTTACTCGCGATGAGAAGAGTGTTCTTTTTTAGCGGGTTTTTCGCACTTTTTTCTTTTGTTTTTTGTTTTTTTTTTTTGGTTTTTTTTTAAGCAACATCAATACGCTCAAGTACATATATATATGTATTTATATATAGATATATAGTGTATATAGTCACGTGTGAGTGTGAGTGTGTGGGTGTGGAGTATTCTTTAACTATATATCGCTCGATTTCATGTTTTTTTTTTTTAGTTTTGTATCGCTTAGCGCACGAATTTTGAAAAATAATTAAATATACGTAATAAAATGTATGCTTTTTTGTGTTTTCTTTTTTTTTTTTCTTAATCTTTGTTGTTTTTGTTTCATTTTTGGTTATTACATTTTAAAAATCCTTGAAGCGGAGACTGCAATATATGCTTTTTTGCTGCTTTTTGTTTGCTTTTGCTTTTCTGCTTTGGTAATCAAAAGATCTATCTCTCTGGATCATCAGTATCGGTATTACGGAACGGGAAACGTGGGGAGATCCAGGATGTCCTGGCCCCTGACTCTGTGCTTAGTTTTGTGTATAATTTCGCTTAAATTTCGCTGGTTCGCTTAGCTTCTTTTTTATGTTATCAAACGCTTTGTAGACTCTGGACGGTTTGCCAGTGTTGTCAGTTGTCAGTTGCCCGCTAATCTCCTCCCGAATTTGGATTGGTTGCTGCTCTGTTGCACATATCATAATTAATACGAGATATTTATGTATATAAAAAGCAACACAAAAATATATATACGCGTAGCCTACAAAAAAGTCTGCCGAGTCTTCTCATTTTGTCTTTTTTTGTTTTGCTTGTTTTTATAATTGTAGCTGGCTCGTTTTCTTTTATTTTACCATTTGGACTGTTTTTTAAGTGGCCTCGAATTGCTTGTTCCGTTTTTTATTTGTTGTGATTACCTTTGGTGATTAAAATTGTTTAAATCTGGTTCTCTCGTCTGCTCACTTGCTCCGTCTGCTGCCTCTCGGTTTAGTTTGTTTTTTGTTTGTTTGTTTTTATTTGTTTGTTTGCAAATTTGTTATTCTATGACTATGAAAAAGTAAAAAAAATATAGAAAAATAACCTTCATACATTCACTTTGTGTGTACCCTCTTCTCTCTTCATTTTAATCGTATTATAGTTATGACTCTCTGCTCTCTCGTCTTTCGCTTTTTTGTCTCACAAATAGCTGTCTCTCAACATCGCCCAAAAACCAACCTTAAAAAACCAACCCCAAGCCCCAGCCCCCAATCACAAGCCCCCCGTTCTAGTCCCCCCTTGTATCCTGTAGCCTTATATAGTATCATCAGCATTGACTTTGTCTTCGTCTTCGTCTTTGTCCTCCTCGCCGTCGTTGTCGTCGTCCTTCCACGACTCATCCTCAATCCTAGATCCTATCAGCAACAGCAATCGATTGCCCCACCTAGTCCCACTGTCCTAGTCTCATTCTTGCTCTTTCTGCTCTCCCTCTATCCTCCTCTTTTCTGTTTTTCCTGTTCTTCCTGCTCTTTCTGGTATATTAGCTCTTCCTGCTCTTCCTGTTCATCATCTCTCTTAGCCTTTAGCTCCTTATTCTGGAAGTGTACGTATATCGTTTGCTATAGGGTTCAAGCAAAGACACAATAGACTTCAAGATGCGTAACGCCATACGATTTTTTACACACCAAATTGCGTTCTTGAAATTTCATTGAAACTTTGAATAGAGAGGGGGAACTCGTCTCACGCTTGGGCGTTACGCATCTTGACCATCATAATGTCTTTGCATTAAGTCTTTCTAAAACTCTAAACAAGAATAGGGAAAGGATTTAATCTAAAAAAAAAGAATCGTAAGGTGATTGGTTAACGGAGATAGTGGTTATGGTTTATATTCGGGAATCATCGGGTTGGATTATTGGCTTTGCTCAGGGGTTAAATCGTAATCATTGTCGCGGGGTTTGATTAAGTTTTTCGATCCGTTACCGGATCTCTTCCTGCTCCTGCTCTGCCTCCGCTCGGTGTGTATCCTAATAACTACGTAGCGCTCTTTCTCTCGGACTTGCTTTAGTTAGTTTATGCTTCTTTCTCGCTTCGCTTTTAAAATTCAAAAATACCTCGTAAAAGTTTAGAGACTAATACATTAAACATGAATATTACTTGTTTTTTACTTTTACTTTGACTTTTTCTTTAAATATATATAATATATCGAGTTTTTTGTTGACTTTTTCTTTGCTTTACTTTACTTTTTCTTTAATTTTCTGTGTGTTTCTTTACTCTTTTTCATTTTGTTTAACTCTTCCTTCGTATTTCTCTTTGGTTTTCTCTTGTTTTAGCTCTTTCTTCTTTGGTTTTCGCTTTTTTGCTTTGTATATTTTTGCTATTTTTGATCTTTGGTTTAATAGACAAAGGTAGCGCTTGACTGGCGTAAGGTGCTCATTTTGTTTTCTGTTTTCGTAATTAATTTCTTGAAAATAAAATATGAATTAATTACCTAGCTCTCCTGGTGTTAAGCGCGGCGTAAGCTCAATATATAGACGGCGATTAATGGCTAACAAAGTGGCGTCAATTGGGTGACCCCGGGACTCCGCCATATATCAGCTCTGCGTCCAGCTGCTTATATCCTTCGCCGCTCTGTCATGCTGCTCCTTGCTACTGCTCCTTTTCCTGCGTGTGCTCCTGCTCCCGTTGCTGTTGCTGCCTGCCAGAGCTCTCGAGTCCCATCGCTTTACAAGCTTCACAGGGACTCCAGTCTCTGGCAGAGCTCTCCTCCTCGGCTCTCTCCTCGCTCCTAGTCGTGGTTGGGTGCATGGTGTTGGTTCTCGGATGGCTTCCCTCCTCAGGTATCGTCGAAGGCTATAAAGAGGCCCGGTGTCGTGGCCTAGAACTCCAGGCGATAGGCTGAGCAGGAGGTCTCATGGTCCTGCAGATTGATGGTGCAGCGCGAGGCGGAGGGCGAGAGGTCGATGCGGTGCTTGGCTAGCAGCTCCTCGTTTTCGGCCACCCAATAGCCCAGCACATCCGTGTCGTATGTGGGTATAATGGTGACCTCTGCCAGGGTAGAGAGAGAGAATATAAATACCAAATCCAAGAAACTTTAAGGCAACCGAAACTCACCCAACTCCTTGTCCTCCCATGTCTGCTTGGCCTCGAGCAGAGCATCGTACACCTGGCGACTGGGCTCCGTGCCCGAGAAGACATAGTAGCGGGCACGCACCCGCTTGAAGAAGTCCACGTGGGCGTAGTAGGAGTTGCCGTTGTGCGGGACATAGGTGAGATCCACGTAGACCGGCGCTGGTTTCTTCACATTCGCCTTGTTGGGCGACTCGCTGCGCTTGCGCAGATTCTTCTCGTTATTCAGACGCGTCTTGGTGGCCACCATGCGGCGCTCCTTCTTGGGCGTAGTCCGGATATCGGATGAACCGCCCTCTACGGGCAGAGGTGCGGGTGAGGGCAGACCCAGGGGCTTGCCCCACTCCTCCAGACGGTCCTTGGGCAGGGCGCCAGTGGAGGAGGAGCTCGTTGTGGTTGTTGCTGTGGCTGTGGCTGTGGCTGTGGCTGTGGCTGTGGTTATGGCTGTGACTGTGACTGGAGTTTCCTCTTGCTTCTCCTGCTGCTGCTGCTGTCCCACTGTGCCGAAGCCCGTCTCGGCCACCCGCATTCGCTGGACGTCGCTTAGAGGGAAGCGCTGACGCTCTGCGGAGCCGCTGACCATCTGCTGCTCCACCTCGTCGGCCTTGGAGGGCGAGTAGGAGTATTTGGCGGTGACGGAAGACATGACCTCGGCCCCGCGCGCCTGCACATGCTCCTCGAGGGCCCGCTGGAAGTCCTTGTCCGCCTGGTCGAGGAACTTGTGTCCGGCCCAGGTCTGTTGGCTGCTGCTCTCTACGCTCTCCGATGACTGGCTGTCGTTGCCGCCGCCGCCACCCTGGATCGGCACTGGAATGGGTTCTGTGGTGCCCAGTGGAGCGGCCGAGAAGCCATCGTCCTGGGGCAGGGCGCCGTAGAAGGAGGTGGCCATGGGATCGGCCGTGCGTGGCAGCATCATGATCGAGCGCGCCGTCGAGTGCTCCTCGCTGCCATATTGCGGCGGAATGTCATCCTGGCTCTCGTCACCGTCATCGGCGTCCAGATCTGAGCGCTTGCTCACCCCGGAGCTCGAGTGCTGGAGCTCGTAGCTGGTGGCGCTGCGTGGGGAGCCAGGCAGGAGAAGATCGTCCTCATCCTCGCTGCCAGGGGTGCTGGAGCGATAGAGGCTACCGCGCAGTAGGGTCACCTCCTTGGGGAGCAGCTGCTGCTGCTGCTGGTCACGCTCGCTCTCGCTGGTGGTGCGCGTGGTGGTCACCATGGTCACCTTCTCGCTGTCGGGCTCCGAGCTGTCCGTGGTTGTGACCGTCTTCTGCTCGGTGACGATCTCCTTGCCGTCGGCGGATATCACCTTGGTCACCGTGGTAATGGTCGTGGTGATGATCTTCTCCGTGCTGCCGCTTAGAGCGGTGGTGCTCTCGATGCCACGCAGCTCATGGAGCTCGGGCAGATCGACCTCGGCTTCCGGTCCAGCTGCTCCTGCTACGATCTGCTCCTGCTGCAGCTCCAGCGACTTGAGTTCGTCCTTGGTGACACGCGGAAAGGGTGATGTGGGCTTGGGCGAGGACTCAGGAGTCTCGGTGTGCGATTCCCTTCCCAGGGGCGTGGGTATGGACTGGCTCTCCGAGGTGAGGGCCCCGGGGCTGGATTTGCCGCTAATGTCCTTGGGCGACAGAGGGCCCGAGGGGCACGAGGACGAGACAATGCTGGCGGCACTCGATTCGGATTTTGCTCCAGCTCCAGTTGCAGTTCCAGCTGCAGCTCCTCCAGCTCCGGCTGCAGCTCCAGCCCCAGCTGGTGCTGCTCCTGCCGCCGTTGTGGACATGGGCTTGACGCTGGGACTGACAGGGGCCGTGGGCGGTGTCTTGCGGTCAGCGGCCTCGGCCTGATCCTGGCCAGACTGCTCAACCATTTGTGTGAGCGTGATGGACTCCACCTTCTTGGAGGAGGAGGAGGATGAGGACTCCTCCTCCTTCTTGGAGCTGCTGCTGCTAGTGCTGATGATCTGTTCACTGGACTGCACCAGCGTCTTCTCGGTTGTCTTCTTCTCCTGCTGCTGCTCCTGCTCGTGCTCGTGCTCCTCCTGGATATCGTCGATCTCCTCTCCCGCCGGCTTGTATATGCTGGTCATCATGATGGTGGCTATGGACTTGGACCGGCTCTCCTTGACACTGGCCCGGTCATCCTCCTCATCGTCGTCGGGCTCCTCGTCCTCGGGATCGCTGTGGGTGAGGCGACCCTCGCTGGTATGACTCAGCACGGACTCGCGTCGGGACTCATCCGTGCCAACGAAGAGCGCCCGCTGGGAGGCAGTGACACTGCTGGAGGCGCTGCTGGCGCTGGCCTTCTTCAGGCACTCCTCGGCCGTCTTGGTGGCCTCAGCGCTGAAGGTCTCCTTGGCGGAGACAATCTTCTCGGTGGCCAGGAACTCGGCCACGGTCTCCTTGAGGTTCTCATCCCGAATGGAACTGCTGGTGCTTGTCTCCTTGGCCTCACTCAGTAGCTCTCGCGTCTCCTTGGCTGTCTTCTGGGCGACTGCAGCGGCGGTGCTTGTCTGAATCTCGCTGACAATGGACTCGGAGGAGCACTCCTCGGACTGCACCAGCAGCTCGTCCAGCTGGGAGACAGATGTGCTGGTAGTGGTGTCCTCCTTGATGCCTCCCTTCTCGGTCAGTAGGCTGGAGAGCGACTCCCGGCGGGAGCTGTCCTCCACCTTGAGGCTGCTGCTTAGGGAGTCGCTGGTGGTGGACTCCTCGCTGCGCAGCTGTAGGACCGACGACTTGGTAATCGTACTGGACACACTGGACTTGGACTTTTCCTCCAGCTTTTTGGACTCTGAGGTCTCCGTGGTGGTGGTTGTGGTGGTGGAGGTTGTGGAGCGTAGCAGGGACTCTAGGGAATCCATGGTCTCTTCGGCAGTAGCCTGGGATGTCTTGGATGTCTCTTTGTCGCTAGCCTGGCTGGCTGAAGATTCGGGACGCGAAAGCTTCTCCAGCTTCTCCTCCTTCTCCAATTTCTCACTCTTCTCCTGCTCCTCCTTGTGGGAGATGGAAACGGAAGCCAAGCCCAATTCCTGTTGCAACTGAGCCTTCTCCGACTGCTCGATCTTGTCCTTCTCCTCAATGGAAATGGGGCCGGACTTTTGGTCCGGTGAGGACTTCTCCGACTCGATCTCCACCTTCATAATGCCAATCTCCAGGTGGTCTTCGGCTTCGGTGGTCTTCAGCTTCTCCTCCAGCTGGCGTTCGTCAAAGTCGGGTATGATGTCGGTGATGTCCTTGTCGGACTTCAGCACCTTGGCCACATCGGCCACGATCTTGGCCACCTCCTCCTCGCGCGGCGACAGAGGTCGGATGGGCTGAGAAGGAATCATCGAGCCGGGCTTGTCGCTGGGCGGTGAGAAGCGATGCTCCTCGTCGTCCTCCTCCTTGATGTCATGGAGGACGGGCTCATCACGCTCACAAATAGTGACTGTGAACTCGGGCGAGCCAACAGTGGTAATGTGGGTCTCGCGGAGCTCCGAAAAGGTGCCTAGTTCCAAGCTGGTCTCTGTGGTTGAGGCGGATGTGGAGGAGGAGCTCTCGCTCACCTTGGTTACCTGTTCCGTGGTCGTCTTCTCGCTTGTCTCAGTGGTCTCGGTCTTTCCGGTTATCTTCTCGGCCACCTCCTGCACCTTCTTCTCGGCAGTGTCCACCGCGGTGGTGAACAGGCTGGTCACGCTGCTGATCTTGGTGTCCAGCGTGGTCTGGAGCTCTGTGAGTTGCTCGCTGCTCTCCTTGCTCACCTGCTCCAGGGTCTCGGCCACGGTGCTCTCCACCTTCTTCACGGAGCTCTCGACCTTCTCTTCCACCTGCTTCACGGAGCTCTCCAGCTTCTCCACTTTCTCCTCCACCTTGGAGGATATGGACTCGAAGAGCGACCTCTCGGACTGCTTGGTTTCCGACTTGGACTCCTGCTTCGTCTCTGACTTAGTCTCCGACGAGGTCTTCTCAAGACCCAGTAGGTCGGCCACTTCCTCAGCTACTTCGCTGGCCCCCAGGACAGGTGAGGCCTCGTCCACGGGACTAGAAGCTGTGTGGGCTGCATCGGATTGGGCCAGTTCCGCGGGCTTGGCAGGAGCTGACTGTGAGGGCTGTGAGGCGGTCGATTCAACCTGTGTCTTGGAGAAGTCACCCTCTGCCACGTCCACGGGACTCGAGATGGTAGGGAGCTTGCCCTTTACCTCGGAGGTTATCTGACTTAGAGGCAGACTTAGGTCCGCGATAGAGCGAGGTCCTTCTTCGATCGGAGAGGAAGCGGTCTCGGCCACCGAGCCGGGTCGAGAAGATTCCTTAGAGGTCACAGCTGGCGACAGTTTCTCAGCCACGGATTCGGGGCGCGATGGAACTGGCGACTTGGCGTCCTTGGCAATTTCCGCCTTCGTGCTCTCAGCGACAGACTCGCGGCGGGATGTCTCCGCTGGGGAGGGCTCCTTGGACTTGTCTGCTTCATCTTTCACGCTTTCAGCTACGGATTCTGGGCGGGAAGCCTCTTTGGATGCTATTGGCGACTTTTCATCCTTTGTACTTTCCGCCTTCACGCTTTCGGCGACGGATTCCCGCCTGGAAGGCTCCTTGGATCGTTCTGCCTCATCTTTGACGATTTCGGCAACAGACTCTGGTCGTGAGGCTTCCTTGGAGGCCAGTGGAGACTTCTCGTCCTTGGCGCTGTCTGGTTTCACACTCTCTGCCACGGACTCTCGACGACTTTCCGCCTTCTCAGTCTCGTCCTTGACGCTCTCAACCACTGATCCCGGCCTGGAGGCTTCCTTCGATGCAGGTGCAGACTTATCATCCTTAGTGCTCTCCGCCTTGACGCTCTCCGCCACCGACTCTCGCCGAGATGCTTCCTTGGACTTGTCTGCCTCTGCCTGGACACTTTCTGCAACAGATTCTGGTCGGGATGCTTCCTTGGAGGCCAGTGCGGACTTCCCATCCTTATCACTTTCCTCCTTTACACTTTCAGCCACTGATTCCCGACGTGAAGGTTCCTTGGACTTGTCAGCTTCATCCTTTGTACTCTCCGCCTTGATGCTTTCGGCCACAGATGCGGGGCGAGACGCCTCCTTTGACTGGGCAGCTGAATCCTTAACACTTTCAGCCACAGATTCGGGACGAGAAGCCTCCTTGGATGCGATTGGGGAAGCGTCTGGCTTGACGCTCTCCGCAACGGATTCCCGGCGAGACGGCTCCTTGGACTTGTCGGCAACGGTCTCATCCTTGACGGACTCTGCCACGGACTCCGGTCGAGATACTTCCTTGGAAGCTTGGGCAGATTTCTCGTCCTTGGCACTGCCTGCCTTAATGCTTTCAGCGACCGATTCCCGACGACTTTCGGGCTTCTCAGCTTCGTCCTTGATACTTTCCACAACAGATGCCGGGCGGGAAGCTTCCTTAGAAGCCAGTGGAGACTTTTCGTCCTTAGTGCTCTCTGCCTTTCCGCTTTCAGTGACAGATTCACGGCGCGACGGCTCCTTGGACTTCTCAGCGTCATCTTTGATACTTTCGGCAACGGATGCTGGACGGGATGCTTCCTTCGATGCCAGCGGAGACTTGTCGTCCTTTGCGCCTTCCGACTTCACACTCTCAGCGACGGATCCCCGAGGACTAGCAGCCTTCTCGTCTTCGTCCTTAATGCTTCCTGCAACGGATCCGGGTCGAGAGACCTCCTTGGAGGCCAGCAGCGAAGAAGCTTCTTTGGAGATCTCCTCCGCCTTGACACTCTCTACGACAGACTCACGTCGCGATGGCTCCTTGGATTGTGCTGCCTCATCCTTGACGCTTTCGGCAACGGACTCTGGGCGAGAGGCTTCCTTGGATGCCAGCGGAGACTTGTCGTCCTTGGCGCTTTCTGGCTTCAGGCTCTCAGCCACTGATTCTCGCCGGCTTTCGAGCTTCTCATCTTCGTCTATGTGACTTTCGATCACGGAAGCTGGTCGGGAAGGTTCCTTGGAAGTGGGCAGTGGCGACTTGTCGTCCTTTGTACTCTCCACCTTGGTGCTCTCCGCTGCCGACGCTGGTCGGGAAGGCTCCTTGGACTTTTCATCCGCAACAGATGCCGGCCGGGAGGCCTCTTTGGAGGCAGTTGCAGATCCTTCATCCTTTGTACTTTCTGGCTTAACACTTTCAGCTGCGGCGACCGACTCACGACGACTTTCGGGTTTTTCGGCATCGTCCTTGATGCTCTCCACCACTGACTCGGGTCTTGAGGCCTCCTTGGAGGCCAACGGCGACTTGTCTGCCTTCTCCGCCTCATCCTTGAGACTCTCCACCACTGAAGCTGGTCGGGAGACCTCCTTGGAGGCCATGGGTGACTTCTCATCCTTTGTGCTCTCCGCCTTGAGGCTTTCGGCGACAGATTCGCGACGAGATTCCTCCTTGGTCTGATCAGACACGACTGCCACTGATTCTAGCACCGAGTCTGGCCGGGATGGTGCCTTCGAGGCTTCAGGAGACTCTGCCGCTGGCTTCTCAGTCTCATCCTTGAGGCTTTCCACAACTGAGCCCGGTCGGGAGGCTTCCTTTGAGGCCACAGCAGACTTGTCATCCTTGGTGCTTTCTGCAACAGATTCGCGTCGAGACGGCTCCTTGGACTTCTCATCCTTGACACTTTCCACCACGGAATCGGGTCTGGAGGCCAGAGGGGACGTCTTCCCATCCTTGGCACTCTCAGCCACGGAGCCCGGTCGACTTTCAGGCTTTTCAGGTTCGTCCTTGATACTTTCTGCCACTGACGCTGGACGGGACACCTCCTTGGAGGCCAACGGGGACTTGTCAGCTTTCTTACCCTCATCCTTGAGACTCTCCGCCACTGAAGCTGGTCGGGAGACCTCTTTGGAGGCCAGCGGTGACTTCTCATCCTTTGCGCTCTCCGCCTTGAGGCTTTCGGCGACGGATACGGGACGTGACGGTTCTTTGGACTTTTCGGCTTCGTCCTTAATGCTCTCCGCCACCGATTCGCGTCGGGAAGGTTCCTTTGACTTGTCATCCTTAGCGCTCTCTGGCTTAACGCTTTCGGCGAGGGATTCTCGTCGTGATGGCTCTTTGGACCCCTCCTCCGCCTTGCCACTGCCAGCCACAGATTCTGGGCGGGAGGCTGGCTTCGATGCCAGCGGAGATTTGTCGTCCTTGGCACTTTCTGCCTTTGTACTTTCTGCGATCGATTCGCGGCGCGAGGGCTCCTTGGAGTGGATCAGGGAACCGACCTGCTCAGCCTCGTCCTTGGCACTTTCGGCCGGAGATTCGGGTCGCTCCAAGGACGATACGTGAGATCCGATTGGCGACTTGGCTGCCTCATCTACCGGACTCGATACAGTCGCCTCAATATCGACCTTGGACAGCTCGGCCGGTTGTCCAGGTGCCGAAGTGGGAGAGCTTGTGGGTGTTGCTGTCTGGGGGAAGTCGCCATGGGCCACATCCACGGGGCTGGATAGAGTTGGGAGGTTGCCCTTCAGCTCCAGGTTCAGCTGCGGGAAGTCCTTGGCAGCTTCCTCGATCGGGGATGAGACTGTCTCAGCTGCCGCCGAGGCGGGACGAGAAGGTTCCTTTGAGTCTCCCACCGAACCCGGACGAGAGCCTTCCTTCGACTTGTCATCCTTGGGACTCTCGTGACTGCCTTCGGCCACGGACTCTGGCCTCGAGGCCTCCTTCGACGCAGGAAGTGGTGACTTTGCATCCTGGACATCAGCACTCTTCGGCTCTGCGCATTCTTCTGGTGACTCTGGCCGGGACTCGTGCTCTGGGCCAGACGGAGTCTTGGGAGCCTCGTCGACGGGCGATGAGACTGTGGCGGCGGCACCGATCTTCGAGAGCTCAGCTGGCTTCGAGGGCAAGGCCACTGCCGCAGAGGACAGAGGAGCGACGGTCACATGGGAGAAGTCACCCTCGGCCACGTCAACGGGACTCGAGTCCGTGGGCAGCTTGCCTGCAGCCTCTGCCTGAAGGTTGAGCGCCAGGCTAGCTCTCTTCACTACCTCCTCCGCGGACTCTGGGAACTCCATCACAGCCTCCTCGATCGGTGATGACGCTGTCTCGGCCACTGATTCCGGACGGGATGCTTTAACCTCAGACTCGGCATGGTCACTGGCCACGGACAAAGGTCTGGGAGAGGACTCCTTCGAAATAGCTGCCGACTTTTCAGCCAGGGATTCGCGTCGAGAGGGCTCTTTGGACTTGTCGTCCTCCTTAGCTCCCTCTGCCGCGGATGCTGGCCGGGATACTTCCTTCGAGGCTGGGCCGGATTTCTCCTCCTTGACACTGCCCGCCTTAATGCTCTCGGCAATCGATTCACGACGACTTTGTACCTCCTCGACTTCGTCCTTAATGCTTTCCACAGCGGATGCCGGACGGGAAGCATCCTTGGATGCCACCGGGGACTTCTCATCCTTTGTACTTTCCGCCTTTAAACTCTCAGCGACGGATTCCCGTCGGGATGGCTCCTTGGATTTGTCCGCTTCATCTTTCACGCTTCCAGCTACGGATTCTGGGCGGGAAGCCTCCTTGGATGCTATTGGCGACTTCTCGTCCTTTGTACTTTCCGCCTTTACGCTTTCGGCGACGGATTCCCGCCTGGAAGGCTCCTTGGATCGTTCTGCCTCATCTTTGACGATTTCAGCAACGGATTCTGGTCGAGAGGCTTCCTTGGAGGCCAGTGGAGACTTCTCGTCCTTGGCGCTGTCTGGTTTCACACTCTCTGCTACCGACTCTCGACGACTTTCCGCCTTCTCAGTCTCGTCCTTGACGCTCTCAACCACGGATCCCGGCCTGGAGGCTTCCTTCGATGCAGGTGCAGACTTGTCATCCTTAGTGCTCTCCGCCTTGACGCTCTCCGCCACCGACTCTCGCCGAGATGCTTCCTTGGACTTGTCTGCCTCTGCCTGGACACTTTCTGCAACGGATTCTGGGCGGGATGCTTCCTTGGAGGCCAGTGCGGACTTGCCATCCTTATCACTCTCCTCCTTTACACTTTCGGCCACTGATTCCCGACGTGAAGGTTCCTTGGACTTGTCTGCTTCATCCTTTGTACTCTCGGCCTTGATGCTTTCGGCCACAGATGCGGGGCGAGACGCCTCCTTTGACTGGGCAGCTGAATCCTTAACACTTTCAGCCACAGATTCGGGACGAGAAGCCTCCTTGGATGCGATTGGGGAAGCGTCTGGCTTGACGCTCTCCGCAACGGATTCCCGGCGAGACGGCTCCTTGGACTTGTCGGCAACGGGCTCATCCTTGACGGACTCTGCCACGGACTCCGGTCGAGATACTTCCTTGGAAGCTTGGGCAGATTTCTCGTCCTTAGCACTGCCTGCCTTAATGCTTTCAGCGACCGATTCCCGACGACTTTCTGCTGCCTCAGCTTCGTCCTTGATGCTCTCCACGACGGAACCTGGTCTAGAGGCTTCCTTCGATGCAGGTGCTGACTTGTCATCTTTGGTGCTGTCCGCCTTGATGCTTTCTGTCTTGGTGCTTTCCGCCACAGACTCGCGGCGAGAAGGTTCCTTGGACTTGTCAGCTTCCGCCACGGAGGCTGGTCTGGATGCTTCCTTCGATGCCAGCGGCGACTTGGCCTCCTTGACTGGCTGAACACTCTCCACAACTGACTCTGGCTTATCAGTGTCGTCCTTGTCGCTTTCCGCGGGTGATTCCGGCCTGGATGCATCCCGAGACACCACAACGGGTGACTTGCTCTCCCCCTTGACGCTTTCGGCGACAGAGGCCGGTCTAGAGGGCTCCTTGGAAGCCTTGCCGCTTTCGTCCTTGATGCTTTCTGCTACTGACTCTGGCCGCGAGGCCTCTTTGGAGGCGTCCTTAGCACTTTCTGCAACGGAGGCTGGACGAGACGCTTCCTTGGCGGTATCCTTGAGACTCTCCGCTTTGACGCTTTCGGCCACGGATTCGCGGCGGGATTCATCTTTGGCGCTCTCCACCACTGAGGCTGGGCGGGAAACCTCCTTGGAGGCCAAGGGAGACTCCTTCTCATCCTTGATACTCTCCGGTTTGATGCTCTCGGCGACGGACTCCCGCCGGCTCTCCGGCTTCTCTGCTGCATCCTTGGTGGATCCAAGGACAGATCCTGGCCGTGAGACTTCTCGTGATGGCATGGGGGATGGCTCCTTGGATTTGTCCGCTACTGACTCCGGCCGAGAGACTTCCTTGGAAGCCTCACCCTTGATGCTCTCAGCCTTGACGCTTTCGACGATGGATTCTCGTCGCGATGGCTCCTTGGACTTGTCTCCATCGTCCTTGGCACTGCCCACAGCTGACTCTGGGCGCGAGGCTTCCTTAGAGGCCGGGGCCGATATCTTGGCATCCTCAGTGGCCACCGACTCCCGTCGGCTGTCTACCAACTTCTCGGCATGATCTTTGATGCTTTCAGCCACGGACTCGGGTCGCGACACATCCTTGGAGGCTAGTGGAGACTTCTCGTCCTTGACGCTCTCGACGATCGACTCACGACGAGATGGCTCCTTGGACTTGTCGGCTGTACCCACTGCGGAGGGTGGCCTGGAAGCCTCTTTCGAGGCAGCTCCTGGTGACTTCTCATCCTTGGCTTCCTCCTCATCGATGACACCTTCGGCCGAGGCTGGTCTCGAGGCTTCCTTGGAGGCCAGAGGAGACTTCTCATCCTTGGTGCTCTCGGCCTTGATGCTTTCGGCAATGGATTCCCGTCGCGATGGTTCCTTGGACTTGTCAGCAGCAACTGATTCTGGCCGGGAGGCCTCTTTGGACTCTGGCTTAACGCTCTCCGCCACCGATTCGCGCCGGCTCTGCTCTGCCTCATCTTTGACACTCTCGGCTACGGATTCTGGCCGGGAAGCCGGCTTCTCAACGGGTTTGGAGCTTTCCGCTAAGGATTCGCGACGAGAGGTTTCCTTGGACACGGCCTCATCCTTGGGACTTGGGGGCTTTGCCGACTCGGGTCGGGACTCGGTGTCTTTCTCTGGCTCTGGTTCTGCGTCAGCCTTTGGCTCTGCCTTTGTCTCTGTCTCTGGTTGCTTCTTTTGGGCTGCCAGTTGGGTCTGCTTGGTTTGGACCTGCACCTCCACTTCTATGGCCTCCTCGATGGTGGCTGGACTCTCCATGGAGACGGTGTCCTCGCGTTCCTTGGCCTCCTTGGGGGGAACGGCTGACAGAGGGGCCGCCAGCTGGGCGGGCAGCTCGTCCTCAGAGGTAATGTCGCTGGTCTCCTTCTCCTCGGGCGTGCTGGCTGACTTCTTGGCCTCCTTTTCGGTGATGATGACAGCTGCCGATGGCTCTGCCTTGTCCTCTTCGGCCTGGGACTCTTCCTTGTCAGCTTCCGCTTCAGGCTTCTTTTCCTCCTCCTGCGGTTCAGTTTTGGGAGTCACCTTCTCGGCCGCCTTGCCTTCAAAGACCTCTTCCCCGGCCACTTCTTTGGGTGAAGGGGAAACGAGGATTTCGACTACTTTGGGGGCCTCCTCGTCAGCCTTCTCCTGCTTTTCCTCAGGCTCTGGCTCTGCTTCTGCCTCGGCCTCAGCCACAGCCTCAGCCTCTGCATCCGCATCCGCCTCCTTGGTTTCCTTTTCGTCGTCGGTCTCCTTCTCCTCCTTGGCGGACTCCTCCTTGTGCGAAATGCTCTTGGCGCCGGCATCCTGGCTGTCTTTCTCATACAGCCCGAGATCGGCTTCCTCGTGGACGGGCAGATCGGCGACCTCGTCGGGTGTCTTGATCACGTCTCGCAGGAGGTTCTGCTGCGCCTCGAAGGTCATCTTCATGGGCAGGACACGCTCTCCGGAATCGGGCTCAGCCTTGCCGAGCTGCGGAGCGGGTGCTCCTACATCCTTGGCTGTGACCGTGGCTGCGGTAAGAATATCTGCCTTGATGGCAGCGTCGGGAACTGCCTCGGTGACAGCCTGCACGCTGGCCACCACCACAATGGCTTCCGTCTCCTTAGTCTCCTCCTTGACGTACTTCTCCTCGATAACTAGGTCCTCCTTGATCTGGTCGAGGGGAATACGCTCATCCTCGGGCAAGGTAGGCGCTGTAGTGGCCCCCGACTCGATGGTGGCCGAGAACTTCTCCTCGGGCAGGCTCTCCTGCAGATTGACCGGCAGGGCGTCGACGGCTGGCTCCTCCACGGGCTCGTCCTTGGTGTCGGATGTCTTCTTGCTTAGCTTTTCTTCGGGCGTGGGGGAGGAGAGCTCCGTCTCCTCGGTCGGCTTGGCAACCAGCTGCTCCTTGGCCAAGTCCTTGGCCGTGGCTATTATCTCCTGAACCTCGGCCTTGATGTCGCTCGTCTCTCTCGCCTCGGTCTCGACCTCCTCCTGCCTAGCGGAGGCGGTGCTGCCCTCCAGACGCGCCTTCCGCTCGGCAGCCTCCACCTTGGCAATGGCCGCCTCGATCTCCTCCTCGGCGCTCTTCTTGCGCTTCTTCTCCGATTCCTGCGAGTCGCGTTGATGCTTCTGGATCTCCTCTTCCTCCTTGGTCATGCTGCTCTCCTGCTCCACGATCGAGTCCTCGGTGTACTGCTCCACCTCTTCCTTCTCGATGATCAGGTACTCCTCCTCCTCCTCCTCCGGCTCCTCCTCGCCATCGCCGCCGACGCCGGCGGGCATCTCACGCAGCTCGGCCTTGATCTGCTGATGCTGCTGCTGCTGCTGGTGCTGGTGGCGCTTCATCTCGTCGCGACTGAACACCGCCTCGATCTCGCGCACCACCTCCTGCTCCTCCTTAAGGTCGTCCAGCTCGCGCTGCTTCTCTGCATCGAGTTCCTGGGAGGCTGTCAGGTCTTGGAGGAGTTTCTTGGCAGCCGTCGCCTCGTCCGCGGAGGGAGTGGACACCAGACTGGAGTCGGTGGTGGTGCCACCCTTCTCCAAGCGTTGCGTCTTCTTTAGGTTGGGCTTGGCCTGCTTCACGGGGCTGCCGGGGGCAGGAGCTCGCTTCGAGGGCGAGACGCCGCGCGGTCGCCTCGAAATGGGCTTCCGCTGCTGCACAGCTCCAGTCGTCGTCGTTGTCGAGGTTGCTGACTTCGTCTCCGTTTGGACCCTTCTCTCCGCACTGGCGGCTGCTGAGGTCACTCGCCTGGCCTGCTGCGCCGTGCTGGTGGCCTGCACCCGGGCCGCCTGCTGCTTGGACTCGAGCACCTTGCGATTGTTGGCCTCCTTGGCGCTCTTGGCCGGCGTGCTGCTGGGACTGGACTTGGTGGTGGCAGTCGGACGACTGCTCAGCGGAGCCTTGGCTGCCTTGGCGGCGGAGGCCCGGGCGGCGGGCGTGGCCGTCGGCGAGCTCTTCTTCTCATCCCGCGGCTTGGCCAGCTTACGGTCCATGGACTTGGGCGGTTTGGTATCGATGCGGGAGCGCACCACTGGCTTCACCTCGGCTCGGGGCTTGTCTGCCTTGGCAGCCTTGGATGCAGTCTTAGCGACCGGCTTGCTGGTGGGCGTGGCATCACTGGCAGCCGGTGGGGCCACTGCTACGGCATCCACAGCATCCTTGGCGGCAGCTGGAGCAGACACCTGTGGCTGGGGCAGCACCTCCTTCTCCACCTTCTTCTCCACCTCGCCGGCATCCTTGTTGTCCTGCTCGGGCTCTGTCTCCGGAGCAGCCTCATCCTCGGCCTGCTCGGGCTCGGGTTCCGGCTCTGGCTCCTGTTCCGGTTCTGGCTCTGCATCCGTGTCAATGGAGTCGGCCTTGGTGCGGACTATGGAGGCAGCTTGCGCTGCCGCTGCTGCAGCCGCCGCCGCTGCTGCCGCTGCAGCCGCCTCCTTGGCCTTGTTGTCCTGCTGCTGGGCAGGAGGTGCTCCGAACTTGGCGCTCTTGTAGGTGGCACTGGGCGGAGCGGGCGTGGCCTCAATGGCCGACTTGAGGCTCTTGCGCGTACTGGCCACCGTCTGGATGGCCATGGCCGGTGCTATGGACTTGGCCGTGCAGGTGGAGTGCTTCATGAACTCCAGATGCTTGAGCTTCTCGAGACCCTCCTGGATCTTGAAGTCGGGCGTGCTGCCCGGAAAGAGGATGCGTGTGATGGTGTCCTCCGGATTGGCGGGCTGCCACACGAGGAGAGCGCATATGGAGACGAGATTCTGGAGAGGAAAGTTGAAATCCCTCGAATCGCGGCCAGCGAAGAGCCGCTGGTCGCCGGCATGCCACTTCTGGAGGAACTCCTTCACCTCCTTGGAGTCCCGGGCCGGACTTATCACATACATGTCCAGGGTGCCGTGGCCCACCTTGTGGTAGAGATTAACCGGCTCCTGGTTGCGGTAGCAGACCTGCGGCTTCAGGTCCAACGCCTTCAGGTCATTGACGATGCCATGGCCGCGCTCAAAGAGATCGATGAGCAGCGGATCGCGATCCTTGTCGCCATCGGGACTGCCGGGCAGGCAGCCCCGACGATCAGGTACGTTGCCAAAGAAGTGTCCAATCTGGGGATAGACATGGGCGTCCCTCTTGCGCGCCACAACGGCGCCCAGTCCCTGGACATTGCTGTTGTTCAGCCGGGTCATCAGCACGGCGTCCAGGCGGTCCAAGTGACGGGCAAAGTCCCAGAAGCAGGCCTTCCGATTAAAGCCGCCATCAACTGCCGATGGGAGAGAGACAAGGATGAGTTACAAGATTTATATACGACACTGCAGACCCAATCTCACCTAGCATGTTGAAGCCATTGATCCCGAAGAGCGCTGCATCGCCCTGGCCGCCGGGGAAGACGTATAGCGTGGGATGCGTGAACCGTATGTTGCCCACCACATCCGAGGTCTCGAGCAGCTCCCGCAGCGAAGTCGGCATCACCATGGGCGCCAGGTAGTCTGCATGTGAATTCAAGTTAATCTCAGTAATATTAGCTGGCAGGCAGCGGTTACTTATGTACCTATAAAACCATTGATGTACTCGCTACTGGTTTCCAGCACGTCCACGGGATTGATCCTGATGCGGCACTGACGGGCAAAGGACTTGTCAGGCAGCGTGTGCCACAGACCCGCGTCCGCGCAGTGGATATTCATGGTGATGGTGTCGGCATAGGCGCGAATCACCCTTTGTACGTCGTGCTCCTGGAAGGCCTCCGAGAAGTCTGCCACCGAGAAGGTTCCGTCCTGCAGAGGGAAACAAGAAATGGGTCTAGAGAGTCTAAAAACGGTATGAGAGGAGAAGGAGAGGAAGTACGCTCTCTTGATGTTTGAGAGAGAGATAAGTTAGAGTATAAAAGAGAGCTCTGCATGGGTTCACTCAGAGAAACTTCGCTCCAAATCGGCTCGCTTTAGAAGGTTGCTCCCCTGCGGATGATCACTCTCACAGGGGAGATGCTTACCTGAAGTATCCAGGAACCATTGCCACTGAACGTATAGCCGGCATGGATGATGTGCCGGTGCCGGGTGAAGCTGCTAAGCAGGTTGCGCATGCACTGGATCAGCGTATTGTACTGGGGATGGATGAGCACCTCCGTCACCAGGTTCTCGCTGGCATACTGTATGAGTCGTTCGCCTGCAAGTAGCACGAAAAAAAGAAAAGGGGAGTGAAGATACCTGGAGTACGGGATAATTGCCAACTTCCTTACAGTGTGAGACCCCGGTGGGCGTGCGGCTCTGACCTCGTTTCGGTTCACCCACGTCCACGTCCACGGCACGGACTTGGACTCGAGCACGCACGGCGCATCAAGTGGATTTCGATTGTCAAGCGTTGGCTTTATTGTCTCGACACAGGCATCACAACACACAGACACCGGCGCCCTTGCCCAAAACCCAATCCCTAGCCTTAGCTCTGGGAAATCATTTAATGAATCTTTAATTTTAATGCTTTAATTAAGCACCGGTACGAGGTTCAGGCTGTGGTGCTGCTGCGACCTTGCCGCCGACCTTGATGGCCACCCCCAATGAGAGGATGATGATGATGATGATGCTGCACATGATGAGGTCTTTTTCGGTTGCCTTTTTTGCTGGCAATGGCTTTATGGGAATGCGAATGTAGGTACCTAAATAATTTACGCATTTTCCGCACTAAATAGTCGTTGACAAAACCAACAGCAGCAACAGCAACAGCCAGTTTTGCCTCGTCCATTGCAGCATTTCCCTGCCTATTCCCTTAACCAATCCCCTCATCTGCACCCACTTTGGGGGCAACGGTCAAATGTGCTCACGTACGCGTAAAAAATACAAGGCAACAGGCAGAGAGAGACGGACAGGGACTTCCCCCCAAGGTAGGGCTGCTATGGCTTCGTCCAGCTGTCGTTCCACACCCAGCCAGAGCCAGAGCCAGAGCCCAATCCCGCGACTTGGTTTGGTGTGGTGTGGTGTGTGTATCCGTATCCCTTGTGCTTTTTATAAATGATAATCTCTCCCGCCGACCTCCTCTGCCGGCTTATATTTATCGCAGCGAGCATGGAACACGCACGGAACGCAGTGACATATATACATATATAGTCAGGCGCGTCCCAGTCCCCGGCCTCTTCTGGCCCAATCTTCCAACCTGGCAGACCGTGCGTATACGCAATATTCGTGAATTTAGGTTGCGCTGTCTGTGTTTTGTCACTTTCACGCTGTCTCCATAAGAAAATATAGTTTATAGCCAAGGCTGTGTGTGGGAGCAAGTGGGCATGTGTCGTGGGAAAACGGTTAAGGAGGAGGCGAAGGCCGAGCTGGGAGCAGGAGGATGCCTGCTGCTGGCTGAGACAACATTAGCATGGCCACCAAGTTGACATGGAATGGAATGCGGACTCTGCTGCGGACTGCAATAAATTCCAGCATGAAATGGGTCTCTGGTTCGGCATTCTGGGCCAGCAAATGGAAACTCATCGTAAGTCCAATAGAAAACCAATCGAACTTGAAGTTTCCGAGCCAGTTCTCTGTAGTTTCCCATCAGGAAGTTCTTCTGCCATGAATTAAATAGTGAAAGACATGACTTCCTTCCGATTTTTGCACCTTCCCCTCGCAAAGGCAAAGCCATGCCACTTGACAAAAGCCAGAGTTTAGTCTGGCAAACTCCTGGGGACATGCGATGATCCTGCCCCGGGGCACTCAGTGCTGTCCGCACCTCGTGGCCAGCATAAAGTGGCAACATGGCGCCAGATTAACCGTTAATAACTGCACCAGGCGTTGCCAACTTTTTACTTATTTCGTTTTTTGCTTTCTATTTTGGAAAAACAAAAGTGGAAAAAGTGGAAAATGGGGAATAAAAAAATCTACATAACAGCAGGAGCCACAGCCGGAAACTTTTTGTGTTTTATGATTTCGTTTCTGCTCTTTTTTGTTCGGTTCTTTTTGTTTTTTGACTGCAGAGTAATTACAGTCCAGCTCTTGACCAGCCTCCCCCCCAGCCGCCTCCTCCTCCACTTGGCCAAAAGTTAGCTGTCAAGCCAACGCGCGCCTGCCTGCACGTGGAAAAAGAAAAGTTTACAATGACCTCAAGCTGAGCGAGGGCGGGGAAGGAAGGAAGGAGCAAGTTGGTCTTTAAACGGGAATAATGAGGCAGCGGCAGCTCCGGAGAAATGATTACCAAATGATTGAGTCAACTGTTTTAGGATCCTGTTGAAGGAAACAACAATGAGACGTTGATTTTATCCTGAGAACTTAAGGGAAACTCAGGGGCCTTTCAAAATTTTAAGTTTAAATAAATCCAAGGATTATCCCTTTTCATAGGGATATGCATGTTTGCAACATGAACCAAGGACAAATAATCCAACTATCAACACAGCATTGAAATATCCGTCATATCCTGTCATTCCTACAGCTAATGTCACCGCTGCTTTATCTCGTTTAAATAATATCTTGTCAGCTCCGCCCATCGATAGTCAAGGATTCCAGGGACATGGCCTTCCTGCTGACCTTCGAAATTGTGACGGCCCTCTTCCTGGCCAGCATCTCTCTGTACCGCTACGGCAACATTCCGCAACAGCACATCCTGGTCACCCTGTCAGTGCTCACCGCTTGGTGCTTTTCCTTCCTGATTGTCTTCAGCATTCCGCTGGACGTGACATCGACCCTGTACCGGCAGTGCGTGGAGGAGCATCGATCCATCGCTGCCGCAGGTAATGAGAGCACGGCGATGCCGCCCGAGTGCCAGGCGCCTTGGGGCATGGTGCCCGCCCATGTGTTCCCCAATCTGTGGCGCATTATCTATTGGAACTCGCAGCTGCTGACCTGGCTGATCATGCCCATGATGAGGTCCTACCTAAAGGCAGGAGATTTCACCGTGAAGGGTAAGCTGAAGACGGCGCTAACCGAGAACGGCATCACCTACGGATCCCTATTGTCAATCTGCGGCGTGCTTCGCATCTACATTGCCATGAGGGGCGAGAAACTGAACTGGGAGAAACTGAAGGCCATCGCCGCGTCCGCCTCCAACACCTGGGGCCTGTTCCTGCACATCCTGCTGCTCGGCTACGCCTTGGTGGATGTACCACTGTCTCTGTGGAACGATTGCAAGCCGGGATTCGCCCTGCAGTATGCCTACTTCAGGGCGGCCAAGCTCTACGCCGTGAAGTCGGATGCCGAGGAGCATGTCGACGAAGTTCTGAAATCGGTGCAGTCCATTAACCAGGCGATGCCCCGCAATCACCAGCTGCGGCCCTGCCTGGAGGCCATTCTGCGCAAGGTACCGGTCGAGCTGCTGGTGAAATCGAGCTGCATCTTTGCCCGCTCCCCCACCAGCTTCACCCTTGAGCCCTCGGAAAAGGCGCTGATTCGCCTACATGCCCGATTAATCAAGGCCCTGCAGACCCTCCAGCGAGCCGAGGCCCTGTGGAGTGTGCAGGTGCAGACGGTGCTGCATTTGGAGGATGTGGCCAGGAATATGTATGCCTTCGAGAGACGCTTCAAGTCCGCGTTTCCGCGGCAGCGAACGGAGCTGGAGAGGATGTGGTACAACCCCACGATGGAATGGTACTGGGAATGCAAGCTGAAGATGCCGTTCCTCAGGCTTATGTGCATTCTCACCGCCATCATGTCCGTCTTGGTCGTGTGGAGCGAGCTGACATTCTTCTGCCGCCGGCCCGTGCTGTCCATATTCGCCAACGCAATCTATGTGGCCAAGGACAGCAACAACTTCTTCACCATTGAGGTCCTCTCGGCGGCAGTCTTGTGCTACTTCTTTTACTGCACATACTCCACCATCTTTAGGATCCGCTTCCTCAACCTGTACTATCTGGCGCCGCATCATCAGACCAACGAGCTAAGCCTCATCTTCAGTGGCATGCTCATCTGCCGCCTGACGCCGCCCATGTGCCTCAACTTCCTGGGGCTCATCCACATGGACACGCACATCATTCCCGAACGCATCAGGGAGACCGCCTACACACACATAATGGGTCACATGGATGTCATTGGCATCATTGCGAATGGCTTCAACATATACTTTCCCATGTGCATGCTGGTCATCTGCCTGGCCACGTGGTTCAGTCTGGGCAGCCGGTTCCTGAATGCCCTCAGTGCCCTGGGCTTTGAACAGTTCCTGGAGAACGAAAGGATTACCACGGAGCTGGTGCAGGAGGGAATAGATCTGATAGCACGCGAAAAGCGACGGCTGCAGCGTGCCGAGCAGGCAATGGCCAGGCGGCGAAAATTCAACCGTCGGGAGCTGGCGTTCAAAGGAGAGTATCGGAGCGGAGGAGGAGAAGCCGAAGGAGGAGGAGCAAGAGCAGGACCTGGCGTTCCCACTTCGGCAGTTGGACTACTTTGCGATAGCGACCGCAGCTTGGTCTATTCGGCCGTGGCTTCCTCCACGTCCGTTCTGCTGCCAAGATTTCTATCGGATGTCATCAGCGACCAACAGTTTGGCGAGAGCACCAAGGTACAGGTGGGATTCCAGGATCCTGACAACGGACCGAAGCAAGAGGTCGAATGCCGCCTGAGGAGCTCACCACCCCGAGGAATCTTTGACGATGTCTAAGCTTTAAAGGGAATCTTTCGAATCAAACTCTTTTACATTGGCACGCCCTTCGGTGATTAAGGAAACCCCTGTAAGGGACATAATAAAGGACGACACCCCTTTTTCACATTAATAATGTAACCCATATGACACTACTGCACACACACACACACTGCTTTCCACACAATGATGACCAGTGGCTAAGCCCTGGGCTAATGAATTATGTACATTTTCGCCTTTCATATTCACGTGGCTATGAATTCGAACACATCGTAGCTCATCTCGCCCGATCCCTTATCCCATTACCAATTCCCTGCCATGATGATGATGATGGGTCTTAATTGGCTGCGCTTATCCCGGCCGGACAGCTGGCGGCTTTGGCATCGTCCAGTGCACTAATCCCCCCTGGGTTTTGCCATGATGATGATAGTTTAATTAGCGGTTTCGGCTGCATTCGAAAAACGATGGACCACCGCTAAAGCGACCAGGCAGCATCATTAATCAGAAGTAGGCCAGCTCCTTGTGCCCCTCAGTTACATAATCGAAGGGGAATCGCAGGACCGCCGCTCCTGTTGAACAAAGCCAATAACATGTTGTAACATGTCAGTGCGCGGTGTGTTCTCACTCATCGCCTCACTGGTTCCACATTCTCCTCCTTGTGCTGGCATAATTAAAAGGATGCCGCCGGCAAGAGTCTCCGCAAATGACAGACGTCAGCTGTTCTTCGCTCTCTCTCTCTCCCTCTCTCTCGTATCTCGCTGATATTAATTGATGTCCTGTCACATGTTGCGACACGTTGCGACACGTTCTGCGAGCGAGCGAGACACAGTTTAGTCGCTTATCGCTGCCACTGGACCACTTCCACTACGCGTCCCATTCCATCCATATGCAAATCGTGTCCGTGTGTCAGTCCGTCGCTCTGGCAGTCAGTCAGTCTGCCTTCGATATTTGCCCAACTTTTGTCTGTCTTTTGCCTCCATCTCTCTCTCTCTCTCTCTCTCTCTCTCTCTATCTATCTATCTTTCTCTCCTTCTCTTCCTGGCCGGTTGAATTATGCATGAACACAAGCACACACGCACACGCAGGACGGCCTTGTAGACCTGCCACCTCCCACTCACTTGCTATCCTTCTTTCTCTTATACAAAATGCTGAGTAACTTTATATCTGTATATCTGTCTATCTGTGTATTTGTAGGCATGTCTTTGAGTGTGTGTGTGTGTGTGTGTGTGTGTGTGTGTGTGGGCCGCACGGACTCTATCTTTCTATCAATTTTGCATACGTTTTATCTCAAGAACTTGGTATAGCTTTTGAGGTTATGTGTGTTGGGGTCGTGATACGGCCCATTGTGCCACGTTGCCACGTGCCACGCCCCCTCATCATCAGCCATCTAGACATCTATTCATTGCTTGTGTGGGATTTGGCTTAGGCACGATAAGAATGTGTCTAAGCCCCCCGATAATCCCGAGAGCGTTTGAGGCGACTCGAAAGAGTTGTGCCGAGGGTCGAGTGTCGGGAGAGGAAGGTTTATCGATTGCAAGAACGCGGTAAACTGGTTAAAGTAGCGAGTGAGTGACAGAAAATAGAGAAGCGAGAACGATGGAAGCGAGTATCAGTAGCGATTAACGAGAGATTGAAGAAATGAGAGCAGTAAAGCTCATGTCCTGTCGAATAGGGTGTTGAAAATAACGAGTAACGAGTAACGATTGATAGATAGTACAAAGTAAATGAGCGAGAACGAGACAAAGGCAGAGAGAGAGAGCTAGATAATTGAGGGGCAAGAGCGAGTCACTATTTTAAGCACAAGGTAAAAGAGGGAATGGACTAACGAGAAATGGGTAGCGACAGCCGAGGCATCCCAAGGATTCTCAACCTAGTTGGACCAGTGTCTTGTGACTTTACAAAATCAATCACACTTAGGTCCAGCGGCCCGCGGGAGCGTTTTCTTGATGGGACGTCTCTGTCAAAGTTTTGCCCAACTTTGTTTCCCCACAAGGAAACTTAAGTAAACTGCATCAAAAACTCAGGGGCGGCGACAACGAGGGGCATCCACAAGCAGGTGCCAATGAGGACGAAGGCGAGGGTCAGGTCAGTGTCAAGTCATTGGACAAACTTTAAACATAACTTTGACAGGAGAAACGTCGCCTGAGGAGAGTTAAGGACAAGCCGGGTGCAGGCGCAAAGGCATGAATTATGCGCTTGTGAACGAGTATTCGTAATTGGAGCAGCTTTCGGTACAGGCGAGTGTCCATCTTGGGCATCTGGCAGGGTGGTCAGACGACGACCGACGACCCTCCCGCCCTTTATTTTTCCGCGTGAGGAGCACATAAAAAGCCCGGCGAAGCGAGTGCATTCTGTGCACTCTCAATCGCGCCTCGAGGGTCTCTCTTCCGCCTTGGCATCCTTCCCCCAGGCAGGACACCTCCACCAACATCATTATTGGGCCTGGGACCAGGGACCAGGGACCGCTTCTGTGGCGGCGCGCCACTTGAGAATTTTGTTTGAGTTTGAGTAGTTTCGAGTCCATAGAAGGCGGAGGAGGAGAGCGGGTGGCTGGCTACGGCAAACAAAATGCGATTGCGAATGCAAATGGAAAATGGAAAATGGAAAATCCGCTGGCGTTGCCAACTTTTGCCGTCCGGACAATGGGCTGAATGGAGGGCATTGAGCGCAGGTGTTGCACTTAGCATGTCCTTCAAGGACAACGCCTCGGCATCGGCATCAAACGAGAGGCCTCCCTAGGAGCAGAGGAACGCGCCTTATCACTGCCTGGGTCGGGGTCTGGGTCTGGGTCTGGGTTGTGGTCGTTCTGTGTCCCCCTCACAACCTTGAAACTATGGGGGGGACCTACTCATTTTTAGGCCACTAACACAATGTTTAGAAATAAATATTAAATGAAATGTAGAAAGGGAAACTTTAAGTTTGAAATCTCAGTGTTCTAAAAGCAAGATTTGCATTGCATGGAGAGCAGCTAAATCCCAATCATCTCCAGAGCGAGTCAACGAAGTGTGCAAACAGGAGCAAACACAGGAGCCAGGATGCCAGGATGCCGGGATGCCATGATATAGTGGCAGCCACTTGAGTGCGTTTCAACGGCGTTTTAGTCTAATCCGCAAAGACAAGAGTGCCGTCAGCCGGATCATTGTTGCTGCCTGCTGCCATCAATGATGATGACGATGTGGATAATGATGACGATGCCGCTGCATTCGGGCGCCATGAAAGTGCAGCTCTCGGGCTCGGATTTATCACAAAAGCCAAAACAGCAGAACAACAAAAGCAAGTGAACAACAAAGCTGCAAAGCGTCGAGCTCTCTCGGCTTTGTGCATCCAATTGTTGTTCATCCAATCCCGACAATCCTGGCAATCCTGGCCTCTCTCTGCTGCCTGCCGACTGTCGTCGTTGTCTTTGGACAATTGTCATAATAATTCGTTAGGATAACTTTTGTAATTTGGCCCCCCAGCCCATTGTTTCTATTCCCTTCACTCGATGATCTCCGATTAGCGGTAGTAGGAGCTCCTCCACACGGAAAGCCGACTTAATTTGGTAGCTGGGATTTACAACTTAGAACTAATAATAAACTAAGACTTAAGACTTACCGTGACGAGCCTCCTCGCCCTCGGGCGCATGCTGTGTAATAGTATTGAGCTCCTCTTCCAAATCGACGTGACAATCGGAAACGTCCCAGGAGAGGAAACCTGCAAAGAACGAGTTGAACAACAGGTTTATAATTTATTAATTAATTATAAATCAAGGGACAAGGTTTTGGAGTTTTCTAGTAAATCATATTTATCCTAAAACCCATCACTCATTATCCTTAATGCACAGTGCCAACTTGTGTTAGTTGGTCAAACACAAGAAGCTCCTTTCGATATTATCTCTGACTCCGGGAACTGGGAATGGGTCTGCTGCTCATGCATCACACTCACCCCCATTAGTTTATGTACATACATATAATTATAATGCAGAAATGTCTGGGACAAGTATTTGATAAATGAGCGGGATAAGGTCAATGCTTAGGGGCGTGAGGTGGCATTACGCATACGCCCTGGTGACCACCCCGCTTGGCCCCTGTGTATATTATGTCATTTAGTCAACAAATTAAGTCAGCATTCAGGGGGTGCGAGTGTGAGTGTTTGCAAATACAACTGGCAAAAGGGCTCACCTTTTCTCTTCCTTAGCTTTCCCTATTTCCCCATAGTTTTTCAGCATTTTGCAGCTATTATGCGAATGCAACGCGGCGTGAAAACTTCGTTGGCTGTGTGTAAAATCAAATTACTTTCAGGACGAAGAGAGAGAGGGAATTTCAGGCTTTAAGCCTCGACTTGACAGGCTGCCTCTTTAATTTTCTCAGTTTCGGAGAGATCTCCTCTGACAGATTGCCGACTTATGTGCAAAGCTCCTGTTTATGGGAAATTTAATGAACCAGCTCCTGGCGCTTCCCCTGCTCGTCCTGCTCTTCCTGCTCCTTATAATGTGGTTATTGTTGCTGAATAACTTATTCAAGCGATGCCTTAATGAGTGCTTAACTTTCATTTTTATGCAGTCACCGCCTGAGCGCAGCTGGGATGGCTTTCCACGGGGGAAATGCCTGGGTGATATCATTGAATCACCAGATCACCATCTTTCTATATATATA
Organism: Drosophila bunnanda; assembly: GCA_035046265.1. Classification (NCBI taxonomy): domain Eukaryota; kingdom Metazoa; phylum Arthropoda; class Insecta; order Diptera; family Drosophilidae; genus Drosophila; species Drosophila bunnanda. Next base: position 1,879,558 of record JAWNOB010000083.1, on the reverse strand, counting down.
TATAAAGTATAACAATATTACCCTTCACTGCGGCAATTTGCACAAATGGCTGGCAAGAGCCACAAAAGCGGGCCAGCTAAAATTGTGAACTCAAGGCATAAAAATGTAAAATCTTAACACTTTTTTTTGTGTGCCCAGAGATTCGTTCAGGATCAGGACATTGTGTGTGTTTGGGTGAATGAAGTGTGTGTGTGTGTGGGGCACAACAAAGAGGAGAAAGCAAAGAGAATAAAGCGGAGGCCACAATGGAAGACGCAGGAGGAGAAGGCAGGAACCAGGCAGGCAGGCAGGCAGTCAAAAGCGCCTACAGCGATTGCACAAAAATAATGAGGAAGCGCGCGCTCAGGATATGCGACGCCAGTGTATATATATATATACGTATATATATAGAGAAGGATATATGGATATATACTCCTGCTCAGGCGAATGAAGCCACTCAGACGGAGGTCTGGCAACGGCTACAGAAACCGAACTCGAGTCCTTTCCCACTCGTCCTTCCTCTCAGTCCTCATTTAATATTTATGCGTTGATATCTGTGAGTGAGACTTCAATTTGCTCAGTGCCAGGACCAGACTCGTCGGCGCTTTTTCGTGTTATTATTCGGCGCACTTATTTATTTATATTTAATTTCCGACTCTGACTCTGACTCTTACTCTGGCTGTGGCTCTGGAAGCTGCTTGGAACGTTTAACCTCCGGCATATCTTAGCTATTAATATATCCTTTGCAGGGTATTATGCTTCCAGTCAGAAGCATGCAACGCAGTGAAGGACTCATTTCCGACCCTATAAATCGTATATATTCTTGATCAGCATCAAAAACTGAATCGATCTAGCCATCTCCGGCAAAAAACAATTTTTTTCAAAAATTTTCAATTTTTTGAAAAAAAGGAAAGGGGTTACATCATTAAAATTGCCAAAAATTGGCAAAATTTTCAATTTTAAACGAAGTATGCAGATTTGTTAACCTAATAAAAACTAACATAGGAAAGCTTTCCGAATTGAAATTAATGCTTTTTTGGCCAAGTTATGAGATTTTTAAACTTTGATTTGTCGATAAAATAGTCGTGTAAAAATACCGATAAATACCGACTAAAAGAATGGTATTGTAATTGTAGTCAGAAGCATGAAACTATGTGAAGGAGTCGTTTCCGACCCTATAAATCATATATATTCTTGATCAGCATCACAAACTGAATCGATCTAGCCATCTCCGGCAAAAAACCATTTTTTTTTCAAAAATTTTCAATTTTTTGAAAAAAAGGAAATTAAAATTTTCAAAAATTTATAAAAATATTAATTTTTTAAATTTCTGAACTGAGTATGCAGATTTATAAGCCCAATAAAAACTAACATAGAACTGCTTTCCGAATTGAAATTAATGCTTTTTTGGCAAAGTTATGAATACTTTGAATATGGTTTTGTTGAAAAAATTGTCATATAAAAAGATCGATAAATATCGTTTCCAAGAATGCGAATATTTTAAGCTTAGTTGTGAACGGTTTCTCGATCCTTTAATTCAATTTCAAACTGCAAGGGGATATCCAATTCGGATTCCTTTTCTTTCTTGTTGTATGTATCATAGTGAATTTTTCCAGCCATTCGATTATTTTGCGGATTAATTGTGGCTTTAGCCGTTGTGCTGAAGCTGCTCGACGTCCTTAAAACATATTTCTGCTTGGTGGAATCGCTTAATTCTGGTTCAGTGATTGCAGGACCTGTTTCCGATAAGAGAATCACTCGTTATAAGGACATTTTACGACTCACAGAAGGGTTGTTCCTTATGTATACTTGAACAATTCGATACGATACTTTTGATTTGATATTAAACGGGCTACTTTTTTCTATGTATTCCCCTAGGAGAAGGCATTTTTTACAGAGAAGTCGTGCTTTCTAAGAGCTCTCTTCCACTTCAACTTAATTCTTCCAACCAGTCATTACTCACTTAAATCTTCAACTCATTAGGAGCAAGTTTAAGTTAGTTTGAGAGATGTAACAAACATATCCTCGCCTCTAATTTAAGTTACTCTTGATGCGAACTAACGCGTCCTACATCGGCACCCTTTCGAGGCTCAGGCACAGCCTCCGATGCATGTACATGGATGTCGATGTGTCGATGCCAAGGTAATCGAATGCAGACGTGTCAGACAGACTGACACCTGTTTCCTGTCCTCCGGCACCCCGCTGCGGTGGCTCTGGGCCGCTTCCGCTTGCCACGGATGATTACTGATAGGCGCCGCCTGCTGACAGCCTCCTGCCATCCTTCTGCCTGCCATCCGCTTCTATGTTCAGCGCTTGTTTGCACAAAATAGTTGCATAATTCCGAGAGCACACTCCCACCTAAAAGCCACTCGGGGTAGCTGGAAAAAGGCAGCTGCAGCTGCAGGAGCCGGAGCAGGAGCAGGAGGGCGTGTTGATTTTGATGTAGCTAAAAAGCCACTTGTCGTTCGTTCGTTCATTCGCTCGTTGTTGCTGGGGCCCTTGAAAGCCAGCAGAAAGCGCGTTGAAAAGTTTGCATTGCCAAATGAATGCGCCTCTTCTGTAGGTGCTCCTCCCGCCCTGCTCCTCCGCAAGCCGCAGTTACCCTGGGTAACTGCAGCTGGAAGCTAAATGTTTGGAAATGCATAAAAATAAACACATTAAAAAGAAATTAAACACTTGCACTCATTAATTGCATATTGAGTGAAGTGGCTCCAGCGCGAGCTTGAGCTTGAGCTTGAGCCAGAGCTTGAGATGAAGATGAAGATGAATCTGAATGGGTCAAAAGGAGGAGAAGCTGCTTCTCTTGGGGCAGGGGGAGCAGCTGAAGGATTCTGGCCAAGTGGGCGGAGAGAGAGCCAGGACAATAACAATTAAAGTGAATCGAGAGCAGGGTAAACGAGGCAGAGCAAATAACTGGCTCCTCCAAAAAGGGAGTCCTTGTGACAGGACAGGGAAAAGCAGGGCAACAGAGAAGCAGAAAAACAGCAAACTACAAAAGTGTGGAAAGAGTGTGTGGAAAGCGGGAAACGGGCAAGTGAAAAAGAAAATGAAGGCGAAAACAATGCTGCGCCTGATTGCCCCGTGCCGATAAGACGAGCCTGATGAGCCAAGACAAACACACACAGCAAGGACTTTTGGACAGGCTAAAGGGGCAGGGACAGGGACAGGGACAAAGACTGCGGACATGGTACAATGGACATCAGACATCGGACACATTGTTGATGCGCCGTTCGAGGAACAAGAAACGAACGCTTATTGCGTACACAGCGATATGTAATTCCCGATAAGAATTGTAATTAATTGGACGCGTGACGCGTGCCGAGGCATGTCTCTCAGACTTTCCCGACCTAAGCCTTGCTTTCACTGTTTATTAAATGTATTCCTTTTTCTTTAAAAGTGCACATATTAATTTTGTAGCAAATGAGCCCCAATTGAATCATAATCATTTTATCATTCCTCCAATCGTCACCAATCTATTAACAATGGTTCCACAATCATTCAGGAGTCGTTCACCAATCGTTAAACAAGGATTCAACAATTTTTCAACAATATATTAGTATAAGACTTTTTACCCTTAACTTTTACATACCCAATTTAATAAGTATTTAAAAGAAAACTGACGAAAGACTCTTTTCCTACAATCATTGACTGTTTATTGAGATTATTGATAGATCCCCTTAATTACAGTTAAGTATATTATCCATCTTCTTGCCTGCTTGTTAGTTTTCCACTCGTGTAATTGGAGAGTGAAAATAATATAAGTAGCTTGGAGAGTGAAGACTGGAGACACTGTCCAGGGGGAGAATTGCGTCAGACGCAGTCTGGAACATGCGTCATTGTCTAATTGCCTCTCTCCTTGGTTTATCACTCCCTCTGCTTTCCAGCCATTTTTTATTACCATTTCCCCGTGTATCTTCTGGCCCATTACCTCCAGCGCCTTTATTGTTGAGTCATATCTAACTTTGGTCACTCTTCGAGGTCTATTTCTCCACTCTCCTTGCCCTACTCTACACTCTGCTTGCTCCTCGCCCTACTCTACAAACTGCCTGCTCCTCGCCCTACTCTACAAACTGCCTGTTCCTCGCACTACTCTACACTCTCTTTGCTTCTCCCTCTGCTCTACACTCTCCTTGCTCCTCGCTCTACTCTACAAACTGCCTGCTCCTCGCTCTACTCTACACTCTCCTTGCTCCTCGTCCTACTCTACACTCTCCTTGCTTCTCTCAGCTTTCTCCTTAATCCCTGCTCCTCTCTGCTCTCTACACTAGTCTTTCTCCTGGCATACATGACGTATACGCAATTTATTTTGAAGTGTTGTTCCCCTAATGGCTAATCAATGTTTATAGGCTACCCACCAAAACAGCGGACAACAATAAACGAGAATTTGTGTATGTCCCCCTCTCTCCCTCTCTCTCTTTGTGTATGTGTGTGTGTGTGTGTTAGCCCGAGAATAAACGAGGCCAAATGATGGGACAGCATTTTGGCCACACAAATAAGTGAAACTAGGAGAGATGGCGTCCGAAATATGAACGAAATGCGATGTGGAGATGGAGATAGAGATGGCGCTGGAGGAGGAGGAGGAGGAGGAGGCACTGACACGGAGGTCGGCGGAGTACTCGTCCATATACATCTAGCACTACTGTATAGACATAAATATTGCAGTAGCCTGACAAAGGCCGAGAAGAATGTACCAATGTGCCGAGGATGCAAAGGATGTCGAGGATGCGGAGGATGCAGGCTGCGCAGCAGAATGGTAGGAAGCTTCGCCTCGCATAATTTATGTCACTTTATCGATTCACACAATATACACACCGCACACACACACGGGGACCGAACATGGTAAAATACTCAACCGAACAGGAGCAGAAATCTGGAGGGGAGCTGGAGAGCCAACTCTTTTTCACATTTTATGGCCCTGCATAAATTGCTCCATAAATGTTTCCCTCAGCCAGCCACGTGCGGTTGCCTCGGCAAATGAATCCCGAAAATTCTATTATCTGCACCACCACCGCCGCCATACCGCTTCGCCTACGAATGTTTCACCTGCCACCCGGTGTTGTGCCCCAGGGTGCTGCTGGGTCACTCCCACTCCCAGTCCCAGTCCCGCTCCTGACCTGACCTGTCCTGTCCTGGTCGTGGGAGATATTTTGACTGCTTCTGACAGGAGCAAAAGCCGGAAAGCCGGCGAGGCGAGACGAGGTCAGGGGGAAACACCAACAGCCCCGCACAGTTCACAGTTTGCATTCCAATCCGATTGCAGGATTCATTTTCGCTTCAGCGAATTTTCTTCCCTACTGCCGGTTGCCCATTGTTCGCTTCTAGGGAAGTTCTAGAGACCATGATGTCAGGGTTTATATTATATCGGAGAAAAATTTGGGTAAGATTTGATATATCGACAATTATGGCATTTTACATTAAAATATCCACAATACCAATTTGATTTGATTGACAAACAACATAACACTCAATATTAAATGGAAAGTTATAACTAATAACTATCGAAAATATTGGTAAGAAATAATTAGAGTTAATATATGAATATAACTAACAATCTTTTTTTTCTATAAGCAATCTCTCAAGACCTATAGGTTTATATATTTTCCTAACTTGCTGAGTATCTAAAGGGTATGCTGCGTTCGGTTCTGTAAGGGACAGGCCATAAATCAAAGCACTTGGCAACACACAATCCCTTCACTTCATTCCGAACTATATCTCCTGCCACATGTCACTGCCTTCTCGGGGCTCCTGCTCCTCCTGGTCGCACTCCCCATCTGTGCCACCCTCTGGGCTGCCCTGGGTCACCTCAGTTTGTTTATATTTCTTCGATTTTACTGCCAACCAACGCAGCTCGTGCCGGAGCGAGCAAATAGAAGCGAAACAAATACTGCAAAATCCGAAAAAGGAAGCATTTCTGACACAGACTTGCGCCTGTCACAATGACTGCTGACTCGCTACTGTGTGTGTGTGTTGTGTGTGAGTGTGTTTTTCCCATTTTCCCCACAGCAAACTGCGGCATTTTCGCGATGCCCAACTAAAAATAAATTTGCATTTGCGCGAATGAAAAGATTTTAATGCGTATGACAGGCACAGAGAGCATAGAGCATCATCCCTTGAATTTTCAAGTTTAGTATAGAGGGGGAAAAAAGGGATGGCTAAAAATAAAGCCAGATGGATTTCAGGGGACTACCCCGCCCGCGCCTCGAGATACTTTAATTCAATTTGCATTTGCCAGTTGCAAAATGGCAACTATTGTAATTGCCACTGCATAGCTGCTAATTACACCTACACACGAGTGTGTGTCACACCTCAAACAGCAGCCACACCTTTGCCCCAACTACTGCCAGTTCTGCTCGTCTCTTAATTGCTTGTCCTTAATTGCATAATTGCAAATATGGCAGGCAGGATCACGGGCCTAACTGCCAGCTTATCCCTCTTAATGCCATCAAAAAGTTAATAACGAAGAGAACAGGACATCGCATACTGATTGCGCACTTGAAAGTCTCCATTCAGCTGGAAATATCATAGGCATTTATTTATTTATTTATGGTTTCAATTATTCACACTCACGTGTATTTATATATACATATAGTACGACGAGTGTGTGCACAACTAATGAAGTGAAATGCATCGACCATTCTTTGCTACAATGCATCCTTGTGGTTACAAATATTATAAATAAATATTCCAAGAGTATAATATCCGATTTTAAGGGAATAAATACTACTTAATAGGGTCTCTTGGTCTTGTCTTGCTAAAAATTCCCTTACTATTACTATCCTTAGTACCCAGAAACATGGCTTTTACCCATGGCTTTTAAGTCCCCCCAAGGATTCCCTATCTAACCACGCAGAATAGTTGTTCCTTCGAGCCGGATATATATAACGATTTATGAGTTTTCCAGGCAGAGTTAAAGAGCCTTTTTAGGTTGATTTCCTACCACACGTAATGCCTGTTATGTATTCCCTCTCAATTACCCCGTATGTGCCCCTCAGTTTCTGTGCAGTGAAACATAAAGTGTGCGAGTTGTAGGTGCTTTCAATTCCCACCAATATCCGTGTAATCAAATATTTACACCAACTTACACACCGCTTCCAAGCCGGAGAAACCTCCTTGAGTTATGGTTGCCAAGCCTGAAACCCTTTTGGCCTCATCATCAGCTGCTGCTTAGGAACTACACTTTGCTACGTGTGCACCATATATATATACTCTATCCTGAGATATATGTGCAGCACATTTGTCCGCCTTTTATGTTATGTGCCATTATGGATTTCCAATTTCATGCCTGGCTATACTGCATCGCGGGGGGTAAATGCATAAATTGGGGAAAGGGTACAGGAACTACATCCATATCTCGCTCACTTCAGGCCACAATGGACAAACGTATAGGCAAGTCTTATCTGGCGCAGCCAGTCGTCATATATAAAGAGCCAGTACACTGTGGGAAAAGTTGTAGGTAACATGGAAGAAGTTCTAGTCAAATTTGGCATGTAATCCAATCTTTAAAATTTCTTTTAGTAGGTTATCTTCTGTGACAGAGCTAAAAATCCTTTACGCTATACAAGATAACACTCATATTCTGGTAGGTTTTCCCAAGCTGCGCACAGATTTTCCTATACATTTCCCTGCCCTACCTTTTTCTCTCTGTGCTCACCCTTATTGAGCTCGCAGACAAAGCTGAAAGCGTTAGCCATGAGGGCAATAAAAAGCATTCGAAATGTCTTTTTGAGTCTGAGGTGATGCCCAGATTGAATCGAAATGAATTTGTATTGAATGTACATGTATAGTACAATATGGCCACAGCCGGGGGGGAGCGAGGGGAACGGGTGACGCTAATGCGGGCGGCACGAAAGGTAAAAAGTCAGTGGGGGGAGTGTGGCGCCTCGAATGCAATTTGTCAACGATTTTTCGCAATTTCCCAGGCAAGGCGAGGCGACAAATTGGATTCGTACACACACAGGAACAGGGGAGGGGGTGGAACGAAGGACGAGGAGCTCCTTGCTCCGAGCATTTCATCATTTCGGGCCTGGCATGAGGCTGGAAAATTGAAAATTTCATGCCTCTGCGGAACTTGAGCCACCAAAAACTTTAATTGCTATTAAATGTAAATGAAAATTGTGAGTGGAAAATGCATTTTTCTTCTTTTTTTTTTGCCAGTCAATCAATAAGCCAAGAACTTTGGTTTTAGGGCGGATTATGTTCTTTAGGGCCATAAATAAATAAAATAGCAGTGCAATTTGCATGAAGCCAGCCAAGAAAACAAAGTGGAAAGTGGGTAAAGTGGGAAAGCCGGGAAAGCTGAAACCAGGGAGGCGTGAGTAAATAAAGTGAAAAAATAAATAAATCAGCTTGCGGTAGCAGCCCAAGCACTCAAGCAGGTGTACTACAGCGGCCAGGCTTCAGTTTTATGTTTGGTTTTTTATTATAAAGCAAGAGGTTAGCAAGCTCATTAAAGCAGGCGGCTTTAAGTTTGGCCAAGAACTCAGTGTCCCAAGGGAAGTATCTTATGGATTCACCCTGGGCTCAGCTCGAAGCACTCTTCAATTAAATTTCACTTATCAGCTTTAAACAGTTTTTTCTGGCATCAATTCGAGAGATTGAAGTATTTAACAGAGAAAAGGCATTAGTGCTTCCCAGAAGCCCAAAGAATTCAAAGTCAGGACCACCAAAACGTTCTCAGGACTGACCGGTTGGGTCCTTGTCCCTGTCCCTGTCCCTGAATCCTGTCCCTCTGCCCGAACACACACATGTGTGTGTGGGGCCTGTCACCAGCTGCACTTGGCAGGCGACCAACAAATCACTTGATGGCTGCTAACCACAGCCCACGAGGATGGGGGGAAAACCCAAATGGAAAACGAAAACGATGATGAGACTGAACGAGCTCTGAGCGCCGGCTGAGAATGATGCAAGAGGCTTTTTAATTTCGCAAATGCGCCAAGCGAAAATTGCAGCAGGAGCAGCAGCAGCAGGGAAATGGCCACCAGGCTGAGGCATCACCAGCACCACCAGCACCACCATCCAACCTCCAGCTCCAAGTCCGATGAGCAGCAGCAGCTGCTGCCATAAAATTACGAAATATGTGTGCATCATAAAAAAAAAAAAAAAAAAAAAAGAAAGCACAGGCAAAGGAATCAAAATTGCAATTTTATGCGAGGCAAACCTGCAGAAATGTCAGAAATGTATCTGCCAGATACTTATTATTATGCAAAGCGAATTTATGGCCACTGATTGAATTCCAATACCAATGCCGCCCACTCTCCCCCCGAATCATGGAGCCATGGCAAAGTTTTTGCCCGCCACAGATGGGAATTTATGCGAACAATGTCAGCTGGCAATTAATTGCGCTTCCATGTAGGCCCAAGGACAACGCTGGGGGCGTCCTGCAGGAGACACTAGGCGCTCCTCTCAGTTGACTTCAGTAATTGAGGCATGTCCTGAGTTATGGCCACCTGCTCCCTGGAGCTAGGCTGGTAATTGCACGGAACTCGCAGCTCCAGGCTTGAGATTATTAACTCTGCAAAGTCGGCTAATTCCAGGTAAAAGTAAATAAATAAATTCCAACTCCAGTGTCCCGAGGAATTTCAAGTACACTGAGACACATTTGAGGTCGAATTTGACAAGGAAATATTATACAAATTAAGACAAATTTGATGTTTACTAGTTAGGATGAAGAAAATCCACGAATTTAAAGTTTTTATAGAGCAAAACACCATAACTAAGTCAAATATGCATTAATTTCAAGTCGGAAATGAGTCGTTCACTACGTAACATGCTTCTGACTGGTATTATAATACCATTCTATGAATCGATATTTATTGATATTTTTATATGACTTTTTTCGACAGATAAAATTTTAAACATATCATAACTCAGGCAAAAATGCATTAATTACAATTCGGGAAGCTGCTATGTGCTAGTTTTTATTAAATTAACAAATCTGCATACTCAATTTTAAATTTTAGGAATTTAAAATTTTTGCCAATTTTTGACAGTTGTAATGATGAAAAAAAACCCTTAAAAAATTGGAAAAAATTCTTGAAATTTTTTTTTCTGCAAAATATGGCTAGATCGACTCGGCTGTTGATTCTGATCAAGAATATATATGCTTTATGGGGTCGGAAATGACTCCTTCACGAGTTACAAGCTTCTGACTAAAATTAGAATACCCTGTCAGGGTATCAAAATCGAGGAACTATATCGAGCCGAATTTTATATACCCTTGCACTGAAAATAGTGCATAACTCTGCCAAAAATTATTTAATTTTAATTCGGAAAGCTGTTCTGTGCTAGTTTTTTGTAGGTTAATAAATCTGCATACTCAATTTTGAATTTTAGGAATTTAAAATTTTTGTCAATTTTTTACAGTTGTAATGCTAAAAAAAATGGAAAAAAAAAATTGAAAAAATTCTTTAAAAAAATTGAAAAAATTCTTTAAAAAATTTTTTCTGCCAATTATGGCTAGATCGACTCGGCTGTTGATGCTGATCAAGAATATATATACTTTATGGGGTCGGAAATGAGTCTTTCACTGCGTAACGAGCTTCTGATTTATATTATAATACCCAGCAAATGTATACAAATTAAGTAGTAAATACCCGATTTTAGGAAACTTTGAAATCTGTAGCTGAATATGTCAATGTTGATATTAACCTCCGTCTCGAATTGAAACAAAATTGTCCTTTGCAGCCGGATTAGGCTATTCTCGCGACACCTTCCTTCAGTCACCGGCAGTCTCCCGCCACACCCTTGGGGAAACTCAAACAAATGAGTCCGAATCAATCAGAAACTCAAATAGAAGTGGGAAAGTGCCCGCCGTCGAATGGAATTGGAATTGGAATTTGGGAGCTAACCCAGTCTGGCAAGGATCGGGCGGACGGACGGGTGAGTAACGCAGTGCTTCCGCTTGACCGACTTCTGTTGGACTTGCCGCCGAGTTCCGCTGGAGTTTTGGGGCAAACATTTGCATATTTGGAAAGCAAGGAAAGGCAAGGAAAGCGAGGAGCGGCTGCAATATTCAAAATGGCGGCACATTAATTTGTGCCAGGCTCAGCAGGAGCGGAAAATGAGCGAGGAAAGCTCACACGGGATGGCGCGGATAGGTGGGCGTGCGGGGGCCAAGAGGGGACACGAAGGAAGCCCAGATTGCCAATTAATTTTCATGATTTTCACGTTGTCGGTACCCCGAATGAGATGTGCAAGAGTCGGCACTTTTGCGGCATTCTGAGTCGCCTTCGCCGAGCTTCTCGGAGGCTTTAGCTCCACTGTTCCCTCTCCTGGTTGGTCCTAGCCTTCAGTTCTTGGACTCTCGGGTCGTAAAGCCATTTTGCAGCTATGAGAACGACTAGGACGACGACGGCACGTTAATCAAAATGAAAGGCTTTAGAGTTACGTGAGTGTGTGCACGAAGAGGAGTCTACTCATGCTTTTGCTTTCTGCTTTCTGCTTTCTGCTTTTTGCCTCCTGCTGTTCGTGTGCCAATTGCATTAGCCGAAATTGTATTTCACTTTAAATGTAACGAGATAAGCAATTTTTATGGCCATCCAACGTATTCGGACTGACCAGCAACTAGCAGGAGCAACTAGCAGCAGCAGGAGCAAGGAGCAGGAGCAAGGAGCGGCCCATTTTGCAGTCCAACTTTGTGCAGTTTTGTGCCTGCCAAGCCGAGTAATACATTAAAGTGCCGCCAGGATATGCCGCATGTGCTTGCGGCAGGGAGCAAGGGCGTGGATTGAACCCTGGGCCAACATATGTTGAGTAAGTCCTCGCTTTCTTACAGAGGTTTCTAGTACTCTGCTCCCTCGCAGGGAAATAATAGTAATAATCAAAGGATAGGTTCACCTTCCGCCCCAGGAATTTACTCAAGTTTTCAGCAAGCACACACACTCACGTTAAAATAAATAAATACAAAACAAGTTTGTATCGAATGCACCATTTTCTTTATGGCGTTGCCAAAGCAGTTGAGAAAATTCATGAAATTGCCGCTCGGAAATGGGTTTTATTTTCCGGCTTCTCTGTATTCTCCTCGGTGCCAAAAAACTTTCGAGCCAAAAAGTGTTTTGGGATCAGATGCGAATAGCATTGGGTGGCAACGGGTCCTGCCCGGGGGTGGCAGCTAGTGGGGTGGTGCTGTGGCCGACAACGACATGCACACATGGGGCGACACTTTCCGCCTCCTCTCCGCGCCTGACCGTTTCCGGCTCATGAATTTCGCATTGAACATTTCAATTTGCGGTCAAGTGGTCTGCGACCGGGGTGTACGTTTCGGCTCTGGCTTTGGCTTTGGCTTTGGCCATCAACAAGCAGTTAGCAACTAATTAGCACACGTCCCGGCCAAATCCTTTCACCAACTGGAGGAACCCGAAAGGCCAAAAGTCATCTAAGCAATCGCGCTGCAAGAACTTTTCCCTTAATCGATGGTGTGGTGTCGGGTCTTATGTATATTTAAATGGTATTTCCAGAGATTTAAGATAATTGCGTAATAGCTTTTGCAGCTTAATCGATTGGAAATGCAAAACTTTCTGCAGTTTGAATTGTTAAATGTTGATGATATTTTTACATCCTCGGAGGGCACTATAGTTTCAGTCAGAAGCTTGTAACTCATGAAGGAGTCATTTGCGACCCTATAAATCATATATATTCTTGATCAGCATCAACAGCCTAGTCGATCTAGCCATAATTGGCAGAAAAAAAAAATTTAAGAAATTTTTTCATTTTTTTAAGCATATTTTTTTTAGCATTACAAGTGTAAAAAATTTGCAAAAATTTTAAATTCCTAAAATTTAAAATTGAGTATGCAGATTTATTAACCTACAAAAAACTAGCACAGAACAGCTTTCCGAATTAAAATTAATTAATTTTTGGCAGAGTTATGAACTATTTTCAGTGCAAGGGTGTACAAAATTCGGCTCGATATAGTTCCTCGATTTTTATACCCTGACAGGGTATTATAATTTTAGTCAGAAGCTTGTAACTCATGAAGGAGTCATTTGCGACCCTATAAATCATATATATTCTTGATCAGCATCAACAGCCTAGTCGATCTAGCCATAATTGGCAGAAAAAAAAAATTTAAGAAATTTTTTCATTTTTTTAAGCATATTTTTTTTAGCATTACAAGTGTAAAAAATTTGCAAAAATTTTAAATTCCTAAAATTTAAAATTGAGTATGCAGATTTATTAACCTACAAAAAACTAGCACAGAACAGCTTTCCGAATTAAAATTAATTAATTTTTGGCAGAGTTATGAACTATTTTCAGTGCAAGGGTGTACAAAATTCGGCTCGATATAGTTCCTCGATTTTTATACCCTGACAGGGTATTATAATTTTAGTCAGAAGCTTGTAACTCATGAAGGAGTCATTTGCGACCCTATAAATCATATATATTCTTGATCAGCATCAACAGCCGAGTCGATCTAGCAAGATTTGAACAAAATTTATTTTTTTTTAAATTTTCAAAATTTTATAAGAGTTTACATCGTTAAAATTGTCAAAAATTGGCAAAAAATTTTAATTTTCTTAAATTTCAAATGGAGTATGCAGCTTTATTGCCTAAACAAAAACTAACATGGGAAAGCTTTCCGAATTGAAATTAATGCATTTTTGGCTTAGTTATGAATTATTTAAGATTTGATTTGAACTGTTTATATTGTTCATTCTATTTTATAGTTTTAATACCTAATAAATTTCTAGTAATATTTATTAGAATATTTGTTTAAATTTAGAACAACTTTTGGATAATAAATTGTTGTATTAATGTTAAACTGTTGTTGAAATCTGGGCTGGAATAATGTCCTGGACATGGAAACTAGGGCCTTGGTCCCCTGCATTCCCTCATTAGAATAATGACAAATTAAATTGCAAATTTAATGACACGCTCGTCACGGCCCGACCAGGCCGGGCCAAAACTCAAACTGAAACTGAAACTGAAACTGAAACGACCTGGCGAAAACTAATTAAAGTGAAACGAACGTAACGTGAGCTGTGCCCCGAAATGGCGAGGAAAGCGATTGGGGGGCGGGGAAGGTGGAACGTGGAAAGTGGAAAGTGGGTGTGGTCTGCAGCTGACCACGGGTGCGTCGCATGATCTGTGCCCCCGCCTGCAGACAGGGTCTAGGGTCTTAGGGGTCTAGACTCTAGACCAGATGTGTGTGAGCGGCCTCTAAATGCACTTCAAAGCAATTAATTTGCAATAAAAGCATTTTTAATGTCCCCCGCACCCTACATACATGATGCCTCTGTGTGAGTGTGTGTGTGTGCGTGGGTGTGTGTGTGTGTGTATTTGTGCTGATTGATGACGCAATAGACCACAAAGCACCCACCCAACCGCAAACCCACCCCCGACCCCCTTTAAGCCGCTGCCTGCATTGCCCGCTTCGATGCCTCATTGATTATTGCGTATACGCCGCATTGGCCAAAGAAAAAAAAAACATTGGTTAGACCTCAGGAAACAGTTCGATTTGTAGGCTGATTTGTTTATGCTTTTATGCTAATTAAGGTAAGCGAAACTAGGGACTATTTTTAATTCTTATCTGGGGCTTCAACTTACATCCTGTTTCGTTTTTAAATAGCATACTTTTGAGGGCCAAAGACAAGCTTAGGAAACAAGAGAATATATAAGAAATTTTAGAATTAGATAGATAATATTCTTCTTTTATAAATTCTAAAAACCTTCAATTGTGCATATAAATTCTATAAACAATATAAACAATAGTTTTCTGAGCTCAAGAACTCATTTTTAAAGTTCAAACGATTTTAAAGGCAAATTCAGCTGAAGCCTTCCTTAGACATTTCCCAGGACTATCCCACGTAATCGAAGGGACTTCCCTGGCTGGCTAACTGACTAAATCTTTGCCGGCAACAGACTTTCGGAAGCCTCATCGAGTGGCTTAGTGGCTCTGGTGGTGCTGCACCGAGTGCAGCTCGAAATTGCTGTCATTGTATTGTCAAAGGAAAACTTTGTTGTCCGGGTGAACGTGTCCGGCTTTTCCGGCGGGGCGGGCGGGGCAGCCGGAGAGGGGACTACGGTCACGTAGTGGCACAGGCTCTTGTGCGCCGGCATCCTGTATCGTGTGCCATGTGCCATGTCCTGGCCAGCTGTCACACATCCCGCGCACATTGTCACGCAATCAGCGTTCTCCAAACGGGAGACGCCAGCGTTCTCCGACTACAACAGCGACGCTTGCAAAGGGTCTAAAAATATCAACAAAATCGAAGCTCGTCACGCCGCCGCCATGTCTCTGCCCTGTCTGCCCCTTTATTTGATCGATTTTCCGGCCTAAGCCCCTAGTATTTTCATAGTATAATGGCCACGCCCGGTTTGCTTTCTGCCTTCTCCTCTTCTCTGCTCTGCCTTGCTCTTCTTCTCTTCTCCTCTCTCTTCTCTTTCCATTCTTTTTTCGACAACAGTTGTCATAATAATGTGTTATGTGATTCCCCTGACCTTGGACGCCCCTCTTTGGTCGTCTTTTTATTGATTTATTTTTAAGTTAATTAAAAATAAAAAAATAAAAAGAAGAAACCAAATTTGGCAGGGCGGGAAGCGTGACTGCGATTGAGCCTGTTAATTGTCATAATCAAGTGGCAAGTCCTTCGTCCTTACCCCCCAAGGAAGTCAAGTGTGGATGAGGAGGAGCATACAAAGTGGCCAAGTGGCTTTCACTTGAAGGCCTTAAAAAAAAAGGACACTTCATTCGGTTAGCAAAAGAACAAGTGAGAAGTAGGAAAAGACTAACCAAAATTCAATTAATTGATTCAATCGTATTGATTAAATTATTTAAAACAATTCTAAAACTATTTAAAAGAGGAAACTAACTTGTTTTCTTGAGGTTTCTAAATATAAATCAAACTTAGTTGTGACTTTAAAGGCTAGAAATAATACCAAAAGCAGAATCTGACGTCTTTATTTAATATTATATACTCATTTAATATATATTATAAATTGAATATTTCATTTTTAATTAAAAACCTTAAACCATTGACCTTTTGAGGCTTTCTGTTGTAATATACGGCCCTCTTTTGTAACTCTTTGTACTTAATATATATATGTATAGTTTTTCCCCTTATTTGTTAGCCGGCTCATTTATCGTTTCCCGACTCTGTTTGCCTGTTTTTCCGTGGCAGGCACTGTTTTTTTCGCCCCGTTTACCAAAATCAATTAAAAAAAGGAGGCCGTCGTAGTTTGTCCTCCTTCCTGGCTGCCTCTCGTCCTGCCTCTCTATATCTCTGTTTGTTTAGTGTAAACCGACGGAACTGAGCAAACATTGCAAATTTTTGTTGCCACTTTTGTTTTTTGTTTTTTTTTCCTGCTGCACCCAAACCTGCTCCTCCTCTTCCAGGTGGTAATCCCCCAACTGCCTCTGTCGCTGTCGACCGGCGACGACTAATTTTCAGTCCGCACGGTCGAGTTTTAGTAATTTCCGGACGGTGGAGAGCATGCACACCCTTTCCACGGCTCCGGCAATTATGCCACGCCCCTGGCATTCCGTAATCCGTATCCGTATCCAAAACAAGAAAAAAATTGGTACTCTGGCAACAGTGATGCCAGGGTTTTAGGGATATATCTATTATAGTTATAGAATATTGGAAATAAACTTGATGTACTTCCAAGGGGATCTTTTTAGTAAAATATTTCACTAATCAGTAAGATCCTGTATCCTTTTATCCCTACAATTAATACTGTTTTGCAAAGGAGTTTACAAGGCGAGCTTGCCTCAGTAAAATTTTCAATTATTAAGTACACCCACTCTACCCTATATATTTCCCAGAGTTTTCCTTGATTTTCAAAGGAGTTTCCATGTCAGCACTATTCTCGGAGACACATCCCATTGAAGGTTGTGTTTACCCAGAGTGTCCTGCCTGTCATCCTGTTGCATCATCCCTCTGGCATTCTGGTTGGTCGCCTCTTGCATAAATCAAATATTTGTTAATAATCTGCAACAATAGGATATAGGATGCAGGATGCAGGATGCCACTGAATCCCACTGAATCCCACTGAACTTTGACCCCTTGCCTGAATAGCCTTTTCATTGTCTGTCGCTGCCACAGCTCCTGCTCCTGCTCCTGCTCCTGTTGCCATGCTGCTATTGTTTGTAATGCAATCAACATGAAAATAATTAATACAATTAAATGCAAACAATCCGCGCCTGCAGTCCCCCGACTCCGGCGAGTGTGTTTTCAATTTTAATTAAGCCGATGCGAAGGAGGAGCAGCGGATGCAACGCCGCATACTTTCATGCGCAATTTGCTTAAATCGAATTACCAGGAGAGCATTGCATTGCATTGCCAGGACATGCCGACCGGGAACAGGACACGAACATCGGGACTGAGCATCCAGAGTGGCCGTGTCCATGTGCACAGGTAATGGGAATTCGATTTATCGAGGGCTGTGTCCGGGAAATTGAAAAGTGTATTGCCCTAACGCCGTTCAAGGGATGTTTAAAAGCAGGGCTGGGCACTGAAACTATAGCAGGGGCAATACATAACCCTATAACCCTCTAAGGGTAAGATTTTGATCATGAAAATATGAGGAAAAACAGGAATTGACACACATTATGTGTACATAAAAGTCTTAAAACAGCTACACACCATGATTATTTTACTTTAAATCGATATGTATTTCAGAGTGAAGGGATAGTTCTCTGATAACTTATAATTTCCCGCTAAAATCCCAAAGCAGAAACCTGCTATTATTCATATACGATTTCTAGAATAATTGCCAATTTGCTGGAAAATATTTGCAAATTACTCTTTAATATGTTAGCCCATTAACTGGTTGGCAAATGCTAATCACTGGCACAAGCTGAATTAAACGTCTCTGCTTGAAGCCGTTCCGGCAGATCCAATGCCCAGTTGATTATTATTAAGAACCAAGGAAACTGTGTCAGACACACGCTGCATTTCAAAAAAGTGAAATATGAGAGCATGAAAGTACAGCAAGGCAACCATTCTCCCCGGGACAACCTTCCGGACTTCCCCCTGTCCCGTCCAGTCCAGTCCAGTCCAGGCCAGTGCATCTCCAGCACCATCTCCAATGCCAGCTAATTAGAAGCAGCAGACGAGGCGACGGCAGCCAGCAAAGTGTGAAAAGAGAAGGAGGCGAGGCTGTAGCTGGAGATGGAAATGGAGATGGAGCTGAGGATGGAGATGGAGTGGGTGCTCTTGATTGGGAGTGGTCTGGCGTGGATTGGACTGGACACGCGACGGCACTCGCTGAGGCCTGACC
This sequence comes from Drosophila bunnanda, assembly GCA_035046265.1. Taxonomy (NCBI): domain Eukaryota; kingdom Metazoa; phylum Arthropoda; class Insecta; order Diptera; family Drosophilidae; genus Drosophila; species Drosophila bunnanda. The sequence goes on along the minus strand of JAWNOB010000083.1, from coordinate 1,861,360 downwards.
ACCACGAGAGCGTTCAATCGTTCAATCATTTGCATGCCCCCAAAGACTTTCTAGCCTGGCATTCGCATTCAAATGTTCATTTGCAGATATTTTTCCAGATTTGAAGATGAATAATTAGCAATTTGAATATCACTCACACATTTGAACAGAATTGTTCATTCAACTTGGGGCTTAATTAGTTCAGTTTAAATGCGAATTAAAACTGTTTTGCTTAATTTCACAGAGAAAAGGCACTTATGGAATTCAAACAGAGGCAATTTCTTGTGGTATATTTAAGCCATGTTAAGTTCTCAGTGAAAATGCGGCTAATATATAATTTATGGGGTCGGAAATGTGTCGTTCAATGCGTATCTATTTATCTATGGGGTCGGAAATGATTCCTTATAGAGTTACAAGCTTCCGCGTAAAATTATAATACCCTACAAGGGTTGTACAGATCTGTCTTCGCTTTAAGATATTAAAGTTTCTTTCGCCTCTTTTTAATTTAAAATATTTAATAAAGTCTTTGAAAATCTCCCAAAATATATAAACAGACCTATTAGTTTAATAATGTATTACTACTCGATTCTAATCAACAACAAATAAAATCATTTCATAAATAATAGAGAGTCATTTTTTCGAACTCACCCTTGAGCAGATGCTGCAAGATGTTGTCCTTGTGCTCCTCCGAGTGCGGCTCGCCCAGGACGATGAGCAGGTAACAGCCGGTTAGGGGGCTGGGTGGACCCACAATGCCGCCGGCCAGACTGGAGGCAGCGCCACCGCCATCGGCGTCCGAGCAGGCCGTATCCAGGGGCGCCCGTCCGCCAATCTCCGAGGGGGGCAGCGAGCTGGCCCCCGCATCGGTGGCGGCATCATCGAGCTCCGCCTGCTCGGCCTGTCCGCCGGGCTGCTCCTGATCCTCCGGCTGGGAGGAGGGCGGTGGATTTCCAGCCCCATTGGGAAGGATTTCCTGGTTGGTGGCGGCCATGACGGCGTCGCCTGATCCTGCTGCTCCTCCGGCTGCTCCTGCTCCTGCGCCTGCTCCTGCTCCAGTTGTGGTTGTCGTTGCCTTTGGCTGATCTCCCATCACAGTTGGTGTTGTCTAAGTCGCTGTTGTTGTTTGTTACTTGTTGTTTGTTATTTGTGGTTTTTAAATCACACAGAGAAAAAAAAAGAACTAGTTGTTACACTTGAAAAAAATAAACAAATGGAACTGCACTTTTTGCTGCTGCCTGTTTTTCTATTTAGTTATTTTTTGCACACGCAGAATTTTCTGGGAAAATCTGCGCTGCTTCACTTCACTTTTTCTTCAGCTGGTTGTTGTGTGTGTTTCGTGTGTGTGCCGGGTGTGTGTTTGCTTTGTTTGCTGGCCGTGACTTTGGCGCAGTTTCTTTGGTTTTTGCTTTGCTTCGACTTTTTACTCGCTTAATTGGTTTTCGTGTTTCGTATTCGCTTTTTACTTTTTACGTTTGTTTTTTTGCTTTGTTTAATAATAATTTTTCTTGAGTTTGTTGTTGTCTTTTCTTTGGTATTTGTTGTTTATTTTATATTGTTTTTTTGTAGGCTGTTATTGTGCACACTTTGAAGCTGTGTTTGGTATTTGGTTTTTTGTTTTTTTGCGTTTGTTTATTGATGGAAAATCTCTTTTTTGGTTTTTCAGGCTTGGAGAGTAATTTTTTTTTCTTTGTTTTATTTATTGGCGTGTTCTCTGAAATTTTATTTTGTTAAATATATATATTATATATAGTATATATATATATTTTAGTGAAGATTTGGACTAGCTTTAGTTTGGTTTTTGGTATGTCTTTCGCTTTGGTTTTTCTCTTTTAATTTAATCGATAATTTTGTTTTTTGAAAATTCGTTTTCTCTCGGTTTTTCCTCAAGTGTTCTTCTTCGTTTATTAATTATTTTACTTCAACTTTAGCTTTCTCCGCCGGGGCGACACTTGTCACATATATATTTATATATATATATATTTTATATATCGTCGGATATCTGCAAGGAACAAGGAGAGAAAAGAGGAGAAAATCCGTTCAGTTAGCTGATAATATAAGGAATATATATGCAAGATATCAGGGGAATATAGATGGAGCCCTATTTTATGAGTTGTTCCTCCCGTCTGCCCTCCTGCCCCTGGCTTCACCCATTTCCCGGACAGCCATTTCATCCGGGCGAGGTAGCCAGCCGGAGGAGCCGGCTATAAAAAGACGCCCAGGGCAGACAGGAGAGGAGGAGGAGCAGGAGGAGGCGGAGGAGAAGGAGTTGGAGACTAAAGACTGAAGACAGGAGGTGCAGCATATAAAATGCATTGAACTTTGGCCGCCTCCCAGATGTACATATATGTGGACCAAGACCAAGACCCGGACCATGTGGCCAAAAACAGCAGAGGATTCGCATTAGAAGATGGAATTAATTTCATCCTATTTCATATTTACCCCAAAATATTTTACAACAAAATTTAAATGCTCTTTTCTTTGTCATTAAATTAAAAATAATAAAGAATAATAAAGAAAGGATGCTAGATTTTAGCCATGGTAATACACTTTTAAAGAACTTTTTTGACAAGTTTTGCATTAACATGAAATATTTACTAGGATTCATGATCAAAAGGACTGAAGGACCCGGCATCCCAAAATTAGTGAACGAACTACAAGCAGTTTGCTTGAGATCAGGATAGATTATGGCAATATGATACTTTTATATGCATTTTAAAGTAAAGCCAAGTTGTTCCTTTTATTTAAAAAATAATAATTAAAGAAAAAACTAGATTTACACCATTCAGAAGAAAGAATACAGGGAAACTTTTATCGCTCTTGGTAACTTTTTTGAAAAATGTCTTGAAAATCTCAAACTTTTTCTATGATTTATGATCAGAAGCAGCCAAAGACCCGACATCCCAAAATTGGTGACCGAACCCCAAGCCAAGTCAGAGATCAAGGCATCTCCTCCTCTGTCTACATCTATACTTTTCCTGTCTCCCCGTCTCTCTGTGGAAAGGAAAACAGCCGTGCCAGGGACATGCACACGCCCAAAAGCGAGGCACAGCAAAGATGTCGTCATCGCCGGCCGGTTGAGGGTGCTCGCTCCATGGCAACGTTGCCATTGGAAGCCACGACGACGTTGAAGGCGACGTCATCAGCCTGGGCCGGGCCAGCCTGGACTCACCCCCAGTAATGGCTGCAGGCGGCTATACACAAAACAAGAACAACTACAAAACAAAAAACAAACAACAAAAAAACTATAAAAAGCAACTCCTTTTGGTGGCAATCCTTCAAGTTCTCCCCCGGATTCCGTCTCCGTTTCCATTTCCCGGCAACAACTGCAGTTTGGTCGCGTGGCCGTGGCCAAAAACGTTGCGCTCCACTGCGCCGGAGTAGTGGCACGAAGCTCCTGCCCCCCGTCCGTCCATGATGATGGCGATGGTGATGATGATGATTCACCGGACGGCAAGCAAGTGTTCCCTTCTTTTATTTTCTGAACAGGGAGAGCGGAGGAAGGGAGTGGGGAGGAGGAGTTGCCGGCACTTCACACATGGAATATGTGGAGAATATATCCTCACATCCTCCTGGGTGCAGTGCGGAAATGATGGATGAGGCGGCTATTTCGGTACAAGAGCCGGCGGCGGCCTACGCAGCTCCAGTGCCTTTGATCTGCTGGAGATCTGCTCCTGGGCAGGCGGTGCTTCTTTAGCTTGAATTTCCAGTGCAGTGGCAACGGAAGTGGAAGTGGAGAGGAGTCATTGGTGGAATCAATAGGTCACACTTGGCACGCACTCGGGGAGGAGGGATTTCGGGACGGGACGGGTACAGGAGCCGGGACTTGGCTGTGAACTGAGACTGGAACAGGGAGCACGTGTTTTTTGGGCCATCGCCACCATGGTTATATGATATCACCGCAAAGAAGCCACAGAAAAAAAACAAGGAGGAGGCACTGTCTCAAAAAAAAAAGGTTCCACATAAACGCGGCACATTGGACACTATACACGGAAAAAAAAGTAGTTAAACTATGGAAGAATTGAGCTGCGGGTGAGGGAAAAGTATGGAAAAGGAAAAGATTTCCTTTCCGCCGCCTGCCAATTTACTTCTGGCTCTCTCTCTCCTCTCTCTCTGTCTCTGTCTCTGGCTCCAGCCCCTCGATGTTGCCACTCTCTCTCTCTCTATCTCTCTGTCTCCCTGTCTCTCGCTGGACTCGGACCTCGACTTGGACTTGGAGTCGGACTTGGAGTTGGACTTGGACTTGGAGTTGGACTTGGAGTTGGTGTTGGAGTTGGAGTTCGCAGTGGCTGCTGCTGTGTGTGTGTGTGTGTGTGGAGTGACTGTGCCTCTGGCTGTGGCTGTGGCTGTGGATCTGGATCCCTGGCGGTGTGCTCTGCTCGGCTGCGCTGCGCTCGCTGCAAACGGTGTGAAAGCTCGACGACGACTGATTCTCTGCTCGAGCCAGCGCGCACCACGAAGCGAGTGGAGCGCCACCGAGCCGGAGGCAGAGGCACAGGCAGAGGCTGAGGCTGAGGCAGAGGCAGTGCAGCGACGCCAGTCGGCTGTCGGCAACTCCTACAGTTTTTCTTTTTGTTTCTATCTTTTTTGTATTTTATTTTATATATATATATATATATATATATGTTTTTTTTGCCGCTGCGGTTGGAACTTCCAGCTGGGCGCAGGCTCGCTCTCTCTCCTTCTCCCTTTCTCTATTACACTCTCTCTCTCTCTCTCTTTCTTGCTACACAGCTGTAGTCCTTTATGTCCTGTGCACATACCCTGTGTGACCAGGGGTGTTTCAGTCCAGGGGAAAGCATATTTCTATATATTTCTCAATGCATCTAGCTTTAGTCTGTAAAACTAACTATAGATAATATATAGTTCCTCTAAATATCTATCTCTGTACATGTTTTATATTGAAATATACATATTCCTTAAATTTTCCTTTAAACGAAGCATGTTTTAGTTATTTTTCAAGAAGACCAGCTACTTCTTCATCGGTTTTACTAAGCACTGAAAAGCCACTTGGGAATTTTAAGCTCATCACTGGAAATTCAACACTTCAAAACGATATCTCTCACTCAAAATGAATCCCGCAATATTTCCCTCATATGTAATACCAGGGTAATCGACACTTAATCCCCATTTCCTTCAGATTCCTTTCGCTGCAGGCCAGCTAAGGCTTCGTGGCGCCCGATTAGCAATTCGCCGGACTCGGCTTCGGTTTTCGGGCAAGGACTCGCTGATTCGCCGCTTCCAGTTAACCGACTTGGATTCGGTTTTTGGATTCGTTTCGTTTCGTTTCATTTCGTACCGGCACCGGCACCGGCATCGCTGTTATGACCCCCAGCCTGCTCCCAGTCCCCCTGCCTGCTCCTAGTCACCCCTGGTTCGAGCTTTGTCCAGTCATTGTCGATTTTTTCTTTCGCCTGCGGCAACTCTCACTCCGCCCAAGTTGAATCCTAACCAGGAGGAGGCAGCTTACACTGGACTTCGGCCTGGCCTGCACGTGGTCAGCTGTTGGCGCCGGCTGCTAGCGGCTAATCAACTGCACAAGACACTCGGAGAACAGCGACTGAATGTGGATTCGGACCTCGGGTTCGAGAGAACCAGACTGTGTGGTGGCCAGTCGGGAAAGCCGGCATCCATCCAGCGAAACGGCTGGAAGTCGGCTTAACGCTAATGAAATTACGCAATTTCCAGTTTCCCGAGGATCAGCCATGAGTGGTTCGAGGGTGGGGAAGCCCGAAAGGAGCAAGAAAGTTTATGTCTCCAAGTGCGATTTAAAAGGGAATCAATGAATAAGTATTCAAATATTATTAAATTCAAGTAGAACCGGGAAGTAATTATTTAATATATCAGAGAGTTACCGAGGATTAAGGAAACTATTTTGATTAATAGGATCCTATCAAATCTCAACTTTCAGTGATCCCTTGGGATTGCTGCATTGGAATGGAATGAGAACTGGAAGGTTGGCTTCCCCCAAAAACGACCATCTGATTTTGCACACACACATACACACACACACACACACACACACCGGCCAAAAGTCCGTACTGCGAACAGCTGCCAGCGGTGGAGTGAGATATCGATTTTGCCTTTGCCGAAGACTTCGGCTGCTTGCCGGCTGCACTTCGGCTGGGAAACGACACCCGAGCGACGAGCAACGAACGCTGAACAGCTGACTTGTGTGCGAGTATGCGCTTGTCTGTGCATGTCGCCGCTGTGCTTGTGTAACGCTCAGCTGAGCGGGAAAGCAGCCGACCGTTGAATTTGAAACAGCTTGGGCAATGGCATGATTGGGCAAAGGAATGCAGAGATGCAACATGCAGCAGCATGCCGATCTTAATGCTAATTCCTTAATGATATCCAACACTCACCTCTGCCTTCGTACGAGGTTAGCTAACGCTGGTGTGTTTGCACTTGCTTATTTGTCACTGGTGATTATTATTAATTATTGTTAATTGTGGGAGTGGCTCTGGCTCTGACTTTGGCGTTTTGTATGGATGGAGCAAGTAGTTCTTAGTAGTTCTCTTGGTTAAAACTTTATCAATTAGGTTTTTAAGCTTAGCACAAAATGGACACTTGATTAATTTCGAATTAGCACAAAGCGGACGCGATATTGGCAAAAAGCTTTAATTAATTTATGTACTTAGAACTCTGTTGAATCGATTAATGTTTTTATTTTGTTTGCGTTTTGTTTTATTGTATTGTTTTTACGGCAAATTCAGCTTGTATCTTTTGTTATTTGTTATTCCCGGTTGTTGCTGGCAACTTCTTCAGGCTTCAGAGTTTTAATGTCTCCGAAACGGAATAAACTTTAGACGGATATTGATTTTTAACTGCTGTCACTGTGCCTCTCTGTCCCTGTCTCTGTCTCTGGCTCTGGCTCTGGCTCTTGCTCTTGCTCTTGCTCTGTTTCTTTCTCGCCTTGTGTCTCTGCTCTCTCCTCTATGGCCTGCTCCTGCTCCTGCTGCTCCTGCTGCTGCTGCTGCTTTGTTGTGGCTCTCAAGGAGTACGAGGCTCGCGGGCCTAATTGATTGATTGCCGCTGGTCCGAGCGCTGGCATTTAGCATTTAGTAGCACGGCTCCAGTTGCTCTTGCCAGCCTGCTTTTCCGCTGCTGTCCTTTCCTTTCCTTTCCGTGCCTTGGATTTCCTCGGTTTTCCTGGGATTTTGTATATGGATTCTGCTGGCTGGCTTCTGGTTTCGTTTCGAGTCTGCTTCCGACGCTGTCGCTAACTGTGGGCCCTCTGGTGCGGCCGTCGTTCCCATTAGCGCTGCCACTCCATTCCATTCCGTTCCATTCCCATTGCAAACACACTAACACACTGCGGCTCTGCGTCGTCGTCTGCCTTCGGCTTCAGCTTCGGCTTCAGCTTCGGCTTCCTGGTCGCTGTCTTCCTCTTCCTTTGCTCTTTTTTGGCACACTGGAACGACCGTTCGTGTGTGCATGTTCGAGCCTGTCCGGCTCGGTCGGCGAGAAAAACATGTGACAGAGCCGCCGCCGGGCTTCCAACGACGCAGGCGCAGAAGCCGACAGCTGCTAACGGCAAAGCCGAGCCGCAGCCGAACAGCTGATTGCCCATGAGCACCAGCCAGAGAGACGACAGAGAGGGAACCTTACCCTCCCTGCCCCAAGGAGGGGACACGGGACGCAACTCAGACGCCGCCGGTCGGAAAAGCATAAAGCGTCTGATGCCGTCGGGAAATGCAAATGCGGCTAGGGCTATATAGATTGGCTATTGGGATAAGTTTGGCGGAAATGAATACATATATAAATTACTTTATACTTGGGAGGAAAGTTTTCTGGCTTTTACATAAATCCTCTGATGTATAGCCGAATGGCAGAGTAACCTATTACCCATTCAAATTCAATAAAAACGGAAAGTAGGACGTGAGGCCAGCAGAACTTTGCCTTCCCAGGAATTAGAGGGAATAATGTATTCCATGTAACAGAGTATGTGAAGTGTGTCTTCAATTATCATCATGACTTTTCGGGATAATAATAAGGATGTTCTCTGGGTTAAAGTTCAACAAAAACTAAAAGAAAACAAGTTGAGTAATCTAGTTTAAAACATACACATGGATACCCCAGAAGCTAAAGAAAGTTTAAGTTTTTAAGTTCTTTCTAATCTATTTTAAACTTTATCTAAATATAAACCTTCACAAAAAAGGGCTGACATGTCGTATACTTAATATACAAAATATTCCCACAATTCTTAGACCTTATTTTAAGCCATAAAATGTAACTAAAATAGAATCCCTTCGCAATATTGATTGCCTGCCATGGCATTTCGTTACACATGTTCCTACATGTACACGATATATGTACTATATATGTTTACACATATATATATATATATATATACATTTGTGCAACTCAATCCGCGCTTAACGAGGCAATTCTGTTTTGGTTGCGGTCGCTTTGGAGCCAAGTTTAGTTCAGAGAAGAGGAAAAGTGCCCCCCCAAAACAAAAAACAAAACAAAAAACTTTTCTGCCAGCGAAATTCTTTGGATTTCGACTCGTCTGTTGCTGTTGCTCCGAGACGGCGCTGGGAGACGAAGACGCAACCCGGCAGACACGTAACAACACAGCGACAACGTGGCAGCAGGGGCAGGCCAACTCCTGGGGGGGGGCAAGCGGAAAAAAGGGGGAAAGACCACGCCCAGTTTAATCCAATCAAAGGCCTAAATTTCCACTGCCATACAGCGAGCGAAAAATAAAATAACAAAGAAGAAAGCGGCGAAAAAAAAAGCAGCGAAGGAAAACTGCAAAAACTGCGATAAAGAGGGGAAAACAGCAACAGAAGCGAAAAACAGAGAAAACAAGAGCGGGCCAAAATTCGAAATTTGAATTTGAATTCCGCGCTGGATTTCATTTAATTATAACTTAACACGAACACAGCCGGCGTTGCATACTCAACGGCGCCGGTTGCAGGACCACGAAAAATGCCTTTACACCAAATGCACTGGAAACAAATACTAGAGAGTGCTTAATATATACATATGTTTAATTTACAGCAAAATATGTATAGCTAAAACTAATAGAAACGTATATGTTATAAATAACAAACAAGTTCACTGAACACATGACGTATACGTAATATTTGGGTAACGAAAAATCACGTATACGCCGTGTGGCAACTATTATTTATATTTCTTTCTTTATATACAAATCGGTTAATATTTGAATAAAAAAATTTATAGACCAGCTCAAGACTTCTTGTTTAAGCCATACTAACATTTTTTAAGCAATTTTTACACGGTATATCTGTTTTTAATGTGTGCAAAGTATTATAACATAAAACCAATTAAATATGAAAACAAGAAAGGAAAACTGAATTCGGGAAGCCGATACCCTTGAATTTTATTAAAGAATCGAATCGGAAATCGATCATAGCTAAGCTTGAAATATTCGCATTCTTTGAATCGATATTTATATACATTTTTATATGAGGATTTTTGTCAACAAATCCAAATTCAAAATAGTCATAACTAAGCCAAAAAAGCATTAATTTCAATTCGGAAAGCTTTCCTATGTTAGTTTTTATTAGGTTAACAAATCTGCATACTTCGTTTAAAATTGAAAATTTTGCCAATTTTTGGCAATTTTAATGATGTAACCCCTTTCCTTTTTTTCAAAAAATTGAACATTTTTGAAAAAAATTTTTTTTTGCCGGAGATGGCTAGATCGATTCAGTTTTTAATGCTGATCAAGAATATATATGATTTATAGGGTCGGAAACGACTCCTTCACATAGTTTCATGCTTCTGACTACAATTACAATACCATTCTTTTAGTCGGTATTTATCGGTATTTTTACATCACTATTTTATCGACAAATCAAAGTTTAAAAATCTCATAACTTGGTCAAAAAAGCATTAATTTCCATTCGGAAAGCTTTCCTATGTTAGTTTTTATTAGGTTAACAAATCTGCATACTTCGTTTAAAATTGAAAATTTTGCCAATTTTTGGCAATTTTAATGATGTAACCCCTTTCCTTTTTTTCAAAAAATTGAAAATTTTTGAAAAAAATTGTTTTTTGCCGGAGATGGCTAGATCGATTCAGTTTTTGATGCTGATCAAGAATATATATGATTTATAGGGTCGGAAACGACTCCTTCACAGAGTTTCAAGCTTCTGACTACAATTACAATACCATTCTTTTATCGGTATTTTTATATGACTATTTTATCGACAAATCAAAGTTTAAAAATCTCATAACTTGGCCAAAAAAGCATTAATTTCAATTCGGAAAGCTTTCCTATGTTAGTTTTTATTAGGGTAAAAAATCTGCATACTCCATTTAAAATTTTAAAAAATTGAAAATTTTGATCAATTTTTGATCATTTTAAAAATATAAAATTTTGAAAAAAAAAAAATTTCAAAAAAAATTTTCCGTCGTACATAGCTAGATCGACTCTGCTATTGATGCTGATCAAGAATGTATATAATTTATAGGGTCGGAAATGATTCCTTAGAGTGTTACACGCTTCTGACTAAAATGAAAATACCCTACGAGAGTATAAATATAAAATACCTTTAATAATAAAACTCTTTAAACATAAAACATTCCGAAATTGTTTGTTCAAAATATTATAAAAATCCCCCCATAAATGATGAGAAAATACCCTTAAAAAACTCCTTTCTACTCCATTAAGGATCCCTTAGTTAACTATTGACATTAAACCCCGAAAATCGATCTCGAGTAGCTAGACATGAAGAGCCCAGGATATTTAATCGATATACGATACGATACTCCCCTTCTCAGTGTCCTGCCACTCTATCCTACCCCTCGTCCTCGTCCCTTCCCTTTAGTCTACAGCCACCACTTTTAAAAGTTTTATTGCGACACGACACACAGGCCAAGACCTACCTACGGAGCCCCAGAGAGGTATGAAAATTGGGGGCCACGAAAGCGAGAGCATGCCAAAAATATTGAAATGTAATAAATACGAGGCGAAAAATAAGGGGGAGCCCAAAGCCAGGCAGTTGCATCGCGTGCGCAGCTCACTTACAATTTCCAAAAAGGAAAATGCAAGAACTACCATAAGTATTTTGGGAGAAAAACGAAATTCGAAATGTTTGTGACGTTACTTATGGCATAATGCACAGTAAATGCCATAGAATATAGTATATATTATATAGTATACAGTACACAGTATCCCCTTTCCCCTCTCCTCACGGTCTCCCCTTCTAATTACGCTCATTATAATTGTATTAAATATTTTCTGGCGCTTTTTAATTATAACGATACTCGAGCGGCTCTTCTCCTCGCACATCGCTCATTTCCGCTTGGCATTTGCGGAGGAGCCACCTGGCTAGGTGGTGCCCAGGTGGGCAGCAAGGTGGCGGTGGCACAATAAATTGCGTTATATTAATTAGAAGAAATGACTCCTCCGCGCCAAAGGACGAGAAAGGAGCAAAGGAAAGGAAGAAAAAAAGGACGACTGTAGGCCAAGGAATTGAAAATGCAACGCCAGCACACTTAACCCCAGAAAAGTGGCCAGCTTGGTTGGGAAAATGGAATCAAAGAGGGATTTCTGGCAGCTCTAAAAATGGTTTCATTCGCTTTTAGGGAAATGCAGTACTTTCTGGAAAAACTCTCCTAACTTTTAAGCTAAAAAAAAGGCATTTAATCTATAAAAGAAGCACATGAAATTATGAAACCTTCTAGTTTTCGATTAGAATACATAACAAACTCTACCCATTTTCATCTCCTTCAGTGACACTTTGCCTCTTTTTAGTCTCTCAAACAATTTATTTTTATAAGGTTAATGGTCGAGTATTAGATTAATTTCTCACTGAAAGTCAACCCTTTTATTTGTTGTATTTTTTAGTTTACGATTTTATACTCGGCTCGTTTCGCTTTGCCTCATTTCTTTTCTTGGCAGTTGGTTTCTGTTTGTCGTGTCCTTGCTTGTTTTCGGGCCTGTTTGCGGTGTAATCCTAATAAATTTCAACAGCCGGGCCCCGGCAAAAATGTCAGGCGGACCCCGAACCGTAACCGTAACCGTAACCGTGGTCTGCGGCAATTTCGGATCGTTTTCGCATCGATTTTTTCTCTCTCTGTGTGTGTGCGCCTTTGGCTTCGCGCCGCGACGCCGTCTTCCGGAAACGGAAACGGAAGTTGCAAGTGGCATGCGTCGCTGTTCGCTGTCAGTTGTCCGCTGTCCGTTGTCCGCTGTCCGTTGTCCGTTGCTCACGAGAAGTTCAAAGTGCCACCTGATTTTCTTCAACACTTCTCCTCCTCCATAGCTCAGCCCTCCGCCCAACCCATTATCAATCCTGCTCCTCTTCGGCTCCTACTCTTCTGCTCCTGCTCCTGCTCCTGCTCCTGCCCCTGCTCCTGCCCCTGCTCCTCGTCTGCTCTGCTCTGCTCCTTTGCTCCTTGGCTGCTCTGCTCCTTGGCGCATTAATTAAGGACGCCGGCAGAAGATGACAGCCTCAAGCGTCCCCGGAGGAGAAGTGCGATGAGGAGGAGACGGCGACGGTGGAGCTGCGTCGCCACTAATTCCCCAGATTGAAGCTCAGAAATTGCGACATTCGAAGTTCTGGCACCAAACGGCGGCCAAAGAGGGGAGTACCCTTAATCCTGGCCATAACTTCCATGCATATGGCCCAAAGTGAGAGGGGGAAGGACTAAAGACGTAAAAGGGGTAGCAACTGAAGTCAGCCAACTAACTTTCTGGCAATCAATATTGTGACCCACTTGTTTAAGTGCTTCAAAACAGGCGTCGCTGGGTGGCCAGCGGCAAGAGTATCAAGTGGAAACACTAATCGAAATAATCGATAGGTTAATTATCGGTAATAAAGCGATTTCATAGCGAGTTTGTTACAACATTTTAAAAGGATAAATGCCTGTTTTCTAAGAATTAAATATACATAATTCTTCAAAAATTGAATTATATAAAGAAAAAATCGATTGATATAATAAAAACCTAGAACGAAATACCTATCAAAATAATCGATTTAAGCTGTGTAGATATTAATGAAGTCTTCTCAACACATTAAATAGGATAAAAATCAGCAAACAAAAACAAGGAAAGAATCATTATTCATATGGAAAGCCACAAAACCAAGGCATTGATCCATTCGTCCAAGCTGTCCCAAGATTGACCCAATAAATGGCAAGGGAATAATAAATTGTGCACTTGGACAGCATTATTCTAATGATGAGAAAATAGTGACACTGAAAAACCATCAATTAAAACACTGAAAACCATAGTTTTTCCCCGTGTTCCACTCCTGGCCACTACTGGCCACTCCTCCTCCTCCTCGGCAGAGTGTCTCTGTCTTCAAATATATGTCCAGTCACTAATTAGCCTCGGGACTCCACTCTGCGCCGCCGGCTATTTACGGAGCCACTTACGACCGCAGACCCAAGTGCTCAAGGTCGAAGATACCACCCACCGCCCACCACCCAATGTTGCTCCTATCCCACCGCCGATATCCGCTTTCAGTTATTTTTATGACGAGTCCGAGGGAGCAGGCGGGACGTCGTGGTATCTTGATTTCCTCCGCTGCTCTTGTTGCTTTCATTGTTATTAATATTTCATTTCCTTTCGGGGCAACTTCTCCGGGACCCGGCTCCTTCTCACGCACTCGGAGCAATTGCGTTTTATGGCTGTTGTCCCCCATCCCAGCCCGGGCTCCCCACTGCCATCCTGCCATCCTGTTCATCCCCAAAAAATCCTGCGGCCCGAAATGGCGTCGTAGCCTGAGCAAAGGACAACAAAGGCAGAGAGCGTGCTTTTCTTTTGCTTTTCGGGCATTTTTGGGGCATTTCGGTTATATCGAGTTACGAATTTCAAGGTCAAAGAGCCAGCTGTTGGCAGTTTTTTATATTTGTTGTCCTTCTTTTTTTTATTTTGGGAATAGCACACGCACATCCGCGTTAAGCGACGAGGCGGAGCACGGGATTTAGGACACACATTTACATTATTAAAATTTAACGATTAGCACAGGCAAAGGTCCCAAGGATACAACCAGACAACCAACAACAACGGAAAATAATACTAGCAAGAAGGGAAGCTAGCTTCGGGAAGCCGAAGTGGGTACACCCTTGCAGTTAGCCATAGGATCATGGGTACGAATGTGCCATTGCTCATAAGCTGTTCTGTGTTTTTTCTATATATTAAAAATATTACAAATTGTAAATTTAATGAGGTTACTCCTTCGAAAATTTCACATTTTTTTCCTATGTTTTATTAATTATTCCTTAAGATTTTAATTGCAAATCAAAATAAATATATCACTTCTGGCAATCAATGACTTTTTGGACTTGGAATACCACCAAGAAAACCCCCATCAATTACATAAATATTTTATATGGTAATTTTTGGGGTAAATTAAAGTTTTTCAAATATCATAAATAAGCCAAAATTGCATTAATTTTAAATCGGAAAACACTTATGTTCTAGTTATAAAATCGTTAACGAATCTGCATTTTTAGTTTTGAAATTTTAAAAATTAAATTTTTTTAATCAAATTTTGACAATTTAAACGAAAAAAATTTAAATGAAAAAATTTCGAAAATTTTGATTTCAACCGGACATGGCTAGATCGACTCGGCTGTCGATGCTGATCAATAATATATATGGTTTATATGGTCGGAAACGATTCCTTCACTGCATTGCAAGCTTCTAACTAAAATGATGATACCCTGCAAAGGGTATAAAAATGCTAAGCGAAACTGAAGAAACTATTTGGCCGGCGAAGAGATCACAAAATACTCAGGCCTCGGACGTGTTGAATGAATCTTTTATGCCGGGCCCATTAAACATTAAAGGCTACTTACTACTTACCCGGGATATCCGGGGTCAAAGTTGAGACAGGCAGCTAGCTAGTCGCTTTATGGCCACCTCGGGCTGGATAAATTGCAAACGCTTTTCTGGTGTTGGCGCAGAAGAGCTCATCGGGCTCATTAATCTGGATCAAAATGAAAGCGGTGGCTTTTGAGTTTTGTAATGAAACCTGCAATGAAATGGAATATAGTTTGGAATATATTATATAGATAATATATAGTTTCGATAGATACAAGTTGATGGAACAGTTGTTAAGCCATAAAGCAATGTCTATAATCTATCCTTTCGATCCTATTAATCGAACTATTATGTGTGTCTTGAATCATATTGTCATAATACTATGATCAATAGTTTCGATAAATAAAAGTTCTTAAAAACTTACTGATATTCTGAATCAAAGCCGTGCTGTCATAATACCTTAAGTTATACTTTTGATAAATAATAGCATATAACAAACCCTAGTTAATCGATCAAGTGTGTGTAAATTGTTTCATATTACCTATGTATATAATAATAATTTCCGATAACAATACCGATAATTAAAAACTTATCAAACAGTTGTTAAACGAAGGATTACTGATTAAACAATAAAAATAATGGAAGGATTACTGTCCTCTGGTTGCCTAAATTAGTTAAATTAAGATACTAAATGTATGTAGATGTTACTAAAACCACATTATATGATAACTTAATTATTAATACATATATTCGATAGGTCACACTTAAATTTATTATTTATTTAATATCAAATGATCGACATTCCCTATAGACTTATTGATTCCTAGTACAAGAATATGATTATGCTGTGAATGAAGTATAATAAAATATATATACCTCTTATATTAAATTCTATACCGTCGACAGTTAAATATTAACAACCCTTTGAACACTTGCTTATCGATTAATCATTAAAAATCAGCGCCTTTAACGAACGCTTTAATTAAGTTGCCCCTTCTAGGCCACGTCAGCTGGCATTAAGGCCAAAAGCAAAAGGTGTTCTGGCTGCTGTTGTTATGGCTGCTTCTGCTTCTGTTACACTATTAAGGCGCCACCTGCTGGGCGTTCGCCTATAGTACATTGTTGCTATGCTTCCTGCCCCTGCTCCTTGCTCCTTGCTCCTTGCTCCTTGCTCCTGGCCTGGCTTGGGTGGAGCACTGCAGGGGCTCATTGTGGCGCAAGTTTTTGGCGTAAATCGATGCGGCAGCCACAGCAACCATAAAGTAAAAGCCAGCCCAGCACACACACACAGAGCCTGCACTTATGGATAACATTTTGTACCTTTGGGGGAACCCCTCCTTTCACTCTAAAATAGCCCCTCCCCCCTCACGGGTTTTTTGAGTGTCACTTTGGATTGCGAGCGGCTTTGACACGTGGCAAGTTAAATTGAAATGCCGCCGCCGACATCGCTGTACACATCTATTAGGCCAAAAAAAAAAAATATATATATATATATAGGAAAAAAGCAAGAAGGGAAAGCGGGAAAGTACCGGCTAGGAGGAGCAGCAGTAGCAGGGGGTCCGAAAAAGCGGAAACGGGGATACCGAAGGGGGTGCCGCCGCCACTGCCGCCGGTGCTTCGAGGCAGCACTTAGCAGTGGCAACTGTTCAAGTGAAGCTAAATGTCAGCAGCGGCGTTGTCTTGCCAGCACTGCGAGAAATTTCAGAGTAACAATTGTATCTGTTACCAAGTTATATATGGTACCAGGTGTGCTAGTAATATCTCCATATAAATCAGGAATATATTCTATAACTATAACTGTATATTCTATAACTTTTATAACTAAAGAATATACAAGTAACAGCTGTACTTTTACTGATATTTTTTTTATATAAATTACAAAATATCAAGGAACTTGCCTTAATCTTTAACCCCTTTTATATAGTTTTAATATATTTAAACCCTCTGAAGCTCAAAGCTTAAACCATATATTTCTCAGAGTGATGTCTTCTTAAAGATTCAGCAATCTGGTGACCGCCACCAGTCTCTTGATTTCGATTTCTGCTCCGCCCACGAGCCTGCCCATGCCCATGCCCATTCCCATTCCCATTTCCATTCCTCTTTTCCATTCATATGGAAATGAAAATGACGGGGGCGGCGGTGGCGGTGGCGGTGGCGGTTGCTCTTCTTGGCTCTTGGTCAGGATGATAACCGCAGGAGCCGCATCCGCCATTGTGTCGCTGCAGCTGCACCAAGTTCCAGTTTGCCGGCCAAGAGAGAGCAAATTCAATAAAGTCGCCGTTTTCGTGCGGCATTTGTCAGTTGCCAAATGGCTAACATGTCCTTCTGCTCCATTCGCAGCCCGCCGTCAGTCAGTCGGTCGGTCCGGCTTTTGGCCGGCAGTCAGTTGGCCAATTAAACGAGGCACCCCACAGAGGGCCAGCCAGCCCGGACTGGACTGGACTGGCAGTCTGGCAAAGCCGCCTGGCAGCCCGAACGAGGACGCACATTAGAGCTTGGCCAGCGGGAGGAAGAGGAGGCGAGGACCAGCCAGGGAATAGGGCCCAAAAGGATTTATGCAGTGCGGCACACACACACACACACACACACGCACAGCAGAGTGGGTCACATCGGCTGGCTGGCGTGTGAGTGCGTGTCTGCCGAGTGTCCTCAATGTTTATTGGGCAAACCATAAATAAATAAGCCATAAAACGCTAACGAACGGGCAACGTCGGCCAACAACAGCCAAGTGCCAGGATATATCTCGATCGGATCGGAGACATAAACCAAGGCAAACCAATCACACCGATTGCCGCCCAATCAATGGCACTGCAATAATGTTTTGCTTTCAATTTGAATGGAAACAAGTACGCAAGAAAGGAAGCTAACTTTATCAAGCCGCATTTTGTATACCCTTGCACTGCAAATAGTTCGTAACTCTGCCAAAAATTCATTAATTTTAATTCGGAAAGCTGTTCTGTGCTAGTTTTTTGTAGGTTAATAAATCTGCATTCTCAATTTTGAATTTTAGGAATTTAAAATTTTTGACAATTTTTTACACTTGTAATGCTAAAAAAAACCCCTTAAAAAATTGGAAAAAATTCTTCAACTTTTTTTTTCTGCCAATTATGGCTAGATCGACTCGGCTGTTGATGCTGATCAAGAATATATATGATTTATAGGGTCGCAAATGACTCCTTCATGAGTTACAAGCTTCTGACTAAAATTATAATACTCTGTCAGGGTATAAAAATCGAGGAACTATATCGAGCCGAATTTTGTATACCCTTGCACTGAAAATAGTTCGTAACTCTGCCAAAAATGCATTGATTTTAATTCGGAAAGCCGTTCTGTGCTAGTTTTTCATAGGATAAGAAATCTGCATACTCAATATTAAATTTTAAGAATTTAAAATTTTTGCCAATTTTTTACACTTGTAATGCTAAAAAAAACCCCTTAAAAAATTGGAAAAAATTCTTCAACTTTTTTTTTCTGCCAATTATGGCTAGATCGACTCGGCTGTTGATGCTGATCAAGAATATATATGATTTATAGGGTCGCAAATGACTCCTTCATGAGTTACAAGCTTCTGACTAAAATTATAATACTCTGTCAGGGTATAAAAATCGAGGAACTATATCGAGCCGAATTTTGTATACCCTTGCACTGAAAATAGTTCATAACTCTGCCAAAAATTAATTAATTTTAATTCGGAAAGCTGTTCTGTGCTAGTTTTTTGTAGGTTAATAAATCTGCATACTCAATTTTGAATTTTAGGAATTTAAAATTTTTGACAATTTTTTACACTTGTAATGCTAAAAAAAAATCCTTGAAAAATGGAAAAAATTATTGAAAATTTTTTTTCTCTCAAATATGGCTAGATCGACTCGGCTGTTGATGCTGATCAAGAATATATATGATTTATAGGGTCGCAAATGACTCCTTCATGAGTTACAAGCTTCTGACTAAAATTATAATACTCTGTCAGGGTATAAAAATCGAGGAACTATATCGAGCCGAATTTTGTATACCCTTGCACTGAAAATAGTTCATAACTCTGCCAAAAATTAATTAATTTTAATTCGGAAAGCTGTTCTGTGCTAGTTTTTTGTAGGTTAATAAATCTGCATACTCAATTTTGAATTTTAGGAATTTAAAATTTTTGACAATTTTTTACACTTGTAATGCTAAAAAAAAATCCTTGAAAAATGGAAAAAATTATTGAAAATTTTTTTTCTCTCAAATATGGCTAGATCGACTCGGCTGTTGATGCTGATCAAGAATATATATGATTTATAGGGTCGCAAATGACTCCTTCATGAGTTACAAGCTTCTGACTAAAATTATAATACCCTGTCAGGGTATAAAAATCGAGGAACTATATCGAGCCGAATTTTGTATACCCTTGCACTGAAAATAGTTCATAACTCTGCCAAAAAGTAATTAATTTTAATTCGGAAAGCTGTTCTGTGCTAGTTTTTTGTAGGTTAATAAATCTGCATACTCAATTTTAAATTTTAGGAATTTAAAATTTTTGACAATTTTTTACACTTGTAATGCTAAAAAAAAAATTCTAAAAAAATTGAAAAAATTCTTGAAAATTTTTTTTCTCTCAAATATGGCTAGATCGACTCGGCTGTTGATGCTGATCAAGAATATATATGCTTTATGGGGTCGGAAATGACTCCTTCCAATTATAATTCCCTGAAATGTTATAAAGAGCTACAGAGATTCCTTGTAATTCCTAACTGAATATTCCGCGAAAACAACGAATAAGTAGGGAAAACATATTTAAGGATGTAAGCTCCGAACTCTCTCTCCTTTTACTATTAGTTTTAATGTACAAAAAAGTACACACAGCTCCCACAAGTTGTAGATACACACTTCACACAATGCTGAACCAAAAGGAAGGGGAATATAACAGTTTATCAAAAAATGTATAATTTTGTTAGGAAATTGTATTCCTTAACCCGTTTTCTTCATTGCTGCACTCTTATGCAACCTTCGCCCACCCACTGGCACATCAATTATGAAATGTCAATGGGCAAATGTGCATTAATTAAGCCGCCGCCCAATGCCACCTTGCAAATTGCATAAAAGGTCGCCCCAAAGGAGAAAATAAAAAAAAAATAGTTAAATAGGCGAAAGAGAGCTTGGCAACGACTGATTGATTGATGGAGGAGAAGCTGCCAATCGATCGTTGCAGGTTAATCGATTTAAGCCTCCTGCGAAATTAAATTCAAATTACCATCGAAATAGAGATAGAAATTGAGATTCAAATTGAAATTTCAATTTCAAATTCAATTGCGCTGCGGCAGGCGGAGGGCAAATTACAGGACGATGGCCACTCGTCCTTTGCGAGCTTGCCAAACGAAAAGCAGGATAATTGCAGATCGGGAATTACTTAACCCACAAAATAGTCCTGCCAAAAAGAAGCCGCCACAGAAAGGACAACGACAATTGCAAGAGGCTTTGCAAACTAAATTGGATTGTGTCCCAGGACAGTCGCTTAGTTATTATAGTTCCCTAATTCCATAAGTAAACTACCCTTAATCCTTTCACATGCTTCAAAATGTTCTTAATTGGTGGAATCTTAAAAAAGGGATACCAAAAGACGTCTAAATAAATTCAACCAGCTGAGTATACTTAAATTGTTTGTGTGTTTTCCTTAAATATTAAATGTTAATACCTTTTAAAGGGTAGAGCCTGCAGCCTGTCACTCCATACGCACAGGCGCCCCTTCCTAGGGACCAAACTTTTCTCTTCCTTGCCTCCAGACTGGAGGGCACTAATACGTATATATGCATCTGCAGCATCTTCTCCTGGACATTGTTTCTATGCCAGCCTCGGCTTTGTGTCCTCCCTACAATCGGTACTTGGCCGAGTCCAAGGGTATGCAGCATCGATGTGTCGCAAGAACGAGTTAAGTTATACTTCCGTTTCCGTTTGTTGCCAGTAAGTATGCAATGGATTTTGGGAAAGAGCCACTGACCGGGTATTCCTTGGTCGGATACTGCTGCAGTTTGCCTCCCCTTACTGCCAAGGAGGAGTTGCCTAGCCAACTTTAGTTTGAGTTCCAGACTCAACCATGGGAGGGGGTAAAGAAATGGCGCCCCCAAAAAGGGGGCCCAGGCTGGGCATGTTTAACGGCTTGTTGGCCACTTTACGACCCGTTGTACCCTTGTACATGGTACATGGTAGGCGGTAGGTGGTAGGTGGTACATGGTACGCAGCCCGCGAAAAAAATGGAACAAAAAATACAAAAACTGAACAAACTTTAAAATAAAATAAAAAAGGACGAGAGCCAAGGAACATTCATTCACACACACACACACACTTTCAGTAGTGCGTGTGCTAATTAAGGGTGTTCCCCGCACACACCCAGTGAATCCTTTCAATGCAGTTGCTTTAAATCCAACAACCACCGAGAAATGGTAATGGAATTCCACATGAGCTCTGACTTCCTGACCTCCGTGTATGGCAAAATATAATTATTTTTGTTCCATTTACTTATAAATAAATCATAAAGCAAAAGGAGATGAGACTGACTAACCTTAAACTGTGCGAGGAAGCAGCTTAATGTGGTTTACAGACAGCTTAAGTCCCCCGGTTTGTTGGCTATTATGTTGCAGTTTAGTGCAACTTTCGGTTTATGCTTGAACCTGGTCTCAAATTGACATACATGCTTGCAAAATGTCCCAGGACAGCTGTCAGGAACAGGTTCCACCAACCTGGCAGGCAGACAGCCATCCCAGCGGTTCGCTTGCACTTTTCCGTGGGCGGAAAATCAAAGACCGCGTGGGCGGTGGGCGCAGGTGAAATGTTTTAAATGCCAAGCGACTGAGGGAGCCCATTGAAAAGTACAAACACACACTTTTGCTGGCACTCAGCTGGCAGCAGGAGCACATATGTTTTTACATATATTATAATACACAGAAGGAAAAAATCTGTATACTATAATTATAGCAAGCAAGCAAATAAATAAAATGTGAATAAAAATTAAGCAATATACAAATATTAATCGTGTTATGGCATAGACTTTAGCTATATCATGTGTGTTGCATAATTTTTTGCCGTGCATCCATCGACATCAGCACCTGGCTCACACCTGCACTAGCATTTATATTTATATATTTACACTTGTATTTATGTGCTATTTGTTTATTATTTTTTGCTCTCTCTGGCAGGGGCTCGCAACGCGCCAGCAAGCTGGCAAGTGCTCTTTGGGGGGAAAACTGCAGCGAAACGCGAAAAGCGGCGACAAATGAATTTCTGGCCTGGGGTTTGGGGCTTGCCGCCGCGTTGCATGTGCAATAATTTGATTTTCCAGCCATCGGCAGGAGGAGCGGTCAACTTTATCCATAACTTGGTGGCGGCTCCAACCAACTTGGTTCAATTAATCCCATTCATCCATCAGGCAGGGTGCCCACCCAGACCCGGCTCTTTGTCTAGACATCTGTCAGAGCCATCATTGCGCTTTAATCGCTGTGGCAACCCCTTGACCCCTTGTGTCCATGGCGTCATCGGGGCGTGTTTTTCCGCCTCCCACAGCTGTTCGCCGCGCTGCGCCGGGAAAGGAAGCTTTCGTCGACATATGATTGGTTTTTTTTTGGGCGACCAGCTCGCAAAGCTCGTCGGCTTCGTCCAGCGCAGGCTGGAAGCCAGCTGGCTCTACTGGCACTTGGCCAGTGGAATGACTCCTTCGAGGAGCGGATCCCCCGACCCCAAGCAGACACCCGTACCGAAAAGCTCCAGCTCCTCCGGCGAAGGGAAAGCTCTCTCTGGGCGAAATCTGGAAGGGAATCGGTACCATCGGACGGACATATTCCGTTCGGGTTGGGGTCAGCCGCTAGAAACTCCCCTTTGGGAGGCTTCCTGCTGCGGAAAACGTACTCGGGGATTGAAGCTAACTCGGCATCAGCAGCATAAGGGGCCAAAAATATGCTTGTCTGGCAGCAGAGACTCCCCACATCCACATCCATGTCCTTGTCAATGTCCTTGTCCTTGTCGTCGTCGTTGTCGCTGTCATTGTTGCTGTCGCCTGTCAGCAGGCAACAAATTTGAGGAGTCATCAGATTCTGATTTGCTCGATTTAATGGTGAAATTATAGACACACTTTCAGGTATCAAAAGAACTCAAATGGATCGATCACTTTGGACAGCTAAGATGGAAGGACATTGCCACAACCCTGTAGAACCCTCAAGGGATTTTAATGCTACAAGGATCAAGGACCTCGTACGAGGAAAACTTATAGTTTCCACTTAGCTATATAATATCGAAATGGACGTAAAAGTCGATATATAAATCGATATATTTTACCCTGGCAATGGAATAACATTTCTGAAGCGTTTACACCCTTCCAGGGACTGTACTTATATTTATATAACATATTTGTATATTTCCAACATAGAAAACCTTTCCTAATTGAAATGAATTCACTTTCAGCTTAGTTATTAACAATTTCCAATTCAATGAAACTAGCATTCTGAATAAAACCGATAATTTCACTTTAAGTGCGATATTTTTCGATATATCGAAATTAGATACATGAAAACTTATAATATTTTTGATAGAATTGAAAACGATATTTTTGTTTGTATAATAATATATGATTTACCCTAGTTCCCAACTCTCAGCTCTATGAATCCGTTCTTAAAAGGGTTTCAGTTAATTAAATTAATTAACTAATTAAGGTAACCATTAAAGCTTAAATAGGTTTAATGCTGGGTTTGATTATACACTAATTTAAATTTAAAGAAATAATAATCTAATTAAAGTCCAGCATGAAACCTATTTAATCGTCAATGTTTCCTTAAATTCTTCAGGCTAATTGAAGGTTTGCTTCTATTTCAAGGAAAAGCTTCGTCTATTTAAATCCAGCGATTATCTATGTCCCTTGCAGTGCTTGCTTTCGGCTTTTCAAAGCGTTATCCCTGCGGGAGTCCTCAAACATCATTCAGGCGTTCCTTCCTTACAGAGCTTGACTCAAACTTTCGACTATTCAGAGTGCCAAATAACCTGTTCCCTGTCCCTGTCCCAGTCCCCGTCCCCGTGTCCTCTCATCCCCGCCAGCTAAGCACTCGAGGAACGAAATCCGCTTAAATGCCATTTCCGGTAGGGCAGGGTTTTTCTTTTTTTCCTTTCTCTACTTTTTGTCGCCATTTCTGGACGGAACATTGAAACGTACGGCCAACGGCCAACGGGGATGTCCTGGCTGGGGGTGGTATTTCCTCGAATCGAGTTGAATTTAGTGTGGGGACAAGTGCAGCTGCCACAGAGTTGCCTTTTGTTAGTCTGTTAGGCAGTATCTCGCCCCCGCCTAGGGGCCAGCTGCATTGCAGTTGCCATATATTCATTGCAACACGGCCTCCCGCCTCCCGCCGCCTCTCGTATCTCCTAGTTGACCAAATTTTATTTCCCTGCACTTCAATGGGGTTTCGGGTTTCGAGGTGCGAGGCGCGAGGTTGCTGCTCTGCAGCTTAAATATCAACACTTGACACTCACCATTGTCCCCGGCACTTGGCACCCGGATTCTCTTTGTCCGCCACACCAGTCGGCAGGGATTCGGTTCGCCGCTGGGTCCATCTCTTCCGCCTCAGAGCTCATTCCGTCCGCCTCCGCGTTGACACTCTCCAGTCAGTCCCAGTGATATGTTAATTGGACGGGTAACCGCGTCGAGGAAAGGCGATTGGAGCTCACACTCTGTAAGATTAGGGTTTATTTAATATAATTTATACAATTCTGATGCCCTTACAGGGTATTATCATATAATTTAAGTCAGAAGCCTAAAACGGTATGAAGGAGTCATTTCCGACCCTATAAATCATATATATTCTTAATCAGCATCAACTGCAGAGTCGATCTAGCCATGTCCGGAGGGAAAACAAATTTTCAAAATTTTTCAACATTTTATAAGGGGTTACATCATTAAAATTTTGAAAAATTTATAAAAATTGCAATTTTTTAAAATTTGAAATTGTGTATGCAGAATTATTTAATTAATAAAAACTGATAAAGCAAAGCTTTCCGAATTCAAATTAATGCATTTTTGGCTTAGTTATGAGATTTTTAGGCTTCAATTAATTAAACAATTTGTCACATAAAAATATCGATTAAAAAAATGCGAATATTTTAAGCTTAGTTATGATCGATTTCCGATTTAATCCAATAATTTCATTACAAACTTTAATGTTAGTTTCTTTTTTGTTATAATATTAAATCAATTATAAAGAAATCAACAATTATTTCAGGAGGCTTCTATCTTTTAGCAACACAAAATTGTTATGGCCTTTCTCATGTAATTTTTAAATTTCCTATAAGTTTCGCATTATGATCAATGGAATTGTAAGTGTTCTATCGAAGTTTTAAAACTAGTTTATTCTATTATATTCGACCCTGCAAATGGGGGGAATTTTATGGGAAGTTGAAGCATAATCAAGTTTTTTTTTAACAATAAAAACATCGTAAAATACCTATTTTAACTGACGTAAAACATAATACTTACAATTTATCAATGCAAAGTCGCGGGCTTTCACATATTTCCACCGGAACAGGAAGATAGTGCTGAAATAAAGTCAAAAAAGGCAAGTAAGTATGTATTACAAAGAAAAAACAATAAGAATAAGGAAATGAATTATGAATTATGAATTATGAATTATATATTTCAACTTAAACTACTTACTAACTTGATTTAAGCCCAAAGAACAATTAATCGATGAATTAGAGAAAGAAAAGTGACCACAAGTTGTTGTTGCTGCCAGCCGAGATGTGTGGGTTTGCTTGCATGTAGTAGTAGCTGGTATTAAGAATGGGAATAACAAAGCGCGGGCAGAAAAATAACAAAAAGAGAGTTACTCGAGCCAGAACTCGTTGTTCGCTCCACATTCCACATTCCCGGCGCTCGCAGTTTCCAGTTTCCAGTTGGAGGTTCTGCTCGCCTGTCCGAATTGGAGCACTTATTGTACAAAAAATGACGGACGCGCCCAGGGAACCGGCGAACCAGAGAATCTGGCCGAAAGGCGGAACGGTTTTGCGGTTTTAATAACTTCTTCATTCCTTGCCATTCATTCATTCATTCATCATTCGTTCATTCATTCACTCGAATTAATTGCGCGCCACTTCGTTTGCACTCGGTTTAAAGAAAAAGCTTAAGCTTAATGTTGTGTGAAAAGCTTAGCAGAGGCGCGAACCAAGCCACCACACTAGCGCACTCTCTCTTTGCTTTAGCTGCAATAGTTGTCCCACTCTGGCCGCTATAGTTGTCCCACTCCAGCGCAGTGTGAGAGGGCGGCAGAGCGACAGAGCGAGACCAATAGACTGTGAGGCTCTTTTGTCGCCCCAACGTCTTGTTTTTTTCGGATTCGGTCTCGCTCTGCCGCCTGCTGGTCGCCTGGTCATCCGTCTAGGGCAAGTTCCTAGAATGTTCATTCCAATAAGACATGCCGATATGCTCCGTGGCGGCGGCGTCCATGTTGCAACTAGGGTTGTCCGTAAAGTGCATCGATGCAACCGGGTGATCGATGGCCTTTGGTGAATTATTATTGTTTATAAACATTTGCATAAACATGGCCTCTCCCCTATAACACTTTATGGTCCCTTGGCTTTTGCTTTAAATCTCGGTTGGGGTTAAAAGTCACAACTTACTTGTTGTCATCTCCTTGGGAGTCTCGCGCCTCTCCCGGATGGATTTGGCCAGGGAGCTAGGTGTCTTCGCCGCAGACATCTCGGAGGAGCCGACAACCCTAGTGGTGATGTTGCAACGCAAAAAACGGCTCCAACCGGCAGGCAAACTCGTAGAATTCACCCGAACCGAGCAGGTGACCAGAAGCGCCAGCAGCGGCGACGGCGGCGACCAACATGTTGGGGCGACAACATCGAGGCAGCGCGCTGCGGCGGCGGCAGCGGCTGCGGCTGCTGGTCCCGTTATATCGGCACTTCACTATTGCGTTTTTAATTATTACTTTTTAAGAACTGCAGATTGCTTTCACAACATCGCGGGCAGGACTTGTAATAGAGGCGGGAGCGGCGGAACACACAAGCGCGGATGCAATTGGGACGCAATACGTTTACGTTAACACTTTCGTTTTCTTGTTCCAACCTGCCGCTGGCCGCTGACCAGGCGGACATATTCGCGAAACTGTTGCCACGGCAACTGCCGGCATTTGTGCGCGAGCGAGATGACTACTAGGGTACTCACTGCCATCTCACTCTAGTTCGCTGCTCTCTCACACACATGTTCGATAAAAGCTGCATTACAGTAGATACTCCCTAACTGGTCCAGCTGGAATAAAAGCGAGATAATGGATATATGTTTAGTGTATTTATAAATATATATATATATATTTGGATGTTTTGAAACACAGTAAAACTTAAATTTCTATAAATATAAATAATACGTACCTTTACATGGTTTTAACAATGATTTTTTGTTCGCATCCAACCCAACCCAACCTTTTGGTTGCCTTGGCCTAGTCGCAGTTGCCTTCCCCTCTCCCTCTGCCACTTCCTGTTGCCCTTCTCCAGCGCGCACTGTACTCGCTCACTTGCGGGAGTGTCGAGTTGGATCCAATCCCGTTCCAGCCCAACTCCCGTTACTGCGCGCCTGTTCGAAAATCGACTGGCTGAAGGCCCCTGAAATAGACGCACGAGTAATCGACAACGGCCACGACGGCAAGAGACGGGCGCTGTCCTGACCAACCGGCGGATGCTTCGGATACTTCGGTGCAGCGTCGTCGGCAGCAGCAGCGACGTCGGGTGAGAAGGGGCCTGGCCTGGCCTGGCCTGGTATGTGTGCCTGCAGAAAAACTCATTATACGCTCCTTTTTTTTAATTAATCCCACCACAACGGCTGCCGGCCCCCCACTCCCCTCGCCCAGGCCAATTAGCGGGAAACGAAACCCACCACCGCTCCCGTCCACCACGCCCGCTCCCACTGACCACAGACGACGACGACTTCTTCATTAGCCGCGCGCACATTTCGACCTACGGATTTCGCAGCGCATCTTCTTCTATCCTATTACGCTAACATCTTCTTAATTAAAAAGCTGACAACGCCCCCTTCCCGGTCACACACGCCCCCCGCCCGGCGGCTGGATGATTTTTAATTGCTTAATTGGGAACTGCGTGGAGGTCCCGTCGCGGATGGCCAACGCATCCCAGCGAGAGAGAGAGAGCAAGCGCCTCCGTCAGCCCGCCTGTTGCTGGGCAATTAAAACGCAGCCGCGGATCCGCCGGTCGGGAGGAGCAGGAGGCGGCGGCGGAAACTTCGTCAAGGTCGTGGCGCGAGCCGAGCAACCACCACGCCCTAGATACGCCTCAAACCCGGCGTGGCTAACAGGCGCCCAGTAAGCGGCAGGACACGGAGCAGGACACACGAGATGCTGCAGCCTCCGATGCGGACGCGGATGCGCAGGATGTGGCCGGCGCAAGTTCTTAGCCGTCGCTAGACCCGGGCCAGAAAGTTCTAGCGAAAAGCTCTCCAAGGAGGCAAAGCTTTCTCGGCCAGGACACTGAAGTGGTAATGGGGGAATCCCCGGTCCAGGCAGATTGCGTCACAACTGAATGGCACGAGTCACTTTATCCTTGGCCTTGACCACAAGCCACTGGTAACAGCACCAAGATTACATCACTAAATGGCTCCCAAGTATATCCTGCTCCGAGACCATCCCACAAGTCATCTCATTCAAATGATATCACTCACACAGAGCACCTGAGCACCTGAGCACCTGGGAGCTTTCCCAGTAAAAAGAAGAAGGAAAGACCCAAAGTCGATGTCAATTCTTCATAAGTTTTTATTTTTGATGGTTGCTCACGGGGAGCCGCCGCTCATAATTTTGTATGTACGTACAGAAGGATCAAGCGATCGATCAGGGGCCCCAGGATGTGTGGATGTGGATGTGGATGTGTCGACGACGACCGTTCCGTTGCACTCCTCCAAGAGGGATCACCACCGATCCACGCCGCTCCGCTTCGGGTCCCCAGGTAGTCGGTCGCTGCTTCCACGCTTGGCACGCACTTAATTTGTATAATTGTTGCCTTTCATTTTTGGTTAGTCACACACATAGTTCCATATAATACGGTATTACATATAGTGTATATAGTAAAGTATATTATGTATAATGCATGTGTATATGTGTATATAAATTTAGTTAACATTAATTCACCAAATACTCAATGTCTCTCCTCTCCATCGGTTTCATCTCCACACCGTCCTCTCTCCCGTGGTCTCTTCATTTCGAACGATCCTAATACTCATTTGTTAGTCCATCTTAACGCTCATCGTATCCTCATTTCATTAGATCATATTCAATAATGTATAAAAGTTCAGTTGCCACAATTGTGTTGTAATTGAAACGAGATTTGATTGTTGGAGGAGAGATTATGGGCTGCGGACTGGGGTTTGGGTCGGGTCAAGCGGGTCTGACAATTAGTCTTTGGCACATTCAAAATCGATGCAATCGACAAAGCTGATATGTTACTGAAGTCAAAGAGCTGTCCGGCTGTCCTGTCCCTAGGATGCGAAGCTTGAAGTGCTGATATTTTTTATTAGACAGTCGTAGGGCGGAAAACTCCGACATAATATATCGAAAAAATTATCCCGGTCTTTAACATATTGAAAATATTGAACTTTTAAATATCGAAAATGATCGATATTATCGAAAAATATGCGAGACATGTTATAAATTATTATATTGGTCCAATATATCAAACCGAATGTAAATTAATTAAATTCTATATCGACAGTATCAATATAAATAAAGGGTTTAGCACAGTGACAGCTGATCTGGGGAACAAGAGCTCCATCTTAAAGTGGATATTAATACTTGCTGGGAGAGCTGTCTTGGGCAAGCTTCGTGTGCGATATACAGCTTTCGTTAATGGGGAAAGTAAGGATAGGGTTTAGTCATAGATAGATACATATATCTGCTAAGCGGCGGTAACAACAATTCAATTTCAAGAGAGAGACAGCTGGTCAGTTAGTTGGCGTGGCTAAGTCTATGGTAAAACTCTTGGCTAAAACATTCGCTGATATTCAGACATATTATACTGAGGTTTTCCTTTATTTTGTATTTTCTTGTGGCGCTTCTAATGCGTTCAATGGAATCTAATTTGTTTAGTTTGGTTTCGTTTAGAGATAGTGTCTTTTTAATTCAATTCAACAAACAATGCGCTAAGGTTGTAACGTTTGCTAATAATTATATATCAATTATATATATATTTATGTCTTTTTTGGATTTACCATTTTCTAAACGTTTGCATATTTATAGTTTTTTCCTTTTGATAAATTTGTAATATAAGGCCGCTTGGGGCAACTGCTATGAGAATGCTAAAAATACCTTCCAATTCCAAAACAGATGTGGGGCATAGCGATAGAGCAAGGATATACAGGTTTAGGGGATCAGAGGGGGATAGTTAGACTACGGATAATTGAAGCAAAAACCTTCTCATTCTTCTTTCACTCTCTAAAAAACTCTGGGGTCCTTTCTTCGATTTGTGTTCGATTTGATTCTACAGTTATAAAGGGTTTGATGTCTTTTCTTTACTCGTTACATTACTGGTTACTCGTTAATCGTTACTCGTTACTCGTTAGTCATATCTCGTCTCTAAATTCATTAAAAACTCACTCGGCTATCTCTTTGCGAAACATTCCTTCGACCTCTTTGTTCTTTGGAACACTTCTCCTATGCATATGTATGGGCATGTGTATATATGGTATAAGTTTTGTGGGGTCTCTCTTAGTTGGTAGTCGTTAATTTAAAGTTAGAATAAATACAAGAGTACAAAAGATTCAAGTACAGTTAGGGGTAAATAGAAAACAAAAACGTAAACGCGTATTACGTAAATAAAATCGCATAACAACTTAGAATTACGAGGGCACAGCAATCGAGTGTGTAAACTATGTATGTACAGCTCAGGCGGAGCAGATAAATGGCCAGGGACAGGCTTAAATGGAGGAGCCACTGGCCTAAACTAAAGCATAAATCGTAAACCATAAGTCGTAAATAATAAATAAATAAATAAAGATGCAGGGGGGTGCGGAACGGAACGGAATGGAACGGAAACGGAAACGGAAAAACAGAAAACAAAACAAACAAAAGTGTGAAATGCACGCCAAACAACTCGTATGCTTGGTTATATGGGAGTGGCGCTTACTTCGCCGCCTCAGAGGCGGTGGCGGAAACGGAGCCCGGGGTGGCCGACAGTGCCATCTTGGAGAGCGTGGCCAAGGAACGTTTCGGGAATGTATTGTTGCCGTCCGATGGGTCCGAGAACAATTTCCGGAAGCTATGAAAATATATAGAAATTTTTTTAATTATTTATAATTATATATATTACTCAATAATCACTCACAACTTCCGTATACCCGACTCGGAGCTCTTCTTCCACGGCGCATCGTCCGGCTCATATGGCAGCGGTCCCTGCACGGGTGCATCGTGTCCAGGCGGCCTGCAAAATGGGAATATGTTAGGGATGTACATATAGAGAGAGGTAAACTCCGACAAGATACATAGATACTATTATATATCTTAAAATTATGATATAGAAATTTACCTGCGATAAATATACATTTCTCCCTATTATGGCCCTATTTATATATAATTACCATAATGATCGCACATATAAACATACAAACAATTAATGACATATTTAAATATTTAACCTTGACAAGTAAACGAAAAATAAACGGCAAACCAATGATGAATCACCTGTTCGAAGGGTGCTTGCATCATGGCGTCTATTTGAATATGCTTAGCACTGCACGAAAAAAATAAAAATAAACAAAACAATGAGTCACGGACCTAACAGCTTCTCATTAATCATGGAAGTCATTGTTTTTGAGCTTAAAAATAGTCAAGTGATCGTAATTAATACCTTTTAAAGCCATAAACTCCAACATTTTTCATATCATTTAATGTATGTGTATAACTCACGTCTCTCCAGAGGCCGGTGGCTCCACCTCATCCGCTTCGGTCGCCTCCTCTTCATCATCGTCGTCGTCGTCATCGTTGTCCGCCACATGACCATCGTCCTCATCGTCACTGTCATCGGAACTAGAGAAATGGCGCTGGCGCTTGGCCTTGGGCGGCGGCGGTGGTGGCTTAAGCTCCGCCAGCTGCTCATTTAGCCCATCGATGGTGGTCAGCAGCTCGTCTCGCTCGCTGATCAACTCCTTGAGTTCGCGCGTGGTATAACGCGGCCGATTCGGATCGTTCTGGCCGTCGTCGTAGGAGGCCACCAGATCCTCGTTCTCCTTCTCGGCCAAGCCCAAGCGCTTGCGCAGCTGGTTGATCTCGCGGCTCTGGTCCTGCAGCTGGGCGAGAAAATCGGCACGCTCCTCGCACAGCGTCTTAACCTGAGCCTGCATGAGCTTGTGACGCCGCCGCGTGTCCCTCTCCGAGCCTTTCAGACGCTCCGCCTGGATGTTAAGCTGCAAAGAGAGATTAATTAATACGGGACAGTTGGTGTTTAATGGAGGAGCTGGCGGAGTGCTTCTTACATGCTCCAGCTCGCTGTACTTGTCCTGCAGCTCCCGCTCGCGTTGCTTCAGCTCATCCCGCTGCTTGTAGATCTGCTCCTTGAGCCGCTGCAGCACTTGGGTGTCGGATAGGGCACTGTGCAGCTCATGGTTGGTCATGCTAATAATGCTCTCCGTGAGGCTGGCTCCCAGCCCAGAGCTTTGGGCGGAGGCCGACTGCAGGTCCTGCGTCTGCTTCACCAACCTCTTGTTCTCGTCCTGCAGGGAGGACACCAGATCGACCAGTTCGTTGGTCTCACTGCGCCACTGCTCCTCGATGAGCTCCAGTTCCTTTTCGAACCTGCGCCGAAACTCGGCCTTCTCCAGCTTCTCGCTCTCCAGCTGCGTCACCTTGTCCCGCAGCTCCTGAATGGTGGCATTCTCCCGCTCATTCTTGGTGGCCAGCGCCTCCAGGAGCTCCAGGGTGTTGATAATCTTCGGCATTAGCCCGCTGACGGCGTCCGTCCCGAACCGATCCATGATCCGCTCATACTCCTTGCCAATGTCCGAGGCCAGATCGTACACATCGACCACGCCGATGTCATCGATGGCGTCCAGGACCATTTCACCCATCTCATTGAGGTGGAAGCCGGGCATCCAGGCGTTCGGCGACGGTTGGTCTCTTGGATCCTACGCAAGTCCTGCTCCGCTGAAGGCCAGCTTCAGCTTCCCAGCTGTGAGTTCTCCCTGGCGGCTTTTCGACGCAGATGTTCTGCTGGCAGCCCAGCAATCCTGAGAGTCTCCGCACAGGTGTGCTTCGTCAGGTGTGTGTGTGCCTGTGTCTGTGTCTGTGTGCGTGCTCCAAAAGGGAGGCGGGGGGACAACGGCAATCCAAGTCCGAACTTCGCAAACTCACACACACTCGCACACTCAACTCTACACGGACACGGGTGTGTGGGAGAGCTGCGGCTCACGGTTGTCGGTGTTATTTCGCGTTCACTTCATTGACTAATTCGTTGTTTTTCGCGTTGTTTGCTTCATTCCCGCACCGCCGCTTAGCTTTTCGCAATTTACGAATTCTTTTTAATTTTTTTGCGAGAGTGCGAAAAGAGATTGCAAAAAAAAACAATCGTTTTCAACAGCTCTTACTCGGCTAGGCAAAAGCCATTGCATGCAGCTGGTCACACTACTGTTTCTCCAGCCTATCGATAGCTCGATGTTTTACAGTGGGCGCGTGAAAATTTAAATTGTTAGAACAAAATAAAAGCTTTTTTCTAGTTGACAAGAGAGACTTAATTTAATATCAAAATATTTAGTTTTATTTACCAATTCCTTATCTAAATGCGGAATTGATTTGTGAGTTCTTTTTGGTACATAATCGCAGGTTGTTCGGAATTTCTGTTGCTGATCTTAAAGCTAGGATTCGAGTGCTTCGCTTCTCTCCATGGCAATTTGGAACACAATGGTCAGGATTCAGTAAGGATCCTCTTCGCTGTCGCTGTAGTCATCCCAGACAATGGGCCAGACGGCGTTCCGGGAACAGCTGCCGCCCAGAGCCTTGCAGAAGGTATTAAAGGTGCTGGCCTGGCTAAAGCCGAGGATCTCGCGCTCCTCATAGATCCGGTAGGTGAAGGTGCTCTCGTAGGTGCCCACAAAGTAGCGGGCATAGGCGCACACCAGCTGATCCACCACGGCCACGCCGCCGTCCTTCAGCTCGTGCCGCTGGCCGTTCGATTCCGGCGTAAAGTGCACGAAGCGGAAGCGATAGAAGAGCTCCTTCAGCTCCATTAGCTCGTAGGGCGTGGCATCGGTGGCCACGAACACGGTGCTCACGTTGAAGGCCCGCATCAGTTGCTTCATCTGCTGGGCGGCTGAATTCAGGCTGGGCGTGGTCGCCTCCCGCGAGCGCACAAAGTCGCCTCGCCTTAAATGTGCGCACAGGTAATCCCCGCCGCGAGCATTCCGCTTGGGTCGCTCCAGCTCCCACATGGCCGGCCGCTGCACGCCCGCTGAGGTGTCCGTGGTGGCCAGTGCCTGTTGCCGAAAATCGTCGGCCACCTTGCTGAGGCGCTGGGCGAAGCGCATGGAGCGACGCGCCCGCCAAAAATGCTCGTCGCCCCAGTGATCATGTAGCACGGTCTCGGCGCTGAGCAGGGCGTAAGTTCGCATATCATCTGCGTCCTCCGGTCCCGCGGTGTCCTCGGCAATGGCCACGCGCAGCAGCTGCTCCAGCAGGCCAGCGCTGCCCTGGAAGCGGACGCAATGGAAGCGCTCCACCTGCAGCTCCGGCTGCTGCAGCAGTGGTCCACCCGCCAGCGATTCCTCGCTGCACGTCGCCTTGTCCGTCACGCGCTCGAACTTGTCCCGGAAGATGCCCTGCTCCAGCATCACCTCGTAGTGTTGCAGTCGAAAGGCATGCGCCACGTGCACGAGCGGCGCCCCCGGTGTGCCAAAGAGGCGCTGCTCCGCCAGGAACTCGTCGTAGTCCAGCACGGGGGCGTAGCGACGCAGGCTGGCCAGGTCGAAGAAGTGCCTCCAAGGTAGACCGCTCTGGTGCAGGCCCTGCGAGTGCCAGTGGTAGAGGCGTGGCCATGGCGGCAGCACTAGGCGCACGTTCCGGAAGCGCTTCCGTCGCTGCCGCAGGCGACGCACAAAGACCGCCATGCGGATGTAAACATCGCGGCGCAGGTTGAAGCCTTCGGATCTGTTGACATCGTACAGGATGTACACGGTGCCCCTTAGATGCAGCACCTCCGGCGGGCAGGTGTTCGGTGGCGGCAGGATCTGACCGAGATGTCGCTGAGGGCAGGAGGCTCTGAAACTGAGCGGAATACCGCTGTCGCTGTTGCCGCTCCGGATGGCGGTGTCGTTGCGGTGGGTGGCGGCGGCCTGCAGGAGCAGCAGGAGCAGCAAGTGGAGTGTCAGGAGCAGCGGCCGGCGTCCATCGTCGCCTAGCCACCACCGTCGTCGCATTTTTTGTTTTCCGCCGCTTAGGGATGTGTAATATGTACCAACATAACAATATATCGATATCGATATCCCCAAAAAATACTATCGAGTATCCAGCTTTGCCTTTGGTAACGGCTTGTTTCCCCCTGAAAACGTTAAAACAATACTAAATATACTAGAAATAATGAGGCCACCCCTCCTACTGCATTTTTGTCCAGTGTATGACAGCCTTTCCGCCCCCGCGAAAGCTGACAAAGCTCCATGATGACGGGGTGGGAAGCTTCCGCTAAACTCGAACAGCTGACTCTAGCAAAACATTTCAAGCTGTTTTCGTATTTGTTAGTCAGATAACTCGTAACCGAAACGGAGAGGAGGCGCGCGATGCGGACCCCGTGCGAAACCACAGTACAAACTAGAATTCCAATAAGTTAGACTAGGGCTAATTCCCCCTCCCACTTCTTCCCACCCACTACAATAGAACCTCTAAGTAAGTAAGATCCAGCCGCGTAGCAACAAAAACAACAACAAAGCCAGACAGTGACAGCAGCACAATTACGTTAAATTATATTGCTCTGACACGATCCGTTAGTTTACCAGCTACGTAATCACACACACGCTCTGTTTGTGTAGTGATTTGGGCTGAGAGCCAAACGTGCCGTTATTTTCCATTCATTCGTTCAGCCTCCCTCCCTCTCGCTCTGTTACATAAAGTCCTTGCGAGTGGCATTTCCGCTGCCTCACGCAGCCGCCATCTCGCTCTTTTCGCATTGCGTGCGAGAGAGGGAGAGTTCGCGCGCTTGCCAGTGTTGTTGCAGCCCACTAAGAAATGCACTCACTTTCAAGATCAATGCGAAAGAAGCTTAATAATTGTGTTCAAATTTAGAAATTGCACTCATTCATTCATTCAGTTTCCGTGCAGCGTTCGGAGAGTCCGAATATCGATCACAGCCACAGCCACAGCGCACAGCAAGTATCCACAATGGGGGAAAAACGGCCTTGGCCATGGCCAGCCTACGCTGCACTGCTCGCTCTCGCAGGTGCCGTAAGCGACCTTCAGTCAGGCATCTTCTGTCCTGCTCCTCCTTCGTTGTTGTTGTTGTTGCTGCCGTGGGAAGTAGTTCCTGGTCGAGATCCAAGATGTTTCTTCTGCTCCGCCGCCAGATTTAGGTAGACTTTAAGGACACCATGGTGCCAAGGGCCGTTAAGCTGCTGCAAGCTTCGCTGTCCTCGCAGTGGCGGCGCCAGGCGAAGCTGCATCCCATGGCCAAGGGCGCCCTGACATACGCGGTGATGTGGCCAACGGGCAGCATCATCCAGCAGGCGCTGGAGGGCCGCAAGCCAAGTGAGTACCTTCATCGCCCGAGCCGGAACCCTGCACCCTGCACCTCTCCCATCATTGCTTCCTACTCCCTTGCAGGAGACTACGACTGGGCGCGTGCCCTGCGCTTCAGCCTCTTTGGAGCCCTGTATGTGGCGCCCACGCTGTACGGCTGGGTGCGACTAACCAGCGCCATGTGGCCGCACACAAACCTGCGCACGGGCATAGTCAAGGTAAGTTGGGAGGGGGTGGAGCAGCCTCAGCCAGAGATCATGGACACACTCCCTTGCAGGCCATAACCGAGCAGCTATCCTACGGACCCTTTGCCTGCGTCAGCTTCTTTATGGGCATGAGTCTGCTGGAGCTAAAGACCTTCAGCCAGGCGGTGACCGAGACCAAGGAGAAGGCCTTGCCCACCTATAAGGTAGGTTGGAATCCTCTCTGCGCCTAAGCCTCCGCTCATCAATGATTAATCTCCATTACTAACCCAGGTCGGCGTGTGCATCTGGCCCTTCCTGCAGACCATCAACTTCTCGCTGGTGCCGGAGCACAATCGCGTGGTATTTGTGAGCATTTGCAGCCTGATGTGGACCATCTTTCTGGCCTACATGAAGACGCGGCACGAGGAGGAGCAGCCCGCTGTTATTCACTGACTCCTGTTCCCCTTGAATTAGATAGAGTTAGCGCTTACTTGCATCGGTAGTTTTTATTGTGGCCTGAGGAAATCCCCTCTAGAACCTGTCCAGTTTCGGCGGCGGCGAGCGTCCCACAATCAGGTGGCCAATCCACAGCGATGCGGGTGTCGAGGAGCTGCCCACTGTCTCCACAATCCAGTCCACGTAGGCGGAGACCTCCGTAAAGACGCCCGGATAGGGTGGCCGAGCGCAGGGCTTTTTGCTCCACGAAACGATGCCAATCTGAGTGGAGCCGCCGTTGTTATCGGTGAGGATTAGGGGCCCACCGGAATCACCGCTGCACTGACCCTTGCCGCCCTCGGGCAAACCCGCACAGATCTGGCTGTCATGGAGCTGCGTCTGATGTCGCTCGCTGCACTCCTCGTCGCTGAACACCTGCAGCTGGACCTTTTGCAGTTGCTCCTGCACCGAGCCGCCCGTCTGAAGAGAATCGGATTGGTATTGCATCGCATAGCTCTTGCAAGAGAATGAAGATCTTACCTTATTCAAACCCCATCCCGCTAGGATAACGCTGACGTTGCCGGGCGTGGTTTGTCGTGGCTCAGGAAGTCGTACTGGCTGGACACGTTGACTGAATGTCACTCGATCCGCCAGCTGCAGCAGGGCTATGTCGTTGGCGTACTTGTCCTGCGGCTCGTAGCCGGGATGGACGAAGATTCCTGCCACGCGGAGGAGCTGGGTGGCGTTCCGTTCCAATATTAGACTGCCATACTGAAGATTTAGCTGCTCCGGAGAAGAGCCACGCACGCAATGGCCGGCGGTCAGTACCCAGTGGGAGTTAAGCAGCGTTGCGCCGCAGGAGTGGTGTCCACTTTTGGCACGGCGCAGAGACACAATAAAGGGGAATTCCCCGGGCGAGGCCGCGGTGCCATTGACGATCTTTCCAGGGTCCGCAGAGGCCAGGGCAACGGCGGTGGCTAGGAGGAGCTGGACGAGCCGTGCGAGCTGTGAACTCTGTCCCATGACAGCCTGCTCTGTGTGTGACGGCATGGCAAGTGGAGTGGCGCATTTATTGGGGTTCGCTGGGGTTTGGGACCCGCATTTGCACTGCTGGAGCTGGGCTGGCCATGCCTTGGTTTGCTTCCCCCATTAGCCATGCTAATGAAATGCCAATTCCGGCGATTGTGATTCCGCAGGCGCGTCGAGATTGCAATAATGTTGCATAGGCTCAAGGTGCTTGTCACCCGCTACCCGATAATGCGCGGCATGATATCGTATAGTCTGATTTGGCCCACGGGCAGCCTCATCCAGCAGACGGTCGAGGGCAGGAGCTGGGGTAAGTAATGAAGGATAGGGTTATGTCTTCTTACTGACATCCTCTCATCCTCCAGGCACCTACGACTGGTGGCGCGTCCTGCGCTTCAGTATGTACGGCGGCCTCTTTGTGGCGCCTACGCTCTATGGCTGGGTCAAGGTAAGTCCCGGTTTCCATACCTCCAAGTGTACTTTTTTTTGAGCTCCTCTTGTTCAGGTCTCGAGCGCCATGTGGCCGCAGACATCGCTGCGAACAGGAGTCATAAAGGCTGCGGTGGAGACGGTGTCCTATACGCCAGGCGCCATGACCTGCTTCTACTTCATTATGAGCCTGCTGGAGTCCAAGACGGTGGAGGAGGCGGTGGCCGAAGTGGGCAAGAAGTTTCTGCCCACCTACAAGGTATATGTGATGTTTAGATTGGAGGTACTATACCCTTTTAATCCGTGCCTCAACAGGTTGCTTTGTGTGTGTGGCCGCTGGTGGCCACCATTAACTTTAGCCTCATCCCCGAGCGCAATCGGGTGCCGTTCATCAGCGCCTGCAGCCTCTGCTGGACTTGTTTCCTGGCTTATATGAAGCATCTGGAGCATCACGAGGTGGATGGAGCCATTTAGAGCAGCATTATTGTAAATTATTTATTTAATTAGATTAAATTAAGAATTTAGTAGAACTGTAAATCCAAATATATTCGATAACACGGTGAAATTACGATCAAATAGGTGAGGTGTGGTGCAATCGATTATTCGTTAAGGTGATGTATTCTGCTATCGAGAAATCGGGAATTTTAAATTTAAAAATCTACTCGTGTTTATATTACTTTCCGAGTCTATTTGATATTGAAACGTACTTAATTTTATATTTTAAAATTATATTTGAATCCAAGCAGGCATTGGACTTAAATTCTCGCCACATATAGGAATCCCACATACATTTTCTTCAGTCTCTATCGTTTGCTCGAACCGAAAAAAAAATTTATTTCAAAATTTGTTTAATATATATTTCATCATATTTTCATCCAAAATGATTCAAATTACGAAATTTGTATCCCTAGTAATTTTTTCGATTGTGTACTTCGTATTACTTGCAGTGCGCTTTTTCTCGGGTCGCTCGGAGGCGGTACCGAGTGAGGAAAATCTATCGACTGAGGACAATCAACCGGAGGTGAAGGAGGTGGTTCGTATTCGCAATCTTTCCCTATGGAACAAATATCTTCGTGACAGAGCTGCTCGGGAAAGCTCCAAATAAGGGAACGACCCCTCAGAAGAACCTGTAGATACATTTTGAAAACCATCTAAATTCGCATCTACCAGGCAAAGCAGTTCTCCGCAATTATCATTCGCTTTGCATGGGTAAGAAAAACTGAAATATTGATTACTAGCAGAATATTTATCCGTTTATGCAGCATACATATTTCTGGCTAATTTCTTTTTATTAAAATTTCGTCCTTATTTTCATGACAGTGAAATGCGAATGTAATAACAACAAATACGACTTACCTGGCCATGATATAAATTGCGGATCAGTGCGAATCCTACGCCAGGCCGGGGCAGGCGGTGAAGCTACCTTGAAGCCGGTCCTTAAGGAGATATTGCCGGAGACCAAGTGACGTTCGTGTAAATGCACAATTGTATCTTTTTATGTGTATAACTTTTTAAGCGGACAGAGAATACACGACAAATAGTGTGCAATATAAAATTGTATTTTCCTTTAATTTACTACTATATTTGCTGGGAAATCGTTCCGTCGTACCATATTCTGCTTCACCTGGACTTAAATCCAATTTGAACCAACTCTCCGCAACTAGAACCGATCTTGCGCAGACTGGAAAACATCGAATTATCGAGTGGCAGAATCGATTTCACTTCCATCTCTAGATAGGGTGTGTGCGAGGCTGATTTGTTTACGCTGCTAATCGCCTAGAAAAGTGACTTTTTCATTGCTCCTATTGTGCGCTCCGACTTTCTAAGCCACCAAGCAGCCGCCAGTCGTCACCGAGCCACACACACACACCATGCGCGAACTGAACAAGCAGCAGTCGCAGGACACCACCGATGCGGGCGTCGAGAAGGGCGACTATCCGCGGGCCACCAGTAAGTGACGCACGCCCCGCCCCGCCCCAGAAACTAATATTACCTCGCCTCCCTGCAGATGGTGTGGTCTTCGGTGCCATCGTCACCTTCGCCAGCTTCTTTGTGCTGATGATGTCGTTCTGCTCGCCGTACTGGATCGAGTCGTACGAGGAGACGCGCAGCAGCTTTAAGAACATGGGGCTGTGGCAGTACTGCTTCAAGGATTTCGTCTATCCCAAGTACCAGTTCCCCAAGCAATTCACTGGCTGCCACAATGTCTTCTCGCACGTGAGCACAAGGCCTTGTTCTTCTTCTCAACAGGTAGTTACATCCTCCTTGTTTTGCAGGACTACTATGTCATTCGTGAGTACCTGCTGCCCGGCTGGCTAATGGCCGTCCAGGGCTTCGTCACCATGTCCTTTATCATTGTGTTCCTTGTGCTGTCGCTGCTCTCGCTGACCATTATCCGTCTGCCGCTGAAGCCCGTGCTGCAGTACGAGTGGCTGCTAGTTCGCCTCTCCTACATCGGAACAGCAGTGTCGTGTACGTAGCCTGCCACCGGCCACCAGCCACCAGTCACATATCCTTGGCTAATTATAATCTTTATTCTCAGCTCTGTTCATGTTTTTGGCCGTGTGCATTTTTGGCGGCTGTGCCTATCGCCGCGACTGGCTCATGTATCCCAAGTTCAATGTCCTGGGCTGGTCCTATGCCCTTGCCGTCGTGACCTTCATGCTGCTTGGCCTGGCCGCCTTGATTCTGCAGCGTGAGGCTCGTCAGGCCTTCGAGGCGCGCGGCGAACAAAAGAACCTGGTCATGCAGATGGAAATGCAGGAGCCCGGCTATCAGCCGCCGCGTCATCACCACAGCCAGTCGCGCAGCCTGCAGGGCTACATATAGAAACTGCCAGCCGTCGCTGGCTGCTTCAAGGCATTCCATACGTAGCCTAAGTATTCCCCGAAAGCAATCTCCGCCCATAAAGTGCCTTCCCTCCCAGTCGCTAACCATCAATATTACATACAATATTTCCATTTACACTTGAAGAAACTACGTGCGTGTATGTAGCGAAAAGAGCTCACAACCGATCCGTCCAAGGTATGGCTTTACCTTTCTTTTTATATTTCGAAACTAAACGAATCTATTTTAAATTAAGACAAAATCATATCTGATTTATACACGAGAATATCATAATATTAAGACAAATCCTGGGCTTTTCCTGGATGCACCTTATCAACCTTTTATATATTTCGAAACTCAAGGTTTTAATTTTTACCTAGGCTCAAAAGAATAACAAAAAATAATGCAAAATACAAACACAATTACAATCTTTGATATCAAATTTGTACACAATTACGATATAATATAAAAAATATTAAACTGAACAGCGCTTTGCGTTCAAAAATGTAATGCTACGTTGTTAGTTTAATTTAAAGAAAGTTCAGAAGCAGGTCAAGCTGGAACCTCTGGAATCTACTCCCTAAAGATGAGCACAGCATTTCTCCCGGTGCAAAGACAAGAAGACACCTCCGCCTTGTTCTCCATTGATGAGGCGTCATCTTGGCCTAATATGCGTTGTGTTTGCCCTTATCGGGAACTGATAGCAGCGACGCTGATTGCCAATTGTTAGTCTTGGCTCCCGGCTTTCCATCAGCCCCAACTCCAACTTCAGTGAGAGTCGCAAGCTGAAGGAACTCGGATGCTCACATCGTGATGACTCGCCGCTGCGAAGATTATGCCCTTTGGTTGCTTTGGCTGCTGCTGCTGGTGGTGGTGGCCTGTGGAGCGGAGGATTTGGAGCAGAAGCCGCGCATCATCAATGGGAGCATAGCCCGTACGGATGAGACACGACACCTGGTCTCCATCCGATTGAAACGACACGATAACAACTTTGGCAGTGGCCACATCTGCGGAGGAGCCCTCATAGCGCCCAACAAGGTGCTCACTGCCGCCCACTGTCTGTACAAGTGAGTAGTCCTTATAATCCTTGTCCTTATACTTTTCTTAAATCGACTGACTGATCCTCAGCAACCAGAGGAAGCGCTACCGCCAGCCCAGCGAGTTTGTTGTGGTCCTGGGCACCCTGAATCGATTTGAGCGGCACAACGACACCATCGTCTCACCGGTTAGCTCCATGGCCTACATGCACACCTTCAGTCCGGACAGTATGCGCGACGATGTGGGCATACTCTTCCTGAGGACTGCCCTGCCCGATGGCGGTGGCCATCTCAGCGTAGCACCCATCCAGCTGGCGGGTCAGGTGACGCCGCCAGGAAGAGTGTGCCAAGTGGCCGGCTGGGGACGCACGGAAAGAGTGAGTTTCGGACTTAACTTGTACTCCATGTATGTTGATCTTTCCTTTCCTAAAAGAGCTCCCTGTCCAACATCCTGCTGACGGCCAACGTGAGCACCATTCGCCACCAGACCTGCCGGATGATCTACAAGTCTGGCCTGCTGCCAGGAATGATGTGCGCCGGGCGACTGCAGGGCGGCACTGATTCCTGTCAGGGCGATTCCGGTGGTCCCCTGGTGCACGAGGGGCGTGTGGTGGGCGTGGTGTCCTGGGGCTATGGTTGCGCCGAGCCAGGCCTGCCAGGCGTCTATGTGGATGTGCAGTACTATCGCCAGTGGATCGAGGAGCGTAGTAGTAGCGCCAGCAGCAGGATGCCCTCGGTCTTAGTTTTAATCATTGCGATGATTATGATGTGTAGATCCTTGTGACCTGGAAGCAAAGCTGGAAAGGCATCGAAAACGATTGTTTTCCAGTTATACCTACATACCCAAGGTGGTCTCATCTGCTCTCTTTTGAGAACGATGCAATCGTACCTTGTTGCCACTATCTGACAGAGTTTCACAATGATCGGATAATTATCACGACTCGACCTTATCAGGTCGAGCTTCTGCCGAATAAAAGCACATCATCCAATCCATTCAACAATCAACATTTATTTACAGCGAAACACATGTAGAGATCCGGAAAACAATAGACGAGAAGCACCTCGGCTGGGAGTGCTGGGATGTGGAGGAATGGGACTAGAGTCGGACTAGCAATTGCGGCAGTTCCGCCTCTGCGAAGCCGAGGGCTGCTGATCCGACCGTTCGTGCAGACGCAGCAGCTCTGGCGGCCCGTAGGCAATGCTCGGCAGGCAGCGCGACTGGGTGAGCAGCAGAGAGAGCTCTCGATTGCAGGCAGCGTTCTCGATCCGCTCCATGACACGGCCGACGAGGAGCTCAACGGCCTCCTGGACATTGGCGCCGGTGCAGGCACTGGTCTCGATATAGGGCAGGCGGTAGCGCTGGGCCAGGGCCGCCACCTGGTCGCGGCTCACAACG
The DNA here is from genome assembly GCA_035046265.1 of Drosophila bunnanda. NCBI lineage: Eukaryota > Metazoa > Arthropoda > Insecta > Diptera > Drosophilidae > Drosophila > Drosophila bunnanda. The sequence goes on along the minus strand of JAWNOB010000083.1, from coordinate 1,817,579 downwards.
CGCAGCTCCAGCAGGTCGCACTTGTTGCCGCAGAGCACCACGTCCGCGTCCTCGGAGTAGGCGTGAGTCCGTAGCTGTGACAGCCAGTTGGCCGTCTCCAGGAAGCTCTTCTCGCTGGTCAGATCGAAGATGAGCAGGAAGCCCATGGCGTCGCGATAGAAGGCTGTGGTCAGGGAGCGGAAGCGCTCCTGGCCGGCGGTGTCCCAGATCTGCAGATGGATGCGGTGGCGACGTCCGCGGGAGTTGTACACCTGCAAATAGCCAAGAAAAGCTAAGGCTAGAAAGTCGAATGTGTTTTAGCCTGTTTAATTTGGCCTAAATGTGTCCAATTAGTTTAAATTTAAGGTAAATATGTTTAAGTTATAGATAACTAGGTTTTTGTAATTGTTTTTTAACACTTTAATAGTTTTTAACTTCCAGTTCTGGCCGAACCCATGGATCATGGCTCTGGAATACATTGTACTTAACACTCACCAGCCGCTTCTCGCGGAAATCGATGCCCACAGTGGAGATGAACTGGGAGTGGAAGCGGCCATCGGTGTACTGGTAGAGCAGGCAGGTCTTGCCCACGCCGGAGTCGCCTAGCACCAGGAACTTGAGCAGATAGTCGTAGTCGATGTTGGCGCCCGTCATCATGCTGCTGCTGCTGCTGCTGCTCGGATCTCCTCCGTTCAGGCTCGTTCAGGGCATCCCGTCCGCCTGGAAGCAGGGAATCAAATGAGCTGCTGCCTCTGACCGAGCTTTCCCATAGCGCTGGATTCCTGTTTCCGTCCTGCTTCTGCCCCGTCCCTCTTTAAGCCTGGGCTTTGCTTGACAAGGGGAAGGAAGGAGGAGGCGGAGGGTATTCAAGTTGAGAGGCATCTTCATAAGCATATATCCCCAACCCCCTTCCACATCCATCCCCAATAATGCGACCCCACTCGCACACACACACACACACAGAGAGAGAGCTACCCGCACCGTGGCAAATATTTGAAACTCATTAAATCCCGATTTATTGATTTTCTGTCTCGTTCTTGGCGAAATTTTGGTTTTGTTGAATGGGCTCGATAAGGGAGGCCACTGAGTACAGCAGGAGGAGGAGGAGTAGGAGGAGGAAGAGGAGTACCTTTTTGATGGTTGCGCCAAAACATCAAACATAAGAGAAACCTTTGATAAGCCATACCGACCTGAGATCCTCTCCCCGGTCCGCTTTGCCCAACCGATCGAGAATTCGGGCATGCCCGCCACCTGTTCAGAAGGGGAGCCTGGAAGCTGTAGCGATGGTATTCCAAGACTTTGCATGCGAGCCAAAACAAAGGAGGCAAGGAGAGGATAACCACAACAACAAAAGCCAGCTCAAAGAGCAGCCCAGGAATGCAGCCCTCGGCCTCTCTCCCTCTTCTTCTTTAATTAGACAAAACGGCCAATGTTCAAAGAGTGCCGTGCCGTGAGCGGGGGGGGGGGGGGGGGAGAAGCTTCACTCTGTATGTTGGCCTCCCCCGCGTACTAAGCGGATTACAGACTCCCCGTCTGCGGTCGGACGCGAAGTGGGGGGCGTTGGCGGGGTGGGGTAGAGGAAGAGCGCCATCAAGTGGTTGCTAGACAACACAATCAATCAGGCGGGAGCAGGGGCACACACTCACACCCCACTGCCTGTCACTCTCCCTCTTATGTTGCATTGAATCCTTTGCTGTCGCTGCCGGATGATGTCTTGTAATGTAATTTCCTCTCGCTTCCTCCCGCTGTCACCGGCCATCTGTCCCGCCACTTCCGCCTGGCGCTAAAAGAGCACGCACAATTTACGGTTATCTGTTGCCAGTAGCAAGGTACACGGTGCACGGTGAAATGGCGAAAGGGAAGGGGCAAAGGGAAATCGAATTAGCATGCACGCACAGTAGCCATCCCGCTCTGCCAGCTCGCTGGGCCTGAGACCGGACTGAGTGGCGGTTAATTTTAAACCTTTATTGATTCGCAAGATCTTATTGTCGTTTCCGGGCTCAGGTAGTAGTACGGAAATAGCATCCCAAGGGATGCTGGCAATTAGGAACGCAAACAAATGCCAGGCCCTTCAAGGCCTCCTGCGGCTGCTGCAGTTCTCGGAAGCCAGCAAGTAACGGACTGGACGACCGACCACTGGCAGCCTTCCAATTAAATCTAGAAGTGCCACCGTAATTAGCTGCCCGTGTGTGTTGTGGCTTTCATTGCAACTGTGTGCAGGCAGAGCTGCGATTTAAAAATAGCCCAAGCTCACCTGTCCTCTCACCTCGCTCACCTCAGCTCACCCGGATCCGGTTAATTAAAAAGAAGCGCGTCCGCACGCATTTCCGTCCCAACGCCCGAAGCGTGCCCAATCTTGTTCGATTGCCTTTGACTTTGGCGCCCAAGGCGACGTGCTTCGATTTGGCGCTTTCAAGGATGATGATGGTGCCACTCGCCACGCTTCTTCCTGCCGCCGTTGTTGTCGCTCGCTAGCCCCGCAGGATAGCCCGGGAATTAACCGGAGCTGGGTTGGATTTTCCTGCGATTTCGCTGCCAGGTACGAAAGTACGCGTTTTCCGAGCCAAGGATTTAAGCACAGGTGCTCCGGGCAATGTGTGCACCACGACCTGTTGCCATGCGCTGCCCGCAGAGACTACAAGCGCAGCTTGGGTGTCCTGCTGCGAACACGGACAGCTTCCAGCTTTCAGCCAAATCGAAAGCCCACGCGCAGCTTTCAAGGCTTTCAGGAAGCCAGCCGCCAAGGAGCGACAGGTGCACACGGACAGGTGTTCTGCCATTACGGCCCCGGGGGAAATGGAGATGATGCTGTGGAGGCAAAAACTCCATTAAGCCAACTTTGTCCTTAAATTGAATTGGGACAGACCTCAAGAGACGTGGAATCGAAGGAAATCCTTGATAATATGCATATTTTTGAAAATGAAAAGCCCGCTCATTCTTGGGCAATCGATTGATATCGGTCCACAAAATCAGTGCTGTGAAGCATTGCAGCAATGCAAGGAATTTTAAGACTTTGGCACTATACGGCCTGCGGTCACACTGAAACTGATCTTGCGACTGTAGTTTGAATTCGCGTGTAACCTTTTTTTTGTTATTGATAAAACATGGCCAACCTGGACGAAACCTTTGAGAAGCCAGAGTTCGACTGGAGTGCCATCAGCGTGGGAGACTACAAGCTGGATCACTCTCAGAACTTCTTCGGTGAGTATTCTCCCCTTGGGCCCTCCCTCCACTGTCCAACTAACGAAGACGCGCCACTTTCCCGCTCTTTTCCCCCCTTTCCATTTACCGCAATTCGCAGCCAACAAGGAAAACAACCGCAACTTAAACAATGAGAACCACCAGGAGCTCATCTTCAGCAACTGTGCCACGCCCAGACTCTCCAAGTTCAGGGCGGTGGAGGAGCCACCAGAAGACAAGGTCATAGTGGACGAGAACGAGACGAAAGTCGCCCAGGAGGCGATGACTAGGTTGGAGCTCGCAGAAATCACATCAAATTCACCGCCAAAGACCAGCCCAGCGACGGAGCCCGAGCCAGCACCAGCCTCAGGAAGTTCCGCGCAGCTGGAGAAGCAAAAGCAAACATTCGCAATGGACGAGAACGCGACGAAAGCCGACCAGGGGGCGATGTATGACGATATTGAGAACATGCCCGAGGCTGAGGCTGCCAGGGTAACCCGCGGTAATCTGCGCATGCAATGGAGCCCCATTCGTCACGAGCATGAAGGAGTCGGGGCCGGAACCGCCGCTGCTTCTGCTCCTGTCCCGAAAGCATACGCCTTCAAGGACCTGTACGAGTGCAATCGTCAGCAGGCGCGCCGGCGGCAGGAGGAGGAGGACCGGCAGGCGCGCCAATTCCACAGCCGACCCATGCCCAATTTTAAGGCCATGCACAAGCGCATTGACGACATGGTGGTCGTCCACAGAATCACCGTACCGCGGACGCCCCAAACGGTCAAGTACTGGCAGTCGTGCGTGGAGCGGCGCCGCCAGGCCAAAAGCGACCAGGACAAGGAGGAGCAGCGGCAGCCGAGCCTGGAGCCAGTGCATCCGCAACCACGCCACAGGACATTTAATCTGCACAGCGACCAGCGCGTGCGCGACCGCCGTGATTTTGACTCTGCCGTCCAGGAGAGGCAGGTACAGAAGAAGAAGGAGGTAAATAAATGAAGACTAACTACCTAACTAACTAACAATGGGTGCTGGATCCTGACTCTTTGTGCTTAGCTTTAAACATTTTGGTCTTGGAGGATAGCATCGTTTTATTTAAAAGTAGCCTCACGCGATATGCACACCGGCAGTTATCGATATGCGATAGAGCCCATCAGCAACAGGGCGATTTTTCGGACGAAACGGTCACACTCTTTGGAGCTCCAGCCAGAGAGTGCCTCGAGTAATTGTTCAAATTCGAAAATTCGTCTCAAACCGTATTCGCCTCAACATTCATCCGCGCCTCAAAAAGCATAACATAAATAGCGACACAAAAAAGAAAACAAACACCAAAGACAGTTCGACGACTGCGGCAACACCAACAACGCGAGCGGAGCACGGGACAATGTGAAAGAGAGAGCGAGTGAGGGCAAAGAGTGAAGAGCGCCGAGCGAGTGTCGCAGTCAAGTTTGTTTTTGTTGTTAGTGGTGTGAGTGAGTCATGACGTTTTTGGACGGCGTAGAAAAAGCCAGTTAATAGTCGTGCATTGCATAAAGGGAAGCAGCCGCCGGACAAGCAGCGCCAGTGCACTGGACCAGGACGACCCGCCAGCGGCAGCAGTAGCAGCGGGAGCAGGAGCAAGGCGCTACACAGGATTTGCAACAGCTGCGCCCCATTATATTGCCCTTACACACACACACACACACATACGTTCTACAGCAGCGAGTGTCGCACACAGAGACGCCCGCGCTGTCACAGTCACAGCGCACGCACACACACACACACACACACAGGGGGCTCTGCCTGTCGTCACAGTTGGCTAAATTTCGGAATTCAGTTTTCGTATTTCCGACTTCGAAGCCATTTTTTGAGAGCAGCGGCGGAAGGCAAAGCAACAGGGGAGCAGCAACAGCAGCAGCAGCAGCAGTAGAAACTTTCGCCACAACTCGACGCAAAGCGAAGCAAACACAACCATGGTTGACCGTTTGGTCAATTCCGAGGCCAATACGCGACGCATTGCGTCCGTGGAGAACTGCTTCGGCAGCTCTGGCGTCCCGCTGGCCATGCAGGGACGCGTCCTCGTCGGCGAGGGCGTCCTTACCAAGATGTGCCGCAAGCGCCCCAAGTCGCGTCAGTTCTTTCTCTTCAACGACATTCTCGTCTATGGCAACATTGTGATTGGCAAGAAGAAGTACAACAAGCAGCACATTATGCCGCTGGAGGAGGTGTCGCTGGAGTCGATAGCCGACAATCAGCAGTACCGCAACGGCTGGTATATACGCACCACCACCAAGTCGTTTGTGGTCTACGCCGCCACCAGCACCGAGAAGCAGGAGTGGATGGCCCATATCAACAAGTGTGTGGAGGATCTATTGCGCAAGAGCGGCAAGAAGCCGGTGGAGAATCACGCCGCTGTCTGGGTGCCTGACACCGATGCCAGCATCTGCATGCACTGCAAGAAGACCCAGTTCACCTTTATCCAGCGTCGGCATCATTGTCGCAACTGCGGAGCCGTTGTCTGTGCCGGCTGCTCGGCCAAGAAGTTCTTACTGCCCCAGCAGAGCACCAAGGCGTTGCGCGTCTGTGATGCCTGCTACGAGCGCCTGACCCGTGTGGCGCCCAGCTCGGCTGCTGGCAGCGGTGGTGTTGGTGCCCCAACCGGCGCTGGCGCTGGGGACAACAAGCTCAACACAACGACGACGACTACTGGGGATAGTTCCAACGATGAGGATTCGGACGAGGAGACCGCCTCGCCCGGCGGCGAGTCGCATGACGAACCGCGCTTTTATGGCGACAATAGTGTGCTCTCCGCGGCCGATGACTCCTCAACGGCGATTGCCTCGCCCTACTCCACCACCAGTGTGCCGACTGTGAGTTCATCGTTGGATCAGTGCGTCCAGAGCTCGCCCACTGTCACCGCGCCCTCGAGTCTCTGCTGAGCGGGGTGTATTGATATGAATGGTAATGATCGCAAGCAAGTATCCTTTGTCCCCTCTAAAGGCCTTGGCCAGGCAACTCTCTGGCTCGTGACTGCGACCTTGCTTTGTCTGGGTTTCGTTTTCAGTTTCTCTGGGTTTTTTTTCCCTCTGTTCCTTCATCTTCATCTCTTTTCGCCGGAATGGCATTTGCGCGATAATCTTATCAGCTGCGGCGACTGCCTGCCTCAGCTTCTGCTCTATTTTCCGCTGGCAAACAAACGGGCAGGGCCGTAGCAGGAGATATTCCAAGGGGGCTCACTTATCGCTTTAATACTCCCGCTGTGATTCAGCTGGGCCCAGAGATAGGCCTTGGTGGAAGGGGTTTGGGGATGAGTCAGGCCCACAGTCCAGTCCGGCTCACAGACCAAGCACATGTCACTAATTAATTCCCAATAAGTTATACTATTACTCAATGCAATACTCATTGGCCTCTCTCTTTCTCGGTTGCAGCAAGAAGAACAACGTAGACGATGCGAGGAGGAGGAGATCAAGGAGATACGCAAGATGACGGTCTTCAAGGCGCGTCCGAATCCATTCAAGTAGTGCTCGAGAGATGGTCAACCCCAAAATTCTTTATATATATATACATACAACATATTATTACTTATTACTTTTGTCCAAATTAGAATGATGTGAAAGCGTTGCATAGTTGTACAATGATTAATTAACAAGGCATCCTTTATTTTTTGTCTCTAACTTTTAACATTACCTGTATTTTTTTTTCTGTTTCTTGTGGTATTCCCTGTACGAATGAATGACTGAATTTCTCAATGTATCGCTGAAAACATAGGCAAAATTACTGAAAAGCCAGTGTGTGGCTGCAGAGTTCGTGCAGATTGCTTATTTATACGCAGAACAGATTAAAATACTTAAGGACTATCGATACAAAGGCTTTGTTTGAAAGAGTAGTAACCGATTCGACTAAATATGTTTATGGCAGATGTATTAAGAAATTCAGTGATTCAGTTGTTTAGGAAATACCCTACACGTTTTTCTGTCGTTTACAACCTAAACTAAAATAGTAACTATAAAACGGAGAGGAGATATGTATAAAAGATATGAGCAATTTGCCAATTGCTAAATCATTAAAAAATAAAAACTGTTTTCTATTTGTACAAATAAAAAAAAAAAACAAAACTGAAACAAAAACAATAAATTAATAATGTAAAATTTAAACCTTTCTCGCTCTCTTTGGGCGGTTCTCTGGGGAGTCTATCTCTCTCTAGTTCAAGCATCTCGGAGTTATTTCTGGAAATGTAAAAACTAAAAACTATTCCCTGTTGAGTTTTAAGTTATATACTTATATTTTAATTAATAAACTGGAATATCTTTTAGCACTAAATCTAACAAAATCAAACGACTATATCAATAGTTCCCATAGGATATTTAAGAAAATCTATTTTACAATTTCACTGAGAAGCTTGAAACGCAGTGAAGGAGTCGTTTCCGACCCTATAAATCATATATATTCTTGATCAGCATCAACAGCAGAGTCGATCTAGCCATCTCAGGAAAAAAAAAAATTTTTCAATTTTTTGAAAAAAAGGAAAGGGGTTACATCGTTAAAAATTTTGAAAAACTGATAAAAATTTAAATTTTTTTAAATTTAAAATTGAGTACGCAGAATTATTACCTTAATAAAAACTAAGACAGCGCCGCTTTCCGATTTGAAATTAATCCATTTTTGTCTTAGTTATGATATTTTTAAGCTTTGATTTGTAGAACAATTGTTCTATAAAATTATAGACAAATATTGACTCATAGAATGGGTCATAACTTCACTTCGGAGGTTGAAACGCAGTGAAGGAGTCGTTTCCGACCCTATAAAGCATATATATTCTTGATCAGCATCAATAGCCGAGTCGATCTAGCCATCTCAGGAAGAAAAAAAAAATTTTCAATTTTTTGAAAAAAAGGAAAGGGGTTACATCGTTCAAATTTTGAAAAATTGATAAAAATTTAAATTTTTTAAAATTTAAAATTGAGTACGCAGATTTATTAACCTAATAATAACTAACACAAAACAGGTTTCCGAATCGAAATTAATGCATATTTGGCTTAGTTATGATATTTCGAAAAACTTTGATTTGCCCTATATTATCACAAAAGGATTTGTGCTATAATGCATATATTTTAGGTCTTCTTGGATGGCATATCAAAATACAAAATTTTTGCATTTTAAAGTCATATAGACTTGGATTGTTATCCCAAACAGCCCCCACACATTGCATTTCCCCGCAAAGAGCACGAAACAAACACCATTATAGGATTCACAGTGAATAACACTCGATTTTTAGATGGAAAACATAAGAAATGTTTATTTATGCCCCGACAGAGAGCAAGTGTGTACAAGCAGCTTCCTTAGAACTGACCATCGCTGCCCCAGGAGGTCTTGACGGTGTCCTCGTTCCAGTCCTCGACTCCTCCAACGGTCTCGGCGGCGCCAACCTCATCGGCCCAGTTGGTGGTCTCCTCGACCGGATGATCGACGGCCTCCTCAATCTTGGGCGGCGGCAGCAGCTCCTTGGCGGCGGCCTCCTCCTTCTCAGCCTCCTCGGGATCGCGGTAGAAGAACAGATCGACAACCACGGGCCACTCGACGCTGCGCGAGATAGTGCCGCGCAGGCGGAGAACCTCGCGGGCCAACAGCCACCACATCAGGCCGATGGAGTGGGCAGACTTGTTGTTGCACGGAATAGCAATATCGATGTACCGCAGAGGCGAGTCCGTGTTGGTGAAGGCAATCACCGGGATGTTCACGTACGAGGCCTCCATGATGGGCTGATGATCGGTGTTGGGATCGGTCACAACCAGCAGACGGGGCTCGCGGAAGGCGGGCTGAATCTGATTGGTGAAGGCACCGGGAGTGAAGCGGCCAGCAATGGGAGTGGTGTCCGTGTACTTGGCGAACTTCAGCACGGCGCGCTGGCCAATGGGACGCGACGAGATGACGAAGACCTGCCGCGGGAACAGAAACAGAGACATTAGTGGGTTTCCAACGAAAGTGCGCTCGAAGGCAAGGAGTCGCCGCCTGTGAAGCGTGGCTGGTCAGCGGTAAAGTTGAAATCATTGCATTTCATACCCGAAAGATTAGTAAAAAATTCATCATGTTGAGCCACGCGACACACGTGGAGCTATATACACATATGCATGGAAGCAGGTACTCACATCAGTCGCATTATCGATGGCCACGATGGCGCGGGCGGCCAGCTGCAGCTTCTCCCAGGTCTTGCCCAGGTTGATGATGTTCACACCGTCGGCGCGGCGCTTGTACACATACTGCTCCATCTGGAAGTTGACGTTCTCCGAGCCCAGGTGGGTGGTGGCCACCAACATCTTGGTGATGTCGTCCTCCTTGAGGGACAGAATATCTAAGCCTCCCGACATGTTAACGTGGAAAGAGTTACGGAACCTGTCAAAGATTAACGAGAACCCGTGTTAACCGCAGTCTCGACATAACCCCAAACCACGTGCACACCCATCCGCATCCGCGGCGCGCCCTTCAAGGCGGTGGTTTGCCCTCCACATCCCGCATCTCCGCGGCACGAGTCCCCAGGTAAGCCATCTCCTAGTCCCGAGGAGTAGTTCCCCGGCTCCTGGACAGAGTCTCGCCCCAAATCTTTAAATTCCACGCAACTTACGTCTGGATGCCGCTGGGAGTTTTGACAAAATGGCCGATTTGCTGCAGGGTTGCTGGCGACCAGGGCTTCGATTTCGATTTTTCCCGTCAGAACTGGCTTTTTTTTTAAATCTGGCTTTTATCGATACTCGATACTTTTGCCACGGAGAGGATTCTGTTAGGTTACGCTCAGCCCTTGTTAAGTTACGCCCTCTCTCTCGATCTGTTAGTTTCTACATGAGAATTCGACTCCAAACATGAGAATTCGACCCCAAACATCTGTAAACGTGTAGAACCGCTCTGTAACTGTGTCAAATGCAAGCTAATCTGCAGACGCGTAACAGTAGAATGTAACTGTTGCGCGACTATATTATAAATGATTTGTTATGTTTCAATTTATGCTCTTTAATATTAATTTATTTGTGAAAAATTGAAATTATTAGTTATTATTATATTAGTTATAATTATAATAGCTATTTTTCAGTATTTACAATGGCTATAATCGATAGGATCGATGTTTAATGCGTTAGAGCATCGGAATAATGTTATGCTCAGCATATCGATAGGCTGATTCGAATTTAAAAAATTACCGGGAACTTGAAAATATTTTTTCGGCTTCTTAAAATCAGTTAGTTCTCAAGTGAAATGAAATAAGTATTAAGTATTCATTAATGTTACTGCTAAATATACACTTTGAAATGGGTTCATCCTCAGAGATAATTAAAACTGGCATTTTTAAACGAAGTTTTCAAGGAACTTTAAAAATGTATCTTATAGTCTTTCAAAGTTTTCCCATATTTCCTCGATCCGAAACCCATTTGATAAAAACAAAAACCATTTAAAAATTGTGAATGCAACTTTATTCAAGTATATTCATTTTTTCACTTGTTATGTTTTCATTTGTTGTTGTTTTTTCGTTTTGTTGGTGTCTGTGTTTTTTTGTCTTGTTATAATCTTGTTATTGTTAGTGTACATTGAATATTACCATACATAAAAATGTATTTCAATCTTAAGTTTAAGGCGAAAACAATTTAAAACGTATTGTGTATTGTATTTTTTCGACGGAAGATAAATCAACAAGGAAATAAATGAGAAAACAATTTTAAATTTCGACTAGAACTTACATGTTTATTAATTAATATTAATTAGAATAATATATTTATCATGTGAGCCCCGAGTGGGCGTGGGCGTGGGCGTTGGTGTGGGGGTGGCAGGACTAAGGATTGCGTGCGCGTCATGTACCTGGCAACGAGGGCCCATGCTCGGCCCATCGTGTGTGTTGTGTGTGTATGCCTCATATGTGGTGACTGCCATGAGTGTGTGTGTGTGTGTGTGTGTGCCGCCGCCGGGTGTGTATGCCAGTCCTTATGTTACTGCCCATGTCCGTCCTGGGTTACATGCACACACATATGGGGGTTGATTCCACTGGTTCCTGCATTAGGGTGCCTCAGTGGCTCGCGATTTTATGGAGTGGCGTCCAGCTTGGCTCACTTGTTGCCTGGGAACTGTGCCTTTTCCTCGGCTTCATCACTTCATCACTTCATCACTGACACCCTGTTACACAGTGAGGCACCCTGTTGCTCAGCAAGGCACCTTGTTGAACTGTGAGGCAGGGGCACCCTGTAAGCGCTGCTTCTCCTCCTCCTCTGGGGGGAAGTTCCGCCTTTTTGGGGGGTTCTTCTGTGTGTGTGTGTGTGTCGTGTGTGCTATGACTATTCTAGGTGTGAGTGTGTGTGTGTGTGTGTATACATAACTATATATATATACATATATCTATATATATATGTATGTATAAATTTATATATCGTACGAATATAATGCATGCATTATAAAAATACTTTACTTTACTTTATGCTTTACGTTACGTTTGCTTCTGCATCTTCATCCTGTTTAAATGTTAACTTAAAAAAAAAATTGCCCAGGCCCTAATCCTAGAAAGGCGCCTGCTGCTGCCCCATTGAACCTCCTGCTTGCTCCTGGTTCTGTTTCCGGTTACTGGTTCTCCTCGTCCCGCAGCTCGTCCTGCTTCTGACTGGATTGTATACAATATATATTATTTATAGATGTGTGTGTGTTCCAAAGCCGTCACTAAGGCTCATCTCCTCTCCTCTCCTTTCCTCTCCGCTGCTGGAGCCTGCTCCACAAATGGCTTTACCTCCTCCGTCTCCTTGATCCGGCCTAAGCCTGCTCCTGTTCCTGCTCCTGCTCTCCCGTTCAGTAGCCCTTGAGCCTATCGGCCAGCGGCGGCTTGATGACCTTGGGCGCACTGGCTCGCGCCACCCGCATCCTTTCCGCGGCCTTGGCCAGACGCTTCTTGCGCTCCTCAACCGTCTCCGAGGCGCGGCGCAGCCGCTGCCGTGCGGCATTCTTCATCAGTCTTAGGGTTCTTTGTACTTCCGTTTCGTTCTGCCTGCGCACACGGTTCGCCTCCGCATTCTTGGCCAGCCGGATGCGGTATTCCGCCTCCGATTCCTTTGATCGCTTGTCACGCATTCGGGCCGCGTTCCTCTCCAGTCGCCTCTCGCGCGCCTCAATCGATTCGTTGCTCCGCCGCCGGGCTGCCTTTTGCGCTCGCGACGATTGGCCCAGCGATATTTGCTGTCCGAGATGTGGGACGCCAAGATTGGCAAGGCCTGGAACAACACCTCCACTACCGACAACGTCGTTGATGCCACCTCCTGTGCCGACCACGACAACACCGGTGGATAGATGATGGTGCAGGGGATGCTGCTGCTGGGAGACTTCCTGATGCTGCTGCTGCTGGTGGGGATTCCCTCCCTGAAGCTGTTGCTGCTGCTGCTGCTGAGGGAAGCCGTTCTCCAGGCCCAATGCCGCCGCCGCTGCTGCTGCTGATGCTCCTGCTCCTCCCGCTGCTGCTGTGCTGGAGCTAACTGTGGCGCTGCTGCTGCTGTTGGCCGCTGAAACGGCCGAGTCCCCACCAGCAGCACCCGCTACGGCTACCGATGAGGCTGAGACGACGGAGGAGGCGGTGGCAGAGGCTGAGGCGGAGGCAACGGCAGCGGCGGCGGCCGCTGAGCTCGTGTAGTTATTATACTCTATGAGGCCGCGGTTGCCCGAGTAGAGGGCATGGTGCATGGGACTCTCATAGCTGAGATATTCCGGCTTGATGAAGAACGGATCGCGGCCCGTCGGCGAGTTGAGGAAGTAGAGGCGACTGTGGTGCTCGGTGGTAATGCTCCCTCCGCCACCCACACCCGCGGACATCGGTGTATATTTTGTGCGCTCGCTCGCTCCCTACGACGACGACGACGACGTTGATTCCTGCTGCGACCTGGTTTCGTTCCGATAGCGGGCCTTGCCTCGGTGTCTGCCCTGGGGGAGATCTTGGGGAGCAGCTGCTCCTGTCCGTGCTCCTGCTGGCGCGGCTGTTGTTGCTGTCTCGTGTCTCGGGTTCCTGTCCCGCGCACCCTAGGCACAATTAACTGGCAAAAATGTGGCGAGTAAACAACAAAAGCGACATAACTAATCAATATGGAAAAAAGCTCTGGCAGCGGAACGGCAAGCTTTCGCGCGCAAAAGCTTTCGCTTCCAGGCGCAAGTCCATCGATAGGCTGGCTATCGATACCTGGCAGCGAGTGGAGCGACATTTATTTAATTTTTAATTTATGTAAATGTTGAGCATTGAGCATTAAACTTGTAAAGCTACGTAAGCAATATATAAGAACAAATACATTTGGATTTTATGAAGACATCTATCCCTAGTCGTTATTAAAACTTAATCAAAATTTCTGTTACAATCGATATTTTGACATTTATTATGAAACTAAACAGCTTACTAATTACATCATTTAAATGAAAGCCAATTCCTTTAAATTTAAAAGAGAATATAAAGAAATTAACTCTAATTATTAAATAAGTAAGTCTAGTTTGAGTTTAAAATATTATTTAAAAAATAATGCTAGTTAAATGTGGAATTACTCGATTGTTTTCCGCCTATCGCTTGACTCTCACCTCTAGCAAGCACCAGAGATAGCTGGCAGAAGGCCGTTAAGTTTTTAAATTTGAATTCAAATTCAACTTTCTCTATACAAAATGTGGAATGTAACCAATCTTTTGGCCAGATGCTATAAAAATATAACTGGGGTAGTTATAATAAACTAAATTTACCTATTAAAAGTAAAAACGCAGTTTTATACCGCACACTTATTGCATTGTATTCTCTGTCCACTTAGAAAGTTATACACATAAAAACATACAAATGTGCATATACATTTACGGCAAGTCCTCCTTAACGAACGTCTCCTGCTCCCACCTGGCTCCTGGGAAGGCTGTGATCAGTGATCACCATTGAACCCATTAAATTCACAATTAATGCTAGGCAAAAGCCCACGGGGCCCGATCTACTTTGCCGGCAGGTAAACCGCCGCAAACAGCCTTGAACTTTCACCAAGAGCAGCAGCAGCGTCGACCCACGTGCGTACACCTTCTCCTCCTCCTCCGCCGCTGCTGTGGGTGTCGACGAGCTGCGCACCGTGCAAGGTAAATACCACGCAGAGACAACAAAAGTTGATAAAAAACACGAACAAAAACTGAAACAGCGAAATTGGCAGCCAAGGTGCGTTTGTTTAGCCGCAGCCGAAGCCTTCAACTTGAGTTAAGCGTTCGTTGGATGGATCTGCCATGCGATCCGGCACTGGCCTTTTTGTTTTCAGTGCATTCACTGCCACGAAGATGGAAATGAATACAGGGAATAATCCAGGATATATGTGAGTTCTCTTACCCCTTGGCAGCACTTTCGCCTTCAAAGAATTAAAACAGCAAACAAACAAATAACGACGGAGGACTGACTAAGCCGGCTGGATGCTAATTTTGATTATGATTTGATTTTTGGTTATGGCGACGCGGCGCTGGTCGGACAGCAGCCCTGGGCCGCGGAGAAGTGGTCCTCCGGCGTCGAAGAATCGGACGAACCGCCGCCTCCGGTTGGGGGTCCCTGGCCCCTGGCCCTGGTGACGGCTCCTTGCCCCAACCCGAGAAAGCACGCACTGCCAGTAATATCAAGTACACAATCGAAAAACACACGAGCGACACGAATTTCGAGATATTAAGATTCATTTTTTAGAGAAAAAGAAACAAAATTTACTAAAAAAAACGATTGCTTTCAATTTTTGAATAATGTTGGTGTTTTCGGTACGAGTGAACGATATGGACTGACGAAATGTGTATGTGGCTTCCTACATGTGGCATGAATCTAGGTCCAAGGCTTACTTGATTTAATTGCCAGAATTGTGTGAGAACCAGCTTAAGTTCGATTTCTCTTTAAACATTTATCGATTGATTGCTTTTGAAATGAGATCGACATAGAAATTGATCGGAAACTGAGGTTTAAACATTATTTATAAGAAATAATATACAATTCTTACAATTCTTAAGCAAATATATAGCAAGATTATAAATGAAATTAATTTAAATTCAAAAAATTTTCAATTCAAACACATTCTTAAAACAAATATTAATTAAAACCTTTCGGTTCTCCTTAACCATTCGCAGCACTTTCGCTTTCAAAGAACTGGAACGGCGGAAAACTGGTTACCTTTCCCCCATTTTCCCATTTAACCGGCGAAAGTGCGAGAGACCCAACGAATGATTCACGATGCATTCAGAAAAATAAAAAAAAAAAAATATATTGAGAAAGATATTCCAAATTCCAAGGCGGCGGCTGCATTTTTCACATAGCTCCCAATCGCAGCCAAGACCTGATCGGCGGACAGCTGGCGGGGCGCAAAGAATTACGATATTGGGTGGAAAACCCATTCCCCCCCCCCCCCCCCCCCCCCCCCCTCCATGCCTCCATGGAGTAGGAAAAACCTGAGTTATGACCCCAACATGGGCCGAGTGAAAAAATGCGATAAATAAGCAGTCAAATTTATATCGCTTGCTGTCTGAGAGATATATTTGATATTAATAAAGCTGAGTTACAAGCTGGAAGTACATACAAATTAATGAGTTAAATAACTAAATTGAATAATAAATTCAAATGGAATTATTTTTCCTATTATTTGTAATGATTTTCTTGGGAAATCAATCGTTTCATAAATATTTACCCCACGAATAAATTCCAAATAATTCAATTTGCCTTCCAAAATGATATATTAATAGTTAGCACACGCATAAATAAATAAATAATAAATAGAATATTTGTTTTTAATATTTACTCACTCGGGCATGGCATTACGGAACATAAACATATTACAGACCGACCATATGGGTAATTGTGATTAGATCAATTCCATGCTCGATTGCAATTCGATTAGCGTCATAATTTATTGCACTGCGGGGGGTCAGGGAGGGGGTTCAGGAAAATCATTTGCTGGGCAAAATATTGTCACAGTTGTGGGGGAAACTTATTTACACGTGGAACAATTTTTTGCATTTTTTAAGTGATTTTTAAACAATTCTTAACCTTTGTTCATTAGTTCACTTTTTTTTTCCCCTTTTAGGAGTCAATTCCGACCCTATAAAGCATATATATTCTTGATCAGCATCAACAGCCGAGTCGATCTAGCCGTATTTGTGAGAAAATAAATTTTAAAGAATTTTTTTCAAATTTTTTTAAAGACTTTTTTTTGCAGCTTTACAACTATCAAAAATTGGCAAAAATTGTAGATTCCTAAAATTTAAAAAATAGTATGCAGACTTATTAACCTAGGAAAAACTAGCACAGAATTTTCTCAAATTTTCTCTGCGTGCAGGAAGCAGGAACCCCTTAACGTTGACATTTTATTATTATTATAATTATTTTCTCTGTTAGCTTATGATACGAGCAGTGTCCATATGGAGGCGCACATATCATCTGGCGACAACTCATATATTGCTCCGTTTTGGGTAATTATGTCATGGGGCTCGGGCAGCGAAATTCCCTCAGTCGATGCCAACTATCACGTCACCGCGTTGTCATCGCTCTTTTGCCTTTTTTTATACTATATAATCTTTATAAACTATATACGCGATATGCCAGGGAATGACGACATTTGGACGGCCAAAAATGTTGAGTTTGTTTACGTTTCTGCGATGGCGCAGGGCAAGGTAAATATTAACACCTGAAAAGACCATACTTTATGTTTTATTTAAGCCTACCAAAAATATTAACAAACTACAAAAAATGATTAATCAATTGATGTTTAAATAAAGGTTTGGAAAAAATGATCTAAAGACTTGCGGTTTTTTTAATTAAACTTAAATCAAGTAGGTTTTTAGAAGTCTCTAAAGAAATAATGTAAAAAAGGTTGTTAAAAAGTGAATTAAAAAATATGTAATGGCATTTAAAGTATGATTTATGAAGAAGATATTTTTTTTTGTAATATTTCAACATTTAGAAACTTTGTGAAGATCTTCGCTTTTGGTTCAAAGTTCGATGATTGGTTCAGAAACAGTAAAAATCACTTTATAGGCATAAATTAAGGCCTATTTATATCTGCAATCGTGAACAGAAACATAAAGAACAACAGGTGGGTGACGCCGAATTGCAAAATAAATAAATATATCTCAGTGACGCCGACGACGAGACTTCTCTTAAGAAATGCCAACGATGACGCCTCCTCCGCCGCCTCGACTGTGAATCATCATCCATCATCGACGGATTGGTCGGTTTTTGGGGGAACTCGATTTCGGGGTTTAGCCTTATTTGGTTAATTCCGATTATTACACAAAATCCATGAATCACTTGCTGCTCCACTCGACCATATGCTGTCTCAGTTGGAGTCTGGCAAAGTCAGTGAGAACGTGGTCAAGATACATGTATCTGTATCTAAATATCTGATTTTGGGCATGACCTCTTCCGACTTTCACTGATTTCGAAAGCATATATGTCTCATATTTTATTTTTATTTTTTTTGAATTTATTAAGAACTTTATTAATGTTATTTTGTAATATTTGTAGGTAAATTTTTCTACAAACATTAATTGATTCGATCATGGAAATATTTTATTTCATTTCTTGCTAATTATTTATTTCTTTGGGTAATATCTCAAGGTAGAGGTGTAAAAGCCTATCTTTATAGTTTCAAAAATCCATTAAGGGTTATGTAAAACTTTGATTTTTTCTATAAATAAAATATATATCGATTAAAAATCGATTTTTTTGCAATTCTCTCCTTTCTATCTATTTATTTCATAATCTTTGTAATGTAACACAAATCGCTTATTATAAATATGAAAGAATTCTAAGAAATTTAACTCTTTTGTAGGCTCCAAAATTCCAAGGACTCGAAATTTGCATCTACCAGGCCTGAGATATGGGATTATCCCAGATTATCCCAGCATTATCGGATCTATTCTTGATATATATCTGTTTTCTATGATGGCCTGTGGAATATGTATACGAATTTTGTAACAAATTTTAAATGCAGATTGTTTAGGAATGGAAACCGAGTTGTGGCTTTGCTAACTGACTTCTAAAACGCTTTTTGCCATTGTTAAATGTGTCATCTCTCCCGTAACGACTGCAAAATGGTTGTTTAATTGCAGTTTTCAATGAGCTATGTTTAAAAAGCGAACAACATTTGCATGCTGCTCTCATGGGAGCCATAAACATATATATTTATAAACAATAGTAGTCTCCTCTCCTCTCCTCCGTTTGAGATATAGATTTCGATTCCGATTCCCACTTTCAGCGACGATTGCATAATCCCCATACTGCTATTGCCTTGGATATCGCTTGGGAGATTTTTATACACACACGATCTATATATATATATATATATAGCATATATAGCAGACAATTAAAACAATTGATGCGATTTCTCGCACAAATGTGCCAAACACGAACGTTCGATTTATATTTAGTCGATCGCCTTCATCCGTCAAATGATCATCAATAGTTGTTGGTCGGATCAACCGCAAAGCTGATCCAAATCAGATTCTTCTCTCCCCTGAAATCTTCTCATACATAAAAGAATATATATATTATATGTACATATATATAGAGATATAGAGATATTTTGTCACGAAGCAAAGACAAGAAATTAAATCGATTAAAAATCGATCAGTAGGTTTTTCCTTCTCTGCTTTTTTATTTATTTTGTTTTTGGCTTTGCCAGCACTTAAATAAAATGTTTTATTAGCGGCATTTATTTATACGTATATATATAAAATATTACTTAACCTGATTGATATGATATAGCTGCCATATAAATGACCATTAAATTTTAAAGAAAATACATATCATTTTTATTGTATTAGTTACTAATGATCGATATGCAATTTGCATTACCCTTTAATTCAGAAGTCTGTAACTCATAAAGGAATCGTTTCCGACCCTATAAATCATATATATTCGTGATCAGCATCAATAGCCGAGTCGATCTAGCCATATTTGAGAGAAAAAAAAAGTTTAAGAATTTTTTCCATTTTTTTATGACTTTTTTTTAGTATTACAACTGTCAAAAATTGGCAAACATTTTAGATTCTTAAAATTAAAATTGAGTATGCAGATTTATTAACCTACAAAAAACTAGCACAGAACAGCTTTCCGAATTAAAATTAATGAATTTTTGGCAGAGTTATGAACAATTTTCTGAGCAAGGGTATACAAAATTCGGCTCCTCGATTTTTATACCCTGACAGGGTATTATAATTTTAGTCAGGAGCTTGTAACTCATAAAGGAGTCATTTCCGACCCTATAAACCATATATATTCTTGATCAGCATCAACAGCCGAGTCGATCTAGCCATGTTTGGGAGAAAAAAAATTTTGAAGAATTTTTTCCATTTTTTTAAGGATTTTTTTTAGCATTACAAGTGTAAAAAATTGGCAAAAATTTAAAATTCCTAAAATTTAAAATTGAGTATGCAGATTTTTTAACCTACAAAAAACTAGCACAGAACAGCTTTCCGAATTAAAATTAATGAATTTTTGGCAGAGTTACGAACTATTTTCAGTGCAAGGGTATACAAAATTCGGCTCGATATAGTTCCTCGATTTTTATACCCTGACAGGGTATTATAATTTTAGTCAGAAGCTTGTAACTCATGAAGGAGTCATTTCCGACCCCATAAAGCATATATATTCTTGATCAGCATCAACAGCCGAGTCGATCTAGCCATGTTTGGGAGAAAAAAAATTTTGAAGAATTTTTTCCATTTTTTTAAGGATTTTTTTTTAGCATTACAAGTGTAAAAAATTGGCAAAAATTTAAAATTCCTAAAATTTAAAATTGAGTATGCAGATTTTTTAACCTACAAAAAACTAGCACAGAACAGCTTTCCGAATTAAAATTAATGAATTTTTGGCAGAGTTACGAACTATTTTCAGTGCAAGGGTATACAAAATTCGGCTCGATATAGTTCCTCGATTTTTATACCCTGACAGGGTATTATAATTTTAGTCAGAAGCTTGTAACTCATGAAGGAGTCATTTGCGACCCTATAAATCATATATATTCTTGATCAGCATCAACAGCCGAGTCGATCTAGCCATGTTTGGGAGAAAAAAAATTTTGAAGAATTTTTTCCATTTTTTTAAGGATTTTTTTCATCATTACAACTGTCAAAAATTGGCAAAAATTTTAAATTCCTAAAATTTAATATTGAGTATGCAGATTTATTAACCTACAAAAAACTAGCACAGAACAGCTTTCCGAATTAAAATTAATTAATTTTTGGCAGAGTTATGAACTATTTTCAGTGCAAGGGTATACAAAATTCGGCTCGATATAGTTCCTCGATTTTTATACCCTGAAATGGTATTATAATTTTAGTCAGGAGCTTGTAACTCATAAAGGAATCGTTTCCGACCCTATAAACCATATATATTCTTGATCAGCATCAACAGCCGAGTCGATTTAGCCATATTTGAGAGAAAAAAAATTTTCAAGAATTTTTTCAAATTTTTTAAGGGTTTTTTTTCATCATTACAACTGTCAAAAATTGGCAAAAATTTTAAATTACTAAAATTTAATATTGAGTATGCAGATTTATCAACCTACAAAGAACTAGCACAGAACAGCTTTCCGATTTAAAATTAATGAATTTTTGGCAGAGTTATGAACTATTTTCTGAGCAAGGGTATACAAAATTCGGCTCCATATAGTTCCTCGATTTTTATACCCTGACAGGGTATTATAATTTTAGTCAGAAGCTTGTAACTCATGAAGGAGTCATTTGCGACCCCATAAAGCATATATATTCTTGATCAGCATCAAAAGCCCAGTCGATCTAGCCATATTTGGGAGAAAACAAATTTTGAAGAATTTTTTCCATTTTTTTTAGGATTTTTTTTTTAGCATTACAACTGTCGAAAATTGGCAAAAATTTTAAATTCCTAAAATTTAAAATTGAGTATGCAGATTTATTAACCTAAGAAAAACTAGCTCAGAAACGCTTTCCGATTTAAAATTAATGCATTTTTGGCTTAGTTATGGTCTTTGCAAGTGTTTGATTAACACCTTGAGTTCTCTTCCCTTCTCGCTATCAGCTATTCCCTTAATTGACCCAATTAGAAAAATAAGAGTTATTCGATATTCTCGCTCTTAGCACCGAAGAGCCAAAGAGTCGCGAGCATCGCCCCCCCGGCTTCCGTTGCTAATCAGTTCCTTCCATCTATGTTAACTTGCCCTCTCACATCTAGATCTGTTAATTTATGCTACTTCCTACATGGAAATTCTACCCCACGCATGAGAATTCTACTCCCCGCATGACAATTCTACCCCAAGCTTCTGGTAACGCGTAGGATTGACACCCACGCGTGTAGGATGTAAGCTGTAAACCTAACAGGGCTGTTGGGCTTTTAAGCTCCAGGAGCCAAAACATAACGGCAAAAAAAGCGCGAAAAAAAACTAGGCAGCAAAGACGTGCCGCTCCGGTGAAAAGTGAAAAAACGGCGGAAAACGGTCGCGGAAAACCGGTCTGAAGTGCGAAAAGTGCGGAAAACATCGAGCCCCAGCCGTGGGGATGTTGGCGAAGTGGGGGCAAGGCCGGAAAAGCCCCAAAACCAAAGCCGGGCCCCGCGTGTGTTTTTGTACAGCTCCCAAAGCACATCACATACATGCATGCATGCTTTGTGTATGTGTGTGTGCTTGTGCATGGCCACGATCAGTGCGTTCGTTCTGGCTAGTGTTGTTTTTGTTGTTTTTTTTAATGTGCAAGTGCGAAAAGTGTGAGTGTGCAAGGTTTTTTTTCTTCTTTTTTTTTTTGTGTGTGTGCCTTCGTCCAGCAGTTCGCCGTTGGGATCTGCAGCAACAACGATGCGAGCGAGTGAGTGAAACAAGGCTATTTTCTTATTGCTTTTATCTTGATTCTCTGCGTTGGCGCGCGCAGTTCTTTCGTCTCGCTTGTCCTGGGTTTTTTTTTCGGCGTAGTAAGTGCCGTTACTGACTCCGTTCTCTCCTGCTGCATCGAGCTTAAGAGCGAGAGAGCAGTTAAGAGTACGATCCTCTCTGGGGGGTGTGATTTTTGACATTTGGAAAGCTGCTGGCTTTGTTTACCTTTTTCTCTTTGCATTTTTGGGAGTTTGTGAAAATCGAAAAAAAAGGAAAACTCGAAAACTCTACTTTTATAATTATCTTATACAAGACATATTTTACTATATATTAATATTATTATTGTAAAATAATAATTATAATATTAATTTATGGATCGATTTTTAATGATTCAAAGGCAAACTGCAA
Organism: Drosophila bunnanda; assembly: GCA_035046265.1. NCBI lineage: Eukaryota > Metazoa > Arthropoda > Insecta > Diptera > Drosophilidae > Drosophila > Drosophila bunnanda. The sequence goes on along the minus strand of JAWNOB010000083.1, from coordinate 1,795,227 downwards.
GGGAGTTAGAAATTTATTGACATTTACATATATTTTCCCATCAAAAATGATCTAAAAAACGAATCTGCTTGCTGCTTAGTGCTTATTTCTTCAAGTGCACTGCTTTGCAGCTTGAGATTTCGTCATCCGCGTGGCTTTAGCATCATCATTAACATGCCGCCACCTCTTGAATCACTTTCTACTTTCACTGCTTTACACTGCACACAAAAAAAATAAATAAAAATAAGAGAAAAAGGCATATACACACACACACTGAGGCATTTTCTTTTCGCACTTCAATGCTAACACGGCGAAAAGTGACTGACGTCAGCGATGGCTGCTGATAACCTCTGCTTCGGAGCTGTTAACTAACATCCACAGCAGCATCGATCGCGCTGTAAGGAGTCTATATATATATTTCGTCTATATATTTGCACATACATGTGTGTGTGCGAGTGTGCGGGATTACCGCGACGTGCGGCTGCGACGCAGAAGCGCCTGAAATAGCTTACCTGGCCGCGGCACTCGCCGCTAGCTAATTACTTAGTTGGGCAAACACTATATATTTGGCTTCAACGTGCGGCTCGAGAGCAGCCCTCAGCTGATCACACAGATGCGATGCTTCCGCAAGTTGGCATTACAGCTGTTGGCCATTACCGCCGACGAGATGATGCAGATCGAGTACAGTGAACGCTGCCTAACAGCTACGTTTCATTAATTATGCTTGAAAGGAGTTATAAACCATATATATTATTGATCAGACGAGTCGATCCAGCTATGTCCCATAAAAATTGAATTTTTTTCAAATTTTTCCAAATTTTATTGTCAATATGTTTTATATTTTTTTTTTCAATTTCAGAGTGTACATTTATTAATGTAATAATTAAATTAAATTTAAATTTAAATATTTTTTTGGCTTAGTTATGAGTTTTTCAAACTTCGAAATGCCGAAAAAAGTTGCATATAAAAATACTGCGAATTTTGAAGCAATTAGTTATGATCGATTTCCAATTTGTTCCTTTGAAAATTCATATGAAAAATGCAAGGGTATATAAGCATCGGCATTCCAAAGTTAGTTTACTTTCTTGCTTTTTTCTTTTAATTCGAATATTACAAGAAAAAATATCATACATTCCAAAAGGATTCTTCAAAATATTCACATTTTCATAGACTTTTTGTTTATTTTTTCAAAATATTCACATTTTCATAGACTTTTTGTTTATTTTTTTATTGAAATAATATTTTCGGTATCTTAGAAAAATATTTAATGCTACAGTGCAGGCTAAAATATATCGAAAAACAGCCATTTAGGAAAGTAACTTCTTTTTATATCCTTGCTGGGCTGAGATTTGTGAGATCTTACTGTAGTATCTTGTCGGTTTTACATCGTTTTATGCACTGACCTCGCACTGCAGGGCCAGCATCAGTCAGCTGAAAAAAAATCAACTTAAAACAAACAAAATAAGAAAATCACAAACAGAAAAATAAAAAACACATGCGGTTTGATCTTGATTGTCGCCGCACTAAGGTAACACCGCGGTCTGTAAGCATTTGGCCAAGGCAATTAAATTCCCCAAAGCCGTCTAGGAGAGACTTGTGTTAAAAAACGTAACGCTTGCTCCCCCGAAAAAATACAAAAGACGAAATTTCCAAAAGAAAAAAGATCTGAGGGAGATTTCGGCATGGCGTGACGTTGATTTTTATATTCCCTTTTTTTTGCGGGTCAACGTGCCTTTGTCACGCCATATTATATACATTTCCAGATCAATTTCTTTTCCGCCTTTAAAAAAATATATAGAGAAAATATATTACTCATACGCCATGTGTACGGCAGACAGATCCTGATTTATTACCAGGAGAGGTGCCCAGCTTCAGTTACAGCTGAAAACTAATCGGTGTTTATCGATTTCAAATCGATTTTAGCATCAACAAGATCGATACTTACCACACACTTCCCATTTCCGGTTGGAATAAGAACAATAAGTTGCTTTTAGGTGATATTTTTAGTTTTAAACAAATCATTTGTTTCATTTATTTTCGTGTCAATTGTATCGTTTTTCCAGTGCATTTTTGCACCGCTCCGCTTGTTCTTCTCAATAATATATTATATATATATAAATATATATATAAAATACATGCATAGTACAGTGTATTTGTTTTGTGCTCAACTTATGCTGCTAGGAACATCGATTTTCGAATAAAGTATTCCTCTCTCTTTAGGGGATATCCAGGAATAGTGCTTAATCGTCGATAGTTTCGATAGAAAACAAAAATATATCGCTTAGTCTCTACGATGTGTTGGTGTGTGTGTATGTGTGTGTGGAGTACAATGTGAAAAATTATACACTTGCAGTAAATTTTCCAATGAACTTTGTCGTTAAATAAATAATCAAAACGGGGCATAAAAAAAAGAAAACCATAAACATAGGAGAAAGAGAACGTTCCTTGTTTCGATATGTTATCGATTCTTTGCAGCTCTTCTCGATATCCCATGTTCATGTCTTATGAGATGCTTCATTCGTACTCGAACTAAAAAATAATAATAAACATAAAAGTATAATAGTAATAATAATAAATCGAAACGAAGAACTAAATGTAAATTTTATGATTAAAATGGAGTGATTGTTTTTTTTTGTTTGTTTTTCTTTGAAAGTTTTGGTCAAAAATAAAAGTATTTGGATTGCCTTTCGTGTTGGGTCTCTCTAAATAGGTTTTAGATATTTATGTATATATTTTTGTGGATTTTCTCTTTTTTTTTTCTTGTGTATATGTGTGTGTGTGTGTGTGTAAATATGTGTGAGAAAGTGAAAAAAAACATCACAGCTAAAACTTCAGTACATTTTCTCGTGGTTCAAAAAATTAAACACTTAATAAAAAAAAAAAAAAAAAACAATATGTTTATATACATACATTTACATATATATATATATGTAGATTAAAGTTCTATATTTTTCTTCTCTATAAATATACGCTTACAAAATATATATATAGTATAGATGATTTCTTTACTTTGCTTTCTTTTTGTTGTTGTGTGTGTAGTGTTCATTGTCATTTACTGTTGAATTTCTTGAATATATATCTATATATATATCTACCTATTTATATATATATATATATATATATATATAGTATGTAAGCGCCGGGCGCCCACCGGCTGGCTCTCACAAGGTCACGTATCCTGACACGGCATCTGGCCTCGCCTCCCTGCAGATGTCCCGCCAGCATATATATCCTTCGATCGCCAGTTGGCACTCTGGGCGCCGGCTGAGATTTTGGGTTCTATCTTCTGCGTTTCTTTCATTTACTTTCTCTAAATACGACGAACGACGGCTAAGTGGCTAGTGGCTAGTTCCTAGATCCTAGATCCTAGAGCCTAGATCCTAGTTCCTACAACTAAAAGTACTTGCTGGCCCCCCCTCCTACTCTCTACCCTGCCCAACGCCCCCCCCCCCCCTGGTGGCAGCAGCTGCCAATCAATCGTCCCAGCTCCAGTTGGGATCGAGGAGCTCCCGATTGATCCGCCAGAGCATTAGCTCCATGCACGCCCGGGAGTCCTCGAAGCTACTGTGCCCGGTGGTGCCGTCACCGCTCTGGATCTCGCGCTTCAGATGGACCTTGGTCAGGTGACGCAGCGCCCGCCGGTAGGGGAAGCCGCTGCAGTGCGGGAACGAAATGGAGGTATCGATCAGGGTGTTGTGGACCAGGCGCAGGGCGCGCAGATCATTGTCCAGGCCATGGCCCACCAGTATGGTGTCGGCGGATATTAGCTGCAGGAGATCGCGCTGGACTTCGGCCAGGCTCTTGGCGCCGCCACCGGAGCGCAGGTCGCGCTCGGTGATGCCCGAGTACCGGGTATTATAGTCCACAATGTCGCATTCGGGGCGGACAAAGTGCTCGTAGACCAGCTGCCCGTTGAGGGCCACCAGCGAGACCTTGGTGACATCCAGGCCGCGGCCCGTGTAGCTCATCTCGCAGTCCAACGCGTAGACGGCGCACTGGTCGTCCTTCTCCTCCTCGCGATGCTGGGTGCGGACAAAGTCGTAGTACGGCCCGTTGATGCCCACCACGGACCCGGTCCACACATGCCGGTCGCTGTGGCAGCATCCCGGCGAGGACTCGTCGCTCTCGCTGCAGCAGCTCCAGCGTCCCATGCAGACGCCGTCGTAGTAGCGCTGGTACTTGCCCGAGTGGTACAGGCACTCCTCCTGGGAGAGATACTCCCCGGTTAGCTCGTCCACCAGAAAGTGACGCTTGCAGCGGGCACAGGGCTTGGCCAGGCTGCGCTCCACCTGCACGTACTGGCAGTACTTGAGCTCGGTCAGGCTGAGATCTCCGGTTGAGGTGTGGTTGCAGTCCGAGGAGGACGAGGACGCGGACGAGGACGCGGACGATGACGCGGACGATGAGGAAGAGGACGACGTTGATCCCGAGCTGGACTCGCATTCGCTGCCGCTCCAGTCGCCGCTGGACTCCGAGTCCAGGGAATTTGGTGAGCTGTTCCCCGAATCACTCGACTCCAGCTCGCGCTGCAGCAGCCCGTCGTGGGAATTGATCACGGTGACCGCCGGCGCAGTCTCGGCCAGGGCGGCGGCGAAGCTCATGTGCGGCATGCACTTGAAGATCTCGATGGCCCCGTCGTGGATCACCGAGTCCACGGGATAGCCGTACACGCGCAGCAGATGATGATCGATGACATGGCGACGCAGCTGCTGCACCAGTGTCCTGTCGTCCAGATCCTGCTGCTCGTACTGACGCAGCGGCGGCACCAGGAAGTTGGCATTCTGCCGGCCCCGCTCTCGCTCCCGGCGCCACTCCAGGGCGGCTCCCGGCATCAGGGATCGCTCGATCCTCTTCCGATTGCCGTTCACATGGGGCGAGCTGGTGGGCGAGCTGGTGGGTGAGCTCAGGGCGGAGGAGGAGCTGCAGCTGTCGGTGCTGGTGCTGGCCAGGTGCTTGCGCGGTGTGCTGTTGCTGTGGCCCAGGATCACCCCGTTGTTCTTGCCGTTACCACCACTGTGGTTGTGGGTGTTGTTGCTGGAATTTCCTCCATTGTGGGTCTTTTTCTTGTTGTTGCCACGCTTTGGTTGGTGGTGGTGCTGCTGCTGCTGCTGCTGGCTGGGATTCACCGCTTGGGCTTGGCCATTCTGCTGGCGATTCCACTTGCCGCTGCCACTCTGCTTGCCACTCTTGGCGGCCAGCTTCTGGCCAGGATCGGAGGGCAGTGGCTGCTGTTGTTGTTGCTGTTGCTGCTGTGCCTGCTGCTGCTGGTGCTGCTGGTGGTGGTGGTTGCGCTTTTGCTGGCGCTTTGAACGCGATTTGTTGGACTGCCCCACCTGGTGGCTGCTGGTTGGGAGGAGAGCACCGGCCTTGGTCCTGCCCAGGTGCTCCCTGCTCGACTCGATGTCCTCGCTGGTGGTCTCGCTGCTGGTGCTATTGCGGTGGCCGGGATTGTGCTGGCCCAGGAATTTGTCTGCAAATGAAAACAATGGGAAGAACGTGTTGAAATAATATTTACAAATATTTATTAGGGAAAATAATGATAATATATTAAATAAACCCCAAAGGTTTATTTTATAATTTATGAAATCCATTTGAAAATGAAATATTGCGGTTTAAAAATAATATTTTGCATTTATTTTAAACAACATTACTTATTTGCTACACTAATAATTATAATAATATTATAAGTATTATTCCCATAAATAATTTTTACTTTATTGGGCTGTTTTTTTTGTCTCTTTGTTGTTGTTATGGCTTTATTAATATTTGTAGCATTTATTTTAATTGCAATCAATTTAATATAATAAAGCCAACTAAGTTAGTACAACTAATTAACCATTTTAGGCCAATTTACCATTTAGTTCGCATTTAGAGCCATTATAAAAGGCAGCAGATCGGGGAATTATATTTAATTTGATTTAATTAAATCATTAGTCAGCTTGTACCTTTAGTTGGCAAGTTATTATTATCATAAATTGTTACTTGTTTGTTTTAAAATGTATCTACAAGTTTTTATCAATTCGATTCGAGCATTGTTTTTCTCCGAGTTCTTGGTAAAATGTTTTTTGATAATACATATGTTTCCCTCGAAACATTAATTCTAATCAGTTTGCTGAGTTTCTAGAATATTTAACAAATTTATTACAAATTCCCACACACCTTATCGCTCTGTGAATTCTTGGCTTCCTTTTGGTAATTAAATACAAATAAAATATGCACATTTAATTCGAAATTCAAATTTTTTAGCTAAGGCATATTAAATGTTGATAACAGGGCACACACGCCCGCACACACACACACGCACACACACCTATAGGCACACACGCAAAACGAAGCTTATCAACGCTCGCCACGTGCTTTTCGATCTTTCGCTGTTTCTACGTAACAAATAGTTGCGCTCTCTTTTCTCTGTCTCTCTAGGCGCCTCTCTCTATCTATCTAATATACACTGAGAGAACAGAAGGGTTAGCTTTTGATTTATATTAATTAATAATAATACTAGGTAAAATATTATTAGTTATTTTTTAAATTTGTTTGTTATGTGGTGCAAATATTAATATACTTTATTGTTTTATTCCGATTTAATTTTGTAAAAATTGCATTTCGCTTAGTAGGGGCCACTCAAAACTCCTCAAAAGTCTTTAGGTAACATTTCTTCTTTTTTTTCAGTGTGAAATCGAGTTAGGGAAGGTTACGCATGACTGGAAATTGACGCATGTGTGTACGGGGCGGGTTCCTACCTCGAATTTAGCTAATTCAGCTTTATTTGGCTTTGTTGCCACCCGAAAGGGGGGGTACATGGTGTGTGTGTGTGTTGACGCATTACAATTATACACATTTTATTGTGACTATTATAGATGCCGCCTGCTATTATTATTTTTTTCTACCTATTAAGCGCTTCATGCTGTCGCGGCTTCCGCATTTAACTCATCATTTCCCCCATTCGCATTCGCATTCGGATTCTCATTCTCCTCATTCCCAATTCCCATTTCAATTCTCGTTCTCAACTTAATCATTTAAACAAAACGAAAGAAGGAAAAAATATAAATAAATAAAATAAGCACGAAAAAAGGGGGGTTGGGTGTTGCCAAGGGGTTCCAAATCCCCAACTATGACCTGTTGCCTAAGATTTTCGTGGGGTTTACATTTATATATGTATATGCTGGATATATAAAGCAAGACCACTTAATTAATGGAAGCTGTTAAGCCAGAATTTATGAATATTAATTCAACAAAAAGCTCACATTTATTGGACGCAATCTATCAACGCTTCGCTTACCTATTCATATCATAATTATGAATGCATACTTGGGGTTATATTTAAATATGAAATGTTTAAGACTTCATTTCCATTTGAATATAATTTCAAGACTTTGGGCAGAGTCCAGCTGAACGATAAATATATCGTGGTTATCGCATAGGTCGATTGTTCGATTCCTCAATAACGATAATTATTGTTTGCAGAATGATTTTCTTGTACTCTGTTGATTATTTGAATTTTTTATATGAATATAATTGTATGTCTCGAGATAAAGATCCAAAACGATAAATATATCGAAATAAATCGCTTATTGTGCGAGATTATCGATTATTATCGCTTGCAGAGTTGATTTCTTGTACTCTCTCGATTAGTTTTCTGTGTAATATGCAGATAAAGACCAATAACGATAAATATATCGTAATTTTTCCTTTGTTTAAAACGATAATTATCGCCCACCATCGATTATTTCGATTTCCTGGCCAGGATATGGGAATCTACTGGCCAACTCAACCCATGTTATGCTATATGTACACATGTACCTATGTCTTCCGAGTCCGAGTCCGTCAAGTGTCATCTGTCAGTCGGGGAGACGCATGAAGCTCTCATCGTCGTGGTCGTCGTCGACGACATTTTCTTATCTGTGGCACACTGAATTTGCTCGGCGATCCGCTTCCTACCCGCATCTCTGCCGCTCCGCCGCTCTTTTCCCCATGGAAATTGTGAAATTTGCAAAATTGCGAAATGCAATCCGCGCACAATCCGCTTCCTTGTAGTGAAAAGCACGCTCTCGAGCACTTCCTTAACACACGCTTGCTTTGTTGTTGATTTTTCCCCCCCAGAAAATACACACACTATGTACATATACATTCGAAGAGGGGCTGTGAAAAATTGAATTTCAAAGCGCGCATAGATAAATCATATGGCGAGGTGGGTTTGTTGACTTCACGCCGCCCGAAGGACGACGCGTCGTCGTCGTCGGACTAAGCACCCAGACGTGATCTGGATTCCAGATGCGGGATGATGATCGGGGGGAGGATCGAACTATATTGTTTACACATGTACATAGACATTCATATATAGTCATAGTATAAGTATGACCATCACGTAGGGGCTCGGGGTGCTGCGTGGTCATCGATTAGATAAGGCGTGGCCATTTTTTTTTTGGGCCTGCTGGGGCTCGCTTTTGGCCATCTGTCAACGGAAGCCAGAGCCGAAATGTGGCTTTTTAACGCTTTTACGACAGGGGGCCCTATAATGTCGCCCTTATCGCCTGACCAACACGCGCCAAACTCCCCAAAAAAGAGCCTTGAGAAGTGTCATAAAAGAATATATACAATATACATCCGATTGAAGCGTAAACTTGGAAATAGTTTAGAATCTTTCAAGAGATCCCAGGCCTTAACCTTAGCGCAGGGGGAACATCATAATGGGGCACTGATATAAAGGCACTCGAGAGCCAGCGATTAGATAGTTTAGTTAAATAGGTGAGACTAACGTGTCAGGGGCTCAAATGATAATCTATGAATATATATATACACCATATACACACATTGTAAAAGTCGCTCGTGACATATTGTATTATATACGAGCGACACAGAGAGATTGATTTAAATAAACTACTTAACGAGATGTAATTGTTTTTCATGCCTATTATACGAGAGCGGGGAAACGGCACGCAAGCCAGGCTGGGAAAACTCGTTGCTTCATATTAAATAACTGACAAATGACTGGGAATAATTAGTGATACACAAATATATTTGTATTTGATGATTTATACGAAACGGAATGAGCCATAAAATATATTAATACTACGCCCAGACACTCGGCAACTTTCAAAATCAAAATCAATCAATGGCTAGTGCATTTCAACCCGAGAATATTGACCAATATATATATGTGGAATATAGTCTAGACTGTAGACTTCTGTGGAGCTAAAGGCTACCCACATTTGGTTACCGGGCAGTGATAAGATGTACTACTTTCCAATATTTTTGCAGTTACCTACGGCAACAGCCAGCCGCAGTGATTGTTTCCGTGTGAAAAAGTCCGAAAAAAATTCTAATCAGCAAATTTACGCGACGGCAATCCCAAAAGAAACAAAAATTATACAGAAATCGGGGAGAGAAAATAAGTTCCACACAGCTGTTAAATGATGAATCGTCCCAGATCGTAAATTACTTTAATCTATTAACTCATAGTAAATACTGTGTAGTATGCCCGAAAACCTCTGCGTTTCCATGCACCGATATTTAATTAGTTATCGCCGCCCGTCAAGATAGCATTTATCGGCTTTGATTTTCAATAAGCGGCAAAGTTGACGTCATCGATGTTTTATAACTCTCGGATTGACCCATTTCGAGCTTCAGCATCCCCCATATATGTATATATTTTTTATGATTTAATATTTCTCTCAACTACTTGGGCTGACCTTCGAGACGCTTCCTGTGCCACAGAGACAACGAAGAAAAAATGACTCGTCTCGTCGTCGCCGTCGTCTCGCAATTGGTCTTGTGCATTTTTAATGAGGCCCGAAAACCTGGCTTTGAGCTCAGCTAAATGGCAAAAAGCTAGCAGCTAGAGCAACAACAATTTATGGGAATAGCAATAGCAAAGATAATACACTCGTAAAACATCATCGCGATAGTTAATTGTGACCGAAGCGAACACGCTCGCGTATGTCACAACATCCCGTCGAGCAGAGTCCGCGCGAGTCGCTTTTAATGTAAACTAATATGAGTTTTATTAATCAAATATATATATAGTATATGCATATATAGCGATGGATGGATGGATGGTGCGTGTTGTATGCATTGAGGTCAGCAGAAGGGGGCACGAAGATTTAATAATAATTTTCAAGCCAAAAATGCGAGCCGTAAAAAGCAAATCAAATCGTCAGCCGCTGGCACTTCAAACAGTATCTAAGGCTGAAGTAGATATAATTTATACTATATACTATGAGTATATATGTACACACGCAACAATCTGGACATTGTTGTAATCAAATCGTTAGATAATACCTGGGAACGGGGATCGTATATACATATTTCACCCTCTAGTCTCTGGGCTTATATTATTTTTATCAGCCAACCGATTGGTAATCTTTATATCTTTATGTCCTAATTAGTCCTAAAAAACAATCTACAATAATATTTACCCTTGCGATAAACTTTCTAAGAATAACCTGGGGGGTCTTGTTTCGTGTTTTTATTTGATTTAAGTTTAAAGGTTAACAGGTTCTTAGGGATAGTTTATTCCTAGAATAAAATTATGTTCACTTTATGGACTAATTCATGGAATGATTAGGAAGTTGCTGTTCTTGTTTATTTTTCTTTTCAAAAAGCCCTATCATGCCTGCCTAATTTTAATCCTTCTAATAAAAGCCTGTGTGTTTATGTTTAAGGATTAGCTTAAAGATTACAAAATGGTTTTAAGTTAAAAATAGCTTCCTTTTTTGTAGTACAATTTCAGTCAGAAGCTTGAAACGTAGTGAAGGGCTCATTTCCGACCCTATAAACCATATATATTATTGATCAGCATTAACAGGCGAATCGATCTAGCCATGTCCGGAAAAAATTTATTTTTTTCAAAAATTTCAAAATTTTATAAGGGGTTACATCGTTAAAATTTTCAAAAATTGATAAAAATTTTAATTTTTTAAATTTCTGAACTGAGTATGTAGATTTATAAACCTAATAAAAACTAACACAGAACAGCTTTCCGAATTGAAATTAATGCTTTTTTGGCTGAGTAGTGATATTTTAAACATTGATTTGTCGACAAAAATGGCACATAAAAATATCGATAAATATCGATTCAAAAAATGGTATTTTCAATAAGTCAGAAGCGTTTTACCCAGGGAAGAAGCCATTTCCGACCCTATAAACCATATATATTCTTGATCAGCATTAACAGCCGAGTCGATCTAGCCATGTCCGGCAAAAATTTAATTTTTTCAAAAATTTCAAAATTAAGGGGTTACATCATTTAAATTTTTGAAAAATTGATAAAAATTTAAATTTTTTAGATTTCCGAATTGAGTATGCAGATTTATTAACCTAACAAAAACTAACACAGAACAGTTTTCCGATTTGAAATTAATGCTTTTTTAGCTGAGTAGTGATATTTTTAAACTTTGATTTGTCGACAAAAATGGCACATATAAATATCGATAAATAAATGGTATTTTCAATAAGTCAGAAGCGTTTTACGCAGTGAAGGAGTCATTTCCGACCCTATAAACCATATATATTCTTGATCAGCATCGACAGCCGAATCGTTTAAGCCAAGTTCTGGCGAAAAAAAAAATTTGACCATTTTTCGAAAATTTGATAAGGGGTTACATCATTAAAATTTTCAAAAATTGATAAAATTTTTAATTTTCTTAATTTCTGAATTGAGTATGCAGATTTATAAACCCAATAAAAACTAACACAGAACAGCTTTCCGATTTGAAATTAACGACTTTTTGGCTAAGTTATGATGATTTGCCTGCTCAAAATGCAAGGGTAGACAAATGTCGGCTTTCCGAAGTTAAAATATCACTTATTAGTCTAAAATTCAATTTTAATTTATTAAATTTTGTGTAATTTTGAACCCTTGAACCTAGATTCGTGTGATCTATCCAAGATCTTTGGCTGCCAAGTTCAGATCATATAGGAGAGTTTCGAGACGGGTAAATGGCCGAACAGGTTAACCTTGACTATTGCCAGCAAGGCGGTGAATCTCGGACGCAGACACAGCCGCGGGGCACTGAGGGGTTAAGTGGCGTAGCAATTCCAAAAATCGCCAAAGAAATGCGAATGATGATGATGATGATGATGATGCTGCTGCCGAGAGCAATAATAAACGGAATTGCGAGCACTTTTTAACGATTGTTATGTGGCTTGAGATTTCCACAGCGCCGGCAGAGGTCTTTAATGGGTTAATAATGAGAGCAGGCCACAAACTAGGCATACAGTGGGGTTCATAAATACATAAACATATATAAACAGAGAATTAAAGCAGTTGAAATGTTATCTATATGGAAGAAATTGTTAATTTAGGTGCTCGAAATGTTTTAAAACATTCCCAAAATTTTTACTATATGTATATTTCGCACTCCCCATTGTCTGTAGTAAGTGTTATTGTGGCACCGTTACTTGGCACCAACTTAAAGTGGCCAACAAGAAATGAGTTCAAGTTGTCGCCTCTTTTGGAGCTTCGCTCACTCGTATTACCAACACCAACTACCAACTACCAACTACTAACCCAGTAACACTAACAAATAGCCGGCGGAGGAAGAGAAAGGTGAAGGAAATACTTATAAATCCGATCCGATGATATCGTGGGGCGTGAAAAATGCAGTCGCAAACCGCAGGCCCCGAAGCCGTGTAAGCCATTCCTTTTTGGCCGAAACAATTATCTAATAATGAGTGGAGGAGCCTTATATGTACCCAGACCCAGATTGGTCATAACATCTTAATGGGAAATGTGAGCTAAGGTTTTGTGAAATATTTAGGCAAAATGAGGAAGGTTTTTCAAGGGGGGAAAATTGTAAGAAAACATTAAATCTGTGTGGGTAATGGCTTAAAAATAATAACTTGGTCTAGACGGGAAATGAAATGGATTTTTTTCATTATAAAAATACGCAAAGATATTACAATGTTGCCTTGAAATTATAAACCTTAAGGTTAGTTTACTTAAGGAAACATTTTACATTCGTTTTGAAATATTTAAATATTTTTTTAAATATATTTCTACTCAAAACTATACTTTGCAGAGCCTTTTCAAGAGCTTTGTCCTTCTAATTGTCGAAACGGAAGAGCAGGTGTTCTCGTTTCCTTTTTTTTGTTTGTACTACTATTGTTATTATTGTTTATTTTGTATTGTTTTTGGCACTTAACGCTGTTGTGCAAATTTCTCGCTTTGCTTGTGCAATCGCCGGAGAGAAGACGGAGACCAGAGATCGAGAATTGAGAAGCGAGAAGCTTTCCGGCCAAGTGCTAATCAATGACAGAAGCGATCGGTTATGCAATGATTGCTCCTCCCAAGTGCGATTATCAGCAGTTCATCGTTTGACCAAAACGCCAACCTATGCCTGCCTGATCGATCGACGACTGATACTATAGAGCCAATAACACACCTGATACGGTGACAAACATTCACATAAGTACAACAAGTACGGTACTGGTACTATATATATGATCGCAAAGGCGCCAGCTGACTGTGAGAACTGAAAAATCTGAACGCTAATCAGCTGCTCCTCTATTGCGTCTTAGCTTTCCCAAAGGCAAATATATGTGCACACCTTATGTGTATATAGTTGAGTCCAACGATAATAACAAATAAAATCGAGGCATGATTCTGGAAAGTTTTGCTTTTTTTTTGTTGATTAAAGATGTGGAAAATTCGGCACGGAATTGTATTTACTTGATAAAGGGTTTTTTTCGGGGAAATTATAAACCAAAAAAAGAATATTGAATGTTATGTGAGAGACTCGTGATAATATAATCTAGAAAAGGTTACTCAAAAGTAACAGGATCGATATTTTCGATACTTTTTTAACCAGGAAATCGAATTTCCAACTCGTACAGTTAATTATTTATAATATAAACTATATAAATCTTTAAAAAATTTAATAGTAGAGCTTAAAAACCATTGAATCAGAAATGGATTTAAAATTGTAAATGAATATACTTGGTATTAAGTAAAAAACAATTGAAATCTTCGATATTTCTAAGGGAAAAAAATTGAGTTTAAACATGTTGTAGGCTTCCCAATCATAATTGCCAATCAATAAATGGCCAAATCTATAGCTTCACAGTTCTGTTGTAAATTCCGAATGCGCATAAATTATGAAATTAATTCCCGATCGGTTGGCAAGCAGAGTTTTGGAATATTTTATTTATGTTTCTCAGGTGGATGATGTCTTTACGACTTTCCGCGATGCTTTTGTTTGTTTATTTAATTTTCTTCTTTCGCTTTCGTTTGCCTCATTTCATTCATTAGAATTTTAATTGATTTTCAACGCGAACGAAAGCGAAAGGCTTAGAATAATAATACTATAGAATCACCTGCGCTGATCTCTTTAAATATACACACATATACCTCGATTGAATAGTTCCGATACAAGGTTCATTAGGCTTAAGCGAGGATTTCCTGCAATTTTCTTATTTGTGTGCAAAGTCAAGAGCCGCGTCACTCTATATTTAGTAACAGATATATGTGCTATAAGTAAGTACCCTTCAAGTGTCCAGAAAGTTAATTGAAATGTTAACAACCGAGGGTTTTCTCGGTTGATACCGATAGATATATACTTAGAGATAGACCCAGATCGATAAGAAATACCCATAGATAAAGCTCGAGGGCCACTTTTCACTTTTCAAGTGTCTTTATATAATATATATTCGCAGTGGGGTAAATTTAGAGCCCTGATTGATTGATATATAGTGTGTTATAGAGTGCCCTGTCATTGCGATAATTGCAAATCGTTTTCCGAGTTCGTAGCTCGGGAAATTTGCATATATTTTGCATATATATTTGTATATATTTTCATTCAGGCTGGACTTTATAGCACCTCGGCCTTTAATTTGAAAAATTCCCTTACTATTCCGATTTCGATTTGAATTTCCATTCCCAATATCGCTCTACTCATTCCCGCATTTCCATTACCGTTGATGACGTCGATTTACCAGCGAGTGATTCACTTTAAATGCCGGCCGATTTGCTTGGAATTTTATTAAGTAAAAAATAAAAAAAACAAAACAAAAGCGTATCGTGTGAATCAGCCACAAAAGGCGGGGCTTCTTCTGTCTCACCCAGAGATACACTGTGGGTGTAAGATCTGACTAAAACCGGGCTAAAACCAACGAAATTCGTTAACAATATTGGCAAGTAGCTTCCAAATGCTTTTACCATGATTCACATGATTTAAATAATTACCAGATTGTGTGAGTTAGTGAGGAAAATGCTTACAACGTTGGTAATTGTAAATAGACTTAAACACTACGTATTGTTTACTGATACAGCAAAGCGAGAATTAAATAACTTCTTGGGGAAAATGTGTAGAAATTAGAGAGCTGGAAAAACTCACCTTCGATGCATGAAGAATTGACCAGCCGGTGTCCGTAGCCCCTGTCCAGCCAGTTGTTGTTCGGCGAGGAGGACTCGCTTCCGTTTCCGGTTAGTCCGCAGTTCCGCTTCTGAAAGGATTGCTGCTGCTGCTGATGATGCTTGTTGTAGCGATTCTTGCGTGTGCCACCATGCTTGTGGCCATTGGAGCCTTGCTGCAGGCCAGCCGCTGCAGCGTTGCATGTTGCATGTTGCTGCTGCTGCTGCTGCTGCTGATAGGCCATCGCTAGGTTGTTGGTGTTGCTGCTGCTGTTGGTATATTTCTGAGAGCAGCGTTTGTTGCTGTTACTTTGATTGGCTGTGTTGTTGCTAGTGTTGTTGTTATTATTATTATTATTCTGATTGCAACGCTGCATCTTATCATCTGAAAAAAATAGATGAAGTTAATTAGTAATTAGGCAATAAACTATCATTAAATATAGCTATAAAAAATACTTCCTATGAACACTGAATTTCTTTTGGGGTCTTGTTGCAAACTTACAAATCTTCGGCAGATGTAACTGCAAGAAATCTTCGAGAAAGAAATGCATTGCACCGCTGCAGACATAAACGCGCTCGAATTAATTGTGTTTTCCTTGCTGAATCTATATACAATATATGTGTGTCTGTCGGATGTGTGCTGTGTCACTTGCGAAAGGCAAACCGCCTGCACTTGCAGTTGAAAGCCAACTAAATGGCGCGATTAGCAAACGCTTGCGATATAAACAAAAATCTGGTCGCCAAGAAAATATACGCGATCGGGGGAGAAAAAACCCAGAGTCACAGAGACACAGAGCCGCTCACAATCCACTTTCCGGTGGCGGTGACGACACAGTGAATCATCGCCCGCCCGGTGCTGATAAAGCGGGAATACGGCGCGAACTCTGCGACATTGTCCCCTCTAGTTGCTGCTATCTCTCTCTATATCGCTGTTGGCCTCTCTTTCGGGCCAGATAGAGCGACTGGAAGTCGCAGCATATGGAAAAGGCAAAGAGCAAACGCTAAAAACCTAGGCCAAGTCACAGCGTGTTTGTGGGGCTTTTGGCCAGGTTTTGACCACGTGCCCTACAAGCTTCCTACTTAGATAGCGAGTATGTATCTGTATCTGTATCTGTATTTGTATCTGTTTATCGTAGTGGGTGTTTTCCATAGCCTTGCCAGTGGGGTTTCATAACTGCGAGGGGGGAAAATCTAAGAATCCCATTTGGGGAAATAGTAAATAAAAAACACTTGAAGTAAGGATAGTAACTTGTAATAAGTCACGAGTAAATTGAGCTATTAGTTCTTAACATTTTTGTAACGGTTCCTAAGGGATGTGTCACAGGAGTAACGAGTAACGAGTAATTAGAAATTCTTAAAACTAATTCATATAAAAGAAATAGTAAAAAGACAGTCTAAACATGATTATTTTGGGTAAAACTCTCAAGGGATCTATCAGTTATTACATAACTAGTAACGAGTAAGGAGTAAGGACCCCCTTAAGGCCAATTTAGAATGATTGTAAGTAGCGAGTAGCAAGGAAAGAGTAAGGAGTAACGAGTAACTACTTTTCAGATATAAACTGCAAGGCTATGTTAATATCGGTTAAGTAAACTTACTCCTTATTCCTTAATATATACTTTGATATAGTATACCTTTATATAATAGGTATGTATATTTTATTTTTTAGCTGTTGTGCCGAATTTCGCTCCCTGATGCTGTTGAAGGCGTTTCATACATTCTCTCTCTCTTTCTTTCTCTCTCTTTCTCTTTCTCTTTCTCCTTCTCTTTCTCTTTCTCTTTCTCTTTCTTTCTCCTTCTCTTTCTCTGTCGTTCTCTCTCTCGCTATTAGTAAGGCGATGATGGCGATGATGTTGTCATCCAATTTAAATTTGATTTCCCCCTCCTCCAATCTCTTGTGGAAAACTAGGCTGGGAGAAAAACTTTGCTCGATTCGATTCGATCCGCGATCTCGTTGCGCGCGTTACGGTGTAGTTCGGTTTGTGGAAGCGAAACAAACGGCAAAAATTTTGATACTTTTGGGCAAATGTTTGGATTGTTCTGTTGAAAGTGTCTCGAACTGTCCCCGATAACATGTTGATTATAATAATACACAAAAGTCAAAGCCCTACGTCTATCTACAGGGTCATGTGATGATTTTGAATTTACTTTGTGTCAATAATTGGGATTATTCCGCTATATATTCTGCCGAAAAGTGCGAAATGTTGACCGTACGAATCCAGTTTGTTGATAAATAAATATAACTAAAGACAGAAAGCCGGCAAGAATCGAATAAACTCGTTTGCAAAAATAGTTTTAGTTGTTGCCTGCATCTTTTGTTCAAGTTAAATGCGATTTAAAATAGTATTTATGTTCGTTTGTCTTCTAAAGAAATCCTTTCAATCACTTATCACAATCGTTAAATTACACTTAAATACACTTAAATACACTTAAATGCAAGACATATTTAATTTATGCAGCTTTTAAGTTATATTGATTATTTGGAATTTCTTTCACGAACTCTATATATTTGTGTTTATTTTTGATTTATGGATCAACTGCATTTTATTGCTTCCTGAATATATTTTCACCGTACATTTCCACCAATGAAAATTCGGCACTGGCGTTCTTAAATCTATTTTTTGTTGCGTGCAAATTTAAACACTCAATAAACATTAAACGAAAAGTTCATCATTTGCCGGTTCGCTTTCACTGGGCACCGTCATAAATGGGGATCTTGGAATTTCGGCAATTTGTTGTTTATGGCGAGAAATGAACAGCAGCATCATCAGAAGAAATGAATACACACACACACACACACACACACACACACAACAGTTTAAGCCAGAAAAAAACAACAAATATATATAATTTATAGGCAACAAAAAACACAAGACGTCGTCGAAAGACAGTCAAAATGACGACTGCGAGAAACAGGTACCAGTTCGTGCCTAGCGCCGTTCCATGTGCGTACACCTGCCAAAAAAAAATAATACCACCCCCTGCCTCCCATACACAGCAAGAAAAATTAAATAATTCAATGCTACCCAAAACAGTATATATAATTATATAAAAAAGGGCAGGAAATAACTCAAAAAGATACTTTAAGCCAAACATATCGGTCAACGAAAGGATCTGGCATTATATCATCCATATCATTTGTTAATTTAACTAAGATCAAGTTAATATAGGTTTTATCTTTATAAAAATAAAGAATTTTTAAAGGTTTTTTAAGGCATTCCATCTCAGTTTCATTAGTAACAATTAATGAAGTTTTCTTTGCCTAATTCTTATTTAAAACACAACTTTAAAACGGTTTTTAACTTGATAAACTATTCATATGTATATTATTATAATTTTATTAATTGCCTTATTATTCAACTATTTATTTCAGTGCATCACCACGCGGCGAGTACGAGAGGAAGCTCTTAAGAAACAGTGGGGTAAGTTGTTGTTTATTGCGGCAAATCTGAATTTCGCAGGCGGCTTTCACGCCCCCTTAGCCGATCGCTGTCGATTAGGGCGTGTGATTTATATTGGCGCCCCGCACTGAATCCCAAAATCCGAAACCAAATCGAACTCGGAATGATAAAATTGCGTAAAAACAAAAAACAATAAATAAATAAAAACCCGTTTGCAAAGCGTTTAATAAAGGCGACAAAAGTTCGCCGATGATGATGATGAGATCGTTGTGTGGGCACGAGTGTGCAATCACCCCAAAGTGTACTCTATAGACCCTATATCATTCTAAATATTATTATTTTCATTACTACCAAGGGGTCCCTTCTATGTGTTTGTTTTAGTTTTATTTCTTTTACTTATTATTATTTTTTTGGCGGCACTGCCAAAACGGAAATGCAAGGCGCGCGTGTTTCTATTTTTGTGGCCACCGAACTCATCAACTGCATCGTCATCATCTCATTATTACCATCATCATCATCATCATCATCATCATGGGCACCATGATCATGATGAACACAATCATCATCATCATTATGGCTAAAATACGATTCATTCATATATTCATTCGTTCAAGTTAGCAACAACAGCAAAAGTTGAATGAATTCCAACGTATATATGTACGAATTGTGAGCATATATACATGTATATATATACAGACTGAAGATCTAAAGATCCCAAGGGAACGTAGGCACGAATTGCGACCATAAAACGCGAATACAAGTAGTACATATAGCATATAGAAGGGGTATCATTAAGGGAAGACCGAACCGACCAACACAATGGAGGGGAAAACTTCAAAAGAAACATTTGTGGGAAAAGATTAGCAAACTGTGTATACACTTTAAAGTATATATTATATTATATATTACGATTTATGTGCATTATAGTTCATTTTCTGGAATATTTTTAATTTTAAACCAGGTTTTCACAGCATAATATATAAGGTATTCTAAAAGAAGCCAAGCAAACTGTATACACTTTAAATGATATATTATCTTATATATATTTTATCTTATACATAAGTAAAAGTATATCAGACAAAGAAATATAATGTATAAGCTATATTTATTTTCCTGATATACTTTTACTTGATTTAAATCAGGCTTTTTAGCCTTTAAATCTTAAAGATCCATTATATAATATTATTGTGGTAGTCTCTCTTCCTATTTTTTTCCGAGTGTATGTTTTTAAAAGGGTTTTTAGTTGGAAATGTTGGCATACATCCTACGAGTATATAAAGGGCATGCCATGGTGATTATGGGGGGACCAAGCCGGGGAACTTCAATATATCTTCTGGTGGCGCATGGCAACAGCTGAAGATTCCAAGGGAGCCAAAGACCCAAAAGATATTTAAGCCTCCGCGATGACGACGCATTCGCAGCATGTGTGTCTGCGGCGCAGATACACAGATACGCAGAGATATAGATACAAATGCAGAGCGCAGAGATACAGATACAGGCGGGCAGTTTTTGCGTGAAAGTTTTTCCCAAAAAGTAAATGTTAAAAAATCAAATTTAAAGGTGAAAAATGAGGTATTGATAAGGATAATTTACCTATCATCCAAGAGATAGTTTTCCAAACAAGTATATAAAAGTTTATTGCATTTTTTTCGCTGGAAAGTTTTTCCAAAAAATCAAAAGGCAAATAAAAACCGAAAATGCGAGTGGAAAATCCCCTTGAACCACCCCACACAGCCACACAAAACGAGTTTCCATAATGGGTTTAATGGCACCACCGGGGTTACGTGTTGCTAACGAACTTTTCTCCGCAGCTTAGGCCTGATTTTCGTCGGGGATCCGAAAATATGAAATATGAAAGAAACCGAAACCGAAACCGAAACCGAAACCCGCCAAAAGTCACATACACGTGTGCTCCAAGAACCTTTCAGTTTCCCGCGTTGACTTGTTGTAAATGGCGATGTTTTGGACCGGAAATGTTAATGCGGCCTTAATGTATTGTATAATTGCGGTCGGGCCATAAAAATGAATAGAAATCCATAGGAAATTAAGTCATTCGCATTCAATTACGTGCCCCGCGCGGGAGCATCTAGAACGTTTTGCACATTTCGCATGGTATTGGTAGCCGTCGCACATAAACGTAAATTAGATTGATGTAAGGCAGTGCCAAAAAAAAGGCAAATTCAGGTACAGTAAGTACTCCTAAATAGTGTATAATATATACACTTCCCACTTGGTTGATTACTTCACTTTGTACTCAATTGTTTCCTAAGCAATTAGGCATTCTTTGCTTTTTGTTTCTTTTTAAAAAATCCAAGAATCAAAGAATCATTAGGTAAAACAATGCTTAATTGTTGCTTACTCATTTGTTTAAGTTTTATTGCTTTTATTGGAAGTTTACTGTGACAAGTTGAGAAAACAGGAAGACTCATCAACCCGGGGACGTGCCGTCTTCGTTCGGTTTATTTTATTCAGGGATTGGTCTGCTGTGTCTCTTTTTTTGTGATTTTTTGTGGGTTGGTCTAATCAAAAAACAAAAAACTTTTAAAAAACGGCCATAAATCGGAGAAGAAGGAAGGAGATCGCTCCGATTCGATGCGATGACGTTTGTTTGCCGCTCGGCAATTAGTTATTTAATGCTTGACTGGCGACTTGTCGACAGTCGATCACCGATCGTGGGCTGGGCACATCATGGTTGCCCTACAAAAGCATTAAATCAAAGGAGAGGGTATATTTGTTGCCCAACAATGTTTTTTGTTCGCCTTATCAAAGCATTTCCTAGGCTTGATTATTACTTTATAAACCAGGGAACAATTATAATGCTGATTTCTTTATTTGGTGAAAAAACCCCATAAGGGAAAGCCATTCGGAGTGCCCCTTTTGGGACTGCCCTTCTGATACCCTAGCTTTTGCTTTTAATGCTCCCTATGGGGCATGGCATACAATTAAATGCGAATGGGGTGTGTGTGGTGTGTGTTGGTGGCGGGGCTTACGCGAAAATCGATAAACAAATCACTTCCGATGACGGCATTTGAGCACATGGCGTATGCGCAATGTGTGGTATCAAGAAAAGGCTTTGACAAATATCACGGCTCACCTGATAGCGACCAAAGCAATTTCCCTAAACGGAAGAACGTTTTTTTAAAAACAAAAAAGAAACATATATGTATAAGCATCAATCGGAAAAGCTGTTAAAGGGAAAGCAATGCACATGATTTTAGCTTTAAACCGAATTTAAGTCTGAATCACAATTCGCTGGAAATGAAATTCAACAACAAAGTTCCTGGACTTCCTTTACTCACAATTTACAACACAATCTTTAGCGGGAATCGATAGATTGCCGCTAATCAGTAATTCATAAACACACCAATCTATTTATAGAAAATCGACTTTGCTGGCGCTCAAATATACATTTTCCACATCGTTTCGTACAATTGTTATTAATTGAAAACATTATGGAATTTGTTGTTTACTTAAATACTCTAAGGCAACCAAACAAATCAACTAATTTTCTTCGTACCGTATTTTATGGCACACACATATTATATTTATTTTCTTGTTGTTTTTCGTTTTCTTGAAATTAAAAATTAAAATTGGAGGGATGAGTTCATTTAAGATGAGAGAGAGAGAGAGCGGGAAGGGGGAGAGTGTCCGGTCCGTCCGCGTGCTTGCTGTCACAATTTTCCGATTCTGACACTTTTCTGACAACGACAACAACATCAACAACAACAGCAAGCACATATACATAGCTACTACCAACAAGCCAAGTATCGTAATAATATTGTGAACCAAAAAATCTTGACACTTGTCAAAACAAATCATCTTCATTATATGAAGTGTCTTTATTTCCAAATTTTATGTGCAAAAAAAAAAAAAAGAAAAGAAACTTAAATTGTGATGAATGCATTTTGCCCTGTTTGAATATATTACTTAATTTTTAGTTTTCGAATTATTTAAGGTCTTGCGACTTACAGTAAAAAGATCTTTGGTTGGTAATATTTGCTTTTTACCTTATTTTCTTTGATCTTAAAGCTTGCTTAAGTCTCTAATTAATATGTTCTTAACTGGAGTATTAAATACAATTTTTGATACCCTTTTTTAGAATAGAACTAGAATTAGCTTTTCATTGCTTTTTCTTCCCGTTAATTCCACAGTTTTTCTTGGTTTACCAAAAACGCTATATTTAATCGCTTGAAAATGTTTCTTCTGCAGTAACGGGCCACAGAACAAGTGGCTCAACTACACACACACACATACACACACACACACTCACACACACACACAGATTTCTATCTATTGAGGATGACCCATATTTCTATTTCTCTAGTTTATCACAATTTGCAATTGCTTTCGACGTCCACGGTCTTTCGCTTCCTCTTATTCGCACGCAGTTTCACGGCCCACACAAACAAATACACTGGCAAAAAAATAAAGTATATTTTTAATAAAAAAATAAAAAATAATATCAAAAGCTTAAAGTAAAATATTAATATTCAATTGAAAATCAAATCAAACAAAGTTTTTGTTTCTAAGAAATTTAGGAATTTATATTGAAAATCTGTATCGAAATTTTTAATATTCCAAAAATATTCCTTCAACACAATAATATTGATTATAAAGAACAGTTCTGCAACAAATTTAATTAGATTTATAAACGATATACAAAGTATTATAATTTCAATCAGAAGCTCGCAAAGCACTTTAGGAGCCATTTCCGACCCTATAAATCATATATATTCTTGATCAGCACCAACAGCCGAATCGATCTGGCTATGTCCGGTTGGAAAAAAAAATTTTTAATTTTTTTCAAATTTTTTAAGTGGTTAAATCTTTAAAATTGTCAAAAATTTTAGAAAAAAAATAATTTTTTTAAAATTTAAAACTCATTACGCAGATTTGTTAACCCTATAATATCTAGCTCAGAAAAACTTTCCAAATGGAAATTAATGCATTTTTGGCTTAGTTATGACATTTTTAAGCTTCGATTTTTATAGAAATTGTTCTATAAAATTATAGATAAATATCGGCTCAAAGAATGGGATTATACTTGTTATGTTGTGAAGGAGTCATTTCCGACCCTATAAATCATATATATTCTTGATCAGCATCAACAGCCGAGTCGATCTAGCCATGTCCGGTGGAAAAATAAATTTTTATTTTTTTTCCACTTTTTACATCGTTAAAATTCGCAAAAATTAATAAAAAAAGTGAATATTTTAAAATTTGAAATTGGGTACGCAGATTTATTAACCTATGAAAAACTAGCACAGAATCGCTTTCCGATTTAAAATTAATGCATTTTTGGCTGAGTTATGATATTTGAAAATCATTGATTTACCCAAAAAATTAGCATATAAAAATATCTATAGATAACTTTCGTATTTACAAAATTGTTGCTGATTTTGTTTGCTAATTATTTACTATTTGTTAATATCTTTCGCTCAGTGCACTGTGCAATAGAGATGGATATATAGAGAACATTTTGTTTTGGTCGCCCGTTGAGAAATTACTTTTGACAAAATGTTTTCGCATTTTGTTTTGGTATGTTTTGCATTTTTCTTTCTCGATGTGCGAAAACGCGACAGATTCTTGCCTTCATTCATACAGAAAAGAAAGCGCAGAAAGCGCGAAAAATAAAATATTTATGGTAATTATTATTATTATTATTATTGTACGCCACACAGAAAGAAACCAAACACAGCCAGAACACGGCTGACGTATGATATATAATATTGTTATCGCTGTCATTGCTCTCTCCGGGGGCTGGGTTGGGTTGGGATGGGAAATTATTATTTTTAACACGCATATATAATGCAGAGACCGCAAACCTCGATGATTTATTTCTCGCCTCGAAGCCAGAGCGGCGGCCAAGTAATCAAAGTAATACAAATGGGCGCCCACAGTTTATAAAAATAAACAAAAAGCCAGCAGACACCGCAGAACAGAACGACAAACAGTAAACAGCAGCCCAGCATCGCAGCATCGCAGCATCCCAGCATAGCACAAAAAACATAAATAAATAGAATAGAATAAAATAAAATAACAAGTATACAAGATACTAACGAAATCTTGAGTGAACAAGGGCACGACAGCTAGAGAAATGATGGCAAATTTTGATTTTGATGCACGTCGCCAGCTGTGCAGTCAGCAGAAAACCAAAACAACACGAGATCGGGTGGGAAATATAGTAGGAAAAACATTAACAAATAGTGTTAAGTAAGCAACTTTTGGGCAGAGATCCCCGCAGAAATTTAAGAACAAAGTTGGAAAATGATGAACTCAATAGAGTTAGAGGCAGAAAACTCATTACTTCTGGGAAAACAGTTTCCCTTTAAAGCTGACAAGTACTTTTAGAATTTCTCTATGCATATATTATACATTTATCCAAAGGAAGAGCCACCTGAAAACATCCTGGCATCCTGTGGACTTTATATCCTTGCTGTATCGAATTTCCAAGAGCAGCTGCTGCTGCTGCTGCTGTCTTACCTGCTGCAGCTGTTGGGTCGATACGACAGGTGCTTCCACTTTGCAAATTAACATATAAACTATACACATGTTTTGTGTATTTGTTTATTAGGGGGGGAAGTAACAAGTACAAGCCCTCGAAGAGGTAGTTTACGAGGCTTTTATTCGAGTTTCCCCTCGAGAAATATATATATATACTGTATACTGTATTTTTTGGCCAAGAAAAAAAGGTCAGCAAACGGTGAAACCCAGAAAACTTAAAGACTCTCCGACTCTGACTCAAAAACCTCCATTTGCATGCACGTACTTATTTATTTAATTTTTAAATAGAAAGTAACCTCAATTGCACTTGTAAAAAACATAAGTAAATAGCGCCGTCGAATACATAACGAAAGAGAAGTCAGCTAAGTACACACACACACACCGATCCACCGATTTTTTCTTCATTTTTCATTGTATTTCTGTGTGGACTTGGCGGCAGTGAAAGGCCCCTTCGGCCTACAAAATCAAATGCTCAAAAAAGACTTGCGGGGGGAAAAGCGAGGAAAATATATATATGTATATTCATGTATATATAAGGAAAGCAAGAAAAAAAAAAGAAGTTAAAAAGCGGGAAATAACACACAGAGGAAACATCAGCGAATTGCATGATGGGAAAGTGAGTAATAATCGTTGGGTAGTAACCATGCGAAAGATTGTAATAAGATTGGGCTTTCTTTCGGGCATGAAATTTTAAACATTGCGGAAATGAATCTTAAACAATATATAATCTATGCATAATACACAGGATTATATGGTTTTTATAGTGTTTTCAATTAATAGAAAATATTAAATTGAGGGATTTATAGTGTAAGGTAAAAAACTATATTAAAACGAAGTGTTATTTTTTATTAACTAATGAAATAATTCTTAATAAAATAATAAAGTCATACTTAATTAATAACAAATACTGCACATTTTTTATAAGTTAAGAATATAAGGAAATATATAATTTGTAAATAAATCCAAATCGGTTTTTTATGCTCTTGCAGGGGTTTTTATAATTTTAGTCAGTGAAGGAGTCATTTCCGACCCTATAAATCATATATATTCTTGATCAGCATCAACAGCCGAGTCGATTTAACCATGTCAGACAGAAAAAAAAATTTTAAGAAATTTTTTCAAAATTTTATCGTTAAAATTGTCTACAAAAAATTGGCAAAAATTTTAGTTTCAATTTAAATTGAATTGAGTATGCAGATTAGTTAACCTAACAAAAACTAACACAGGACAGCTTACCGAATTAAAATTAATGGATTTTTGGCTTAGTTATGAGTTTTTTAAGCTTTTATTTGTCGATATAAAAATATCGATAAATATCGACTCAAAGAATGGCATTACAATTTCAGTCAGAAGCTCGTTATGTTGTGAAGGAGTCATTTCCGACCCTATAAATCATATATATTCTTGATCAGCATCATCAGCCGAATCGATCTAGCCATCTAAGACAGGGAAAAAAATGTATCAATTTTTTTCAAATTTTTATCTGGGAATTTTGAATGTCAAAAATTGTCAAAAATTTTAATTGTTTTAAATTTTAAACTGAGTATAGAGATTTATTAATCTATTAAAAACTAGCACAGAACAGCTTTCCGAATCGAAATTAATGCATTTTTGGCTTAGTTATGAGTTTTTTAACTTTACGAAATTCGCAATTTAAATCGTATTAAATTAATAACAAACTAATAAACTAAAACTAAAGATATAAAGCCTTTCAATTGCAAACTGCAAGGGCATACAAACTTCTGCTTCCCAAAAGTACGCTTCCTTTTTAAATAAAAGAATAATAATTATAGTAAACATATCGAATCATACTTTTACATATATTTAAAGCTTCTTGGGTAACCCGAAGCCCTTCTGCAACCGATACCTTGAAATATATATACAAATGTGTATTTCCAAGTCGGAATGCAACCACTCAAGCAGCTCAAACACTAATATTGTTTGTACTTTTTAATTTTGAATGTTAAGCAATTTTTGTTCGCCTTTTGTTTTGGGCTATTTGTTATTATTGTATTTGTTATTGTTTTTGTTTTTGTCACGCTTGTCATACGAGGCGTTTAATGTGCAAATCAACAAGTTGGCGGCTACGAGCAAAAAGAATAAAGAATTAAAACTATAGCCACACACACAGTGTGTAGTGTGTGTAGTGTGTGGTGTGTTGGGAGTGCAGAAAACGAAATTATAAAGAGGGAAATTTGCGTGAAAATTTGTTTGGAATGCGATCAGCAGGAATCGGCGGGGGAATATCTATCTATATGGTCGGCGGGCATAATATTGCGATAGATGTGTGGGGCGGAGATGAGTCTCCTAACAATATAAGTTTATAGAGAGGAAATCGCAGCATCACACGGCAACCCACTCGTTGTTCTAAATAAAGATCAACAATTGAATAGATTTTATCTATAAATTGTTCTAGATACACCAACTGGGCCAAGTGGGTGTGCCAGTGTGTGTGCCAGTGTGTGTTAGAAGAGATATAAATCTGTTGTTAATACTAGGCAACCTTTCCACTGCCACTTTTAATCCAATAAATTAATCAGGCGAATTTCTAGAATTTAAAATTTGTTAGAGAAAACATAAGTGAAGCCAACCCTTTAATATTGCTATTAAAAATATAAGATACATACATAGAGAAACCCCAAGTGAAGCCAACCCTTTAATGTGTATATTAAAGATATATTCTATGGTCTGGCATTTAATATATTTGCAGCATTAATCACTCATTATAAACTCGCCATAAAGATTTGTTTGCTATATATTTTCCCCTATATATATTATATGTATATATATTCGGTGTGAGTCGCTCGCCTCCCCCCTTAAAAGTAAAACTATAAAGACCATTTCTTTAAAATATGATTTCTTAATAAAATGCTGAAATTCTTGCTGGCCTCTCACCGGGCAACAAATAAATTCATTCATATTCATAAATAAAATAAAAAAAAAGAACAAAATCTGTGTTTATATGTGTAAATCAGAAGCGTAGTTTAGGGGGGGCCTTCCTGGCCACAAATTGGTTTATGTTTCGATATTAAATATTCCGAAATGAGGGCATAAAACTGACACAATGTTGATTAACTTTTGATTTAAGATGTCTTTGCTCTACATATTTATTTAAGCAGATTTTATATATATTATATATATTATAAGAATAACAATCAGACAATTAACAGTTGGCATTTGACTAGCAAATAGTTTAGTGACTAAGTTGATTGAACATTGAACTTGGTTTAGCAATTCAAAAGTTTAGCCTTTGCCAGCGATGACAAGCGAAAAAGAAAGGGCTTTCTAATTACTTAAGCCTTTGATTCTAGTTCATTTCCCTTTCGGAAATTATCATATTATTTTCTGTTAAGCGTTTGTTTTTTATTTTGTAGCAGTTTTAGTGGAAAAACAACTTGTTGCTGGCAGGTGAGAGTAAAAGTGAAGTTGTGCCGCTGTCAATTAGCTTCCAAACGTTTTGTTTTTTTCTTTTTTTTTTACTATTGAAAAACTAATGAAAAATGGCATAGAAAAAAATATTGAAGTTGTATTGTTTTAGTGTTTTCTTATAGTTAATAATGTTAAAAATGAAGTTAGGAGAAAGGGTAACCTATTCAGTTTTGCTTTGTGGATATTTATGTGATTTTCACATGTTTGAATATTTTTTAAATTAAGTAAAGATTTTATTTGTATGCTCGTATTTGTATTTATACATTTTTTTTAAGTGTTTCTAGAGGCATATGCCTTTTCTTTCTTTTTTGTTTATGGCTGCTGCTGCTGTTGCGTTGTTTAAAAGTGTTAACAACTCGAAATACGTCGGGCAATTTGGCTTATTACTCCGCTGAGGCCGCTCAGCCCGCTCAGCCCGCCGAGGAGCGTGTAGTTAGTAAGCGAGTTGCTCCGGCAGCGGCCCCTTGACAAATGTCTGTGTCTAAATCCCATTTGGCTTGCATCACTTGTGCCGAAGACACCCGGCTTGCAGCTGATGTGTTTTCTTTTTGGCGAATCGGTCACAGTTAATTAGGAAGAGCAGCGGCTTGCATAATGGGCACAACAAACCCGGCGAAATAATAGAGCAAACACTTGGCTTATTACCAAGGAAATTAGGTTATTAATATATACATAAAATGTATGATTAAAATCTTTGGAAATTAATCAAATGAATGTGCTATCATCAATCAATTTGATAATGATGGACGAGAATTTCATAATATTTTAGCCATTTTTTGATTCATATTTTAAATTGTAGCACGTTTAAATTTAAAGTAAAAAACATACAGAGAGAGAGAGAGGAAAAAATGAAGCGAAAAAGAAACCGGCAACAGAAAATAAACAGCTAAGCACAACAAGGCAAAGTGAAAACGAAGCTGTTGTTAAATAAGAAGTTCGAATCGAACAAAAAACGAAACAAAAAAAGGCAAAATTCATACATACAGACGAGAGCGAGGCAAAACTTTCGCTTTGGCTTTGGACTTGGCCATCATCATCGTCGTTTTTTTAGAGCCGACACAAAAAACGCAGAAACTGGAAATGGAAATGAAAGACCCGCCGCCTCTTCGGGGTCTTGCTCTTTCGGGGCGACCTTTCTTATGTCACGTATATTTATTTCCCTGGCTGACCTGGCCAAAAGCAAGAGCTTTTCACTTTTGGCTCCATGCTAATTTTTTATTTTTTTGGTGGGGAGCCACGGAGATTATGTCACGACACACGACCTATCCAACCCCTTGAACTTCGATCGTACCTCACGTAGACGGCATGCCGCATTCGTGATTCTTTCAGCTTTTCACAGATTGCCGATTTCGGTGGCTCTGACTGTGACTCTGACTGTGCCAGCAAATTAGCAAGGCAGCTCGAATAAATTAAATAAATAGCAACAAACAACAAGTATAGAAGAAGAAAAGCAAGAACCCATAATCAAAATCATATGATCCCGCACTGTCCAGCAAATTGTGTAATAAAAGTGTATGAATTCCGAGCAGCTGACACCATTTGATAGATTAATAAACATAAATTATTGTATAACAAATTCGAAGAGATTAAATCGTGTCAGGCAACAACAAAATAACTATTTACCAATTTATCTTGATGCTTAAAAACTACACCTACATAAAGCCAAATAATTAAGTACTTTATTTTGGTTTTATAATATTAATACATGTCTATATATTTAACAACTGAAACTAGCCTTATCGGACGCCTTAATCGGCGAATGATTGATTTGAACTTGCGACGCGTCTCGGTCGCCAGATGTTGGCAATAATATAAATAAATATATATATTTATTAAAGACCATTATAAATGACACAAAGTTGCCAACAAATAGCCATTATGCACGCCGCCCGACTGTTGCAAATGGGAATGGAATGCCACGGGCGAGAGGAACAGTATGCCTTTAAAAAACAACAACAAATAGCAACAAATAGCAACAAATTCTAGACGATGATAAGAACAAATTGCGCGTAAAATTAGAGCTCCAGATGTTCTTGCTTCACAAATCTGAGTCAAACACTTGCTCGAGGCGTAGAAAAAAATGTAAATAATTAAATAATTATCTTGTCACTGTGCATGGATTCCCAGCAACCTTTGGTTAAACTTCTTCAACATAAAAAACAGCATTGAACTTGAACCCCGCCTGTGCGAAAAAATATTTCCCTAATGGAGTGACCAAGCAGAAAAATATATACTTAAAATTAAAGATTGTAGTGTTTATATAAGACCAAGTTCCATAAAGAAAAGTAAACATTGCTATCTAAATATTTGACGTGTTATAAGCCAAGTGTTTTCATATATCTAGACCTTTAATTTCATTTAAGAAAATATATTCAGTCTAAGAAAAATGCTCTATTAAATAGAATTTAATTTAAGAGACTTTAAAGCAACTTTAGGCAAAGTTTAGAGGTTGTGTTAATCGGTATTTGTTAAGTTTTAATTCGTAACTTAAGGTTTAATATGTGGTGATGTTGATATTTAACCTAAACTTGGTTGATTTCCTCTTTTAAAATCAGGAAAATCAAGAAAAGCATTTACTTTCCACACATTCAAAAGTTTGCAATTAATTTCCCTCAAACTGATTAATTTGCTGTGCCAATCGCTGTGCAGTTCGCTCTCTTTCTTTCTTCCTCTCCCTGTCTGGTAATTTATTGAAAATCATTTACTGCCTACACTTAAAAATAAATGAACTCAATTCGCAGAGTGAAAATAACAAGAGCAAGGCGAAATAAGCCCGACGACGGCGCACACAAGGAAACCCCGAAAATAGCTGGCAAATAATCAAAATCAAGCAAATAAAGCAGAGTAAGAGGGAAATGTTAACTGCCGATCTGGGTACAGACAATATATATATATATCTGTATCTGTATCTAGTTTGCAGCTTGCAGATCGCCGAGGGCGGACCTTTCTCAACCGAAAAGAAAGTAAGCAACTTGAAGTTTTCATCTCCGCCATGCAAATTAGTTGTTTGTCCCAAATGGCGAATGAAAGTTGCTCAGAGAGAGAGAGAGAGACATTCGGGAGTTGTTATGTAAACATCGGGTTTTTTATTTGCATTTTTCTTTAGTTTTTTTTATGTTGTTGTTGTTACGAATAACTTGATTGCGATCACTTCCTAGTTAAGCAAATCCTACGGATACGAGGAGCAACCAAGAAACTCTATGAAGTGCAAGCTCACTGAGTCTTTTGCTCTAGATTTTCCCCGTAATAATTGCAATTGAAGTTCATTCTTATCGCCACAAACGACTCGGAGCGATTTCAGAGGGATAGGTCAGGGAGTGGTTGGTTGTCGGTTCCCGTGGGTTTACGTTTAAGTTAACGCTTACGTTCCCATTCCCCCGCCCGTGTATAGTTTATAAAGCTATAAATATACACTTAAACGAAGGCCTGGAACCCACGAGTTGTGTTGGGGAATTGTGGGAAAATCCAGCAGCTGTTTCTTCTTTAAATATTTGCCATTTAAATGTGATTAAACATTATGCGAGGAATTCAGAACAGAATTTTGGGAAATGCCACCAAGATGGGGGCTTGCTCCATTTCACAGCACAAAAGTGGATTAGGTTAGGCTTTGGGAAACGTGAAACGCGAAGGAAAAGTGCCCGTACTTGGCCTGGCCCCTGGCTAATTGATCAATCAAGTGGGAAAATCTTTGCGGTTACTTGATCGCTTTGTGGCGGGAGGAGAGACGCCTCCCCCTCCGTCCCTGGAAAACATCTCGATAAAGCGCTTAAATGTCGCTTTTATATAGACAAGTTGCAATTTGATTAATGACAACCGGGTCATAGACCGTAAAGATAACGTAATTGATGCGGTATCACCGGCAGTTAACAGCTAACAGCTAACAATGCTCAAGTCGATCATATAAAAAAGCGTTAACTATTTGAAAATCCAGTCGCAGCTTTCCCCGGGGGCAGGTTTTTCTCTGACTTGTTGAACTCTGAACCCGATTCTTGGCATGATTCACCAGTAAAAGCATAAAACAATTCCTACACTTATGTTATAGCCATGACTTAACACTTTGAAATGGCAAATAGTATTTCAAAACAAACTTCAAAGTCTTCATTTTATGTTTAAGTTTATGAGCGGCTTTTAAAAATATTGCAAACAAAAAATATTTCAACTTTTGCACAACCCCACTTGGTTTTTGTAACTATAGTTAATATAGTTTGAAACTCTTAAAACTCTTTTTCTTGCAAAATAACTTTAGTTTAAGCTTAAGATATGGCGGAGGGAAGCATGACAATAACTTGCAGTTATCTTATTTTAGTTTATCTGTTAAGTCAAAGAAATAACCAGGCTAAGGCTATGTGGAATTATATGGGATAGGCTGGAATGATATTTTTTAACCAAAGTAGCCTTTGACTTTCTGAATTTTGTATAATTTTCCCAATTGTCGGACTTACTTTTGCACTTGGCCAGGCCGCTGGCCACCTGGAGGAATCCGTAGACGAGGATGACCACGCAGGGCAGCGCCACCACGCCGAAGGACACGTAATCCGCGTAATCCGCCAGATAGTTGCTGATTTGCTCCATCGTTGTTCTTCTTTTTATTTTTTATGCTTGCCGATATTTTTATAAATATATTGTTGTTGTCGTTGCTGTTGTTGTGAGTAGTTCTACTCAATTGTACACAGATATATATATTGACACAAAACACACACTCGAAATGCACTCGAACAAAAAAGGCAAAGAATTTTTTCGGTTTTATTTTTCTTTTTGTATTTTCGTATGTCACTTTTCTCTGACTGCGCAGGCGCCACCTCTGTGAAATTTGAATATATTTTCGAAATTCGTGTATTTTCCCTTTCTTTCAGTTTTCCTTTCGTTGCGATAATTTTCCCCTTTTTCTAGTTGCAATTCAATTATTATATCCAGCGGCTTTCTGCGGCGGCTCCCTCTTGGTGGCCAGCTCTATTTGAATGTCCTGCGGTGTGGTTAGTCCTGTCACTGTTGTTGTTGTTGTTGCTGTTGCTTTTCGTTGCTGCTGTTGTTGCCTTTGCATTAGTCGTAATTGTTGTTGTTGTTGCTGTTGTTGTTGCACAAACAACGCCATTGTTTTGCACTGCAAATCTGGCGTAATTGATTTGCATCGGTGGCCGCCACTCTCCCCTTCTCCTCCTCTGTCTCTCGAAGCTGGGACTAACTAAGGGGGAAACCAAGGTGCCAAAATCCAAAATCCAAAAAGGAAAGGGTAACGGGGGTTCGGTTCGATTTGCTGCCAATGTGTAGCACTCGCGAAAGCGCGGCGTGAACGTTTTTTATTTATTTCTCGTGCTGTTCATTCAGGAGTGCGCAGGTGAATTCGCTGCGTGCGCGGCGACGGCGAAACGGCGAATGAATGAATGAAGCGAACCGATGCCGAATGAGACGCCGCCGCCGTCGCTGCTGCCGTCGACGCCGACGAGCGTCGCAGCGAAAGCGAGAGAGCGCCAGAGAGAGAGAGAGAGAGTACGTAGTACACTGGGGGAAATTTATGGGTAAATTGTTCGGTATTCAAATTGGTTCATTTGATGTTCTTCAAGCATTCAAAGAAAATCTATCTACAGTGTAGTTTGACATTTGTAAGGTACGCAAAGCATTCTTAGTTAAATTAAACATAACAGTGAAATTTAATAAAAGCTTTAAACAGGGCGAAAAGCAGAGGAACATTGAGGCAAATGTTGCTACGAAAATGTTGAGCAACATTTACTGCTGGAGAGACCGAAGAGTCTAAATCATCTCGCCTGGTAATGCTAATCAAGAGAATATAAGCTTTAAGGCTTAATAAAGTGCTTGTAAGCACTATGTTATATATTTTGTGTGCTAAGACTTTTAATAAATATTAAATAAAGTTCTGAAAGGAAGAGTTTGATTTGAAAATAAACATATTTCAATTTAAAATATGCCTTAAATAATATATAAGCAGGCAACACATTTAAACACATTTTATATAATGTATAATAATTGATTTATAGCAGTGATACAATCATTTTCCCCAGTGTACTCTTGTACTCTCGCGCTCTCTTGCGCTCCCACGCGGTTGCGATCACACAGTGGGCAAAGTCTGCATTATTTTCCATAAAATTTTCCGCTTTCTATAACAGATATATTATGATATCAAAAGGGATTTAATTCAACTTAATTATTCAATACAGTATTTCACATAATACCAATACAATTAAATGTATTAAGTTGCACAGAAGTATTAAGAAGTATTAAGCATCAGTGATTTATATTAAAAGCTAATGTAACTCCACTGTGCGATGCTTGGAAAGGCACGTGAGTGCGGTATTTTCTATTGATTAGGCAGCGTTCATTACTGAAGCTCCTTTTTATGGGAATTTTTGCATTTAAATTATGTATTAATATTTATTTGTTTATATTTACTAATTAGTTTATGTATCCTCATTTTGCCTTTTTTAAGTAAATTATTAACTAACGACAAAACAATTAATTAGGAAAACAAGCAAGCAACAACAGAGTATTATTTTATAGAGTATTATTTATAGATATATATATTATTTTATAGATACATATATATTCCATATAGATATACGAGATCTTTGCCGAAACCCCATATAATAAGATTTGTTACGAGAAATGTAACTCCTACAGAAAGTCATGATGCAATTTAAGCAATTCGAGTGTAAGCCAATTTTGGAGGTGGAAAAAAGAGGTAAAATAATTTAAATTAAAATGACGTTGGGGGTGTGAACCGTCAGAGAGAGGGGGGGCCTGGAGGTCGAATGCCCGAAAAAAACACGTACGTAGAACATGCGGCAATTCAATGCCGTTAGTGCACGTAACCCGCCCAGCGGAGGAGAGTGAGGGGAGTGTCTGCAACTGTAACTACAGCCATAGGCACCGCTTTCCACCGCCCACCGGGCCAACCCCTTCCGCCGCCCACTCGCCACCCCTTTAACAGATACGAACTTTCCACAAACTACGTCAGCGAATTGTTGTTAGCAATTAGAAGTACACTCCGGGACCTCCCGGCCAATACGTTCGTATATTTATGTATGGGGCCCGAATAGGGCAAGAGTCACAGTTTTCCCGCCCACTACTAATAACACTTAACTTTCGGGCCACGTCAGCTAGGAAAAGTTTGACATTGTCATCGCAGGGAATCGCTTGAATAATGGATGGCTAAATGCGGACATATTGATTGTCCCCAGGACCGACATTGGGGCACTATTCAGCCAGTATGTGGAGCCTCTAGCAGCTGGAGACAGATTATACCAAATTATAGCAAATTGCAACATTTAAGTGCGTAATTTGCAATGGGAAACTGCAGGGGTTTTCCTAGAATTTAACAATTTCTACTCCGAAATATTAATAATAAATAAATTAAAGTTTCCCTGGTGATTAATTACGTATTAGTCAAGACCAAGATCAAGTCTGAGAGGGAAGTTCCATGCTTTTGCTAAACCGCAAAATAAAGCAATTACTTTTTCATACACCATTAGTGCATATAAGTATCTGGGCTCTGATGTAACCTGCATTGAATGCAATTAAATGATTGCCTCATTATTTGTATCTGCAGATCAGTATCTCTTGGGAAAGGGTATGAGTTCTTTGTTGCGCTACACGTGTCCTTGCCCAATTATGGCTTGCAGGCCCGGGTATTTCATCATCACACCCGCAACCTCAACTGTCGTCTCGGCTTTCTATCTGAACTTGTCAGGTTCAACGAATTGTTTGTTATCCGAACTCCGCAGAATGTTAATGACTTCGTCGGGGTGACGCCCTCCTCGCCCTTGCACAACCCACCCCGATGTACGATATATATATTCTATATAGCATGTATAGCCTATATAGCATACGCATCGAACTTGTTTTCTTTTTATTGTTTTTCTGTGGAGCTCTGGATTCAATTTGGCAAAGCCATCTGGACGGCGGAGCTTTGTGTTTTGGCTTGATGTTTAGCGAGTGTGTGTGTGTGTGTGTGTTTTGGCCATTGAACCTGATTCCTTGTTTACTAGAGGAACACCCCTGGGGAACACCCACTCAGACAGCCATGGATGGCTAACAGCTACACTGGGAGAAAGAGCTTGGCCCGATTGTTTCAACAAAAATAAGTTGCAAAATATAACTCTATAAAGTACAGATACTTTTTTTACAGATACAGATACTATTTTTAGTACCTTATCTCTTCTGCTTCCCTATTTCTTGCCGTGTAGAAACCACTTTAATTTATGCACAAGATGCCAAGCTCTAATTGTTTTAAAACGCAACAAGTTCTACATCCATATTGTTATGAATATAAATAAATAAATGTATTCGTATGCATACATTGTATTAATTTCTAAATTCCCGTCCTGTGGCTCTTTCTCTTGATAAATGCGCAATTTCCAAGTGATTCTCAAAGTGGTTTTTGAAAATTATTGCACATAATTCAAGTCAAAGAACCTTGGGGCGTGGCAGGTCGACGGTTGGCACTTACTCAGAGGCACAGTAACTTCTTTTTCTGTCAGACGATCGTTAGAAAGATGCTTTACTCACCTGTAAAGATATAAACAAAAAACAGAAACAATAAGCACAAGTTGCACAAGTTGGGGGTATAATATTAAAACTAAGTAACTTAGTACATTGTTCAAGAACGCTGTGGCTGCATAACTTATTTAAATATATATCTTTGGAGTTGTTAAAGGGCAATCGTATAAAGTAGGTTATATATGCATTTTGGGCTAAAGTTATAATTTGGTATTATTAAATAACAAAATTAGACGTTCTGTTCTACATATACAATGTAACATTGTGTTATTAGGTTGTATATATTAATAAATATATATTCTACAAAATTTGTATCTTTTTTTTCAGCCTGCTTTGAAGTGTCATGAAGTACAAAAGCATCGCCAACAGGCTCCACTCTGGATTTTTTGGGGGTAAGCTAAATATTTTCATTTTATCACATATTTTAATTATTTTTAAAGTGTCTATTTAAAAATATTTAAGCAAAAAATGCATTTAAAAAGCAGCTTAGCTGAGTTTTACTTTCTGTTTTTTTAACTGAGAGTCTAAGTTCAATTGCGTTTTCCACAAATGAAAAACTTTGAACTTTCCCGCGACACCCTTGACAAAAACTCGAAAAAAGCGAGAAAAAAAAGCGAAAAAGCTCTTATCGATGTAACGAACCGTTATTGTTGCTTTTGGCTATTGTTTATATTGTATTTATATTTGTTGCTGCTCTGGTTGTTGTTCTTTTTCTTGTTATTATTGCATACTTATTGCCAAAGCGTGTGCGCCTTAATCGGTCACCCAAAGAGAGCAATGATATTAAATTTATATATATATTTGAATTTATAAACAAACATATATTTAGGGTGAAAGTGAGAGCCAGCCCAAGGACGCGGCGGCGGGGGCAAAAGGGGGTGTGGGCTGTTGGGCGTGTGGGCAGGTGTCGGTGCTTGAACCCTTCGTCTGCTGCTGTCTGTAGATACAAAAAATAAAAAATAAAAACAATCAACGCCACGCGTGTCTCTGTAGAATCAGGTGTCTGTACAGGTAATTGAACCTTTCTTTCTTTCTTTTTTTTTTTTGAAGACAACACACACCTCCAAATAGCCAACAAACAACAACCAACAAGACAAAGTCCTGGCATTGTTGGGATAGGCTTTAGGTAAATGCATTTTTACAAATTAAATAATATACAAAAATATGCAAAAAAGCAAGTACTGCAACTTCTTTTTTAACTCTACAAATCGAGCATATATTTCACTTAAGAATGGCGCCCCGATCTTTATTAAATTACGAATTATCATCAATATGCATGGCCACTCATGGCCGGGCGTGAAACATATAATATATACAAAATATAAAACAATATTCAGAACGACAGTGAATTGTGTTTACATTTCTCGCATTGACTTCCTGTCTCTGTGGCTCTTTGTTCATCTGCCACAAGGCACAGGAAGTAATATCCACACACACCCCGCACTTTCCTATAGAGATTATGGTTTAAAAAACACGTTTCCTGGCAAAAAAAAAACTAAAAATAAAAGGGAGGCGGAGATCGGCCTGCCACACACCTGCCAGTGTGTGTCTCCCAAAGGAGTAACCGAAATAAAACAAAATAAAAGCAAAGCATAAGCCAGTAAAAGCCAAGGAAAATATTAAGATAAAGCCGGCATTGCCTTTTCAATGCGGAAATCGAAGCCAGACGAGGTGCACTTTTCGTGCGGAAGTCGGTTTTGCTTTATTGAATTTATACATTTAATTGCCTCGCCGATGGTTAATCCTCTTGCGGTTGGATAAGCATGGATTTAAGCAATGTAAATTATAAATATTAAATGTAAGGCTTATAAAGTATTTATTCAAGATTTAATTACTGGTTATTCCATTTTTCAATGGGTTTAGAAAAAGCAATTAGAAAATAGAAAGCAGAAAGCTGAGATAAACTTGCTTTGCTTTTTTGAATTTGCATCTTCAAATAACAAAGGAAATGATTTATATATACATATATAAATTAACAAAGAATTAGTGATTTTGATGTTGAATAGAAGGTCTTAAGTGTTTAAATTGCATTTAAATTTATTTAAGACCTTGATGCGGGGGGAACCTTTCCATTAGTTCGATGCGCTCTAAATTGAGTTAATCAATTGCGCTTTGTTGACCATTTAATTAGCAGTGCATACAATCTGTATTTATGGTGTGCGTGCTGCTCTCCGTGTGTGTGTGTGTGTGGGTGTGTGTGTGTGTGGGTGTGTTTGTGAATTAAATGCGATTTGCGATGTGCGATTTACATTTCCGAGTGCAAGTTGAGGCTGGTTCTGAAGGCCAAACGGAGTGAAAAGCTCGCCGAGATATGAAAAAGGCAATTCTTTGTATATTTGTATCTTGAGCTTTCTTTGCTGCATTTGTATGTGCACTGGGAGAAATTATGTATATGAATGCCATATTTAGCAAGAAATTAAATAAGTAATTCTGCACTCTTGGGAAAATGTGTATTAATGTTAAATATTTTAAGATATTTAATTGCTCAGAACCAAGAAATTGCGTTTTTTCAACTCGAAATAGGATTTTTTTAAATTATTTTAAAATTATATTAAATTAGTAAAGGCAAAAACTTAAAAATATGTATCCTTTTTAAAAATATATAAAAATATTTGCATAAATGGGTTTTGTGTCTGTATCTATATCTTAATTTTGTGATATATCTACATATCTGCAAAAAAATCAATATTCTGTATGATATCGGAGCATAATAATCGATTATTTATGTTTATTTAAACGATTGTATTGGTTCAGTTTCATATATATATTCAAATATTTTCTATAATATCGATATATTTATGATAAAAGCAATCTTTTTATATTGTAAATTCGAATATAAGAAACTTGTCGATATTTTCGATATATTTTCGATTTATCCTATCGATATACACCCTTTTCTTCGAGTGCCTTTTTTTTGCGGCTGATTGAGCTTTCGAAGCCAATTGAATTCTACTGCGTCTTTAGGTGCATTGAACCTATTGTTTATTTAATTTCGGGAGCTTTCGATATGGGGCGCTAAGTAGAAACGGCTGATGTTTTTGGCACAAAAAAATGTTAGAGCAGAGCGAGAACGGGAGCGCGGACAAATGCCAATGCCATTGCCAAAAAAAATATATGCGAAATGAAAAAAAGTACAGTGAAAGCAAAGCGAGATTCCCCATTTCTCCTGCCCCTTGTCCTCCGGCTCGGGGCATTAAATTCAACCTCGAAAACAAACTTTTCTTTCGTCGTCGAAGTTCATTGCCGTACTTTAACCTCGGCGAGTGCGTTGCCTGTCACTCTCCCTCTGCCTCTCTCCCTCTCTCGCTCTTTCTTTGTTATTATTGTTAATTTTTTCTCTTTTTTTTATGCATATATGTATTAATGTTATTGTTGTTTAAGTGCCGGCGCATTTATTGCATGTGACGATGACGATTTTCCTTTTTATTTTCCAACACAAGACTGAGGCGAGGCCAAAGTATCCTTGACCGGTCAAGCTTCGCATGTTGACCTGGTAACCCTGGCCGGGTACTCGAACACTGGAAGAAACTTATCAGTGTTTGTTGCCATTGTAAGGGCAAACCTTGGACACACCAGCTCCAAGTAAATTTGCATTGACTTCGATAAGCAAATTATTTATTGTAATCAGTTGGTGAAAATGGGTAAACAAAGCTCTATGGTTTTAGAAATTCATGAGCTGAATTTGTTACAAAAAAGTGGATATTTGTCGTTATTGTTTAACAAATTCGGTGAATACTCTCCAGTAACGACCTACGAACTGGGGTTTATTGTTTCAAAAATATATGCTGATAGAAGAACTATTTAATATATATTTTTATATATATATTGAGCCTTATTTATTAAAGTTTCTTCAAGTATAAAATCATAAACAAACTCAAAATATAAATATATACTATTATATATGACTTTCTGTGGTTATTATCGAAGCAAAAATGGCATCGAAATTCACGTGCTGCCGCAACTGTTTCGTGCCACTGTGCCTTTGGCTGGCAATCAGCTGATTGCTGCAAGTGTGCACAGCTGCTTTTATTATTATTATTATATTATTTATATTTTTTTGCTGTTGTTTTGTTTAAGACCCCGAAACGTGAAGCGTGCGATTAAAGCGCAACACGCAAAATAAACCAGGCGAAAAAGAAAAGCAAAAGAAGGAAATCATCACAAACTCACATGTTGCTGCTGCTGTTGCTGCTGCTGCATTGCAGTGATCATTGTTACTGCTAAATATTGTCGTTATTGTTGTCGATGGACTCATTGTTGTTGCTCTTAATGTCATCCAGAAAGGTCGCGAATTCGAATTGTAATACATTCTCTGGTTCTGGTGATAGTAATTGTCGAGGATGTTGTTTAGTTTAATGTTTCTGTTGCTGTTGCTGCTGATTTTACTGATGTTGCTGATGTTGCTGCTGGTGTTGCTCTTGTGCTGCTTGCGCTGCAGTTGTGGCTGCTGCTCCTGCTCCTGCTCCGTTTTCCGCTTGAGCATGTTTTCCTTGTTGCCAGCAATTTCCGCCAGCAGCATGTTGCTGCTGCTGCTGCTGCTGATTTTCCAGCTGATTTAGTATCAATATTTTGGGTAGCTCTTGTTGCAAGCGCAATTGCTGTTCTTTATGCAATTTTCACTTGCCTAGCTGCTGCTGATGTGTTGCTGCAACATGCGTTGTTGCACCTTGTTCTATTTGCGTCACGATTTCTCCGCGTTGCATCAGCTCGACTCGCATAGCTTGAAGTCTTTGAAACACTTCGTTTTGGGCCAAAAACACTCGCGGAAAAACCACACAAAGAGCCGCTGTATATATGTTTTGTATTTCCCCTTTGACGTCACTCTGCTTATTATTGAACTATTGACGCATTGACGGGGCTAGAAAACGATCTACGCAGCATTCGACAGTAATTATTGCATGCGAAATGCGTTGTTTTGTCTTTCGTTTTTCCTTCCAAAATTGCACTGTTCTTTTAAACTTTGAACTTGAACACAACAACAAAATAGATATAAACAATTTCCGACCAATTCACTATTAATATTTAAATATTAACGAGCATACAACAACGCCTGACCGCTTGGACCAACAACAACAAAGTGCCCGCGAATGATTGAAGCTCAAAAATTAAACTGAAAGCAAATTGTTGCTGCTTCTGCCTCTGCTTCTGCTGCTGTCGCCGCAGGCAGCGGCAGAGAGGAGGTCTCTCTCTTTCTATCTTTCTCTCTCTCCCTCCTTCTCTTTCTCAAGCGGAATGCACAGTGCACAAGTGGCCCATACTCTATATAGTATCTCTATATAGCTCTACGGTCTTTGTGCATAATTCCAAGAATATATCGAGAGTTCAAATGCGCAGGAGAGCGCGAGAGTCGGCCATTAACCCGACTAGGAGATACCTTGCCAAAAAAAAAAACAAAACAAACTCACCGAAACTGTTATCTACATAACACTATCAACACTTAGTCAGAGGAAATAAAATCACGACTTATAGACTGCTTTTTTGAAGTTCTTTTAATGACAAAGAGCACGACGGTTTGGTTTGTGGGAGATGAGAGAATTTTAGATATGTGTGTTGTTTCTAAATTTGCAAAACAAGTTGGTTATATTTCTCTTTCTTCATATCTGTATCTTAAAGAGACAAGTTGAATATGGTACTTGCAGATTTATACATATTATGGCTCACTTTCTGGCTAAAATCTTAGAGGTTAGTCAATCTCTGGAGAAAATAAATAAAT
Source organism: Drosophila bunnanda (assembly GCA_035046265.1). Classification (NCBI taxonomy): domain Eukaryota; kingdom Metazoa; phylum Arthropoda; class Insecta; order Diptera; family Drosophilidae; genus Drosophila; species Drosophila bunnanda. The sequence goes on along the minus strand of JAWNOB010000083.1, from coordinate 1,752,341 downwards.
ATTATATATATTCGAATTCTGTATTTATTGATATTTTTTGAGAAATCAAAGTTTAAAAATCTCATAACTAAGTCAAAAATGCATTAATTTCAATTCGGAAAGCGTTCCTATGTTCAGTTTTATTAGATTAATAAACCTGCTTAATCAGTTCAAAATTTAAAAAAATTAAATTTTTTATAATTTTTTTTTCCAACATTTTAACGATATAAAATTGTGAAAAATTTCGAAAATTTATTTTTCCACCGGAGATGGCTAGATCGACTCGGCTATTGATGCTGATCAAGAATATATATGGTTTATAGGGTCGGAAATGATTCCTTTACTGCGTTTTAAGCTTCTGACTAAAATTATAATACTATTCTTTAGTAGATATTTATTTATAAGTTTATAATGAAAAATCATAGCTTAAAAGTTTCATAACTAAGTCAAAAATGCATCAATTTCAATTCGGAAAGCTTTGCTATGCTAGTTTTTATTAAGATAATAATTCTGCATACACAATTTAAAATTTAAAAAAATTAAAATTTTTATCATTTTTTTTCCCAAAATTTTAACGACATAAAATTGTGAAAAATTTCGAAAATTTATTTTTCCACCGGAGATGCCTAGATCGACTCGGCTGTCGATGCTGATCACGAATATATATGATTTATAGGGTCGGAAATGATTCCTTCGTGAGTTACAAGCTTCTGACTAAAATTTTAATACCATTATTTGAGTAGATATTTATCTATAATGTTATTAAACAATTGTTCTAAAATCGAAGCTTAAAAATCTCATAACTAAGCCAAAAATGCATTAATTTCAATTCGGAAAGTGTTGCTATGTTAGTTTTTATTAAGATAATAATTCTGCATACTCAATTTAAAATGTAAAAAAATTAAAATTTTTATCATGTTTTTTTCCAAAATTTTAACGATATAAAATTGTGAAAAATTTCGAAAATTTATTTTTCCACCGGAGATGTCTAGATCGACTCGGCTGTCGATGCTGATCAAGAATATATATGATTAATAGGGTCGGAAATGATTTTTTCAAGGTGTTACAAGCTTCAGACTAAAATTATAATACCCTGCAAGGGCTCACACAAGACACAATGGACCCTAGTTTGAAAGAGTCATTATTGTAGGGTATTTATCATATCAGTGCCTTTGCCTTCGCAGTCGACGTCGCTGCTGGCGTCACAGCTAGCGTCGCTGCTGGCGTCACAGACACGGTGTTCGCCGAAGACAAAGAAAAGCGGCAGCTCCGCTGACGCATGCCTCGGAATAAGGTTCGCACACGGGACACCCAGCCGGCCTCGGCTATATTGCGCCTAACCCAATTCGGGTGTCATCATCATGGTCATGGAGATGGAGGAGCCCCCACTCTCTCTCTCCGTTCCCACCCACAAATCTCTCTGTAGACCTTTGGCGGCGTTTTATCAAAAGCTTTCACTCGACGTGAACAGCTGTGAGGCACAGTAGGTTGGCAGTGGCCAAATAGGGCTTCAATTTGATTAATTAGAAATATTTATATCATAATATATGCTAAATAATAAGAGACTGACTTCCCTTGAAAATAGACAAAGAATTATTTAACCTTTTCTATGCCAAGTACAAAATAAAAATATGATTATAGCTCAGCTTCAGTTTAACACAGGATTTTAATTTAAAATGTTGTATAATTTAGATGAATTTATTACATTTATTTTAAAATCTGGTTTTAAAATTATAGTTAAATAAATATAAAAATCAAATATTAAATAATTTCAAGAAAATTATATTGTACTTACCCAAAATTAATAGTTTGTGGGAATATCCAATTACGTTTCTTTTAAATATTCCTTATTTATTTCTGTTAAACACTTTATTGAGAACTTTTTATTGTTCACTTAATATATTTTCTACTTCTTTGCTTCGTTTGTTATCAATTTATTATTTTATCACTGTATTTAACACTCATTTTTGTTTACAGAATAAAGCAAATGTTTTCTTTAAATCGATTTGCATAATTTTGTTCACTATTACTTAATATTTCCACACACTTTCCGCAGGACTTCACTGTCACGGGTCAAAAAGTCAACTGACGAGGATGCCCGCATATTCGCATATTTATAAGAAATTACACCCTGACCTGGGGCTGTAAAAAATAGATTAAAAACACATTGTGACCGATAAGCGGTCGGCCAGCAGTAGTTATCAGGTAGTTAGGACCCGCGACCCGACGGCGGGTCCCAGAGAGAGATCCTTCCGAGGTACAGGAGTCAGGACAAGCAGACGCGTGTCTGGATGGGATTTACCTTGGGTTTTACCTGCCCTTATGTATCTGTATAATATTTTGGACTTGTTTTGTACTCGATACCGACCCGCGAGCCACTGTGCAGGTCAGATGGGGAAAGTCTTGCAAAACAAATAAATAAAAGGATCAAGTAACCCCATTTAGGTAACCCCGAAAACAGGGCTTCGAGGGTAATCCTTGCGAGAGGTATGAAGTGTGAAAAAGATACAAAAATGCATGTATTTAAAATGAAAATATTTAATTATTTTGAATTATGAATTATTCTTTAATTATTTTATAATTACTTATATTTCCTTTAATTTCTTAGTGGCTACTTTTAAGCCAAACGCTTTGCTTTGGTCAGCGGGCGTAGAACCCGGCTAGAAGCAAGCTTTTTGCCTTGATTGCAAACTCGACTGGCAGCGTTTCTGTATTATTATTTTTATTTTATTTTCTGATAAGCGAAACGCTTCGCTTTCCGTTTTGTTTTGAGCTGAAAATTCTAAACAAGCCGCTGGCCAGAGGCTAGAGATAACGCCTCTGGAAAGCGCGAGGCAGCCGAGAGCACGTACTGGCTTTTGCTTTATTTTTTGTATTTTCCTTCGGACTTAGATTTTTCTGAATTCGAAATTAGCAAATTAACAGACTGGATGCGCCAGCGGACGCAGTGCATCGCAGCGGGCAGTCCCACTTGGTCAATGCCATTGTCAATTGCGTCTCAGGTTTACTTCTGAAGCGATGGCACACGGCAAGAAAATGTTAAGGATTTATAACTCAAATATCTCAGAATTTGGGGAGACTTTGTAGAAGAATAATAATAATTATGGGATTTTCCTGAGCACTTCTAGGTGTAATTTCAAGATTTTTTTTGTAGTAAATTAGTGCAAAAATCTTTGACAAAAGGTAGAGACTCCTGAAGGAGTCATATTCTTGATCAGCATCAATAGACGAGTCGATTTATCCATCTCCAGTGGAAAAATAAATTTTCAAAAATATTTTAAGGGATAAAGTCTAATACAATCTTTAATAAAATATCTAAAAGCAATTTTACTGATTGATAATCTTCGACAATTTGTATAAACTCACAAGAACTAAGCTATGAGTTTGTTTAAAAAATATATACATATATAAAGAATTTGTTATTATTTGTCTTATAATATACTCTCTCTCCCTTTATAAAAAATTTCGCTAAAATACAGCGCTTAATTATATTTGTTTTTTACTATAAAGTCTGGCACACTATAGAACAAATATTGTTCTTGCTGTGCACATGCCACACACTTGAGTCACACTTTTAAGATTCGAATTAGAACGCACGCAAAAAATATATGTATATATAGCAACAAAAAAATAAATATACACTTTGTTTATAAACAAATGGAGTCACTGGAGAGATGCAAACAAATTATCTCAGCGGCGTAAAAAAAGAGAGCATGAAGCGCGAAATTGTGTCACTGTGTCATGTTTGGTTTTCGAAATGGCAACAAAGAGTTCGAGTTCGAGTTCGAGTTTGGGAAAATACGCACAAAGTGGGGTAAATAATTTGGTTTTTATTATTATTGCCACTTTTTTGTTGTTGCATTTTTTAACCCCATAAATCCTTCACAAAGATACGGACTCACCAGCATTTGGGGAGCAGCGATTAACCCAGTTACAGACTTGATTTTCACTCTGGACTGTATTTGGATTTATTTATGAGTTTTGTTGTTGTTGTTGTACTTTTCACGATCCGCTCGGAAAGGCGCTCGGTTATCAACTAAGCGGCGACGTGAGCTTCAACTCGAGGAGAGGAAAAATATTGAAAAGTTTAAAATCGGTAACAATAAACAATAAAGAACGCACAAAGAGGCGGAACACAACAAAAGCGCTGCCTATATGGACAGCTGCGGTCAGAGTGTCAGAGTTTTAGCCTCAACTCGAGCAGAAATAATAATACTTGATAATATTTAAATTTATATGTTATTTACAATTTGTTTTACTTTATTTTTTTGGTTTGAAAGTTCCGCCAAAATGGAAGGTGTTTTATTTTCTGGCAACTCCTTGATGGGTTGGCAGCTCTATTACGGCCACCGTGACTGTGCGCAATCGCAGCCACATTCAACGGGCAAACAATGCGAAAATATATAAATAATGTAAAATTTTTCATCCTCCCGAGGGGTTTATGGAACTGAGCTTATTTTGAATCGAGTAATCTTGGGGCAGGTCACTACACCCCACGCGGTGGCTTATCCATCAAGTGTTGCGGTGGTTTTCTTTGCAGATATCGTATGGAATAATGCAAAATAAAATGGGATACGTAGTTTAAAGTACTCTTAAAATATGTAATAACCCCTGTCCTATGTCCTTAACAATTAAGAAAATATTAAATATAATCACAACGATAGTGATAGGGTTTCCTGCCCTTCACTATCTTTAATATAAGAGATATACAGCTTAGCTAATTCTTAACCCAATAAATTGAAAACATTTTAGTAGCAGATATCGTATTAAATTATGATTTGTGGGGCTTATCATTATATTCCTATATTTATATTTATTTCTTTGGATATTCATTAATTCTCCATTGCAAATATCGTATAACATAGCACAACATTAGTACAGTTGTCTCCACTAATACGATAGTCATAGAGTGTCTCCTTAAAAAAGCTAATGCGATAGTGATAGAGTTCCCCTCCAATTAATTAACATATAGAGTGCTAACGATGCCTAGGACTATCGATATTAATCAAGGTTATCAAAAAGGGACCGACAATTTTCCCTTTCTACCGGAATCGTCAGCGAGTGAACACGTGTGCTCTCCTTAAAAAAAAAAGAAAAAACCTGAAAAAACTGTGAAAGTGATTTTCCTCGAAAATAACTCTTTCGAAGTGTGCTATAAAAGAAAACCAGCAATATCTCTTGAATCGGCGCGGAACAAATTAATTGAGCTTTAACAAAAACAAAATCTGATCAGCGGAAAATAAGAAAATTAAGAATTAACCTTAACAAAGCGAAAAGAAAAGCTTCCCGTTGAAGAAAGAGGTAAGTACAAACAACGAGAAGTGTGGAAAACCCAAAAAATGTGAATATTTCTGCCGTAAAAGTTTAATTTAATTGCAAACGAAACGTAGTGCAGTTTTGTTGAAGTGAAACTTGTAAACGAAAAAATTGTTGTAGTTGTGCAAAGCGAAAATCAAAATGGCGTCCTCCAAAATGGCACAGTCATGCAGCATATTTTTTCGGGTAAAATAATTTTAACAGGCTTTAAGCTGAAAACAAAATGGCGGCCAAGAAAAAAAAAAAATCTTAATGAGGAAATAATAATGATGAAAAGTTAATAATACTGAAGAAAGAATAATAGTAAAACGACAATAATAATTAAAAAATATAATACAGAAATAATAAGAATACAGCAACAATGATAGAATTGTAAGAACTAAAATGAATTTAGGCGAAATGTAGCCGAAGGTTTTATACCCTTCTTCTTTTACAATTTGAAATCAATCAGAGATTTCTTTGATGGTTCTTATTGAGTTACCAAATAAATTAAACTTGAATTAATTTAATAAACAGAAATGAGAAATAAGAGCATATTTTCCACACCAACTACGAAATAATTTAACTAATTATTAACAAAAGAAAGCCATATCTTCTTATTTCCCCTGAAGATTATCGCAAATAGCGCAGCTTTGCAAGATGTATCGTGTAAAGGAAACTCAGAAGAAAACCTGGGTAAGTCCTTCCAACCCATGAAAAGCGATTTTCTTTAAAATTCTTTCCCCTGCAGACCAACAAGAGCTTTTACGATCACCAGAAGGGCAATACTTTGAACGTATCGACCAAGAAGGACAACCCAGAGCCGAAGTTCTTCCAAGGGCGTAAGTCCCCCCAGGGGCAGAAGACCAACCAAGAGCCCAAGGTCAACCAAGGGCCGAAGAGCAACCTCAAGCCCGAGTGGTACCAAGATCAAAACAAGAACAACATCAACGGTCAGAAGAACCACCAGTGGCAGACCGCCAATAAGAACCAGAAGTTCAAGCATTTTAACCAAGGAGCCAAGGGCTATGAAGGCACCAAGTCGCAGCAGGTCCCCAACTTCTTCCAAAAGCCCAGGATCTACCCGGGGCAGGAGGCATTTGGGAAGCCGATGAAGTACAAGGACTACAAGGTGCCCGAGATCAGTGTGAGCGAGCTGTGCCGCACTTTGACCGGCCTGAAGGCCATGGAGGATGCCAAGAACAACGGCTCCAACGACAACGCCGGCCAGGCCAACAACCAGAAGAGCGGCCAGCCGCAGGTCAACGAACCCTTCTTTGCCAGCAACCTGGAGTACTATCCGCATCTGCCGCAGGTCTACTATTCCGAGGAATACCAGACCTTTGCCGAGCTGAAGGCCATGGTGTGCAAGGGGGATCTCACCCAGGTGAAGCCGCCGGTGAACAACAACTATCATTTCGTCAGCGAGTGGCGTGAGGCCAACCAGACGCCCGAGCAGCGTCAGGCTTACCTGCGCAATCAGCGGGCTCTGACCGCCCAGCGCATCGGGCGTCACGAGCGCTTGAAGCAGGAGCAGGAGAAGCAGCAGGAGCAGCAGGAGCAGGAGAAGCAGGAGCAGGATGCTTCGGAGTCCAATGCCACTGGCGCTGACTTCAAGCAGGCCAAAGCCTCGGGCCGGGGTCCAGTTTATGATTGGTTTGAAACCTCCAAGAAAATGGACCGCCAGCGTAAGTTTTGCCTGCAGCAGGCAGAGCTCTACATGCAGGATCAGCGCGGAATGGAGTCGGAGGTTCATCGCCAGAAGTTGCAGAAGGATCAGAAGAAGCAGCAGCAGCAGCAGGAGAAGGAGCGTGAGAAGCAGCTCTACGCTGGCTTTGCCAAGGACCAGAAGGAGCTTAAGGCACGCCGTCAGAAGCAGAAGGAGGAGAAGGGCCAGCAGAAGCTGAAGACGATCGAGGAGCGTGAGGAAACGGACAAGGAGCAGCAGCAGGAGTTCAAGACTTGCATTCAGAAGCAGAAGAAGGCCATGGCGTTTGTGGCTCAGCTGCAAATGGAGTTCGAGGAGCAAAAGCAGGAGAAGGAGGAGGCCAAGGCTCGCCGCCAGTCGCAGCAGAAGGAGGAGCGGGCCAAGACCGGCCAGCGCGTGGGTCCGGAGACCCGCCTGTACTTCGGGCAGCGTCAATATGACTTCTCTTTTGCCTCCAAGTATGCGGGCCGGGTCACCGCCGAACAATTGTCCAAAATGCCGACTATGCCGGCTGTTCCCTGTGCCCCGTTGCCATCGCAACTGCCGCAGCCGATGGCCTCGATGTTCAATGGCGGAACCCCCTCGGGAACCGGATACGGAACTGGAAATGACACCGGAAACGGATGCAAGTACCCCGAGCAGGGCTATGCCGGAGCCTCAACTTCCTCTTTCTACCCAAAGTAAAGGATTTACTTGACACAATTCGATGATTGATGAAATATTAATCATTTATATGAAACATATTAATATTGAACTGCCTGGATGAGCTGTGATTTCGTTTACTTTCAGTATTATGTACACTTGAGCATGAAACAAAAGCAAACACCTTGAGAAACAAAATAGATACATACATTTCAGAATATTTCAATATATTGAGGTATTTCATACAATCATACAAGATATATTCAATATATTGGGGTATTTTATATAATCATGCAAGCATACATTTGTAATAAAATAATATAAACCATTTGGGCGACTTTTCATATAGTTATTGTTTAATATTTAGCTTTGGAGGGATTATTATTTAAAGCTACATTGTCTCATTACCATGACCATTCGCTTATGTGTTATTATATACATATATTGGTAGGATTTATTATTAATTATAGCTTACCATGATAATTCTCTTGTGTGTTATTATATACATATATGCAAGTCACTATTTAATTCAATTTAAGTGTTACCGCACCCTTTCGTATTTTAAGTGTTACCATGCCCCTTCTAATGATTTAATTCCAGTGTTCTATCACTGCTATTTTCTCATGGAGATTTTCAGAAAACCATATCATATAAGCTGCCCACTCCCGATGTTATTTGACTTTGGGTCGGGTTTGGGGAGACTCTCCACGTTCGGCAATTGAGTTTATGGCCTGAAGAGGGCTCGTTCCAGCTATGTGTTCTTGGCTGGCCAATTCCAGTTAGCCAATTGACAATCGGCATTTGGTTCAAGACTTGAACTTCAAGTTTAATGCACTTTTTGCGCAGCAGCAAATTCGCGACTATCGCAATCTGACTTTGGCGGCATGCCGCCATCCACAAAATGAAATAAAACCAAATAAAAATCGCAAAAAAAGCGAAGAATATAAGAAACAGCGCCAGATACGAGTGCGACATGGAAAGCCAAGTAAACATATTGTTGCTACTTGAGATTTGACACAATTCGAGGACTGCCATAGACAAAGTTGCGGTTGCAGTCGATCTAAGAATTACCTAAGTCGTTAATCGTAGGGGTTTCTTTACGAAAAATATATTTATGTGATTTTAAATTAACCAAAAATGTGTCTAGAAGTATGATGCATGAAGATAAACAAAGCAATTTTAATTTAATTATGCGCGGCATACTTTTAGGAGATATTAATATATATAGAATATATATATAGAACATTAAAATTATTTTATGAAAAGAAAATTATTTAGTTTTCCTTGACAGCATTCGAGTCGCTAATTAAAATATTTCCAGGCTTTTATGACTGATATATCAACTTAACTTTAATATTTTAAATTATAATAATAAGTAGCACACTTTTATATGTATTTTTAAGAGATTTCCTATTACTTAGAACTCCTTAATACTTGTTATTTAATATTATTCGATTTTTAAAGGTTCGAAAACTTGTATTTCCTGGTCAAGTTGCTTGCTGTCCTGTGTTGCAATGTTTATCTATTGAGGTATGCCTTCTTCAGATAGGATTGTCTTGCGAATCAGTGTTTACCCAGATTGTTCCTATATATATATATGTATATATATATATATATTATTGCTAGTGGTCGGTCGAAGAGTTATGCGAGCACTGGAAGTGTGTGAAGGTTTTGTATTTGCCTGCTTAGGGCTCTTCAAACAAACAGATTGCGAACGTAACGCCTGGGGAATCGTCGTAGGTCACACTGTCTGTTAGATTACGATAATCGATGGTCGATAATCGCATTTTCCAGAACGTTCTTAATGAATTTGAACTATTTTCATAAATATAAAAACTTTTTAAAATGTATTTCTAAACAAGAAATTACTATTTTTGAGTTTAAGTACAATTAAGTTCGATATAACTTTATTTCTTGCCTTCACAAGGCCCCTTCTAAGTCTTCCAAATTATATAGATACTTGATCTTTGACCCCAAGTGTTTCGATTCCCACAATGAAATGGCGTATCTCCTGTGCCGATTTCCGTTTGGCCTCGCTTCCAGAGCTCCAGAGCTCCAGAGCTTGAGGTTCCAGAGCTCCAAGATAACCCACAGTGACCTCCAATTATGGAGCTCCAGCGCCGCCCCTCGGAAACAGAAACCGAGACCGAAACGGAATCTTAAACACGGAGACGCGCGATGCAGATACGGGTCCCAGGTCCAGATCCTCGATGTATTGCATCTCCACCATTGTCATGGCCACTTAATTGCTATTAAATTTAGAAATCGCACACTTTGTATAGTTCAATGCGTCATTTGAGATTAGTGTGAAACGCAAGACATGTACACAGAACAAAAAACTAAGCTAAATCTGGGAATTAAATATTAGATTCTATAAAGGAGAACTATTCAGTGGCGTCAGGTATTAACCACAAGTTAAGTTAAGTTTGGTTTGTTGCTTAATTTCTCTTAACATTTGAACTAGTTGATGTTAAACAAATAACTAAGCACTTCCTTTTGCTTTGTGTATTAATATTAATAATCACAGAAGCTGGGGTCAAGACCGATGTCCAACTGTAGTGTGATCTGGCAGACGCATGGGGAACTAATTAGACGGCGGCCAGACGCGATCCCAGATCAGGCAAATATATATACTATAGCGCCTCCATTGTTGTCAAGTTCGATCCGGATTTGCGTATAGTTTGGCGAGCCCTGAGTCATCGTCAGTCACGACTTACGCAAGTTCTACAGGTTTATCGGTATCACGTAGTGGCGCTTCTTACAAGCAATATATAGTATATCGGACTATATAGCACGATCCGGCTGGCGAAAGATGACGCAATGCCCGGGATCGAATATACTATGTATATATATATGGAAGATTATAGTATATAGTAAGTACATGCAGGCGGCTGCAAATCAAAACAAAGACATTGCACTCCGCGATGTTTGTTTTCCAAGATCTGTCATCTAATGCTTATCGGCCTGCAGGAGTGATATATCGCATTGGAAATCACAGGTCAGGGCCAGGGGTACCAGCTTGGGTATTTCCAAGCCGGGTATTTCGCATATACAAGAGGCCAAACCTCAGGGAAATCCCTTACAAGCCAACTCCTTCGATCCCTGTGGGATTTTCTGGAGGCTCAATTAACGCCAATTAAACCCAATTAGGCTCACGATCGATTAGATTGATATTATTCCCCCCTCTCGCGTGATTAGATTAAGATTCAACCACGTGCTGGATTTTGTAATCGGGGAGTTAAGTATTTCATGGAGGTTCTGTCACAGGTGCAACTGATCGATCAACTGCCTCGAGTCTCGAGTCTCGCAGCTCCAGTTCCGCTTTCTATTTGATATTATAATATACATTATAATTCAATTGTGATATGTCGAGTACAAGTGCCAGCAGAAGTATGTTTAATCGGAATCTGTTCGGCGGATTCAGACGCATTTATCATTTACTTAGACCAATGACAGCGCCACTAGTGCACTGGTATATGTCCCATTCCCGGGTCTATATATAAACACCTATTTATTTATTATTAATTATATTGTTTCATATGTACAGATGTACAGATTTATTCGGGGTATGCGGACCACGTCGGTGGTGGCGTGCGGCATGCGAGAGGAGATCGCTTTGGATCGGTACGACGCAGGTGTATTGATGCAGGCCAGGGGCTAGGAAGAACTAGGGGACCTACGGTTAAATATATATTAAAATGTTACCAAAATTAAGTCCTTAATTAACCGTAGGACGGGAAATCCTTTCGCAGAGGCAAGTCACTTTTTAATAGTAACCATAGCTCTCTGAGACTCTCACTAAAAGAACGAGAGACTTTCTCTGGTTCGCTACTGAATGTAACAAGATGCTCTCTTTGAGCAGAATAACTACTTGTTATCTCCGCTGTAATAGGAGAAGATACCTGTCAAGCTCTCTCACACCACAGCTTTATAAACTCTCTCAGAGCGCAATAGAGAAACGAAAAACTCTCTCTCGTTTGCTACTAAGTGTAACAAGATTTTCTCCCCCTTCGGCTCTTTGCACCCCGTACATTAAAGAACACTTAAAAGGTTTTGCTTCTCTCTTGGAGCATAATAATTATTTGTTATCTCCACTGTAATAGGAGAGCAAACCTATCAAGCTCTCTCACACTAGAGAGCAACTCGCAGAGCACTCTCCCCAGAGCACTCTCCCCAGAGCACTCTCTCCAGAGCACTCTCTACAGAGCACTCTCTCCAGAGCACTCTCTCCCGAGCACTCTCTACAGAGCACTCTCTCCAGAGCACTCTCTCGCAGAGCACTCTCTCCAGAGCACTCTCTCAAAAGCACTCTCGCAGAGAGCCACTCTCTCGTTCGCTACCAAGTCGTCACACGTTTCCTAACGATGTAACCCAGGTAATATCAATGCCACCCCCTTTGGCAAGCCCACCTGCGAGCCCCTGTGGCCGCGTATATATGGGTGCTGCTAACATATAATCCCGTACCCTCGATAGAGATATGGTCTGGCAAATATCTCTGTGAGTAGTATGCAGTGCAGCCCGAGTGCCGTCGGCGGCGGCTTCGGCTTCGACTTCGACTGCGGCGCAGGCAGCGGGCGCACCTGATAAGGGCTTATATTTAGAGGAGTCCGCTGGCGGGGCCACAGTTTCCCAGACGAAGCAGCCGCCGCCAGAGCAGGTGTCCCGCCCCCAGGTCCAAAATCGAACGAGAGAGAGAGAGCGAGAGTGTGTGCGTGACAGAGAGAGTGAGAGCCAGGACCCGCAGCAGCTGGACGACATGAAGCTGGAAGAGAAGAGCCGCAGCCAGGACCCGCCCAAGTACCTCAACGAGGACTTCTTCAAGGCGGCCCTGGAGGATGGCCTGAGGGACATGCGCGTGGACATCAAGAAGATCATCTTCGCCGAGAGCAGCGGCGGCGGTGGCGAGAACTACTGCAGCAAGATCTACAGGGCCAAGGCTCTCTACAGGAGCAGCAAGCGCCAGCTGGACGAGGAGCTGGCCCTGATTGTCAAGAGCATCGCCATCACGCCGGCCACACAGTTCCTCGAGGAGCTGGCGGTGTATCTGCGCGAGAAGATCTTCTACTTCGATGTCCTCGGCAAGCTGGAGGTCCTCATTGGCGACGGCTCCAAGTTCGGTGCCAAGTGCCTCTACACCACCCGCGAGCCCATCCAGACGATCGTCTTCGACGACCTCACCCAGTACGGCTACAAGCTGGCCAGCCGGCAGAGCGGCCTCAACGAGGAGCACTGCGTGGTGATACTGAAGAAGCTGGGCAAGTTCCATGCCAGCTCCATGCTGCTGGCCGAGAAGGTGAGTTCACAATCCCCCAATTTAATTTATTTTTCTTTTCGAAAGAGAGTTTTTTTTGCCTAAGAATAGCTTAAGTTGTGATAGATCTTAGGGATAATTTAGTTTCTATTTTCGTAATTTATTTAATGTATTTTAAGCAGCAAAGAGAAAGCTAGAAATTAACATACCGTTTAATATTTTATCATTATTTTATAAAATTACCTTTGAAAAGGGTTTTTTGACCTTTAATATTTTTATTTAACCTTTTTTTATTAGCCTCCATTAAGATATATTTATCAAAGTTCTTTGACTATTTAAATATCTAACAAAAAAGGTCTATAATGCAAGTTTTTAGTATGGAAAAAGTTCAGTTTTTGTTTTCTAAATTTCCAAATTTAAATAAAGAAAACTATGCTCATTATATAATTCACAAAAAATTCAACTAAATAACAGATTTATCATCTTATCTAAACAAATATTCTTAAATTCTTAGTATAATTTTATATCTTAAAAAGAAATCTAAAAAATCATGTTTAAAACAAACACCAAATCGAACTTTGGTCTTCTCTGGCGTTCAATGACTTTAAAATCAACGAAAACCTCAAAAGTTAAGCGGAAATGGAATAGCAAAGGTCGAAAATAAATTCAAGAATATAAGAAATATATATAAATATATATATTAGAATATACCAGCTTAATCCAGACACAAATGCAATCTCTTAGTCGTGGGTTTTTTTCTGAAATAATTCAAAAAGAAATTAAAAAGAAAACACATCACCTTATAAATTTGATCACGAGACTTGCTGTTTTATATACAAATATAAGAAAGTAAATTAAAGCGTATATAAAAAATGCAGATAATAAATTCGTTAAATCGCAATTTCACTTAGAATATTTTCATTAAACGCAATATACAATGCATTATCAAAATCAAATGATTTAGTCAACTTTATTAAATACATTATTAATGCAAAATGTATGTAACATTTTAATTCACAAAAGTCTCTCATGATTTTCCCACTTATTATACAATTTTTACAGTCTGTATTTTGCATTGGCTTTTATCAACAATTTAAATAAAATTTAAACAAATGGCAAAGTACAAATGATGAATGCAGCTGTTTGTTGTCTATCAGGCACAGGGATTTTTTGCTGACAAAGTACCGACGTCAACGTGTTGCTAAAGTGTATTTTTTTCATGTTCTAGAAATTGTTAGAAACAAATGTATATTATTATCAGATTTTATTTAAAATATTAGACTTCGTAGTGCAAAGTTGCAATAAGTTTACTTTTCCTTTTTAAATGTAAAAGAAATGAATTTGTAAGTTCAATTTATAAGCTAAACATGTGTAATTATTAATTATTCTGAATTTACTTTAAAATTTATTCTTTTTGGCTTTAAATAATTTATTTAAATTAATTAACATTAAAATATTAATTATTTAGTTATGCTTTTAATTATTTTAGGTATTTCTTTTAGAATTAAACCCGTTTATAAACCTAAATTACATATATAAGCTATAAGTTTGATTTTTAAAGAATTTTGAAATATTTATTTTATAAGTGAAAGTCTTGTTTATTTTTTTCCCCCGTTTTCCTTTCTTCCTCTGAACTTTTCCATCCCAAAAGCAAATGTCAAATCAAAATCAGAAATGGGTTAATATCGATTCCTGTTTCCTATTTTCATTTAATATTTATTTTATTGGCAATTGGAACATCTGAATCTGTGTGCTTGCAGGAGCCGAGCGTGCGGGAGCACTTCACCAGCGGCATGCTGGACGAGAACTACATCAGGACCAACGAGCGCTTCATCACCTTCATGACCCTCCAGTGCCGCACCCTGGCCAGCGTGGTGGCCAAGTGGCCCGGCTACGAGCTGCTGGCGGAGAAGCTGCACCGCCACTGCGACGACATCAAGGAGAACCTGGTGATGACCGGCCGACCCCTGCCAGGCGAGATCACCGTGCTGAACCACGGCGATCTCTGGGTGAATAACTTTATGTACAAATACGACGATGATCAGCCCACCAGGCCCATTGATGCCATATTCGTGAGTCTTGCTATATATAGTTTATAAACAAGTGTTTAAAGGAGATATTTCTCTCGGCAGGTGGACTTCCAGAACAGCTTCTTCGGCAGCCCGGGCTGCGACATCAACTTCTTCCTGAACAGCAGCGTCCAGCTGGACGTGCTCATCCACCGGCGGGAGTTCCTCATCCAGACCTATTACGCCTCGCTCCGCGAGAGCCTCGAGAGGATGCACTCGACCTTCGTGCCCAGCTATGCGGACATTCAGCAGGAGATCCGCGCCCGGGAGCTGTATGGCTTCTTCTCCTCGTACGCCTTCCTGCCGATGGTCACCATGAAGAAGGAGGACTCGTATGACATCAGCATCGAGGCCCTGACGGATCAGGACTTTGCCAAGAAGAAGGTCCAGCTGATGTTCTCCTCCAATCCCCGCACCACGGACACCCTGCGCTATGCCCTGCGCCGCTTCGATGAGCTGGGCATCTTCGATTGATGGGGATAATGATGAACCCTGAGGAGGAGGAGTCCTGGGCAGGTCCTGGCCAAGTCCTGGACAAGTCCTGGCCTCGTCCTGTCTTCGTTGCATAGTCTTATTACTGCTTTCTTTCGCTATGGTTTTTTTTTTGTTTTTGTTTTTTAACCGTACTTAGATTTAAGCCCACTCTATACATTAAATATTATATCTATTCGTAAATAATAAAAGGAAGCTGCCTATTTCGGGGTTGAGCTTTTACAAAAGACACTCTAATAGTTTTTAAGGCGTTTTCTTTTTTTCTTTATCTTATAATGTCTCGAAAAACAAAACGAAAATTTCAATTGGCAAGAATGTATGTCGATCGATCGACATCGACATCTGGAAATATTATTTATATATTATTTCAATGTCAATATATTGAAAATAATCGAAATTTGTTATTATTTATTTGTGTTGTTTTGCAAATTATATTTCTTCGATTACGTTAAGTTCTCGCACATATGTACATATATATATACTTATACATATATATATCTCAACTTCTGTGTTCTTTCTGGCTTATATTTTATTTTATGCATTTGTAGTCCCAAAAATTACGTATACGCACTGGTGTATTTATGCCTTTGTAAGGGTATTACAATTTTAGTTAGAAGTTTGAAACACTGTGAAGGAGTCATTTCCGACCCTATAAACCATATATATTCTTGATCAGCATCGACAGCCGAGTCGATCTAGCTATGTCCCACAAAAATTTATTTTTTTTCAAAATTTTGAAAATTTTATAAGGGGTTACATCATTAAAATTGTCAAAAATTGATGAAAATTTAAATTTGTTAAAAATCTAAATTAAGTATGCAGATTTTTTATCTTAGTAAAGACTGGCATGGGAACGCTTTCCGAATTCAAATTAATGTATTTTTGGCTGAGTTGTGATATATTTAATCTTGGCTTTGTCGATAAAAATGGCACATAAAAATACCGATAAATACCGATTCAAAAAATGGTATTTACAATAAGTCAGAAGCGTTTAACACAATGAAGAAGCCATTTCCGACCCTATAAACCATATATATTCTTGATCAGCATCAAAAACTGAATCGATCTAGCCATCTCCGGCAAAAAACAATTTTTTTCAAAAATTTTTAATTTTTGAAAAAAAGGAAAGGGGTCATTAAAATTGCCAAAAATTGGCAAAATTTTCAATTTTAAATGAAGTATGCAGATTTGTTAACCTATTAAAAACTAACATAGAACTGCTTTCCGAATAGAAATTAAAGCTTTTTTGGCTGAGTTGTGATATATTTAATCTTGGCTTTGGCATATAAAAATATCGATAAATATCGATTCAAAAATTGGTATTAAAAAGTATCAGTCAGGAGCCTGTAATGATATCGAAAATTTCCCACAACTCAATTTCAAACTGCAAAAGTGTTTAAACTTCTTGCCGAATATTAAAAATGTTTCCTTTCTTGTTTTTCCTAAAAATAAACAATAAATGAAAATGAGAAAAATGAATAAATAAAACAGGATATATATTTATTTAAATGTATACGTATTACACTCGGTTACGGTTTTATTTGTGACTTAATTTTGTGTAAAATATAACCTAAGCATCTATAAATTAAGCATTTTTAGAACTACTAATAAATATTACAAAAAAAATAGCTAGATTATAAGTAAAATTAACTAAAACTCCCAGGTGGACAGCCACTTGAGGTTGTGCATCGTAGAGTTGGGCTCATTGGCCAGCGGACCGCTCATGCCATAGGCCAGGGGCGAGAATTGGACAAAGCTATAGACCAGAATGGATAGAACCACGCCCAGGATCAGGTGCTGGATCCACTTGGGGAGGACGCGCATCAGATAGTTGAACATGACACCTGGCAAAGGATACTTTAGATGCGTTCTCATTCGGATGCAATAAATATACACTAAGCTTACCAGTGAGCAGGGAGTTGAAGATCAGTGCCGGAAAGTAGTGATGGAAGTAGAGCACTCGCCCCATGGCCCAGAAGGGCAGGTAGTGGAGCACCCAGCCCACAAACAGCCAGGCGCCCGCCTGCAAGGACATGGCTGGCGAGGGGGAATCCCCATTGGCACTCCTTTCCAGCTCGTGGTCCTGCTCCAACTGCTCCTGTTGCTCCTTCTTGAGCCTCTGCTCCAGCGAGGGACAGCAGCTGCAGAGTTCCGCCGTCGAGGGCTCACTGTCCTCGCCCTGGGCCACAGCCTGGCAATCGCCTTCGGAGTGCTGCAGCTCGTACTGGAGGATTCCGGCCTGGTACTGTTCCAGGCCAGCTTGCCGCCGCTTCAGGACCGCATTGTACAGGAAGACAGCCACGAAGAGGGCCAGGAAGACCAGGTTGCTCCACCAGATCACCGGATTGCCCAGCAAGTAGATGCGATAAATGTTGCCCGAAAAGAACTGACCCTGCGGGGAGATCGAAAAGGTTTACAAATCTATTGAAAATAATTTATATTATCAAGAGATTACCCTGTAATTGATGGGCCACTGCCAGGGTCGGCTGGTCACCTCGCCCTCCTTGGGCTTCAGTCCCGCGTTGCCCTGCAGCATGACGGCATGCGATTCCAGGAAGCGTGCAAAGAAGCCCGGTGCATAGATACTAAAACTGACACTGGGCACTGTCCAAAAATTAATAAAAAAATATATTATTGAGTGAAAGTGAAAGGAATACAAGTGATATTCACAACGTATCAACTTTGTTACTCACACAACTTGTGCTCGTTGTCCTCGATGTTCCACTGGCCGTTCTTGTCGCGCACATTGAGGTTGCAGGACACCTCCTGCTGCTCGAATCCCCACTTGGGCAGCTGCTTTCCACTGGAGGTCAGGACGCAGTTCTGCAGCAGGTGGACCAAGCGCAGGCGGGAGGTCACCGTGTGCACCGTCTCGTTGACCTTGCCGCCCACAACCATTACGCGCCACACATCGTTGGCATCACCGGCTCCATTCTAAGGGAGAAATTGGGAAAGATAGGATCTTGTTTAAAGAAATTTATAGATATAAATAAAAAAAAAAAAACAGGGAAAGTATTGATATTTTTACCATAAAATAGGGTATTGTAATATTATTTGGAACCTTGTAAAGCTGTGAAGGCGTCATTTCCGACCCTATAAACCATATATATTCTTGATCAGCATCAATAGGAGAATCGATTTAGCTATGTCCCACAAAAATGTATTTTTTTCAAAATTTTGAAAATTTTATAAGGGGTTACATCATTAAAATTTTCAAAAATTGATAAAAATTCAAATTTTTTAAATTTCTGAACTGAGTATGCAGATTTATAAACCCAATAAAAACTAACATAGAACTGCTTTCCGAATTGAAAATAATGCATTTTTGGCTGAGTTATGAGTTTCCAAAACTTCAAGTTTTCGTAAAAATTAATCGATTAATTATCGATTTAAAAACTGCAAATATTTTAAGCTTAGTTATGATTTTAGTTCCGATTTAATACTACGGTCTCCAAAAGTTTGTTTCCTATCTTGTTTTATATGTATTCATATAAAAATGTTGCAGTTAAATACGATCTTTTATCGATTTTTAAAACTTCGATAAATTAAACTTGTGATAATACACAATATATTGTATCCGTAAATCAAATAAAACTTTTCCTTGCGTTAATACTCACCTCGCCGTAGCCCGTGACCTGTAGATGCTTCTTGGTCATCGGAGCCGGTTCGCCGTGGGAATGGAGATTCCTCTTGGTCGCCACATGCTCCAGCCGGACGAGATCCCCGTGCCGGAGCAAGTGCAGCTTGTCCTTGGGCACTCGCTGCTTGTTGTGCGGCTTAATGAGCCACTTGTTGTTCTCGTCCTTGTGGGTATAGGTGGTGATCTGAAATCCGATCGTTGATTACATATTTGCAGCCTTTTATGTATATGAATCACTAATCACCTGCTGCTGCCTGGCTCCTGATCCCTTGGGATACAGATGATGATGCGAATGGAGGTAGCCGCCGCCCGTCTTGTGGTTCTTGATGGTCACCACAGACCCGTAGGCCACGTCCCGCGGCATGCTGGCATTGTACAGGGAGTTGCCGATGAGCCGGGACTGGAAGGCGGAGCTGTAGAAGCCGTCGCCATTGCCACTCCGATTCAGGACACTCAGGTGGATGTAGAAGAACAGTGTGTACAGGAGGATGGGCCACACAATGAGGGCAATGGCCCGGCAGGCCACCTGCTTCACTGTCTCCCAAATGGGCTGGCCCAGGTCGCCCAGTATGAGCCACAGCTCGGTGGCCGTGTGCAAGCCCACCAGAAGGACCACAAACAGACCCACAAACTTCACGCTGATCGTGCAGGACAACATGGTGCCGGTGAGGAAGAGCCAGAACCACCAGCGCAGGGAGTAGGAACCGCCCGAGGCGGTGCTCCGCGAGATCTTCACCATGCCCCAGACGGAGGCCATCATGAAGAATAGCAGGATGGGATCTAGGAGGATGTACTGGTTGAGGGTGAGGAGGCCCACATCTGCAAGAGGAGGGGGTAGGGATTAAATAATTTAAAAATATTATTACAAGTATTAAAAAATTACCAAATATTAAATAGGCTGCTGAGAGCAGGGCTGCCTCGTGGGAGCGCGTTAGATCGTAGACAGTGTCGAAGCCCATGGGCATTATCAGAGCACCCAGAGTGGTGCAGAACTGCAGGGATTTCATTTAAATTAAATTAGTTAAATATTACGTAAAATTAAATATATTTAATATTTTAATATATATATTAAACTCACATATCGCATGCCCTGGTAACGTGTCTCATTGTACTTGTCGCCAGGTTTTTCGAAAGGAAACGTTCCATTATAACCCGTCAAATAGCCAGAGAGTCCAATAAGCATCTTAAAAAAGTGAGGAAATAGTGTTAAATATATCCTGATGATATCTATATAATATCCATAATAATTGAAACATGTTTGCTTTAAAATAATGACATTAAAAATGCGCCTTTACATTTAATGTTTTTAATGAAAATCTTTAAATGTAGAAAAATATATTTCAAATATTTTAAAGACATATATAAACTTTAAAGTTTTCTTTAACAATTATTGAAATATAATTACTAAATTTAAAGCAAAGATTCGTAATTTTTCAAGCCAAAATATTAATTTTATAGTATTTTTCCAAGCTCTTACCTTGCCCAGCGGCGGATGGACGTCGAAGAAAAAGGTTCTGTTGATGTACCAACTGCCCATCTTGCCAAAGTGCGTCTCATCCCAGCTGTAAAATATATTTTAGTTAATTAATTTCTTAAATTAATTAATTGCCTACCATATGTGATCCGGTTCGGTAACCTTGTAGAAACGGGTGGCGAAGGTGATCAGGAAGACGGTGGCCAGCAGAAGCCACCAGTTCCTGGTAGGAGGAGAGAGATTCCCGGAATTGCAGTTGAAGTCTTTTGTTTTGATCGCCACGCTTCCCCACTTACCAGTTGGCCTCGTTGTGGCTCTTGGCCTTCTGCACTGGCGCCGCCGTGCTCCTGGCCAGATCCTTGGCCGAGCCGCGACGCGGACATTTGGGCGCCTTGACCACGCTGGCGGCCATGGTTCTAGCAACAATATTTGCTTATTTACTCGCTTGGAAATGGGGCATTGCACACGTCAACAGAGCTGGGTGAATGCGCTTTCTCTTTCGCCGCTCCGATCGCTTCGTTCCTTCTTACCAACTGAGTGGGGTTCGTCCGAAAACCGGTCTGCAGCGAGTTGGTCTTAACTGGGCTTTGCTTTGGGCCAAGACGCGAAGCTTCTGCTCAGCTGGCGGCTTATCGAGCCTATCGAGTTATCGATAAATCTCTTCGAAATCTGGACAAAAATCGTGGCACTATATACGAGAATTGGTGGCGCCTCTAAGCGGCAACTAGCGGAGTGTCTTTTGATATCAGCCCGAAAATATGCCATATTTTTAAAAACATTGAAAGTAATATTTACAAAAATAAATAAATAATTAAATAACTTTATTTAATACGTCAAGGTGTTGGCAACAACTGGAACATGTGATATTTTATAGGGAATTTAAACAATATGCTATAAATTGATTTTACAAGCTTTCTTATTAGATTTGATTGCTAATATAAATATTTAAAATTCTTGAACATTCATTATTAACACTTTATAACACTTTAAATTTTATTTACAACTATTTAACTATCATTTTATATATCAAAATACAACATTTTTTTCTAAAACTCAATGGGGCAAAACTAAATATTTATATTGCATTTTTATTTCTCATTATGATATTTACTTAATTAATTAAACCATGATAAGAATATTTACTTATTTATTGAATTATTATAATGATTTGAACTATGATTATAATAATAATTTATTGTTTAGAATGTCTGTAGAAATATTACCATAAATACATAAAAACACAACAATTTTAAGAACTTAAATCTTGCACTCTTAGATAGTTTTAGTATAATTTTATTTACAAACTTTATTAACATTTTACCTATTTAAAAATGTTCTTAAATTGATTTCAGATCTGTGAAATAAGTCATAAAAAATCCAGCCAAGAATTATGATCTCCGTAAGTAACCCGAGTTTATTCTTAATATTTCTCTCTTCTTTTTTTTTGCCATATTAAGAATTCGAAACGAAAAGAAAAGAGGCTGCTGCAAGTTCGGCCTTAACCGGTTTCTAGGCCGAAAATTAATGGCCAATTTGGTAAGCACTTCGTGGTGCATTTGTCTCTCAATTCGTTCTCTGTGTGTGCGCTGGGCATTTATTTCGGAAAATTGCCCCGGCCGCAGAGTTCTTAGCCGCATTTAACACCCGCAAATGGCCAGCGATTGGGGCTATTTTGGCCAAGAAGTGCTGGCTCTTAGCCGCGTTACCTGTTGGTTCTTGGCTTACCTGTTTGCTTGGCCACAGCCATTGGCCAGCTCGCTTTGAACCCCCCTTTTGCCGCTTTTCTATTCTTTTCACTAAGAGAATGTAACACTTATACTTATTTATAAAATACTCTTTATTTTTTTGGTATAAATATATTATTAAATATATTTTATTTCACATTTTTAAAAGTACATTTATTATCACATTTTTTAAGGTAAAAATATAATTAAAATACCAACACAAAGCCAAGTCTTGTGCATTCTCCAGTTTTTCTTTAAACAAAAGTCTATCCAAATTAATCAACAAAATTATAATTAATTCTTCTTTTACACTGCCTAGTAAATTTTGATTTAAATTACTAGATTTTCATATTTTCTCGCTGTGTAATAGTGAACAAGAACAACGGCAACGACAAAACAGCGATGAGGATGACGATAAAGCGTCAGGCTTGGCTTGGCTCAGAAATCGCTCTCTTGGGCCGCCCCCGGCCCCCGGGTCTTGGCTCTTCCCGCCGACCACTACTCTGTGGGCTCTGGGCCAAGTCCATGTCCAAGTCCGAGTCGGAGTCGGAGTCCAACTCCCAGAATTCGAGTCGAGGGGCAGTGCCGGCATTAATCGCTTTGATCTTGGCGCACAAGAGTTAATTGCACGCTTGCTGCACAGTTGCTTTTTGCCGCCGCCTGTGCCTGTGCTTCCTTAGCTTTTGTTGTTGTTGTTTTTTTGTGTTTTTGTTGTTGTTGTTTTAGCATGTTGCAGTTGCAGGTTGTTGTAGTTGTGTTTCGGCTTGTTGGCCAGCAATTTGTTGGATAGAAACGTTGCCGGCACGCGGTGTGGCAGCTTCAATCAAATTAATTGTAGCTCGGTTAAAACTCATGTTTTCCTGGGCATACTCTATATATATTTAGAGTATATATTTTAGTATTAAAATATTTGCTAAATATCAGAAATATATATATAATATATCATTATGTATTAAAGTTAAATTCTTTAAAATCGAATGGCTTTCAAAAGATTAAATTTCATTGAACAGCTCTAATCTCTTAAAATGTGGGATTTCCTTTGGAATATTCTTCTATGTTAAATGTTTTCCCCTTTAATTTTATATTTAACTTTATATATGTTTCATTTCCCTGAAGTATGATATTTTTAGGGCATAGACCAGTCCACCTTCTACCTCGTAACGATCCTTACCTTTCTCGTAGCGTTGTGTGACACTCTCAGGGTGGCTGGAAAAGGGCTAAAAAAAATCTTAACTAAAAAAATACCTGCATGAAAAACAAAGAGAGACTAAAAAAGAAAGGGGGGTAACACGCAGAGCCACAGGTGGAGGATTGGAGCTGCAGGAACACGAGGCGGAGGAGAAGCAGCTGGCTCCCAGGCGGCGTGGCAGCGTGGCTCAGGTGCGTTTGGGGGGGCCAGCAAAACGCTGGCAATCAACGCTGGAAGCTCTGTCATTAAGCATTTTTCCTTCTAATTGCCACTCGGCTTGGATCCAGAGACAATAGCAACAATTTAACCTTTTTGTTGCAATTAAATGGAGTCCCCTCCTTGGCTCCTTGGCATTCTCCTTGCTTCAACTTTCGCACAAGGATGGGTAATGCTCTCGGGGGGACGGGAGCCTATCACCACATCGTGAGAATCGTACATATACACTAGAAACACAGGATTATAAATATATATTTAATATATTGTTTACTAGGCATGTTAAATATAAATTTTTATACGCTAATTTTTGTGGGGTGTCGGAAATGGTTTGTTCATTGTGTTAAGCGCTTCTGACTTATTGTAAATACCATTTTTTGAATAGGTATTTTTATGTGCCATTTTTGTCGACAAATCATAGTTTAAATATATCACAACTCAGCCAAAAAAGCATTAATTTTAATTCGGAAAGCTGTTCTATGCAAGTTTTTTTTAGTTTAACAAATCTGCATACTCAGTTGAAAATCTAAAAAAATTCAATTTTTTGCCAATTTTTGAAAATTTAATGATGTAACCCCTTTCCTTTTTTTGAAAAAATGGAACATTTTTGAAAAATTTTGTTTTCGTCCGGAGACGGCTAGATCGATTCGCCTTTTGATGCTGATCAAGAATATATATGATTTATAGGGTCGGAAATGACTCCTTCACTGCGTTACAAGCTTCTGAATAAACGCAAAATACAATTTTTTAGTACATTTTTCGATATTTTCATATGAGTATTTTTTCGACAAATCAAGATTTAAAAATCGCATAACTCAGCCAAAAAGGCATTAATTTTAATTCGGAAAGCTGTTCTATGCAAGTTTTTAGTAGGTTAATAAATCTGCATACTCAGTTGAAAACCTAAAAAAATTTAATTTTTTGCCAATTTTTGAAAATTTTAATGATGTAACCCCTTTCCTTTTTTTGAAAAAATGGAACATTTTTGAAAAATTTTGTTTTCGTCCGGAGATGGCTAGATCGACTCGATTGTTGATGCTGATCAAGAATATATATGATTTATAGGGTCGGAAATGACTCCTTCACTGCGTTACAAGCTTCTGAATAAACGCAAAATACCATTTTTTAGTACATTTTTCGATATTTTCATATGAGTATTTTTTCGACAAATCAAGATTTAAAAATCTCATAACTAAGCCAAAAAAGCATTAATTTTAATTCGGAAAGCTGTTCTATGCAAGTTTTTAGTAGGTTAACAAATCTGCATACTCAGTTGGAAACCTAAAAAAATTTAATTTTTTGCCAATTTTTGAAAAATTTAATGATGTAACCCCTTTCCTTTTTTTGAAAAAATGGAACATTTTTGAAAAATTTTGTTTTCGTCCGGAGATGGCTAGATCGACTCGATTGTTGATGATGCTGATCAAGAATATATATGATTTATAGGGTCGGAAATGACTCCTTCACTGCGTTACAAGCTTCTGAATAAACGTAAAATACCATTTTTTAGTACATTTTTCGATATTTTCATATGAGTATTTTTTCGACAAATCAAGATTTAAAAATCGCATAACTCAGCCAAAAAGGCATTAATTTTAATTCGGAAAGCTGTTCTATGCAAGTTTTTAGTAGGTTAACAAATCTGCATACTCAGTTAAAAACCTAAAAAAATTAAATTTTTTGCCAATTTTTGAAAAATTTAATGATGTAACACCTTTCCTTTTTTTGAAAAAATGGAACATTTTTGAAAAATTTTGTTTTCGTCCGGAGATGGCTAGATCGACTCGATTGTTGATGCTGATCAAGAATATATATGATTTATAGGGTCGGAAATGACTCCTTCACTGCGTTACAAGCTTCTGAATAAACGCAAAATACCATTTTTTAGTACATTTTTCGATATTTTCATATGAGTATTTTTTCGACAAATCAAGATTTAAAAATCTCATAACTAAGCCAAAAAAGCATTAATTTTAATTCGGAAAGCTGTTCTATGCAAGTTTTTAGTAGGTTAACAAATCTGCATACTCAGTTGGAAACCTAAAAAAATTTAATTTTTTGCCAATTTTTGAAAAATTTAATGATGTAACCCCTTTCCTTTTTTTGAAAAAATGGAACATTTTTGAAAAATTTTGTTTTCGTCCGGAGATGGCTAGATCGACTCGATTGTTGATGATGCTGATCAAGAATATATATGATTTATAGGGTCGGAAATGACTCCTTCACTGCGTTACAAGCTTCTGAATAAACGTAAAATACCATTTTTTAGTACATTTTTCGATATTTTCATATGAGTATTTTTTCGACAAATCAAGATTTAAAAATCGCATAACTCAGCCAAAAAGGCATTAATTTTAATTCGGAAAGCTGTTCTATGCAAGTTTTTAGTAGGTTAACAAATCTGCATACTCAGTTAAAAACCTAAAAAAATTAAATTTTTTGCCAATTTTTGAAAAATTTAATGATGTAACACCTTTCCTTTTTTTGAAAAAATGGAACATTTTTGAAAAATTTTGTTTTCGTCCGGAGATGGCTAGATCGACTCGATTGTTGATGCTGATCAAGAATATATATGATTTATAGGGTCGGAAATGACTCCTTCACTGCGTTACAAGCTTCTGAATAAACGCAAAATACCATTTTTTAGTACATTTTTCGATATTTTCATATGAGTATTTTTTCGACAAATCAAGATTTAAAAATCGCATAACTCAGCCAAAAAGGCATTAATTTTAATTCGGAAAGCTGTTCTATGCAAGTTTTTAGTAGGTTAATAAATCTGCATACTCAGTTGAAAACCTAAAAAAATTTAATTTTTTGCCAATTTTTGAAAATTTTAATGATGTAACCCCTTTCCTTTTTTTGAAAAAATGGAACATTTTTGAAAAATTTTGTTTTCGTCCGGAGATGGCTAGATCGACTCGATTGTTGATGCTGATCAAGAATATATATGATTTATAGGGTCGGAAATGACTCCTTCACTGCGTTACAAGCTTCTGAATAAACGCAAAATACCATTTTTTAGTACATTTTTCGATATTTTCATATGAGTATTTTTTCGACAAATCAAGATTTAAAAATCTCATAACTAAGCCAAAAAAGCATTAATTTTAATTCGGAAAGCTGTTCTATGCTAGTTTTTATTAGATTTATAAATCTGCATACTCAGTTGAAAACCTAAAAAAATTCAATTTTTGTCCAATTTTTGAAAATTTTAATGATGTAACCCCTTTCCTTTTTTTGAAAAAATGGAACATTTTTGAAAAATTTTGTTTTCGTCCGGAGATGGCTAGATCGACTCGATTGTTGATGCTGATCAAGAATATATATGATTTATAGGGTCGGAAATGACTCCTTCACTGCGTTACAAGCTTCTGAATAAACGCAAAATACCATTTTTTAGTACATTTTTGATATTTTCATATGAGTATTTTTTCGACAAATCAAGATTTAAAAATCGCATAACTCAGCCAAAAAGGCATTAATTTTAATTCGGAAAGCTGTTCTATGCAAGTTTTTAGTAGGTTAATAAATCTGCATACTCAGTTGAAAACCTAAAAAAATTTAATTTTTTGCCAATTTTTTAAAATTTTAATGATGTAACCCCTTTCCTTTTTTTGAAAAAATGGAACATTTTTGAAAAATTTTGTTTTCGTCCGGAGATGGCTAGATCGACTCGATTGTTGATGCTGATCAAGAATATATATGATTTATAGGGTCGGAAATGACTCCTTCACTGCGTTACAAGCTTCTGAATAAACGCAAAATACCATTTTTTAGTACATTTTTCGATATTTTCATATGAGTATTTTTTCGACAAATCAAGATTTAAAAATCGCATAACTCAGCCAAAAAGGCATTAATTTTAATTCGGAAAGCTGTTCTATGCAAGTTTTTAGTAGGTTAATAAATCTGCATACTCAGTTGAAAACCTAAAAAAATTTAATTTTTTGCCAATTTTTGAAAATTTTAATGATGTAACCCCTTTCCTTTTTTTGAAAAAATGGAACATTTTTGAAAAATTTTGTTTTCGTCCGGAGATGGCTAGATCGACTCGATTGTTGATGCTGATCAAGAATATATATGATTTATAGGGTCGGAAATGACTCCTTCACTGCGTTACAAGCTTCTGAATAAACGCAAAATACCATTTTTTAGTACATTTTTCGATATTTTCATATGAGTATTTTTTCGACAAATCAAGATTTAAAAATCTCATAACTAAGCCAAAAAAGCATTAATTTTAATTCGGAAAGCTGTTCTATGCTAGTTTTTATTAGATTTATAAATCTGCATACTCAGTTGAAAACCTAAAAAAATTCAATTTTTGTCCAATTTTTGAAAATTTTAATGATGTAACCCCTTTCCTTTTTTTGAAAAAATGGAACATTTTTGAAAAATTTTGTTTTCGTCCGGAGATGGCTAGATCGACTCGATTGTTGATGCTGATCAAGAATATATATGATTTATAGGGTCGGAAATGACTCCTTCACTGCGTTACAAGCTTCTGAATAAACGCAAAATACCATTTTTTAGTACATTTTTGATATTTTCATATGAGTATTTTTTCGACAAATCAAGATTTAAAAATCGCATAACTCAGCCAAAAAGGCATTAATTTTAATTCGGAAAGCTGTTCTATGCAAGTTTTTAGTAGGTTAATAAATCTGCATACTCAGTTGAAAACCTAAAAAAATTTAATTTTTTGCCAATTTTTTAAAATTTTAATGATGTAACCCCTTTCCTTTTTTTGAAAAAATGGAACATTTTTGAAAAATTTTGTTTTCGTCCGGAGATGGCTAGATCGACTCGATTGTTGATGCTGATCAAGAATATATATGATTTATAGGGTCGGAAATGACTCCTTCACTGCGTTACAAGCTTCTGAATAAACGCAAAATACCATTTTTTAGTACATTTTTGATATTTTCATATGAGTATTTTTTCGACAAATCAAGATTTAAAAATCGCATAACTCAGCCAAAAAGGCATTAATTTTAATTCGGAAAGCTGTTCTATGCAAGTTTTTAGTAGGTTAATAAATCTGCATACTCAGTTGAAAACCTAAAAAAATTTAATTTTTTGCCAATTTTTGAAAATTTTAATGATGTAACCCCTTTCCTTTTTTTGAAAAAATGGAACATTTTTGAAAAATTTTGTTTTCGTCCGGAGATGGCTAGATCGACTCGATTGTTGATGCTGATCAAGAATATATATGATTTATAGGGTCGGAAATGACTCCTTCACTGCGTTACAAGCTTCTGAATAAACGCAAAATACCATTTTTTAGTACATAACTCAGCCAAAAAGGCATTAATTTTAATTCGGAAAGCTGTTCTATGCAAGTTTTTAGTAGGTTAACAAATCTGCATACTCAGTTAAAAACCTAAAAAAATTAAATTTTTTGCCAATTTTTGAAAAATTTAATGATGTAACCCCTTTCCTTTTTTTGAAAAAATGGAACATTTTTGAAAAATTTTGTTTTCGTCCGGAGACGGCTAGATCGATTCGCCTTTTGATGCTGATCAAGAATATATATGATTTATAGGGTCGGAAATGACTCCTTCACTGCGTTACAAGCTTCTGAATAAACGCAAAATACCATTTTTTAGTACATTTTTCGATATTTTCATATGAGTATTTTTTCGACAAATCAAGATTTAAAAATCGCATAACTCAGCCAAAAAGGCATTAATTTTAATTCGGAAAGCTGTTCTATGCAAGTTTTTAGTAGGTTAATAAATCTGCATACTCAGTTGAAAACCTAAAAAAATTTAATTTTTTGCCAATTTTTGAAAATTTTAATGATGTAACCCCTTTCCTTTTTTTGAAAAAATGGAACATTTTTGAAAAATTTTGTTTTCGTCCGGAGATGGCTAGATCGACTCGATTGTTGATGCTGATCAAGAATATATATGATTTATAGGGTCGGAAATGACTCCTTCACTGCGTTACAAGCTTCTGAATAAACGCAAAATACCATTTTTTAGTACATTTTTCGATATTTTCATATGAGTATTTTTTCGACAAATCAAGATTTAAAAATCGCATAACTCAGCCAAAAAGGCATTAATTTTAATTCGGAAAGCTGTTCTATGCAAGTTTTTAGTAGGTTAATGAATCTGCATACTCAGTTGAAAACCTAAAAAAATTTAATTTTTTGCCAATTTTTGAAAATTTTAATGATGTAACCCCTTTCCTTTTTTTGAAAAAATGGAACATTTTTGAAAAATTTTGTTTTCGTCCGGAGATGGCTAGATCGACTCGATTGTTGATGCTGATCAAGAATATATATGATTTATAGGGTCGGAAATGACTCCTTCACTGCGTTACAAGCTTCTGAATAAACGCAAAATACCATTTTTTAGTACATTTTTCGATATTTTCATATGAGTATTTTTTCGACAAATCAAGATTTAAAAATCTCATAACTAAGCCAAAAAAGCATTAATTTTAATTCGGAAAGCTGTTCTATGCAAGTTTTTAGTAGGTTAACAAATCTGCATACTCAGTTGAAAACCTAAAAAAATTTAATTTTTTGCCAATTTTTGAAAATTTTAATGATGTAACCCCTTTCCTTTTTTTGAAAAAATGGAACATTTTTGAAAAATTTTGTTTTCGTCCGGAGACGGCTAGATCGATTCGCCTTTTGATGCTGATCAAGAATATATATGATTTATAGGGTCGGAAATGACTCCTTCACTGCGTTACAAGCTTCTGAATAAACGTAAAATACAATTTTTTAGTACATTTTTCGATATTTTCATATGAGTATTTTTTCGACAAATCAAGATTTAAAAATCGCATAACTCAGCCAAAAAGGCATTAATTTTAATTCGGAAAGCTGTTCTATGCAAGTTTTTAGTAGGTTAATAAATCTGCATACTCAGTTGAAAACCTAAAAAAAATTAATTTTTTGCCAATTTTTGAAAATTTTAATGATGTAACCCCTTTCCTTTTTTTGAAAAAATGGAACATTTTTGAAAAATTTTGTTTTCGTCCGGAGATGGCTAGATCGACTCGATTGTTGATGCTGATCAAGAATATATATGATTTATAGGGTCGGAAATGACTCCTTCACTGCGTTACAAGCTTCTGAATAAACGCAAAATACCATTTTTTAGTACATTTTTCGATATTTTCATATGAGTATTTTTTCGACAAATCAAGATTTAAAAATCTCATAACTAAGCCAAAAAAGCATTAATTTTAATTCGGAAAGCTGTTCTATGCAAGTTTTTAGTAGGTTAACAAATCTGCATACTCAGTTGAAAACCTAAAAAAATTTAATTTTTTGCCAATTTTTGAAAAATTTAATGATGTAACCCCTTTCCTTTTTTTGAAAAAATGGAACATTTTTGAAAAATTTTGTTTTCGTCCGGAGATGGCTAGATCGACTCGATTGTTGATGCTGATCAAGAATATATATGATTTATAGGGTCGGAAATGACTCCTTCACTGCGTTACAAGCTTCTGAATAAACGCAAAATACCATTTTTTAGTACATTTTTGATATTTTCATATGAGTATTTTTTCGACAAATCAAGATTTAAAAATCGCATAACTCAGCCAAAAAGGCATTAATTTTAATTCGGAAAGCTGTTCTATGCAAGTTTTTAGTAGGTTAATAAATCTGCATACTCAGTTGAAAACCTAAAAAAAATTAATTTTTTGCCAATTTTTGAAAATTTTAATGATGTAACCCCTTTCCTTTTTTTGAAAAAATGGAACATTTTTGAAAAATTTTGTTTTCGTCCGGAGATGGCTAGATCGACTCGATTGTTGATGCTGATCAAGAATATATATGATTTATAGGGTCGGAAATGACTCCTTCACTGCGTTACAAGCTTCTGAATAAACGCAAAATACCATTTTTTAGTACATTTTTCGATATTTTCATATGAGTATTTTTTCGACAAATCAAGATTTAAAAATCTCATAACTAAGCCAAAAAAGCATTAATTTTAATTCGGAAAGCTGTTCTATGCAAGTTTTTAGTAGGTTAACAAATCTGCGTACTCAGTTGAAAACCTAAAAAAATTTAATTTTTTGCCAATTTTTGAAAATTTTAATGATGTAACCCCTTTCCTTTTTTTGAAAAAATGGAACATTTTTGAAAAATTTTGTTTTCGTCCGGAGACGGCTAGATCGCCTTTTGATGCTGATCAAGAATATATATGATTTATAGGGTCGGAAATGACTCCTTCACTGCGTTACAAGCTTCTGAATAAACGTAAAATACCATTTTTTAGTACATTTTTCGATATTTTCATATGAGTATTTTTTCGACAAATCAAGATTTAAAAATCGCATAACTCAGCCAAAAAGGGATTAATTTTAATTCGGAAAGCTGTTCTATGCAAGTTTTTAGTAGGTTAATAAATCTGCATACTCAGTTGAAAACCTAAAAAAAATTAATTTTTTGCCAATTTTTGAAAATTTTAATGATGTAACCCCTTTCCTTTTTTTGAAAAAATGGAACATTTTCGAAAAATTTTGTTTTCGTCCGGAGACGGCTAGATCGATTCGCCTTTTGATGCTGATCAAGAATATATATGATTTATAGGGTCGGAAATGACTCCTTCACTGCGTTACAAGCTTCTGAATAAACGTAAAATACCATTTTTTAGTACATTTTTCGATATTTTCATATGAGTATTTTTTCGACAAATCAAGATTTAAAAATCGCATAACTCAGCCAAAAAGGCATTAATTTTAATTCGGAAAGCTGTTCTATGCAAGTTTTTAGTAGGTTAATAAATCTGCATACTCAGTTGAAAACCTAAAAAAAAATAATTTTTTGCCAATTTTTGAAACTTTTAATGATGTAACCCCTTTCCTTTTTTTGAAAAAATGGAACATTTTCGAAAAATTTTGTTTTCGTCCGGAGATGGCTAGATCGACTCGATTGTTGATGCTGATCAAGAATATATATGATTTATAGGGTCGGAAATGACTCCTTCACTGCGTTACAAGCTTCTGAATAAACGCAAAATACCATTTTTTAGTACATTTTTGATATTTTCATATGAGTATTTTTTCGACAAATCAAGATTTAAAAATCGCATAACTCAGCCAAAAAGGCATTAATTTTAATTCGGAAAGCTGTTCTATGCAAGTTTTTAGTAGGTTAATAAATCTGCATACTCAGTTGAAAACCTAAAAAAAATTAATTTTTTGCCAATTTTTGAAAATTTTAATGATGTAACCCCTTTCCTTTTTTTGAAAAAATGGAACATTTTTGAAAAATTTTGTTTTCGTCCGGAGATGGCTAGATCGACTCGATTGTTGATGCTGATCAAGAATATATATGATTTATAGGGTCGGAAATGACTCCTTCACTGCGTTACAAGCTTCTGAATAAACGCAAAATACCATTTTTTAGTACATTTTTCGATATTTTCATATGAGTATTTTTTCGACAAATCAAGATTTAAAAATCTCATAACTAAGCCAAAAAAGCATTAATTTTAATTCGGAAAGCTGTTCTATGCAAGTTTTTAGTAGGTTAACAAATCTGCGTACTCAGTTGAAAACCTAAAAAAATTTAATTTTTTGCCAATTTTTGAAAATTTTAATGATGTAACCCCTTTCCTTTTTTTGAAAAAATGGAACATTTTTGAAAAATTTTGTTTTCGTCCGGAGACGGCTAGATCGCCTTTTGATGCTGATCAAGAATATATATGATTTATAGGGTCGGAAATGACTCCTTCACTGCGTTACAAGCTTCTGAATAAACGTAAAATACCATTTTTTAGTACATTTTTCGATATTTTCATATGAGTATTTTTTCGACAAATCAAGATTTAAAAATCGCATAACTCAGCCAAAAAGGGATTAATTTTAATTCGGAAAGCTGTTCTATGCAAGTTTTTAGTAGGTTAATAAATCTGCATACTCAGTTGAAAACCTAAAAAAAATTAATTTTTTGCCAATTTTTGAAAATTTTAATGATGTAACCCCTTTCCTTTTTTTGAAAAAATGGAACATTTTCGAAAAATTTTGTTTTCGTCCGGAGACGGCTAGATCGATTCGCCTTTTGATGCTGATCAAGAATATATATGATTTATAGGGTCGGAAATGACTCCTTCACTGCGTTACAAGCTTCTGAATAAACGTAAAATACCATTTTTTAGTACATTTTTCGATATTTTCATATGAGTATTTTTTCGACAAATCAAGATTTAAAAATCGCATAACTCAGCCAAAAAGGCATTAAT
This sequence comes from Drosophila bunnanda, assembly GCA_035046265.1. Classification (NCBI taxonomy): domain Eukaryota; kingdom Metazoa; phylum Arthropoda; class Insecta; order Diptera; family Drosophilidae; genus Drosophila; species Drosophila bunnanda. Next base: position 1,718,445 of record JAWNOB010000083.1, on the reverse strand, counting down.
TTTAATTCGGAAAGCTGTTCTATGCAAGTTTTTAGTAGGTTAATAAATCTGCATACTCAGTTGAAAACCTAAAAAAAAATAATTTTTTGCCAATTTTTGAAACTTTTAATGATGTAACCCCTTTCCTTTTTTTGAAAAAATGGAACATTTTCGAAAAATTTTGTTTTCGTCCGGAGACGGCTAGATCGATTCGCCTTTTGATGCTGATCAAGAATATATATGATTTATAGGGTCGGAAATGACTCCTTCACTGCGTTACAAGCTTCTGAATAAACGTAAAATACCATTTTTTAGTACATTTTTCGATATTTTCATATGAGTATTTTTTCGACAAATCAAGATTTAAAAATCGCATAACTCAGCCAAAAAGGCATTAATTTTAATTCGGAAAGCTGTTCTATGCAAGTTTTTAGTAGGTTAACAAATCTGCATACTCAGTTAAAAACCTAAAAAAAATTAATTTTTTTGCCAATTTTTGAAAAATTTAATGATGTAACCCCTTTCCTTTTTTTGAAAAAATGGAACATTTTTGAAAAATTTTGTTTTCGTCCGGAGACGGCTAGATCGATTCGCCTTTTGATGCTGATCAAGAATATATATGATTTATAGGGTCGGAAATGACTCCTTCACTGCGTTACAAGCTTCTGAATAAACGCAAAATACCATTTTTTAGTACATTTTTCGATATTTTCATATGAGTATTTTTTCGACAAATCAAGATTTAAAAATCTCATAACTAAGCCAAAAAGGGATTAATTTTAATTCGGAAAGCTGTTCTATGCAAGTTTTTAGTAGGTTAATAAATCTGCATACTCAGTTGAAAACCTAAAAAAAATTAATTTTTTGCCAATTTTTGAAAATTTTAATGATGTAACCCCTTTCCTTTTTTTGAAAAAATGGAACATTTTCGAAAAATTTTGTTTTCGTCCGGAGACGGCTAGATCGATTCGCCTTTTGATGCTGATCAAGAATATATATGATTTATAGGGTCGGAAATGACTCCTTCACTGCGTTACAAGCTTCTGAATAAACGTAAAATACCATTTTTTAGTACATTTTTCGATATTTTCATATGAGTATTTTTTCGACAAATCAAGATTTAAAAATCGCATAACTCAGCCAAAAAGGCATTAATTTTAATTCGGAAAGCTGTTCTATGCAAGTTTTTAGTAGGTTAATAAATCTGCATACTCAGTTGAAAACCTAAAAAAAATTAATTTTTTGCCAATTTTTGAAAATTTTAATGATGTAACCCCTTTCCTTTTTTTGAAAAAATGGAACATTTTTGAAAAATTTTGTTTTCGTCCGGAGATGGCTAGATCGACTCGATTGTTGATGCTGATCAAGAATATATATGATTTATAGGGTCGGAAATGACTCCTTCACTGCGTTACAAGCTTCTGAATAAACGCAAAATACCATTTTTTAGTACATTTTTCGATATTTTCATATGAGTATTTTTTCGACAAATCAAGATTTAAAAATCGCATAACTCAGCCAAAAAGGCATTAATTTTAATTCGGAAAGCTGTTCTATGCAAGTTTTTAGTAGGTTAACAAATCTGCATACTCAGTTGAAAACCTAAAAAAATTTAATTTTTTGCCAATTTTTGAAAAATTTAATGATGTAACCCCTTTCCTTTTTTTGAAAAAATGGAACATTTTTGAAAAATTTTGTTTTCGTCCGGAGATGGCTAGATCGACTCGATTGTTGATGCTGATCAAGAATATATATGATTTATAGGGTCGGAAATGACTCCTTCACTGCGTTACAAGCTTCTGAATAAACGCAAAATACCATTTTTTAGTACATTTTTGATATTTTCATATGAGTATTTTTTCGACAAATCAAGATTTAAAAATCGCATAACTCAGCCAAAAAGGCATTAATTTTAATTCGGAAAGCTGTTCTATGCAAGTTTTTAGTAGGTTAACAAATCTGCATACTCAGTTGAAAACCTAAAAAAATTTAATTTTTTGCCAATTTTTGAAAATTTTAATGATGTAACCCCTTTCCTTTTTTTGAAAAAATGGAACATTTTTGAAAAATTTTGTTTTCGTCCGGAGACGGCTAGATCGCCTTTTGATGCTGATCAAGAATATATATGATTTATAGGGTCGGAAATGACTCCTTCACTGCGTTACAAGCTTCTGAATAAACGTAAAATACCATTTTTTAGTACATTTTTCGATATTTTCATATGAGTATTTTTTCGACAAATCAAGATTTAAAAATCGCATAACTCAGCCAAAAAGGGATTAATTTTAATTCGGAAAGCTGTTCTATGCAAGTTTTTAGTAGGTTAATAAATCTGCATACTCAGTTGAAAACCTAAAAAAAATTAATTTTTTGCCAATTTTTGAAAATTTTAATGATGTAACCCCTTTCCTTTTTTTGAAAAAATGGAACATTTTCGAAAAATTTTGTTTTCGTCCGGAGACGGCTAGATCGATTCGCCTTTTGATGCTGATCAAGAATATATATGATTTATAGGGTCGGAAATGACTCCTTCACTGCGTTACAAGCTTCTGAATAAACGTAAAATACCATTTTTTAGTACATTTTTCGATATTTTCATATGAGTATTTTTTCGACAAATCAAGATTTAAAAATCGCATAACTCAGCCAAAAAGGCATTAATTTTAATTCGGAAAGCTGTTCTATGCAAGTTTTTAGTAGGTTAATAAATCTGCATACTCAGTTGAAAACCTAAAAAAAAATAATTTTTTGCCAATTTTTGAAACTTTTAATGATGTAACCCCTTTCCTTTTTTTGAAAAAATGGAACATTTTCGAAAAATTTTGTTTTCGTCCGGAGACGGCTAGATCGATTCGCCTTTTGATGCTGATCAAGAATATATATGATTTATAGGGTCGGAAATGACTCCTTCACTGCGTTACAAGCTTCTGAATAAACGTAAAATACCATTTTTTAGTACATTTTTCGATATTTTCATATGAGTATTTTTTCGACAAATCAAGATTTAAAAATCGCATAACTCAGCCAAAAAGGCATTAATTTTAATTCGGAAAGCTGTTCTATGCAAGTTTTTAGTAGGTTAACAAATCTGCATACTCAGTTAAAAACCTAAAAAAAATTAATTTTTTTGCCAATTTTTGAAAAATTTAATGATGTAACCCCTTTCCTTTTTTTGAAAAAATGGAACATTTTTGAAAAATTTTGTTTTCGTCCGGAGACGGCTAGATCGATTCGCCTTTTGATGCTGATCAAGAATATATATGATTTATAGGGTCGGAAATGACTCCTTCACTGCGTTACAAGCTTCTGAATAAACGCAAAATACCATTTTTTAGTACATTTTTCGATATTTTCATATGAGTATTTTTTCGACAAATCAAGATTTAAAAATCTCATAACTAAGCCAAAAAGGGATTAATTTTAATTCGGAAAGCTGTTCTATGCAAGTTTTTAGTAGGTTAATAAATCTGCATACTCAGTTGAAAACCTAAAAAAAATTAATTTTTTGCCAATTTTTGAAAATTTTAATGATGTAACCCCTTTCCTTTTTTTGAAAAAATGGAACATTTTCGAAAAATTTTGTTTTCGTCCGGAGACGGCTAGATCGATTCGCCTTTTGATGCTGATCAAGAATATATATGATTTATAGGGTCGGAAATGACTCCTTCACTGCGTTACAAGCTTCTGAATAAACGTAAAATACCATTTTTTAGTACATTTTTCGATATTTTCATATGAGTATTTTTTCGACAAATCAAGATTTAAAAATCGCATAACTCAGCCAAAAAGGCATTAATTTTAATTCGGAAAGCTGTTCTATGCAAGTTTTTAGTAGGTTAATAAATCTGCATACTCAGTTGAAAACCTAAAAAAAATTAATTTTTTGCCAATTTTTGAAAATTTTAATGATGTAACCCCTTTCCTTTTTTTGAAAAAATGGAACATTTTTGAAAAATTTTGTTTTCGTCCGGAGATGGCTAGATCGACTCGATTGTTGATGCTGATCAAGAATATATATGATTTATAGGGTCGGAAATGACTCCTTCACTGCGTTACAAGCTTCTGAATAAACGCAAAATACCATTTTTTAGTACATTTTTCGATATTTTCATATGAGTATTTTTTCGACAAATCAAGATTTAAAAATCGCATAACTCAGCCAAAAAGGCATTAATTTTAATTCGGAAAGCTGTTCTATGCAAGTTTTTAGTAGGTTAACAAATCTGCATACTCAGTTGAAAACCTAAAAAAATTTAATTTTTTGCCAATTTTTGAAAAATTTAATGATGTAACCCCTTTCCTTTTTTTGAAAAAATGGAACATTTTTGAAAAATTTTGTTTTCGTCCGGAGATGGCTAGATCGACTCGATTGTTGATGCTGATCAAGAATATATATGATTTATAGGGTCGGAAATGACTCCTTCACTGCGTTACAAGCTTCTGAATAAACGCAAAATACCATTTTTTAGTACATTTTTGATATTTTCATATGAGTATTTTTTCGACAAATCAAGATTTAAAAATCGCATAACTCAGCCAAAAAGGCATTAATTTTAATTCGGAAAGCTGTTCTATGCAAGTTTTTAGTAGGTTAACAAATCTGCATACTCAGTTGAAAACCTAAAAAAATTTAATTTTTTGCCAATTTTTGAAAATTTTAATGATGTAACCCCTTTCCTTTTTTTGAAAAAATGGAACATTTTTGAAAAATTTTGTTTTCGTCCGGAGACGGCTAGATCGCCTTTTGATGCTGATCAAGAATATATATGATTTATAGGGTCGGAAATGACTCCTTCACTGCGTTACAAGCTTCTGAATAAACGTAAAATACCATTTTTTAGTACATTTTTCGATATTTTCATATGAGTATTTTTTCGACAAATCAAGATTTAAAAATCGCATAACTCAGCCAAAAAGGGATTAATTTTAATTCGGAAAGCTGTTCTATGCAAGTTTTTAGTAGGTTAATAAATCTGCATACTCAGTTGAAAACCTAAAAAAAATTAATTTTTTGCCAATTTTTGAAAATTTTAATGATGTAACCCCTTTCCTTTTTTTGAAAAAATGGAACATTTTCGAAAAATTTTGTTTTCGTCCGGAGACGGCTAGATCGATTCGCCTTTTGATGCTGATCAAGAATATATATGATTTATAGGGTCGGAAATGACTCCTTCACTGCGTTACAAGCTTCTGAATAAACGCAAAATACCATTTTTTAGTACATTTTTCGATATTTTCATATGAGTATTTTTTCGACAAATCAAGATTTAAAAATCGCATAACTCAGCCAAAAAGGCATTAATTTTAATTCGGAAAGCTGTTCTATGCAAGTTTTTAGTAGGTTAACAAATCTGCATACTCAGTTGAAAACCTAAAAAAATTTAATTTTTTGCCAATTTTTGAAAATTTTAATGATGTAACCCCTTTCCTTTTTTTGAAAAAATGGAACATTTTTGAAAAATTTTGTTTTCGTCCGGAGACGGCTAGATCGCCTTTTGATGCTGATCAAGAATATATATGATTTATAGGGTCGGAAATGACTCCTTCACTGCGTTACAAGCTTCTGAATAAACGTAAAATACCATTTTTTAGTACATTTTTCGATATTTTCATATGAGTATTTTTTCGACAAATCAAGATTTAAAAATCGCATAACTCAGCCAAAAAGGGATTAATTTTAATTCGGAAAGCTGTTCTATGCAAGTTTTTAGTAGGTTAATAAATCTGCATACTCAGTTGAAAACCTAAAAAAAATTAATTTTTTGCCAATTTTTGAAAATTTTAATGATGTAACCCCTTTCCTTTTTTTGAAAAAATGGAACATTTTCGAAAAATTTTGTTTTCGTCCGGAGACGGCTAGATCGATTCGCCTTTTGATGCTGATCAAGAATATATATGATTTATAGGGTCGGAAATGACTCCTTCACTGCGTTACAAGCTTCTGAATAAACGTAAAATACCATTTTTTAGTACATTTTTCGATATTTTCATATGAGTATTTTTTCGACAAATCAAGATTTAAAAATCGCATAACTCAGCCAAAAAGGCATTAATTTTAATTCGGAAAGCTGTTCTATGCAAGTTTTTAGTAGGTTAATAAATCTGCATACTCAGTTGAAAACCTAAAAAAAAATAATTTTTTGCCAATTTTTGAAAATTTTAATGATGTAACCCCTTTCCTTTTTTTGAAAAAATGGAACATTTTCGAAAAATTTTGTTTTCGTCCGGAGACGGCTAGATCGATTCGCCTTTTGATGCTGATCAAGAATATATATGATTTATAGGGTCGGAAATGACTCCTTCACTGCGTTACAAGCTTCTGAATAAACGTAAAATACCATTTTTTAGTACATTTTTCGATATTTTCATATGAGTATTTTTTCGACAAATCAAGATTTAAAAATCGCATAACTCAGCCAAAAAGGCATTAATTTTAATTCGGAAAGCTGTTCTATGCAAGTTTTTAGTAGGTTAATAAATCTGCATACTCAGTTGAAAACCTAAAAAAATGTAATTTTTTGCAAATTTTTGAAAATTTTAATGATGTCCCCTTTCCCCCTTTGAAAAAATGGCAAATTTTTGAAAAAATTTGTTTTTGTCCGGAGATGGCTAGATCGACTCGCCTGTTGATGCTGATCAAGAATATATATGATTTATAGGGTCGGAAATGACTCCTTCATCTTTTACAAGTTTCTGAATAAAAGTAAAATACCATTTTTTAGTACATTTTTCGATATTTTCATATGAGTATTTTTTCGACAAATCAAGATTTAAAAATCGCAAACCTCAGCCAAAAAGGCATTAATTTTAATTCGGAAAGCTGTTCTATGCAAGTTTTTAGTAGGTTAATAAATCTGCATACTCAGTTGAAAACCTAAAAAAAATTAATTTTTTGCCAATTTTTGAAAATTTTAATGATGTAACCCCTTTCCTTTTTTTTGAAAAAATTAAAACAATTTCGATTTTCATTTCTATTACAAAATATTCACAATTTTATTAGCATTAGCAATTAAATTGAACTTTTAAGCTTAAATCGAACTATATTAAAAAAAACATTTCGTTTATGTACAGGCTTAACAATTAGCTAAAGAACTATTAAGAAAACTAAGACAATTAGTAATAATAATTACAAGCAAGATTCTAAAACTATTAACACATTTCAGGTATTCCTACAAACTACGCATACATGGAGGTCCACGTACTCAGATCAGAGCTTAAAGCCTTCTGCTGGTGATGCTTCATGATGAGGGGTTCCCGTAGGGTTCGTTCTTGGTACTGTTAACCCGCGCGGAACCCCCGCTAAACCCTGGATTGATTCGGGTTATAGACGGGCACATTGTGGAAGCTGATGCCCGCGTAGAGCGGCGTCGTAATGCCACCGCTGGGCAGCATGGACTTGCCGCTCGTATACAGATGCTTCTTGGGCAGCGGCCCCGCTCCAACCACCGCTCCCGACTTGGTTGGGTTCATCAGCGCCGAAGTGTGGTTGCCACCGACCCCGCCTCCTCCTGCGCCGCCGGCTACCAGCCGATTCCTATAGCTCTCGCAGGTCTTGCGGGACCAAACCCACAGGCCTGTTAGTGTTCCGCCGACCAGCTGGAAGAAGATCCTCAGCAGCGCCGGCCAGGCACTCAGCGGCATGGGCGAGGCGCAGTCCTCCGGCGTGGAGCAGCTGGGCACCACCGAGTCCGCGTAGCGTTCGCACAGTGCCGCCACCACCCCAGCGGCCGTGGGTACGAAGTACAGCAGCGAGAAGATGACGAAACGCTTCCGAATCTGACCGAAACGATGGTGGGCCAGGGCCAGCGTCGGCTGGAGCTGCTGCTGCAGCGAAAGCAGCGACCTGGAGGCGCGTAGCGTGAAGTACAGGCCCAGGAACAGCAGCACCAAAGCGGGCAGCTCCACGAATCCCGGGGCATAGCACATCCCGGTCAGCTCGCTGGGTCGCACACGGTCCAGGAGCAGGGCAGCTATCGGAGGCGCCAGCGGTGGCACCCAGGCCAGGACATGGAACAGCCCTGAGCGCTTCTCCAGCGCCTCGCTGGACCACTTATTGTGCGACGAGAGGTAGAAGCACAGGGCGAAGATGAGCCACCAGCTGGCGGCGCACAGACTCAGGTATGAGGTGGTTATATACGAGGCCAGGCACGGCGGACTCAGCAAGCAGGCCGACCTCAAGCCTGCCGGGCGACCCTGCTCCTGCAGCTGGGCCAGACTCCTGGCCTGATTGTGGAACACGATCCTCTCCAGGTAGCACACGCTGAACAGGTTGTAGCACAGGCACAGGAAGAGCACGGGTCGCTCCGGATACCCGAAGCGCGTGGGCTCCGCCCAGAAGGTGACCAGGGCGAAGAGGGTGAGCACGAAGCAGACGGCCGAGAGGCCCAGGATCAGGCTCTCCGATAGCTTCTTCTGGGCGGTCGTGTGGAAGGCATCCCGCTGGCACTGCGGCACGCACACATCCGGATCGAGGTGGCTGCCGCTGAAGTTCTGCGGACAGAGGATCGTCAATGAAGCCAGTCCCTGGGTGGCACCGCCTCCTGGTCCGGAGACGGCTGCAGATCCACCTGCTCCTCCGACTCCTCCTCCTCCTCCTGCACTGTTCCAGAAGCGATATGCCTGGAGCTGCTGCTGCGGCAAGGAGATCTCCCTCTCAGCCGTGGATAAGGCCGGCAGCTGACCCTCGGATGGACTCGAGGGAGGACTCGTCGTGGGTGCCTCGCCCTCCTCGGGTATCCGCATGCACAGCTCGTGCTTCTCCGGCTGGGGCAGACCCGCACAGCCCAGGAACGGCGGCCACAGCTCCATGAGCTCCGGTGAGGCATTCTGGGAGCACTCGCTCTGGACGGTCTCGCAGAGGGACTTGCAGGGCGTCACGGGACGCGGCACGTCCGGCGTGCACAGCGGGAACAGCGCCGAGCAGAGCAGGAAGCGGGCACGCCGAGAGCAGCCAGACTCGATCAAGGGCAGCAGCTTGGCGATCTGGATGGAAAATTGAGAGAAAAATAAGGAAATTAGGTGAGTCTTTAAGAACTTAATAATAATGAAAAAAAGTAAATAGTAAATACAAAATTGCAATATTTAGAGAATGTATTCTGATGAATTCAATTCTATTTCAATTTCCACAAAAATACCAGCTTGAATCTTAAATTTTACTTAAATGAGAAAATAAACTAAGTGCGGGTAGTCAAAATTGATCATAACTAAGCCAAAAATGCATTAATTTCAGTTCGGAAAGCTGTTTTATGCTAGTTTTAGTTAGGTTAATAAATCTGCATACTTAATTTAATAATTTAGAAAATTAAAATTTTTATCAATTTTTGAAAATTTTAATGATGTAACCCCTTTCCTTTTTTTGAAAAAATTTAAAATTTTTGAAAAATTTTGTTTTCGTCCGGAGACGGCTAGATCGATTCGCCTTTTGATGCTGATCAAGAATATATATGATTTATAGGGTCGGAAATGACTCCTTCATCTTTTACAAGCTTCTGAATAAAAGTAAAATACCATTTTTTAGTACATTTTTCGATATTTTCATGTGAGTATTTTTTCGACAAATCAAGATTTAAAAATCTCATAACTCAGCCAAAAAGGCATTAATTTTAATTCGGAAAGCTGTTAAATGCAAGTTTTTAGTAGGTTAATAAATCTGCATACTCAGTTGAAAACCTAAAAAAATTTAATTTTTTGCCAATTTTTGAAAATTTTAATGATGTAACCCCTTTCCTTTTTTTGAAAAAATGGAACATTTTTGAAAAATTTTGTTTTCGTCCGGAGACGGCTAGATCGATTTGCCTTTTGATGCTGATCAAGAATATATATGATTTATAGGGTCGGAAATGACTCCTTCATCTTTTACAAGCTTCTGAATAAAAGTAAAATACCATTTTTTAGTACATTTTTCGATATTTTCATATGAGTATTTTTTCGACAAATCAAGACTTAAAAATCTCATAACTTGGCCAAAAAAGCTTTAATTTCAATTCGGAAAGCTGTTCTATGCTAGTTTTTAGCAGGTTAATAAATCTGCATACTCCATTCAATAATTTGGAAAATTAAAATTTTTATCGATTTTTGAAAATTTGAATGATGTAACCCCTTATCAAATTTTCAAAAAATGGTCAAATTTTTTTTTTCGCCAGAACTTGGCTTAAACGATTCGGCTGTCGATGCTGATCAAGAATATATAGGGTTTATAGGGTCGGAAATGGCTCCTTCATTCCGTTTCAAGCTTCTCACTAAAATTATAATACTCTGCAAGAGCATACAAATAATTACTAATTCCAAACCCATTTACACTTCTTAAAATTAAAACACACACCTAGGAAACTAACCCCAAAAGCAGTATATCAAATAGAATCTATAAATATATACATAAGCGAATTGAAAATCAAAGTGAAAAACTGGCAAGGCAAAGCAGCGAATTGAAATCACCAATAAAAGAAATTCTCTAAACAAATCAATAATATGTCAATAAATAATAACAATTGTTTCACGCTCCTCGTGCATATAATTAATATATAACATATTGGGAAAAAATTCCATTCGATCTTGTGAGCTTTTATCTCAATTAGCAACATTTAATTGTATTGCTTTTCTGCGAAACGCGCCGGCAGACTTGAAAGCTCGAAATAATTAGATCGAAATTTGGTGTTAAAAAAACACAACAACAAAAGAAAAATTAGGAAAAGTAAGCAAAGTGAGGCAAATACAATGATTCGCTGCCTTTAATTTTGCCATAAAAACGTAGTTCGCTTTGATGTTTCACCGACAGTCAGTCAGCTGGGAAAGGCAAAGCTAATTTAACAAATGTTTGCCATTTGCAACAATTGCAGCGTGTTTACACACCGACTAATGCCAGATATTAAATTAGCTGAAATTGCAAAATTAGATCGTGTAATGTTAGTGATTCTCTGCTGTTTGTTTTCGGCTTTCCGGTTCAGGGATTTTGCTGCAAAAAATGTATATATACAAATATATATATTTTCAGTTGATTTTATGTCTTTTGAGTGTTTGTTTATGTAAAATTATATTGTAAATTCAAGCATTTCAATTCCCACAATACATTTTGGGTCTATATTATATTTTTTTTAAAGTACAGTCTGAGAGTCTGAGTCTCCATTATGTTTTTTTCACACCACCGTCGCCCCTGTGTTTATTGTTTAAAACTCTAATATTTAAAAGTCTTTCTTGTTTATTTTCCATTAACAATCTCACACGTTTTTCCGCATTATGCTGTGGTGTGAAAACTTGCGTCAGACTTCACACATGGAAAGCCAACAACGAGACACGGAGACATGTCCAGCTTGGAGTGGAGTTCATTCCATTTCCATTTGCAGCCTGTCGATGGCAATTAATTGTCAATTACCAGCCAAGCAATCTAATAACTTCAAACGAAGCCACACATTCCCATTCATTCCCCTTCAGCTGAGATGAGAAATACACTGACAGACACTGAATGCAATATTATTTTCTATAAAGATTGAAAGCCTCTAAAACATGGACATTATTCTAGTGATTTTGAGTTGATATTAACTTGCCCTAAAACTGTACATAATATCACGCAAATATGGTTTCCTTTAATATAGAACAAATATCAATAAATTATATATTTTTATACCTTTGCAGGGTATTATAGATTTAGTCAGAAGCTTGAAATGGGGTGAAGGAGCCATTTCCGACCCTATAAACCATATATATTATTGATCAGCATCGACAGCCGAATCGTTTAAGCCAAAAATCTGGAGAAAAAAAAATTTGACCATTTTTTGAAAATTTGATAAGGGGTTACATCATTAAAATTTTCAAAAATTGATAAAAGTTTTAATTTTCCAAATTATTGAATGGAGTATGCAGATTTGTTAACGTAATAAAAACTAACGTAGAACAGCTTTCCGAATTAAAATTAATGCTTTTTTGGCTTAGTTATGAGATTTTTAAATCTTGATTTGTCGAAAAAATTCGTATATAAAAATATCGAAAAATTTACTAAAAAATGGTATTATTCTTTTATTCAGAAGCTTGTAAAAGATGAAGGAGTCATTTCCGACCCTATAAATCATATATATTCTTGATCAGCATCAACAGGCGAGTCGATCTAGCCATCTCCGGACGAAAAAAAATTTTCCAGTTTTTCAAAAAAAGGAAAGGGGTTACATCATTAAAATTTTCAAAAATTGGCAAAAAATTGAATTTTTTAAATTCTTGAATGGAGTATACAGTTTTGTTAACCTAACAAAAACTAGCACAGAACAGCTTTCTGAATTGAAATTAATGCATTTTTGGCTGAGTTGTGATCATTTCCATGATCATACTGCAAGGGTATACAAACTTCGGTTTCCCGAAGCTAGCTTCTTATTCCCTTTTTGATTAAACAAAAATATATATTATAACTTTGCAATATTGTATGTGTGATAAATCAATATACTTTTTATTATATCGAACCAATATAATCGAATGAAATGTCAATATATCTAACATTATTTTCGGTATATAATAAATATATATATATATTAATATATATCAGGCTTTCCCTCCCGCAATATATCCCTATTAAAGAGTGATCTCTTTTTCCTTATTTTTTGTTTGCTGTGCTCAGTGTCCATTGTCAATCATACAAAGGCCCCGACATTGATGACGATGACGAACCTGGGACTGGACACATCAACATTTATGAGTTTGTGGAATTTTAGACAAGTCAGCGAGGGGAAAAACAGGACCACAGACCCACAGGCACACACACACACACACACACACAGTGGGGACTCAGGGAAAAAGGAAGTTTTGGGCCAGACGGCAAAAAATGCAACAAAAAAGTAGAAAGGAATGGAAGGAATAAAAGCCAGGCAGGAAAACAGGAGTGCAAAAAAGCTGCATCAAATTATCGAGAGACGTTTTCTCTGGAAAAAGAAGCCAGGGGTCTCACAGACCGAGTCGCACATCTCCTTTCGATGCCCAATCTCCGAGGGGACTTGGCCTCGGACCGGACTCCCAGAGCGGGACTTTTGACATGGATTTGATGGCCGGGGCCTCGCTTTGTTAACGTTCTTGGCTAACAGTAACAGTAAGCAGACAGTTTTGTTGTTGTATAATTAAGCCACATTAGGCCACAAAAAAAATGGAGAGAAGCACCAGCGACCAAGAACCCAGAGATATTGGAAGATGGAGCCGGCGATCCCAACCGGCGGGCATCTCGAATGGAGCATTAGACACGCGATTTCCAATTTTTGTGGCTTTTGTGCGCTGCGGCTCTCTGAAAAATAGCTGCCAGCAATAATAATTTAATGATGCAGTCGGCAAGTGAACCTCATCATCGTCCGGGGCCATTATAATCATCATTATGGCCAACGAAACTCGAACAGCACAAAGATGAAGAAAAAAGGCAAGACGGAAGGGCAATCAGCCTAATAGAGCCGCTTTGCCACACGAGTGGGAGCCCACAGGGCGGCACATTGCCTCGAATGTGCAACAAAATCAAACACTTTTCATGTTTAAATACGTTTTTTAAAGAGCAAAATCTCTTTTTAAGTTAAATATCGCGAAAAAGTTTCGTATATCGATAACAAAAAGATAATTTGGCTTTGTTAACTCTAGTTTGAGATGGTAAAATGTTCGATAATTATTGTGCTGCGATATTTTATGCACTATAGACCTAATTCCCCAAAATAAATCAGTTAAATAGCTAATAAAAGATAAAAAATAAATCTTTGCAGCTCAAACCACGGTTTTTAAGCCACAAGCTTAGCCGGTCGAGTGTCTAAAATGTATTATTAATGCAAAAGGGCATTGCTTTGGCCATCATCATCATGATGATGATGATCGGCTCTCGGCAGTCTGCGCAGCGAATGCAATCTGCAACGCTTTGAGCATTTTTTCCCTCGTGTTTCTTCTTTCGAATTTTACCTGTTTTTTATTATTATTTTGTTTTGTTTTTTTACGCAAAAGTCAACGAAAAAGTGTGCAATTCGCCGCGGCTGGCCGTCCACCCGACCAAAGGCGACAGATTCGCTTTGGTCGCGCCACGAAAATTATGGTTATTACTGACAGGCCCAGTCGGCAAATATAAAAGGCATTAGAGATGGCTTTCCTGTGACTTTTCAACTCTTTTCGCACACACACTGTGTTTATTTTTTACAGTGGTCACTAGGCTCTCTGAATCTTTCAAATGTTAGCTAATGTCTGTAGTTTCTCTTTAGGTTTTTAAGTAAATATATAAAAATATATATAGTAAATATATAAAAAATATATATAGTAAATATATAAAAAATATATATAGTAAATATATAAAAAATATATATAGTAAATATATTAAAAATATATATAGTAAATATATTAAAAATATATATATAATGCTAGTGTTTATATTTGCTTTATATATATATAAAACATTATTAGAATTTGATTTAATGCCATGCAAATGTGACTGTTCTACACAAAATATAAAGAAATTTCCAGAGATTTTTCTACCCACTTCAATTTCTATTAAAGTTAAAAATAAATCTTAATTTACAAATTCATTTGAATTAATTTTCACCTTCAAAATCAAAATTATTTAAATTAAACCTGCAATTTCCCATTAATTTTCCTGGAGACCTTGACGCTTTTGCCGGCTGGACCACAGATTGTTGTTAAAATAATGAATTCTTTTTTTGGGTTTGCTGGGATTTTGAAAAATCATGAAATTAACTTTTGTGTCGTCGGTTGGCTGAATCAAACAACAACAACAACAACAGAAATGCCGAGAGTTCTGCTTAATTTACTTAAAAATCTCGAAAAATGAGCATTCCCCCCACCCCGGACAACCGCTCTCGTCCAGTGCGGCGTTTCGTTTCGGTTTTTGGGTTTTTCTTCCAAACTCGCCTTCTTTTTCTTCGCCGTTTGACTCGCGGCTATTTCTTTTAATTTTGTTTCCCAGTTTCTCGGCTTCTTTCGCAGCGTGTTTCACACTTTTTTGGGGCAAAGAGTCTGGCCGCAAGAGAAACATTTAATTTCCTTCAATTTTCGGTGCCCAAGCCCGGCTCCGGGCTCCGGGCCCCGAGTTTTGTGTTCACAATTCAATTACAAGGCCCAGAACAGCAACAACAATCGGAGAGTTGACACCTCGCAGCCTAAACGCGGACCTAATGGTTTCTCGATTTTGATTAATGATTTTCCGCGGCCCGAATTGAAGTCTAGAGTGGAAGGGAGACTCGAATTGCTCCAGCGGCACTTTGACTTTGAATATATATATATATATGTGTGTGTACAGATGTATTTTTTGGGAAAGGAATTACAGGCAGAAAATGTCTGCACGGTGAGAAAATCCAGGAAAATATATTGGTAAATTTAGTTCTGAATAGAACAAATCATAAAGAGAGCTTATAATATACTAAAATACTACTTCAAGCAGCAAAAATCAATGTAACCAAGCAAGGAAACTAACTTCGTTTGTAATTGAATTGTAGGATCGTATCGAAAATCGATCGTATTTAAGGTCAAAATATTCGCATTCGTCATTTATTCATATTTTGCGACAAAATCCAAATTTAAAATACTCATAACTAAGCCAAAAGTGCATTAATTTCAATTTGGAAAGCTGTTCTGTGCTAATTTTTGCTAGGTTAATAAATCTGCATACTCAATTTAAAATTTTAAAAAATTCAAATTTTTTCCAATTTTTGAAAATTTTAATGATGTAACCCCTTTCCTTTTTTTGAAAAAATGGCAAATTTTTGAAAAAATTTGTTTTTGTCCGGAGATGGCTAGATCGACTCGCCTGTTGATGCTGATCAAGAATATATATGAATATATGGGTCGGAAATGACTCCTTCATCGTTTACAAGTTTCTGAATAAAAGTAAAATACCATTTTTTAGTACATTTTTCGATATTTTTATATGAGTATTTTTTCGACAAATTAAGATTTAAAAATGTCATAACTAAGCCAAAAAGGCATTAATTTTAATTCGGAAAGCTGTTCCATGCAAGTTTTTAGTAGGTTAATAAATCTGCATACTCAGTTGAAAACCTAAAAAAATTTAATTTTTGGCCAATTTTTGAAAATTTTAATGATGTAACCCCTTTCCTTTTTTTGAAAAAATGGAACATTTTTGAAAAATTTTGTTTTCGTCCGGAGACGGCTAGATCGATTCGCCTTTTGATGCTGATCAAGAATATATATGATTTATAGGGTCGGAAATGACTCCTTCATCTTTTACAAGCTTCTGAATAAAAGTAAAATACCATTTTTTAGTACATTTTTCGATATTTTCATATGAGTATTTTTTCGACAAATCAAGATTTAAAAATGTTATAACTCAGCCAAAAAAGCATTAATTTTAATTCGGAAAGCTGTTATATGCTAGTTTTTATTAGGCTAATAAATCTGCATACTCAATTCAGAAATTAAGAAGATTAAAATTTTTATCGATTTTTGAAAATTTTAATGATGTAACCCCTTATCAAATTTTCAAAAATTTGAAAAAAATAAATGTTTACCAGACATAGCTAGATCGATTCGCCTGTCGATGCTGATCAAGAATATATATGGTTTATAGGGTCGGAAATGACTCCTTCACAGCGTTTGAAGCTTCTGACTAAAATGATAATACCCTGCAAGGGTATGAAAATCAAAGACAAAGACCTGAATCTCGCTCAGGCTCAAAGCCACTCATGTGTTCGTTCATTATCCACGGCTCCGATGCTCTCCCCGATCAACCGGGGGACACTTAATGCGTTCAGACATCTGCATAATCTACGTAATGGATTAATTTATAATTTTCCACGCTTGCTTTGGGAGGAGCTTTGCCAGAGGAGTGCCCACTGTCCAGTGTCCATGGGAGTGGTTGGTCTCCGCATGCCATCTATGGAGCATCTTCGGGCCGAGTGGAGCATACAAATTATGGACTTAAGCGCCCAGGGGAACTCGAAAATGGGTATCGAAATGGTAATGGCTTTGGGAGCGTGGCTCCATGCCATCTAAGTATCGATGAATGCAATTTGTTGTGCGTTTAGTGCCAGGATTTGTTAAGAGGACTCTATAGACCGCTTTTTAATTATGTTTCGTAACTAATAACAGTCTAAATACATTTTTGGAAACTAACTTCAGTTAAGTTAAGTATTTCTTTAAAGCTTCCTTCGCTGGAGAGTGTCATATATGTATCTGTATCTGTCAGATGCATCTACACGGCACGCTTCATTGGCTTTAGCTTCGCTGTAGCTTCGCTTACGGTTTGAGTTTGGCTTTAACTTTCGGTTTTGGACAGCCTCAAACAATTTGCCGGCTGTCGGCGTGACAAGTGTTGCTAAATGCCAGCTGGAAATGCCGCACACGCAAAAGATGCACAGATAGATACGACAGAGAGACAGACAGACAGTGAGACAGTGAGACCTCCTCCTGACGCACCGCCACCGCCGCCACTTGGCAGCTCAAAGTCAAGTTTGGTCAGTCACTAAACGTGGCTCTCAGCCAACGGCGGCTTTTCATCTCTAAGCCGCTAGCGGGTTAAAGTATCTTACAGATACGCCGCTAGGCTTTGCTTGGCTAAAATTATATTTTTAGAAATATTAATCCAAGTAGAATTCTAGGTTTCCAAGGAGATTAAGTGCCTTCTTTGGATTGATAAAGAAAATCCATTGAATTGATTTCCTATATCCCATGAAGAAGGGCATCTCCGCGTCGGCCTGTTCCGCTCTCATGCTTTGCGGGTACTTTATTTGATTTGCGCTTTATTTGATTTAGTTGCCTTTCAGAGCTGCTCGGACTTGAGCCGCCGCTGACTCGAATTGACAGCTGTTTGCCGGCACAGAGCGGGGAGCCGAGGAGGCGGAGTTCCACTTGGAGGTGGACGAGAGGAGGCTGGGAGACTAGAGAGGCCGGGGATGTGTGTGAAGTCGGCACAACTTCAAAGTCAATTGATTTAATTTGCTACGAAAGCGTTTGCAATTAGCGAGCGGACCGCAGCTGCCTCTGTATATTTGTGTATCGAAGCTAGAGATGTTCGTATATCGATAGGTTAAGTTCGATATATTATGGCAGGGAAAATAAATATCAGAAAACTAAATAGCTCCATTAATATAGCAAATAATTATTATGCTATTTAAATTCAAAATAAAAGATTAACCTAATAAAATACTCATTTTAGGGAACTCAATATAGAAATGATCGATTATCGATCGATATACCATTAGCAAAAGTATAAATAAATACAATATAATAAAAAAAAATACTGAAATATATGAAAACTATCAGTTATTTATACACATTAAATACGATAAAATAGAATATTTTAATAAAATTAACTAAAAATAATATATTTATCCGTTTAATATTGCAGCACGGATAATCTATGCAATTAACATTTAAAATGATCGGAGCTATCGATTATTTCGATAAATAAATCCCAAAAAAGTATTTTTCTGTACAATATAACTCTACAGCTTTGATATTTTCGATAGTTTCGATACTTTTGCTATTTCCCTGCCCCATCCCCAACTAGAGTATGCGGTTTATTTTTCGGCTGGAGTTGTCTCAATCG
Organism: Drosophila bunnanda; assembly: GCA_035046265.1. NCBI lineage: Eukaryota > Metazoa > Arthropoda > Insecta > Diptera > Drosophilidae > Drosophila > Drosophila bunnanda. The sequence continues at coordinate 1,699,952 of JAWNOB010000083.1, read as the reverse complement.
CTGGGCAGATCGCTGACTTGATTCTGCGCCATAATTTGCATAATTAAGATGCCGTCCCGTGGCGACAACGATGCGATGATAAATCGCCGAAACGCCCAAGAGAGGCGAAAATGAAAATGAAAATGGGAAGGAGAAGGGGAGGAGGAGGTACAAAGACATCAGCGGCAGATGCAAAGATACATTTTGCATTCCTAATTAGCCCTAGCTTAGATAAGATACGGATGCGGACGGATTCAAATGCAGTGCCAAGTTGGCCAACTCTGACTTTAGTCGCTCTTGGCCGACTCTTTCAAGCCGCTGACAGAACTGTCAAGTGATGCCGACGACTACGACTGTCGTCGTCTCACAATTAATTGACATTTTGACTGGCGACGATTGTCATTCAAAGGCAAAACGAGCTGCAGCAGCAGCGGCGGCGGTGCCCGTGCCCAGGCCCAGGTCTCGTGATCGGACGCCGGAATGCACCAAAGCCGCCAGGATCTTGCTGCCAAGGGGCGAAGAACTCCTCTCCCAAGATTCTTTGGCCAGTCGGGGCACACCAAAGGGCAAGCCACTAGCTATCGATCTTAGGAGGAGTGTTTATCGAGATAAATCGATTGTACTTAAACAGTAAATCGAATTTATCACTTTATATTCATATTTAAAAATATTATTTCGATGTTTGTTGAATGTTTGCATCGATCTATCGTTAAAATATTATATATATATTCGAAAAATCGATCTTTTACATCATGAATATGAATCTTATGTGTCTTTTACTTGAAGAAAATTCTCTTCTAAATTAATATTAACACCCAAGGACCAACTATCTTATAGTTTAACCATTCTCCCCCCCCCTATATCTTGGAATCCAAGGCTTTAGAAGACTGCTATATCACTGACTTGCACTGTTTTCGGTACGCTACCAAGTTAGATAATCTGTGGCAGCGATCTGCGGCTGCGATCCGGGCATTCAAAGGCGCAATTGGGCTTTGTGGCAGTACAATTGGGACATGTTTGGCCGGTCGGACCGCAGCTAGAGAGGATCCCGTCCCCCTTAAAGCTTGGAAGCGGGGTTCGGGATGGAACAGAGACTGGCACTGGCACTGGCACTGTGACAGGCCGTGCCATTGTATGGGCTTTCGGTTAATATATGCGCTGCCGTTCGCATCGCTGACATTTTGTCATTTCGGATTACCGAAATGAGCTGCCGCTTTGCCAGCCAGCTTACAGCGCGAAATGATGCCAGCAGCTGTTTGGCCCCATATTTATATTTACACTCGTCCTGACTTTGTTTTCTCATTTCCCGAACGAGATCAGAGCCAGACCCAGACCCAGAAGGAAATATAAGGGAGTGAGTGGAAATTCACGCGAGCGCAGGCGCGCAGTTCAATTAACTTAATTGCCATGTAATTACGCGCAACAGCAGCGGCCACAATAACAATAACAGCAACAGCTACAAGAGCAACATTAACAACAATAACAGCATCAGCAACAAGCAATAACAACAACAACAACAACAACAAAAGCTCACCATCATCTTCAACATCCTGCCGGCACAGCAAAGAAAAAAATGAAAATAAAAATAAAACAAGAAGGCAAAACAAAAGACTTAAGGCACAAACCTGCTGCTGCTTTGACTGAGCCTCATTTCTTGCTGGCACATCTTTAGGTATTCCCTATATACTAAAGCTATATACACACATAAAGGAACTGCTCTATTTAGGTTTATTATTATATTTAGAAGCCTAAAACTGAATATCTATCTTTGTATTCATGAGTTAAATTCCAGAATGACTAAGTAATATAGGAAAAAGGTAGTGACTATGAAAATATACAAAAAAAACTACAAGTAAAACCTTTTCAAATACTTGTTCATATATATTAAAGAGTAAATGAAAGTAACTAAGTTTTGTTAAAGTTTAAAACTTAAGGCTTTTGAAAGCCCAAAGATACCTGAATTCTAGACTTTCTTCTCTGGCTGTTTTCCACTCTTTCTCTGTGGCACTGTCTCAGGTTTTTCTTCGCAAAGCCCCCAGCATTCCAAAGATAATGCTGCTGCCTCCTCCTGGTCCTCCGGCTCCTCCGTCTCCTATTCCCTGGGCTGGCTGGCATTTGAAAAACCTTGCCGCATTTTTTGCGTGCTTGCCACAAGCAGCAGCAGCAGAAGATCAAGCAGAAGCCACAGCAGCCGCTTCAGCCGCTCCAGCCGAGGAATGAACTAATTGTTTTTATTTTCCTCTGTCTCTCTCTCTGGGGCTTTAGCCAGTTTTTTGTTTTTATTTTTTGCCTGTCAAATTGTTTTCGTCAACATTGCAACTGGCCGGAGAGGCGACCCATCATTATGAAGACGGATTGTGGCCAGGCCGAAAAAATTCCAACGAAAAAAAGTTCATACACAGAGATAAATTGCAAAGAAATATAAAAGGCACCGAAAGAAATTCGAGTAAAAACTCAGTAACCCAAAAATCTTGCTTTAAATTAAAGTTATTTTGTTTAAATTGAATAAAATCAATAAATAACTAAATAAAACTAAGAAATACTCTTGAAAACATAAATCTAACCTGGCGAAGTGCTCAATAAAATGTTGCTAAGTAACATGTTGCTAGAAACATGTTGAGCAGCATTTCTAACGTGACCCTATTTCGGCTTACAAAAGCAAATTAATTGTTAAATAAATGTATATATTCATTTAATGAGCTAAAATATATATATTTTTGGAACAAGATTTTCTTCTTCAAATAAAGAAATTTGTCTTGTTTTTTAGTATATTTTTTCACACATATTTATACCTTTTTTGTGCCGTGCACTTGAAGGCATTTGTGACTCGAGTTGAGTTATGTTCGCCATTCGCCGGACTTCAAAGTCAGTTGTCGCCAAGCAAAAAAATATAAAAAAGAAAACAAAAAACATAGCCAGCAGTAGCGGCATTTTTTGTTAATTTTTTTTTTATATTTCTTTTTTTGCTTTTTATTTTCTTGACTTTTTTTGACATTATCAGCGTTAAGTCGTTTCAAATGCCGCCCCTGATGGATTTCTCATTGCCTGAGCACACCGGGTCGGCGGTGCCGCCTTTTGCCATAATTACAATGCAAACAGAGGGAAGGGAGACAGACAGAGCGAGCGTTCTGCCCTCTCGCTTGCACTGTGTACCGTAAGCCAGGTAGCTGGCGGCGCTTGACTGCGATAAGAACGCTGCGCTCCACACTGGGTTACCTTTGTGCTTATCAGAAACCCAGAAAAGCGGCGGATTAACTCTGTATGTCTTTTGGAGTTTCCAGCGTTTCCCTCCCTTTCCTTCTTTTTTTTTCAATGATACTTTTCAGCTGATAAAAGCACTTTCAGTTATCGAAAATTGGTAAGAGGTGGCGAGGGTCTTCGGAAGGCTAGATATAATGACAGTGATGGGCACTTAAGCCGCGGGGATTACGCGTTTCGATAGAAGGTCGATGATAATTTATTAAACTGCACCTTGTGTGTATTCCGTTGACTTCTTAGCGCTCTATAAACATTAAGGGGCTTCCTAGGCCTCTGCCTAATTATTTAGATTCTTTTCTTCAGCTGGACTCTGGCCCTATGCGTGCGGTAATTTAACTTTAATCAAAGTGCGGCTAGATACAGATAGTGAGTGTGTGATATCGGATTGATATACTTTGCCCTGCCTAAGGTTAAGTCAGGCGGCCTATATATGTACCATGTACAGTGTATATAGTATCGCCCGGCGATAAGCCGCTGGCAATTGCCATAAAAAATACGAGTAAGTTTTACGGCATTCCTCTTCGGGCTGCCCAAAAGCATTTCCATCAAAGGGGGCCCATTGAGCGAGAGGGTATCGAGGGGATACCCTTTCCCACTGGTTGCTGGGCAATCTTAATGGGTTCTGATTTTCAAAATCAAACAGTTTTATTGTCGCCAGCGTTGCCTGTGCTTTATGGCTGCCATCTATGCGGCCGCGGCCTTGTCTGATGTTTTCCTCTCCGCTTTTTATTTATTTATTTCATTTTGTTATTTTTCTGCAGGTGGGGCTGCTCCGGGGCTAATGCCTTGCTCAAATATTTACAATTACTTTACATAAAATGCCGACACAAATGTGCGAGGGAAAATAATGGCAACAAGAAGGGAAACTAACTTCGAAAAGCACAAGCTCATAAACCCTTGCAGTTCGCAATTGGATTTCAGGATTGTATCGGAAATTGATTCGGATTCTTTGAGCCGATATTTATCGATATTTTTATATGACAATTTTTTCTACAAATCGAAGCATGAAAAAACGTATACCTCAGCCAAAAAAGCATCAATTTCAATTTGGAAAGCAGTTCTATGTTAATTTTTATTAGGTTAATAAATCTGCATACTCAGTTCAAAAATTTAAAAAATTAAAATTTTTATCAATTTTTGAAAATTTGAATGATGTAACCCATTTCCTTTTTTTAAAAAAATTGAAAATTTTTGAAGAAAATTGTTTTTTCCCGAAGATGGCTAGATCGATTCAGTTTTTGATGCTGATCAAGAATATATATGATTTATAGGGTCGGAAATGACTCCTTCACTGCTTTACAAGCTTCTGAATAAAAGTATAATACCATTTTTTAGTATATTTTTCGATATTTTTTTATCACTATTTTTTCGACAAATCAAGATTTAAAAATCTCATTACTAAGCCAAAAAAGCATTAATTTTAATTCGGAAAGCAGTTCTACGTTAGTTTTCATTGGGTTTATAAATCTGCATACTCAGTTCAGAAAATTAAAAAATTAAAATTTTTATCGATTTTTTGAAAATTTGAATGATGTTACCCCTTATCAAATTTTCAAAAAATGGTCAAATTTTTTTTTTCGCCAGAACTTGGCTTAAACGATTTGGCTGTCGATGCTGATCAAGAATATATATGGTTTATAGGGTCGGAAATGGCTTCTTCACTGTGTTTTAAGATTCTGACTAAAATTATAATACCATTCTTCAATATTATGTATCCATATTTTTATAAGACAATTTTTCGACAAATCAAAGTTAAATAATCCTATAACTCACTCTCTAGATAAATTCGACTCCCTAACTTTAATTAAATAAAGCTTAAGTTAAGCTAATTTGGGTATTAAATACGACTTCTCTCTAATCATTTGCACAATTTGTATGTAGTTTCTGCTGAAATTTTCTTAAATGATTTCTCTAGTTTTGTATTTTTCCGAATTGCTGTTTGTTGACTTTGTTGACTTTGTTGACGGCATTTAACTACGAATATTTTTTCTTTATCTGAAGGCACTGAGATAGGAAGAGCACACATACGCACTGTGGGACGGAGCGAGGCACAGAGGAAGCATTCTACTTTGTGGTGACATGTCCAAGATCGGTCTGAAAGGTGAGTACATGTCAGTTTATCGGTTTGTGTGTTGATTTTCCTATTTTTTGTGTTTGTTTGTTTGTCTGTTTGTTTGTTTGTTTTCGTTTTCCGAGTGGGCGTTGCGATCAAGTGCCGACAAAGTGCTCGTCAAGCGACAATTACAAGCAAATTAATTGAAAGTGCGCCCCCCCACTGGAAGTGCTGTGTCTATGTTCCTTTTTTTTTTAGATAACCATCACTGCCCGGGGTGTACTATATAATTTTGTGACATTTCGAAATGTAATATACAAATAATATACAAATAAAAGCTATGAACACATAAGAACTTTTTAGTAGAAACCCAGAAAGTAATATTTCCCTCAAGAGTATCCTGACAAAGTAACCCCAATTTAAGGCAAAAACAATAATCTGGAATACACAAACTTTGCTGATCCCAAGATACATGCATCACGAGCACCGTTTGGCTTACTAAATACTGTAAATTACGTTCAGACCTGGCTAATACTACTTCCCACATTAAGGTAAACTTCCCTTCCGTTTGATGTGATCTCGGGAGAGAGCGCAGCATTATGTAAATACCATGTCCATGTGCATTTTTATGGCCGCCTGATGTGGCATCTTATTTGAATTTGATCTCTTTTGATTCTCTGCATAGTTTCAGCTGCGTGGCTCTCAGATTTTCCCAATTTTCTTTGATCTGCGCCAACGTGCTTCCGATTCGATTTGTTGTTTTGGTTCGGTCTGCTTTCGTTTTTATTGCCACTTGAGGCTGCTGCCTTTGTCTTTCAACGGGGGAAAATCGAGGGAAGATCAGAGAAGACCGGACAATGCATTTTATTTTCCTTCTGAAGATAAAAAGAAAATACAAAGTAGGCGGCAACGCGCTCGGCAAACGCCCCACAAAAAGATACAAAAACTAAATGGAGAGAGAGGCGAGTTGCAGCCACATCTATGGTCAGTAGCTCCTGCTCCTCTTTTTCTGTCAGTGTTGCCCAGAAACTTAACCAAAATGAAACATATTAAAATATGTTAAATTTGTTAAAGAAAATGTAGAATACTTTAGACATTTATAGTTTAGAATAAGGTATAAATAATTATGTGCCTTTGTTTAAAGATTTTCCCTATAGCACATAAAGTCCCCTTTGTATTTTCTCTACTTTCCTAAATAAATAATATATAATTTTTAATTAATTTCACTCTTTTTTATTTATAAACTAGCTGGCTGAGCTGCAGCATCTCTGGTGCCTGCACTCAGCATCCGACATCGACATGGACTTGGACATTGAAAAGGAAAACAAAAGCGGCTGAGCGCGGCATCGACATTTGCCTTTTTCATCCCAAAAGCGGGCATGGGCCTGGGCCTGGGCATGGAAATGCCCGGCGTGCGGATGCTCAAAGAAGACCGAAGTCGGAGGAAAGGTGTTAATGGACTCGACTGTGCACACACACGCACAGTTAGCTTCTATCTCGAGCTGGGCCCAAAAATTCAAAGCCGAAACTGATGCGTTGCGTTAACAGTGAGCGAAAAAATGTGTGCTCCGAATTGGGAATTTCTATATTTATATATTTGATACTTTTTTGTTATATTTATTTAGTTAATCTGTATATTTTTATATACTTATTAACCTTCAATAAAAAATTCTAGAGAGATCACTATTAAATTTGTAAGAATTGTAAAATTCCCAAGTGGTTCTGGCAAAGTATCCCATAGATCTTTAAAAATCTGCCCTTCTTTAACAGCTTTTAATTCTAAAAGTTGTCAAAGGTAAGTAAAAGAGTAAGTTTAAATATATATACATTATCTAGATCAAACTAAAATAAATAATATATATATAAATATAATAAAATGAACCTTTTCTTAAAAAATTATTTAATTTAGTAAAAAAACAAATTATTTTAAAAACTTTCCTCGACATTTTCAATATTAATCATTTCCTCTATCTCTTGTAAAAATGTTTTTCTAATTGATATTTATTTTTCATTTATTTATATACTCTAATTCATTTACTTTTCTCCCAGTGCTTAGCACATTTCCCTCGCAGCGGCAGCTCTTTCTTGTCGCCCATTTATTCCTTTCTCCCAGTGTCGCCGGCACAATCGCACAGGTTTTCCCGATCCCCGGATCCCCGGATCCGATCCACGACTAACTAACTCCTTGGACTTGGTCTATTGTGGCTCTTCTGAGATCTCCACTAAATGGCCTGTCCATTCTGCTCTCTTCACGCACTCCGGCGGCTACTCAGCGATTTTCATGGGCCATTTTCACGGCATATTATGGATGAAAACGGGGGAGATGACCTCAAATAGTTGAGATCCCCTCTCTCTCTCTTTTTCCCCGCCTTTGTCTCTGTCTCCACTAAGCCTTAGCATATTTGGGAATTAAGTGAAGCCATATTCTCAACGAAATTTGGTTACTTTCGGTTGCCATAAAAGGTGCCACAGAGAGAGGCCTAATCCTTAGTTATGAGTCAGGGGATTCATCGGGGTTTGTTTATATACAAATAAAATGTATACTTATATTTAAACCCAATTTATGAAGTAACTTTTTAGGTAAAATATATGTGCTGAATAGCTGCTCCATTAGGCGAGTGCCTTCCCCTAATTGGAAAGCAATTAAATGTCACTTCTTTTGACTCTGTGTTTTCGGACCGATAACACCAATGCATTTGTGTTTGCCCCTAAGTGTTGTTTCCATTTTTATCTAGATAGAACCACGAGTGGAGGGAACCTCGGAGGCTCCTCCTCGGTCTTCTTTTTCTTTGCCGCCTTCCCTTGTTTCCCCGAGAGCGTTGCTAATGGAAATGAAAACCCCGATAGGCAGCGAAAATATATACAAAAAAATACAATCAGAACAGCGGGAGGCACACACAAAGTGAGTAAGGGCTCTGATAGCAAACGAAAAAAAATGACAAAAAATCATAGGAATAGAAATAGGAATAGGAACCTCTTCCACCGAGGAGAGACCTCTCAAATCGGCAGCTTACTTATGCAAACCAACCATATTTCATAAATAACGCACACCAATTTCCATAATGCTCTGATTTCGAAAGCGACGAAAGCAGCCCGACCACGATTAGATTAAAGCTGGTTAAATATTTCAAATAAACAAAATGGTAATATCTAGGAGCTTCAGAAGCTTCATTTCAGAAATTTTAATACTAATTACTAATATAAGAGCATCTTATTCTTCCCTTCATAAGATTAATCGTTAGCCAAAGCAGTTTGTCTTTAAATTTAAAAAGAAATAGTATAATACATTCAAGTGTAACAGCAAATCTTTAAAATAATTTAAACTTCTATAAAATTTGATATAAAACCATATCAAAAATAATTTCCATCTAGCTTTCAGTACATTTCTTAATATTTTAAACTAATATTTACTAGCTTCTTTTTGGTTTCACTAGAAGACCGGAAGCGGTCCCCTTTGATGAGCTGTTTTCCCTCAAAAAAACAGAAAAAATCCCCATTTGAGGGGGGCCTCTATACCTCTTCAAATTTCGTACATTTCGCCAGAGTTTGTGACTTTTCAACTTTATTTTTTATTTTGGCTTTTCTGTGCTCATTTTTTGCCCTCATTGCAATGCTCTTTAAATGGGTATTTAAATTCGAGGAAATGTATAAACAAAGTAAAGATTTAAGTGGCAAAGAGAGTTTAGGGAATCTGGTAACAACAAACTCTTATTTTATTAATTTATTATACCTTTGCAAGGTACATTAATTTTAGTCAGAAGCCTCAAACACAGTGAAAAAGTCATTTCCGACCCTATAAACCATATATATTTCTGATCAGCATCGACAGCCGAATCGTTTAAGCCAAAAATCTGGAGAAAAAAAAATTTGACCATTTTTTGAAAATTTGATAAGGGGTTACATCATTAAAATTTTCAAAAATTGATAAAAGTTTTAATTTTCCAAATTATTGAATGGAGTATGCAGATTTGTTAACGTAATAAAAACTAACGTAGAACAGCTTTCCGAATTAAAATTAATGCTTTTTTGGCTTAGTTATGAGATTTTTAAATCTTGATTTTTTGAAAAAATTCTCATATAAAAATATCGAAAAATATACTAAAAAATGGTATTATACTTTTATTCAGAACCTTGTAAAAGATGAAGGAGTCATTTCCGAACCTATAAATCACATATATTCTTGATCAGCATCAACAGGCGAGTCGATCCAGCCGTCTCCGGGCGAAACAAAAAATTTCAAAAATTTTCCACTTTTTCAAAAAATAGGAAAGGGGTTACATCATTAAAATTTTCAAAAATTGATAAAAATCTCAATTTTCTTAGTTTCTGATCTGAGTATGCAGATTTATAAACCTCATAAAAACTAACATAGAACTTCTTTCCGAATTGAAATTAATGCGTTTTTGGCTGAGTTATGAGTTTTTTTAAATTGAATTTTTCGAAAAAGTTGTCATATAAAAATATCTAGTTAAAGAATGCAAATATTTTAGGCTTAGTTAGGATCGATTTCGGATTCAATCCCATAATTCATTTGCAATCTGCAAGACTGTATAAACTTGGGCTCTCCGATTTTATATCAATTTCGAAATAAATCACAATATATATAGAAATTTCTTCAAACATCCAGTTTAAACAATGAGGAAATGGTCTAAGCCAAAATAAATCAGTGTATTCCCAGCTCATCTACTTGGTAAACTTGGCTTTTCTTTCATGTTTGGCTTTTATATTTAGTTGCTGCTTAGTTGTTGTTTCCCCCCGTTTTTTATGGCTGTGTTTCACTTATTTTCATTTCGCTTTTTGCACGTAAGCGACGAGAAGTATTTTTATGGGCCACACAAAAGCGAGGCTTATCAAGAACACGGGATCGCGGCCGGAGACGTGCCAGCTTTTGGCTTAGTTTTCGGGTTTGTTTGCGGCTTAGTGGCTAGAGAAGAGAGTGGATCGCTTACCTGCAGCTCAGCCTCCAGCTGATTGGTGTGACCCGCCAGGTTGGGCAGCGCGGTCATGTTGTAGCCGAGACCTTGGCAGGCGGAAACGCTGATCCGCTGGCACTGTAATCCACTCGAACCGGCCGCCATTTGATGCCCATTCAGGCCGAGATTGCTTCCGCTGCCCATGCTGGCCAGGCACTGAATCAGGATCAGGATCAGCAGCATATTGGCGTTTGGATCGAAGATCTGACAGGGCGAGGGTTCACTCAGACGCGGTTCATCTTGGGGGTTCTTTAGTTTTCTATATTCACTTTCTGTATATATCACTCGCGAGCACGTGAAAAAAATAGCATATAACTTTTCCGTATAGTTTCTTCCAATATTTTCGGTAGTGGGAAAATTACGCGTTTTCGTTTTTTGTTCGATTTGACTTCGATTCTCGAGAAACGCGCACTGAGAGTCACCGTCGTCGTCCGCTCTTTCCGTGTCTTTCGAACCAACTGCCGGCAACCGGTCTCCGGTTGTTGGGTTTTCTTCGCTGCCAGAGCATCGAACATGCTCGACGCAACTGGGACACTGAAAAGAAAGAGTGTACAGCTTTTTAGAAACGTTTTCAATTGATAAGAACAAGTATAGTAAGATAAGAACTATTTAGAGAGCTAACATTATATACAAACTCTCGTTAAAACTTACTTTACTTACAAAATTCCTCTCTTTTAAGCTCACATTTTATACATTTTCTCTCCATTTTTTCTGGCAGTGCTTGCAGCATGTTTAAGCACAGGTCTTGTGTTCATCCTGAGGTATGTACAAATAAATTCGACGTTTTAATGCCCATCGAAGCAAATCCTTAACGGGGCAGGTTGATCTCGAGTCCTGGGACTCCACAAATGTATGATATATGGCCTTTTCGCAGGCATAGGCAGGTTCAGGGTTCTACAAAGAGAAGCAATACTTGGTTAGATTTGTAAACATCGAAGTCAAAAGAGAGAAAGTGATCTGTCAGATACATTATTGTCATAGCCTGACAGCTATGCGTATTCCCTTTCCTTGAGATAAATCAGTGGCCGCTGGCTGAGATACCCTTTTCCTGTGAGCCATGACTGCCATCCAACCTAGTGCTCAGCGATGATCATCGGTTCGACGCACACACAGCCATCGGTGTGTGTGTTTTCGGGTTCTGGAGAGCACTGCAAAAAAAGAGAGGTATTGTAATTAATATGAGTACAAATAATACAGAGTATATATTCATAGAGAATTTAAAGTTACCACAGCTAGAGCAAGTAATAACGAAAATATGCCTTACCTTATCGACGAAACATGGGTTCCTTCCTAAAATATCATAAATATTAAATATATATAGTTTCCATTTTAAACACTTACTTTAATGAAACTTTTCTTCCAGTGTAGCCTGTGGAAATTCGATCGGCAACGGCGACCAACCGCAACAGCCGACAGGCAACATCAAACAAAACTGAACGGCGGCCTGGCCGGGGGTGGTGCTGGCTCTCTCTCTCCGTGTGTCTTTGGTGAGTTGGGGCAGGTGCCAGGGAGGCGGAGGCAGCGGATGAGGTGGCTGCAATTGAACACCGCGACCTCCACAAGCTGCAACGCTGCAGCAGCGACTGCAACGGCAACGGCAACTGCAACTGCGACTACAACTACAACTGCGACTGCGACCACGGCGGCGTCGGCGATCTTTGATGTGTGCTTTGATTTCCGGCAGCCAGATAAGATTTTTCCTCCAGCTCCTCCGTCTCCTACTCCTCCGGGCCTCCGCTCTAGCTGCTGCTCCTTCTCAAGATCAAGACGAATCGCTGCAAAATTCGTTATGGATCTACGTTGGAGTAGGAGTTGGAGGAGGAGCAGCCAGCGAAATGGCATTAGTTTTGCGAGGGGTAAGCACCTGTAGGCCTTCCTGTTTAAAAGTCACAGGATAAGGGAAAATGATAGATGTAAATATTAGTAAATAATAGATGAAATAATAATTAACTAAAGCAGGAAATGCATAAAATTTAGAAAGGCTAGGTTAATTTTTTAAAGATTAACACGTTTTTCCTCTTCATATTTACCTAGTTAAATGCTTAGATACCTAAGCTACCATGTTTAGGTCGTAATTATGACATGTTTCAGACACTTTTCTCACCCCGTATGCCTTTTATGGAGCCCCTGCTCTCAGGTTTCATAACAAAAAAGACTCAATTGGCGGCAATTTGGGGCGCACTTCCTCCATCTACTGCAGATCTCCAGAGATCACTCCCTTCCACATCCATAATCCGCAATGTAAGCACTAGGAAGGGATCTCGTTCGTATAGGGATGAATGCCGGCCGCATTGTTTGTTTTGTTGATTCTCGGGATCTCCGCCAGTTGTTTGAACTTGGGACGCGCACGTAAAAATACCATCAAAGAGATCGATCTGGAAGGAACAACAACAAAAGAAAATAATAATAATAATATAATAGCTAATGTAAGCACTTACACTTGGCCTTCTTCCTTTGTGCGTCTGTTTGTTTACCCAATAATATTCCCGGGGCTTTATTTCCTTCATCTGCTGCCTCCAGAAAAGAGAGTCTTTCGTGTCTCTTTCGGTTAAGTGTCCCGGATGACACACGTACGTAAGCGGGGATCACTTGGGCTTGGCAGGAGATTAGTCCAATTTGTGGTAATCGTTGGTGCTGCTTCCAAATCCGAGATATCTTCGTTCCCGGATATGGATAAGGAGGAACTACGGAAGATCTCTGAAAAGGTACTCATAGATAACCGTGGTCTGTCACTTGAAAAAGATTAAAGAAATGCGATTAACGAGGGCAGATGGCTGATAAATTGTTCTCTTAAATAATGTATTATTACATCTTTACCAGCTTACTGTTGTTTTAGTTTTATGGAGCGATTAATGTTGTGTTTGATTATTATTTTATGTATATTTTAATTACTCTTCATTCGGATTTAACTTTTATATATTTTTTGATTATGTTACTCCTTGCTCTTCTTGTTTTTCTTTTGGAAAAATACTAGTAAATGCCAGGGAAAACCCATGTCTCTCAAATTGCTGACTTCCAGTGACACTTGGTGCCATTTTCCGGGCTTCAAAGGCAGCCGGCCGCGGCTCGAAGAGGATTTGCTCAGCCGTTAAGAGCTGACAACATGGGCAAGCGATTATATTTTCCACGACGCCTCTTGTTTGCCATTTTCCATTTACCATTTACCATTTACTATTTTCCATTTTGCCATTTGCTTTTCCCGGGGATCACGAGTTGACATTGATTTGTGTGAGCTTCTCCTTTAAAATGTACATTTATAGTTTATGGATAAGGATATTTCTTAAATGCTAAGTTAAATAAAAAATATGTCAAATATTAACTCACATTTCATTCTTCGAGCACCATTTCCCAGGCGTCTCTGGGGCCACCCACATTTTGTATCTGAAAGATACACTCTTTCAATGCCCGCTCGGCATTAAGACGTGGCGTGTGTGCCTGTGTGTGTGCTCCGTAGTGTACCATTAACTAGTTTTCTGGTCGGCCGAGTTCAAACGCGCTTATTAATCTCTGGTACTTGTGTTTAGTACTTTTAAATACGTTTTGAGTACTTTATTCAGTACGCTTGATGTTTTGCCGCCGCTCCAAGTCACGATGTTTGCTCTGCTCAGCTCAGCTCTCGGCTCGGCTCTCCCCCTTTTATCGTTTCTCCATGTCTCCATGTCTCGGCTTCTCCGTTTCTCCGTTTCCCTGTTTCTCTGCCTTTTTTGCTCTTGCGAATTGGACGCGCGTCAATATTTATTTTATTTATCTTCTTGGCCCCCGCGCTCAGCTCACGGATCTTAAAGGCAGGAAAAGCGACAGCCAGGAGGGGCGGAGGGAGGTTACACCGCAAAAAAATAATAATATTTTCAAAGGAAAAACAATTGGCAAATGTTATTTAAAAGGAATCCTTGAAGGGAAGCTTCTTAAATATATTCTAAGAGCTAGTTTCAAGAGTTTTCCCCACTAAAAGTGTCTGGAAACTCACTAAAAATGCTTTAAATATTTTCAAAATTAACTAGAAATTCTTTTAGGTGTAGTTTTTCACAGATTCTCCTCCCCGCCATGGAACATATAGCCATAGAGCCGGGTCAGTGGATTTGTGCACCCTCGAAACTGGCGCCCGCCAGCAATTCAATACCGAACGACTCCCCACCGACGGGATCCCTCCACGGCACCCGTTCTCCTCCTGGCCAAAACTCTTCTCCTTGCCTTTCATGTCGTCTCCTCTGTCCCCTTCGGGGAGCTTCTTTTGTGGAAGCCATAGAAATAATGCGATAATTACAATGCCGAGAATCACTCCTCGCCCCAGGAGGAGCCCGCTTGGGGGAGTTGGAGCGCCGGGGGACACCGTGTGAAAGCCATCTAAAGTTACTCCCCCCGGACAAGGCCGGGATTATCCTACAGCTACTTCAGTTACTCTCCACGCCATGGCCACATAAATCTTCCAGGACGGACCCAGGTCTGATGGATAGATGGACGGCCGAGTGTGCGGCCCTAAGTAAATACAATGCAGTCAAGAACCGAGTGTTGGGTTGGGAACAAACTCGATGTTGGGTACTACAAGTTAAGTAAGCTAACTATACTTATTATATTGTATATAATCATGACTTAAGCTAATCTTATTATTTTTCTAAGCTCCTATTTACTTTCAAATTTCATTTTCGTATTCAACTTTTGTGCTGTCAAATCTTGATAAGCCTTAAGTCTATTTCAATAAAGCTGTTACCTTACTAAATTTTATTGTATCTATATAATTTAAAGGAATAAACTTAAATAATACCCATTCCTCCGATTTATTGAAAGAAAGGAAAACTAACTTCGACAAGCCGGAATTTGCATACAAATTATGGGATCGAAGCGGAAATCGATCGTAAGGTAAAAGTGTTTCCAATCTATGAATCGATTTTTATCGATATTTTTATACGCCATTTTTTTCGACAAATCAAAGTTTAAAAATATCATAACTAAGCCAAAAATGTATTAATTTCAATTCGGAAAGCAGTTTTATGTTAGTTTTTATGAGGTTTATAAATCTGCATACTCAATTCAGAAATTAAGAAAATTAAATTTTTTGTCAATTTTTGAAAATTTTAATGATGTAACCCCTTTCCTTTTTTTCAAAAAATTAAAAATTTTTGAAAAAATTTGTTTTTTGCCCGAGATGGCTAGATCGATTCGCCTGTTGATGCTGATCAAGGATATATATGATTTATAGGGTCGGAAATGACTCCTTCATCTTTTACAAGCTTCTGAATAAAAGTAAAATACCATTTTTTAGTACATTTTTCGATATTTTCATATGAGTATTTTTTCGACAAATCAAGATTTAAAAATCAATTTTAATTCGGAAAGCAGTTCTATGTTAGTTTTTCTTACGTTAACAAATCTGCATACTCCATTCAGTAATTTGGAAAATTAAAATTTTTATCAATTTTTGAAAATTTTAATGATGTAACCCCTTATCAAATTTTCAAAAAATGGTCAAATTTTTTTTTTCGCCAGAACTTGGCTTAAACGATTCAGCTGTCGATGCTGATCAAGAATATATATGATATATGGGGTCGGAAATGAGTCCTTCACAGCGTTTCGAACTTCTTACCAAAATTTGAATACCCGCACTGGCATTAATATTTATATATTCTAAAATGCTTATTTTTACACACATTTTTTCACTTAAGCACGGTATTAATAAATTTAAACCAAAATTTCTATTGAAATAGTTGCTAAACAAAGACTTCTGATATATATGCATTTCAAATACTTATAAATCTGAGGTTTTATAGTACATAAAAGAGGTTTTTTTTCGCACAACAATGTATTCTCAATTAGGTTCCCAATTACTCATACATTTTTTGTACTGAATATAATTGCCCCAATATAGAGCTCCGACACGGTTATTTGATAGGCCTAATTAAAGGAGTTATATGCAATAAATGCCAGGAAAACAAGCCTGGGAGAGTCCTGATGGAAACCGATACGCAGGGCAAGGCCTGACCTGGCGCTTACTCAGGTACGGCACAGAGGAGACCCAACACAACAATAAAATCCTGCCGGCGGACAATAAAACCCTAAAAAAAACAGCTCAAAAAATGTGAATAAAAAACCAACACAAACTTCGAAAATAAAAATGATAAAAGCCCGCGAATATGAGTTCCCTTGGGCTGCTTCTAAGCCAAAGTGTACAAAGGGATTAAAACAAGAAAGGAAACTAACTGCGGGAAGCCGAAGTTCATATGCCCTTACAATATAGATTTAATAATAGGATCGTATCGGAAATCGTTCATAATTAAATTTAAAAAATGTTCAACATTTATCGAGAACATTTTAAGTTTATAAAAAACTCATCAGCCAAAAAAGAATTAATTTTAATTCTGAAAGCGGCTCTACTTTAAGCGAAAATTATAATACCCTTGCAAGGGTATAAATATATATATATGTGCAGATATATAATTTGCCATATCCTGGCGCAGGGAACTACTAGACCACGACTGGAGACCGTCCCAACCCTTCGTCGTCGTCGGCGGCGGAGATGAAAGTGCCGCTGGGGTGCTAATAAAGTTGCCCGCAGACAAATAAAGAACTTCGATCCGCAGCACCGCCGATCTCTGGTGGTGTAGGTGCTAATTCAGCCCCCACCAGACCCCCCACACACACAGACAGCACACACAGCACACACACAATGGAGACGATGCGGCATTTCCATTTCCATTTCGATTTCCATTTTCAACAGAAATGAACTCCCGATAAGAGACTAAATGTCAAAATTATCAATGCACGCGGTGACCAATTAACCCATGATGTACCACGAAGATGGAAACAACAAGGCTGAGAAACTAAACTTAAGTCACTTTAAACAAATAAATATAATTATGAAAATAATAAAATAATATAAGTATAAATATGAAATTGATAAAATGTTAATTTGAAATATAAGAAAAGAATATAAGAATCTCGAAATACCCTTCACTTTCAATAAAAAAAAAATATAGTAGCATTTAAAAAACAAACGAGGAAATAATCTAAAATAAATACTTGTACTTAATAATTTATGATGCTTTCAAAGTTCCTAAATATGGTTTCTAGCATCATGTACCTTAGTTACATTTGTTAAGCAACATTTTCTGTCATGTTAAATTTAAGTTTTTTATAAATTTCATACAAATTAAAGAAATAATTTGTAATAACGACTAAATAAACTGTGTTCAATGCTTGCAAGAGTTTAAAAATAAAGGTTATCTAATAATCCAGCTGTTTTTACTCATTTTGCATGCTAATTTCTTAAATTTAATATAAGATATATTTCATTTCAAAGCAAAAATAAAAATATTTATAATTAAATCTTAAATTAAATCAAATTAAATCAATCAACAAAAATGTAGATTCTTCCGGACATGGGTTAAGAACGCAGGTCTTCCCGAACACCGGAGATTGCAGATCGAGCGAGGATGAGCTGGGGCAAAAGATTATACAAGAAATACAAAAATAAAATATAAAAACAAGACTCGCAGGGCACATGGGACAGACAAAGTGCAAATATATGTTGCAGACCACAAAAGCCGGGATGCCGGGATGCGAGGCTGCTGCTCCTGCTGCTGCCGCCGAGGCTAAAAGCCAAAAGGAAGGCGGGCCAGAACCGAACCGCAAAAAAATACAAAACGAAAGGAGAGAAACACACGGCTGAGTGGATTGCCTTACCTCGAGATGCCAAAGTGCATCAGGCACTAAAATGCAGAAAATTGAAACAGGCTTTTAATGAAATGAAAGCGCCGCGAGAGATGAGATGCGCGCCCGGTTGGACGCTGGCCGCTGGCCGCTGGCCGATGGATGCAGGACGGTCTCTGGGACTGCACCCATCTATCTGGCTATCTGGCCGGCGTCCACGCGGCTCAAAGATGGTGGCAAACGAGAGCGAATGAGCGCTCGAATGAAGACGGGAAAAAGGAAAACAAAATACAAAATAAAGCGAACACAAAGAGTCAATTAATTAGTAGATGGATCCACGATTATCGCTATATTAACATTGCACTGCAGTTGAAGTTCACTGTTCAAAAAAAGTATTTATTGTCTTGTGGGTACATATTTCGAAAAAAAGCTCATACCTAAGCCAAAAATGAATTAATTTCGATGCGAAAAACTGTTCTATTCTAGTTTTTAATAGGTTAATAAATTTGCATACTTAATTAAGCATTTAATTTTTTTTTTAATTTTTTATAAATTTTGCACATTTTTAACGATATACAATTTTCAAAATTTTGAAAAAAAAAATACATTTTTATCAGACATAGCTAGATCGACTCGGCTGTAGATGCTGATCGAGAATATATATGGTTTATAGGGTCGGAAATGACTCCTTCACTGCGTATTAAGCTTATGAGTTAAATTATAATATTCTTTGAGTCGATATTTTTATATAACTATTTTTTGAACAAATCAAAGTTTAAAAACGTCATAACTAAGTCAAAAAAGCATAAATTTCCATTCGGAAAGCAGTTTTATGTTAGTTTTTATTGCGTTTACAAATCTGCATCCTCAGTTTTGAAATTAAAAAATTTAAGATTTTTATCAATTTTTGAAAATTTTAATGATGTAACCCCTTTCCTTTTTTTGAAAAAATTGAAAATTTTTTGAAAATTTTTTTTTCGTCCGGAGACGGCTAGATCGACTCGCCTGTTGATGCTGATCAAGAATATATATGATTTATAGGGTCGGAAATGACTCCTTCATCTTTTACAAGTTTCTGAATAAAAGTAAAATACCATTTTTTAGTACATTTTTCGATATTTTTATATGAGAATTTTTTCGACAAAAACAAGATTTAAAAATCGCATAACTCAGCCAAAAAAGCATAAATTTTAATTTGGAAAGCTGTTCTATGCTAGTTTTTATTAGATTAATAAATCTGCATACTTCATTTAACATTTTAAAAAATTAAAATTTTTATCAATTTTTGACAATTTTAACGATGTAACCCCTTATAAAATTTTCAAAATTTTGAAAAAAAAATAAATTTTTACCAGACATAGCTAGATCGATTCGGCTGTTGATGCTGATCAAGAATATATATGGTTTATAGGGTCGGAAATGACTCCTTGACTGCGTTACAAGCTTATGACGAAAATAATAATACCCAGCAAGAAAGGAAACTAACATTTATAGGGTCGGAAATATCTGCTTTGCAGACTTCCGAATAGAATTATAATTTGCTTTTTTCTTTCAGTGTCGAAGCTGTGGCAGCCGAGTGGTCTTCCTCTTTCTTAAGATAACGTAACACCGGGGCTATATGGCATTGCTATATACGATTGAGAATCGGAATGGGAAAGGGATTGGTCCTCGAATGAAGCGAAGAGGAAGTGGAAGTGGAAGCGGGGCGTTCATTAAATGATAACAGAGCGACGGCCGCGTCCGAGTGATAAGGCCATTTGAACTAACCCGCTCCGACAGCTGATACAGGTAGAAGGAGCAGCAGGAGCAGACCCAAGAGGAGCAGGAGCAGGATGAAATGGAATTCAACTAATGACAATTCCCAGAAACAGAAGAACTGAAAGCCGAGAGACACAATGCTGGAGGTAATGATCAAACCGAAAGGGGCAGCAGAAACAGAAGCTGTAAGGAGAAAAATGATTTAAATACACGCAATCCTCGAGGCGCCACAGTGGACGGACCAAGTCCTTAAATTTATGATGCAATTTGTTTGCAAAAAAATCAACAAAACAAAACAAGATAAAGGCAAAATAAACAATCGAGGAACACACACACACACACACACAGATTGTGAATAAATAAGTATATTCTCTTTTGCATTTTCTTTCGAAACTTTAATTGAGAATTTAAGAACTCGAGTTGAGTTCAGTTTTGTAAAAATTCTACAAAAATTCACAATCTGAGTCATCAGTGAGTCAACTTTACAGATCACCTAGACTTTGAATCCTTCTCCAGGTAGTCAGAGCCATAAATATAAAAATCCTGAAACCAAAATCGAAAGCTAAGCCCCGCTTTGCATGCCTCCCCATCATCTCAATGGAGATTATAAAAGCTACAGAGGAGCAGGAGGAGCACCACATGGAGCGGGAGCAAAACGGCAGCCATCCGGGAATCGCTTTACGTCTTCTGCGAAATATTCATTACAGCAAATTTGTAAAGGCAATCGACGGGGCAGACACCAAAGGGGATGCACTGTTCAAAATTCATTATATAGAAACTTGCAATTGCAAGTTAACCAATTTTTACATCAATTAAAACTTACTAAAAACAAAACACTACTTGTAGGTTGCTTAAAAATTAATAAAAAACAGATAACTCTCTTCTAGGCAATAGCGAACGAGAGAGTTTCCTTTAAGCTTCACTCTGAGAGAGAATAGCAGGAGAATGGTTGCTCTTTTAAAACAATTTGTATCTAGCCCTAGTAAATAAGTTAGTTAATTAGTTTATCTTGACCCTCAAAAGTTGAGTTCTTATTGAAATCAACCCAATAACAGATCTCTTTGTTTTTCTAGCAGTGTTCGGGAGAAGGAACAGAGACAGCGGCAGAGCCAGAGGGTCGGATGATGACGCAGTCGGAGGCTGGAACATGACTTGGCCCCGGTCGGCTGTCTGTCTTTATTCCTCCTTCTGCCCCTCATCTTGGCCGTGTCCAATGCCGTCTTCCTCCACGTCTCCTCGCTTTTCTTCTCCTCTTTTTTTTTTTTGCGAAATTATCCGTGGTGTTATTATGCATTATGAGGCCTAATGCGCACAGTTCCTGTGTGTCTTCGAGGATCGGAAGACAAGCAGGGGAGAGGCTCTCGTCGCTCGGGGATCGGGGGTCGGAGAGTCGGAATGAAAGAAAAGGGGACAAAGTCGGTGTACTATTTGCCAACAAAAGCGTTAATAGATCAAGGCGGAAAAACTGATGGGAACAGCACTGTGGAAAGTCATTCAAGAATTTTCCCGCAGACAATCTTGAAAGGAAATCAAGGCAGGCAAAAACGGTGACAACTCAATTGAGGCGTTGCACTCAAAGAAAAGCTGAAGATAAAAAGAAAACTGCTTGAGTAGAAGATGTGGTAATTGTCTTATATGATAATTCTATAGCTAAAGTCTTGAGATGTTAAATCGATTAAAATATAAACAATACAGCGCAACAAAGACCCCGAGATGCGTTCTTTTTCTGAGTGTAAATAGTGTTAGGATCAGGACTCAAGCTGAATATTGAATGCACGTTTTGTTCTCCCCCCCTACCCCATCGTCATCGCATCCTCCTGCTCCCCTTCTTCATGGTCGCCGCTCCTCGCTTCTTTGCTGTGTTTTCATGAAATATTGCCCGAGGGGCGGTTCAATTTTGATGCATTTACAAGGTTCGGGGTGTTGGTAATTATAGGGACTTTATGTCTGGAAGTTTCCTTTATGATAGGGTTTTTACTTTCAAGCTCCTTTCATATACCGTTCGCGCTGTTGCTGCACTCGCCTTTGATTGCTGAATTAAGTCGGTCGAGTGGATCTCTTTGTAGTTCGTTTTTTCCTCTTCTCGTTTTTATTTACTCTCTTTTCGCATTTTTGCCACGGGAAACGCCCCCCTCCAGGGGTAAATCGGAAAGGTGCGGCAAAGGTCGGACATGGATTGGATATCGGAAGAGTCGGACCCCAAGCCCCTATGCACTCAGGTCACATTTTGTTTCAGTGTAGAAATATATAACTAATATAGTCGCATATTTCATTGTGATACGTATCTGACATGAACTTTCGTAAACTACGGTATACATGTACATCAAAATTAATTAAATCGAATCAAAATTGATTAAATTGCATTTAATGTTAAACTGTCGAAATATATATTGTGTTAAATTTATTTGTCTTTCTTTTCGATTGTTGATTCTTTACAGAGCACTGATTTGTTACAAGTTAATTGTGCTTTTTAGTTAGCAACAGTATTTATGAATGAATTGAAGATGTGTCAAAAGAAAAGTATTGAAGTTTGTAATGGAATGAAATTGAAAAAGAGTACGTATTTGTTCTTGAAAAATACTTGCTCAACGCGTCAAGTTTTTAAAGAAATGTACATGGATAGAACTCAAAAAATGGTCTGCGATGTTCGATGTAGACCTACTTCACTCGGTATTCATGGTAATCTGTGATTACTCTGAACTAGTTTTGTTTTAGCTTCCGTAAGGCTATGCGAAATGAGTTGGAATGTACATACATATTGTATCGGGGTTCCTAAATAGCCCCATCCTTTAAAGCGTCGAACACGTCGTTTTGGGGCTTCACCACAGCCAAATTCTCACGCTTGGAGATTAGCATTTTTATCGGCACTGCATCGTCCTCGCTCTCAAAGTCCGAATCATTGGGAGAATAGTCCAATTTTCGGACCTTACGCTTTTTGGCAGATCTTGCAGGGCTGCCAACGACAGCGACAGTGGGCTTGACTTCCTGCGATTTCCTTTGCACCCGCTTTGTGGTCTTATTGGGTTGTTCTTGCGAGCTGGCCATTTTTGAGGCAATTATCGGCTGCTCGATGGTATTGCAAATGGTATTCATTTTGTTCTTCAGCTGCTCTATGATGCCCTGTTTCGGATATTATAAACCAGAAAAGTTAGTGTGAACGGAGAGAAATACTTTGAACTTACATTCTTCTCGTGCTCGAGGGCAATCAGTTTGATTTCCTTCTGCTTTAGGTCCTCTTGCAAGCCCAATATCTTATTCTGCAAATATGATTGTATACAAAAATAATTATATTGTCAAAAAAATGAATTACCTTTAGGTTATTCGTTAGGTACACTTCTTCATCGAAGGTTTTCTTAGCTTTGGATAACTCATTGTCCTTCTTCTTCTGCTCGTCCTTGAGGCTGGAATTGATCTTTTTGAGCACATCTATCTCAAGCTTAAGACTTTGGATCTTCTCTTGCTCAGCACATGATGATCTGTCCCGATGTTCAAGTGCAGTTTTCATTGCATTTATATCGTCCTGATAGCGCTCTCTCTCGACTTCTAATTCGGACTCAAGGATTTGACCCTTTTGGGCTTCCTTAATTACGTTTTCCTTTTCAGCTTGCAAGGATTGAGCCTGAACCTCCAGCTCCTTCTCGAAGCTTTTGACGATTTCCTGCAGCTTAGTGTTTTGAGCTTTGTACTTTTCGAGCTCTCCGTTGTGTAGGGAGAGCTGCTGGCGGCTCGCCGCTTCGCGCTTCTCGTAACTCTCTGCTAGCTTCTTGAGATCCTGTGACTGCTGCTTCTTAGTAGACCTCAGTTTGGCAATTTCTTCCTGTGCAAAAGAAAAGTAATTACATTAGGTTCATTTTCTTGGGGACAATGACTTGCTTCATATGCATCCTTTTGGACTTTCAATTCCATTGATTCCTTGGTGTACTCTTCGTTAATCTCAATCAGAGAGATTTGAGTCGCTTCTAGCTTTTGAATGCGCTCATTGAGGGACCTCTGGACCCTTTCCTTTTCATTTCGGCTGAATTCAAGCTTATCAGCGAGATTGTCACTCAGCAACTGCAGCTCATCGAAGATTACTTGGCGTTGGTTAAGCTTATTGAGCTCCTCCGCCCTTTCCTTTAGTTCGGACTCTAGCTGAGAATTTCGACGCTGTTAACGAATAGAAATACAGCAATTAATACAGCAAATAAAAAGGATAAAATGCAGAAAGTAGAGCGTACAATTCAAAGAAAATCTAATAGAATAAATAGAAAGGATAGAGCATTACGAGTAGGACAAGTAGATTTTAACATTGTATTCTATTTGAAATGAGTAGATATAAGAACATACCTCGAGAACTTCGCGCTCAGCAAGTGTATCTTGCACTTTACGCTTTTGTTCGTCCAACTCTGCCGCTTGCTTATTATTTTGATTCAAAAGGTTCGCGGCAGCCTCTTCAGTATGCTTCAATTTTACCTGGATGTCGCTGAGAACACTTGTCATCCGGCGATTTGTCTCTTGCATGTTGGTCAGCTACAATATAAAACAAAATATTAATAGAAGCACGATTCTATGATACAAAAATACGCGGATATGATTACCTCAGCCCATAGATGGTCGATTTCCGATTGCTTTTTGACAAGCTCTTTCTTTTGTTGGTCAATAGTTGCATTGGCCACTTCAAGATGGTTTTTGCCATTATTCTCGACGATTGTACGCGCCTTTAGAGCGTCCAGGTACTTCTCCCGCGCCTCTGCGGTCATCTGAGCTTGCTGGGACAGGCTGTTCTCCATATTCTTCTTCATGTCTGTCAAAGTTTTAACCCTGGAATGTACAGAGTGACGAGTACTGGAGATCGAGAAAGTACCAGGGCATGTTAATCTTACCGGCTCTTCAGCGACTGGTTTTCATAGTGTTGTTGGGTGTTACTGTCTTCCAATTTGAGCAAACGCTGGGAAATTTTCAAATTGCACACCTTGTAGTCCTCGTAAAACTTATGGAACTGTTCGATGTAATATTTATCGTTGCCCGAAGCTGCGAGCATTCCCCGGGCGGAGCGCTCCATCGGCTCACAGGATGCTATTTCAATGTCCGCCACAGAGCTAGCTGGCTGGGAAGCTGGATCCTGTCCATTCTCGTTTTTCTTAGCATTTTCCTTGTTTTGACTTAGTTCGAGGTCAGATTCCTCGAGAGATTGCCCTTGCAACTGCTTGGAAGTCGCAGCCACCACTGGGGGCTTTGGCGTCATCTTCACCTTTTTGTTGTAAGCCCCGAAAAAAGTCGATGGCAACGGAGTGCCACTTCTTTTCGGAGCCTTCATGGTGACCACAGAATCCTCGAAGGGAAGATTTGCTTCTGCATTTTCCAGAGTCTCGACGACTTCCAGTTGCTTGGAAGCACTCTTATTGGAAGACGTCACTGGAAGCTTAGGGGCTGCGGCAGCCGTTGCGACCAAACGGTCCCAATTGTCCGCCATCTTGGATGTCTCGAGTGTCAGTTTCTTAACTTCGCTAGTAGCTCTAATTTTTCGAGTATCCACAGCGGATGGTGGCTTCTCTTGGGGCACCGCGGTGTCGGGACTACGAGGTGGACTGCGCGAAGCCATTTCCAGAGAGTTTTTCTCCTTTCTTTGGCTTTTACGCGGCATGGCGGCCGACTCCCAGTTTTTCGTGAATGTAGGGAAAACAACTGGAGTTGCGTATGTTTTAAATGGTTGCCAAAGTAATGGGCTACATGGGGCTTCTTAAGACTACAATTAAGTGCTAAACGGAGTGTACTTACACAGATTTTCTTTAGATTTTACTTTTTCACACCACTACGCAATTTTCGCGCTAAAGCAACGGTTAATTTTTTTCACTTCAGTGTGACCGCTCCGCTGCCGCTGTAGAATACCATATATCGTTACACACCATTATTATCTCTACAAATATAACAGTTTGTAACTGTTCTCGGGGCTTATTTAACAAAGTTCTCCACCTTGCTGACAGTTTATTACAGAGAATTGGACGCGCAATATATCACTTCTTGACAATGACTTGGCATTTTGCCGTCTCAAAATGAATATATCGCTTAAATCACGTAGTTTGCTCACGTCTCCACCAAAAGCAAGTGTGACCAGCTGCCGGGGCGTTGAAAATCCGCTCTCCTCCAGCCCCTGCTCGAGCAGGCGTTTTTGGCATAAATCCTCTGTCAGGTCACGCTGGCTCACAACTAGGCACACGAGTGCGATTATCAACCAAAGCGAAGTTTTGCAATTGCAACGATTGTATTCAAGGTAAAGTCGCAATAGACCAACAAAAGGAAAACAATGACAGCAAGAAGTAAAGAAAGTGCGTGTAGGGGGTGGTGTGTGCGTCAGGGACGCAGCCTGTCTGCATGCTGCGCGTATGCGTGAGCGTGTGTGTGTGCTGCGACATTCTCGCGCTGCGTGTGTGTGCGAGTGCGGGAATTGGGTTGAGTGCCTCTGAATTCCCCGAATCCTGGCGCTTCCCAGAAGCCTGCTGGCCCAGTGCGTCAGCTTCGTGGGAAGCGTGACAGAAGTCGGTCCAAGAGGGGGCTGCTTGGGCGGGCTACGCCGACGCTGGCACCGCTGCGACGCGCCGACAAAGCAACGAAGTCACAAACTTAACCTCAAAGGCGAGCGAGCGAACGAACGGAACAAACGAACGAACGAACGAAGGAAATGTGACGAAAGACAACAAAGCAAACAAAGCGACTAATGCCAGTCGCACCGAACCCAAATCGAGACCGGGACAGTGCCAGCACCAGGATCGAACCAGTCCAGCGATGAGTCGGATGCCCGGCAATTCGATGACTTCCCGACTGATCGAATTCTTCGAAAGCAAGGATTCCGTTCTTAGAAGTGTTGGCTCCCCTATTAATTCTTCCTCTTCTCTTGTCTCTCCCGCACAGACCGCGCGTACAAGCAGGCCACGGCCAATCAGGTGTTCGAGATGGTAAAGAAGCGCCAGACAGATGCCATCGACCAGGCCAGCTCCACGGACTCCGGCGGGGAGGAGCTGAAGCATCATCGCGGCGGCACGGCATCCGGCACGGGCATGGACGGCGCCACGCCCACAGCGACCAGCTGTCAGCACATCAAGAAGGCGGTGGATACCACACGACTGCGGCGTCAGCTCAGGAACACCGGTCTCTTGTACGAGTGCTCGCAGTGCCAGAAGCTCTGCCAGGCCAAGGCGGCTGCCTCAGGGAAGGAATCATCGGCATCGGGATCAGCGGGAGGCGGGGAGCCCGGCGACTATGAGTTCGACAGCACGCTCTGGCTGTGCTTGAAGTGCGGCACCCAGCTGTGCGGGCGGGCCCGAAAGGAGCATGCCCTAGAGCACTACCAGGTGGGTCTTCAACTGCTCCTCCTCCTCCTCCTTCTCCCGTGACTCTACTAATCGTTCTCTGTGCCTTACAGACACCACACTCAGACTCGCACGCGCTGGCCATGAACACGCGCTCCTTTGACATATGGTGCTACGAGTGCGACATGAAGATCTGCTCCAATACACGCAAGAATCTGCTTGAGTGCGTGGAGCTGGTCAAGCGGCTGGCCCAGAAGCCGCCCACCACGACTGCGGCCACGCCCAGTCCGCCCACCATTAGCTACATCGAGCAAAAGTTCAAGTCCACGCTGGAGCATCTAACGCCCATGGTGCCCATGACAGGCGGTGGCTCGTTCGAGGACGCCGGAGCCGCCAGCCAAGTCAGCCAGGAGGCCATACCACTGCCACCGCCGGTGTCGTCAACGTCCGGCTCGCTGACCCTAGTGCCCGGCATGGCCAAGAGGATTGGCCAGGGCAATGCCAATGCCAATGCCAATGCCAATATTCCGCGGCCAGCCCTTAACGAGCTGGATCGCCTGCCCAGGGTGCGGGGACTGACCAATCTGGGCAACACTTGCTTCTTCAATGCGGTGATGCAGTGCCTGGCGCAGACGCCCTTTCTGCTGGCGGACCTGAGGGACCTGGCCGAGCCGGGAGAGGAGTAAGTGTTGCAATTTCCTTGTTTCCTTGTTAGGTGTCCAGAAATGAACCTCCTTTCATGGCTTCTGCTGCGCACTGTAAACTCCAGTTAATTATTACACTATTGATATCATTTTCTTTACAGATTCACACTGCCTGGCGGCACCTTCAACTTTAAGGACAAGGGCGACATGGAGCTGCCCAAGATCGAGGGCAAACTCTCCTCTTGGGGGCCCCTCACCGACGCCCTGGCCAACGCTCTCGAGGAGCTGCAGGCTGGCGGTAGCGTCTTTACGCCCAGCAAGCTCTTCGACAGGCTGTGCACCAAGTGCCCGCAGTTCACGGGCGGCGACCAGCACGATGCCCACGAGCTGCTGCGCCAGCTGCTGGAGAGTGTGCGTAACGAGGATCTGAAGCGCTATCAGAAGGTCATCCTGCAGAACCTCGGCTACAAGGACCAGGACAGTGTGTCGGAGGAGATGCGGCAAAAGTGCAAGATCTATGGCAATCAGGCTGGCGATCGCATCCTGCGCCCGGAGCAGGTCTTCCGTGGCTTTCTCGTGTCCACGCTCACCTGCCAGGACTGCCACAGTGTGTCGTCGCGACACGAATCCTTCCTGGACATGTCGCTGCCTGTGGCCGTAGAGAAGCCGCAGCCGCCGCAGCGTCGCAAACCGAGCCCCGAGCTCGCGACACTAACCAGCGGCAGCCCCACTAATACTACAGCTACCACTGCTAGCACTACCACGACCCCCGCCGGCGGTCAGACGGTCATCAACACCAAGTTCTCGGACGGCAATGTGAACTTTACGGCTTCGTCCTCCTTCTACCTCCACGGCGATCAGCCGGAGCAGCAGCTGGGCCCGTCCAAGTCGCAGGTGAAGAAGGAGAAGGAGCGGGAGCGCAAGGCCAAGCGGGCGGCCAAGCATCAGCGGACCAAGCAAGCCCAGAAGCTCAACCTCAAGCTGAACGGGAATGGGCTGGGCTCTGGCGACGGGCAGGCGGAGGAACAGCCCAAGGATCAGGCCGAAAACAGCACCTCGTCCAACTCGACCACCTCGGAGCATTCGGATGCCGATGTTGAGGACAATCTGGTGGAGGATGCGGCACCGGGAGCAGCGACTACTGCTGCCGCTTCGGGAGCTCTAGCGGGAGCCAAGTTTTATACGGACAGCAATGGCAATGCCCAGCCGCTGGGCGAGAAGCGCGACGATACGCCCGAGCACATGGACAAGGACTCGCTGGAGGAGGATGAGAATGGTGAGTGACCTAGGTCTAAATCTAGATTTAGAGAGAGACTGTGCGAACTCTAAATACCTCTTGCTTGCAGACTCTGGCATAGCCACCAGTCCCGCACCCACTGCCTCCAGCAGCAGCACCAGCACCAACGTGACCAGCACTGACACGAGCAGCATTAACATACCGACTGGCAATAACTCCTCGTCCGCCTCCGTGGCTGGAACACTCGACGAAGCAGAGGCGGAGGGCGACGCCAAGGTCACAGCGTCAGCCAGCCTGGTCAGTGCCGGCCTGTCGGAGAAGGGCGCCTCCCTCATACGCCAGCTGTCCATTGGGGCCGAGCAGGGCGGGCTAAATGGCCTGGCAGCGGGAGGAGGAGGAGGAGGAGAAGGAGCAGAGAACGAGACCCAGCCGGAGAAGGCAAAGCTGTCGTCGCCAAGCCAAGCTCCGACGCCGGCCCAGGCCCTGGCCAAGGCACAGGCCCGCACGAAGCGTGTGCGCACACAGAGCTACTCGGATTGGAGCACCACGATAGCGCCGCGCTACCAGTGCGAGGACGGCGAATGCTCTGTCCAGTCCTGCCTGAACAACTTCACCGCCGTGGAGCTGATGACCGGCCAGAACAAGGTGGGCTGCGACAGCTGCACGCTGCGCCTCAACGGGAGCGATCCGAAGGCCAAATCTGTGAATACGAATGCCACCAAGCAGCTGCTGGTCTCTAGTCCGCCGGCAGTCCTCATCCTCCATCTGAAGCGCTTCCAGCTGGGGCCGCGCTGCGTCTTCCGCAAGCTAACGCGCCCGGTTAGCTACCCCAATCTACTGGACATTGCCGCCTTCTGCGGCTCCAAGGTGAAGAATCTGCCCAATATCGATCGGAAGCAGAAGAAGCTGCTCTACGCTCTCTACGGCGTCGTGGAGCATTCGGGCGGCATGTACGGAGGTCACTACACGGCATACGTGAAGGTAAGGCCCAAGGTGACGCCGGGCGACAAGCGTTACAAGTTCCTGCCGCTGGGCAGCAAGGCGGAGCTGGATCAGGACGATGAGCAGCTGAAGAAGCTGGAGGAGCTGCAGGCCAAGCAAAAGGCGCGCGACTTGCACATGCAGGCGATGGAGGACAGCGACGACTTCTCCAGCAGCAACTCGTCCACCTCCGATGACGGCGGCAACGCGCCGCAGGAGGAGGCGCCGCAGGAGGAGGAGGCCGCCCATGTGCAGGCGCCGCCGGGCAAATGGTATTACGTCTCCGACTCGCGCGTCCAGGAGGTCAGCGAGGACTCGGCGCTGAAGGCGCAGGCCTATCTGCTGTTCTACGAGCGCATCTACTAGGTGGGGTCAGGCTAGCCTAGGACACACCCATTACTCTTTTTCACCGATTTAAGTTCTCTACCACATAATCTCCATTCTTTTGTGCATTTACCAGGAGGTATGGGAGGGGGATTTACACCCAGAAGATGACAAACTAAGTTAGGATCACATTTACTAGGGGGGCGCTGAGATTTCCAGCTCAGGAGTGAGGGAGAGCGAGACGGCAGAGAGAGAGAGCGAGAGAGATAAAGAGTGAGAGCGAAATACACTGCACTTGGCCCACATTTCCTTCTCTTTCCTCTCTCTCTCTCTGGGACAGGAAATACTTTTTCGTTAAATTGTTTTCTTGTTTATGAATTAGTTATTCTTTTTTTTATTAAATACTAGGGGAAAAGACAGTTGAACGAAACAAATTACTGTGTTTACTAGTTCTAGTTAGATGCGATTTAAAACGATTTAAATTTAGTTTTCGCAAGCTATTTGCCTCGAGCCAGGACAGCAGAAAGGCCGGAAAAGCGTCGAGAAAAAAGAGGAAACAAAACAAATTGCTGATAAATACGTTCATAAGTTAAACAAGCAGGAAACACGGATGAATTACAACCACAACCAATTGCTCGCTTCTGCCAATAAATTTAACTTTGCAGTAGTCTTAACTTATATATACTATATACTATATATACACACACTATGTAAAGGGTCTATATTCGAGGTTCGGCCCGTGAGGGCCGAGAGAGTGTTTCGGAGGCCACGAGAGATTTATACCCTAACGAAGCATATAATATATGAATATACAAGCAGTTAATCTTATGAATTAGGTTTAACTAACGATTTAAAGTTTAAATTAAGGAGAGATTTCACGAGGAAACCCATAGGATTCGAACACAAGTCCAGAAATGTGAGCAGCTAATGCCAATTATCCTTTTCCATCCTTTTCATTCATACTTTTCCTACGTTTCTTTTTGTTTTCCATGAGGTTTTATTTTTATTTTTTTGAAGCTTAAAATATTATTTTATTACTTGACAGTGAACCCCCCCCAAGAAAACCAATGTAACATAAAGAACTATATACAAAGCAAGCATACAGCTCCAACTTTTGTAAAAACAGCCAGGAAGGTGTTAGGTCATTTCTATTTGAAACGAGAATAAATAAATAACAAAACGAAAACCCGACTAGTATGACATACAGATTTTCGCTTTTAAACTGAACACATAGTTGTGATAATTAAACTATTTAAGGAAGTCATTAAAGGAACAACAAATAAACTGTGCATCGACAGAGCTCTTTTTCTGGGTGAAAACAAACAGGGAAGCACGTAGTTTAATTGTAGTTACAATTAATATGCATGGTTGAGAGCCGGTTTTCTAGACTTCTGGGAAACGAAATCAGCGCCTTATCGACGATCTGCCCTCCCCATCTGATCCCATGCCCCGGAATGGGCCAGGTCGAGACGCAAAAGCTCCGCCGCAGCCATCGCTCTCCCGCTCGAACCTCCGGCCAGTTGCACGATGAGAGCTGCTCTGTGCGGATTGTGGCTGGGAGTGGGCCTGGGCCTGCTCCTGCTGGCCACCGATTCCGGCTTGGCTTCGGCCAAGCGCTACCTGCGCTGCGAGCTGGCACGCAAGCTGCTCGATCCACCCTACAGGTTCGATCGGTCGCTGCTCTCCAATTGTGAGTTATCTCTTATTACTTGTATATCACACATATCATTCTCATAATCACTTCCCCCCAGGGATCTGCTTGCTGGAGCACGAGAGCGACCTGGACACCAACAGGATCTCCTCGAATCCGAATGGTTCCCGGAACTACGGCTTGTTCCAGATCAACAGCCGGTTCTGCCAGGAGGGCAGGCGCGGCGGCGTCTGCAATGTCAAGTGCGAGGGTAGGAAATTCGGATCACATTCGGAACTATATAGTATAGCCATGCATATATCTCCATTTTCCAGATCTCCTCGACGAAAACCTAATGGAAGCCTCGGCCTGCGCCAAGCGGATTCACACTTCTGATGGCTTTCAGCATTGGAATGGATGGCAGCGTTACTGTCGTAATACCCAGAATCTGCCGAATCTGAAGGTCATCTGTGGGATCTAAATAATATATCAACTTACTATATATTAACTGTATTATATATGTATTTTTTAGTGCCTCTATTGACTCCGTAAACTAAGAATTTAATGATTAGTAGGACTTTTCGATTTTATTTTGCACTAATTATTTTTACATTTTAATTGTAGTCAGAAGAATGTAACTCAGTGAAGGAGCCATTTCCGACCCTATAAACCATATATATTCTTGATCAGCATCGACAGCCGAATCGTTTAAGCCAAGTTCTGGCGAAAAAAAAAATTTGACCATTTTTTGAAAATTTGATAAGGGGTTACATCATTCAAATTTTAAAAAAATGATAAAAATTGTAATTTTCTAAATTATTGAATGGAGTATGCAGATTTATTAATCTAATAAAAACTAGCATAGAACAGCTTTCCGAATATAAATTAATGCTTTTTTGGCTGAGTTATGCGATTTTTAAATCTTGATTTGTCGAAAAAATTCTCATATAAAAATATCGAAAAATGTACTAAAAAATGGTATTTTACTTTTATTCAGAAGCTTGTAAAAGATGAAGGAGTCATTTCCGACCCTATAAATGATATATATTCTTGATCAGCATCAACAGGCGAGTCAATCTAGCCGTCTCCGGACGAAAAAAAAAAATTTCAAAAATTTTCAATTTTTTCAAAAAAAGGAAAGGGGCTACATCATGAAAATTTTCAAAAAATGATAAATATTATAATTTTCTTAATTTATGAATTGAGTATGCAGATTTATAAACCTAACAAAAACTAACATAGAACAGCTTTCAGAATTAAAATTGATGCATTTTTGGCTGAGTTGTGATATATTTAATCATGGATTTGTCGACAAAAATGGTATATAAAAATATCGATAAATACTGATTACAAAAATTGTATATTTAATTAGTCAGAAGCCTGAAACGCAGTGAATGAGTCATTTCCGACCCTATAAACTATATATATTCTTGATCAGCATCAACAGCCGAGTCGATCTAGCCATCTCCGGAAAAAATTTAATTTTTTCAAAATTTTGAAAATTTGATAAGGGGTTACATCATAAAAATTTTTAAAAATTTATAAAATTTTAAATTTTTTAAAATTCTAAATTGATTATGCAGATTTATAAACCTAGCAAAAACTGGCATAGGACAGCTTACCGAATTAAAATTGATGCTTTTTTGGCTGAGTTGTGAGTTTTTAAAAAATGGATTTGTCAAATAAATATATAAATTTAAAGAATGCAAATCTTTTTAGATTAGTTAGGAAAGATTTGTGATTCAATGATATAATTCGAAATAAAACTGCAAGTGTATATAAACTAAGGCTTCCCTAAGTTAGTTTCCTTTTTTGTTTAAGGTAAATTCTGAAAAATGTAGTCTATTCTATTCATTTTGTAATTACTTTATATTTGTTAATTAATTAATAGTAATAAAAAATTCTATTTTTTGGCTGTTAAATGACCTTAATGTTAGAAGACCTTAACGAAACCACTTAATCGTTATATTTCTACACAACTTATATTTAATATTTATATTAATATATATATATATATATATTTATTTTAATTTAAACAAATTGATAGATGTCGATAAATAAACAATCTATGAATTTGTTAAATTTTTGAAGAAAGCTTTTAAGGTCTCACTTAGCCCCCGATCTCCGAGAAGCGTAGTTCTCTTTACTCGGCGAGGTTCCCGAGAGGTCTCACTATCACACAGTGGGGAGCGCAAGCTTCGGCTCCTCCGATTTCCCTCTCCCCAACGTACCTGGCTTGAGCTTTTCCGACCAGGTTGAGTCATTTCACGAAATAACGCCCGTCTCCCCAGAGCTTACGTGGCCCCACGCCGGAGATTTCATTTGGCGACATCGGCCGAGCGATGCGGAGCGTTTGTCGGCCGAAAAACAGTTTTCGTTCAACTTGGCAACGTGTTCAAAAAATTAAATAAATATATACATATATATATCTAAAACATAAGTCAGTTAAAACTGAAGTCCAGCCAGCGAATAAAAGTAGAAAAGTCAAAAGTCCAGTGCCCAGTGCCGCAGAGATACACTCTCTCCATATAGCAGAGTATATCCGAAGATATACTAGGCATGCTCCATGCCAAGCTGTCATTACATAAATGCAGTTATCTCCATGTGATATTGTGTTTGATCCCCTGCAAAATATACATAATACCCCATAGACCCTCCCCCCATAAGTCCCTGTCCCCGAACCCAAACCC
Source organism: Drosophila bunnanda (assembly GCA_035046265.1). Taxonomy (NCBI): domain Eukaryota; kingdom Metazoa; phylum Arthropoda; class Insecta; order Diptera; family Drosophilidae; genus Drosophila; species Drosophila bunnanda. The sequence continues at coordinate 1,665,495 of JAWNOB010000083.1, read as the reverse complement.
AAGACTGCTCCTGATCCCCTGTCAGAGATCAGTCGTCGAGCTGTTGAGTGTTAAAGTTGAAGTCGAAATAAAATCTCAAGTGTATGCTTATTTTTTGTTTTCGTGTCCAAGTCCCCAGGATCTTAACACATAATGCCTGATCCCTCTAAAATAGTGATTCCCATTGGGAGATTTCCAAGGAAATCCTGATCCTGCACCCTGATATTTAACCTTAGAGATATATATACAAAGTATATTCGAAATATATACATGTGAATAAAAAATATATATATTTCAAATACATATTTTATATTGTGTTGGGTGGTAGAAATAAAAGAGATCCTTGATGGAGATCTTATGCAAGAGTTTTTCTATGTGTGTTATTCCAGATATGAATATATAACCATTTAAGGGAAATGTGATAAAAGCCTATATAATTCCCAAGATATTATGAAATTGCAATTATATATGAAATTATAAATAATATTAATATTAATAATATTATAAATAATATTACAATTATGTATGATGAAATATTCAACTTGTGTGGCAAGCAAACCGGGAAATATTATTGTGGATTTCGTAAGATTGTGAAATTATAATGCACTGAAAAAGATGCTGATGGTGGATCTTAATTAATGTTTGTTTACAAAAATATAAAAAGAAAAATAATAGATATAATATACAGATATTGCTAGAAGAGCTAAAAGTCTCAAGTGATTTTAAACTATTTAAATTAATTATATACATATATCTTAAAGATGTATGAAAGAGACTGCTGGTGATATTTTCTTAAAGAGTGATCTTAAAAAAAGAAATTACTCCAAAACTCCTTTGGATTCCCTTTAAATATTAATATTATATAAATAAATAACATATTATATAAATAAATACATATTATATATATAAATATATATAAATAAATATAATAATAATTGTATAATTAATTGTTCAGCAGATGAAGCGATCGAGTTAGTGCATGAAGGATCTTCAAGGCGAAGTTCCTGGAGCATCAGACCGATCTCCATCTCCATTTGATATGAAAATGATGCATGAATGATGGGAGTCCCTGCAATCCCTGTGACCTTTGCAGGTGGATTTTCCCCCTGTTCCAGACCGTTCTTAATATTTTTATTTTGGCATTTTCCATGCCTTCTATATTTTCCAAAACTTGCGAAATGCAACATCTTTTTGGATCACCTCACTCGTGGGCCTTTGTGGGGCTATTTCATCACATGGCGAAATAAATGCAAAAAATTCCCCACTGCCTGGCCTTTGGGGGCTTTGTTTGCGTCTTTCTCTGTTTTTTTCTTTCAGTTTTTATTTCTATTTCTGTATGTGTATAACTCGTATATCGAAACGACGCCAAATCCACGTAGTTGATAGTGGGAATTGCGAAAACAAACCCATACTATCACAGCTCTTGGTCGATTGTTGTGTTTAGCCGTTCGAGAGAGAGAGAGAGATAGAGCGGCCAGGTACAGTGGAGACTGTGTAAGGGGAAAGTGCAATCAAGAATAATATATATATAATATATAATACTTAAAGTATCATCAATGGAATCCTTAACCCTTGGTTTCGTCTTATTTACAAAGTAATCTTGAGTTGTTTACACACTTTGGACTTTTAACTAATACATTATGTTCTTAAAAACATTGTTTTTAAATAAATATTTTAATTATTTGATTCGGCTATATGATGAATATCAGCCTAAGACATTAGTAGCACTGGCTTAGAACACGGCAATACGGAATTTAATCCGTAATTGCAATAAAAATAAATAAATAAATAAAAACATTTCAAATATTATTAATTCAAGATAAATAAGTAATATAACTCTTCTCTTGGATTCTAGTAAAATTTTTTCAAATTATTTATATATTAATATTAATATTTATTTTAATAGGTATACAAGTCTTGTCACTATTGAATATAAATTATTTTTAAATATATATATATTTATAATAATATTGTAGTAATATAATAATAACATTATTAATATATATATATATTTAAAAATAATTTATATTCAATAGTGACAAGACTTGAATATTTATTAAAATAATTCAAGCTTAATCATTTTTAAAATTTGTAAATTTGAAAGTTGTTAGAATATTAGAGAACAGAATATTAGAAATACTTCTCTGGAAATAAACTTTTAAAATGGTTCTTTGCTTAAAAGAACTTAGAAAATTAAATGAAATTTAAATTTAAAGCCAAAAAAGGTGTTGATCTTTAATTAAACTTCATTTATAATTTTAATTAATACCCTAGAGCGAAAAGGATTACCTCATATTTAATGCACTAGTTGAGATGGATAAAAATATTACTTAAACTAAGAATTTGCATTCCTATTACCTAAATATAATTCAGTTGTTTTCTATATATATATAGGATTATGCTGCGATAGATCTCTATATATATTTATGTCTTGAAGCCAAGCTGCCTTAAGAGACATGCATCAGTTGTATTTGTGGAGAATTAGTTTAAATAAATATTAGTATTAGAACAAGGAATAAATACTGTGACATGCTGACAAGTACAGTGATGAAATTCCATGCAGTTTTCCCGAGGGAACAAGCTCCACTGTACTCCAATCGCTCTCCCTTTGTCTGCGACGCATATTTCGCATTGTTCTCAGGCCCCGATTTACCGCACACCCCTCCCCCCTCCCCCGAGCCGCCCCACGCCCCTGCCCCATCCATGGAGCTAACGCGCTGCCGGCGCCGGACGCCGACGTGGTCGCGGGTTCGCGGAGCGTATAAAAGTTGCCGGCCGGCGAGCGTTTGTCATCAGTTTGCAAGCTTTCAGCTTTGTGGAAACCCAACCAAGAAGCTCCCAGCGAAAAAGAACAGGGAAAACTGTTCCAAGCCAGGAAAAGCAAACAAAGAGAATCGCATTCATTGCGCCATTGAGGGAAATTCAGTCCAAAAAGCATCCTTAGACATGAGAGAGGTGAGCAGCCAGCAGCATCCACAGGAGCGGCCAGATCCCGTCGAGCTGATCGACTGCGACATCGACTTCGAGGAGGATCAGTCGCCAGCGGCTGGCCAGGAGCCAGCCAAGGTCCCGGCCAGTTCGGCCACCTCGGCCAGGCTCTTCAGCAAGGCCCTCAAGAAGGTGTCCAAGGTGCAGCGCATGCTGGAGCAGGCGCGCGTCCTGCTGGCCGAGGAGCAGGAGCGGGAGCAGTCCACCTCCAAGAAGGCCCAGAGGAAGGCCAAGAAGCAGCTGAAGAAGCAGGCCAAGAAGGACAAGAAGCTGGCCAAGAAGCAGAAGTCGCAGAAGAGCGCCGAGGGAGAGGTCCTTGCGGAGGAGCCGGTGCTCCCTGCCCGTTCCCGTTCGAACAGCGTCAGCTCCACCTCGAGCTCCTCCAGCTCCAGCTCTAGCTCCAGCTCCAGCTCCAGCTCCAGCTCGAGTTCCAGCTCTGGCGAGGATCAGGAGCTCAACTTCTATGGCTACGGCTGGGGCCGCAATCCCTGGCGCCGGGGACCTCATGGCCATCATCATGGTCGCCGTCACAGCATTGGCCACAAGCATGGCAAGCACGGTCACCATGGCAGGAGACATGGTCACGGACATGGTCACGGACATGGTCACGGACATGGCCACAAGCATGGCCATGGTCACGGCCATGCCCACGGACACCGTCGCCATCACCTGGGACCGCATCACTTCGGACCCCATCACTTCGGACCCCATCACTTTGGACCCCATCACTTCGGACCCCATCACTTTGGGCCGCATCACTTTGGCCCCCATTCCGCCTTCGATCGGCGATCCTGGATGGGACCTTGGCAGGATCAGTGCCAGTTTTTTCGGTGGATGGGCCTGCCGTGGGCCCCAGAACCAATCACGGCCTGCCGCAGCAGGAGGAGCCGATCTCTGTCTAGAGCCGCCTACGCAAATCGTGGAGATTTTGGACACGGACACGGACACGGACACGGATTCGGACACGGATACGGACACGGACATGGCCACCAGGGTCGATCACATGACCGTCGAGTAGAGCGCTCCAGCTCCAGCTCCAGTTCGGAGAGCGACCTGGAGCTCAGGAAAAGGAAGAAGAGCAAGAAGCATGGCGGCAAGTCTAGGTCCAGGTCGAGCTCCAGCTCCAGCTCCAGCTCGAGTTCCAGCTCCGACGAGGAGCGCAAGACCAAGAAGCAGAGGAAGAAGAAGGGCAGGAAGCAGCGTGGCAGGAGCTCCTCCTCGTCGAGCTCCTCCTCGTCATCGAGTTCCAGTTCGGACAGCGAAGGAAAGCTGGAGAAGAGGCACAGGCGCGGACATGGCAGGCCGCATCATGGTCCACATCATGGCCGACACCATGGCCCACACCATGGCCCACATCATGGCCCACATCATGGTCATCATCATGGCCCTCATGGTCCTCATCATGGCCCTCATCATGGTCCTCATCATGGTCCTCATCATGGCCCCCATCATGGCCCTCATCCTGGCCATCACTTTGACCCAAACCATGGTCATGGATCGCATGGCCGACCCGACTTCCCCTGGCCGCATCCGGGTACTAACCTTGGGAATTTTCCGCCACTTATTGGCTCGGCAGCCTTTGGAACACCGCCACCACCACCGCCACCTTTCGGGCCGCCAGCCCGAGGCCAGGATCCCTGTCGAGGACGCTCTCTTTCCCGTCACTCTCGATCGGAGGAACAGCCGAAGGAACACTGCCAGGAAAAGGACAAAAAGTGCAAGGACAAGGGCAGGAAGCACAAGAAGCACCAGAAGCATGGACGTGCCAAGCATCCTGCTTAGTCAGAGTTCCAGGAAGCCCTTAGGATCTATCAATATTCCTTCAATACCCTAACTATATACTTTTCAAACTATATTCCTTCAATTCTATATCCTATATACTACAAAAAAAGAAAACTGTATAACCAAAATATTAATTAATATATATGAAGAAGAAAAAATATAAATAAAAATGAAATAAAAGTATTAACTAAACTAAAAGGCTTTCATTTAAATTTGTACTAAAATATATAGATATATTTATGCCCAAAAAGTTACATTACATTACATTACAGCTTGTTTCGCAATTAGTGTTTCCAGTTATTAACAATTACAGCTTCTAATTTGTTTTTTCGGCTAAAGGTTAATGCTAGTTCACATGCTAATTCCCTTTAAATTATTTTTTCGGGGAATGGAAATCATTTGAATTACACTCCAGCCGCTCTCTCACTCCCTCTCATAATTATATTATTTAATTATATTTGGCCATTCGGGTGACTGAATGATTAAATTGCATTATTATTGCATCCGTTGTGATAAACAATTACCGCCAAAGCAAAAACAAACAAAAGTTAATCCCACTTCCGTGGCGAAAATAATTTAAAATAAATATTAAATAATAATGCCGTCAGGAGTGTTCCCCCACAGATAGTGTTGGTCTTACACGACGTGACGAAGCGAAGCCCCCCTGATAAGATTCCAGGGTATTCCTGGCCAGGTTTAACCCACACCCATGACGCGATAACTCCCGGCGATCGATAAGCTCGGGGAAAATGATAAACACTCTGTTTTCTGCACTCTGTTGTTGTTTTTCTTTGTTCCAGTTTCACCTGCTTAAATGTGATTTCTTTTTTCTTCTTGCATTGGAACAGGTGAGCAGGTGAGCAGGTGAGGAAAACCCATTACAAGGGCCACCGGCAGCCATCAATTAGCTGCTGGAACTGGGGCAACCTGTCGATGTTATCGAAAGGATGGATGGTGGAATGGTTAGGAAGGATGGCAGGACTTCCCCAGGAAGTCACAAAATACTGGGAACACTTACTGGGCAGCTGTTCTCATTTGCAGAGGGGAAAACTCAGCTGTTCCCTGTCTTTGACTTGGCTCGGTAGCGAAAGCCCCTTTAATTAAGGGCTACTTATGAAGGCAATAGTATTTTTTTAATTCCTTTTATTTAATTACTTGCAATCTTTGTCCTGATTTCAAAAAATATTGTTATGTCCTTGCGTGGTATTATAATTTCAGTTAAAAGCTCGCAAACGCATTGAAATAGTCATTTCCGACCCTATAAACCATATATATTCTTGATCAGCATCAACAGCCGAGTCGATCTAGACATCTCAGGAAGAAAAATATTTTTTTCAATTTTTTCGAAATTTTATAAGGGGTTACATCATTAAAATTTTCAAAAATTGATAAAAATCTAAATTTTTGTAATTTCTGAACTGAGTACGCAGATTTATTAACCTAATAAAAACTAGCATAGAACAGCTTTCCGAATGAAAATTAATGCTTTTTTGGCTTAGTTATGATATTTTTAAATCTTGATTTGTCGAAAAAATTCTCATATATGGTATACTTACATATGTATATACTTATACTTTTATTCAGAAGCTTGTAACGCATCGAAAGAGTCATTTCCGACCCTGTAAACCATATATATTCTTGATCAGCATCGACAGCCGAATCGTTTAAGCCAAGTTCTGGCGAAAAAAAAAATTGACCATTTTTTGAAAATTTGATAAGGGGTTACATCATTAAAATTTTAAAAAATTGATAAAAATTTTAATTTTCTAAATTATTGAAATTATTATGCAGATTTATAAATCTAATAAAAACTAGCATAGAACAGCTTTCCGAATTAAAATTAATGCTTTTTTGGCTGAGTTATGAGATTTTTGAATATTGATTTGTCGAAAAAGTCTCATAAAAAAATATCGAAAAATGTACTAAAAAATGGTATTTTACTTTTATTCAGAAGCTTGTAAAAGATGAAGGAGTCATTTCCGACCCTATAAATCATATATATTCTTGATCAGCATCTACAGGCGAATCGATCAAGCCTTCTCCGGACAAAAAAAAAATTTATCAAAAATTTTCAATTTTTTCAAAAATAGGAAAGGGGTTACATCATTAAAATTTTCAAAAATTGATAAAAATTTTAATTTTCTAAATTATTGAATTAAGTATGCAGATTTATTAACCCAATAAAAACTAACATAGAACAGCTTTCAGAATTAAAATTAGTGCATTTTTGGATGAGTTGTGATATATTTAATCATGGATTTGTCGACAAAAATGGCATATAAAAATATCGATAAGTACTGATTGAAAAATGGTATGTATAATTAATCAGAAGCATTTACCGCAGTGAAGGAGCCATTTCCGACCCTATAAACCATATATATTCTTGATCAGCATCGACAGCCGAATCGATTAAGGCGAGTTCTGGCGAAAAAAAAATTTGGCCATTTTTTGAAAATTTGATAAGGGGTTACATCATTAAAATTTTCAAAAATTGATAAAAATTTTCATTTTTTAAATTTCTGAATTTAGTATACAGATTTATTATCCTAATAAAAACTAACTTGGGACAGCTTTCCGAATTGAAATTAAATCATTTTTAGCTTAGTTATGCGATTTTTTTTATTTTATTTGTCGGAAAAATTGTCATATAAAAATATAAAAAATGATGGACTTAATGACTGCGAATATATCTTGCTTCAAGCTGTATTTCAACTGCGTCTCAAATGATTGTATAGTTTAGAATAGATTATTTTGAGCTGATGTTAAATTTATTTCCACTTAAATTTCATTAAAAAATCCCTTCAATAAAGCAAATATTAATGAGATAATTAATTTCCAGCTTTGTCTTGTTTTAAACTCAATAAAATATTTGGTTTAAAGCAAAGTCATTGTGTTTAAGCATGTTTTTTATGCTTTTAAATTTGTTTACATTTAATTTCATTACAAAAATCCCCTAAAATATAATAAAAAATAAATTAATATTAAATAAATACTGAAATGCCTGCTCTGTGTAGGGTGCACTGTGCACAGTTTTCCCCTGCTTGCACTTGGGCTTAAGAGAGCTCTTAAGAGTGCGTACAAAATACTGGAAACAGTTCAAGTGGTAACAGTTGGACTGAGAACACAGTCGCCTGAGAACACAGCTGACTGGGAACACAGCTGACTGAGAACACAGCCGACTGAGAACACAGCTGACTGGGAACACAGCTGACTGGGAACAGTTGCTCGCTTTCCCTAATTAATGAACGGCAGATGGGAATTGCTTTTGTCTCTAGCCCGTCTGGCAGATCGCGTGGGAGGGAAAGGCAAGGGGAGTGGAAAGGCGAAGGAAGGTTGGAAGGGCGAATGGAAGGCTCTGCCACCATTCCAAGAGAGAGAGAGAGAGGAAAATGCATGCCCCCACAGTGTGAGCCACTGACCGGTTAGTGGGTCTTTGTGGGTTAAGTGCTGTTTAATAATGAAAGGCGGCACTAACTAAGGCTGCAATAGTTAACTCTCCACTCCTCCACTCTCCCTTCCTTGTAACATATATTTTCGTAGTTATTGGAAGCGTTCCCAGCTAGTTTCCCATTTTCCATTCCATTCCTTTGACCAGGAAGTCGTCTGGGGGGGAAATCTCCATTAAAATCGGCGATTCTCACCTTTTACCTTTGCCACCGCCTACAATCAACAGGTGAACGCACAAAGACACACCATCCAGCACACACACACGCATACACACTTCAGGCTGAGGGCGTAAATTTTCAAAGGAAAACTTTATTCAATTTTTGTGACATTGTGACAGGGACAGGGACAGGCGCAGCAACTTTCCGTTGTTGTCCTTTTTTTTGTTTCTTTTTTGTTGTGTGTGTGTGTGTGTGTGTGTGTGTGTGTTTTGGTTCTTTTCTTTTATTTATGTACGATGTACTTTTGCTGACATTTGGCAAAGTTGATTTGTTGTTTAAGCACTGGAAGAAATATATGGGTATATATAACTATTATATTTAAATGAGAATTCTAGAAGTTAAGGGGACAGATTTCTAGAAATTGGAAATCCTATACTTAAAAAACGAACTTCACTAAATTTACCAATTTCCCTTTTTCCCCAAGACATCCCTATATTATATATATAGTTTTCTCTGCATTATTTTCCCTCCGAAGGACCTTGGCTCCCACCTTTATTTGTCATCTGCAGGTCCTTAACTCGACGCCAAACGGCGCTTGGCTCTAACCGTAAAACACAAAAGGAGATTTCTGTTTTTCAATTTCCTAAAAACAAAGAGCGGATAAACTGAAACAAAAGACAGCACAAAAAAATATATATATATATTCGGAAAAAAGAGCAGAGCGGCAAATGAAAAGTAAAAGTGTGTGGCATGAATAGAGGAAGTTGCCGGAAGTGGATTTTTGAGCGGAAATAATTTTGCCACATGTTGGCGAAATAAAGAGACACAAGCGGAGTGGCAGGGCCAGGGGCAGGGGCATGGGGGGAAGACAAAAGCTAAAACAAAGTCACGCGCCAAAAAAGGAAAACAGAAAACTGGAAAAGCGGCGGAGGAGGACGAGGACGTGGCGCAAATCCTTCCGTTGTCGTCATTGTCGAAAGCTTAAAATTCAATATAAGCGTGCTCCATTTGCGCCTTCACATTCACTTCCCCAAAAACACACAGTACATAGTCCATAGTATATAGTATATAGCTATAATATATATGTAAATATTCCCTTAGATTTTTAATAATTTTCCTCTGGCAGGTGGAAACAGCTTTTGGGGCTTATTGTCCCATTGTAAGTGGTGCTTGAGTTTATGGAAAGGAGATGAACCTGGCATATTGGTGTGATTTGAGGACAACTCTGATATATATTTTTAGTCAGTTTTGGTGGTAAAGAAAATATAAATAATAAATTAGAGTTATGCAGAAAGAACGAAATAAAGTATAGCATTTTATTTGAAATTAAATATTATTGAGTTAAGAGTTTTGTTTTCTCAAATTTCAAATTTCAAAAGTAAAATGCTCGACTTTCTTTCGTTCTTTCTGTATATTGCTAATTCATTATTTATATTTTCTTTTAGTTTATTGAGTACTTTATATGCTATAAATTCAGAGTGTTAAGTTTATGTATTTTTATTAATTTTATTATTATCATTTTAGACTCACGATCGGTATGACTTGATGCGGTGTTTCTTCTCCAATAGATTTATATTAAAAAAAATAAAAAATTGTTGCTTCCTTCCTTCTTTCCCTCCTTCCCTAACATACTTAAAACTCTAAATAAAATTTCTGGAAAATGTTCCAAGAATATTTTCCACGTGTTTCAATCCCTGCCTTTATTGACTCACCGAAGTGCTTCTAATACTAATGCCACAAGACTGTGTATTCGAACCGACACACAATGCAGTTGCCTGTCCCAAAAACTCCTCGAATGCATAAATAATTCCTTCTTTGTTGGCTCGTTTAATAAGTGACAGCCCAAAAATAGTCGAGTAGAAGAACCTGCAGCAGGTTTCAGGTTGCATTTCCCCATAATATCGTTGCAAATAAGATGGGGCGACAGCAGCAGCCCTTTCATTTTGTGCGTTGTCTTGTCTTATTTTTTAGTTTTCTGTTTTTTTTTTTGGGGGGGAAGGGGGGAACCACCACTCTCGGCTAACTGGCAAACAATGGCCGCCGTAATACAGCACAATAGATATTTGTCAGAGGGTGCAAGAGGCGCCCAGGGAGGGGCGTGCTAGGTGCGAACGCAGATACATAGAAAGTTATACGAATGTTACGTGAGCGGAATGCCAGAGCCGGGAAAACTGTAACAATGAGCGGGTGACCCCGGCGGGCACCTCACACCACCCCTTCACCTTTCCACCCAACCGCCCGCCCACTGATAACCCTTGGCCCCGTTGCAACGCATTTCGTATGCAGCCCTTGTCCAGGCAGCGCAACCTTTACGGTTCTGCTACGGGTTCTGTTCCTGGTGCCAGTTTTCCACTTGTCCACTTTTCCACCTCCACTTTTAGCTAAAACAAACAGGGCGGAAAACACACACTTACACCCACCGAGCAGCGACAGCAGCGACACGAAGATGGAGACAGAGGATGTAAGGACAGAGAGTGCAATTTGCAAGGACAACGTTGCGTATGCGTAATGTCTGTGGAAGGTATTGAGACTCTTGGTTACCTGTTAAGGCTTAAAATCGGATTTGTTAATGATAATATTATGCAGAGAAATATTAGAAACCAGAAATAATAAATTAAATTAAATGAAACTAATTAAAAGTGCAAAGTGTTCAGCCAACGCTGCGTATGAGTAATGTCTATGGAAGCTATTGAGACTCTTGGTTACCTGTTATAGCTTAAAATCGGATTTGTTAATGGAATATTATGCAGAGAAATATTATAAATCGAAAATAATTTAATTAAATTAAATGAAACTAATTAAAAGTGCAAAAGTGCACAGCCAACGCTGCGTATGAGTAATGTGAACTACAGGGATTTGTAACATAATTGATTTATGAACATATACTCAATAATCACTTAAATAACCAATCAATATACCCCCGGAAAACAGGGTATCAAAAAGTATTCTCTGGACAATGAGGAACTGGGCACTAAACCACTTGCCACGGCCCTCGCTGAAAACATAAACATTGCAATTAAAATGGAAAAAGCTTACAGTTTTTTTGGGGGGCCAGCCACTTAATCCAGTTTAGGCTTTAATTGTCCATAGAACTATTTATAACAATATAAGAATTTATGGACCATCAGCAGTGGGAAATCGTTCGGAGCATGAAATATGCCATCCGCTTGAGGCATGAAAATTAAATTGTTTAAATTGTCTGCTGGCCAAATGTGGCCGACAGTAAATTACGCCCGGACTCTACTATATATATGCAAATACATGTGTTATTTTTATTTTTGGTTATTGGGAATTGGATTGAATGGCGCACCGGGGAATTGGTCAGAGTTATGGTCGATATTTATGGCCAAGCCTTTTATTTACATTTTAATTAATAAAGTCGAAACAATTTTTGGAGTGTTTTATGGACTTTAACTAATTTTCCAGCCTTTTAACTTGCCAAATAGTCGGCTTTTAATAGCTTGAATACACACATTGCTTAGAAAATGTATATTAATCCCTTGTTTCATATGAAAAAGTAAGTGCAAACACGTTCCAGAAATTATTTCAATTAAATTTTTGCTGTGCGAAAAAAATCTGCATAAGAGATGTGACAAATTTGACGCTATAAAAGCCAATTATACCATTTACTTAGTCCTTGCTCTTGGCTAGGACCCTCCACACACACCCCTGCACACACACCCCTCCACATACACACACACGTACATCCGAAATTAAATCAAAATCTTTATTAAAACATTTTATGCAAATGAATAAATAAGCAAGTGGCGGAGGCCGGAGCCCGGCCGAGACTGACAGCCGTCAGAGATGTGTCCTTCTCAGGCGGGGCGCCGGCGGGGACGGGGGCGGCAACAGTTACGCATTTACATAAATATTACAAGGATATTACCCGCCACGCCCCCCCTTCATAGGCAAATGTGTGCCAGTGTGTGTGTGCATTACAATAATATGAAAATTATTTGTAATGTAATTTCAACTTAATAAATGTTCATTTTCGTATAAAGCGACAACTCATTTTACTCCGAGAGCCGCAGGTAAGTGTCACAGAGTGCACAGAGAGAAATTACACTTGAGTTGGGTATTTAAATAGTTTGTTAATATATCAAATACCTTAAGTCATATAATACAAATCGTAAGAATTATAAACAAACCCTGTAATTAATTATATTTATGGGTAAAAGAAACTGAAACTTTCAGAGACTCTGCAATGTATACCTTATAGTATATAGACTTTTCTTGCAGTGTACATAGCTGGTAGAAAGAAGCCCACCTGCCGTGGAGCCTGCTTCATAACGGAAGCCGACAATGACTGTGGTAATGGTTCAGAAAGGAAGGTGTGGCGGACGGGTATGAGTTTACAGGTAAAAATTAAAGGGGTGGGGGGGAGAGAGAAGTATAACAAGGATGAGGGAAGTGAGGCGAAGCAGGTAAAAAAAAGTAAAAGCCAAAAGCAAAGGCAGGGAGAGAAAGCACGACAGGAAGTAAAGTTGTCGAAAGTGAATTTGCATAAACGTATGAAATTTTAATATTTACGACAAATTTTCAGCAACTTCCCCGCACACACGCATCGCACCCCCTCCCCCCACCAGCAACATCCCCTCAACTACACACACACACACTCGCACAGCTCGCAGGACATACTGTGCACTCAACTTTCAGCCTCAGCCTTCCTCTCTTTGCGCTGCATACTTTCAAGCGCGCACACAAAAAGTTTGCCCAGCCTACGGAAGCGAGCTGGTGCTGCCTTTTAGGTTGCTTTATAGCTTCAATTATTAGCTAAATATTTTAGCTTTATAAAAATATAGAAATAAATTATATACCTAAAAATTAAACAATTATATACGATAAGCCTAAGTTGGTTAAATACATTAATTTTCATATGTAAGAATTAATTTTTCAAAGAGAACATAACACATAGGTATATCATATAATGGAACCTTTTGTTTAAAATCTCAATTCTGACTTATGAAAACCATGTTTTTAACAAAAACTATTTGTTAATTTCAGCCTTACCTCTTTATTTTAATGTGAATTTAATGAAAATTCAATTTAGGCTTCTTAAATATAAGCTTTGTTATTAGAAATTATAAGATTAATTGGAAATACCTATAATATATATTAATAAAATCAATTCTTGACATGATTTGTCTATCTTTTTGATAGTTCTTTTTTTTAGTTAACCATTTTCACAGCTATTTTTAACATTTTACCCGATTCTTTTTTATAGCTGCGCCAACACTGGCTGTTCCACCTGGCTGCGAGCACCTGAATGGCGGTGTAGCTACGTGTACCCGTGCATGTGGGTGACAATGTTGCCTTTTCGACTGGGAAAGGGGAGGAGGGGTGGCTAAGGCACTCACCGAATGTCCCTAAATTGAGTTAGCACTGAATTGGGCAATGAGCAAGGACCCTGCACCGAGAGTCCCGCCAAGGAGAGAGCTCCCGCCAAGCGAGAAATTAATCGGCTGAATAAGTTATAGTTAACAAGGAGCTAGTAATGAATTCAGTTGGAATAATATTTACAATAAGAATATTATTTAATTAATTATGAACTTGCAGGGGAAGAGGCGAAGAGGAGCCTTCGTTGGACTCGATATCGATTTGGCCAGCTGGAACTTACCCAGGCGGAACTGTGCTCCACTTTCGGGTAATTCCCTTGGTCACACCACCTGGACACCGGCAGGACTTGGAGTTGGTCCAAGGATTCGTGGCTGGTTGGCAGAGCATGCAAAGTCGGGATGTGCTCTGATTCGGGTAGATATTTGAGGGAAGGGAGAAAAAGTGGCCCCTTTGTTTATAGTGCCTGGAAAGCAAGTCAATTAAGACCGAGTCCCGCGGCTACACCGCCATTAAATCCACTTCCAATTAGCGCAGCCATTTAGGCGAGATCTCTCGCAGTGCATCCAGCGACTTGTTTACTCCATCAGTCAGCCCAAATGTTAGTTTAATCGCATATAAGTATCGTGTATGTGTATCGCCATCGAATTGTTTTCCAAATACTCCCTTTGTGGCGGCAACTGCACTGGACGGGGGCGCTTTAATGTACTTTTTAATGGCTTTTATTGCTCTGGTCAATCGGTTTTCGATTGTTTTTGAAAAAATCACTCTACGCACTGAAGCACATTAAATTGCCATTGAACATGGATAGCATTCGTAATCGGTGCGGTGCGGTGCGGTGCTCCGCCTCCAAAATGGCCATTGTCAAAGTTTACTTTTCCCCCCCATATAGTACATGGTATATAGTACATGGTACCCTGATACCCTGCTGCGAGGGCTTTGGGAAATTAACTGATGGACCGCTTCGAGTGTCCTCGAGTGTGTTTGCTATTTCAGTCGATTTTTGTTTACACTTTTCTTTTGCCTTTAATGTAAATTTAAGTGCCAGAAAAAAGAGTTGATAACTGGGAAAAGCTTATACATAATAAAACAAGAAAGGATGCTAACTGCCAGATACCCTTGCAATTATCCATAGGATCGTGGATTCGAATTAGAAATCGATCAGTAAGTAAAACAATAATTAAGCTGCTTTATGGCTTTCAATTAAAATTAAAAAATGAGGTCCATGGCAATAGGAGAGTTAATTAGAAAATAAATGCATACCTAGAACAGCTGATTCTAATACTAAGCCAGGGATCAGGCTAATATAATCTAATCTATAATCCTAGTATCTATAAATATCATGGTTAGGACTTACCCCAGTCCAATTAGTTTCAGTGTAGAGTTATAATTCTTGGTGACTTCGATTAGGTTTTTTATGGTAGCGTTGAAGTGAGCTTCTTCATGGTTATCCAGATGCATTCGCAAGTCATCATTTTGGGCTCGCAGGGCAATCACTATCACTATTATTATCACTATCACTTTAGATGATAACAGCGGGGAGGCTGCGGTCAGACTGACGCGAGCGGGATGGCTGTACCCTTATTTACAGTCTCCGACTTCAGAGAACAGAGAAAGTGAGAGCAAGCGAGAATATCCCTTGCTCTAGAGACAAGCAGAGAGAGTGATAGAGAGTAAGCGTTAGAGTTATCTCTAGAGGCGCACTGAGCGGGATAGACACACCGAAAAATAGAGATTACGAGAGGGAGAGAGCGCTATTCACTGCCATTTGCTTATTTAATTATTACAAAAAATATATATACACATATTTCTATGACATATTATTAATTTTATGAGATATAAGACTCGATTAAAATATATAAGGTATACAAAGCTAGAACTCCTTCAGCTTTACAAATTATTATATTGTTAAAAATATACATATATATATTTTCTTAATGTTTTTTCATAAATTACATATATTTTATAATATTTTATATTTGTTATATAGCACAGCGACTAAGCATTATCCCTTTTTTTTAGGGTATTCTCGGCTTTGAATTATTTTTCGTATTCATGTTAGCTCTGGCATTTCAGATTTCATTAGATATTGATTGGCAACTTGCAGCCTTCGCATGCAACATCAAAGACCAGGGGACAAGTTTTCCGGTTCTGGGCCCATTTTCACCACCCCACACCACCCCACCCCCATTTTCCGACCCGGCGGCGGCGCCGGTTGAAGCCATTTAACCCTTTGACGTATCGTAAATTGATTAAGGCGAAATCAGGGCCCAGGCAATTTGGAAGCATAAATGAAAAATTAAGTTGTCCATATATGTGTGTCTATATGGCGATATATCGATGCCAGTTCGATGTCGTGTCGCATAATAATGATATTTACGTTTATGTTTGAAAGCAAACAAGTATTTTTATATTATTACAAGCTAGTAAACGGTGAAAGGTTCTGGATAATGCACAGAAAATTGGGAAAAAATAATTAATATTTGTTTGAAAAACATGGCAATTTCCCCTCCCCCCACAATAATTGTTTTTTAATGCGGAACTCATGGCGAACAGTGTAAGGATTTCGGAAACATGTGATGAGATTTATTTGGCCTGCAAAACCCCATTTCGATGCGATGTCTTGTGTGAATATTGCCTTTATTGAGTGCGTCTGCTGGCGGACAGCTTATTGTTTATGCCCCAGCTGCTGAGATTGTAATTAAAACTGCTTAATTTGCTGTCAATACAAACACACTCCCCCCGTGGCGGCCTTTCAGCCTGTCAACACGACGCAATTAACGCCGCTCCTCCCCACCAAAAAAAAAAAGAAAAAAATAATAAGAAGCACCCCAGAAAAATCAAGAAAAGCTGCGGCTAGTTGTTGGCTTTTCTTTTTCGGGGGCTCCATAATGACGCATTGGAAAATTTCAATTATGCGCGCCTCCCGCGAATTCCTTGCCTTCGCCGCAGAGTCAGCTTTAATTAAACGCCTTCGCCTGTCATTTTGATCGCCGATGCGGTTTAACTACCTCCAATATATATATAGCATAAGTACACATATAGTACAGGGTACTATGTGTACTATATATGCGGCCGGGGCTTGGTGTTTGCACTCTTGACTTGTTTTATGGCCGCTTAATTGTTTGCCGTGCGGCCTGGCTTCCGGTGCAGCGAGAGTTTATTAAAAATCAATCTATTAATATGCCAGGAAATTGCACTTCCATAATATAAAGAGTTCCTTTTTTTGCAATAAGTTATTAAAGAGTAGGTTTTATGATGAGTTCTTGAAGTGACAAGCCGCGGGGATGAAATCAAACAAATTACTAATTGTTTATTATTTAAACAATATATCGAATTCCTTTATAAAAGTATCAATTTAATGTTTAAAATTCTATATATTTAAGGCGAGTTAGAGTTCTTTTAGACAGTATAAACAACTTTGATTATCAAGAAGTCAGTAAAACAATTGAATTGAATTTTGTTGCCAAACCGAAACAATTTATTTGTTATTTCAAAGAGAATGTTCTTGATTTATTTACAGGAGACTCCCTTGGAATGCTTGTGAATGAGTAAAATTGGACTTTGCTTAAAGCCTTGCTTCAGGGACTATCTCTCCGGTCAGGTTTATTTATACAACTATTTACCACAGAGAGGCCAACGACTGCGGTTTTGCTTCTGGCCAAGATGTTGCCATTAATTAAGGCTGCGACATGTTACGTATTAAGTGGCAGCTCAGTTACCTTGGATTGCAGCCTAATCCTGCCGCCGACAGGACACTCCGCCAGCGATTCAATTAAAGGCTGCATTGCCGGCAGCCGCAACAAATAGCAAATCAATATGGGGGAGGATGTGGCAAGTGTGTGCAAATCCAGAGCCGGCAGTGGGTTGCGTGATTGATGTTTAGCATTTGACCCCGGCAACTGCAGATTGCCTTTCAGCTTTCACTTCAGCCGGAGCAGGAGCAGGAGCAGGAGCAGGAGCAGGAGCAGGAGCAGGAGCAGGAGCAGGAGCCGGAGACTGAGATGGAGACGGAGACGGAGCCTGATCCTGAGACCTAGCTCGTCCTGCTGCTGCTGCTTTTCCGAGTGCATCGTTCTTTGTGCCATGCATAAATTACGTGCCACCAGCAGTCGAGGGGCGTGGCGCCCACTTTTCACTTTGTTAACTCTCGGAAAATTGCACCAACACACGCGTGGCACACACATACACACACACACACACAGTAACTGTTGCTCCTGGGAGAGTGTCCCGGGGCAGTCGTTTTCCTGCATTTCCCGAGATAAGACAAGCGGCTTATTGTCACATCGAAATGCCACCGAGCACGCCACAGTAGCTCCGCAATTTAAGGCCCGTCTGCCAACTGAAACTGAATTAGAAAGTCGTAAATAAATAAAGGAAGCTGCTTCCTGCCAACGAAGATCATAGCTGGCACCGGAAGTTGCAGTAACCAACCATGCAGCACTTGATTAACTTACAGAATTTATATGAACCACAATGATTACGCTTTGGAAAAATAAATTAGCCTAGTATACGGTTGTAGATATCCTAAATACAAATTGCTGTATCACTTAAAATCTATATTAAGTAAGGGGTCCATGGCAATTAATTGGGATATAAATACCTACCACAGCTGATTCTAGAACTACTTCCGATTCCTCATATAGCATCTATAAATATGATATAATTGGCATGGTAAAGACTTACCGCATTGGAGAACATCCTTCTTCGTCGTTACTTAGTTTCCTTCAGTGTAGACTTACATTCTTGGTGACTTCAAAGTGAGCTTCTTCTTCCTGGTTATCCAGATGCATTGCCTTGACAGGCGACATATTCGGGGTCGCAGGGCAATCACTATCACTATTATTATCACTATCACTTCAGATGATAACAGCGGGGAGGCTGCAGAGAGACTGACTCGAGCGGGACGGCTGTGCCCCTATTTATAGTCTCCGAGTGGAGAGAACAGCGAAAGTGAGAGCGGGCGAGAAACAGATAAGCTTCGCTCGCTGCTTATCTGCTGAGAGATCTCCACACCGAAAGAACTAGAAATAATGGGAGCGAGAGAGAGAGAGAGAGTGAGGGAGAGAGGGAGAGACAGAGAGAATGCTATTCACTGTCATTACAATGTTATATTAACACAAAACTACATAACTAAGCTTCAAATATTCGCATTCTTTGTATTATTATTTATTTGGATTTTTATATGGAAATTTGTTCAACAAATTAGAGTTTAAAAATAACATAATTAAGCCAAAAATGCATTAATTTTGATTCGGAAAGCAGTTCTTTGTTAGTTTTTGTTACAATAACAAATCTGCATACTCAATTTAGAGTTTTAAAAAATTTAAAATTTTTATCAATTTTTGACAATTTTAATGATGTAACCCCTTATAAAATTTTGAAATTTTTGAAAAAATTTAATTTTTGCCAGACATGGCTAGATCGATTCGGCTGTTGATGCTGATCAAGAATATATATGGTTTGTAGGGTCGGAAATGACTCCTTCACAGTGTTTGAGCCTTCTGACTAAAATTATAATACCATTTTGAACCGATATTTATCAATATTTTTATATGAAAATTTCTTCGCGAAATCAAATCTTGAAAATCCCATAACTTTGCCAAAAAAGCATTAATTTTAATTCGGTAAGCTGTCCCAAGTTAGTTTTTGTTAGGTTAAAAAATCTGCATACTCAATTTGCAATTTAAATTGGTATACATTTTTGACAATTTTTGCCACCTTTAACTATTAAAAATTCCGTTAAAAAAATTTCAAAAAAATTAAAAATTTTTGTTTTCCTCCACAGATGGCTAGATCGACTCGGTTGTAGACGCTGATCAAGAATATATATGGTTTATGGGGTCGGAAACGAATCCTTCACAGCGTTGCTAGCATTTGACTGGAATTGTAATACCCTTGCAAGGGTAACTTAATGACACTTATATATAAGTAAGATGAGTAGATTTATTCGCATATTTGTAACACAAAGTTATTATTATTAAATTAAATCAATGAGCTTAAATATGTTTACCCTTGCACGAGATTTTTGTAAAGCTATATCCAAGTTCTTCCTTATTCAAAATAATATTTACAAAGTCATATTTATTGTATATGTCAACAAGCCTGCATTTATTTCATAAACACTTTGGCAGAGGGCTTCCCTTTGAATTAATTCACTTCTGAGGGCTCTTCAACTAGACACAAATCGGTGGCAGTTAAAAAAAAATACAAATACGAAAGCTTAAACCATTAAACTCAGCCATTTGGCCAATGCCGACCTATATTTCCAGCGTATAAATGCCCATTTCAGATGCAAGCTGCCTGTTTAAGGGCCTGGCGATGAGAGTTGGCCCATGGAAATTGTCGGGTTGCAGCTAATTGGGCGAAAGAACATTGGAGAATTGGCAGGGAGCAGGGCCAGACAAGTCCAGGTCCTGGCCAGGACTGGCTGTGTGCGAGTCGGAGTCCCTGGAATCGATTCCATGCATTTACAATGAGCTCAATGGCAGAAGCCCAGGCACTCGGATGGCATGTTAATTAACTAAATCGCTTTAATGGCTCCTTCTTTTATTTTATTTTTTGTTTTTTGTTTGTTCCTGGGGCCGCGGGGATAGAGGAGACCGCCGCCATTTAAATCTTCACTAAGCTGTTGAGCAAAGCGCATTAAATTGTAATGAGAAGGCGGCACAAAATGCTTACTTTTTCCATTATTTTGCTTCTTTTTTGCTGGTGCCGCCTGGGCCAAGGTCATGGCTTGACAAGCCGCTTAAAACATTAACTTATTATTCAACGTTATTTTGTTCTCTTCAAACAAGGGGAATTGCTTTTAATTATAACCGAGGCTAGACTCTAGCTGCCGAAGAGACCTGTTTTAAGTGGCGTAATAGGGTTTCCTCTGCCTTGTTCCAAGCCCTTAAAAAAGTCACCAGAAAGTGCCCAAGACAGTGCCATCAAATCATGATCTAATCAAACATAAGTTTTGCTGCTTAAAAGCAATGGCAGACATGCTCGGATATGGCCATTTATTTAATTGTTCGCCGTAATTAGGCCCATTAAAAGCACATTCTCCGAGAATGGCTGGGAACTTTTAATAGATCCTCGAGGAAGGGTTGACATCCTGTTCCAAGGAGGCAGGCATCAGCTTCTTCCAGCTGATGCGAGTGACAGCCGCAAGGTGTTAGCTCATCCTTCCCGAGCCTTGGGAGGAACCTGGATGGCAAGCAGTAGGTGCCATTGTCTACTCCGCTTGGGAGTCCTTTCGGCTCTGCCTGCGAACAATTGCTCATCATTTGCGATTATCAAGGCCATTTGCAATTTGTTAGGCGGCATTGGGACCCATTAGGCGCTACCTACGGGCGGGTGGAGGCGCTGGAGCTTCCTTTCACACAACGCTGAGTGTGCGACATCTCAGGACATCTTTGTGATCAAAGTACTGCCAGAAATTGCCGGGACACAAAGGAGCAGCAGACCAAAAACTGAACTGAGACGTGCTAATTGCCAGCATGAACAGGCTTCCCATCGTACCAGCCGCCAGCGAAAGCTGCCAAATTACATTACACATACGCCGCGTTGCCAGACAAGGCCCTGCTCCTGCTCCTGCCACTGCAAGGTAGCACGCCCTGCTGGCAGCAACTTAATCAGACAATTATGCCCCGCTAATATTGAAATAATCTTGAGCTTAATGCTTTTAATTTCGCTCGTAAGCCCAAATATAGCCACGGATATACATGTAACGCGGTTGGAGGGCGAAGAAGTCAGCAATTTTCAATTAAAATCGCTCAAGAATCAGAAATTAACAGAACCAATAGCAAACAAGGTGCTGACACGTGTCTAGGCCTTGGAAAATAAATATATCTCACTTATATTTTCAAAATTTATATATTAAGGCATACTCAATTAAATTTTTGCCTAAAAATATATGAAATAAAATTAGAAATAATCTTAATAATGATTTGAAAATGATAAACAAAAGGTACGAATATTTTAAGACCTTTTCTGATAAATTAAATGTATTAGGAATTAAATAAAAATATTCTAAATAATTAAGAAACCTTATACATCTTAAATAAATCTCATAAATATTTCAATGTAACCCAGAAGCTGTAAGCAAAGCTCTCTCTTAGCTTTGTGTGCAATTCTCAAGCTATGCAACGCTTCCTGCTCAGAGTAGGATATGATGTCTATAAAAAGGTTGCCCGTGGCAGGTGGTCGGCCTTGATGCCCCACCCAGGCACCCCCCTCTCCCGTTGCGTGGGCAATCTGTCAGACGCTTTTCGCTGCAAGTTGCCATGCGCAACGGAAAAACCGCTGCTTATGGTGAATGCTGAGCTTGGCAGAGAGGCTGCAGGCGGAGACAGTGGTTAGCGAAATCCCCCAACTCAACGGGAAGAGTCTTGGAATATATTTCAATTTAATTTGTTAACAAACAAAACCTTATATTTTGAGAGGTTTTCATTAGATGCCATCATTTCTAAAGGCCTCTTAGGTGCCTTCAGCTCTAAATAGATCCCTTTTCTCCAGGAGTGACCACTGTTTGGGCGATGGTAACTGCGGTGGCTACTCCCTACTGTTAAAAAGCAGAGAGCTAAACCCAAATGGAATTGCCCTTTGCTGGATGTATATATATATATGAGTATATGTAGAGGGGAAAACCCACGTCGGTGGCCAGCGATAGTTGCCTGCAGCAGCAGCAGCCGCTGCACACGCTGCGTATACGTAATGCGTATACGTTATGGCCGAGTGTGTGGGTGCAGTCTATTGAATTATCCTGTGGCCCTCGGTCCACTATACAGCACAATATCACATCAGTTGGCCGGGGCAGCTCGCATTAATTTGGTTTAGTTGATTCCCTCTTTTTTTCGCCGGCCAGGGATGATCCCGCAGGCCACGAAAGTTGAGCCAGAGAGCTGCGTTCGGTGTTGGTCTAATTAATTTGCCGGATACACGAGTCCGGCGAAAGGCTTTTGTAATACTGCTGCAGACACTGGAGAACTGTTTGCAATTGTTGATGAATTATGAATAATTATAAAAGTTGTGTATTCCAGCCCCCCCTCGGTGTAGTGTTTTACTTTCCATCTGGTACCGAGAACTCGCTCATCCCAAGCAAAGTATTTCTCATAATTAAACTGCTTTTTGCGTTGCGTTTTGCCATTTAAAGTTAGTTTGGCCAAAGGTGAGCTCGTGCTTTGATTCAATTTATTTTTTAATATTTTCCATTATTTGCCACAGGGAATGTCGCAAGCATTATCTGCTGAACATTAATTTCTGGCATTTCAGCAGCCACAAAGTTGCATCTTTTTGCTGCACAAAATTGCCAAGGATTGCGGAAAAGCGGTTGCGAATTTTCTCCACGCTCCATGCCATTTATACTTATATATAATATATATATGTAGAGAGCGATGCTGGTCCCATGTGGAGCCGGAGCCTGTGGTCCTCGGTGGGATATCGGCACGCACACAGCATAAGCAAATGCATAACAAGTCCCCGTCCCTGGGCACGCACACCACACATACCGCACACTCCACACACACTCTACACACATAACAATAACCGAGATAAGTAATAGCAAATTGCTGGCATCGTTCTCGCTCCCCACCCCCTCGCTGCCACTTGTTTCTGCCATCTTGAGGGTATTTATAACCCCCGCCTCGGCGCCCTGCGGTTAGTGTCTCCTAATTACTGCCACTGCCACTGCGGTAATCATGATTTAAGCGCTAATCTATCCCCCCCGCCTGCCGGGCTCAGCCTATGTCCTTCGGTGGGAGAGAGGATAACCCTCTCGCCTAGTCTATCGGCCGATTCCCATATATATATATATATATATAAAGCATATATAGACGACGCATGTCGCCTATGCAAATGAACAAGCGAGGCGGCAAAGATAAGGCAGGTGAGGCTTTGGGAGGGAGAGTATAAGGAATCGAAGCTAAAGTACCCTGTAATAAGGTTATTTTATCGATAATTTCCGAATTACCGATAACATAACTGTTACATCAATTAAGTGCTTAGTTATCATATGCTTAGCATTTATTTAACAAATATATAAATATATATATATAGATTCTGATGGGAGTCAGTACATATGGATAGCAATAAAAGGACAGCAAAAGGAAATATATAAAATATAATAGAAAATATCGATTAATCAATGAAATATGTATTTTATTCTATTACATACAAGACTATTTAAGCTTTATATTAGAGATGTAATATCAGAGATGTATTGCAAATGAATATTAGGAATGCAAATGCTTTCTCCATATAGTTTAAAATGATAATACCATTTCATATTTAATATATATCAAATCATATCATATTTTATATTTTTTATTTAATTAAAAATAATATAATTTCCAAACTCATCGAAGATACAAGGGGTAGCATATCGAAAGGGGATAAAAAGGCATTTAAAGCAAATATGTTGAATTCAATTTGTTACGCACACAGAAATGCGTACACCTTGAAAATGCCCACAGGGGAGAGTGTGTGTGGGTGTGGGTGTGGGTGCACACACTCATACACACGCACACCCAGAGAACCCGGGGAGCTTGTTTGTTGGTTGTCAAAGAAATACCAATACGACAAATACACGCATTGTGAGCAGATATTTTGCCACTTCCGTCTTTAACCCCGCAGCTGCGAATCGAAATGCTGGAATGGGAAATGACTGCGGGTTAAATGGGGAACGGAAATAGTCGAGGGTTAAAATACCCTCGAGGGAATCTTGAAATGAATACTTAAAATACCAACTACAAGTGGTTGTGTTTCAAGTTCGTTTATCCATGAACCATGAGGTCTAGAGAACTCTACTTTTAAATTCAAAGAGTTATACAATATAATAATTGAAGTAACTATAAATAAAGGTACTAAATTTGTTAAATTTAATTTTTTAGTCACACATATTGGCTGAAAATGTAAATCCAAGGACTCGCCTTCGCTAAAGTGGAAAACAAGCAAGTCAAAGGAATGGCTGCCATCTTCGTTCCCCTTGATGCGATTTCCCAAAAGTAACAACAGTGGAGAAATGATTGAAAACAGGTAAATATAGAACATGTAGGACATCCCATAGACCGATGACGCACACACACGCCGGCAGGATGGATGGATGGATGGATGGATTTTTGAGCTCCTTCTAATGGCAGACGAAATTTGAATGACAAAGTCAAGATGACGACGGCTGGCAGTAAGCCGGAAACGAGAAGTCCTGCCAATGCTGAGGGCAGCTCAAAGGATTCGCCGTCGAGCAGCATCCTGCACGTGTCCTGTCCAAAAAACACACCAATCGATTGAATGGATTAAAAATAAGATCAAAAGTATCGTTATCGGTGGGTTTTAATTTGAGAAAAATATATATTATATGCCGGGAATATTGATTTTATCTGTAACTGTCTTTAATTTGATTAATTTTTCATTTTCAGTCTTGAACTTCAAATTTGTGTCGTACCAATATCAATATATGCAGAAAAAACAATACTGTTTCGTAAATAAAAGTTCATTTCTGATTGAACTTGACTATTTGTAATTTGTTTTACAATATTCCGCTTAAATTATTCTTTAAATGCAAATGCCATTTCAATGCCATTTTTATACCCTTTACTTTTAGTCAGAAGCCTCAAACACAGTGAAAAAGTCATTTCCGACCCTATAAACCATATATATTCTTGATCAGCATCAACAGCCGAGTCGATCTAGCCATCTCCGGCAAAAAACAATTTTTTTCAAAAATGTTCAATTTTTTGAAAAAAAGGAAAGGGGTTACATCATTCAAATTTTCAAAAATTGATAAAAATTTTAATTTTTTAAATTTCTCAACTGAGTATGCAGATTTATAAACCCAATAAAAACTAACATAGAACTGCTTTCCGAATTGAAATTAATGCTTTTTTAGCTGAGTTATGATATTTTTAAGCTTTGATTTATCGACATAATTGTCATATAAAAATCGTGATAAATATTTAACCAAGGCGTAGTTATGATAAGGGTATATAAACTTCGGCACCCAAAGCTAGTTTTCTTTTATGTTAATATTAATATTAAAGTTGTTGCGGATATTGATGCCTTCATCCAGGCTGAAACTGAACGAAACTGATAAAAGCAATACATTAAATTGGGAGTGCAATTAATAAGCGGATGTGGCCGATAATTGTGCGGGGGATAATGGGAATATTTATATGTGTAATACAAATTAATCGGACACACGGATAATTTAACAGCAGCGAATAAATATCAATTTAAAAGGCGAAAGGAAGCGACGTGTTCATGGGATTATGGTGCTGTGGCAAGTGATTCCAAGGATTCCCCACTTGACATCGGATTTGGCAGGAAAGCATTTCGATTTCGATTTCGATTCCGATTCCGATTCCGATTCCCAGGCGCCTCCCCCCGGGCCGAACAATGCAAATTGCGGCACTCCCTGATGCGATTTGCGTCCGTTCGAGTGTGCGTACAGTTTCCAATCGGATTATCCTGGCTATGTGCAGTGACAGCAACACCTCTGCCATAATTGGGACCCTCGCAGGACTCGCAGGACGACTCTTGGCCGCAGTCGCCACTGGCCTCTTCCGGAGACACGCAATGCAGCGCCGCTGTCCCCCAGGCATATCAATCACTTTGAGCCTTTGTGCCGGAATTGTGCTGACCAAATTCTATGAAATTGAATTCAAACCGACTTGCACTCGATACCCTGCACAAGTGCTGCCTAGGGGTATGCTGTCTCAGCAGAGAGAGTTTTTTGGTTGGTTCGTGGGGAGAAAATAATATTTATTCCACATTTTGTAAATGAAGAGGTAGAAACTGGTAAATAATATTTAAGAAGGGTTTGTAATTATATTTTAATTATTTAAATAGACTTTGCTTATACCTAAAATTAAATCAAGATGGTTTTTATGAATATTTAAATTACATTTGTGTATTAAAATGGATTTGCAATACAAAACTCGCTTCGATAAGTTACCTCTTTCTCTGTGCTACAGCTTTTACTCCAGAGTTTATTTTAATTAACAAATAATATAATATTTTATATAAATATTGAACTATTTTATTTATAAACACTCTTATTTTTCCACTATTCAAATGTTAGTAATTCCCCTCGTCGATACACTTTTCGGGAGATGCTGGCTCCTTCCCTTTGTGCTCACATTTTTCGAGTCCTGATTCTGGTGAATCTTGTGGCTCCTTCGTCTTTCCGCGCCGCTCGTCCTGTCAGGAAGGACTTCCTGACTGAAATACCGATGCGAGGCGACTTCGGACTGCTCTACGCATATCCCTACCGTATCCGTATCTGCCTGGCCCCAGGCAGCAGTGCAGAAATGCAATTATAATGCCAGCAGTAAATGCAACTGCAACACGCAGAATTCAACAGAAAGTGCAACTTTGCATATCAAAGCCAGTGTGTGTGTGTGTATGTGTGTGTGTGGGAGTCCTTTGCCCGGGGCCAAAATCTGTGGCAACGCCAAGTTGACAGGCGAACGTGTCCGGGAATTTTTCGGGGGGTCATAAAGCAGGCCGTATTTGTATTCACACTCGTTCCTTGAGCTGGACAGAGAGAGACTTCAGGTGCAAGGACGAAAATAAAACGTAGCTCTAAAGGCTTTGGTTTCCAATTTGATTAATACGCCTCAAGTGGGGAGAGTTCAATTTGATTTTAGGAGAGCAGCACTAAGAGAAGTTATGAGTTATTTTTCTTTCCAGGTTCAGGTAGAAATTATTTGGATAAAATGTAGACAGCCTCTCCTTGGTCCTTATTTTTGGCAGTGCCACTTAGCCGGGTCCGAGGCAGGACTTATTGATGCCAGGAGTCGCCGGGTTGCACTCATAAAACGGGGATCTAATCGAGTGGCTCCTTCGAGTCCTGCGACTCCTTGTCCCCCTCAAAAACACAGGACTTCTGCTGGCAACCAGTGGCAACGGCAGGCGAAATGGTTATAAATATGGATACAGGTCGGAAATGCGACAAGGAAGTCGATTTCTCCTTTTGTCTAATCCAGCCAAGAGGGGCAGGGGACACTCTCGAGTGGAATTTTCCAGCAGACGAGAGTCGTTGAACCGGAGGCAGCCCCTCCACTCCCACGTCCCGCCTCTAATTGCCATCCTTGGCAATGGCCGAAAATATCCTGGAACCGGGAACGGGGAACGGGGAACGGGAAGCGGGGGCAACAAAGGATCAATCACAGGCCCAAATCGAATCAGGGTTCGATAGAAATTCGCCCAGTTACAGCCGAGCGGGGAAATTAAAAAGCAGCCAAAGGACGAGTACGAAGCTGATAAGGAAATTGCATTTCCACGGCAGAGCTCTGCTTACACACACGCTCGCGCCCCCCTACATAAAAGTTAATGACTTTTGCCATTTTTTGCGCATTTTTTGCAGGCAAAAAGTCAATGGCCAAAACGCCAAGCAAGTAAAATCGAAAGCATAAAAAAGAAACCGCATAGCTTAAATCATAAAACAAATTTTCTAGATGCCTTGCGAGAGTATGTGCCGCAGTGGCAGGGTATGCTGGTTTTGTGGAGCACTTTGGCTAAGAGTCCTTAATCTTACTTATTTGATATTTGAAGAAAAAAATGTATATATTTTTATAATAAATAATATAATAAATATATTATAATAATATATAAATAAATAATAAATATATTATATTTTAGGGATAAAACGCAATATTTTTGGAACAGAAATAAATGAGTTACAGCTGCTAGCTTTGATATTTTTCTCTAAATTATTTAGTTATAATTATTGATAAGTTCAAGGATACCTTTAAATTAACTTAATACTTTTTCCCTTTTCAAAGAACAATAGAAAGAGCATTTGACATTATTTATAATTATTGATAAGTTCAAAGATTCCTTTAAATTAACTTAATACTTTTTACCTTTTCAAAAAACTCTAGAAAGAGCATTTGGCCTTCACCTTTTTGCTTAGGTGGAAGCACAGCATCCCGACTCTGGTGATTGAGTAAGTTCTCCGAGGACGAAGATGCGGTTAAATCTGGTTGCCTGTGTGGATGTGGCTGTGACTGGGACTAGGACCTGCAACTGGGAGTGGGAGGGGGAGTGGGAATCCTGGCGGAGCAAGTGTTGTGGCCAAGTGTCAAACACCTTGCCGGGATGAAACTTTCGCGAACAGCTGAGAGCAGTGCCTTCGAAAACAAAGCGCGGCGCTAAGAGATTAAAAAACGCTTAAACAAAAGCAACAATGATGCCAGAGACAAAAGCAACAGCAAGAAGGAAAAATAATAGAACAGGGAGAGCGAGAAACGACCAGTTAATACCCTATTTTAATTAAGTTTAAATGCAGTCGAGTATTTTAAGGGCAATTTTAGATGAAACTCACTGTGTCAGTTGCATTCTTTGCTGAAGGGAATGTCATGGAATCAAAAATATTAATAAATAATTAAATTATTAATAAATATTAATTATACCTTTTATGAGTTGTAAGCTGTACTTCTAGCATAGAGCTTCATTCTTATAATTTCATTTGCATTCGAAGGCAGAGAGAGAGTACTTTGGGAGTAAGCTAAAAATAAACTCCATGGCATTAGGAAAGAGAGAGCAGGTTGTTACAGATCAGAGAGCCTGTAAGCTAAGCCTAACTTCTATGCCAGAATAGAGGCCTCTCCCTCTCCCTCTTATCAGTTTATGTGCTGCTTGCACTTGCATGCATTCGTAGAGAGAGAGAGAGTGTAAACTCCACTGCATTAGGAGGGAGAGAGTACTTCTGGGAGTAATTAAGCAAGCCACTCTCTCCTTGGCTGACATGAACTTCTTGCTTGAGAGAGAGCGGCAGACTGTACGATCATTCTAGAACACCCGTGAGCATACAAGAGAGAGCCGCCGCTGCTGCTCTCCTACTTAAGCCTAGACAAGAGGGCCGATCGAACTAGTTCCGATGATAATGCTCGCCGTGGAGCACGTGTCGCGAAGCCTCCCGAGCTGCTCCGTTACGCAGTATCAGGCACGGGAAAAGTGTAAACAACAAACGCGGCGCTCGGGAAAAGCGCAGACGCACGGATAGAAAGTGAAAAGTGTGTGCCAAGGCTGGGGCAGGCCGGATAAGGCCGGATAGGGCTGGGGCAGGCGGATAGCGGGCGCCCGGATAACGGCGCCGGCTGGGAACACTCCGGACTCCGGACTCCGGAGCCAGCCGAGGCCGAGGCAGAGCGCCGAAACGAGACGAAGCGTGGCCGCTGCCGCTGCCGAAATATCCGCCAACAGCAGGCAGAGGAAACTTTTTCGAATAAAACCAAAGAAATTTGTTTGTTTTGATTCAGTCGTTGCGGGTTTTTTAAGGCGAGCACACAGCCCTGGAAGAGAGCAGAGACCGAAACCGAAACCGAAACCGAGGCCGAGAATCGTGAGTTCAAAATCGAGCAGCCGAATTCCGGCTGAACCGAAAAACGTTCTTTCGAAAAGTACAAAAATAATGAACGAAATTCTACAAAAATAAATATAAAAAATAACAAGTGTGCAGACAACTTTGCTCTGGCCTAAAAACAACAAACAAAATATCGAAAGAAAAAAAACATCAACAAGACGAAGACGAAATAAAACAAAACATTTTTTTCCACATTTTTGTTTCTGTGCTGTGTGACCGATAATTAAAAAACAAATTGCCGGAACGCCAGGAATTTATTCAGGTAAATAAAGTCTTTGTTTTATACGCTATTTTTTCAGCTTAAAAAAAAAGAAAGAGAAATAGGAGAACAAGAAAAGGCTAGGAAAACTTGGGAAATTGTTGCCGCAATCCGTACTGACAGCCAAACAATGGCAAATATTTATCGCTGGGCCCTCGGCGGCATAAACAAGCGCAAGTTCCCCGAAAATTCCTTATGTGAAAATGAAATCAAACACAATGTTTTCCCTTTTCTTGTTCTGCTTTCTTTTTTTTTTGCCGGCAAATGAATCTCCGGCCATTTATCACGAGTGTCCTGCAGGTCCTGCAAATCAGATGGAATTAATGCCATAGATTATGATAAGATCTCTGCCGGCCGAGTGCCGAAACACAATAGTTTTTCCGATTTCCAATTCGCGAAAAGCTGAAATTCCCCTCCCAGCCTTAGGTTAAAATATTGAAAATAGTTTCACTGACCATCG
Organism: Drosophila bunnanda; assembly: GCA_035046265.1. Classification (NCBI taxonomy): domain Eukaryota; kingdom Metazoa; phylum Arthropoda; class Insecta; order Diptera; family Drosophilidae; genus Drosophila; species Drosophila bunnanda. The sequence continues at coordinate 1,634,737 of JAWNOB010000083.1, read as the reverse complement.
GAGTGAAAGTTTTGGCGAAAAACAGCTTAAAGTTGAATAAAATGAGAAAACACAAAAGGCAAAAAATAAAACTATAAAAGTGAAGACTCAAATTTGATATGAAAAAAGCATAAAGACTGGAAAACTTCGAGTTGGAAACTTGTCGGGCAGTAAACTTGCACTTTGTCTTGACTTTGCTTTGAGTTTCGAGCTAGAGTCCTTCGGCAACAGGAAGTCCTCGCATGAGAAAAACAAAGACGAGAAACAGACAGGACATAGTAAATGCACAGAGCATATTTTATAGATTTTTTGCCATCAAATTTTTGATATTTTCCAGAGGAAAAAGTGCCAATAAAAAAGTGTACTAAAAAAATAACAAAAATTAAATATAAAAGAAATACCCGAAGTGTTCTAAAATTAGTTTTAAAGTAAATACATAAAGTCAAGTACATGAGAGTGTCCTGTGTGTTTTTCCGAACAGTCTCTCGACTTCTTTGTCGCTTTAGTAACTGTCAAAAGTGCGCTTTTCATATGACAGGATGCCAGAGCGTTTTCCTGAGCCATTTTCCACTTTTCCCGCATCGATTTTTGAGTCAGGCAACTACCAATTATAAGAGACGCAGACTCCGCGCCGGAGTCGGAAACCTATTAAAATTATATTTAATGCACTTAGCCGGGGAATGCGATTAGGCAGAGGGGCGGGGGGAAGCTGGGGAAAGCCAGGGAAAATTGGAAAATTGCTGCACTGACAATGAATTCATTTGACTTGCCAGCGAACTGCTGACAGCGCTTTCGATTGCCATTACCAATTCGCACTTATTGGCTTTAATGAGGAGAGCTGGCTTTTAGCCAAAGTTTTAGTACAAAAAACATATAAAATTTAATGTCAAGCACTTAATTAGTGACTTTGGTACTTGACCAGGGAATGTAATTAATGTAGTTTCCACAGGAAAAAGTATTTTCAAGCACTAGAAATAAATGAAATTATTTAATATACATATATATATATATATATATTACAGATTTATTTTGTAGGACAAAATATAAAACCATATAAACAACGAATAATTTTCACACAAAAAGAGCTTAAGCCCTGGGCTTAAAATGTGTTTTAAAAAACCATTTTAATGGCGTATTTGGCCAAGGCAAATGCTGTCATCGAAACGCATTTGCCAGCGGCACCCAGTCGCTGGTCCCTTTGTTAATTATATATTTAAGGAGCATGAGCGTTTTTTCCACATAATTAAGCCGACATAAAATCGATTTCCACTGACGTTGCACCCGAAAAGCGGGGCTTATCAGCCACTGACACACACCGCACTCGGCGCGGGCTCTCTCCGGATAAATACATTTTTATACAGCATATAGTATATGACATGGAAAACCTTTTGAGTCTTGACCTGCGGACAAAACAAAGACCAAGTGCGGTTTGTTACAAAGAAAACACTGGGAAAAGGGCGAGCAAATCGGGCCAAAGTGCAGTGTCGGGAAGCCAATGGGCCAAAACCCTTTTTCCTGGCCCGAACACCGGCTCCATGCGCAAATTATTGAAAGAAAAACATTAAGGGTCCTCTGTGCGGTCGGTCAGTTGGCTTATTTGCCATTTGCCAATGGCCACCTTCTTTTTTCCGCTTTTTTTTCGATTTTTTTTTTTGTCTGCCAAAATTTGTACGCAGTCGAGCGGCAAACAAACAAAGCTCCCTGTGATCCCGTGGCTTTTGCCAGGCTTTTCCCGCCGACTTTTCCCTCCACTTAATGGCACCTGTGGCTCCTGCTAATCATGATTTTAATGACTCCTTGCCCCGGTTGTTTATGAGTGCCGGTGAAAGGTTTATCAAGCATCGCTGACCCCAACAAAAAAAAAAAAAAAACAAACGAAAAAAGAAAAAGGTTACAATTAATTTTTTAAATGCTTTACAGCCTAAAGTTTGTCTTTGCCTTGGTCTTGTTTTTCTTTTCGGAGTATTTTCCTTGTAGATTGAGTGTTTACAGAGGGGGAGAGAGTGGGGAGTTTTCCTGGGGGATTTTCCCAAGAGTTATTCCACTATTATCTGGGGGGTAATCTCTTTCCAAGATGGAAGATTTCTTAAAAGCTTTTAGTGTAGGAGTTATTAATTTATATTCCGTTTCTTACTTACTTATAATATAATATAAGATAAGTAGCAGAAGAATGCATAAACTCAACGATTTCAAACAATTTCCCGAGTTTGTAAAGAAGTCCTTGAAGTTTGAGTAACTTTTAGGTATTCGCCTAATGTTAATTTGAACTTTTGCGTAAACAAGCTTCCCCCAAACAGATGGACAGCTTTGGCATTTCCTTTTTCTTTGATTGTTTTTTTTTCACTTTATGTCAACCACTAATTTATTCAATTTAAAATGGAAGCCGGCCAGCCAGGCAAACCCAAAAAACTCAATCAAAATCAAGTTTGTGATCTCATTACCAATCAATGTCCGGGGTAACACTAGACCCCGGCCGGGGCCGGGGCCTGGCCTTGGGTAATATAATCGCCCAAATTTAATTCCTCAGCAAACACCGAACCGAAAGGCAATATGTAATTTCAATAATTTATTTTGCCATGGGTATAGTTTCTCTGCGAGGGATATTTTTATGTCCTCTTTTTATTTCGATGGGCAGGAAGAAGAGCCTGTGGGCCCTGTCAATATTGGCACAACACGTTGTTTGCCTACACTCACGCACACACTGGCAGAGGCGCGCTCAAGGACACGCAGGACTATGCAAACGAGGCTGGCCAAAGATGAAATATGTTAAGCCGACAACATATTGAATTTGGATTTAGTGTCGCCAAAAACTGAGCAGCGCGTGCAGAGTTTCTGGGTAAACACAGCGGCGATGCTGTCACAGGTCCTGGGATCCTGGATCCAGGATCCTTGCCAGGTTCATTGACATCACATTCAGTGAGAGGTGTGAGTTGTGCTCCTCATAAATAAATACCAGGAAATGCGGGGCTCTCTTTTGGAAGCTAATTATAACGCTCAGGTGCACAGGGAAAATTGGTGTTCCCTTGTGATAGGTTCCTAATAGTTTTGAAATGATAAATCCATTTATTTACAAGCCTTAGAGCTGGTAAATAAATAAACAGAGCAAATATCTCTCGTTTTTTCGTAAGAAATATATATAGCTACTAAAACTGAACCTTAAACAATTATCCTTCAGTGCCACTCACAGAGCATATATCTTTGGAAATACTGTAGCATTTATTGCACGGCTCACCAAAGGCCAATGAAAAGAAAACATCAGCCAAGTGAAAAACTGGCTCGCTTTCACCGCTTTTCCTTTTGATGAAACAATGCCCCGGAAAGCGGGGATGTGGGGGGAAAGGCAGCGCGGAAAAGCGAAGGGATTCCGGGACAGGAAGCCCCGAGATCCCAGGGTCCTTTGGGTCCTGAGCCTGCATCCTGCGCCGTGTGGTTACGCTGCTGGCAACAGGTTGGGCTTCGGATTCAGCCAGCGAATGCGTTGCGGTTTTTCCTATGTGGAAAACAAAGAAAATTCAGCCAGGCTAAGGACACAGTAACAGAGCCAGGGCTTTCACAGTGTTTATTTTAAAGTCAGCGGTTATTTTAATATTTAAAAGACTGCAATCGAGTTGTGTGTGTACCTTAGAAGCTCTTGTAAATGCATTTTCATTTAATTTCTTGGTGTGTACAATTTCAGGCCGACGAGACTGCTTTGTGCCGGAGCCTCAACAACAAGCTGTTCGGTGAGTAAATCCAGATTAACATATTAGAATAAGCATCTCTTCTGGGAAGGGAAATTAAATACGGCATTCATTAGTGAGTCTCTCTGGCAGTTAGTTCACATCTTTGAGATTTGCTGCCAGTTACAGTTGGCACAAACGAAACTGAAGCCTGTCAGGAGTTATTAATTAATTAATTAGTGCAGCCATGTGGAAAATGCAAATGCAATGGGATGCCCGAGCAAATGCACTCGTAATTGGGCTAACAATTATTCAGAGATCGAAATGAATTCCTTGCCACACATAAGAATATTCTTCGTTTATGGACTCCCCGGCGTATACGTGATTTATGGCCATAAACATCGGGGTATTTATGTGCATGCACTTGGAGACTATATTTCATATTTTGTTGGAGGCATCTAATTAGCACTTCATTAGGCATTGTTTCGCCGCTATAATTTTAATTCAGAAAGGTACTTTCGGGCGGGCCTCGCATCCCTGGCACCGAGTAACCGCATTACGCATACGCACGGTGTGCCCATGACGAGCGAAATTAATTGAATCAGCAATCGAATTAATCAATGTGCAGAAAAGATAAAACAAGAAGCGATCAGAAAGCGAAATTAATGGGGGGATTTTTCGTTTCGCCGCAGCCAAAAAAAGGTGTTTGTGGCTTGGCCAGTGTGCATGTAGCTCGGGCAGTGCCAATCCATCACTTTTATTTAATCATTTACTTAATCAAATTACTGATTATGCAAGCGACCTGGATGCGTGGTCGGAAAAAGGCTACGCACGAGGGTATAATAAAGTGATTTTTGGTTGTTTATTTTCCACCAACAATCTCCAGGTTTTTTTCACTATTTTCCAGCTAAACGTAGTTGATTTCCTTGTAGAGAGAGCTGGCAGCTCCATTGAATTAATGACAATGCTAATTCAGGTTTAATTGACATAACCTTACAGCTTATGAAATATATATAAGTGCTTATATAAATACAAATATTTTTTGGTTGAGAAGCCTTGGGCAGAAACGATTTGTAACTCCGAAGGATACTTTGTAAGCTGACCCTTTTCTTGGGGCTTCCTTTATTTTCTTGTTATTTTTTCCCCATTCGGTTTGGGCAACTTTAGGGTTTCGTAGTTTGATTATGATGTTTTCAGCTTGTAATCGTTGCTATAAAATAATAATAATAATGAGGAGAGGGGACACATGTGTGTGGGAGGCGCAATCAATCGCATTTCCGATTGCTTTGCCTTTGTTGCTGTCCTGCCAATAAATTCCTGTCACCGTAAAATGCGTATTAATTGCCATAGTTTATGGTTGCCCATAACCCCTACCGCATAACTCCCTCAGAATTCCACAATTTGACATGAATGCAGTTGGCCGCAACCCTTCTGACTCTTATTACCCCTCGAGATGCCCCCCAAATGGCCGTGTTTTGATGGCGGACGTCAACAGTTTGTGATTTATTGATGTTTTGCCTGATTTATGCGCTGGTCGTGGTGTTTACCCATAAATTTCATTGCGCTTCTCTCCCGGGGAGTTTATCAGTCCCGTACTAAGGTCCTGTTGACACAGAGTAGTCCTTGTTCCGGCATTCGACATTAATTGAATGTGCCAGGGGATTTGCCAAGTGAAGCTATTTAGGCATTACTCTCCGCAGGGAAGTACTACTCTGAGCTGTTAGCTAGCGATGGCTGCTTGAGACATATCGAAAATATCGAAAACGAACTGAATTTATCGAAATAAATTCATTTAGAGCAAGAAACCATGATTAAAATATTTGTTAAATATTAATAGAGTAATTTAGGTATATTCTCTACATGTGCAAGGCAATATCATCGATAATATTTGAGGTTGTCTATCGAAAACCAACTGTTTGTGTATAAAAAGAACTTCAGTAATAATTTAGGTATATTCTCTACATGTGAAAGGCAATATCATCGATAATATTTGAGGTTGTCTATCGAAAACCAACTGTTTGTGTATAAAAAGAACTTCAGTATACTTTTTAGATGCCAACATTCCTTGGTCCACATACGTAAGACTTCTTTATGCAATGTTTTTTTCGATATGTTCGATAAAATTTGCTTTTCTCAATAAACATCCTTACTCCTAGATGGAAAAAGGCAGCACTAAAGCTGTTAACATAAACCATATCCAGTGGAGATTGCTGACTGGGCCACAAAAACCGCCAACTACCAACTACCAACTGCTGGCGTCTCGCCTGGCTTTCTCCTGGCACACATGGCGTATGTGTAACATTTTGGCTTGGCTTGCTTGTTTTTTGCACTCCCACCGTTTTGGCAACAGTGTTTGCCCTTTTTTTTTATTCAGGAACTCGAATCGGGCATGCCCTTTGCTTAGTTAGTTTGAATTTATGTCAGACATAAAAAGATTGCTGGCAGTTTCTAAATTGCCAAAGGAAATCCCACTCAGAAATGCATTCTTTGGAGGGAGTTTAATTTTCGCTTAAAGAATACTCTCCGTGTCACATATGCCACGCGCAGCTTCCTCTATCCGTTGGCAGCTCGCTCGTAATGAATGCTCATTAAAAACTGTCACGCCGCGGGGAAAAGGGCCAAAAGGGCTGAGGAAATGAGAACACCTCGGCGACCTTGGGCGTGGTGGGCGTGGGAACATTGATTTTCCCCAGCAGCAGTAGCTAGGCGTTAAGGCCGGGCGGGATCTGTTGCGTTCCCTGGCAGCAATTTTAATTTCTTTCAATAAAGTTGCAGCTGGAAAGCGGCTGCGCTTTATCAGACTTATTAATTTGGCCATAAAGCTGGGGGCCAGTGACTAAAATGTGCGCTCTGCCAGGGCATAAAAAGTTTGAGCGGCCAAATAGAGCGGATGGGCAGCAACTTTGCCCTTTGCAAAACTTTGAGGCGAGTCTGGACCGAGTTTGATTAAGACTTAGTTGCTCTACTACATCATCGTGATGCCCGCAGTTATGGCTATATATATATAGATATATATGTGATGCTGATGGAGCTGCAGCCATTAAATTCTAAGATTCCCCAAGGATGCAGCCAAGCCACCAAGTGGAGTTGCAAAGTTGGGATACTTTGATATTGATATATATTCAGGCGTTTGGTTGGGATTTTCCAGGAATTGTTGGAGCTCGTCAAGGACACCTTGACTTAATTTCCCCTGATGTTTTTCCTGTTTTTCACCAATAAACAGTAATGCTAAGTACCTTTACGCGGAATGCCATTAAAAAGCGGAGGAGACCGCACCGCCGGGCATTACGCGATAGTGATGCAGATGCGCCCGTATAGATACAGATACCTATCTATATTGACATGGGAACGGGCCAATAACCATTCTCCGGCAAGCATAAACTGAGCATAAAATGTAACCTAAGTAAACGCAAAAGAAGTACAGCCAAAACCGCAACCGCCACTCCAGCAGACAATGTATTAATTTCGGGGAAAAGCTGGGGGAAAGTGGCAAGTTTTATGAGGGGAAAGCCTCAATTATTTGCTTGAGGTTGGCCCAGGGCCGAGGGAAAACCAAGGAAACTGCCACGAGAAGCGGGCACACACCCTCTGACAATTATGTGCGCCAATTAGTTGCCACAAAAAAATTGTTTTTTATATGTATATACATGTGTCTGAGTGCTGTGTACACTTGCCACAATTATTTGGCTCCCACACAGCACAGAACGAAAAAATAGTGGCCAAGAGAAAGAATAAAACAAATTAGATATGGTGTTTAGTTGATCTCAAATGTTCTATACATAATTCAGTCTAAACGGATACTTTTTATAGTGTAAATTAATTATACTTATTATTTAAATAAATAAAACAGATGACACCTTTGGCATACTCAAAGGAATAGCTCCCTGTTCGAACTGTCACAGAGTAAGCAATAAGAAAAACGTTAAATTGAGGAAAATTGAGGCGGGAAATTGATTGCGGCCTGTTGTTGTTCCCCTTAGTTGCCAGTTCTCTGTTTTCCCAGCTTTCCTTTCTGCCAGTTTTCCCCTCTCCCCTGTTGGCCATTGTAGCCCCTGCCGGCGGGATGTTACGACCTCTTCATTGGCATATGCAGGCATTATAAAAAGTTGATGTGCGGGTTTTATGAAAGGCAAAACTGAATTTGCATATGAGCTCGGCAAACACAGGCTAAAATGGAAGCCATATGATATAACGCGCCATTGTCGCAGGACCTCCCCTATATCGTACATAAATATATATAGATATATATATATATTCCCGTACAAGTGTGGTATGGCTGGGCTGTGATTTGGCCTTGTTAACGCTGTGCCAGCTTCAATTTGGCCCTCGGATCGCTGTTTATTATTGTTGCCAGCGATGTGTAATTGGGCGACATTTGTGCTCGGTGGGAGCGATGCGAGGACCTGTGACAGGTGGCGGCTGGCGGAAGCTGAGGCCCAAATTTCAGGTGTAATTGGAGCCGCAGAGCTGCGCTCGAGACGTCTCAGTGTCCACTCCGAAGAGTCAATCAATTATTTAGTATATTTTGCTTGCTGCGGTGTGTGTAAATCAATCAATGTGCTTGTCTTCTGGGAGAATTCGAGGAATTAATTTAATTATTTCTAGTTCTGGGAAAAGGCGGCCATTAATATATAATATTAAGTAGAGGTTCAATGGAAAAAGAGCGTCTGTTTGGGATATTACAAAAGTCCCTTTGAAAAGGCTTTTCTTATCATGAAAATGTATATGAAGTGCCTGAAATAGACAAGTAAATTAAGCAAACAATTAAATAATTCATAGATTAACCCATCAGTTATTTAAAACACAAAAACTGCAAAGTTTTCGGAAGTTTCTTACTCCTCAGATAGTTTGACTTCATAAAATTTCGGTAACTCAAGAGAGATATAACTCATTTTCACTGCAAGCACTTAAACTTACTTTGATGTGTGTTGGCTTTTCGCATCAAGTTAATGTCTGAGCCTTGTTAAAGTTTATTTGTTCGCGTATTTGACCGTCTGCGTGCGACTTTCTCACTTTTTCGACACCTTGGGGCCGCTCCGACGCGAGCTCCCCTCCAAATATCACTCATACGCAGCGTGGTCGCGCTGTCAGCCCTCGTGCTGGGATAATATATTTTTGAGAATTTATTGCGCTCTCCCTGGTCTGCAACAGTTCGCAATATATACATATATATGTTATGTTCCGACTGCAACAACATCTACTTGAAGTGGCAACACGCGCCGCAGGACTCTGCTTAGTGGAAAAGCGAGTGGAAAAGGCCATTGGCCATACTCGTAAATATGAAAATTTCTGGCGAATTATACGCTTTTATTATCGCTCAACAAAAGCGACCTGAGATTTGCATTCAAGCGAGCTTCGGGATCCTCTCCTTGGGCTGCCAAGTTGTGGCATAAAAATTAATGAACTTCAAAAGATTGCCAAATGGAGGGGTGCCTTGCCTTGCCTTGCCCCTCGTTGTTTTCCTCTGCCAGAAGGGACAGCAATCACAGTTCGCCGCCAGATGAGCTCTGGAATTACGCTAATACAAGTCGGAATAAAACATTTACGGGGCGGAGTCACTTTCGGGGAAAACAATTGGGAGGAAATGTTTGTTTTGGGGGAGAGAGAACCCCAGAAACACTTGCAGTTTTTCCGGGGCAAACCAGCTGAAAAAATTACGCACAGTGGCAAGTGGAAAAGCGCTGCTAAATGAGCGTGTTGCCCGCGGAAAATCCACTTGCAACTCGCAACTCGCAACTTGCAACAACGCACGAGAGCAATTCCCGCTGATTGCCAGCAGAGATACGAGTCCTGGCTGCTCGTCCTTGAGGCGCCGCTGAAAGGTATGCAGCACAGTTTCCCAGATTGTTGCGGAGTTTTCCCCGGCGTCAAGGAAGTGCCTGCTTCATGTGCCTTTTCAACTCTGAAGGCAAGTGGAACTGTTGTTAGGACGGAGTTATCATTCTGCCCTACAAATCTATGAAGCTGACACTAAAGAGGGTATAAATTGGGGAGTCTCTGCAGGATCTGTCAGGCTTCAAGGTATTTAGTATAGTTTTTCAGATTGTAGCTTCATTTTTATTTGACTTGGCACAGCTGCTGTTTATTTTGGAACTAAAATGATTTTTATTTTCACTTTTAAAGGGGATTTTATGCTATTTGTTGCTAGTAAAAATAGCAATGTAGTTTTATTGAGCAGATATTTGGTTTAGGATCTTCATAAAGCTCTAATAGATGAAAGAAGATTTTGGTAATTGAAGCCTATTTTAATGTAGTTGGAAGTTAATGTAAAAACTACTGAACTTGTAGCTCCTACTCTCATTTTGTTATATTTTAAGCCCTAGATCTTCTCGGCCATAAGTGCTCTATGACAAATAATAATGCTATATGAAATGTATGGAACATTTAATGCGAAAAATAAGCTTTAAAGTCGACTTTAAGCTGCTTATACCGCTTTCAAAGGTTATTTTGTATGATAAAGTTAATGTAAGCAATGTCGATAATCCGATTGGGAACACACGTACAATTCAGAGTTTTAAAGTCATATTCCCGATTTCTGTTCCGTTTTTAATGCCTCAAAAGACTTACATCAAACGCGAATTAAGCTCTGACTTTTACCTTGGCCAGAAAATTATGCACGGGGCGGAACGGCGGGCGTCTGAAGTGAATAATACAATAAAATCGAAGAGCTCTTTCCGCTAATTTCCCTTATTTTGCCATTAGCCGAGGAGGATAAGCAGATTGCACTTGAAATCAATTTCATTTAGACGGCACTTGGGCCAGCGAGATAGTAGCACTATGCCGGCACCAGGACTAGGCACAGGTCCTTAATGTCCCGTGCGTGTGTGCGCTGGAATCGAACGAAATAAATATGTAAATTCGAGACTGCGTCTCTCCGGCAACCGAAATCCGAGTCCAGCAGATATCGGCTATATATATATACACATATATGCGAGTATATATGATGGAGAAGGTATGGAACAAGTGGTGCGTAAAACTGATGACTAGACACGTTGACAATCGAGTATGGCAACGACGACAAGTTGGGCCATTAAAATGCCCCAAATGGGAGGGGATTAGAGGGTCTGTCTTCCAGAGGAAATGCTGCCCTTGAATGTTTAATAATATCGAAACGCAAAGATAGAGAGAAGCATATATGTATTGCTCTTTGTACTCCATCGATTAATGGTTTAATAATCTACAGAGTCCTGGCATTTTTCAGTTATTTTGTAATAGAAACTTACCTCCATAGGATCCATCTTGCAGCTGAATAATGGCCCGTTGTCACCCTAATAGTAACGCCCAGCCAAAAGCAGGAACTATATATAATATATATATATATATATTGTCATACATAAATTTATGTGCCCGATATAGTTTAGGGTGGCGAGGGCGTGGCCACGCCCTTGCACTGACCAAAACAGCTGCTGGCACGCCCAGCAACTTAATCAAAGGCCAAAAACCAAACAAACTGCAGGGACAGAGGGGAGAGGAAAAGCGGAAAAGGGGAGAACGGAGAACGGAGAAGGGCAAGGAAAAGCCGCAAAAGAAAACGGGGCAAGTTAACACCTTAAGGGCTGCCGCACCCCCTAGAGACACACGCTTTTAGCCCTTTGGCCCACTTGGCCCTCTCATTTATCAAGTGGCGAACAAACAGACACGCGCCCATTGTTATTATTGGCATTATTGCGAGGCAAGCGGACCGCATCCACCAGATACAAATTGCTCAATTCAAAAATGTGTGTAATTTTTAGCCAAGCACCCCGCCCCCCCATTAGGGTGGCACCTACGATTGCGTGACCAAAAAGTAAGGCGACTGCACACGGCCACAAATAAATAATGTAATCAGCAATGAAAGCGAAATGAAAAGAATCAAACAGGATAATATTGCACTATGCACATAAAAAAAAAAACATATCATGTTATGATACTAAATTGTTGCTTAATTCCTTGGAGTTATTTTAAACTGTCTATTGGGTTTGGGAAACGTGAGAAATGGAATATTAATATAGGTAAACTTACAAAAAAGATTCATTAAATAGGGGACAGGCATTCAAAAAAATATATAAATAAATTATGTAGGTATAATTGCCAAATCAAGTACTTTAAGTTAAAGAAAAATATTTGCTTAAACAGAATTGAGGATTCGTTACTACAATTAATAATTCTTTCATGATCTTTTAGTTTTCTTTAAATAAAAAATAAGCAAAAGTGTCATATCAACATAATTATGACTTAATGTTATATATTTGTCCCCTATTTAATATAGAATATATCAATATATATATCTTTGTATATATCTATAGATCTAAAATTCGATGATAGGTTTGTTTAGTGAAATTGTTATCTATAAAATAATTTATTTTAGTTTACTTTAGGTAACATTAGGTAGGATTACAATCCCACTTTTCATTTGGGGTTACCCAACATTTTCTTGCCGTGATTGGCTGGCGAAATTTGAAAGAGATTCGGGCATCATTTATAACGCCTGAGACGGTCCAAGTGGACATCGGGGGCTCGTCTTTATATGAATAAATTAAATGTATTATTTGTGGCGCCTGTGCCCTGCTCTGTGCGTTTCCTTGACTGCCCTGCATAAAACATTAAGGACATTAAGCATCAAACGAGAGCCCCCCATTCCCAGCTCTAGCTCCTGCGCCAATTGAGACATTTAACAAAAAGGTCCGTTTACCTTTTTTTCTGTTTTATTTTTTTATTTTTTTGTTGGTGTGCGAGTGTGTGTAATGAATGTATAACACGCTCTGCTCTGCATCTCCGTTTGAAGTCCAAGTCCAAAGGACAGTGGCAAGCAACACTTAGTGGTCAGTTTTTGAAGTTGATTTCACTTTTAAACCGAAAAGAATCACAAATACTATTATTTCATTATTAGGATTGTATTTATTTTAACTTATACTATTTATTAAAATTTTTTTGAATCAAGTATTGATCGTTTTTTAGCCACTGTACCAATATTGTTATATTTTCCTCTGTATTTTTTATGTCGGTTTTTGTTGGTTGAGAAAAGGTTGTTGTGTGCGTTTTAGTGCTCAATTTTGTCTACGCTGGTCAGCAGGCAGGATGCAGATGTGTGTGTGTGGGTGTGTGCTGGGGGGGAGGGGTGGTATATACTCCCCAGGATATCGGGGCAGGATATCCGCAGGCAGCTGCGGAGTTTTGCTTTATTTTATTTATTTTGTATTTTACTCAACGTTTATTTTTTGCGTACGCTCGTTCGGAGCTCGTTTAGACATCGTTTTGTCATTTCGGGGGGCGAGTGTGCGAGTGTGCGAGTGTGCGAGTGTGCCTTAAATGTCAAACCCTTTTCAAAAATAGTCTGGCAAAGGCCACAGAATTCGCTCGTTGTCCAGGACATTGAGGCCTCGCAACACGCACCGTAAATTTTCCGCTCGTTTTTCCCTTTTCCATGACCCTGCCCCCTCTCCCCCTCCCCGCTTCCTGGCCTCCCTTTTATTGTGCGCCAGCAGACAAATAAAATTGTATTATTAACACATTTGAGACGCCAAAGTAATGCTTGGTCAAACGTTGCTAAAGTGCCTAGGACTGACCGCTCATGCAAATTGTTTACCGGATTCCCAGACTGACCGATCGAATCGCTGTGCCGCCTGTCCATTAGTCCCGCCGGCACGCACAGATTTCCTTTCGGACATTTCACTGCATCTCCCTTTTTTTTAGCCGGGATTTTCCATGGCTTTTCCCTCGCTTTTCCATTTCCTTTAGGGGTCTGCAAGAAATACCGAGATTTTCTGTCTTCTTATTTTGGCTTTAAATTTGATATAAAAACAAGTAAAAGGAACTAACTTCAAGAAGCCGAAGTGTGTATACCCTTACAATTACCCATAGGATCATGGATTCTAATGTAAAGCTACAAATATTAGCATCCTTCGAATCGATATTTATCGATATTTTTATATGCCCTTTTTGTCGACAAATGAAAAATTCAATATATCACAACTCAGCCAAAAAATCATTAATTTCAATTCGGAAAGCAGTTCTATGTTAGTTTTTATTGCGTTTGAAAATCTGCATACTTAATAAAGAAATTAAGAAAATTAAAATTTTTATCAATTTTTGAAAATTTTAATGATGTAAAATTTTCAAAAAATGGTAAAATTTTTTTTTTGCCGGAACTTGGCTTAAACGATTCGGCTGTCGATGCTGATCAAGAATATATATAGTTTATAGGGTCGGAAATGACTCCTTCGCTGCGTTTTAGGCTTTTGACTAAAATAATATACATTTTTTTAAATCAGTATTTATCGATATTTTTATATGCCATTTTTGTCGACAAATCCATGATTAAATATATCACAACTCAGCCAAAAATGCATTAATTTCAATTCGGAAAGCAGTTCTATGTTAGTTTTTATTGCGTTTGAAAATCTGCATACTTAATAAAGAAATTAAGAAAATTAAAATTTTTATCAATTTTTGAAAATTTTAATGAGTAACCCCTTATAAATTTTTGAAATTTTTGAAAAAATTAAATTTTTACCGGATATGGCTAGATCGATTCAGCTGTTGATGCTGATCAAGAATATATATGATTTATGGGGTCGGAAATGACTCCTTCACAGTGTTTGAAGCTTCTCACTAAAATTATAATACCATTTCGAACCGATATTTATCATTATTTTTATATGACAATTTCTTCGCAAAATCAAAACTTGAAAAACTCACAACTTTGCCAAAAAAGCATTAATTTTAATTCGGTAAGCTGTCCCAAGTTAGTTTTTGTTAGGTCAAAAAATCTGCATACTCAATTTACAGTTTAAATTTGTATCAATTTTTGACCATTTTTGTCGCCTTTAACTATTTAAAATTCCGTTAAAAAATTTCAAAAAAATTATAAAATTTTTTTTTCTTCCGGAGACGGCTAGATCGACTCTCCTGTTGATGCTGATCAAGAATATATATGGTTTGTAGGGTCGGAAATGAGTCCTTCAATGTTTTTTAAGCTTCTGACTAAAATAAGAATACCATTTTTGAATCGAAATTTTATATGACAATTTTTTCGCAAAATCAAAACTTGAAAAACCCATAACTTAGCCAAAAAAGCATTAAATTCCATTCGGAATGCGTTCCCATGCTAATTTTTATTACGTCAACAAATCTCTATACTCAGCTTAGAATTTTAAAAAATTAAATTTTTTATAAATTTTTGACAATAATAACCCCTTATCAAATTTTGAGAAATTTCGAAATTTTTGAAAAAATTAAATTTTTGCCGAACATGGCTAGATCGACTCGGCTGTTGATGCTGATCAATAATATATATAGTTTATATGGTCGGAAATGACTCCTTCGACGTATTTCAAGCTTCAAACTAAAATCATAATACCATTTTTAATCAAAATTTATCGATATTATTTTATTACACTTTTTTCGCAAAATCAAGGCTTGAAAAACTCATAACTTTGCCAAAAACTTATTGATTTCAATTCGGAAACCGGGCCCATGCTAGTTTTTATTACGTTAACATATCTCTATATTTAGTTTGTAATTTTAAAAAAATTAAATTTTTATCAATTTTTGAAAATTTTAATGATGTAACCCCTTATCAAATTTTCAAAAAATGGTCTCATTTTTTTTTTCGCCAGAACTTGGCTTAAACGATTCGGCTGTCGATGCTGATCAAGAATATATATTGTTTATAGGGTCGGAAATGACTCCTTCACTGTTCTAAACCGTTCTGACTTATTGTAAATACCATTTTTGAATCGGTATTTATCGGTATTCTTATGTGCCATTTTTGTCGACAAATCAAAGTTTAAATATATCAAAACTCAGCCAAAAATCAAGTTTTCAGGAGTTTGACCGAATGTAAGGATTTCGCTTAGCGAATATTAAGCAGATAAATGTCGAGCTGAATTTGGTCTTGTGCAACTGGCAACTGGCATCTGGCATCTGGCAACTGACAGTTGTCCTGGCCTCCCTTTCCCGTTGGCTTGGGCATCTGTCCATCTGCCCATCCGTCCGGCTGCCAGTTTCAATTTGAAACAATGTCTCACCCCGGGGCCAAGAAAGTGCAATTACTTTCGTGTTGGGGAATCGCTTAGCGAAATCAAACAACGACAACGACAACGACAACGACGACGGAGAACTTGGTTCTCGAGCTTCTGATTTCTGGGACAGCAATTAAGTGGGGGCCAAAAGGAATAGTTTTCCAAATGAAAGTCCTGCCGGGCAACAAAGGAGCGCATTTCCACTGCCCCTGCATTCTCTACTTAAATGCAGTAAGGAGCGCTTAATGCCAGTTATTAGAATGACAATAAAGGGATATTTTGTGGGTCAACTTTCCCCCCAACTTGACTTGCCATTGATTGAGTCTCTTTGGGGGAAATTGTGTTCGCCTGGAAAACGCAATCAATCTGTCCGCACCACATGGCGTATGAGGGATCTGTGTAGCTTTAAAGTTTGTGGAAACTAACTTCGGACAAAGTTTTTGTTCCGTTTCTTTTGTGGAAAGAGCACTGTCAGCCCTTTGTGCATGCTGCTGTTGGTTTTTATTTATTTATTTACTTCTATTTTGTACATTTTGATTAACACTTTTGGGTGCTTGATGGACGGGCGACATGACAGGCGGCGGGGGGGCACAACTATGGGGCAGCAAGGTGGACCCAAGAGAAGCGGAATTTTCCCAGGACCTCTATTTTCCTACGGCGCCCTTTTTGCATGTTCACACATTGACCCTTATTCGGCGAAAAGCGTAGCAAAGCTCGGACAGGATTTATGGCCATTTGAGCGTTTGAGTGGGGCCCCGAAAGGAGGAGCGAGAAAAGCGAGAAAAGCGAGGCTTGTAGCAATTAGCAGGAGACCCCGAAAAATATTTTGTTGACCTTATTTAAAATGTAATGACTGGCCGGCCGGTCGGCCGGGTCAGAGAGGTTGCCACGATTTATTTGCTCCTCCAGCGCGCGCCCCAAAATAAATTACGAATCAACCCCAAGGAGCGGCACATTAGTCATCGACCCCGATCCATTGTCCAGGATCCGTGAGTCCGTGGGCCATGGGGGGACTCTGAGTGGAAAGTGAATCCGAAATTATGCACAAATTATAGGGACTGATGGCAGGGATCCTAGGGATACAGGGCAGCCTTAAAGGGTTGTCGCTATCAGCTGTCAAACAGGCCGAACTGAGACCCACCGGGCGTATGAGTGATATGGGAAGAAGGAAAATCAGCTAATTGCAATTGCCAAATAACACTTCATCTACTCGCATTGCAGCTCCCCGAAGTCCTTTGGAAAGAGATACTACAAAATACTACTACAAACAAATAAGGTAAGTGATGTTTCCTTTAATTAAGTTTAATTAAATTGCAACTTGCTGACATTCAATTGCGACTTTTCATAAAATATTAATTACCTTTCTGCCCCAAAATGGAATTGAATTCGCTCGCATTTTAAAATTCAGCATCGTTATTTATTCATTACATTGCTGTAAATTCAATTGAAACGCATAAAATGTCAACATTTGTTGCGAGCATAAAAAGAGGCTGGATTTCTGATTAAATATTTGAAAATGTATACAAACAAATGTATAAAATGAAAATTCCATGATTGAGGTAGTATTTTAAATTATTAGTTTCAAGTTCCCAACATCATTATAATTTTCTCTGATATATATATTCGTGGAATTAGTGCCAGAATAATATTGCTATAATATTTCTTATTCATTATTTAAAATTTATACGCACACTTCTTCGCTTCAAGAAATGATCTAAATTAATTATTCAATATTTATTGCCTTCGATTTATCTATTTTCCCTTGAAATACTTCTCCTTCAGAACCATCTTTGTCTCTCTAAAACATTTACAACTTTGAAATAAAATTATAAATATTAAGAAAGTTATGTTACACACTTCTGGATATGCAGATATGTATCTGTTCCAGGCGATAATCATAAAACGCGATGATTAAGGCATCTGCTGGTGCGATGACTTTTGGTCAATCGTAAATCTGCCTCTTGCCGGTCTTTTAAAAGCCGGGGGGCGTGGGGCTGTGGGCGTGGGGCGTGGGGCGGTGTTGTTTAGTGGGTGCTTACTGTGGTAACGATGGCAACAATGTTGGACAATGAACGAATCGAGACAGCCATCGCATCGTGACCTCTGCTGCCGCTGACGAGTTTTGTACATATATATATATATATATTTTGTTCCATTTTTCGATTTTAAAATGTTCAGCTAACAAGTGGCCAAAAACAAAGGGGCCAAAAGCCGAAACGCCGAATTTATTTGCAACACGCGCCAGTCTGGCCAAGATCTGTCGCCGCAGATTATCCCGCAAAAGAGGCATTTAGTCGACTTCATGCGAGAAATATATATATATATATGTATCTTCGAGTATCTTGGGAGAGTCTACGAATATCTAGCAAATATCCACAAATATCTGCATATATATACACTTATTTATTTGCGATTCCTCACAAGCTCCGTTGACACCCATTAAAAAAGTTGTAAAGTGCGAAAATGCGGCGACGCCGGCTCTTGTATGCAATTAGCAAAGGGCCTTTTGGGGGAATTCCCCCACCACGAATCCCTTGAAGCTGACGATGATTTGGGCTTCGGTTTCACTTTCTGTTTTGCTGGAAGGCAAAAGAAAGTTCTTTTTGGGGGCAACAAGAAAAGTTTCTTTGTCAAGGGGATTGATTACGTGGCTTCTTGAGGATGTCGAAGATCCAGGAAGTAGTCAGTAGTCGTTAAAAGGGTTGCGGAGACATCCTACATGTTTTAGGGGAAATTCTATGGCTCTTGAGACATTTATCTGTTACTTTTAAGGCTCAAAATAAGCCTTAACCTCTTCGTTACCATTTGTTGCCAGCAAAATGTGCAGCTTCTTCGCAGTAACCATGGCAATTGTAGCGTCAACTTTGCAGTTATGAATTTATTAGCCTATTTTGACCAAATGGAAAGCCTCTCCTGTGGGCCAGACCCCTTCCGCTCCCTCTCTCTCTGGCAAGTTTTGCCATAATTATCAGAGTTTCGCCACAATGAAGCCATAAAGCATAAGCCGGAACATTGTTTCAGGCCAGGCTTTTCGGAGGCGTGCTACTGGATGTTTCTGCTGGCATTTCACTGGCCGATGATGAATTCCCGGCACGTTTTCTGGACCGGACGAGGAGGTCAGAGGTCGGGGAGGGATAACTAACAACTATTAAGTGAACTTTTTAATGCCCAACTTTTGTGTGCTGTAAATTTTAGGCCACGAACTGTGAAGGCATCCATCCGGATGATTGGGCGGCAGAACAATGGAACTGCACTAATTGGGGCAAGGAGTTTTAAGTGCAAAGCTCATGGAATCCACTGAACAAAAGCACTAGAAACAAGGGAATTCCTTTTATTAGTTGCTCAATTTTATTATAGACTTATAGACACATTTATGTGCAGTGTAATAGTACGGTTATTTAGATCAATCTTCTATGGAAAACTCTCTAAATTATCGCCCTACTTTTCATGTGAGTTAACCATGAGATAACCCTGCTGGCCAGCATCCCCCATATGCCTACGATTAATGTTCTGACAGGGGGAAAGGGAGGGGGAGAGACTGCGGAAAATGGGAAATGGAGCATCCCCGAACGAGTTCTCTATGATTTATAGCCGTAATTAAAATCTGTAGTTGGCCCCCAGTAAGCCGCTAAGACTTTTGTCAAAAGACATAAAGGCGAGGCGCAGCCCGAAATCCTTTTATGCCGGAATTTAATTAAGGCAAATCTCCCTAAACACACACACACACACACACGCACGCCGGCATATCCTTTTGGCCCACACGGATTCCACGGGGGCCAGTGAAAAAAGCCAAAAGGAAAAGTGCCGCCAGGCTTTCCATCCAATATTGCCTTATTGTTCCAGCAGGGTCTCCTCTCTGGCAACATGCATTGACTGCTCTGCTCCGGTATCTTTGCCATACAGCCTGCATATTTGTTGAGTGCTCACAGGATACAGGATACAGAATACAGGACACAGGACAGCAACAGAAAAAATGCGAACAATAACAAATAGGCTGACGACTAGGGACAGGACACCAAGGACACTGCAAGAAAGTAACAGGGGCAATCAAGTAGCCCAAGAATACAAGAATTAGTGATCGTTTTTCAAACAACTAATATAATATATGAACCAATTACTCATTTAATATACTAAATCTAAAATAGAATATATAAATTGCATTAACTTAATCCCTAAAATCCCTCCCAGTGCTCAAATATTTGTGCATTTTTTGCCCTTTGATAAAAAGGGAAGGCCACCCTAAACAATGGCCAGAAAGAGTTTTTCAGCTAAAATATCGAAGCAGCTAGGCTCAATGCAGATATCTGACGACATCATAGTCAATAAATTGCCCGAAACCGACTGCTTTGCTGCTGTACTTGCTCGGCGCACGCTGCGTATGCGTGATATTTACACTTTGGCTCTGGCTTCCAGGCTTCGTGGAAGGTGTAAATCAAATTGCTTAAAATTCTCATAAAATGCAAATTGCTCGATGAAAAGACTTCCGCTATGATATGCCAGGATGTCGTCGTCAGAGAATTATATTTAGCACCGTCAGCTAACTAGTTGTGATGTGTTTTTGTGACAGGAAATTTACGTGGGCGGATTGCATGACATTCGCACACACACCCACCGCACACACACCCTTAGATTGGTTAGGTTATTGTCCGGATTCTGGTTTAAGTTTTCGAGATGAACTGCAGTTGAGTTTGAGCTTTCGTGGGAATCAGAAGTGCAATCTAGGAGCGGAATAAAGGCTGTCTCTGAATTGTGTGAAAAATGATTAATTACACTTGAGTGGAGAAGAAAGAAGGCAATCTCAAATAGTTACAGGTGAGTTGGAAGACATAACTTAGTGTTAAAAATATAAATTTAATTTATTGTGACGGTTGGGAGTATAATTAATATATATAAAATACATACGTTGCCTAGGAATCGTATTAAATAATATATATTAACTGCACTTGGGTGGAGACTAAGGAAAGGGATAGTTACAGGAAGAAAATTAATATAAAAATATTTCATTGAATTTTTTCAGACTATATTTAATTTATATTTAGTGTATATGCCCAGAATATACTCTGCCAAGAATCGTGTAAGAATATATATTAATTACGCTTGAGTGGAGATTAAGGAAAGTCAAAATAAATCGTTACATGTCAGTTAGGAGTGAGTTGACAGGTGACAAAATGAACTTAAAACAGAGTACTTTCGCTTAAGGAAGCTTCGAAATATTTAATTTATTTTATTTTGAGTATAAGTAATATAAATTATCACTTGTCCCGTTGCCTGAGTGTGTTTACTAACTTATTTCCACATAAATAACCCCAACAAGAGTGTGTATATACACTGGCTAGCAGAGATTTATGTCTGCCTGGTGATGTAAATACCCAACAGTTCCAGATTAATTATGGCTTTCACTTGCTGCTTGCATTCCCTAAAGTGCCTCAATTGGTCAGATTTAGCTTTAGTTTGAGCGGAACTTGGCATTTAAGTTGGTCAGCTTGTGTACGCAGTAAATGCCCTGAGACAAGGTTATTAATAAAGTGCATTTAATTGCTGGCAAAGGCAGTTAAAAAATAGCCAAAGTTAGGGGTTGCCAACAGGAGGGTTGCAAGAGGAGCCAGGGCTCGAGGGGAGCGGGGCGGGCGAGTGGGGCACATCTAATTCAATTACCGCTGGCCGCTCGTCTGCCAAGCGTCTCAATATAAAAACTCAATTTAATGGGTGCCAAGTTTGTTGTGCGTGTCTGTATATACAGAGGTGTATGTATAGAGAGCTATACCCTGGGAGGCCAGAGTATATTGAGTTTGGGGTGGCCAGGACTTGCAGGACTAAACATAGAATAGTTTTTGGTTGGGCTAACCCTTTGCTAAGTAATTAAACATAAATATTCTGAGCTCGAAGTTAGCCAGAAGTGATCAAAAATACCCACAGATGTGGCTTTCTTTACCGGGTATTTCATGGTCTGCAGCTTTCCCTCGTTTTCATATATTTTATGTATATGTTTATGTATGTCTCGTTGGGAGAGTGTTGGGGTCTTGAGGTCTCTGGGTCTCTTGAAAGCCTGTCAACAACAGCCAACGATGCGAGGCGAGCACCAACAGCAGCAACAACAATATTTTCTCTTCTCGGCAAAAACTCGCCGGAGCAACAAGAATATTGGCTGCGGAAAAAAAGAGGAAAACCCAAGGAAAACCACAAGAGCAGAATCAGCTTAGCCTAGCTTTATTGGAGGAGCAAGGAGCAGCGGCAGCTGCAATATCAACAGCAACAACATTAGATGCAAGCCACAGCCACACAGGGAGAAATTAGTATATTTTCTGGCTTCCAAATGAGTGAAATTAATTTTATACACAAGATCAAACAAAGAAATACTAGTTTCTTTAAGAATCAGGTGCGAAAATATACATTTTCCTTTGTAAATAAATATTTCTGGCAGTGCCCAAGGTGCTGCAAAGAGTAAGAAGCAAAAAATAAAACCACAAAAGGCCAAGAAGCCAGAAACCGCAGCAGAAAAATAGAAGCACTGCAACATCAGCCAGCCGAAGGAAAAGGAAAAAAGAAAAGCAGTCACAATAACAACGCTAGTCAGGAATCCAGCAAAAGGAAAATTCTAAACTAAACAGAGAGAGCAAAAAGGAAGAGAGAGAGAGAGTCCTGCAGGCAGCTTTGACTAGAAATCCCCCATCAAAAAGGAACCGAGTACTTATCAAATAAAATATAAAATAAAGGGTATTGAAACCACAGATAAAATATTCAAGATACCGATACTAATCCCCCTACAGAAGAGTGAAATTAAATATGGAAAACCTGCAAGTGAATCTTTTACTACTGAAATTGTAGTAATAAATCCAAGCTCTATGATGGGTGCCTCTGTTTAGGCCCAGGGACTGCTAGATTTTGGCCCAAAATCACTCTAAATTGGTTAAGTGAACCCGCTGCCAGAAGTCAAATGAGCAAAAGTCCCGAGACGGACACTGAGGCAATGCCGGCCAAGGAGACGGAGACGAGACTGAGACTGAGACTTTCAGTGAGACAAAGACAAAGGCAGCTGGACGAAACGACATTTCCATAGAAATTAACAGTTCATGGACCCACCAGGGCACTATATACATAAATATATATATTTGGGTATATATCTGTATGCGTTTGTATAATTATGCCCACTTGGCTTCGATGACTGCGATGGCTTCGATGCTTTTGATGGCCTCGATGCCGGCGCTTCAATGAAGTGGAAGTGGCAGTGGCATCATTCGGCGGAATTTGTCACGATTACCAAACTCGATATACACTTGACTTCGGCAGGATTCGTATGGGGATTCGTATAAGGATTCGGCACCAGCAGGACGATGGAGGAGCGACGACTGACTACTGACGACAGAGAGATTCGGGGCAGATACTGCCAAAGCGGCGTAATTGATTCACTTCGATTGATTTTGGTCAGCAGCTGGACTGCCGTCAACTGCCGTCTGGTTACTGACTTTTCTCGCTTTTCCACACAGCTTGTCCCCCTGATTTCTTTTTCACACTTTTTCCCGGCTTTTCATCACTTCAAACGTCGCCGTTTGCCACGTACTTATGCGGCCTGCGAAAACTGCTCATTACGAGAAAACTGCTCAACAACGATGGAGTTTTATCTGGAAATATTATATATAATTGGTGTTGATATTGATCTTGATTTAACATTTCCAATTCCCCCTGAGGAACACTAATTATTTCTAATTACATATTCAAAATTCGGAATATAACCTCGTTTAAAATTGTTTAATGTCTTGGATATTAATTATTTTTATGTAATTGCTACTTAGTTTAGCTCGGGGCTGTGCCTTTGCATATTATTTTTATTATCTGGCCGTAAACACTCCCCGAGGAGAACTAACTTAAGATTGTGAACAAAATAATTGTCCGGCTGTGTGCGGGTGATGTGTCCTTTCGCAGGAGAAAATGTCTCTTAAATACTCAAACGAATTCGGGAAGAATATAAATTTCTTTGTGGGTTATGATAAGTAAGGTGATTTTACAAATACTTACTTTCTAGGAGAATATTTAAGTATATTTAGTTACCAATTAGGTCAGCGAACTAAACTTTCCCATTTAGATTATTATTAATTATTGAAATCATTTTTAAATGTTATATTTTATACCCGAAAGCGCATTCAGAATTCGTTGCCTTTCGTCTCCTTCGGTTATTATTTCAGCCTATTCCGGCCTGTCTTTGGTTCCTGGCTCATATTTATGTGGCCACTGGGAGCTGTTGGCCGGGTCTTAAGTGATTTTGCTTTCCCGTTACGAGGCGGAGAAAACTGTTGCCAACTTTTTGGCCCAGAGCCCAGCGCCGTTACGGCCTTGGTCAGACTTCTGGCCAGCTTTTCTGGCCGCTCTTTTCGATTATTGTTATTATTATTCTCGTCAGTTTCAGTTGATACTCCGGCCAGGTACTATATTTATTATATATATGAAGGCATACAGTTGAAAACGATGACCAGGACGAGGCTGCACTGAGAGAAATAACTAGAGCAGAAAATGTATATAAGCCTTCTTAAAAAATATTATTTTAAAAATTATATACATACTTCTAAGAGTTGTGTTCAGAAAATTGACAAGCTTAGTCCTGGATACTTTTCCAAGGAAATACTACTAGTTTCTCAAGAAAATTTGAGTTTGGTGAAAATCTTGTAGGCTTTTTATGCCTTCCCTTGATCCCTGATCATTTTCCTTTGTGTGCGGGGCAACATTTAGTTCATTGGACGCTCCTTCGCCTGTCCGCCTGCCATTTTGATTCGTTTCTACTTGGCTGACATCTTTTTCATGTTTACTTTTGACTTAATTAGGGAACAGGCGGCCCTGCCAGCTGCCTCCATCCCCCTTGGTCTGGCCCGACACGTGCCCCGGACTGTAGTTCATTTCGCCCACAATTCGTGACAATATTCGAAGGTCTTCCATCGTGCTCTTTGTTCCGCCCTGGCCAAGGATTCTGGCTCCGGCTCTAGCTCTGGGCTTTTCCCCAGGATGGGGCCTGGTGGTGGCTCCTGCCGCCGCCGCGACTTATGAACTGAACAAGAATAATAAATGAAGCGGGCGACGCGAGTGTTCGACTGTGAAATACGCTTTGGAAAATCCACGCGAACCGGCGGATGTCTGCACTTTTTCGGAAATGGAAATGGAACTGGAAATGGAAATGGAAGTGGTAGTGAAGATGGCAGTGGATGTGGAAATGGGATTTGCCCTTGAACAAAAGCGAGTCCATTGATTGTACATCGCCTCCGCTCAGAGCGATATATCTGCGTCTGTATCTGCACCGTAATTATGAGGCTCTCGGCTGTGTATCGCTTTTAATTAAAGATAAAAGCTGGACACCATGCATGGAGAGTTTTCCAAAGACCTCAAATATAGCCTCTGTTTCAAATTTATTTCATGCGTCGTGGTGAATAATTTTAAAAGAATGGTATACCCGTTTAATGTCCATCTAAAATTGGAAATTTCCCTTGACAAAAGAGACTCCATCTAACATTTAGTTTGTGTACATAAATCCACAATTTATTTGAATAATATTCGAGTTAAAATCTGGCTTTTCGCATTGGCGGGGGGCCACCATATTTAGTCCACTTATCTCCCAAATGGAATCTTTTTGTTTTCTAAACTTTCTTTCGGGGGATCGGAGCACAGATACTCCAATTTGTAAGGGCAATTTATAGTAAAAGTTTCTCCTGCATATCCAACAGCTTGCACTGGATTTAGATGTTTGTGTCTTTAAGTTGTGCCGCCTCCGGAGGGGTTTCCCCAACCATTTTCCCCAATTTTCCGCCCGCAACAATAGCAAGGAGACACAGCCCCAGAGGGAGGAGCCCCGAGCGGAGCGGGCTAGATAAATATCTTTGCATAATTAAATCCAATTGGGCGCACAACTCGCAGCTTTTGTTTGGGCCAAGTCAATCAAAAGTTGGCCCACAGCTCAGCTGGCCAGCGGCGAATAACAAGAGGCATTCACCGAAATAGAGAAGCAAAAATGGGAGAGCAAAAAAATGTATCTAAAAAGCAGCAGAAAAGCATAACCAAAATGGAGTGGAACCAGAATCAGAATCAGAATCAGAATAGGGAGCTGTGGAGGCGCCAACGAAGCAAGACTAATTTGCAGCCTGCGAGAGCGGGGCCTGAGCTAATTAAATCAAATTATATAGATATAGTTATATAGGCATGCTCGGAACAATATATCTTGTCCGAGATCGTAAATCGCTTGGCACTTTGGCCGCCCGCCAGGCCCTGAGATATATACACTCACCTCCTCTGAGGCTCAGATACATTGTTGTTTATCCCACCGGTGCGTCTCCCAAAATTGATTTACCAATTGGCCATTGACGCAATTCAGTTAGCTGAACTTATTTTGGGGAGCAGGTTAAACAAGAGGGAGTCTAGTTAAGGACATTATTTCATTGTTTTAAACCAAGAAATATTATTTAAATATTTTATAGGAGAAAGAAGAGAATCATACCCACTCCGACAGGCCGCAAAATTCGGATGGATTTTCATTTATTTTTCCTGTGCAAGGGGTTAGCGGTTTTCTTTCGGAAAATTGCC
Organism: Drosophila bunnanda; assembly: GCA_035046265.1. Taxonomy (NCBI): domain Eukaryota; kingdom Metazoa; phylum Arthropoda; class Insecta; order Diptera; family Drosophilidae; genus Drosophila; species Drosophila bunnanda. Next base: position 1,608,540 of record JAWNOB010000083.1, on the reverse strand, counting down.
AAAGGCATGCTATTGTTTTCGGTGCACCGAACTGAAATTTGGCCTGAAGCGAGCTTAGTTGATGGTGGAAAATGTGCAGAAGAAGTGTGGAAAAATGTATGAAAAATTAAAAAAAAAAAGAAGTACTAACTATGCCAGAGGGAGTGAAACGGAATTGCCATATTAATATGTTCTTCACATATTTTTTGTGTTTGAAAAATAAACATAAATCAGTCATGCATTTTCACATATTTACATTTCGTCCGCCCCGCAAATGTCACGAATTTCGCACTCTTGTTTCAATTTAGTTTTGGGTTTCTCTATTATTTAAGCTTAGAAAAAAGTTGTTTCCGTCATCCGGGGTTTTCAATTACATTTCATGGCAAATTTCGGTGGCCTCATGTCTAGATTTCACATTTTCCCCATTCGGTTTTGGTTATTTATTGATTTTCGCATGCGGTTTCGCATTTCTTGAGGGAGCCGTAATTACGGCAAGGCCTTAAATCGGTTTAATTGAGATGGGAATGTAGTACACACTATATATACAATATTTTCAGATAAAAACGGAGTGAATGCCAAACATACTCGTACCATCATCATCTCCTATCAAATGCTTGTCAAATGTGACTGACAGACCGAATGAATGCTTTTTGTTTTGCCGGTTTTTTCTGTTCTTTTTTTTTTCGGTATTTTCCGTTTTTTGTTGGCCGATAATCTTGGCTGCTGTCTGTTCGCTTGATGGACACTATTTGTTATTAAATTTTGTGGCCAGGCCCAGTGACGTCATTGGCATTAATCAAGCCAAGCAGAGAAGGTCAAAAAAGCAAGAAAATTTAATAATTAGACCAAAGGGAACGCTTGTTCAAATGCTTTTTTGTTATTTAATTGAATATAAAACCTTGTAGTTTTCTCGTATTATCTTCTGTGGAGTAAACCTTATTCCGTGTCCATTAAATCTGATGACCTGCGATCAGTCCAAGGATCACTAAGTCCTTATTTGTGGCTGCCTAATTTTGCGTATAATCGGCCAAGTGGCCCTGCAACTATTTCAATTTGGCAGCCAAGTGGCTTTCCAGGACATTAGGTCCTGTCTAGAGGCGGCCTGTCGCTCACCTACTCAACTTGCAACAATTTTCCGCTCAAACTCAAGCTTTCCCCAGCGGCCAGTGGCAACAATGGCGCTGGAAAAAATGTTGTCAGACATTAGCGGATTTTTCGTTGGCAAATTTCCCTCCATTGTTGCTATTTTTTGCCAGCCAAAAACATAGTCGAATCCCGGATTGGTTATAGAACTGGCAAAGTTGTCAGCGGGCTTAACGGCCACGTTTCATAACAAACCCAAAAAGCAAAATAAAAGCCGGAAAGTTACTGGACCAAGTTTGGCGGGGATTATTTCGAGTTTTGGGCTTTTCCAGGGGCTTTGCCAACTTTCCACTTGTTAGGCATAGATTATGTTAGATTAATTGCTATATTCCACCATTATTGAGGGCGATTTCCTCATTATTTAAGGGTATATTCCGAGATGCATGATTTAGGGACTGCTCCTTCAAGTTTAAATAATATTCAGGGCGACGCTTTAAATTTTGGTGCTTAACTTGGGGCACACATGTTTGTGGCTTGTGCCAGCAGTGTGTTTTCCCGCCTGCACAGCTTTCCACACAGCTTGTCTATGCTATTTTCCTTGCCTGTTTTTTTTCACTGTGTGTGTGTGTGTGTGTGTGTGTGTGTGTGTTTTTCCTGCAACACTTTAGCCACTTTTCAATGGAGGCGGCAACGGCGGCCCAAAAGATTTAGCCCTGCCTCTCTGTCTCTGTCTCTCTGGAGGAAAACTCGTACATTTTCCACAAACATTTGGCAAATTGTTATAGAAAAAGCCCCATACACACACACACACACACTCGGAGAGACACACACCATGGGGAATACACACACTGGCCTGTGTGTATGTGTGCGGATAAATTTGGTTGCGAAACTCGACTACAACATATGTTAACGACGCATTTGCCTGTGGATGTCTGCAGGATATGCTCCTCCTAGAGCCTACACCCTGTACCAGGACAAAAACAGGGCACTTGTGCGGTGTAACCAAATGGTATTTAAATGATTTAATAATTTCAAATAATATATATGAAATATTTCAGATTTCCAATGGAAATATGCTTATTTTCTCTTCAAGTTCTAGTGCAATGTATTTCAATTTAAAGGGTATACACTATCCGATCTTTATGGCTCCTTTGCGTATGCATAGCCAGCACGTGCCGGCTAACACACACAGACCTATACACACACTCTCAGTACTGAGACTCACTGTAAACTCGCATTACATAAAGAGGAAGCCAAGCGAACTCGGCCAAAATTGAAAGGATCTCGAAGGGCTGAAGGACTCGCCTAGCTGAGTTAGATTTGTGGCAGTTGCAGAGTGAACTTCTCAGTGCTCCTTTCCTCGTTCTCTGACCAGCGAATGACAATGGCAATTACTTGCTAAATTACTTCTGGCCTGGCTTAATAAATTTCCAGAGATTCGCGCCGAGTGCAGGCCCTAATGATTTGCATGCCGGGCACAGCTTGAGAGCGGTCCTTGGGAGGAGAGCTCATTGTGTATATGCCTGGAAAAAGCCGCGAAATCTTGGCCAGCACCCGCTGCGATTTTGCCAACTCTTGGGATATATAGATGTATAAATCTAGCCAGGGATAAACCTTATTCTCTATGGGTGTTTGTAAGCATTAAATGCAAGAATTTGAAGAGCTAGAGATGGTTTTAAGGTGTAAAAGTATAACAAGTTGTGTTAGTTAGTGAAAAACTCTTTTAGAAGATCTTTTTGAGTGTCAAATAACTCTCCCAGAATCCTCAATGTATACTACCAAGCTCATGTTGCCAAAGTAGCTCCCAACTCCGATCGATCTGGCTTTCGGTGCGTATACTTGATTTTCCATTATTTCTCACACACACACACACACACAGTCTATGGTGTCACGGTCGGCGGCCATTTGCATATTTTGCAGTTGCTCGGCATAACGGCAAAGGTAATGGCGGAGCCGAAGGACAACTTTAACTGTAAGCATAATGCCGCCAAGAGCTTTGGCATGTAAATGCGTGCCATTTGAAATAACGAACTGCATTCCACACGCACCCTGAGCCCTTCGCGGCAATATATTGTATTTATTTAAATGTAGGTAAAGCGCGGCTGTCCTCGCGGCGGAGGTCCTTGAACCCGCCATGGCGGCGTGGTTTTTTTTATTGAATCAGCATTTTCCACTTCATTTCCGGCGCCAAGAGAAACGGAAGCGGGATGGCCGCCATTTTACGGCTAAGCCGGTGGCATTCAAATTGAATTGGTAATAAAAAAAAGCAGAGGAGCAGGGAAAGCTGCAGCAGCTGCTTAAATAATACAATTCTATTTGAATGTTTCAACTGCAATGCGGAGAGGGGAATTCATGGCTGTGGTTGAGCTAACTGCAGTCCTCTTGGCTATACTCTAGTATTAATGATTCTCCTTTGTACTTGATCATAAAAGACCCTGGCTACTTTCAGCCTCCCAAGGAGCCCCATAACAACTAAGACTTTCTGGCTCTATTTGCCATATATTTGCAATTGCCTCTCAAATGGCAGTATCTAGTTTTCAAAGCATGTAGACACTCTCCGAAATTAATCAGTTAATGCCGCATAATCTGATACATGGCCACTGAAGAATATTTTACAGACACACAGAGACACTGAGAGGCAGAACGTGGAACGTGTCCTTGCCACATGAGGGGGCACTGGGGAATTTCTGGAGAATTTCTGCTGTGAAGTGCGGCGGATGTCATCGTCCCTATAGAGCTGCCACCTCGGAATCGCATGAATTCTCGATTCAGATTGAGATTCCGGCTGCGGCACTGCTTTTCCCTTTAGTATCCTGCAAGGCGGCGGCCTGTCATGTCGAGGCAGACATCTAATCCTTTTTATGTGCCCCAGACACGCAAGGTGCCCCCGACTCTCACCCTGCCGGGGCCCGAGTGGTGCTGCCAATTTGTGTGTGGCGGCTTATCACTTATCTAGGCGGCTTTTCCGCGAGCGCAGTTTTCCGGGGGAAGCTCGCTCGCTCTCCCCAAACAGCGCCAGCGATGCGTGCAGAGTGGCCGGCAAAAAGTTTCTCTTCTAGGAGAGAGCCCGAGGTCCTGGCAAGTTTCGGTGGAAAATCCGCCTTAGCCGGGGGCCAGTCAGTCAGTCAGTCAGTCAGTCAGTCAGTCAGCCAGTCAGTCAGCCATTGTTAAGGACGATGCCTTTTTATTTTAATTCCCAAATCGAAAAAGTTTTCGCTTTGGCGATTACGGCTGGGAAAACTCTAAACGCTTTAAGCGATGCCAAGCTGCCAGGGAAGAGCGCCCAGCGCCGAGCGTATGTGAACTACTACTAATTCAACATGTCTGGGAAGTTTCCTATCTCGGAAAAGCCGGCCAAGTCTTATCCCCTAAACGATGGCAAATGATTAAGTCTACAAGTTGGCGTGAAAGGAACTCGGGCGAAAGTGACATTATGTTTGTACATTCTCCGCATTTTCATTTATTATTATTTCGGTGAATTAATTATGTGACTTTTCCCCCGTCGCCCTCCTCTAGCCGCTGGCTGTGAAATTTATTCATTGCAGTGAGAGCAAAAAAGTGAAGAAAACGGGAGGAAAAGTTAAAGAGCAGCCGCAGAGAAAACAAGGAGATGCCAGGGAAAACAAACATTAAAAAAAAAAGAAAATGAAAGTCAAGAGACAAAAATTTGAGCAGGACCTGGGGACAAGTCGCCTAAATGGAAAATGGAAAATTACTTAAGCCATTCGAAGGCGCACACACACATTCCCCTAGTAGCCTGCGGCTCAGCCCCGCCCCCATTTTCCCACGCTCAAGGGGCATTTCCCATTTTTTCCTTGCCCTGGTAAAAAGTACAATTAAGTTCATCTACAAAAGCCACCATCGGCCCCAGCTCCTAGCCAGCTTTTCCGCCGACATCGTTCTATTTGATCGACTTTTCTTCTTGGTTTTTCTGGTTTTTGTTTTTTTTGTTTTTATTTTTCTGTGTCATTGCTGTGGGCTTTGGGAAAACAAGTTCTGTAAACGGCAAAGTGGGCGTGCCCGTTGGCAATGTGGAAAATGGTGCGAAAATGGCATCCCCAGTGCTGGCAGTGCAGCTCCTCGGCTGTGACCTTGCAGCTTACAAAGCTTACAAAGGAGGACCGATATTTGGAAAAACAGAATGAAAATCGGAGAAGAAAACATGTGAATGGTGGATAGCATGGGAAAATGGTTCGTTAATTACTTGAAAGCCAAACGCATTGTGTTCTTTTAGCAGGAGAGACAGCAAAACCACTTGAACTGATGGTCATCAGTAATGGGTACTAAGCCCCGAAGGAGAAAGGATGCAAGAACTATGAATTTGTAAGGATTTATTGCGAATGCAAATGGTAACTTGGGAATTTTCGGGATTCCCCTTGAAAACCTTCGACTCCATCCATCAATTACCTTCTCTTGCTGTTGGAACTGAGGCTCCCCTCCAGTCTGAGGCACACACTATATATATTGGAAATTCATTTAGGGGGCCGCCGGGGATGTCCTTGGGGCCTTGCCAAAGAAACGGAGCGAAGGTGGGGCTGCCAGAGGCGAAGGAGGCGGAAGCCGAGGCATTTTAATGGCAGTTTTAGTTCCACTAATCGCTTTATGATGATGACTTGACTATGCATAAGTGTGGGCGCGTGCAAGAGAGTGTACGTGTGTGCACAGAGAGAAAAGGAGGTGTCTTACCATATAAGAACTGAATGATTTAAGGTCCTATTTAGGCTTAATTATTATTAAGCATGTGCAAAGATATAATTTCTATATCTAGGTAAAGCGTGTGTAAGTTCCTTCTTGTTTTCCTCAGTGCCTTTGGGCGGGCCTCTCGTGCGTGTGGGTGTTGTTTGCAAGTGAGATTCGCATCTGCGTTGTCCTAGTTAAAGTTTTCCATCATCGTTTCCATCCTCTCTCGGGGAGGCGCTCACGTAGTAATGGATCAAAGATGGCGGCGGCTAATGCCTCTGTGTGCGGCGGGCAGGGGCGGGAAAAGCGAGACGGCAATGGAAAACAGATCAGAGTCGCAGGCAGAATCAGAAACAGAATCAGAGCCAGGGCCAGGGCGTGTGTCAAAAGAAAAGCCTCTATAATTAGTGGGAACGAGGGAGCGAGCAATCGATATGCAACACCTAACTTAATTAAAAGGAAAGCCGTCGCCATCTGCCCACCGAAGTGAAGTGCCTTTCATTTGGAAAGCCTAATCGCAGTTGAAATGGAGTTTTTCCAACGGACAAGCCACTCAGTCTCAGACAGAGTCCATAGTGCTGACAGATTGGGTTCATTTCAAAAGGATTGGACTTGGGAAAATACAATACATTAGCCTGATTAGAGCTCAAAACTATATATTTAATTAAGAGAAATCACTGGAAAATCCTGCATTATTCTGTTTATCAAAAATATGGAGAATGTATTGCGGTTAGCTGTCCTTACCTGGCTCTCGAAATTCAATTGTGGAAATTGCTTTTCCTCTACGCTCTTCCCCATTTCCCACCCCACCAAAAAAGGTTTATGGTAATTCACATATATGGATTGCCCTCAAAAATGCAAAACTTGTGAATGCAATTGGCATTTTCCACAAACAAGCAAGCGAGTAAAGTTGAAAAGTGCACGGAAAGAAAATTATTTTTGATTTGAAAAGCAGAAAATGGCTCTATTTTAGTCTTATGACATTGACATGCTGAAAAATATTTCCAAACAAAATACAACACTTTAACGAATATTAATTTTCTCTGTGGAAATTGTGGAAAATGATGGCCTGGCTCCACTGGCAGACAACGTGCGCGGCATGGAGTCGACTCGAGTGAAATTTCCCAGCGGATTTCCCTTCGACGAGCGGTAAGAGCTCCAGCGAAGGCTAATTAAAAAGAGGAAAGGAGCGAAGGAACAGAGCTAACGAGTTATTTCCGCTTTGGCTTTCAGCGATTCTGCAGCTGATGCGTTTCCCCTTCCGTTTCATTCCATTTCGTTCCGTCCCGCGATTGCACTTTGCATGTTTTCCGCGACATTCGATTTGGCGTTGATTGACAGCCAACAATCAATGGCAAGTTGATTATTCCGTTTGGCTATCTCCCCCCTGCCTTTCCTTGGACAATTTTCCCGCCCTCCGCCTTCCGCCTTCCGGTTTCCCGGACCGATCCGATCGCTTTTAATCCGCGGCTAAATAGCTGGAACTAATTCAATAATTCATTCAATTGTGTTCGCATCGCATTGTGCGGCGGCTTTATTGATGGGAGAGGCAGAGCTCTGTGCTGCGATTGGTAATCTAAAATAAATACATTTGCAGCGACAGCAGTGTACATGAATTTAATAAGTTAAATAATATTTAATTCGAGTTCACAGCTTAGGCCTAAATTATGTATAGGTGCGAGATAAAAAATGGCAGCTTAATTGGATTTATGTCAATTCCAAATGCATTTTAATTGCTTTTTGCCGCCTCAATTGAGCGTTTTGGCACATATTTTGCGATTATTGGTTTAAATTTGAGCTGCTAATCCGATTTAGTAATTCTCCCCCAGTTTCCCCGCATTTCCCAGCCACATTTTCCGACTTGGATAACCCACTTAGGGGGCATTAGGCATGTAGAACATGCTGCCAACGGCGAGAAATATGCCAATGAATGGGTTTTCTTGCCATTTTTTGCTTGGAGACAACCCCTAACCCCTGACCCCTGACCCCAGGGCCCATACTTCTTCTTGGGCTTATGTGGGTCAATGTGACCATGACGAGGAAAGTGGAAAATAGGAAAATAGCAAACGGAGAAAAATATATGGCAAAAGTTTGGTCGAGTTTTACGGATTCGGAATGCGCAAAATAAACCCATTAAAAAGGGGGCCAGCATAAACATGACATAAACATGCGGAGTGCCCGGTTATAAGTTGGCTCTTCTGAGATCATGATGGCCACAAAAGTTGCCATCTTTCTGGGAGATTCGAGTTGAGTGATAAGATCCTGGCAGCTTTTACAGAACTCATCATGAAAGTGATTATAAAGGGGACAGCAGTCGTTAGCCACTCAAAATATGCGGGCGACACAGGGTTAATGCCAAAAAACTACAACAGTTTTCAAGCCTCTTGTAAAAGTCTTGGATTTAAGGTGAAGTGAAGTGTTAAGTTTTAAATAAATGATATTTACATTAATATATATAATATTACAACACATACTCTTCCTTCTTAGCTCTTTAATGTAAAGCTAAATTAGAATATGCAACAATGTAGTTTCTTTTTCTGAATCCCAAAAAAATCTGTTGTCTCTGCTGTCTCCCTTGAGTTTCCATTCCCAAAAACCGGACAATTAAATTAGCTGAATCATGTATTTTATCAATAATTCAGGCAATCAAGAGAAATATACACAATCTCTCTCTCTCTTTGGCGGAATCCCCAGGAAACACAAATCAAACAAGGAACGTTCTCGGAATAACTAAAAAGATTCCATAACCGATTTGAATATTGGGCGGCTGCTGGCTGCTGACAAATAAACAAAACAGTTGTTTGCCCGGGCAAACCTTTTAGCAAATCGAAAATCGAAATCAAAATGGAAATCCGAATGGAAATCGCACAGAAAAAAATATGAAAGTTTGCCCCTTTTGTTTGATTCCCAAAGCGGAAGCAAAGTTTGGCCATTAGGCAGAGCAAAACTAGCTCTCAAGTTGCTCAAAATCAGGGCTTGATTGTCCTAATTTAGTCTCCCAAAGAAAAAGAAAAGAACTTTGCAATTGCACTTTAATTTGGTGCAGCAAAAGGGACCGACGAAGCGGGAAAGGAAAATTAGAAAGCCATTTTTGGCTTTTCCCTATTTTTTATACCCTTGCAGCCAGAAAGAAGCCTCAAACACAGTGAAAAAGTAATTTCCGACCCTATAAACCATATATATTCTTGATCAGCATCAACAGCCGAATCGTTTAAGCCAAGTTCTGGCGAAAAAAAAATTTGACCATTTTTCGAAAATTTTATAAGGGGTTACATCATTAAAACATTCAAAAATTGATAAAAAATTTTAATTTTTCAAAATTCTAAATTGAGTATACAGATTTGTTAACGTAATAAAAATTAGCATGGGAACGCTTTCCGAATTAAAATCAATAAGTTTTTGGCTAAGTTATGAGATTTTCAAGCCTTGATTTTGTGAAAAAACTGTAATAAAAAAATATAGATAAATATCGATTCAAAAATGGTATTCTAATTTTAGTTAGAAGCTTAAAAATCATTGAAGAACTCATTTCCGACCCTATAAACCATATATATTCTTGATCAGCATCAACAGCCAAATCGTTTAAGCCAACTTCTGGAGAAAAAAAAATTTGACCATTTTTTGAAAATTTTATAAGGGGTTACATCATTCAAATATTCAAAAATTGATAAAAATTTAAATTTTTTAAAATTCTAAGCTAAGTATAGAGATTTGTTAACGCAATAAAAACAAGCATGGACCCGTTTTCCGAATTGAAATCAATAAGTTTTTGGCTAAGTTATGAGTTTTTCAAGCCATTATTTTGCGAACAAATTGTCATTTAAATATATCGATAAATTTCGATTCAAAAATGGTATTATAATTTTAGTTAGAAGCTTGAAAAACGTCGAAGGAGTCATTTCCGACCCTATAAACTATATATATTATTGATCAGCATCAATAGCCGAGTCGATCTAGCCATGTCCGGCAAAAATTAAATTTTTTCAAAAATTTCAAAATTTTATAAGGTGTTAGTTACATTGTTAAAATTGTCAAAAATTGGAAAAATTTTGAATTTTTTAAAATTCTAAATTGAGTATGCAGATTTTTTAACGTAATAAAAACAAGCATGGGAACGATCTCCGAATTCAAATTATTGCTTTTTTGGCTAAGTTATGATATTTTTAAATTTCGATTTGTCGGAAAAATTGTTATATATAATAAAGCATTAAATTTATCGAGTAATGCAAACTTTTAAATTTAAATGAAATATTGATATTTGTTATCCTAATAACCATTAATACTGGTAGGTTTTTCCAAAGGGTGTAGCAATTTGCGTTAGCATACTTTCTTTTTTTTTCTTAAGAGATGACTGCTCTTCGGGAGTACTTAAAAGCTTAAAAGGAAATGAATTAGCTACAATAAAGTGATTAAAATTATTAACAAAAATGGAAATTAAAATGAGTAAAGAGTTTTTTGAAGCTCATAAATGTGGCTCATTCGTTGTCTATTTTGTTATATAACAAATCCTGATGTTCTTTTATTTTTTCTCCCTCCAGCAACGCAGCTTCAGCCATGCCGGACAGGCCAGCCTCTCCTGCTAACTGAGAGGCCAGGTTACTCCGGGGAAAACTCGCAGAACGATTTTTCCCGCTCCCTCAACGATGGACAACCTTTCGGTTTCGGCCGCTGGGCCTGGCTTCGCCTCCGACTCCACTGGCTCCGGCTCCAACTCCAACGCGAACTCCGCCTCCGGCTATCCGCACGACATATCCGCCACGGAGGTGCTGTACCAGTGGAGTGCCAATGCCGTGTCCGCCTCCGTAGCCTCCGCAGCCTCGGCTGCCTCCCGCCTCGCCGCCCCCTCAGCCAGCCTGCCGCCGGACATCTCCGTCGCCGGGGATCCCCCGGGCATCCTGCGCCTGCTGCATCCCACGGACGCGGCCACCAACGAGTCCAGCCGCCTCGGCCTGCTCGACTACGGCATGGGCCTGAACATGAACCTGAACGCCAGCGAGGGCTACGACGACTACAGCAACTACCAGCAGTCCATGGGCCTGGCCGGCGTCGGGACCTGCCGGCAAATGGAGGCGAACATGAGCTACTGGAACCTCACCTGCGACTCCCCGCTGGACTACGCCCTGCCGCTGTACGGCTACTGCATGCCCTTCCTCATGATCATCACCTTAATCTCGAACACGCTGATCGTGCTGGTGCTGAGCAAGAAGAGCATGGCCACGCCCACCAACTTCGTGCTAATGGGTGAGTCCTCTCTTCCTTCGAAGGTGCCCTGAATGGGAAGGCCAGAGCCACAATGCAGGTGGGCTTCGTGCCACATGCAACTCCGGAATAATTCAAGGACAGACACGAACACAGCCATTTCCCTGACATTCACTGCCAGCTTTCCCCATTCAGACGCCGCCTTTATGATTATTATTTACTTTTATTCGAGGCCTCGGCACGTCGCCCCCTTTTTGGCGCTTAATGTGCCGCACAAACAATGTTAAATCAGGCAGAAGTTTTGCCAGATTTCAAAATAGCTCCCTTTGCAGATACACAGATACAATGTGAGATACATAGTATCTCCGATCCCTTGACGGCCCTCTAACTTCGCGTAATGCTGAGATATTCTAATAGCCTGTGTAATGCTAATGGCACAGCCTGGGGGGCAGGGTGCGCGGTATTTGCCGCTGATTTATGAAAAATCCACTGAGCGAGGCAGCAAGTCCCTGGGAAGCGTTCGATATAAATCCCTGGCAAGCTTCGACTTTAAATTATTTCACTGTCAATGGGTTAAGTGCCACACATACTTGCACCCCTGAGAACGACCTCAGAAACCCTGGCCAGGAGCGGGTGTCAAGCGCAGGCCAAGGCTAATCGCAAATCGGACCGAATGGCAGAGGACACTGGGGGTTCCTGCAGCAGGCGACCGCAACAGGGGCCAAAGGGGCAGAAAATGGCCGAAACCGCTTGAGAGCAGAGCGAATTAGGCACTGCCAGAAAAAGTGGGTGAGAAAATACAACACAATCATCCGGATTTTGTGCCTTAAAAAGTGATTTGTGCTTAGGAAAACTGAGTTACATTAACTAAAAACGATACTTTTAGCAAGCGTGGTGTGATTTTTATAAACAAGTTCTTATATTCCTCAAAGAAGCCACCACTTTTATTCTTCAGTTTTAGCTAATTTCTCCCTGTGCAAAACCCAGCAGAATGTGCAGACAGGAGGACTGTTCGTCCAATGAGTGCACAAAGGTCAGGTCATCGGGGTGTGTAGTCAGTCACTTAAACACATTCGCTAGGTTCAAATGTCACTGGGCCACAGGCAGAAACAGAAGCGGCAAAGGACACCACAGGAACCCGAAACAGAAGTCGATTAGCGGCAGAGGCCACAGGACAAAAGAGAGGCTTAGCGACTTTTCAGGGACTCAATTGCCCAATAAACGGATCTGAAATTATGTTTGTTTATATTTCAAAAGGACAACAACTGACAACTCTCCCCCCTTTTGGGTTCCAATAACAAGTAAGCTCTACCTACAATGGTCAAATATTAATCCCTGGTCGAAGGTTATCCAGCATCAACACCAGTTTACCTAATTTAGCAACAGCCAAGCCCTGAATAATTGATCAGCGAATCGATTATTTGACCCCGTATCGGTTTACACGCAGACAGAGGCATCAGCGCCGGTGGCATTGTCCAATCACACAATCAATTTGCATTGAAAATCGCTGAAAATCGCATCATTTGCATTAACCATTACCATAATTTCCCATTTCTCTCTCTCTATTTGCAGGCATGGCTATATGCGATATGCTGACGGTTATATTTCCGGCCCCCGGCCTCTGGTATATGTACACATTCGGCAATCACTATAAGCCCCTGCATCCGGTCTCCATGTGTCTGGCCTACAGTATTTTCAATGAGGTAAGTCAACACAAAAGATGTTTTACACTGGCAAAAATGCCCAAGTACTTGATAGGTCTTTAAAAGCGAGCGAGAGAAATGTTGGCGGGTTACCAAAAAATGTTAAGGAAAAGTCATGTATTTAAACTAATTATTGCCTTTGAAAAGACTGGAATGTCTTAGATGAAAGCCCCTTTTGACAAGAGGAGAACTTTATTCAAACGAAAATTTTAAATACTTTTGAGAAATCGAAATAATTATTCAACAATCTCCTTTGCAAGGCAAAGATTTTCCAAATTATTTGCAGAATTCAGCAAACTTTCTTTTCGGTAATCTCATTTATGTTGCCAACGTTGCGGGGCCTGGCTCCGCTGTGTGTGTGTGTGCTTTCTTGCCACAAACTAATTGCCAAGGCTGGCCAAGGCAGTGGGAGGGCCGGCAAACTGTTTATTTTGGCTTCTGGCCACGTTTTCATTTCCAACCGACCTTCCTGCCCCTTCCGCCCCACCCAAAAAAAGACACAGTACGCTCATTGACCTAAATAAAATGCTTGGCTGGAAGCGGGGAAAGCGGGAAAAACTGAACCGGGGGAACCGGGGAAACTCCCCAGCTTTCTCGCCTTTGTCTCCCACGTCTGATGTATGATGCTTTGTTTTGGCTCCCGTCGCGTTATCGTTATCGTTATCGCATTTGATGCCACGTTACACTCGCGCTCTCAGCACTCAGCTCCTGCCCATTTTCCCAGATTTTCCCTTTGTGAGTGTCATTTCTGTCAGCATAATGAAAGAATGGCAGGCGCTGGCGCTGGTGCTGGCGCTGGCGCTGGTGCTGGTGCTCCTAGTGCCACTTGCCACTTGCCACCTGCTCCTGGTTCGCCCCATTCATTCAGCCATTCACAACACTTATTCATTCGAGAGCGTTTTTCCACCATTACCATGCAAACTCCAGGCAGCTTTTCCCCGCCTTTCCCTGCCCCCTCGGCACGTTTGCCTTGATTAATCAACATTTTCAATTTATGGCACTCGAAGGGCGCAGATTTGGGGGTGGCTAAAGCAAAACTGTTTACTCACTTCAACGGAGTAGTGTCAAGCTGATAAAGCTGCTGAGGCATAGTGGGTGCCTCGGCCCATTTTCACACCATTTTCCATTAGGAATTGGTTTTTCAAAACCGGTTTTTCAGAACCTGGAAGGTTGCCCAAGTGGAAAATGAGCAGAAGAAGTGGCTGAAACTAGTAGCCGAAGCCTCCTTTAAGGCCGTAATTAATAGCAAGTTGTTCGCCTCGCATTTCCCACCCGCAATTATTTTCCCTAGACCCTAGACCCAGTACTCACTCAGTAGCCAGATTTCCCTGCCAGCTCGCCCCACTGTGCCGGCTTGTTCTGGCTGCCATTGCTACGTGCTGTTAGTGGACTCTCTGGGGATTTGTACCAGCTAAATTCCATGCTGGGCCGGAGGTCTGCAGGATAGCGGGATGGATTGGGGGCGACGGGTGCCAGGATGTGGGGTCCTTCGACTATCTCTGCGTATGACTGCCATAAAATTCAACTCACATCCTTTGGCGGAGCGGCGTTTCGGTAATAACCGCCAGGCGGCCATTGCAGCAGCCTCAAAGTTGAAGATTTCCTACGTTTCGTTTTCGTTGGAGCTGGAATTTATATACACACATTCGCGCCGGCAGCACGTTCCTGCCCCGGCTTGGCCGACTTACTCCAGCGCATAATGGCCATGTTAATGTAACCGGGGGCGGGGTCTTAACCATTTCATTGTAAAGTATCCCAGCATGCAGTGGCCGTATCCCGTCCATGTGCCGTGTAATTGCAGTAGCCCGTCAGCCAGCGCAGACACATAAACCGGATTAGGCCACAGATTGTGCATGGCCCGAGCCCGTTGTCAAACACACACCTTCTCCAGCCCCAGCCCCATCCCCAGCTCCTGTACACATTCCGTCCGGAGTGGCTCCGCCTGTCTGCCGCAGGAGCCGCACTCATTACGGTCCATAAATGGAGCCGACACCTGGCCGGAGGAGCCGGCAAATGGCCAACCAGCAGGGCAAGAAAAATGTGGCTTCTTTTTGCTGAGAAACAACGGAATTAAATATTAATATATATATATTAATTTGCAGTCGATATGGGTAAAAAATAATACTCTATATAATCATTTTAATTCAACTTCGTTTATACCTTTTTTCTGCCTGTGTAAATCTTGCCAGCTGCCAGACTCACGACTCCGAATGTAACGCAGTTGAAGACCACAAATCTGATTTGGCAGACAGGTTAAGGAATGACTTCTCAGGACCTTTGAGTAGGGATAAAAAATGTAATATATATATGTATATATACCATACCTAGTCTTTTCTCTATTCAATAAGCAGTCTCCAAGATATATCTCATTCAATTTGCGAAATTCAGCAGGGAAATGCTGGCTCAGAAATCATTTGTGGAAGTGCTCGGCCAGAGAAACGTCAAAAAGATTAAATAAAATAAAATACCTAATAAGACATGATGCCTAGAAATAGAAGCCGCTTAGGAAATTAAAAAAAATGAATGAAAAGAGGGTTACTTTAGAAAGCTGAAGGTTTTGATTCCTCGCAGTTTTCCAATAAACTCAAGCTATAAAATCAAGGAAATAATTTAAAGTTAAAATTTGTATATTAAACATTGATTTGCCTAAAAAAATATTATACAAAGTTATCAATAATTTTCATCTTAATGGCTCTAAAATTTGCAAATATCAGGAAGGTTGTGAGATATTTAATTTGACATTAAATCAATCAATCAATCTTAATTGATTCTTTAAAATACATAAGAATAACATGAGGAGACTGTATAAAAAGCTAACCTTTGTCCAGATTTAAATTGATTAATATTTGCCTGAAGCAAAACTCTAATTTCTAATACAAATTTACAATACTTCCTAAGACGTTAATGCTTTCTTTTGGGATTACCAACTCGATGTATGAGCCTCAGCAAAGTGTCTGGAAGCATTTTCACTTACTTTACAGGCCCGAAAGTATGCCAAAAGTCACACACAGCAACGATTGCTGCGGGTGCTGGTGCTCCTGATAATCCCAAAGACAAACCCACATTCCCCTGAATATATAGTACACATTTGACTAACGATTCGGTTCTTTTGCTTGCAGATTATGCCAGCCATGTGCCACACCATCTCCATTTGGCTAACTCTGGCCCTCGCCGTGCAAAGGTAAATATGCAATTAGGCCAATAAAAGTGAGCCCGGCTCACACGCCCTTCTTAGGTTGTCTTGCTTACCTTTCCCTTGGTTGAGATGTAACTGAATGGAGTGACTGACAGACTTGCAGACTGACTGACTGACAAACTGACTTCCCGACTGACTCGTTGACTTGTCAATGGCGGCAATAAATCAGTTTTTGTGGTAAAAATAAAATGTCAATGCCTTCTCGCCTTGCCCGTGGGCAGGGAAATCGAGGTGAGAAAGGCAGAGAGACAGAGAAAGAGAAATAGAGAGAGAGAGAGAGAGAGAGAGGAGGGAGCAAGCAAATGGGCTCACCTTTCGCGCAGTCAACGCTGCGTATGAGTGATGCGTATGAGTGATGCGTATGAGCGATGCGAGCTACTCCTTCCGCTGACAGCGAAACGACAATCAATCGATTGATAAGACCGTTTCGGAGCAATGCTCCGATGGGAACGCTCTTTAAAATCAAATTGGCCCGCCACTAAAGCCATAAATAAAGGCCACTAATGCACAGACAGCCTGTAAATATTTTATGGAACAAAGGGAAAAACAATAAACTAATTTCAAATAGGCAACATAAATTTCCTGCCAGGCAGCGGCCTCTTCAGAAAAGGGAGCCTTGAAGCCACTTGAAAATCGGTTTGGCCAACGCATTGTTCTATTAACTCATGTGTGGGATCATAAATTTTACAGCTTTGCAAATAAATTTCACCGAGTGGTGGCGGTGGAGGCAACGAAAAAAAAATACAAGAAATTTTCTATGAGAATAGTCATAAATATTTGCGCCATTATGCGACTTTGGGTTCGCTTTCAAGTGGTCGCTGGCAGTGGGAAGGGATGCTTTTGAGGGGGAAGCTGCACCACCAAATAGCTAAATAATGTATATAGCAGAGAGCCCAGAAGGGGAAACGAGAACGGGGTATTCCTCCGGCCAGGACCAGGACCAGGACAAGGACCAGGACCAGGACCAGCAGCAGGACGCTTTCGCTCTCTAAAATGCGTTGAAAATTGCCCGAGGACAAATAGCGCGATAAAAACATTCAGCGTTTATTGTTATTATTTTGTTGTTGCTGCCACCGCCGCTGCTGTTGTCAACTTATTGTATTTCAAGTGTTTTTATGGCCCTTCGTGATAGGCAGATGGGACGGCGGAGGGCAGTGGGAAGCGGGTCGCATAATGCCTCGAATGAACTGCCTGAGTGAGTGACGACGAAGCCTCTCCATAAAAATTTCATAATGCAAAATTATTATAAACCAAGTCAGCATGAATATATATATTATATGTAGGTAGAGGTGCTTTTCCCGGGTCCATTGACACACTTTTCAAGTGGTTAAGTTAATGTCTTCCTTATTAGTTGTGTGATTGAAATCGGTTTAGGAGCGGAGCTACTCAGCTCAGTTATATAGTGGGGTTAAGCCAATAATAGATTTACTTGGAAATTAATTTTCATCAAGGATATTAGAGAAGGAAATGCTGAAAAATAATTATTTATCAATTTTAGCTAAGTTTATATTCAATTATTTTATACATATTTGATAGAAACATATGTTTTAAGCTCTGAAGTAATGGTTTACTGCAAAGAAGTACTATAAACCTTTTAAGAAATTCCTCAGTTGGCGAACTAATTCCTCCAAAAGGACCACAAGGATGTATTTCCTTTGTCCTTCAGAGATCCTTATCATTTACATAACTTGTTCATCTATATAGAAGAGCCAAAGATGGAAGAAGAATCTCTGCTTGATTGATTTATTGTCTCGTTTATTTTTCTGCTTAAAAGGGTTGAGGCTTGAGGGTGGCTTTTCCCTTTTTTTAAAGAACAAGAGAAAAGGAGAGGACATCCTTTTAGGACAAATTAACTAAATTGTTAAAATGACAATGAAAATGAGAGGCCTGGCAGGGCGGGGCGAAGCATAAGCTCAGCCAAATGTTATTCATTTATTAATATCAATTCCATTTAAGGCCTAAACGGCTGGCAATCGGTTTTCGTCCTTGGTCCTGGCTCTTCTCGCCGTTACTGTTTCAGCGCTAATATTGCCGTTGCTTTCAACTTTAATGAAATCCCCGCCTGACAAAGGTTCAATGAAAGATTGATTGAAAAACATTTTCAAGTGCCAGAACGGCAGTGGGCGTGGCCATAATTATGCGCATAAATTAGGCCATCAGGCGGCGGTCCTTGAGGGCGGCAGCATCAAAGGTCGTCGTTCGCCTCGACGGCCCAAGCTGATATTCTCCCTCTTATTTATTTATTTATTTATTTTTGTTGTTTTTCTGGCCAACTATAAGTCGCCGGCAAAGTTTTGTATCCTCCCCGCCGCCCGGCACAGGAAGCGAAGGGAATTATTATTATGATTTCGAGGAGCAGCAGGAGGACCCCTGACAAATTACTCAAATTATGAAATTATAAAGCGCCAACTTGATTAGCTTTTGGCCTTTGATTGCCCGCGTTACATCTTCCCTGGCAGAGTCCTGCGGGAGGCGGGGAAAGGGGGCTTCAAATTAGGATTTGCCAAATTCGTTGTCACCACATTGCGATCGTAAATTCTCACCTGGGGAAATTGGTTTATCTGCACCCCGACTCCGGCCATAAAATAAAATTATATTGGGCCAAGGCGCTTAGGCTCGTTACCAGCGGGGTAGGTAGGGTAGGTAGGGTAGGGGCTGTGGCTCAAGGTCCTGTGACAGGAGCTCTGGGGTGGCTTGGGCCTTGAATAAAAACCCATTACAGATAAAGTCCATTTTGGGGTTTAATGTGGCTGGGTACTTCCTTGGCACTGATAGCCTGTGCGTATGACTTCGCTCGGAATAAAATGAATTGTAAATACATTTGTGTATCCGCAGGTACATCTACGTGTGCCACGCCCCCATGGCCAGGACCTGGTGCACGATGCCGCGGGTGAAGCGCTGCACGGCCTACATCGCCCTGCTGGCCTTCCTGCACCAGCTGCCGCGGTTCTTCGACCGCACGTACATGCCCATGGAGATCGAGTGGAACGGGGAGGAGACGGAGGTGTGCCACCTGGAGACGTCGCTGTGGGTGCACGAGTACATCGGCGTGGACCTGTACTACACCAGCTACTACCTGTTCCGCGTGCTGTTCGTCCACCTGCTGCCCTGCATCATCCTGGTGACCCTGAACATCCTGCTGTTCGCGGCCATGCGGCAGGCGCAGGAGCGGCGCAAGCTGCTCTTCCGGGAGAACCGGAAGAAGGAGTGCAAGAAGCTGAGGGAGTCCAACTGCACCACCTTGATGCTGATCGTGGTGGTGTCGGTGTTCCTCCTGGCCGAGATACCCATTGCCGTGGTCACCGTGATGCACATTGTCAGCTCGCTGATCATCGAGTTCCTGGACTACGGCCTGGCCAACATCTGCATCCTGCTGACCAACTTCTTCCTGGTGGTCAGCTATCCGATCAACTTCGGCATCTACTGCGGCATGTCGCGCCAGTTCCGCGAGACCTTCAAGGAGATCTTCCTGGGGCGCCTGGTGGCCAAGAAGGACAGCTCCACCAAGTACTCGATCGTGAACGGCGCCCGCACCTGCACCAACACCAACGAGACGGTCCTCTAGTAATTGGTGCTGTTGGTGCCGCGGCGTGGCAGCAGCGACCACCGGCGCACCACCTGCACCACCACCACCACCACCACTATCGCCGCCGGCTGTGGTGGTGGTGCCCTCACCATCGCCGCCAGTGGTGGAGGTAGCGGGCCGCAGCACCAGCAGCGACGAGTCAGCACCATGGACATCATCGCCGAGGAGAGGAACGTCTAAGTCTCAGAGGTCCCAGCCCCCTTTCCACTTCCCCCAAGGATCTGGTGGCTCCGGATGGCCACCAGACCCCGAAGGGGACTTCGGAAACCCGGGCTGAGCCGCCAGGTTTCGAGAGGGTTTAGCCTCCTTGGACAGAAGGTTGGGTTTGGAGAGGATAATAATAGTACCGCATGTAAGTCAGTCTGATTTCTTGAGTTAATACACAGCTTTGGAACAGCTGGGAAGGCGGCGGAGAGCGGATAATACCAATGGGGAACTCTATATACACGAAACACAAGTTCTAACTGCGTAACGACGTGTGTGTTTGTTGTGTGTCGATGTCTTCGTATAATTATATTCCCGCTAAGTGTCGAGTCTAAGCTAATGAATGTTCTATCTCCGGGAAAGCGGAAAAGTGATGGGAAAGCGCGTGAAACAATAAAGAGCCCTCTACGATAGCAGCTAGGCTAAGTCCCCGAATATTTACAGGAACTCACGAGTTATCAGAGGAGAGGGAGTCCTAGAAGTCCCCCAAGCTAGACCTAAGCATACACTGAGGAGTAAGGATAATACTAACTATTGATTTGTACATTATTTGGAGTTTGTTTAAGTGTAGCTAGACCTAGGAGCGAGCATTTAAATTCGTAAACCTCTCGAGCCCCAGCGTTTACCGATTTAAATGTGTGAATTGAAACAGTATAATAATATATATACCTACATATGTGTCATAACGAATTTCAAGTTGATGTCGAGACTTGCCCAGAGTTCTCTCACTTTTTTTTACTAGCTTAAGAAACAAAGTAATTAAATTAAAAACAGCATTAATCGGGATTCAGTGTCTACGAACTAAGATACGATTACCATTGCAGTTTCCAGTTTGAATGTTCTAAGTGTAAAACGAACTACGACCAGCCGGTCATAAACTAATGCAAATCTACAACAATTACTATAACTAAGAGTTGTCTGTCTGAATGGAATGTGTTAACTATTTATACATATGTATTTGCATATACGTAGTGACGACAGCGGCTGCGTTCGGTTTCCGTTTTGATTTTGTACATAGTTCGACGGTGCATCCCCAGTTACGAATAAATAAATAAACTAATTAAATGTCACACGGCCTGGCTGCCCTCAATTGCGTTTTCTATTTTCCATTTTCCATTTCGTAGGAAACTGAATAATCAGCTAAGCGTATGCGTTATCTGTTCCGGGTAAGTGAATGAAAAAGGGAAATCCCATTATGGCATCTTGTAACGCTGCGAAGGAGTCATTTCCGACCCTATAAATCATATATATTAGTGATCAGCTTCGACAGCCGAATCGATCTAGCCATCTCCGGAAGAAAAATTTTTTTTTTCAATTTTTTGAAAATTTTATACATCGTTAAAATTGTCAAAAATTGAAAAAATTTTTAATTTTTTTAAACTTATAAATTGAGTATGCAGATTTATTATCCTTATAAAAATTAACATGGGAACGCATTCCGAATTGAAATTAATGCTTTTTTGGCAAAGTTATGGGTTTTTCAATATTTGATTTTGCGAAAAAATTGTCATATAAAAATTAGATTCAAAAATGGTATTCTAATTTTAGTTAGAAGCTTAAAAAACGTCGAAGGAGTCATTTCCGACCATATAAACTATATATATTCTTGATCAGCATCAACAGCTGAATCGATCTAGCCGTGTCCGGCAAAAATTTAATTTTTTCAAAAATTTCGAAATTTTTCAAAATTTGATAAGGGGTTACATCATTAAAATTGTCAAAAATTGATAAAATTTTTAATTTTTCAAAATTCTAATTTGAGTATGCAGATTTGTTAACGTAATAAAAATTAGCATGAGAAAGCTTTCCGAATTGAATTTAATAAGTTTTTGGCAAAGTTATGAGTTTTTCAAGCCTTGATTTTGCGAAAAAACTGTAATAAAAAAATATCGATAAATTTCAATTCAAAAATGGTATTATAATTTTAGTTCGAAGCTTGAAAAACGCGAAGGAGTCATTTCCGACCCTATAAACTATATATATTATTGATCAGCATCAACAGCCGCGTCGATCTAGCCATGTTTGGGAAAAATTAAATTTTTAAAAATTTTCGAAATTTTGAAAATTTGATAAGGGGTTACATCATTAAAATTTTCAAAAATTGATAAAAATTAAAATTTTTTAAAATTCTAAACTGAGTATAGAGATTTGTTAACGTAAATATAAATAGCATGGGAACGCATTCCGAATTGAAATTAATGCTTTTTTGGCTAAGTTATGGGTTTTTCAAGTTTGATTTTGCGAAAAAATTTTCATATATGTAAGTATATATTTTCAAACAAAGCAAGTATTACATGCTTAATTATAATTCGATTTAAATCGGTTGTTTTTTAATATCTTCTTTATTTACCACATTTATAAGTTAATTAAATAGTTTTCTTCACAGGGGAAACCATGGCTAATACAGACGACACTGAGTCCTTTTGATGTACTTTTCATACCACCGTTTGGGGCAGTTGAAGGCCTGCCGGAAGGGCTCAAAGTCGGCCACCGCATCGTTGACCCTTCTGCGGTCGGAGCCGTGATCGTCGTTATCCTGCGAGCTATCCTCGTCCGAGCAGAAGAACTGGGCAAAGTTCAGGAAGAAGTGCTGCCGCCTCAGCATCGTCGCCGGTCCCGGCTCGATCGAGTTCTCATCCCACCGGCGATCCCCCTCGGCGGCATCGAAGTACGCCGAGTAGGCCAGCTCCAGGCCATTGGCGTCCGCGAACTTCTCCTCCAGCTGCTCGGCGCCGAAGCGCCGCCGCAGGCAGGTGCCCTGCTCCCGAAACCGGGGGTTTCTCACCAGCTCCAGGGCCGTGCCCAATTGCTCCCTTCCCCGGGAGTCGAACAGGGCGGCCTCTGGGGTGAAGCCGTGCGAGAGCTCGTGCCCCAGGATGAAGCCCACCGAGCTGTAGGTGAGCAGCTCCGACTGGCCGGGCGAGTACAGCGGCGGCCCCAGCAGGGACAGCGGCACCACCAGCGTATTGGTGGTCAGCATGTAGAAGGGCGAGCCGAAGCTGCCGAAGCCGTGCACCTCCACGGGCAGCGGCTGTCCCCGCTTGGTCTGGGCATTGCCCAGCCAGGGGAGGAACAGCCGCAGGAGGCTGTGCAGCCTCAGCTGCTGGTCCGTGGAGTGCTTCAGGGCGGCCAGCAGGTTGCCGAAGTAATCGCTGGCGTTGAGGTGCAGATCGTGGTAGTGGCGCTCGATCCGGCGCTCCAGGGAGTGGACCGATTTCTGCCGCGGCAGGATGCTCAGACGCAGGGTCATGTGCTCCAACTTCGAGAGCAGGAACTTCAGGCTGTTCCGGCCGAAGCCGTTCCTGTTGGCCCTCAGCTTCTGGCCAAAGCGGTGCTTCAGGGTCTGGAAGATGCCCTGGAGCATGGGCTCCTCCGGCAGCCGGGGCAGATCCTTCTCCAGCAGCCAGACCGAGGGATGGCTCAGCAGCTGGCGGGTCTGCTCGGCGCACTCGCTGCGACTCACCTGCCAGGGCTTGGCGCCGGCAACTTCCTCGCCTTCTGCGTCTCCTGCTCCTGCTCCTGATCCTGCGGCTAACCTCAGTCTGAGCAGGATGTAGGGAATCAGGAACTCCGGCGGCTTTTCCGAGAGCCGCACTGCCATATGCCGGATGTAGCTGACGCTGGGCGGAGATCTACGCCAGGGCAGCATCCAAAAGGCGGGAATGTGCTCCCTATCAAGTAAGGAGTCCTCATCGGCTGACCCGTCCTCGACGTCGTCCTCCTGCATCATGTACTCTTCCAGCTGGCTCACTTCCTGCCAGAATACCTCCGTGGAGAGCCTGCCGCGCGCTGTTGCTGGGAGCCACAGCAGCTCAAATTGGTGCCTCTGCAAGGGCTCCCTGCTCGTCTCATTGCTGTTCCACTCCGGGATGGAGCGGAGGAGCAGCTGCAGCCAGATGTTCTGCATCTTTTTGCCGCCCATCTCCACCAGGACCTTGAGGCGAAAGGCGGCGGTCAGGGCCACGGTCAGCTCGTTGTTGCCCAGCTGGGGATGCGTGACCAGCTGCTTGAGGAAGGCTAGCACCTGCGGGATGTCCAGGCTGCGACGACAGGAGGCGTAAAAGTCAAAGGGAAGCTGCAGGAAGCGGGGCTCCTTGCCCGAGGTCCTTGGGGAGAAGAGGAAAGAGTCTTAACTAGGTGTCTTAGGCCCCTGCAGCCTGGCACTCACTGGGACTCTCCCTCCAGCACCTTGGCCAGCCGCTCCTGGTACTCAAAGTCCAGCTGCTCCAGCAGACTCCTGTAGGGATCCTTCTCATGGGCAGCCGACCAGTTGCCACAGGCATGGGCATAAAAGTCGTGGCAGGGAGAGACCTCCGGGTCCATGTGACGGGCCACATGGTCGGGCAGACTCAAGTCCTTGCTGGCCCGAGCTTCAGCCTCAGCCGGAAGTCTGGCGAGGATCAGGAGGCTGCGGAGGAGTGCGAGCCACTGCAGGTCGAAACGCATGGCGAGAGTCGCGCCGCTAAACTGAAACCGACATGGTGTGGGAAATATAGCTATAGTCCGGGGGTTATCTCGCCCAGATCGAAGTGTGCCCGGGAAAGCGAGTGTTATCGCAGGAGACGAATCAGATCGAGGCAGAGATTGCGGCGACCTCTCTCTCTCTCCCCACTGGGCTGTATATAGACGTACAGTCTGTGGAATAGTTATTAATTATAAAATATTTGTGGAAAATGTAATTTATTTTCCCAAGTTTAAACTAATATATCCCCTGGACTGGTTATGCTTTTCCATTTTATGTGATTTCCCAAAGTTGAGAGCTGCAGAAAACACTTTGCATTTGGCATTTGAAAAACTGCAAAGTTTTCGCACCGCACACATGGAAAAGGAAACTTTTCCGGGAGAGGGCAAGCCGGGTGGCAGTTGCAAATAAGGTTGCGACACTTTTCCATTCATATTTAATGCACTTTGACCAAAAGCGTTGTCCCCACAGCCCACACTCGGGCTGCTTGGGCCGGTTAAGTGCTCAAATATTTGGTGGAAAATCTGCCTCTGCCACTGCCACTGCCACTGCACTTGAGAGTTTTCATCAAAGTCATGGGATTTGGATACGGTACCTTGATGGGATGGCAGCCATTTATAACGGATGCACACCCCCACTCCTCCCAGAAATAACGTGTGTGTGAGGAATTTACAATTTTAAGCCTTTGCCGGGCCTTGGACCCAAAGTGTACGCATCGGAAAATGCCGCACAAGCCTCATTTATTTCACTCAAAATTGATTGACGCCTTCCACAAAGGAGAAAAGAAACAAAATAAGAACACAAAAAACAGCATATAGAGCCACTGATGGACAGGCATAATGCCAAAGAGGTGTCCCGGCGGGAAGGATATTATTGTTGACGGGGAAAGCTATACCCTACCTTGTGGAAAATCAAGCTTAAGATTGGAATAATAGCATTAAAAATGCTGTATTTAAGCGTGAAACTATTATTAAGGGTAAGTAATTCTCCATAGTTTTAAAAAATATCTATAAGAAGTAATACACTCCATCGTATTTTAATTATATTCAAATAATTGCAATTTCCATCTCACTCTCCTCAGTTCACCACAGCCTGGACCCACTGTACCGTCTACGTGTGTGTATTGGACCGTACATCAACACGGAGACAATGAGAGGGCAGCAGATAATCAATCAGAGAGCTGCTTATTGGCTTTTCAAAATGCGTCTAACAAAATAAATAAAAGTCAAAGCGACAATGTGGCATGTTGTGCCCCACATCAACCTCTGCTTTTGGCCGAAAAATAACAACAACAAGAACAACAACAACAACCAGTCGAGTTCAATCCAATTCGGGCCCAAAAACATGGAGGAGGCCTGCGCTGCTGGTCTACTGGCCTGACCTAATGCCAATTTAATGCTGCGTGTGGCTTATGTCTGTCTATAGTCCTGGTTCTGGTTCTGATGCCTCCCCCCCTGCCCAAGGATATCCCTCCCAACCCCTCTGTATATCCTGTTACTTCGTGCGTGTGTGTGCGATTGAGTAAGCTCCCCCTAATGCCCCGGCATCGTATCGATAGACATATATAATCAAAGGCAATTAGGTTTTTCAGCCAGGATGTTGCCATGGCTCGCTAATTAATTTTCAATCGAATTTATGCACAGCCGCCAAAGGATATGGCTGTTCCAGCAACCAGCAAAGCAGCGGCAATAACACACATTGATTAGAGGGTACACCGGAAGCGGAAATAGAGGCGAGCGTTTGCTGCTTTAAGCTGGAAACTGAGCAGGAGAAATTAAGCAAAATTAAGTTTAAGTTTTTAGCTCAAAAATCGCCCACATCTTCAATGGTTTTATGATCATAACTTGGCTTAAACTCAACCGATTCGAGTTTGGTTTGGCATTTTCTTCTTGGTTTTTATAGGAGATCATTTCTGCATTCAAATCTCAATTTCCAATTTTTGGCCAATTTTTGACAATTTTAATGATGTAACCCCTTATCAAAAAATGAAAAAATCGAGCTTCATATGAAATAGTTTTTTCATCATAACTTTGCTAAAACTCAACCGATTTCAGTTTGGTTTGGTGTGTTCTTCTTGGTTTTTATAGGAGATCATTTCTGCATTCAAATCTCAATTTCCAATTTTTGGCCAATTTTTGACAATTTTAATGATGTAACCCCTTATCAAAAAATGAAAAAATCGAGCTTCATATGAAATAGTTTTTTCATCATAACTTTGCTAAAACTCAACCGATTTCAGTTTGGTTTGGTGTGTTCTTCTTGGTTTTTATAGGAGATCATTTCTGCATTCAAATCTCAATTTCCAATTTTTGGCCAATTTTTGACAATTTTAATGATGTAACCCCTTATCAAAAATGAAAAAATCGAGCTTCATATGAAATAGTTTTTTCATCATAACTTTGCTAAAACTCAACCGATTTCAGTTTGGTTTGGTGTGTTCTTCTTGGTTTTTATAGGAGATCATTTCTGCATTCAAATCTCAATTTCCAATTTTTGGCCAATTTTTGACAATTTTAATGAAAAAATGAAAAAATCGAGCTTCATATGAAATAGTTTTTTCATCATAACTTTGCTAAAACTCAACCGATTCGAGTTTGGTTTGGCATTTTCTTCTTGGTTTTTATAGGAGATCATTTCTGCATTCAAATCTCAATTTCCAATTTTTGGCCAATTTTTGACAATTTTAATGATGTAACCCCTTATCAAAAAATGAAAAAATCGAGCTTCATATGAAATAGTTTTTTCATCATAACTTTGCTAAAACTCAACCGATTTCAGTTTGGTTTGGTGTGTTCTTCTTGGTTTTTATAGGAGATCATTTCTGCATTCAAATCTCAATTTCCAATTTTTGGCCAATTTATGACAATTTTAATGATGTAACCCCTTATCAAAAAATGAAAAAATCGAGCTTCATATGAAATAGTTTTTTCATCATAACTTTGCTAAAACTCAACCGATTTCAGTTTGGTTTGGTGTGTTCTTCTTGGTTTTTATAGGAGATCATTTCTGCATTCAAATCTCAATTTCCAATTTTTGGCCAATTTTTGACAATTTTAATGATGTAACCCCTTATCAAAAAATGAAAAAATCGAGCTTCATATGAAATAGTTTTTTCATCATAACTTTGCTAAAACTCAACCGATTTCAGTTTGGTTTGGTGTGTTCTTCTTGGTTTTTATAGGAGATCATTTCTGCATTCAAATCTCAATTTCCAATTTTTGGCCAATTTTTGACAATTTTAATGATGTAACCCCTTATCAAAAAATGAAAAAATCGAGCTTCATATGAAATAGTTTTTTCATCATAACTTTGCTAAAACTCAACCGATTTCAGTTTGGTTTGGTGTGTTCTTCTTGGTTTTTATAGGAGATCATTTCTGCATTCAAATCTCAATTTCCAATTTTTGACCAATTTTTGACAATTTTAATGATGTAACCCCTTATCAAAAAATGAAAAAATCGAGCTTCATATGAAATAGTTTTTTCATCATAACTTTGCTAAAACTCAACCGATTTCAGTTTGGTTTGGTGTGTTCTTCTTGGTTTTTATAGGAGATCATTTCTGCATTCAAATCTCAATTTCCAATTTTTGGCCAATTTTTGACAATTTTAATGATGTAACCCCTTATCAAAAAATGAAAAAATCGAGCTTCATATGAAATAGTTTTTTCATCATAACTTTTTATAGGAGATCATTTCTGCATTCAAATCTCAATTTCCAATTTTTGGCAAATTTTTGACAATTTTAATGATGTAACCCCTTATCAAAAAATGAAAAAATCGAGCTTCATATGAAATAGTTTTTTCATCATAACTTTGCTAAAACTCAACCGATTTCAGTTTGGTTTGGTGTGTTCTTCTTGGTTTTTATAGGAGATCATTTCTGCATTCAAATCTCAATTTCCAATTTTTGGCCAATTTTTGACAATTTTAATGATGTAACCCCTTATCAAAAAATGAAAAAATCGAGCTTCATATGAAATAGTTTTTTCATCATAACTTTGCTAAAACTCAACCGATTTCAGTTTGGTTTGGTGTGTTCTTCTTGGTTTTTATAGGAGATCATTTCTGCATTCAAATCTCAATTTCCAATTTTTGGCCAATTTTTGACAATTTTAATGATGTAACCCCTTATCAAAAATGAAAAAATCGAGCTTCATATGAAATAGTTTTTTCATCATAACTTTGCTAAAACTCAACCGATTTCAGTTTGGTTTGATGTGTTCTTCTTGGTTTTTATAGGAGATCATTTCTGCATTCAAATCTCAATTTCCAATTTTTGGCCAATTTTTGACAATTTTAATGATGTAACCCCTTATCAAAAAATGAAAAAATCGAGCTTCATATGAAATAGTTTTTTCATCATAACTTTGCTAAAACTCAACCGATTTCAGTTTGGTTTGGTGTGTTCTTCTTGGTTTTTATAGGAGATCATTTCTGCATTCAAATCTCAATTTCCAATTTTTGGCCAATTTTTGACAATTTTAATGAAAAAATGAAAAAATCGAGCTTCATATGAAATAGTTTTTTCATCATAACTTTGCTAAAACTCAACCGATTCGAGTTTGGTTTGGCATTTTCTTCTTGGTTTTTATAGGAGATCATTTCTGCATTCAAATCTCAATTTCCAATTTTTGGCCAATTTTTGACAATTTTAATGATGTAACCCCTTATCAAAAAATGAAAAAATCGAGCTTCATATGAAATAGTTTTTTCATCATAACTTTGCTAAAACTCAACCGATTTCAGTTTGGTTTGATGTGTTCTTCTTGATTTTTATAGGAGATCATTTCTGCATTCAAATCTCAATTTCCAATTTTTGGCCAATTTATGACAATTTTAATGATGTAACCCCTTATCAAAAAATGAAAAAATCGAGCTTCATATGAAATAGTTTTTTCATCATAACTTTGCTAAAACTCAACCGATTCGAGTTTGGTTTGGCATTTTCTTCTTGGTTTTTATAGGAGATCATTTCTGCATTCAAATCTCAATTTCCAATTTTTGGCCAATTTTTGACAATTTTAATGATGTAACCCCTTATCAAAAAATGAAAAAATCGAGCTTCATATGAAATAGTTTTTTCATCATAACTTTGCTAAAACTCAACCGATTTCAGTTTGGTTTGGTGTGTTCTTCTTGGTTTTTATATGAGATCATTTCTGCATTCAAATCTCAATTTCCAATTTTTGGCCAATTTATGACAATTTTAATGATGTAACCCCTTATCAAAAAATGAAAAAATCGAGCTTCATATGAAATAGTTTTTTCATCATAACTTTGCTAAAACTCAACCGATTTCAGTTTGGTTTGGTGTGTTCTTCTTGGTTTTTATAGGAGATCATTTCTGCATTCAAATCTCAATTTCCAATTTTTGGCCAATTTTTGACAATTTTAATGATGTAACCCCTTATCAAAAAATGAAAAAATCGAGCTTCATATGAAATAGTTTTTTCATCATAACTTTGCTAAAACTCAACCGATTTCAGTTTGGTTTGGTGTGTTCTTCTTGGTTTTTATAGGAGATCATTTCTGCATTCAAATCTCAATTTCCAATTTTTGGCCAATTTTTGACAATTTTAATGATCAAAAAATGAAAAAATCGAGCTTCATATGAAATAGTTTTTTCATCATAACTTTGCTAAAACTCAACCGATTTCAGTTTGGTTTGGTGTGTTCTTCTTGGTTTTTATAGGAGATCATTTCTGCATTCAAATCTCAATTTCCAATTTTTGGCCAATTTTTGACAATTTTAATGATGTAACCCCTTATCAAAAATGAAAAAATCGAGCTTCATATGAAATAGTTTTTTCATCATAACTTTGCTAAAACTCAACCGATTTCAGTTTGGTTTGATGTGTTCTTCTTGGTTTTTATAGGAGATCATTTCTGCATTCAAATCTCAATTTCCAATTTTTGGCCAATTTTTGACAATTTTAATGATGTAACCCCTTATCAAAAAATGAAAAAATCGAGCTTCATATGAAATAGTTTTTTCATCATAACTTTGCTAAAACTCAACCGATTTCAGTTTGGTTTGGTGTGTTCTTCTTGGTTTTTATAGGAGATCATTTCTGCATTCAAATCTCAATTTCCAATTTTTGGCCAATTTTTGACAATTTTAATGAAAAAATGAAAAAATCGAGCTTCATATGAAATAGTTTTTTCATCATAACTTTGCTAAAACTCAACCGATTTCAGTTTGGTTTGGTGTGTTCTTCTTGGTTTTTATAGGAGATCATTTCTGCATTCAAATCTCAATTTCCAATTTTTGACCAATTTTTGACAATTTTAATGATGTAACCCCTTATCAAAAAATGAAAAAATCGAGCTTCATATGAAATAGTTTTTTCATCATAACTTTGCTAAAACTCAACCGATTTCAGTTTGGTTTGGTGTGTTCTTCTTGGTTTTTATAGGAGATCATTTCTGCATTCAAATCTCAATTTCCAATTTTTGGCCAATTTTTGACAATTTTAATGATGTAACCCCTTATCAAAAAATGAAAAAATCGAGCTTCATATGAAATAGTTTTTTCATCATAACTTTGCTAAAACTCAACCGATTTCAGTTTGGTTTGGTGTGTTCTTCTTGGTTTTTATAGGAGATCATTTCTGCATTCAAATCTCAATTTCCAATTTTTGGCCAATTTTTGACAATTTTAATGATGTAACCCCTTATCAAAAATGAAAAAATCGAGCTTCATATGAAATAGTTTTTTCATCATAACTTTGCTAAAACTCAACCGATTTCAGTTTGGTTTGGTGTGTTCTTCTTGGTTTTTATAGGAGATCATTTCTGCATTCAAATCTCAATTTCCAATTTTTGGCCAATTTTTGACAATTTTAATGATGTAACCCCTTATCAAAAATGAAAAAATCGAGCTTCATATGAAATAGTTTTTTCATCATAACTTTGCTAAAACTCAACCGATTTCAGTTTGGTTTGATGTGTTCTTCTTGATTTTTATAGGAGATCATTTCTGCATTCAAATCTCAATTTCCAATTTTTGGCCAATTTTTGACAATTTTAATGATGTAACCCCTTATCAAAAAATGAAAAAATCGAGCTTCATATGAAATAGTTTTTTCATCATAACTTTGCTAAAACTCAACCGATTTCAGTTTGGTTTTGTGTGTTCTTCTTGGTTTTTATAGGAGATCATTTCTGCATTCAAATCTCAATTTCCAATTTTTGGCCAATTTTTGACAATTTTAATGATGTAACCCCTTATCAAAAAATGAAAAAATCGAGCTTCATATGAAATAGTTTTTTCATCATAACTTTGCTAAAACTCAACCGATTTCAGTTTGGTTTTGTGTGTTCTTCTTGGTTTTTATAGGAGATCATTTCTGCATTCAAATCTCAATTTCCAATTTTTGGCCAATTTTTGACAATTTTAATGATGTAACCCCTTATCAAAAAATGAAAAAATCGAGCTTCATATGAAATAGTTTTTTCATCATAACTTTGCTAAAACTCAACCGATTTCAGTTTGGTTTGGTGTGTTCTTCTTGGTTTTTATAGGAGATCATTTCTGCATTCAAATCTCAATTTCCAATTTTTGGCCAATTTTTGACAATTTTAATGAAAAAATGAAAAAATCGAGCTTCATATGAAATAGTTTTTTCATCATAACTTTGCTAAAACTCAACCGATTTCAGTTTGGTTTGGTGTGTTCTTCTTGGTTTTTATAGGAGATCATTTCTGCATTCAAATCTCAATTTCCAATTTTTGACCAATTTTTGACAATTTTAATGATGTAACCCCTTATCAAAAAATGAAAAAATCGAGCTTCATATGAAATAGTTTTTTCATCATAACTTTGCTTAAACTCAACCGATTTCAGTTT
This sequence comes from Drosophila bunnanda, assembly GCA_035046265.1. NCBI lineage: Eukaryota > Metazoa > Arthropoda > Insecta > Diptera > Drosophilidae > Drosophila > Drosophila bunnanda. The sequence continues at coordinate 1,576,597 of JAWNOB010000083.1, read as the reverse complement.
GGTTTGGTGTGTTCTTCTTGGTTTTTATAGGAGATCATTTCTGCATTCAAATCTCAATTTCCAATTTTTGGCCAATTTTTGACAATTTTAATGATGTAACCCCTTATCAAAAAATGAAAAAATCGAGCTTCATATGAAATAGTTTTTTCATCATAACTTTGCTTAAACTCAACCGATTTCAGTTTGGTTTGGTGTGTTCTTCTTGGTTTTTATAGGAGATCATTTCTGCATTCAAATCTCAATTTCCAATTTTTGGCCAATTTTTGACAATTTTAATGATGTAACCCCTTATCAAAAATGAAAAAATCGAGCTTCATATGAAATAGTTTTTTCATCATAACTTTGCTTAAACTCAACCGATTTCAGTTTGGTTTGGTGTGTTCTTCTTGGTTTTTATAGGAGATCATTTCTGCATTCAAATCTCAATTTCCAATTTTTGGCCAATTTTTGACAATTTTAATGATGTAACCCCTTATCAAAAATGAAAAAATCGAGCTTCATATGAAATAGTTTTTTCATCATAACTTTGCTTAAACTCAACCGATTTCAGTTTGGTTTGATGTGTTCTTCTTGGTTTTTATAGGAGATCATTTCTGCATTCAAATCTCAATTTCCAATTTTTGGCCAATTTTTGACAATTTTAATGATGTAACCCCTTATCAAAAAATGAAAAAATCGAGCTTCATATGAAATAGTTTTTTCATCATAACTTTGCTAAAACTCAACCGATTTCAGTTTGGTTTTGTGTGTTCTTCTTGGTTTTTATAGGAGATCATTTCTGCATTCAAATCTCAATTTCCAATTTTTGGCCAATTTTTGACAATTTTAATGATGTAACCCCTTATCAAAAAATGAAAAAATCGAGCTTCATATGAAATAGTTTTTTCATCATAACTTTGCTTAAACTCAACCGATTTCAGTTTGGTTTGGTGTGTTCTTCTTGGTTTTTATAGGAGATCATTTCTGCATTCAAATCTCAATTTCCAATTTTTGGCCAATTTTTGACAATTTTAATGATGTAACCCCTTATCAAAAAATGAAAAAATCGAGCTTCATATGAAATAGTTTTTTCATCATAACTTTGCTAAAACTCAACCGATTTCAGTTCGGTTTGGTGTGTTCTTCTTGGTTTTTATAGGAGATCATTTCTGCATTCAAATCTCGATTTCCAATTTTTGGCCAATTTTTGACAATTTTAATGATGTAACCCCTTATCAAAAATGAAAAAATCGAGCTTCATATGAAATAGTTTTTTCATCATAACTTTGCTTAAACTCAACCGATTTCAGTTTGGTTTGGTGTGTTCTTCTTGATTTTTATAGGAGATCATTTCTGCATTCAAATCTCGATTTCCAATTTTTGGCCAATTTTTGACAATTTTAATGATGTAACCCCTTATCAAAAAATGAAAAAATCGAGCTTCATATGAAATAGTTTTTTCATCATAACTTTGCTAAAACTCAACCGATTTCAGTTCGGTTTGGTGTGTTCTTCTTGGTTTTTATAGGAGATCATTTCTGCATTCAAATCTCGATTTCCAATTTTTGGCCAATTTTTGACAATTTTAATGATGTAACCCCTTATCAAAAAATGAAAAAATCGAGCTTCATATGAAATAGTTTTTTCATCATAACTTTGCTAAAACTCAACCGATTTCAGTTCGGTTTGGTGTGTTCTTCTTGGTTTTTATAGGAGATCATTTCTGCATTCAAATCTCGATTTCCAATTTTTGACAATTTTTGACAATTTTAATGATGTAACCCCTTATCAAAAAATGAAAAAATCGAGCTTCATATGAAATAGTTTTTTCATCATAACTTTGCTTAAACTCAACCGATTTCAGTTCGGTTTGGTGTGTTCTTCTTGGTTTTTATAGGAGATCATTTCTGCATTCAAATCTCGATTTCCAATTTTTTGCCAATTTTTGACAATTTTAATGATGTAACCCCTTATCAAAAATGAAAAAATCGAGTTAAACTCAACCGATTTCAGTTTGGTTTGATGTGTTCTTCTTGGTTTTTATAGGAGATCATTTCTGCATTCAAATCTCGATTTCCAATTTTTGGCCAATTTTTGACAATTTTAATGATGTAACCCCTTATCAAAAAATGAAAAAATCGAGCTTCATATGAAATAGTTTTTTCATCATAACTTTGCTTAAACTCAACCGATTTCAGTTCGGTTTGGTGTGTTCTTCTTGGTTTTTATAGGAGATCATTTCTGCATTCAAATCTCGATTTCCAATTTTTGGCCAATTTTTGACAATTTTAATGATGTAACCCCTTATCAAAAAATGAAAAAATCGAGCTTCATATGAAATAGTTTTTTCATCATAACTTTGCTTAAACTCAACCGATTTCAGTTCGGTTTGGTGTGTTCTTCTTGGTTTTTATAGGAGATCATTTCTGCATTCAAATCTCGATTTCCAATTTTTGGCCAATTTTTGACAATTTTAATGATGTAACCCCTTATCAAAAATGAAAAAATCGAGCTTCATATGAAATAGTTTTTTCATCATAACTTTGCTAAAACTCAACCGATTTCAGTTCGGTTTGGTGTGTTCTTCTTGGTTTTTATAGGAGATCATTTCTGCATTCAAATCTCGATTTCCAATTTTTGGCCAATTTTTGACAATTTTAATGATGTAACCCCTTATCAAAAAATGAAAAAATCGAGCTTCATATGAAATAGTTTTTTCATCATAACTTTGCTTAAACTCAACCGATTTCAGTTCGGTTTGGTGTGTTCTTCTTGGTTTTTATAGGAGATCATTTCTGCATTCAAATCTCGATTTCCAATTTTTGGCCAATTTTTTACAATTTTAATGATGTAACCCCTTATCAAAAAATGAAAAAATCGAGCTTCATATGAAATAGTTTTTTCATCATAACTTTGCTTAAACTCAACCGATTTCAGTTCGGTTTGGTGTGTTCTTCTTGGTTTTTATAGGAGATCATTTCTGCATTCAAATCTCAATTTCCAATTTTTGGCCAATTTTTGACAATTTTCAGTTCGGTTTGGTGTGTTCTTCTTGGTTTTTATAGGAGATCATTTCTGCATTCAAATCTCAATTTCCAATTTTTGGCCAATTTTTGACAATTTTAATGATGTAACCCCTTATCAAAAAATGAAAAAATCGAGCTTCATATGAAATAGTTTTTTCATCATAACTTTGCTTAAACTCAACCGATTTCAGTTCGGTTTGGTGTGTTCTTCTTGGTTTTTATAGGAGATCATTTCTGCATTCAAATCTCGATTTCCAATTTTTGACAATTTTTGACAATTTTAATGATGTAACCCCTTATCAAAAAATGAAAAAATCGAGCTTCATATGAAATAGTTTTTTCATCATAACTTTGCTTAAACTCAACCGATTTCAGTTCGGTTTGGTGTGTTCTTCTTGGTTTTTATAGGAGATCATTTCTGCATTCAAATCTCGATTTCCAATTTTTTGCCAATTTTTGACAATTTTAATGATGTAACCCCTTATCAAAAAATGAAAAAATCGAGCTTCATATGAAATAGTTTTTTCATCATAACTTTGCTTAAACTCAACCGATTTCAGTTTGGTTTGGTGTGTTCTTCTTGGTTTTTATAGGAGATCATTTCTGCATTCAAATCTCGATTTCCAATTTTTTGCCAATTTTTGACAATTTTAATGATGTAACCCCTTATCAAAAATGAAAAAATCGAGTATATAATGTTTTTCTATAAACTCAACCGATTTCAGTTCGGTTTGATGTGTTCTTCTTGGTTTTTATAGGAGATCATTTCTGCATTCAAATCTCGATTTCCAATTTTTGGCCAATTTTTGACAATTTTAATGATGTAACCCCTTATCAAAAAATGAAAAAATCGAGCTTCATATGAAATAGTTTTTTCATCATAACTTTGCTTAAACTCAACCGATTTCAGTTCGGTTTGGTGTGTTCTTCTTGGTTTTTATAGGAGATCATTTCTGCATTCAAATCTCGATTTCCAATTTTTGGCCAATTTTTGACAATTTTAATGATGTAACCCCTTATCAAAAAATGAAAAAATCGAGCTTCATATGAAATAGTTTTTTCATCATAACTTTGCTTAAACTCAACCGATTTCAGTTCGGTTTGGTGTGTTCTTCTTGGTTTTTATAGGAGATCATTTCTGCATTCAAATCTCGATTTCCAATTTTTGACAATTTTTGACAATTTTAATGATGTAACCCCTTATCAAAAAATGAAAAAATCGAGCTTCATATGAAATAGTTTTTTCATCATAACTTTGCTTAAACTCAACCGATTTCAGTTCGGTTTGGTGTGTTCTTCTTGGTTTTTATAGGAGATCATTTCTGCATTCAAATCTCGATTTCCAATTTTTGGCCAATTTTTGACAATTTTAATGATGTAACCCCTTATCAAAAAATGAAAAAATCGAGCTTCATATGAAATAGTTTTTTCATCATAACTTTGCTAAAACTCAACCGATTTCAGTTCGGTTTGGTGTGTTCTTCTTGGTTTTTATAGGAGATCATTTCTGCATTCAAATCTCAATTTCCAATTTTTGGCCAATTTTTGACAATTTTAATGATGTAACCCCTTATCAAAAATGAAAAAATCGAAATATAAACTCAACCGATTTCAGTTCGGTTTGATGTGTTCTTCTTGGTTTTTATAGGAGATCATTTCTGCATTCAAATCTCGATTTCCAATTTTTGGCCAATTTTTGACAATTTTAATGATGTAACCCCTTATCAAAAAATGAAAAAATCGAGCTTCATATGAAATAGTTTTTTCATCATAACTTTGCTTAAACTCAACCGATTTCAGTTCGGTTTGGTGTGTTCTTCTTGGTTTTTATAGGAGATCATTTCTGCATTCAAATCTCGATTTCCAATTTTTGACAATTTTAATGATGTAACCCCTTATCAAAAATGAAAAAATCGAGCTTCATATGAAATAGTTTTTTCACCATAACTTTGCTTAAACTCAACCGATTTCAGTTCGGTTTGGTGTGTTCTTCTTGGTTTTTATAGGAGATCATTTCTGCATTCAAATCTCGATTTCCAATTTTTGGCCAATTTTTGACAATTTTAATGATGTAACCCCTTATCAAAAAATGAAAAAATCGAGCTTCATATGAAATAGTTTTTTCATCACAACTTTGCTTAAACTCAACCGATTTCAGTTCGGTTTGGTGTGTTCTTCTTGGTTTTTATAGGAGATCATTTCTGCATTCAAATCTCGATTTCCAATTTTTTGCCAATTTTTGACAATTTTAATGATGTAACCCCTTATCAAAAAATGAAAAAATCGAGCTTCATATGAAATAGTTTTTTCATCATAACTTTGCTTAAACTCAACCGATTTCAGTTCGGTTTGGTGTGTTCTTCTTGGTTTTTATAGGAGATCATTTCTGCATTCAAATCTCGATTTCCAATTTTTGGCCAATTTTTGACAATTTTAATGATGTAACCCCTTATCAAAAAATGAAAAAATCGAGCTTCATATGAAATAGTTTTTTCATCACAACTTTGCTTAAACTCAACCGATTTCAGTTCGGTTTGGTGTGTTCTTCTTGGTTTTTATAGGAGATCATTTCTGCATTCAAATCTCGATTTCCAATTTTTGGCCAATTTTTGACAATTTTAATGATGTAACCCCTTATCAAAAAATGAAAAAATCGAGCTTCATATGAAATAGTTTTTTCATCATAACTTTGCTTAAACTCAACCGATTTCAGTTCGGTTTGGTGTGTTCTTCTTGGTTTTTATAGGAGATCATTTCTGCATTCAAATCTCGATTTCCAATTTTTGGCCAATTTTTGACAATTTTAATGATGTAACCCCTTATCAAAAATGAAAAAATCGAGTTAGTTTTTCAAAACTCAACCGATTTCAGTTCGGTTTGGTGTGTTCTTCTTGGTTTTTATAGGAGATCATTTCTGCATTCAAATCTCGATTTCCAATTTTTGGCCAATTTTTGACAATTTTAATGATGTAACCCCTTATCAAAAAATGAAAAAATCGAGCTTCATATGAAATAGTTTTTTCATCACAACTTTGCTTAAACTCAACCGATTTCAGTTCGGTTTGGTGTGTTCTTCTTGGTTTTTATAGGAGATCATTTCTGCATTCAAATCTCAATTTCCAATTTTTGGCCAATTTTTGACAATTTTAATGATGTAACCCCTTATCAAAAAATGAAAAAATCGAGCTTCATATGAAATAGTTTTTTCATCATAACTTTGCTTAAACTCAACCGATTTCAGTTCGGTTTGGTGTGTTCTTCTTGGTTTTTATAGGAGATCATTTCTGCATTCAAATCTCGATTTCCAATTTTTGGCCAATTTTTGACAATTTTAATGATGTAACAACCCTTATCAAAAATGAAAAAATCGAGCTTCATATGAAATAGTTTTTTCATCATAACTTTGCTTAAACTCAACCGATTTCAGTTCGGTTTGGTGTGTTCTTCTTGGTTTTTATAGGAGATCATTTCTGCATTCAAATCTCGATTTCCAATTTTTGGCCAATTTTTGACAATTTTAATGATGTAACCCCTTATCAAAAAATGAAAAAATCGAGCTTCATATGAAATAGTTTTTTCATCATAACTTTGCTTAAACTCAACCGATTTCAGTTCGGTTTGGTGTGTTCTTCTTGGTTTTTATAGGAGATCATTTCTGCATTCAAATCTCGATTTCCAATTTTTGGCCAATTTTTGACAATTTTAATGATGTAACCCCTTATCAAAAATGAAAAAATCGAGTTTAAAATATTTTTCTTTTTTAAACTCAACCGATTTCAGTTCGGTTTGGTGTGTTCTTTTTGGTTTTTATAGGAGATCATTTCTGCATTCAAATCTCGATTTCCAATTTTTTGCCAATTTTTGACAATTTTAATGATGTAACCCCTTATCAAAAAATGAAAAAATCGAGCTTCATATGAAATAGTTTTTTCATCACAACTTTGCTTAAACTCAACCGATTTCAGTTCGGTTTGGTGTGTTCTTCTTGGTTTTTATAGGAGATCATTTCTGCATTCAAATCTCGATTTCCAATTTTTGGCCAATTTTTGACAATTTTAATGATGTAACCCCTTATCAAAAAATGAAAAAATCGAGCTTCATATGAAATAGTTTTTTCATCATAACTTTGCTTAAACTCAACCGATTTCAGTTCGGTTTGGTGTGTTCTTCTTGGTTTTTATAGGAGATCATTTCTGCATTCAAATCTCGATTTCCAATTTTTGACAATTTTAATGATGTAACCCCTTATCAAAAATGAAAAAATCGAGCTTCATATGAAATAGTTTTTTCACCATAACTTTGCTTAAACTCAACCGATTTCAGTTCGGTTTGGTGTGTTCTTCTTGGTTTTTATAGGAGATCATTTCTGCATTCAAATCTCGATTTCCAATTTTTGGCCAATTTTTGACAATTTTAATGATGTAACCCCTTATCAAAAAATGAAAAAATCGAGCTTCATATGAAATAGTTTTTTCATCATAACTTTGCTTAAACTCAACCGATTTCAGTTTGGTTTGGTGTGTTCTTCTTGGTTTTTATAGGAGATCATTTCTGCATTCAAATCTCGATTTCCAATTTTTGGCCAATTTTTGACAATTTTAATGATGTAACTAACCCCTTATCAAAAATGAAAAAATCGAGCTTCATATGAAATAGTTTTTTCATCATAACTTTGCTTAAACTCAACCGATTTCAGTTCGGTTTGGTGTGTTCTTCTTGGTTTTTATAGGAGATCATTTCTGCATTCAAATCTCGATTTCCAATTTTTGGCCAATTTTTGACAATTTTAATGATGTAACCCCTTATCAAAAAATGAAAAAATCGAGCTTCATATGAAATAGTTTTTTCATCACAACTTTGCTTAAACTCAACCGATTTCAGTTCGGTTTGGTGTGTTCTTCTTGGTTTTTATAGGAGATCATTTCTGCATTCAAATCTCGATTTCCAATTTTTGGCCAATTTTTGACAATTTTAATGATGTAACCCCTTATCAAAAATGAAAAAATCGAAAACTCAACCGATTTCAGTTTGGTTTGGTGTGTTCTTCTTGGTTTTTATAGGAGATCATTTCTGCATTCAAATCTCAATTTCCAATTTTTGGCCAATTTTTGACAATTTTAATGATGTAACCCCTTATCAAAAAATGAAAAAATCGAGCTTCATATGAAATAGTTTTTTCATCACAACTTTGCTAAAACTCAACCGATTTCAGTTCGGTTTGGTGTGTTCTTCTTGGTTTTTATAGGAGATCATTTCTGCATTCAAATCTCAATTTCCAATTTTTTGCCAATTTTTGACAATTTTAATGATGTAACCCCTTATCAAAAAATGAAAAAATCGAGCTTCATATGAAATAGTTTTTTCATCATAACTTTGCTTAAACTCAACCGATTTCAGTTCGGTTTGGTGTGTTCTTCTTGGTTTTTATAGGAGATCATTTCTGCATTCAAATCTCAATTTCCAATTTTTGGCCAATTTTTGACAATTTTAATGATGTAACCCCTTATCAAAAATGAAAAAATCGAGCTTCATATGAAATAGTTTTTTCATCATAACTTTGCTTAAACTCAACCGATTTCAGTTCGGTTTGATGTGTTCTTCTTGGTTTTTATAGGAGATCATTTCTGCATTCAAATCTCGATTTCCAATTTTTGGCCAATTTTTGACAATTTTAATGATGTAACCCCTTATCAAAAAATGAAAAAATCGAGCTTCATATGAAATAGTTTTTTCATCATAACTTTGCTTAAACTCAACCGATTTCAGTTTGGTTTGGTGTGTTCTTCTTGGTTTTTATAGGAGATCATTTCTGCATTCAAATCTCGATTTCCAATTTTTGGCCAATTTTTGACAATTTTAATGATGTAACAACCCCTTATCAAAAATGAAAAAATCGAGCTTCATATGAAATAGTTTTTTCATCATAACTTTGCTAAAACTCAACCGATTTCAGTTCGGTTTGGTGTGTTCTTCTTGGTTTTTATAGGAGATCATTTCTGCATTCAAATCTCGATTTCCAATTTTTTGCCAATTTTTGACAATTTTAATGATGTAACCCCTTATCAAAAATGAAAAAATCGAGCTTCATATGAAATAGTTTTTTCACCATAACTTTGCTTAAACTCAACCGATTTCAGTTCGGTTTGGTGTGTTCTTCTTGGTTTTTATAGGAGATCATTTCTGCATTCAAATCTCAATTTCCAATTTTTGGCCAATTTTTGACAATTTTAATGATGTAACCCCTTATCAAAAAATGAAAAAATCGAGCTTCATATGAAATAGTTTTTTCATCATAACTTTGCTTAAACTCAACCGATTTCAGTTTGGTTTGATGTGTTCTTCTTGGTTTTTATAGGAGATCATTTCTGCATTCAAATCTCAATTTCCAATTTTTGGCCAATTTTTGACAATTTTAATGATGTAACCCCTTATCAAAAAATGAAAAAATCGAGCTTCATATGAAATAGTTTTTTCATCATAACTTTGCTAAAACTCAACCGATTTCAGTTTGGTTTGGTGTGTTCTTCTTGGTTTTTATAGGAGATCATTTCTGCATTCAAATCTCAATTTCCAATTTTTGGCCAATTTTTGACAATTTTAATGATGTAACCCCTTATCAAAAAATTAAAAAATCGAGCTTCATATGAAATAGTTTTTTCATCATAACTTTGCTAAAACTCAACCGATTTCAGTTTGGTTTGGTGTGTTCTTCTTGGTTTTTATAGGAGATCATTTCTGCATTCAAATCTCAATTTCCAATTTTTGGCCAATTTTTGACAATTTTAATGATGTAACCCCTTATCAAAAAATGAAAAAATCGAGCTTCATATGAAATAGTTTTTTCATCATAACTTTGCTAAAACTCAACCGATTTCAGTTTGGTTTGGTGTGTTCTTCTTGGTTTTTTAGGAGATCATTTCTGCATTCAAATCTCAATTTCCAATTTTTGGCCAATTTTTGAAAATCGAAAAAAATTTTGGATTTTAGATTTTCTCAATTTTACATTTAACTGAAGCTCCTTTAAGCCCCATTTGGTAAAATGTATGACATTCCTTGATAGGACCATTTTCAGCCAAGTTATGAGTCTTTGAGTAATGCGATTTCTTGACACTTCAAAAGTTTCCCTTTTTAAAAACATACGACGCGTAATTTTTTCTAAATAATACAATTTTAAGCATTTTAATATTATATTATGAAAACTACCAACTATTCACTCCCACTATAAGTGCCCCCCAAGTTATGCTAGTGATTTTCTTGACCAACTTTCGCACCAAATTTCTGCAATAATCTTTTTGGAGCGACCCAAAAAAAAGACCCTTAAATTCCCATAGCTTGGTACTAAATCCAGGAATATCGTTTGCCAAAAAAAACAAAACCTGAAATGGCGCCCGGCTTTTAATTTAAATAAATGCGGCTTGTTAATGTTGCTGCTGCTACTGCTGCCATTTTTATTGAAGCGACGGAGCCACGTTCATTTGTCAGCGGTTTGTCTGAGCATTTTTGGGTTTTCGGGTTTTATGTTTAATTGCAGACAAAATTTGCCATTTGCCATTTGCCAGTCGCTTCCAGGCAGTTCGTTTTAGTTTATGTTTATGTTGCCGCTCATTTTGTAATTTCCTAATTTCGTCGTTTCGTTATTTCCCCCCGAAGGCCAAACGAAATGTCGGCAAATGGCCAGAGGAAAGTTTCCCACCAGCAAGGGAGAGAGAGTCTCCTCTAAAAAATAACTCAAAATTAAACAATTTCTTTAATTAAATAGTTTTTAAAAAGCATCCCCTTAAAGCGATGCTACCTGGGCCAATCAATTTTCCGCTTTTCTAATTTCGCAGCTGTTGATCGCAGCTATACAAGGGGATGCCCGCCGGTCATCTATCATCTTTAAATAATCCGGCCATGACAATCGACTATTCCCGCCGAGTGTCAAGTAATGACTCTGCACATTGCCAGCCGAAAGCCAGATCTCCACACTTCTCTTGGCCAGGTTCACGTACGGCAGGCCAAGTGGCAAATTATGGGGCACACTTTCGGGGGGTTCATAAATTAGGGACTCCATTCACATGCACAGTGCAAGAAAATGAAGTCATCTAAATAAAATCAAATATTTATTAAATTCAACTAATTAAATACAAAGAAAACATTAACCTAAGGCTGAAAAGTGGTTGAGAAAACTAAGGGAGAGCAAGAGATTGTTATTTTTCTGCCAGTGCTCCCTGCCTTCGGGGGTGAATGCCTCCCAATATTGGGGCCAGGACTTGGCTGCTTTTTTGGTCAGTCATTAGCCGGGGCCAGGACATTCCCGACATACACACAATATATGCATATTTCGGGTCTATATATGGCATTCCTCACGCAAGCACAACCTGCGGCACGAACCCACAATCAAAAGGTGTTTCTAATTTATGAATCAACGCAATTAGCTTTAATAACCCCGCCCTGGGTCCGAATTAGCCGGACATATGTGGGCGTTGACTGGATATTCAGCAGTCGTCACTCGGCATTTGGCACTCATTCGCATTCATTTAGCTGAATCGGAATGACAAACGCTTTTGCGTTCAACAGATGGAGATGATTGTCATAAATTTCGAAGCCGAAAAAAGGACAGCAAAGGGGTGAGAATTGCGCCCATGAACAAAATAATGAAAACACAGAGACTGCATTTAATTAGAGTTTTGGCGTAGATAAAATTAACTTGCTCTTAGTTCAAGCCGAAAATCGACTTCAAAACATATGTAATAATTAAATTTCGAACTCATTCTGCCAGCTCTTTTCCCACAAAAACTTTTCATTAACCCGGAAGATACTGTATCTGCGTGGCCATTGTAATCGAAGCCGCAGCACTGCCAGTGCCACAGTGCCACAGTGCCACAGCCATGGCAACCATTGACAGACTCTCGACCGCAGCTGGATTTGTTTGATTTGAATTTGGTTTGATTAAGGGCGTCGAGGCGTTTTAATTAAAGCGCCGAGAGCCAGCCTTGCCAAGGCCCAAACACAAACAAACAAGCCAGGCAGCAACACAACACAAGCCGGAAAGTTTTGGCCAAGAAAAGGAAAAGTTACGAGCATGCCGGGCTTCGTTCGCGACAAGTTCGAGCTGATGGTAATGACTGTTACTGTGCCGTTGTTCTTGCTAACGCATTGCTGCCAGTAATTTGGCCAGAAACTTTGCCAAGCACAGTGGGTAAAGACAGAAATTGAATTCCACTTAGAAGAGTTCATCGGTTCTCTTAGTCTTAATTACGAGATTTTTAAATTCTCATATAAAAATATCGAAAAATGTACTAAAAAATGGTATTTTACTTTTATTCAGAAGCTTGTAAAAGACGAAGGAGTCATTTCCGACCCTATAAATCATATATATTCTTGATCAGCATCAACAGGCGAATCGATCAAGCCGTCTCCGGACGAAAAAAAATTTTTCAAAAATTTTCCATTTTTTCAAAAAAAGGAAAGGGGTTACATCATTAAAATTTGCAAAAATTGGCCAAAAATTGAATTTTTTTAGGTTTTCAACTGAGTATGCAGATTTATTAATCTAATAAAAACTAGCATAGAACAGCTTTCCGAATTAAAATTAATGCTTTTTTGGCTGAGTTATGCGATTTTTAAATCTTGATTTGTCGAAAAAATTCTCATATAAAAATATCGAAAAATGTAATAAAAAATGGTATTTTACTTTTATTCAGAAGCTTGTAAAAGATGAAGGAGTCATTTCCGACCCTATAAATCATATATATTCTTGATCAGCATCAACAGGCGAATCGATCAAGCCGTCTCCGGACGAAAAAAAAATTTTCAAAAATTTTCCATTTTTTCAAAAAAAGGAAAGGGGTTACATCATTAAAATTTGCAAAAATTGGCCAAAAATTGAATTTTTTTAGGTTTTCAACTGAGTATGCAGATTTATTAATCTAATAAAAACTAGCATAGAACAGCTTTCCGAATTAAAATTAATGCTTTTTTGGCTGAGTTATGCGATTTTTAAATCTTGATTTGTCGAAAAAATTCTCATATAAAAATATCGAAAAATGTAATAAAAAATGGTATTTTACTTTTATTCAAAAGCTTGTAAAAGATGAAGGAGTCATTTCCGACCCTATAAATCATATATATTCTTGATCAGCATCAACAGGCGAATCGATCAAGCCGTCTCCGGACGAAAAAAAAATTTTTCAAAAATTTTCCATTTTTTCAAAAAAAGGAAAGGGGTTACATCATTAAAATTTGCAAAAATTGGCCAAAAATTTAATTTTTTTAGGTTTTCAACTGAGTATGCAGATTTATTAATCTAATAAAAACTAGCATAGAACAGCTTTCCGAATTAAAATTAATGCTTTTTTGGCTGAGTTATGCGATTTTTAAATCTTGATTTGTCGAAAAAATTCTCATATAAAAATATCGAAAAATGTACTAAAAAATGGTATTTTACTTTTATTCAGAAGCTTGTAAAAGATGAAGGAGTCATTTCCGACCCTATAAATCATATATATTCTTGATCAGCATCAACAGGCGAATCGATCAAGCCGTCTCCGGACGAAAAAAAAATTTTCAAAAATTTTCCATTTTTTCAAAAAAAGGAAAGGGGTTACATCATTAAAATTTGCAAAAATTGGCCAAAAATTGAATTTTTTTAGGTTTTCAACTGAGTATGCAGATTTATTAATCTAATAAAAACTAGCATAGAACAGCTTTCCGAATTAAAATTAATGCTTTTTTGGCTGAGTTATGCGATTTTTAAATCTTGATTTGTCGAAAAAATTCTCATATAAAAATATCGAAAAATGTACTAAAAAATGGTATTTTACTTTTATTCAGAAGCTTGTAAAAGATGAAGGAGTCATTTGCGACCCTATAAATCATATATATTCTTGATCAGCATCAACAGGCGAATCGATCAAGCCGTCTCCGGACGAAAAAAAATTTTTCACAAATTTTCCATTTTTTCAAAAAAAGGAAAGGGGTTACATCATTAAAATTTTCAAAAATTGGCCAAAAATTGAATTTTTTTAGGTTTTCAACTGAGTATGCAGATTTATTAATCTAATAAAAACTAGCATAGAACAGCTTTCCGAATTAAAATTAATGCTTTTTTGGCTGAGTTATGCGATTTTTAAATCTTGATTTGTCGAAAAAATTCTCATATAAAAATATCGAAAAATGTAATAAAAAATGGTATTTTACTTTTATTCAAAAGCTTGTAAAAGATGAAGGAGTCATTTGCGACCCTATAAATCATATATATTCTTGATCAGCATCAACAGGCGAATCGATCAAGCCGTCTCCGGACGAAAAAAAATTTTTCACAAATTTTCCATTTTTTCAAAAAAAGGAAAGGGGTTACATCATTAAAATTTTCAAAAATTGGCCAAAAATTGAATTTTTTTAGGTTTTCAACTGAGTATGCAGATTTATTAATCTAATAAAAACTAGCATAGAACAGCTTTCCGAATTAAAATTAATGCTTTTTTGGCTGAGTTATGCGATTTTTAAATCTTGATTTGTCGAAAAAATTCTCATATAAAAATATCGAAAAATGTAATAAAAAATGGTATTTTACTTTTATTCAAAAGCTTGTAAAAGATGAAGGAGTCATTTGCGACCCTATAAATCATATATATTCTTGATCAGCATCAACAGGCGAATCGATCAAGCCGTCTCCGGACGAAAAAAAAATTTTCAAAAATTTTCAAAAATTTTCAATTTTTTCAAAAAAAGGAAAGGGGTTACATCATTAAAATTTGCAAAAATTGGCCAAAAATTGAATTTTTTTAGGTTTTCAACTGAGTATGCAGATTTATTAATCTAATAAAAACTAGCATAGAACAGCTTTCCGAATTAAAATTAATGCTTTTTTGGCTGAGTTATGCGATTTTTAAATCTTGATTTGTCGAAAAAATTCTCATATAAAAATATCGAAAAATGTACTAAAAAATGGTATTTTACTTTTATTCAGAAGCTTGTAAAAGATGAAGGAGTCATTTCCGACCCTATAAATCATATATATTCTTGATCAGCATCAACAGGCGAATCGATCAAGCCGTCTCCGGACGAAAAAAAAATTTTCAAAAATTTTCAAAAATTTTCAATTTTTTCAAAAAAAGGAAAGGGGTTACATCATTAAAATTTGCAAAAATTGGCCAAAAATTGAATTTTTTTAGGTTTTCAACTGAGTATGCAGATTTATTAATCTAATAAAAACTAGCATAGAACAGCTTTCCGAATTAAAATTAATGCTTTTTTGGCTGAGTTATGAGATTTTTAAATCTTGATTTGTCGAAAAAATACTCATATGAAAATATCGAAAAATGTACTAAAAAATGATATTTTACGTTTATTCAGAAGCTTGTAAAAGATGAAGGAGTCATTTCCGACCCTATAAATCATATATATTCTTGATCAGAATCAACAGGCGAATCGGTCAAGCCATCTCCGGACGAAAAAAAAATTTTCAAAAATTTTCCATTTTTTCAAAAAAAGGAAAGGGGTTACATTATTAAAATTTGCAAAAATTGGCAAAAAAATTAATTTTTTTAGGTTTTCAACTGAGTATGCAGATTTATTAATCTAATAAAAACTAGCATAGAACAGCTTTCCGAATTAAAATTAATGCTTTTTTGGCTGAGTTATGCGATTTTTAAATCTTGATTTGTCGAAAAAATTCTCATATAAAAATATCGAAAAATGTACTACAAAATGGTATTTTACTTTTATTCAGAAGCTTGTAAAAGATGAAGGAGTCATTTCCGACCCTATAAATCATATATATTCTTGATCAGCATCAACAGGCGAATCGATCAAGCCGTCTCCGGACGAAAAAAAATTTTTCAAAAATTTTCCATTTTTTCAAAAAAAGGAAAGGGGTTACATCATTAAAATTTGCAAAAATTGGCCAAAAATTTAATTTTTTTAGGTTTTCAACTGAGTATGCAGATTTATTAATCTAATAAAAACTAGCATAGAACAGCTTTCCGAATTAAAATTAATGCTTTTTTGGCTGAGTTATGCGATTTTTAAATCTTGATTTGTCGAAAAAATTCTCATATAAAAATATCGAAAAATGTACTAAAAAATGGTATTTTACTTTTATTCAGAAGCTTGTAAAAGATGAAGGAGTCATTTCCGACCCTATAAATCATATATATTCTTGATCAGCATCAACAGGCGAATCGATCAAGCCGTCTCCGGACGAAAAAAAATTTTTCAAAAATTTTCCATTTTTTCAAAAAAAGGAAAGGGGTTACATCATTAAAATTTGCAAAAATTGGCCAAAAATTGAATTTTTTTAGGTTTTCAACTGAGTATGCAGATTTATTAATCTAATAAAAACTAGCATAGAACAGCTTTCCGAATTAAAATTAATGCTTTTTTGGCTGAGTTATGCGATTTTTAAATCTTGATTTGTCGAAAAAATTCTCATATAAAAATATCGAAAAATGTACTAAAAAATGGTATTTTACTTTTATTCAGAAGCTTGTGAAAGATGAAGGAGTCATTTCCGACCCTATAAATCATATATATTCTTGATCAGCATCAACAGGCGAATCGATCAAGCCGTCTCCGGACGAAAAAAAAATTTTCAAAAATTTTCAAAAATTTTCAATTTTTTCAAAAAAAGGAAAGGGGTTACATCATTAAAATTTGCAAAAATTGGCCAAAAATTGAATTTTTTTAGGTTTTCAACTGAGTATGCAGATTTATTAATCTAATAAAAACTAGCATAGAACAGCTTTCCGAATTAAAATTAATGCTTTTTTGGCTGAGTTATGCGATTTTTAAATCTTGATTTGTCGAAAAAATTCTCATATAAAAATATCGAAAAATGTACTAAAAAATGGTATTTTACTTTTATTCAGAAGCTTGTAAAAGATGAAGGAGTCATTTCCGACCCTATAAATCATATATATTCTTGATCAGCATCAACAGGCGAATCGATCAAGCCGTCTCCGGACGAAAAAAAAATTTTCAAAAATTTTCCATTTTTTCAAAAAAAGGAAAGGGGTTACATCATTAAAATTTGCAAAAATTGATAAAAATTTTAATTTTTGTAAACTCTAAATTAAGTATGCAAATTTTTTAACCTAATGAAAACTAGCATAGAAATGCAATCCGAATTAAAATTAATGCTTTTTTGGCTGAGTTATGCGATTTTTAAATCTTGATTTGTCGACAAAAATGGCACATAAAAATATCGATAAATATCGATTAAAAAAATCGTATTTACAATAAGTCAGAAGCATTTATCGCAGTGGAGGAGGCATCTCCGACATTATCTTCATTTAATTTTCAACCAAGTACAACGCATTCCAGCCCACTGTCCCACGCTGCGTATGCGTAATGTGTGTAATTCAATCAACTTTCTGCTCGAAATGAAAACTAAAACCATATAAAGATATAAACATGTGTGGGACTGAATGTGTGTATATGCGCATACGTTTGCCAGGCAACTTGAATATGCAATTTGAGTCAATTTGGGCCTCCATCTATCAATTAATTAGTGCTCCGTGGAAAGTTGGCTCTTCGGCAGCCTTCGAGGAAAAGTGTATTCCAAATAATAATGAACTCGGCAATTGTAATTTGAGTTGTTATTACTTTGTCGTCGTCGCTGCCGCTGCCGCAGTCGCTGTTGTCCTTGCCGTTGTCTGGGCAATGCATGTAAAAAACAAACTGCTAAATTACAGTGGTCATTAGCGGGGATTTTCCTTTGGCAGGCCCCAAAAAGGACATTGAACACTTAATGATACCTGAAATCTAGCATGAAATAGAAACGCGGAATCGAGACAGGAGAGTGGAGCATCGACTGGCGAAAGTTGAACTCAAATTGAAGATATCCTTAAAATTCCTGGCCGCCTTAGAATTGTTTATGTCTCGAAATGTTAACTAATTATTGATTGATTAATATCCAAACATCAGCTGAGGCTCAATTTCTCCTTGTATTACATATATTTTTCCCAAAGAGGGAAAAGAATTTATTTCTCCTTGATTGCAGATTATTACAGAAATTATTTTAGAAAAAAAAAGAGAGCAAGCTGCATATTTTAGGACTTTTAAGCGGACCTGGCAGTGGTCGTCCTGCGAGTGGTAGTCCTGCGGGTGGTGGTCCTGCGGGTTCCAGTATGTGGCAGCTTCTGGCATTCCTCGGGCTTGTCGCCCAACTGGCGTTGACCGCAGCGCCGCTTATCCGTGCGTCGCCAGTCTGTGAAAGTGTTTAAAAAA
The DNA here is from genome assembly GCA_035046265.1 of Drosophila bunnanda. Taxonomy (NCBI): domain Eukaryota; kingdom Metazoa; phylum Arthropoda; class Insecta; order Diptera; family Drosophilidae; genus Drosophila; species Drosophila bunnanda. The sequence goes on along the minus strand of JAWNOB010000083.1, from coordinate 1,558,379 downwards.
GAACGTGAAGCAGATGGTTAAAATGAGCCAGAAGAGGGCGTAAAAATGGGCTTAAAAGGACCCTCTAGGACTGCCTCTAAAGGTGCGACAAACTCACTGTTTCTCGGCCTGCTGTGGCAGTTCTGGTTGCGCAGCTGGCAGTTGTTGGAGAGCACCTTGCACTGCTTCTTGTCCCGGCTCCTCACGCAGATGTGCTGTGCGGGCGGCGAGCGCTTGCAGACCACCGGGCGGCGAGGACACTGCTGGTAGCAGGGACGCCTGTTGGCCGCTCCCACGCCGCGCACATCCTTGCAGTCCAGGTCGCGGGTGTGCCGCACTCCGGCGGGCTGCTTGCGCCGGTTGGCCACGATCAGTTCGCAGATGTTGCTGAAGCGCTGGCAGTCGCCGGCCGGGGTTCGTCCGCAGACCCGCGGACTGTTGCGGGCGCAGACCGGCGGCAGGGGGCAGATCCTGGGCCCACGGGTTATGATCGAGCGCCTGGTGGTCGTTGGTCGCGGCGGGGTGGTGGCCGTCACCAGGACCAAGGCCACAAGAAGGGTGGAGAGGCCTAAAAGGGAACGCAGTTGTAGTTACCAAGGAAATCCCCAGCTATTATCCCAAAGGACACTTGAGTTGTGCATACCGAAAGTCAATTGGCAGAAGCGCATTTTTCTGGTTTTCTTGTGGTTCTTTGGAGTTGGAAGTTGAGGAAGCTTCTGATGATATTTTGGACCGCGAACATAACTATTTATACTACCAATCCCCGTGCTAGAACAATTACCTGGAAGCGAATGCAGATCAATTATGGGCTGGCACGCGCCCACAGCGACTTTTGTTGTGCTTCGAAGCCATTGACCTCCAGCCGGTGGATATGGCAGCTGCTTCTGCACAATTTAAGTATCTGAAACATGAAGTAATAAGTAAATATATTATTTATACTAAAAAACTGGTCATTGGTTTACTGGGAAAGCAGTTCCAGCAGGAACACAGTGCGTATGAGTGATTTTACCAACCTCTGGTAGGAGTAGTCTACAGAATACTTCTCTTAGATGTAGAATTATAATATCTTACTATATGCTTCAGCTACATATCATCAAGATCTGATACATCATTAAAGGCATTCATTCATTCATTCAATCAATCAATCCCATTCACTTGCGAACAGGTGTTGGCCTCAACGAACAAAATATGTGGAAAGTCTAGGAAATCTGGGCCATCCGCTAGGGAGCCACCTATAAATACACAACTCACCGCTCCAAATGGCATCAATCCACCACCGGTAGATAGTCGAGAAACATGTCCAAGCTCAGCCTGATCCTCCTGCTCGTCGCCGTCCTGGCCATCGCCTCCAGCCGTGCCGATGGCGACCGTCGTCCCTGCCCCGGCCGCTGCCACTCGCTGTCCTCCGGCGGCAAGAGCGTGTGCATCCGCAACAAGGCCACCAACACCTGCACCAAGCTGCGCGCCTGCCGCCTCCGGGAGAAGAACTGCCGCCGGCGGGACAGCGGACTGGAGCCGATCCGCGAGACCTGCGTGACCCGGTGCCGCAACATCCTGGGATCGAGCGGCGTGGGCCAGTGCGCGCCCCGCCTCCGCAGGGGCGTCCTCAATGCCGCCGGCAGCAAGAGGCTGCGCAACTGCCGCAGGCCCTGCCACGACAACAAGGTGGCCACCTGCTGGAGGAATCAGCAGAACGGCTGCATCCTGCAGACCCGCTGCCAGGCCGAGCAGAGGAACTGCGAGCGGCCGCACAACCAGTGGGTGGCGGCCAGCCGGTGGAGCTGCTCCGGGGCCACTGTTGGCGGCGGAGTGCGTCACTGCCGCAGGAGCATCAAGGACTAAGGACCAAGGAAACTAGGAAGCGTCCTAAGCACTAAGGAGAGAAGGACTCCTCCTGAAACTTAAGAAAATCGACCAGAAAACCCCAAGGAACGAATCTTCTTATATGTACACACTTTTTTTTTGTAACAAAACTACTATTTTCTATATCTTTTTCTATCCTTTTTCCAGAAATAAAGTTAATTTCATAAAAACTAAGGCATTCTAGTGTTCATTTGCTTATTTATAAATACTTTTTAGCTCTAGTTTAAAAGAGCTTTCGGTGGAAATGCAAATAGATACACATTTGTCCGGGCATTGCGGCTGTCAGAGCAGAATCCACCTGCATGCAGCCCCCTATTTGTTCCCCACATATACTTGGAAAATGTATTTTCCCGTACCAATTTCCCTTTCTTTTTTTTTGTAGTAGTTTGAAAGCAGTTTAAACTGACGCCAGCTCGGGTCGCAGTCACTTGTAAACACTTAAATGGAATTAGGTATTTGCCTCGGGCCATTATTTAATTTCACGCTCCGAGGGCTTAGCCCCTTATGTGGCCCCGTAATTCAGTTAAAGGTCCAGTTAGTTGTGCTAATGTTTTCTAATTGCATTATCCTGCGTGTCAGTGTGTGCGCCTGCCAGGACAGCATTTGCATTCGGGCACAAAGTGGCGGGTGTAATTTTCATATTTGCACTTCGCCGCCGCCGCCGCAGCCGCCATGCTAATAGAACGCCTGGGAGAACCGACAGCTGACGGCCCACGGGTTGGTTTCGGGGCCGGCATTGGGTGGCCAGGACGAAGGATTCCCAGTGTCCTTGTTTATGGACTCGCAGCAGCAGCAGTGCCAACAATTGCAGCGACAGCACAGCAGGCAACATCAGGTGACGGCGGCAACAAAGTAAACTCCCAGAGCAACTCTCGGCTTCGCCAGAAGTAAACTTGGAAAAATCACAGGACTTTACAAGGACGAAACAAAAAACTGGGTACAACCCTTTCCTAATATCTCCTGAGTCTGCAAGTTTTAGTTCTTTTCGGAACTTAATATACTTTTAAAATATAGTTTCGGTTACTCCTATAAAATGTTAAATATATACGTTATAAAATTCTTCTTTTTTAAGCTATATCTTCCCGTTAAAAACCTATATATTTCAGTGCATTTTGTGGGCGAAACGCACTGCACTGACACTGCCGGCAAAGGCATGTCCTTAAGCCTGGCTAAGAGGGGCGGTGCCCCCTTTCGACCTTTTTAGTCTCTCCCAGCGAGTGGGAGGGGCACAAAGCACAACTTCTCGTGTTTCACTTAGCGTAAGCCGTGGAAAAGCGAGGAAAAACTCTGGGTTCAGGGGTGAGCCGGGGGACCAGCCAGCTGCTGACATATTATGACGACTTTGGGGAAGGGTTAAAGGGGGAGAGGAGCAACACAGAGCAGAGCAAGGATAAAGCCAGTCAAGTGGCTGGCTCAGAGTCGGGTTTCCCCCCGTCAAACAATATGGATGATAGGTGCTATTAAATACAGATTTCCTAGCGTCTATTTACCCAAGGCACTTATTATTTCAACCCAGCTTTCAACTATAATTTAAACAATTAAACTTGCAAACAACCTGCAAACTCTGGCCAAACAGTGGCTAATCCTGTTGGCAAAATACCTCTTGTTGGGTTGCGAAAAAGCTGACATTTTCCCCGGCGCTGGTCGCTGGTCGCTGGTCGCGAATAATTGATTCGCGCTGCCCGGCAGCCACTCAATTAAAAGACTCTTTATTTTCCATTTTGCAGCGGAAAACTGAGCCGTGAACTCCGCTTAATCCTGTCACTTTCGATGGCAGGCGGGGTCGTCCTGTGGCAGGGTCTTACACACACGGATCACACTGTTAACCCTGTCGCCGGATCGCAACAATTTGCACAGGGACACGGGACAGGCCACAGGACGAAAAGAGATACAGGAAGGACCTAGGGCACAGGTCATACCCATGGGTAGGCTCTACACTGAACAAATATCAGTTTTCAGTAAGTTAACGATTTATTTTCCATGATTTTGCATAAGCTTAGTACTTGCTTTATTTTCCCAGGAGTTTCCCCTAAGTTTCCCTCATTTTTCAAGTGCACACACATAATTATAAACTGCTCCGTCCCAACGGAAATTGAGGCACTACAAAGCCGGCGCTAGGCTGTCCCGAAAATGAATAAAATAATGGTAGGCCGGTTATGGCCAGGACTCGCCGGGTCACCTCCGGGTCCCCGGGTCTCCCTGGGTCCCGGATAGTGCTCACAATTTAATTTCCTAGCCCAGCGCAGGCGGGACAAACAAACTGCAGGATGCTGGAAAACTACGTCCGCTGATTGCGCCACGGAAATGGAATTAGATGAGCACGAAACTGAGAGTGAAGCCGGCCCCTGGCTGATCCCGGGAAATGCCTCAGTTTCCACGGCCGCCTCGTAATGAGCTGCTGCTGATGAAAAGCTAGGCAGCCTGGCAACTTGTCGCCCGAATTTAATTGCCAGCCAAGATCATTAGGCTAATTATGAGGTTTTTTCCAATGACACCATGCAATCCCGCATGGAAATGAACTAAAAATTGTTATTTAAATACATAAATACAATTTGCAAATTACACACACAAATGACAATGCATCGAATTGAAATGTAATCAAATCGAAGAGCTCGCATTATTATTTTGACAGCCAGCAAAAAGCATTGATAGTTGCCTTAATTGGATTGGATTTATTGGCCGCCTGAAAAATGGACGGACGGAAGAAGAAGTAATAATAATCAACGCCGCAAATTGTATTTCGAAAACAAACAAAACTCATTTTCATATGCAAAGAGTGTCCCTTGCCCCCATTCGGAGCCCCCTTTTTAGGCGTGCGTGCATCTGCATATATTTAAAAAGTTTTTTACACAATTCTTTGTTTATTTACTTAGTTGTGCCCGTGTTTGTCTTCTCTGTTCCCGTTCGCAAAACAAAAGCATAGCCGGAGAGGCGTAAACAAAAGCATCAGGCGACCGAACGGGCGAAGTATGGCATTTTTGCATAATTTTTTAATTTACTCTTTTGGCTAAAAATAGCGTGTTAACAAAGGCCGCCGCCCTCTCCGTTCACGGCTTACGGCATACGGCCTGGGACTGTCTTGGAGCCTTCGGAATCGATGCCGGCAGGGAACAAGGAAGCGGGCATCGCTTTGTGGTCCCCCGAATTATCCCAGCTTTTCCTGCTTTTCCTCGAGCGGCGGGTAAGCAAGACAAATGGTCGGCACACGTCCTCTTGGCTGCATTTACAGCTGGCCGAGTGGGAAGTGCAGCGTGAGTCTTGGCCAGCAGAGAAAAAGGCTCGGGGGCGGGGCAGGATAACAGATGCGGGCTGCTCCTTAGTGCCAAGTCATAAATGTCAGGGGCCCAGACCCGAAAATACTCATGCGAGCGTACACTGAGAGAAATTTGTACGAGCTTGCTAGTAATTCCCTGTAGACCTTTAGTTATATAATAAACTATATATAAACTAATTGCCCGACAATAATAAATAATAAAACAATATTATAATGGAGCAATAAATGTGCCATAAATTGATGTTAATTTTAAAAATTGCAATATACCAATATTTATACCCTTTCAGGGTACTTTCAGTTTAGTCAGAAGCCTGTAACGCTATGTAGGAGTCATTTCCGACCCCATAAATCATATATATTCTTGATCAGCATCTACAGGCGAGTCGATTTAGCCGTATTCGGGAAAAATTAATTTTTTTCAATATTTTGAAAATTTTATAAGGGGTTACATCATTAAAATTTTCAAAAATTGATAAAAATCTCAATTTTTTTAATTTCTGAACTGAGTATGCAGATTTATAAAACCAATAAAAACTAGCATAGAACAGCATTCCGAAATAAAATTAATGCTTTTTTGGCTGAGTTATGCGATTTTTAAATCTTGTTTTTGTCGAAAAAATTCTCATATAAAAATATCGAAAAATGTACTAAAAAATGGTATTTTACTTTTATTCAGAAGCTTGTAAAAGATGAAGGAGTCATTTCCGACCCTATAAATCATATATATTCTTGATCAGCATCAATAGGCGAATCGATCAAGCCGTCTCCGGACGAAAAAAAAATTTTCAAAAATTTTCCATTTTTTCAAAAAAAGGAAAGGGGTTACATCATTAAAATTTGCAAAAATTGATAAAAATTTTAATTTTTTAAAATTCTAAATTAAGTATGCAAGTTTATTAACCTAATAAAAACTAGCATAGAAATGCAATCCGAATTGAAATTAATGCTTTTTTGGCCAAGTTATGGGTTTTTCAAGTTTTGATTTTGCGAAAAAATTGTCATATAAAAATCTTGATAAATATAAATCAATAAATTCCCATTCGTTCCTTGGGAACTGCAAGAATGTATAAACTTCGGCTTCCTATCTTGTTTTGATATGATATTGATTGCAATATTTTTATAGCTATAGCTCAATGAACTTTTTAATGTACTTCATTAAATATGAAATCAGATAAACCCTGTAAAACATATCATTATAAAATATATTTTATATATTTAATATATTTGTAATTCATTTAAAGACCTCTCCCCTGTTTTTCCCCGTGTCCTTATTCGACTGACAAATAACTCAAAATGTGATTGATGACGGCCCTGACACGCTGACACATATAAATGCCTGCAAATGGAGCACGAGACTCTGCCGCTGACGTGTCGCACACACACAGCACACAGCACACACGGCTTCGACATCCGTCCGGAGTCCTTCCGTATATGTGTACTTAAGGAGCCCGGATCCTTGGGGCCCCCTCCCCGCCCCGGGGCCGCAGAGCCTTTGTTTTTGCAATATAGGGAGTGCGTGATTTTTGTGGCCGCATCATTACTCAACGTTCTAAGTGCTCTGCCGCCCGGCAGGTCGTGGGAAGGGACCGGGCTTAACCTACGATTATTGCCATTCATTGCCGAGACTAAAGTATGTCAACAAACTTCCCCCTGGATTTTCCCCCACCACCACCCGTTCTCCGCCCACTTTTCCGCCTCCGCGAAATGGAAAAGACAACTCTGTCAGTTGGCGGCGCGGCGGCCAAATGAATGCAATTTGTAGTCCGAGAGCATTGGGCCCCTGTCCCGTGTCCCGTGTCTCGGGGCTTTCATTTACATTAAGTAATTACCTGGAAAACCCTGGGAAAATGTGGCGGGGGGAGGGTGGAGTGTGGGGCATGCGGAGGCAGCTAAATGTTTAGATTTCATTTTTGCCCTGTCCCCGCCGCAGGGCGCAGTCTCTGCGGAACGAGAGTTCGCAGACCAATCAAGCGGACCCGCACTTTAAGTGCTGCCATATTACAGATTCACCTGCAATTGCGGCAAACTTTAATGGAACAAATGCCTCAAGATGCTTGGGATACTGTACATATTAATTAGGATATTTGAAAAGAAACTAAAGGCAGGAAGCACTGGTAATTAATGCGAATTAATGCGAATTAATGCGAATTAATGCGAATTTCTACAAGATGTTCTCCGAAAAAATCTTAATGGTGAGAAATTCATATTAAAAGTAAAATCCCGAGAAACTTGAAGTGTTTTCTAATAACTATTGTACCTAAAATATTAATGTAATAGCTAAAATCTTAAAAATACTAATGAATATATTTTAAATAATTAATTTTCCCATACAAATCTCTCCCTAAATAGTACAAAAAAGTTTGCAATTCGTTTGTTAGTTAGTTTTTCTGAATGTTATTTATATTTTCGCTTAAAACTAATGCCTCGACAAGCACAGATATGTGAGTGGTGTCCATTAGGATCGGTTGACTTATGTCTTACCTCTGGATTAGGGAACACCCCCTGGACTCTACCAAACTCCCCCTCCAACCCACACTCCGACTCCCTTTCCCCATTTCAAGGGGCGGCTCATCTTCATTCAGCTCGAGTTGTCCCCGGGATCCGTTGGCCCAAAACTGTGTGTACAAATTGCTGGCAATTTTGAAACATGACCGTAACGCACACACACACACACACTGGCACACACACACTCGAACAGTACACTGGAAAAACCACCCCAGCAAGTTCATCCGTTACGTCCCCGGAGCAAAGGCAACACTTCAAAACTGATGACACTGTCAATTTAGATGGCCCAGTTGTCCATGTGTGTGTGTGTGTATGGGGGTGAGGGTGTGTTGTGTATGCCCCCCAACCCCCTTTTCGACCAGATGATGAACCTCTCACTATGAACCCAGCCACCCCCACCCTGACCCCCCAGCGACGGCTGTGATGCATTGCAATGACATTTTCATGCTTTATCTGCGGCTGGCCTCGCATAAATTGATGCAGAGCCAGGGGCGGGTTAAATAGAGTTTCTCAGGGGGTTTATAAGAAGAAAATACATTTCTATGTACAAAATTCTCATAACTAGGCCAAAATGGGTTTAATTTTGATTCGGAGAGTTTTCCTGTGTTAGATTTTATTAGCTTAATAAATCTGCATACTCAGTTGAAAACCTAAAAAAATTCAATTTTTGGCAAATTTTTGCAAATTTTAATGATGTAACCCCTTTCCTTTTTTTGAAAAAATGGAAAATTTTTGAAAATTTTGTTTTCGTCCGGAGACGGCTTGATCGATTCGCCTGTTGATGCTGATCTAGAATATATATGATTTATAGGGTCGGAAATGACTCCTTCATCTTTTACAAGCTTCTGAATAAAAGTAAAATACCATTTTTTAGTACATTTTTCGATATTTTTATATGAGAATTTTTTCAACAAATCAAGATTTAAAAATCGCATAACTCAGCCAAAAAAGCATTAATTTTAAATCGGAAAGCTGTTCTATGCTAGTTTTTATTAGATTAATAAATCTGCATACTCAGTTCACAAATTTAAAAAATTAACATTTTTATCAAATTTTGAAAATTTTAATGATGTAACCCCTTATCAAATTTTCAAAAAATGGCCAAATTTTTTTTTTCGCCAGAACTTGGCTTAAACGATTCGGCTGTCGATGCTGATCAAGAATATATATGGTTTATAGGGTCGGAAATGGCTACTTTACCTATAAAACCTTACAACATTTTCAAAAATTGGGTACAATATCATTTTTTATATTTTTTAAGATTTAATTATATATTAATTAATCTTTCATTTGCTTTTTGCCCTTAAAAATACCAAAAAACGAAGTATTCTAGACCTTAAGAACTATATTTATCGATACACTCAAACATTTCACATTATTTTCAAGGATTTTTCGCATTATCAGGAATATATTCGTGTTCATCATTTGTAGAGGCACACACAAGGAAATGAAATTATTAAGGGGCGACTTAACAACACCCCCCTTCTATGCTGCACGCCCCTGTGGCACTCCCCCCCTTTCCATCACCCTATTCTTGTTGTTGTTCGACATAAAAATGCAGTCAATTCTCTTGACAAATTTTACTTTTATTACACGCTTTGTTTATGTGAATTTGTGTACATGGCATTTGCACATCATCGATGTGCGAGCCAGGGGCACTCCCTCCCCCTCTCGGGGAACATTTTGAAATAAAAGTAAAAATACGATTGGCAAGGACATGCTGCTGCTGCTGCTGCTGGTTCTGCAGGATGTTTGCTTCCATCGGCGACATGGAAACTTTGCACATGACTTGGCAATGCTCTAAAGAAGCGCCTTTGTGTTGAGCTTCCGGGGAAATGTTTATGATAGGAACCCAGTTTAAAGTCAACAACTGCAGCAGAAATTATAGTCAATGAAACTTGTTTTCAAGTGAGGATTTTGGGGACTAACAAAGGACCTGCATTGGGAGTGTGAATCTACGACAAATCCAGGGTTATTCCCTCAGATAGGGAACCCCCTTAACAACCATATATCCATATATATCTGTATATATCCGTTGCGAATCGAATCGCATATGATGTTTTACAGGGATTGCCTTTACCACTCGCCCGTGTCTTTTCATGGCATACTTTTATGCGCTGCAGCAAATTGTTTTAGACGCGACGCCGTTTCATGTCCTTGCAAATCCCCAACCGAGAGTGTGTGGGTGTCCCCACACTCTCCCATGCGTGTGTGTGTGAATTAAATTCATTTTGCGAGCAACTGAAAAGCAATCGATTACGCGCCTTAGACGCAGTCGTCACCTGATTAGCATAATTTGATGTGCGAGAGAACGAGCGTCCTGGCAACGCCAGGACATTTCGACATTTCGGTATTTTCCAGCGTTTTCAATCTAGCAAGAAAATTGTTCGATTTTCGGGCGGGGGGGGAGGACAGAAAATATTTTTGAATCAGCGCCGCGGCGTTCCTCGCTTTTCATTTTCTTTGTCGCTTTCGTCGGCGACATGTCATCATCAGCGAACGCGACACGCGACAACTTCATTTTGTATTTTTCCCCCCCAAAAAAAAAAAGGAAAAGCCTGCCCCCAGCCCCTGCAACTACACCCACCGAGGGCCACTGACGTCGGCAAGTGACAGTTGAAAGGCTGCCGAGGAACAACTTTAAAAATTGGAAAGGTGAGCCAATGAACTCGAGGCAAACAATGGCATTTCGAGCTGTTAAAAAGGCGATTATTCAGGGGAAATATTTCGATGGAAGACATAAAGAGAGCCTCTGTATCGAGAAGCAGTTTATTTTGGTAATAAAAAGCGCAAATAAATGTGTTTCAAAAAGGGAAGGCAACTGCAGATAACAAATATGCAAGCTTTTTAAGAACTCACCACTTGAATTTTGTTTTTTAAATGGAAAATCATATCTTGAACATGACTCAAAACAATCAAAGTAAAGCCTGTGAATTTTAGTTTAGTTTGAATTAAAAGCCAGGCCACAAACAATGTTTATTTTGTATAAATTATATGCTTTTCCAAGCGAATCAATTGCAGTGGCCTGCAAGGCGAGAGTATTGAATTAAGGACATATATTTTGATAGGAGAAGCACACTCGCACAGTTCCACTCCAGTGAACGCCAGCTAATGGCCAGGGAATGCTTCTGGGGGGGGCAGAGTTGTCGGCGCTCAATTTAAATGTTGATTGATGAACAGGTGACGCCAGGACCTACCGGGGACACCCTGAATATTTTAGCTGAGCTCCACAGCATATGGGCGCTGTCGCCGGCGTTTTGTCAACACCGAAAAGTGGCAACGACCATCTCGGGAGGAATCGGGGGAGATAGCTCCGGGGGCAGGAGGCAGCAGGACTCGTGACCCTTTAAAACCCATTTAGGACATGCGAACGCCATTAAAGACGCTCAGGAAGTCGTCGGCGAGCAGGACCATTAAATTTGATATACGACAATAAGCGTGGATAATGCGTTGGAGGAAGCGCTCTGGCAGGACGCGCGGCCAGGACCATAAATTAATGGCAAGACAGACGCGAAGCCAAGCTGTCTAAGACTGGGACTGTGGCCCACAGTGAGGCGAAGTGCAGGTAAAGTGCATCCTTTCGAACGTCATGAATAAAAAGCTAAGTCATGGCGAAAGCCACTTGCCGTAAAAAATGAATCCCAAGTGTTAGATCTAAGGATATCCTTAAGGCATTCCTCCTCAGGCACTTAAAGCTTGATTTTCTGCCTGCAAATATTTCTGATAGACGCTCATCCCAGGTCGCCGGACAATTGAAACTTAAATTGCAGTGGCCTAATCCCGCCCAGACCAAGATATACCTTTGCCGTCTGAGTTTTCATTGGACCTTGAGCCGGGCAAAGCCGAGCGGTATCTGGCGGCCGGCCCAATAATAGAAATAGCCAAGGCTTAAGCCTTTAAGTTGCCAATTACAATGAAAATTGATTTTATTTCGCCGGCCTGGTACTTTTTCCCGGCTCCCCCCTTTATCCTGCCTGCTCGCAAATTCCTGCTTTCTCATCTCGGTGGATTTCCTTTTATTTGGGCATTGTTTTGGCTCAGTCTGGCGGCCAGTCCCCCCGCGCTCGGAGGGGGCTTTTATGAAAGACACAGCTGGGCAGTCGCCAGCCTTGGCTGGCTTTACTTTAGCCCCTCCATCCCGCCCCCTTCCCGGCTCTGGCTTCGGTTGTCTGCTGGCAAAGTGCCGAATGTACATAATGCCACTGGATTAGGGCTTAGTTTATCAGCGTTTCCACGGCCAATGTCAAGGTCAAGCTCATAAGCGCGTATGACAACAGCATTAGCCGTGTGTGTGGGTGTGCACTGCCCGAAGGATGCCCCCCATTTTGGGTGACTTTAATAATAAATTCAATGCTAACAAGAAAGTTTCCCTTCTTGGCAAGCCGAAGTTTGCATACTCTAGAAGTTTTCACAGAATAGAATCGGGAATCGATCATAACTAGGCCTAGATATTCGCATTCTTTGAATATATATCGATTGGGGGTTTTATATGACAATTATTTCAATAAATCTAAGCTTGAAAAACTCATAACTAAGCTTAAAATGCATTAATTTTAAGAATATATACGATTTATAGGGTCGGAAATGGCTCCTTCACTGCGTAAAACTCTTCTAAAATGTATAATAAGTAAAGTTTTAGCCTGAAGAATATGTTTAGAAAGTGTAAGGGAACTTCCTCTTGTATATCTTAAATTGAATTTTATAAAAGCAACCGTAACTTTTCTCTCAGTGCCTAGGGACATTGGAAATAAATTCAGCATTAGCTACACAAGTTTGGCAGCTGTTGAGCCACTTGGCCATCGCCTCGCTGCGGCTATTAACATACAATTATGCCGAACTGCCAATCAAATGCAGACAGGAGCGGAACGAATCCTCGTCCCGAATCCTCGTCCCCTGCCAAAGGATATGGCATCGTCGTCGTCCTTGGGCCATTTATCATGGTAATAGGCCAGAGAGCGCGTGCGAGAATCGCTGTTTTGATTTAACGGCCCCGTTTTGCCGCAATCAAAGTATCGCAGACACACGCACTCCCCCGGACACGGACAGTCGTCTGAGCCGGCAATAAAAAGTAAAGAACCCGTCGGGAAGGACACAAAAAAATGGGAAAGAACAGCAGGACTCGAGTGTCTTCATCGGAAAACCGAAAGCTGCATATGCTTCAAGGGTCAATTGTCAGGCAATTGGTACTTTTAGTTTAAATGAAATGCAGGCCAACTTTTAGTTCAAAGAGTGGAATTTAATTTAATTTAATTTAATTAATTAGTAGTAGCATACTAAACAATAAACAAACAAAGGCTAGGTAAGCAAGGCAACAAATTTATAAATAATTTAGACAAGAGTCAGGGAACACAACAAGTTGCAAGGAGAGTTTGTGTAGCTCTTTTAGGGAGTTACTTTTTTCCACATTAAATACATATATGTATATTATGTTAGCTTTAATAAGATACTTTCTTTGAGAAATAAATCAAATATTAGATAGAGTTTATAGCCTTTAACCATAAACCTTCAGGTATTACTCTTCTGTGGGTTAGCCTATAAAATGGTCTTAAAAAATACTTATATATAAGAAAAGCGTACTGTTAAACCTGGCAAAATGTATATAGTAATATTTAAACACTTCTTATTTAGAAGAAAAGAAAGTCCATTACAACTTCTAAATATATTAAGAATATTTTCAAAGCATCGAGATACTTTTCACCTGCTCCCCCATCTTAATTAACCATTCATTTCCCTCTTCCAAAGTCGGTTAAATAGATATAGATACATATGTGTGTCTCCCAGACAACGCATAGTTCGCTATTCCCCTGAAATCGGACTATTTGCCCCATGGACAAGTGGTGATAAAAGCCTTGCCACCCGCCTACGTGCCCCTCCAGTCTCTGGACTCTAGTCTCTGGCGCAGAGATCCGCAGAATAAAGTGCTAAGCAGTTTTTTATGATTATGACGAAAGGCTTTTTGTGGGTGCACGGCAAGGAGACGCAGGAGCGCGTGTCCTTCGAGCTTCTCCCCGCCTCCCTGGCTGTCTTAGACTGACTCTGAGTAGGTGCTAAGTGTATCTTGTATCTTTGGTTGTATCTAAAATACAGGTCGCAGCTACATTGTCTCAGGTTGCCAGCTGCATTTTATGGCCAACACAGGGATTGGCAACAAGGTAGCCAATGCCAAGAGTGCACCTTGGCATTACAATCTGTCAGCGAACAGTTGAGTGCGTTTTGTGCCAGAAATGCTGTGAAGGAGAGCTGATTTGCTTCACAAATTGATTTCTGGCAACTCGAGAAATACTCCTGAACTCTTGCAGATTTTTCCCTCCTTCTAATTTTGTAATATTTAATACTTATTGATATTTAAAGCTTTCAAGGAGCAGCTCATAACTACCTCGTTTCTTATAACTACTTTCTCGAATGTGGGGGGAAATCTCTCCGTTTTCGCGCTCTATTAGCGACAATTTTCCCAGCATTCTCCACATTTTCCGGACTGTGTGTGTGTGTGTGTGTCCTGGCAAATTGAAAACTCTTAATGTAATTTGTGATTTGATCACGACAGCACATCGTTAGTCAGTGGGCGGAAGCTGCAAGTTGGCATAACTGATAATTTGATTATTATATGCAGCGGAATGTGCACACACCCCCTTTGCTGTGTGTGTGTGAGGGGTGTGTGTGGGTCCAATCATCGGCTTAGATTTCCATTTTTGCTGCTGCTGCTGCCTGGACTGCCATAGATATCCTGCGGGTCGAAGGAGAATCTGTTGGGCTGTCGTAATTTCATAAATTGCGTAATTGCATTGCCTGCAGGATAACAAGTCGCAGGATGCACTGTGCATTGAGAAAAATAATACTGACCCTGAGAAGATATATACATACAACTTGGAAAAATAAAAGGAGATGAATCAAGCATTATTCATAAATATTTAAGGAAGTTCTTAAACTTTTTTCTCCTCATAATCCGAATCCCTGCTTTATTTCTCTGCCTGCAGGTAACTCGATGATCCTTCACATATGTACTTGCCGCCTCTTGTTGCATTCTCACAAGGCATTTTCTCCTTGCATTTTCTTTCGATTTCCGTCCTTATCTTCCTGCTGGAAAACGACAGCCACGCGAAATCAAATCAATCGAATGACTCTGATGAAGTGCCTTTGGCTGTGTTGCATTCGCATTTGCAGTCGCAGTTGCACTCGCATTCGATTACCGTCAGTTCGGCTTTTGGGAAAGCGGCCAAAACCCACACCCAATGCGGCCAAACAATTTTCCCAACGGATCACACCTGGCGCTGGGAAATCGGAATGGAAACTCACGTACGCGATTATCATTACAAATGGCTGGTCATGGCCCTGCGGAGCGCGCTCTCCATAACGTTGACTCATCAGAAAACTATCCAAATTCAGCGGGGGTGACGCCAGGGGGGAGTGAAAATGAAATTCATAAATTTTTAAATTCGAATTTCCACGAAGGCGACAAAAAGCAGAGCGAAATTTATCGCGATTGCCATTAAATCAGGGGAGAGATGGCATCTTGAATTTATTTATTAGCTTATCTCGCTTGTAAAATCTAGTTTTATATATTTAAACAATATTTTTAGGATTTATTCTTTGGTTTAATTTATGGCAAAGATAAAGCAGCTGCTTGAGGGAAACACAGTAAATAAATCAACAAAGTTTAAAGTGACTTGCAATGTTTGTTTTAGGTTTAAATTCAGGCTAATTATATTTTCCAAGGTTATTTTTGCCGCCTTCCAGTTCTCCTACATAACTAATGAAAAAACGGTTAGTTTTTCCTTTGAAATAATTATAATTTCCCAAGTAAAACAAAACTTCTGAGAAACTCAGGAAAGCAGGATCGGAGTTACCCAGAACTGGCTTCCAATTAGACTCCTTGAAACAGGGACATCTCTCGCAGATGGGACACAAGCTCATATAGTGGAGAATGGATGCTGCATCCCGTATGCAGACGGGCACTTTCCCGAGTTTTCCCTTTGACTACGTGCCACACCAACACACAGGGACTGAGAATCGAATTTTCACCGGCACATTGACTGCGGTGGCTTTTCTTAGCCACTGCCTTGGCACTGACTCCGGCACGCTTTCGTTTCAAATTGAAAAAAAGGAAAGGAAAGCACACACACTTTCTGTGGGGGAAAACAATGGGGCTGCCCGGGGTTTTCCCTTCCGCCACTGACACAAGTGCCGAGCACGGCCAGGTGCAGTGGAAAATTGGCAGCGGGAAGCGGAAAATCGAGGTCCTCGGACGCGAGTTTATCGCTCAGCCAGCCGCAAAATAAATTGATCAAAAATCACGCCAAGAAAAATTGCTTAAAAGCAAAGAAAATGCGCCAACGCAGGCGAATTTCCCCCCCAACCCCAGAAGATGCCGCGGAAAAAACCTGAAGAGCAGTGGGAAAATCCAAGGGTAGAGGGGTGTGTGGCCTGGGCCAATAAAATGCCAATTAAATTGATTTGAAATTCAACATTTTTTAGATTGATTGAGGAGCCAGGACCGAGGCCAGACAGGGGTGGCCAGGCCGGGCTGGGACAGGCCATTAATGAGCTCGACACACTCGAGAGAGGCTGCGGCGGAGAGTGTATTCCGATTGATTGATTGACGGATTGATTGCCCGGCCAGTGTACCGGTAAGGGGAAGGGGGAGAGCAATTCATTAGCATAAATTACCCGCAGAAACCGATGCTGCACCGAATGCTCTTTGATTACGCATTTTCCGGGGTTTTCTTTAAACGGAATTATTGGCTGTTTATAGCACATAGAGCAAGCTTCAGTTCTGTCAATAATTGCCATAAGGATCCATCTTGCAACTCGGCAAAGACACACACGTCGCGGAAACAAAGTTGGCAATGAGCTTACTGCAAACACAAGTGATGCTGAATGATTCCGGCAAAAGGAGAGGCTCCTTGTTAGGAGCATCAGGCATCCTGTTAGTCTGCTTCTACGCTATCCTGTTGCACTTGGGCCACTTGATTGATGGCGCCGGCACTCGAGTGCACACGATAATCATTTGTAAGGCTCCTGCTCGTCCTGCTCGTTCGCCAGGACTCTGGGTGCTTGGCCGTCTGATTCAGCCACCGCCCGCGGCAGATGGCGTCGCATCCTGGGGAAAAGGACATCGCAGGACAGGCCAAAGGCCGCAGGCAGCCAGAGACGAATATCAGATTCAGATTCAAATTCAACTTCACTTGGCAGATACGCCGAGGTCGTTGGAATTATGGGCGGCATCCTGCGGGGGAGTGGTATCCTTCGGTTTTCGCTCCCGTCGTGTCAGCTGCAGGAGTCTAAGATGCACTCAGAGAAAGCTCCAGCCACAAGTCTGCTATAATTAACTCTCACAGGAAGATGCTTAAAATATAATCTTAGAAAGCCTTAGTTAATTGTAAAATATATTTCTTAACTTTCCTATTTTCCGATTGTATCTCAGAGATACGTTTTTATTCCGAGTGCATTGCAAGAAATTTGCATTCAAATCGAGCCCCGGCAAGTGCGTGTATCTGACAGATTCCCAGCTGGCTGACAAGTATTTTGCACACTTCTTTGTCGCTCCGCCTCGTCCCCCCTCGGGCGGGATGAGAAATGAGACTTTCCCAGATGCTCGCCCTGACTGCCCGACTTTCCCGAGACTTTCCCGAGACTTTCCTCGGAGTGTGCGATTAATTATCTGCGTGCTCCTCAAGCGGTTACTCCAACTTCCGACTAATTGGCCAAGTCAGAAGCAAGTTTGTCATCATTTAGGAGGGGAATCTCGGGGAATCTCAGCGGAGAACAGCCCGGAACATCAACATATGGCCGTGTTCCGGGCTTTTAAATCTCTGAATTTGCTGAGAGCTATCTTTAATTTTATTTATTTGTAAGTGTTAACCTTTTTCTTTTTTAATTATAATAAAAAAGAGTGTAATGAAACTGTATGTTTCTGATTTTGGTGCCCTAAAAAATCAATTTGAACTTTTAATTTCATTCTTTACAATATTAAAACGCCTTGAGCAATGCCAGTCCTTTGGAGGCTCCTTTAGGCCTCTCCCCTATTATCCTGGACAAACCTAATAAAAACTCGCTGATGCTGCAGCTGTCAATTACAGCGGCTGCTTTTCTAATTAGATGCACAAAACACACACACACAATTTCACAACCAGGGGAAAAGCGGGGAAAACATGGCACAAACTCAGTCATGTGCATGAGCTCTAGGCACTACATCGGAAGCGATGAGGTCTTAGAATCCATAGCAATCGTCTATACATATATCTTAGCTACTTTTAGTTATGGAAAATATATATAAAATATGTTTTATAATTTAAAAAATAATTGATAATAAAGTACATGAACTTATTATACTGTAACCTCCCAAGATAGTATTAGTTTTGTGAACTTTGCTATCATCATTAATAAATGAAGAAATACATGAAATATTTTACATATCCCCCGAATTCATAATATATATGGTCAATTTAATGATTATTTTTTTAACAAATCACTGTTTTAAAAATCTCATAACTAAGCCAAATAATGATTAATTTCAATTCGGAAAGCTTTCCTGAGCTAGTTTTTATTAGCTTAACACATCTGCATACTTAATTAAAATTTTTAAGAAATTTGAAATTTTATCAATTTTTGAAAATTTTAATGATGTAACCCCTTTCCTTTTTTTGAAAAAATGGAAAATTTTTGAAAAATTTTTTTTCGTCCGGAGACGGCTAGATCGATTCGCCTGTTGATGCTGATCAAGAATATATATATATTTATAGGGTCGGAAATGACTCCTTCATCTTTTACAAGCTTCTGAATAAAAGTAAAATACCATTTTTTAGTACATTTTTCGATATTTTTATATGAGAATTTTTTCGACAAAAACAAGATTTAAAAATCGCATAACTCATCCAAAAAAGCATTAATTTCAATTCGGTAAGCAGTTCTATGCTAGTTCAGAAATTAAAAAAATTGAGATTTTTATCAGTTTTTGAAAATTTGAATGATGTAATGATCAAATTTTCCAAAAATGGTCAAATTTTTTTTTTCGCCAGAAATTGGCTTAAACAATTCGGCTGTCGATGCTGATCAAGAATATATATGGTTTATAGGGTCGGAAATGACAACTTTACTTATAAACCTTACAAAATTTTCAAAAATTTGCTCAAAATTACTGTCTTCATTTGTTAAAGATTTTTTAATTTTAATTGTAATCAGAAGCTTGTAACGAACCCATTACCTTTTCTATACAAATTTTATAAAGAGAAATCCCAACTAATGGCTTTAAAGAAACATTGTTTATCTTTGGTTTCTTTTGTGCAATTTAAAGCAAATCGGTAGCTCCGTTTGCAATGTTAATTAGCCTCAGTCAACATTCCGTTGTGGAAAAATCCATACGTAATCAACAACAAATTATTTGCTAGCATTTCCCCCGAGTACAAAAACCGCTCATCGCGGCACACGAGTGAGTTTTCTTTGGCTTTTCCTCGCCCCGCCTGGAGACGCCTCGATTGCGTTGCGATTCGATTCGCTGTTTATCGATGAGGTCAAATCTCGTGGCAATATGAGAATATTTATTTTTAGAAATCGCGTAAACAGTGCCTCCGACTGATTATTACCCGGAGACGGAGCCGGAGCCGGAGCCTGCAGCAGTGCCGCACTTCATTGTCCGGTTTTATCGAGCAGATTTCCCGAGTGCCATGGAAGGTCTAGGGCCAGTCTCGGCTCCAGCTGCGGATTACCTTTTACACTCGTCATTTCCGGTGCTGCCGCTGCCGCTGCGCCTTGTGCCCATTTCCGGCGCATGGAAAATCTCTATCGCCGCCGCCGCCAGCCTCGGAATCTTGCACTCTATGCCGCACGGCATCCGTATCTGTATCAGTATCTGTATCTGTATCTGTTTCTATGAATCTGCAGCTGGATCTCAGTGCCAGCGGGGGGTGGGGCGATTGTGTAAGTGACCTTGGTTCTGGGGATGGGGGATCCACCCAATGCTCCATTCAGCAAATGAACCATCTTGCCTGAATATGAGTCAATTAATATAACTCAATTTGACGTCGTGTCGGAATGTTTTGTCTTTTGCTCTACACGAACAAAGGGGTAGCAGCGGCTTTATAGGGGATTTATCTATAACATATATTATCTTTAACTATATAAGTTGTAGATATTTGTTTGTATATATAAAATAATGTCCCCTTTACTAGAAACTTTTCTTAAAAAATTCATCATCTCTTATTTAATAAAGAACTTCAATATTATCAAATAATTATAATAATATGGAATAGTTCTTTATAAAATCATAACTCTTAAAGATTTGGAATTGGAATATAACATATCATGGAATACTATACATTTATAAACCAACCAATATCTGGTTTTATTATCATATAAAGAAAATAATCCATAAAAAAATATTATTCCTTGACTCTTCTTAAATAATTCTAAGGCTATACTTTCGAAGTATAATTTTTAAAAGAATCTGTAAAATTCATAGTATTTTAATAAATTTATTAAATTGAAGAATCCCAAACTGTCCCAAATTTACTAGATATTTTTTTAAATACTTTGGCTTTTCCGGAAGATTACAATGTTAGCTTTTTGAAACTTCTGAGGAAGGGTATTCACAGTTCACCTTGTGCCGCCACAAAATCACAAATTGTTTGCGTCTATTTGTGAGTTGGTTTGTTTGGCCTGACGTGCGATGTGCGATGTGAATCACTCTGAAATTGCATTTGATTTGGAGGCTCGCATTTGCATTTCGGATTCAAATTCAGATTCGGCTTCAGATTCGGGTTCAGTTTCGCTTTCAGTTGCGGCTTTGGGCGGCGATTTATGTGCTTACGTACTCACCGAATTAGCCCGTCGCGATAACAATGGAGATAATGGCAGTGATAACAGTTCGGCCTGCAGTGGACTAGATTTATCAGTTGGAGCTGGGACTGGAGAAGAGTGCAACTCAATAATGCCAGCGTTGTGGAACATTACCGCGGAGATGGAACCATAAAGGCACCGTGGTAAGAGACCCCCGAGAAAGCGGGAAATTCCTGTTTTTCTCACACTTTCCCACCTGCCCTAATAGATGTGTATTACGGCTCCGAGGGCCTTGTGAGTCACATTGCATGTTCCAACCCCCAACGACGAGAATTAGGAAAAGGCAACGGGGAGGAGTTACACTCGCCCCAACACGAGCCACATTCAAATTAACTTAATTAAGGCGACAGACAGGTGAGCTGATGGGGAAAAACTCGTTGGCAGCTTGTAAAATTACAAAGAAGTGAGGGAAAAAGGTCTATAAAGGTATAAACGAAGTATGCTTTTGAAAGCACATCAAAATATAATAAATTATGTTAATAACCTTAAGTTTTTTATACCCAAAGCATATATGGGATGCAAGTAAACAAAGCTAACTTACAGAATATAATAATAATAGTAGAAGTATCTTAGTTCACAAGTCAAAAGTGAACAAATCTGATAACAAATGACCCATCGCTGGCCCCAATTTTGTGGCTGGCGTAATTTTCCCCACTATTTCCATCCACATGTGGCCCCACTGTGCCACATGTTGTGGGGCTCTCACGCTCTCGCTCTCTCTCTCTCTCCGGCTCTCTGCCGCGCTCTCTTTCAAGGGGGGCACAGTGGGGCAATGCAGCCACAAAAGTGGAGAATAATTTATCTACTCAACTTTAAGGGTTTTTTTTTATAATTTTTAAATAATATTTGATTATAGAACAATATGTTTTGTTTAATGTTATAGGGAACTTTATAGGAAACATTAAAAACATATTGCTCTACAATAGTTTTGTGAACTTTGTGAACATATCCCCAAAAGATATATATATTCTCATGTTAATGATCATTTTTTAGACAAATTAAAGTTTTAAAATTATCATAACCAAGCCAAAACAGCACTAATTTCAATTTGGAAAACTTTGTCTGGGTTGGTTTTTAATAGATTAAAAATTCTGCAACTAGGTTTAATATTAAATAAAAAAAAAATAAAATAAATTTTTCTAATTTTTCGAATTTTTGAAAATTTTAACGATGTAATCCTTTTTAAAATTTCCAAAAAATGGTTACAATTTTTGTAGTGCCAGAACTTGGCTAGAACGCTTCAGCAGTCGATGCTGATCAGGAATATATATGGTTTATAGAGTCGGAAATAGCTTCTTTACTAATAATGCCTTATGGAAGGCTCAAAAATTGTACTAATTAATAATTACCCCTTAATGAATACCCCTTAATAAACACCTTCATCAAGAAGTAAGCTGTTTTTTTTAGCTTACTTGAACCGCATTCTAAACTAAAATAATTGCCCCTTTGAAATGAGTTCCCGCCCACTGTGCGGCGATTGTTGTTGCTGCTGGCCCGGCGGCGATGATGGCAGCGTTCTGAGTGCGCTCGCTTCCAGTTTTTTGCCTCAGTGTCGTTCTGAGACTGCTGGCGAGCGCTGTGAGATTGGTCAGCGGCTGCCCGTTTTTCACTTTTCACCTATTCTCGGCCCGAACCCAAACAGCTGACGCCTGGCCGCCGCACCTGTGGAGCGGCGCACAGAGGAGACCCACAGAGGAGACCCACAGAACAGCCCCGCCCGGAAGGATGTCGGGCAGCCAGGACCTGGACCGCAAGTACCTGCGCAGCATGCCGGGCCTCTGCAAGCTGGCCTGCCTGGTGAGTGAGAGCTGATGACTTACTCTTGCTGCCCTGCATTTTCACATGCTTTTCCATTCCCGATTTCCCGGCCACAGCTGTGCAGCTTCGTGGGAGTCCTGTGCATCGTCTGCGGGCCGGTGCGCGTGAGCAACTTCCGCGGCAGCTTCTACCTGGCGGTGGCCTGCATCGGATTCGTGGCCACCGGCGGCCTGCTCCTGGCCCGGCTGCTCCGCCTCTGGCAGCGCCAGTTCTGCCGCTGCGACCCGACGCTCTGGTCGCTGGCGGTGCACTCCTCGCTGGCCCTGGCCTACTACGTGGCCTCCGGCCTCGTCCTGTCCCTGGACATTGGCGCCTACACGGCGGCGGCGGTGAGTCAAGGGTCCCAGCCTGGGGAATGGGTTCCGTGTCCCTCAGCTCAGGCCTTGGGCATTCCACGTAGTGGGGATTTATGGATAGAACTATGTAATCAATTGCTTAGGAGAAGCCTCAATGTTTAGTGTGAGTTTGGTAGTTGTTTTCTGGGAAACCTACACTTGAGATAGCTTATTTTGCATAAGGTTTACTCTGGAATATGTTCAGGAACTATTGAATTATTATTCCATAATAGTTTTAGTTGAAGAAAACCTGTCATATCTTGGACTTTCCTTCACTCTCTTCTGTTTAAGTAATTGATTATTGAAGTACTCAATCAATAACAGATAAATGATAATGATTTAATATCAAATTATTGTAATTTAAATACCTGTAACAAATGCTGAAATATTTGTTACTCTCTCTTAAAGCATTGCACAATCGGTTTATCTCAACAAATATTATTTATAAATATTATATTATTTATAAATAACAAATCAAGCAGCTGACACACTAAACTCTAAACAGAAGCGACATTTATTATTAATAAAACACATTCCCGCCTATATTTGGCACCTGAAAAGTTACCAAATTGAACAAATATCACACATTAAATGTGCCAAAAAAGGAGCTAAGATATTAAGTGGCATTCAACCTACATTTATGGATATTTGTTCAGATAAATATTTAGCAAATATTGTTAAATTTCGCCTCAGAATAGGAATTTGAAGCTTGTAAAGTGTGGATTTGGTCAAGACCTGATTCAGCCCCTCCTGTGAGGGGAATTCTTGGTAATTCTCCTCGCTCTGTGCATCTCAAATTTCCTCTAATTCTTATTAAACCTTCTCCAAACTTTCAGTTCTTTGGACTGACTGCGTTCAGCATCAACGGCCTGGAGGCATATGGAAACTACAGACGCAGTCGCCAGCGGGAAGTGGCCACCCAGACGATATAGAGTTGGATTTGGGATCCAGATTTAACGCCAGACTCGGGGCCAGAAGCAAAACTACGTCAAGCTAGAGAGCGAGTATCTGCGAGAGCGAGTATCTGCGAGAGCGAGTATCTGCGTATCTGCGTATCCGAGAGTTCAACTAACTGGGAGAGGAAGAGGGAGAGTGTGTGCTGTGCGTGAATATCAAAGTCTGAATATGCGAAAATGCGAAAATGTGGAAAAGCCTTTGTCGCTGGACAGTTATGGGATGTGTTATCTAATAGTCGCTAGATATAGGTCAAGAAGTGAGGCCGATCCGCGAAGAGAGCCCGGAGAGCCCGGAGAGCTCGGAGAGCAAATGCCAAAGAGACAGTCCCCATTGTGTGTGTGCGGCCTTCTCCGCCTCCCCCCACCCTGCCTCCCCCCTCTCCCTCCACCCCGATAACTGGTTAACAAAGCGTGAATACACACACAAAAACATGGTATATATATATCTTTTTTACTTTGGTTAAGTAACTTTGTAGCCACAACTATTGGCGTGTCACAAGAAAATCGCATATACTCTCTATCTCTGACGGTTATTTTAGTCTGTAACTATCTTAGTCAGTGCTGATTTGTTAAGTTTACAAATAAAAAAACCCAAGCTACTTTTGTATATTTCGAAATAAACAGAAAGTATATAAAAAAAATTCCAGAGGCACAAATATTTGTTGAAGCTCAATTACTCCGTGGAAATACCCTTACCCCCTGTGCTTTGTTTAAATTAAAATATTGATAGTTTTGCTGCTTAAAAGCAGCTTACTGCCTTTGTTTATTATCCTCGTCAAACAATTTGGCCTAAGCCCGGGGCGATAGTTGCACACACACACAGTTTTTGGCAAACCCTTCCGGCTCGCCCACCTGCCACACCTGTGTGTGCCGCCTCATCCGCCTTGAAATTGAGAGCAAAAGGGGCGTCCCGGGGAGCGCTGTGCTCCGGCGTGTTTGTGTTATTGTTTTGGTCTGTAAGCCGCTGCCATTGTTGGCTTTTCAAATCTTTCCACCCACAAAGGGAACACCCACCTGGGGGCTCTTCTCTCACCTCGAACTCGCCCTCGACCTCGACCTCGAGTCGGCCTTTTGTTGCTATTTCGTTGGGGCGCCTCATTATTATTACTTTTGTTGCCAGTTTTGATGAAGTTTTCGCCCCGATTCGTGTCTATTTCGGGCACGATTTATTCATACTTTGTTGTGTGTGTTTTAAGCAAATTTTCAGCTTTTCCGACAAGTACGTTTGGCGGCGTAATGAGGGAAGCATTCATATATTCATGCAAAAAGAGCATCGAATAAATATTCCACATATTTCACACAGGTGAAAAATGATTTAAAATTATATACTCTAACTATTTCCCATTTCTATAAATAAAATACATTGCCAACTGACTTTGACGCAAGTATTGACAAGACTTTGGTCCTGGAAAAGCAATTACTTCAACAAACTTGCGGAGAGCGGTACTTGTTACATTATTATTATTATTTTTCCTCGTCCCCTCTGCTAAATGGTCGTTGGCACTTGCCCATACATAATGTGCCATAATTTGGCCCCCTTTGCCCGCCGTCCTTGGCCATGCAGGTCACGTAAAGTGAAATTAATTAGTCTTGTTTGCCAGTTAGTCGTCCTCGTCGTCCTCGTCGTCGCCTTCGATCCTTGAGTGATTGAAATGCAATCGTGTGGACCAGCTCCTTATTGAATTTTCTAAACATTTTCTAGACATTTTCTTGGCATTTTCTGGACATTTTCTGGGCATTTTCTGGGCGTTTTCCTTTGCGCCCAACTGGACTTCCTGCGAGCGAATGATTTATGTCGGTCGCGGCAGCGGCAGCTGTTGGAAAATGCCGAAAAAAATGGCAAATTTGAAAGGAAACTCCCTAATAAGCTCAGTGAAAAGCGGGGGAAATGCAAAATATAAAGAAATGCGGCATTTCCATGGCAAACCAATCATAACTTTTGCCCCGGGGCCTAATTAGCTGTCGACAGATCTGCGATAAAACATCAATGAATAAAGTCCTCAAAGGTCCGGTTCGGGGCCAGATGATAGCTTTTAGCCCGAAATATAATTTGCAATTAAGTGGGGAGAGTGCCCGGCTTCCTGGAGCGAGGAGCGGGATGTTCGCCAAAAGGTGGCCCATCCTTAATTAATGAAATCATTTTCAAATCAAACGCGCATTTAATCAAAGTCAGGCCGCAGTTACTCCTGCAATTTATCTGGCTTGCTGCAGGCACTGAGAGAAAAGTGTGTGTTGAAGCTTATAACGAATACTTCCGAAAGAGATTATAAAGAGAGAAGAATTGAGAAATTAATGTAGATAGTTACGACTCAAGCATTTTGATTATAAATCCCTACTTTAGAGCTAGAAAACACTCAAGACGTGGAATATATGTATACTTTTTTAAAATATATTACAACTTGGCTTCCCTTTTATAGTTTGTTTCCCAGAAATTCTGAATAGATTCTCCCTTTTACAATTAAATATATAAAATCACATTGATATTCTACCAATTGATGGCACTTTTCTCTCAGTGTTTTTGCTGGAATTCCCATCCAATCCATTCCACTTCATTCCGATCTACTCAGCCGGCGGTTCGGTCCCGGTTCCGGACGCGGTCCCAAACGTTGCGGTGGCCAAATGACGCGTTGAAATGCGGGCCTACGTTCGCCCTTAACCCACTGGTGCCCACTTAACCCACCCTGGACCGCAGCTATGCAAACGTTTCGGGATGCTAATGCGGCCAAAATAAATGATGGCATGAAGGCATCTTTGGCCATTTACTCGCCGCCTTCATCTTTCATCGGTTGTTGCTGTTATTTTTTGAGTTTTCCCCCACATTTTCCCCACATTTTCCCCTGTTTTCCCAGTGCTGCGGCCTGGCATTACTTTTAATTTTCGGCATCCGCATTTTATCTTCGGAGCCTGTAATTGTCGCACATCCTTTGTCCTGCCCCCCTTCCCCTTCCCCCATCCCCCTCGGTGGCTAATTTGCAGCGGAATGGAAAACAATGGGATGCCAGTACGCATTTTCCCATTTTTGGCGCCATTTAAAAATCGAAATTCATTTATTAAAAGAAGCTTCGGCGCGCCCCTCAGCCGTGACGAGAAGAAGAAACCGAGGAATTTTCTTTAATAATTCAATAAGTGGAAAAATCGAAGGGGATTTCCATCTAATTGGATCTTAAAGATTAAGGAATATTAAGCAGTAATCAGCCTTACTCTTTGGGTTATATTTATTTTGATTATTTACTAGATTACTAATGATATTATTTATATTATTATTTATTAGGTTCTCATCATTATTATTGAGTTGTATTTATAGTAATAATTAGAACCCAATAATATAAATAATATCGTTAATAAATATCGTTAGTAAATAATGAAGACTAGTATATAAAATGACTTTTCCACGCTTCGAATGCTTATCACTCGACTTTGAACAGATGAAACTCTTTTATATGCACAGATGTTAAAATTAATAATAATAAAAAAATACTACGTCATCCAACTTCAAGCTGATCAAAGGCAATTAGCCAAAATTGTGGAATAAATTACAGATCCTCAATTTTGAGTAAATTTGAGGGCCTTGCCTTCATTTTTATAGCTTTACAGGGTATTATAATTTAAGTCAGAAGCTTAAAACGCAGTGAAGGAGTCATTTCCGACCCTATAAACCATATATATTCTTGATCAGCATCAACAGCCGAGTCGATCTAGCCATGTCCGGCAAAAATTAAATTTTTTCATAAATTTCAAAATTTTATAAGGTGTTACATCATTAAAATTGTCAAAAATTTATAAAAATCTCAATTTTTTTAATTTCTGAACTGAGTATACAGATTTTTTATCCTAATAAAAACTAACATAGAACTGCTTTCCGAATTAAAATTAAACATTTTTTGGCTGAGTTATGAGTTTTTTAAACATTGATTAGTAATATTAATTAATATTAAACCGACATTTTTATATGCTAATTTGTGGGTAAATCAAAGTTTTCCAAATATCATAACTAAGCCAAAAATGCATTAATTTCAATTCGGACAACTTTTCCTTGCTAGTTTTTAAAGGGTTAACAAATCAGCATAATTAGTTTTAAAATTTAAAAATTTTTATTTTTTTTTTATCAAATTTTGACAATTTTAATGATGTAAACCCTTATCAAATTTTTGAAATTTTGAATTTTTTTTTGAAAATTTTTGTTTTTTACCGCACATATCTAGATCGATTACGCTGTTCACGCTGATCAATAATATATATGATTTATAGGGTCGGAAATGACTCCTTCATCTTTTACAAGCTTCTGAATAAAAGTAAAATACCATTTTTTAGTACATTTTTCGATATTTTTATATGAGAATTTTTTCGACAAAAACAAGATTTAAAAATCGCATAACTCAGCCAAAAAAGCATTAATTTTAATTCGGAAAGCTGTTCTATGCTAGTTTTTATTAGGTTAACAAATTTGCTTACTTAAGTTTTAATTTGAAGAAATTCAAATTTTTGCCAATTTTTGACAGTCTCAATTATGTAAAAAAAAAACCTAAAAAAAAGTTGAAAAAATTAAACAAATTTTTTTCTGTCGGAGATCGCCTAGATCGACTCGGCTGTTCATGCTGATCAAGAATATATATGGTTTATAGGGTCGGAAATGATTCCTTCACTGTGTTATTATTAAAGTAATGTAGCGAAAATCAGTTCCAATTTTTAAACTAGGTATTGTAAGTGTAATAATATTGATTTTGTGAATAAATTATAAATAAGTAAGGCTGTTAACTCTGAGTATATGTTTGTGCATAGATATTTTTAATATAAATTGATGTATCACTTTAAATGAAAATTAAGTAATGGGTAATAAGGGAATGAATTGAAGAGTAAGTGCAAACCTATCACAGCTGATTCTAAAGCTTTGCCTGATCCTTCATATATATATATATATATATCTATAAATATAATATAATTGTCATGCTTAAGACTTACCCCAAGTCATCCGTTTTCGTCATTGTTTAATTCCTTTCCGTGCAGAGTTATATTCTTGCTGAGCTTCTTCCTCTTTATCCAGATCCATTGCTTTGGCATTATCATTGTTATCATTATTATCATTATCACTGTTATCACTATTATCACAATCACTATCACTTGTTAACAGCAGCCACGCTGCAGACGAACTGAGGTGTGCGGGCGGGCTGTGCATCTATTAATAGTCTGCGAGTGAAGAGAACAGAGAAGGTGAGAGCGTTAGAGAGTAAGTGATTTCTCAAGAGATAAGCAGAGGGAGCAAGAGCTAGCTTCAGAGGCACGCAGAGAGGGATAGACTTAACGCAATAGATTGAGAACAAGGGATCGGGAGTAGGAAAGGGAGAGGGAGAGGGAGTGGGAGCGGGAGTGGGAGCGGGAGTGGGAGTGGAAGAGGGAGAGGGAACGAATAGAAGCTATTTCGCTGCGATTACAATGTAATATTATTTCAAGAGCGGAAGCATAACTCTTGCAAATTGCCATTCGATCATGAATAATTATTATTATTATTAATTATTATTATTATTAATTATTATTATTATTAATTATTATTATTATTAATTATTATTATTAATTATTATTATTATTAATTATTATTATTATTATTATATTAATATTAAAAAACAACAAAGTATATTTACCAATACATATTAAATGTAAAGTTTTCCATTTTCCTCTAGATTTAGGGAAACTTTTAATGGCCGCTCCGATATAGTTCTACGATTTTAACAAAATTAAAACCGAAGTTATAAAATAATAAAAAATGGTTTTGATGTAGAAACCTGTAAAAGTTATAATAAATGTATTATATATATAAAAAAAGTGTTTTTCTTATTGAAAATGTTTCTCATCAATTGGCACTGAAGGTCTAGAAATCAAATTCGACGACCAATCAGCTTCCTTCAGAGAATTTAATCTTTCCTTTCGTAGTTTTTAGCACACTTATTGCCAAAGAAATTAGACAAAAGCGCGTGGCGAACGGAAATAGCAAAGATAATAATGCTTAAACAATTAAATGTAATAGAATTTAGAGCTTCTGCGGAAGTGGGAATCGAACTCGCGTCGCTCTGCCCGAGAATCTCGCTAAAAATCGCTGCTCGAAAGACACTTTAACGCGTTGAACCACAGCCTTCCTTTGGAGGAACTGCTTTGATTCCGGTATACATACACTACCTTATCGACAGCAGATTGCTGCCATGCACTGCTTTCTAATAAATACTGCTTCTACTGCTTGCATTGAATTGTTTAAGGCGCTCTCTCTTTGCGACCATTTTTTTGCTATAAATTATGAGTAGAGCCATCTATGTGTTACTTATGTTTTGTATAACACTTTTTGTCACGTTTATTTCTACATTACTAGACAATATTACCTGTCAAATATTAAGCACTGTTCCAAAAACCCAACAGGTGGCGCAGGTGTAGCATGTAAACTTCAAGGATCCTGTAAAATACAGATTTAAATAAAGAAAAATTAGAAAAATTATAAATACAAATCGAAAAATAAACATAAATTAACATAAATCATACAAACAAACTTAAATATACTTAGGAAAAAATGTAAAATTAAATAAAACTTTAAGTTAGCTCAATTAAATGAAATAAATTAAATCATAAAATCATTCAATTAAAATAAATTAAATTAAATTAAATTAAATAAATAAATAAAAATAAATAAAAATAAAATAAAATAAAATAACACAAAATTCAACTAAATTACAACATTATTAAATTAAATAAAATTAAATTATATTATAAAATTGTTAAATTAAAATAAATTAAATTAAATTAAATCAAATTAAATTGAATTATAACATTATTAAATTAAATTAAACTAAATTAATTTCTCATAAATTTCCCTTAACTTCTCTTCTTTCTCTTCTTTTTAAAATCTAAATAATTATTTATTTTAAAGTTGAGTATATTTATTAAAAATATTACGTTTCATTATTTTACACAGCTAAAAATAAACTTATGCGTATATATTGTATATCTTTAAAATATTCGATTACAGGCAATGCACTGGCTTAAATCTAGTAAAAAAAAGGTGTTTTTCTCTTCGTGGATTTTTGGTTTGGTTTCTGGGGGGCATTTTCCAGCTCAGATTTCCTCGCTTTTATTCAAGGCAGCTCCTCCTGCTCCTCCCCCTGTGAGCTCCATCTTGATGTTGAGGTGCGGGTTGGCCAGGGAATGCGGGGGAAGGCTTACAGAGGGCGGGGTTATTTGGCTCCCATTGTTGTTGTTGTTGTTGTTGTGCTCCTCATGGAGCTTGATCACATCACTGCCGGGCATCACATGACCCTGAGCCTGGCTCTGAGCCTGAGCTTGAGCTTGAGCCTGCGCCTGCGCCTGCGCCTGAACCTGGGCAAAGCTGCGCACCTGCAGGAAGAGGCCGCCGTTGTTGAGGAGCCGCGCCTGGTGCTCCTGCGCCTTGGCCCTCAAGCAGGCAATGGAGTTATTCCTGCATCACAAAAAATTAAATATTAATCAGTAAATTAATCAATTAAAATTAATAAAAAATAAGAGGCACCTGAAGGCATCCGGATCGTGCTCCATTAGGGCGGCGGCCAGGTGATGCGACACCTGTTGCTGCTGCTGCTGCTGCTGCTGCTGCTGCTGCTGCTGTGCGGCTGCTGCGGCCGCCGCTGCCACTGCCGTGTTCATGATCAGGTGAAAGTCCTTGCTGGAGGCCGCTGCCCCGGCGCCCGCTGCATTGGCCGCATCCAGCAGGGGATGATAGCTGGGCGTGGCCGTGCCTCCTGCCCCATAGAGATGTTGCTGTTGCTGCTGCAGCGGGGGGGAGCTGAGCTCAATGTGGGGACTCCCCGAACTGCCCGAGGTGGTGGTCACGCCCGTGGGCGTTGTGGTAGCCGTGGGCGGGGCCGAAGCAGAGGCCGAGGCGGAGGCGGAAACGGAAGCGGAGGCGGAGGCGGTGGCGGAAACGGAAGTGGTGCAGCTGCTGGGCGCCGGACTCACCACGTTCAGGGATTCGGTGGAGGAGCTGAGGGCCCGCGAGTGGGACAGAGATCGCGACAGATCCTCGGAGTGGGCGGACTTGGAGCCAGCCGAGTCCTCGTGGTCGCTCACCCCCGAGTCGTCCTTCAGCGCCGACTGTGCCTCGATGGACTTGCGGTGCATGCCTACAAGAGAAAGGGGGTAAAGTTTACCAAAGTTTAAGTGAAAATGTTCAACATTCTGGGAAAAGAGTCAGGTGAAAAGGGAGCGCTTCCTTAAATCCTTAAAAATAATCCTTGTAAGCCTACTATTTGCTGTATTTTTGGGGCCAAAAAGCGAATGTGAGCCAAATATATTACGATTTGCTATCAAAATCTGTATTGATTAAGTATAAAATAATGCAAAAATGAAATAACTAAATTTTAAATTTTAAATGTGAGCCAATTTCAAATTGTGAAACTTTAAAAATTGTTTAAATTTCTTTAAAAATCTTTAAATTAAATATGCAGATTTATTAAGCTAACAAAAAGTAACTTGAACCAGTTTTTAATATATGAATTTATACTATTTTAGTATTAGGCTTCCTTATGGATTTCTTAAGCTTCGATTTTAACACCAAAATTAACTTATTAATAAATATAGATTTTTTACTTTAGTTTTTTGAGTTTTTAAATGTTTTTTTAATTGAAAATTAATTCGTTTTTGGCTGAGTTACGTTTATTTTAAGCTTTAGAAATGCTTTCTTACTGTTTTTATTATTTGATATTCTTTTTTTAGTCAAGTTTTCTATGTTCTCTTATTAATTTATTATTATTATATTTAATTTAGTTTATTAATATAATAAAAACATATACTTCTGATATTTTAACAATTAACAATTTTAACAATATAAATTTGGCACTAATTAAAATCAAACTTGATCCTTTAAAGTTTAATTTTAAAACTTCGATTTATTAAATTGTCAAAAAGAGAGCTCAAAATAATATTTTTCCAGGCTCTAGAAAGCAAGGTAAGTTCTTCCAGAGTTATACTTTTTTTTAAGTAGAACTTTACCTATTTTCCAAAGCCTTGTTTTTAATGAAAAAATAAACTCTCAACAACTGAATCTCTCTTTATAAAATACTCTTAATAAGTGCAGGTCAATTATTAACTGCCAACTGGTGTCCAGGCAGGATTCCTATTCCCCTTCCGGCACTCTCCTCCCCTCTCCCCCTGCTGGTGTTAATCATATGCCGCGCCCCATCAATTGCCAACTAATTTGACATATCGACTTAATTAAAAAGTGCCAGATTAACTGTGACCCAGACCCCGCTAAGCCACTTTCGGTCCGGGCTACTTGGGAATTCAATTGCGAGCGGCGGAAGCCGCCAAGGAATGCAGCCAAGGCCACCCACCCCTTCAAGGCCACCGCACAATGGGAATAGATAAGCGATAAATGCCAAATAAAACGGGAATTCATTGGGAACGTGCCACCCTGCCACCCTGCCACCCTGCCACCCTTCTGTCCTGCCATCCTGCCACATCCTTGTCGCGTGTGCATTTTGCATTTATTAAGCGATTATCAACAAATAAAGGAAGCCACCCCGGGACGAGCGGCACTTGTTCCGATAATCCGCAAAGTCATTCCCGGGAAATGTGCGCAACATATGACAGCCGGGAAAAGCGTCGTTCGACATGCCCGCCAAATATGCTCACAATTTTGGAAAGCCGCCCCCATCCCCCCTCTGCCTAGGGTATGGCTATCGTTTTATAATCCCCGAACCGCTGTCCTTTGTGTGGCTCGAAATTTAATTACACGCTCCTTGGAAGCTTTGGAGATATTTCACACAGAGAGGGAGTTATATAGAAGAGATCTTGGGTAGTCCTTTGGTCAAAAATACTACACATATCCTGTTTGATATAGAAGAAGGAACTAGAAGGACTATTCTTCAAGTTAATTTTGTAATTTTTAAGTAACATGTTCTGTTTAAGATTCTTTTGTTAATAATTTCTATGAATTATCAGTTGCAAAGGGAGTTCCTGGACTTAAAGGATCTCAAAAGAGATGACTTCAGGAGAGTTCTAGATAAAGAAGATCAATATCTTCCATCTTAGACGAACTATAAAGGATGCAGTACAATTATGAATGGTTATATAGGACTATAGGACTAAAGGACTACTCTTCAAGTTAATTTTGTAATTAATAAGTAAGTTTTTTGTTTACTAAATAGTTTAAGATTCTTTTGTTATTAATTTCTATGTATTATCAATTGCAAAAGGAGTTCCTGGACTTAAAGGATCCAAAAGAGAAGACTTGAGGAGAGTTCTAGATAAAGAAGATGTTCAATATCTTCCATCTTATACAAACTACAAAGGATACATGGATGGATGGTTATGTAGGGGTCATAGTTTCGATAGGGTTCGATATGATTGTTGCATTTACATTTCTGCTCCATACCTAGTAGCCAGGGTGCCACCGCGTCGTTGTCCTTGGCCGACTTGAGGATCGTGTCCGGCAGGGGCAGGGAGTGCCGCACCATGGCCCCGTAGAGTCCGTACTCGGCCATTATCGTGCTGCCGCCCCAGACCTTCTCCGTCTTGCGCCACTTGGCCCTACGATTCTGGAACCAAACCTACAAAAATAAGAGGGAATATTTCATTTAAAACTAGTTTAGTTTACACATCAATAGCAATAGCAACATTTAAGGGAATCCTATTTCTGCCCCTGCGAGAGCTCCTCCATATGGCGGCTGACCTCCTCGCTGGCCATTGGCCATCAACTGATGCTCTAATCCGTGGAAAATGGCATGCAAATTGCGAATTATTAAATAAAAAACCCATTCAAATTGAAAAAATGTAAATGGAATGTTTTTTAAATGCTAATACGTGGACCCCATAAACCTTTCCAGCAGAGACATGGACATGCCACACACTTCAGCCCAGAGTGGAGTGGACAGGGGCTTAGAAAAGGGGATTTTACAAGGGAATACATTTTAGAAATTTATTTTCGAAGTAGAAATTAAATAAAAAAAGATCTCATAGAGAATTAAAATTGAGAAATTAAAGAGAATTAAAACAGACAGCAATTTCCAAAGATTATAAATTAATTTAAAAGGATTTTAAAAGAAAAGATTCTAAAAGTAGGTTTTACATAAGGCAAATATCAAGTAAAATAAATAATAATACGTTTTTATACCCATAAAAGTTGCAAATTAAATATAAAGGATTGTATTGGAAATCGATCATAGCTGGATTTAAATTTTCGCATTTTTTTTATCAATATTTATCAATATATTAATATGCACATTTTTTCTACAAATCAAGGCTTAAAAATCTTATAACTAAACAAAAAAAGCATTAATTTTAATTCGGAAAGCTGTTCTATGCTAGTTTTTAGTAGGTTAATAAATCTGCATACTCAATTCAGAAATTTAATAAATTGAGATTTTTATCAATTTTTGAAAATTTTAATGATGTAACCCCTTATCAAATTTTCAAAAAATTGTCAAATTTTGTTTTTCGCCAGAACTTGGCCTAAACGATTCGGCTGTCGATGCTGATCAAGAATATATATGATTTATAGGGTCGGAAATGACTCCTTCACTGCGTTTTAGGCTTCTGACTGATATTATAATACCCTCGTTTAGTAAATAATAAATTATTTTCAATAATATATTTAAGGTTGAAATTAAGAGACAATGCCTAATGAAAATAATAAAAGAAAACCTTTAAATAAACAATGATTGATTACTGATCAGGCATTAATATAAAAATGTGTAAAAATGCAATGCAAAAATGCCAAAAAAAAGCCTTGGGAATGGGATCCTTTTTTAAGAGCATTTGAAATAATTTTTTTAAATCTCAACCCTACCCGAGGTAATCCCTTTTTTAGTAAAATATGTAAAATAAATAACACAATTTCTACTGTAAGAAAATTATTAATAGGAAAGAACTTAATGAACTTAAATATTTAATAGGAAAGAACTTAAAATCCCATGAAAATATGAATTAAGAACCTGTGATATATAGAGCTGTGTCTCCCCCTTGGCAATGAGGACGCCCCTGGCTGCCTCCCACACACACACACACACAGAGACACACCCACACAGGGACACACACATAATGGGAAATGATATACATATTCGCATATAAGTGACCAAATTAGATTATCTTCCGAGACATTAAACCGATTCTCCGGCGGCAACGAGGATGATAATATGAAAACATTAAATGTTGATCACAAAAGGCAGCAGCCTGCACGGAGGACAACAACAACTGTCACAATAAAAGGATTTGCCACAAGCACACGGCCGAAAGGATATGCAGAGCCACCCCCACAACCCCTGCACCCCCTGCACCCCCCGCACCCGTGCACTGAGAGAGAAGAAGTCATCATTTTTCTGGTCCATCAAATCGTTTAGTTCTGCTATTAGTCATGTGCGCACACAAGGGGGAAAAGGATGCGGACACCCTTCGACGTCGTCCTTTGGCCAGGACACCGGCGGCCAACTGAAGTGGCTGCTTCTGCTGCAAAATTCGATGGCAAAAAGCCGAAATATGCAAAGTTGAAAATCAGAGGGTTAAGCCGGGGGTTAAAAGGGGCTGCCATTGTGGCGACATTTTTCCCAAATTCCTCACTCTCTCTCTCTGGATTTTCTTTTCTTTTCTTTGGGATATTGAATCCCAAGAAGAGCCTTAAATCGCAACAAATCGTGCGCAGGATAAGTGGGCGTGGCCCTTTGGGAGGGACGGGGGGTAGGAAAATCTCCAAAATATACGAAGACAAAGCGAGTTGGCTTTGGGGTCCTGTCAGCCAGTCTTGGATGCCCACCAGGAGCCTTGGAATCGGCCAAGTCATAAATCTGGGAACGCAGCTCGCATGAGAAATTGGCAGACCCGCATTCGAGGGATATATATCTATATATATCTATATATATGTAGCACTATATATACATATATTATTTAATATTTTGGCAAAAGGCAGGCGAAGGGAGAGCCACTCAGGGCAGTGCGTCGTTGCAGCCCAGGAAATTTACAACTTGCTGAGAGAATTTCGGGGTTTTTGTTTGGCAAAGTGCCGCCAGTCTGGGTACAGTGCGTTTCGGCACTGATATATGCAGATAATATATCATATTTTAATTCATTTTCCCAAGAAAGTCACTTCATTAAGCTTCAAATAACCAGCTAATGGTTATTAATACACTTAACTTAATAATATATAATATTTTAATGAATTTTCCCAAGAAAGTCTCTTCTTTAACTTTCAAATAACCAGCTAATAGTAATTAATACCCTTAACTTAATAATATAATAATAATATAGCATATTTTAATTAATTTTCCCAAAGAAAGTCTCTTCTTTAACTTACAAATAACCAGCTAATAGTTATTAATACCCTTAACTTAATAATATAATAATAATATAGCATATTTTAATTAATTTCCCAAAGAAAGTCTCTTTTTTAACTTTCAAATAACCATCTGTTAGTTATTAATCCCCATTAAAACTTAATGCTTAATAGCCTTGTCGCACACTGTCCTAGGTGTGACTCAGCGATTGCTCAGGCGTGGAAAACAAATCCTGGCGGAGATGAGGTCCTGCCGAGCTCTGAAATTACCCGCCACTGTGTCCTCTCCCCGGCTCGAGTGCTGCCAACTGATGTCAAATTAATTTGCACATCCCGCCAGGATCCTCCTTGCAAGACGGCCAGGATGCTCCGGCTCCTGCTCCTGGCAAAGAGCAGCCTGGCTACAGTTGGGAGCCAGGAGCAACCTGCGCCCATCCCGGCTGCGAAATCAAATTAATCCGGTTTGTTATTTCATCATGCAACGTCAACGTCACCGTCATCAGCTGCAACAACAGACAAAAGGTGCCAACACACCGGCATCATTTTGCAATAATAAATAGCAGCACCAGCCGTGGCACACACACACATAGTGTGTGTAAACAATACACACACAGATAGAGAGACAGAGAGAGAGACACAGAGAGAGAGAGAGATGCCGGTAGCCTCTGCCAAAGGAGCGGAAAATTTCATTAACAAGGCACACTGGCAACAGCAACATTGCAACTGCAGAGAGAGAAATTATGAGTCCTAGAGTTTGGAAATACAATTGGAAATACAAGTTACAAAATTATAAAGTATTTTAAAGATACTTTTAAGTATTTAATTCATTTATTTCCAAGCTTTTGTGAAAGTAAAAACAAATATAACTTAGGCCTCAGGCTCTTCCTTAGTCTCTGATAATAAATTAGAAGGGAAACTTATTTCGGAAAGCCAAAGTATATATAGAAATATATATGTTTATATATCGATTGAATCGAAGCATAAAATATTAGCATTTTTTAAATCAATATTTATCGATATTTTATTACGACAATT
Organism: Drosophila bunnanda; assembly: GCA_035046265.1. Lineage (NCBI taxonomy): Eukaryota > Metazoa > Arthropoda > Insecta > Diptera > Drosophilidae > Drosophila > Drosophila bunnanda. The sequence continues at coordinate 1,520,510 of JAWNOB010000083.1, read as the reverse complement.
TTTTGGAGAAATTGAAATTTAAAAATTTCATAACTCAGCCAAAACTGCATTAATTTGAGTTCGGTAAGCTTTCTTATGCTACATTTTATTGGGTTAAAAAATCTGCATACTCAATTTAAAATTTAGAAAAAAATAAAATTTTTATCAATTTTTAAAAATTTTAATGATGTAACCCCTTATTAAATTTTCAAAAAAAATTGTCAAACTTTTATTTTCGCCAGAACTTGGCTTAAACGACTCGGCTGTCGATGCTGATCAAGAATATATATGATTTATAGGGTCGGAAATGACTCCTTCATCTTTTACAAGCTTCTGAATAAAAGTAAAATACCATTTTTTAGTACATTTTTCGATATTTTTATATGAGAATTTTTTCGACAAATCAAGATTTAAAAATCGCATAACTCAGCCAAAAAAGCATTAATTTTAATTCGGAAAGCTGTTCTATGCTAGTTTTTATTAGATTAATAAATCTGCATACTCAGTTGAAAACCTAAAAAAATTCAATTTTTTGCCAATTTTTGCAAATTTTAATGATGTAACCCCTTTCCTTTTTTTGAAAAAATGGAAAATTTTTGAAAATTTTTTTTTCGTCCGGAGACGGCTTGATCGATTCGCCTGTTAATGCTGATCAAGAATATATATGATTTATAGGGTCGAAAATGACTCCTTCGTCTTTTACAAGCTTCTGAATAAAAGTAAAATACCATTTTTTAGTACATTTTTCGATATTTTTATATGAGAATTTTTTCGACAAATCAAGATTTAAAAATCGCATAACTCAGCCAAAAAAGCATTAATTTTAATTCGGAAAGCTGTTCTATGCTAGTTTTTATTAGGTTAATAAATTTGCTTACTCAATTTTTAATTTGAAGAAATTCAAATTTATGCCTATTTTTGCCAGTCTCAATTATGTAAAAAAAACCCTAAAAAAATGTTGAAAAAATAAAAAATTTTTTTTTCTGTCGGAGATGTCTAGATCGACTCGGCTGTTCATGCTGATCAAGAATATATATGGTTTATAGGGTCGGAAATGGCTCCTTCAGTGCCTCGCAAGCTATTGACTGATTTTATAATACCCTCCTATGAAAATGTGTAAATTTTTCGCGCAGTGCACGACGGCAACGTCCGCTCAGGCAGCGCCGAAGGAGACCTCCAGCTGGAGGGATTGGACTGGACTGGACTGGGCTCTGATAATTTAATCAACTCTCATTGAATTATATCATTTTGCAATTTGGAGACCCCCGGCAGAAGCAACATCAACATGCAACATCCCATCATCCAGAGATTGAATCGTCATTATGATACCGGAGAACACACAGCAAATTGGTAGCCGGAAAAGCGGGGCTTGGGCCTGGGTCTGGGTCCGGGGCTGGGAAATTCGGTAGGGCTCCGTCCGCTTTGAGTGCGGAAATCAAGGTGGGAAATGGCATAAATTGCCAAAACGGAAATTCGCTCCTAACCGAGTTCCGACGTGGATCGGAAAATCCACTTTTCCCCCCAATTTCCCCAGCTGTAGGTTAGAGCCTACGTACATATATTTCTCCTTGATTGCTAATGTATCTGGGCTTATTTACCCGAAAATAAAATAGAAAGGAAGGCACTTACAAATTATATTTAGCCTTCTTTTAAAAAGGTTCTTTTTAGCTATTGGTATCAGTGTTAATTTAGTTCTTAAGTTAAGTTAAGTTAATGTAATATTCTTAATATTCTCTTGATGTGACCCTAAGTATACATAAACTAACAATACAAATTACACTTCCTGTAATGTAATTCAATTTTCAACCCAAATGCAAGTTTAACTCGTAAAACATCCCTCCTTTCGGCTGGGCTGGAGAGGATAATGCCAACTACTTTAATATAGATAACAGCTCGGACAATCTGCCGCTAAATGATTACTTGACCATTCCCATTCCCCGATTTTCCCATTTCCCATTGCCCATTTCCCATTTCAACTTCGATTCCAATACGCTGCGAATCACGACATCAATTTGCTGATTGAAAATTTATTATTATCCTGGATGCAGGCTGCAGGCTGGACGGCAAGGGGTGAGTCCTGCGAACGGGCCAAGGATATTTATGGGCCGAGACCGAAGATGCCAGAAGGTCGAGAGAAGAGGCAGAGGCAGAGGCCACGCCCACGTGTCCAGTTGGCGGAACACGCATTTGATTTATCGAACCATCAACTTGTTGGCCAAACGAAGTTGAGCGATGATGAAGTCAAGAACTTGGTGAAAGAAGGTATTATCTATAATTGCATTATGTGAAAATGAAAAGGATATTACCATAAAAGGTTTTCCCCTTAAGCTGTGGCACATTTGATATAAATCTAGTAGATATTAGGAAGAGTTCTACTTGATAATTAACCTGGTAACGAATCTCTTATTAAAGCTGCAAATTGTTAATTGAAGCACCTAGTTTCCCCTATTTTCTCAACTACATTACGTCCATTATGGACTAAAACCTTCGATAGAGCATTAGCCTCCACAATTTCCCGCCCACTTTGGGGATTGCCAAACCAATTTCCCGGTAGCCAGGGCCCAGGACCGAGGGCTGGCCGCATAATTAAAATATTGGTAACCAATCAAAGGTTCTCAATGGGCAAGGATTTGGTGCGAGTTGGAGTTCTCCGGGCATTGCCGATATCTGCTCACTGGGGCTGCAAAATTGCGCAAATTGCATATGCGGCGGGTCCTTTTCAGGTGACATGTGTGCACCTGTGTGCACCTCGCCCCTTCCTCCATCCTGCATTCGATTGCAGTTGCAGGAGGGATTGAGGGATTGTGGGATTTGCTGGCCGGCTTTCCGGCGGCGGCATGCAGCCTTTATTGGTTTACTTCATCAACTCGAACGACTGCATGGGCGGCCTTTGGGTGTCCTTTGACTGGAGCGAGTCCTGCGGAGTGGAGCGGAGTGCGAGTCAGTCAGGCAGTCAGGCAGTCGAGGCGTGTGGAAATTTCATAACGACAGTCCCTCAACCCGTGCATTTTATATGCAATACTCAATTGACATTCGTGGAATGCATTTTCCTTTTTTTACCAACTTCCCCGAGAGGGTATCACAGTTCCTAGAGAGAGTTTGATATATATTTTCAATATAATAAATTGTAGTAAATAAAGATCCAATAATAAATATCTTCAAAGCCTTAGCTCTATTCTATTTACAATTTATTTAAAATAAAACCTCTAAAAGAGTATTTAAAATATCGTCCATGTTTTCCGCGACTTTTCCGCCAATGTCTTCACCCCTTTTTCTGCCATTTTTCTTTCCATTTTCCTCGCTGGAACTTCAATAACCAACTTTCATATGAGTTTAACGCTTTCACAACGCAAACGGAGGGTTTATCGAGCTTTTCAGCTCTTTGCGGATTAAAAAATGTAAATACAAAATGAGGTTTTGTATGTTTTTCAAGTATTAATTTACGCAAACGGAACTAAAGGCTTGACTTTGGGCAGTCCAAGGGGGTGGCAAGCGACGAGTCATATTAATGACCTTTACTTGACATTGAGTCTGCAGTGGAATTGCCATTGCCGTTGCCGTTGAACTATTAATTACGCCCAAACGATGCTTTAAATGCCCCGTGATTAATGAGCCGATTTTCTAATTACGCTCGTTCGAGCCTCGGAGATCATAATGCCGCGCAAAGGGGGCGGGTTCTGTGACTGCAAACAATTACGAAACATTTAGTGGGTGCATTAAGTAATCCGGGCAGATCTATCTCTCCCTCAACTTGGTGGGGAAGTGCCTTAAAGCGAGGTAATTGCTATTCGATTGCAATAGAATATGCAAGCTTTATGTTTGTTTTCCAAATTAAATCAGAGTTGCAGCAGGGAAATAAGTGATATTCAAACCAAATAAGATGTGGAAGGTGATTTTTTGGAATGTGTATTGAAAACTAGTGTGTATTTGAATCTGCATACCAATTTTCAGATCAATCGGACTCTTGAATAAACAATTATAAGCTTTCTTGGTAAGGCATTCATAATTGTTTAACCAAGAAACGGAATGATCTGAACTTTGGGATATAAATTAAAGGACACCTAATATATATATTTTAAAATAAATCATAAAACATTCTGGGATATAAATTTGTAAATAACACAAAACAGAAAGGAGAAATAGAAGCTAACTTAGGGAAGTCGACAACAAATTTAACGAAATTCAACCCCTTATAAAATTATGTTTTCTTTCCTTTTTAAAGCAAAGTTTCACAAAAAAGTAAGAATATAATCAATGGTTTTTACAGGATATTATATCTAGTTAACACTACTTAATTGATTAAAGTCCCACAATGGTTCATCTGCATTTTGTGCTAAACATTCAAGAACCCTAAACACACTTATTATCCCCGAAATAAACCAAAATTTTTCGAAAAAAACTCCCAGAGATACAGCCTCGTAAATCACACCCAAAAAACCCGAATCTCTTCCAAGGACTTTGCCATAAAAAAAAACGTGCGGCCGCAAAGCGAACGGCGTCTCGGGTGGTTTCCCAGTTGAGTAGTTATCCTGATGATCGTCGTCGTCATCAGCAAATTGGCAAGTGGCAAGTGGCAAGTGGCAAGTGGCCGTGGCTCTCCACGCGTGTCCTCGCAGCAGGTTGCCTGTGAGAACTGTTGCAATTTGTTTGTTTTCGTTTTCCGCTCCCACTTCCGCAAAGGGTTTTTCCCCCCGATGGGTGGTGGAAAACCCACCGCTCGTTTGTTTATGATTAACGCGCGCTAATTTCATTCATTTCGCGTTCGGGATCTCCGGGGACTGCGCCGGCACACACTTGTGCTTATTGGATTTACCCCGAGCGCGTTGCCCGGGCGATCGGGGCACCGGGCGAGGGTCACACGACCGCAGGACCATTAGCAGGACTAACCAAAGTCCTGCGGCCGCCTGCGCGGAAGGCGACTTGGCGGCAAGGTGTCGGAATACAAATCCCCTACCAACGTCGGCGGCGGCCCGAAAAATGATTCGATCATCGCCTCTGCGACCCGGACGGACGGACGGACGGGCGGACGGACGGGCGGGAACTAATAATCTTATTAGAATTAACGATGGAATTTCCAATTTGCGGCGACAGGCGGCCCCCACTTCCAGTTCCCAGTTGCCAGCGATTTAATGTTAATAAGGCCCGCGTTCCTCGAGTTCCCGGAGCTTGGCTACGCAAAATAGAAATTCCTCGCCGGACGTGCCAGAATGCCAAGCTGCCCTGACACAGATTACGAGTGGGTTAGTTTTCCTCTGGCTTTTCCAGGGAGAGCATGGTCCTTGGGGCGACTGCGGGGGAGTGGAGCCTTCAAGCGATTTGGTTGGGTGCAAAAACGGCTCCCAAATACCAAAACATTGAAGCCAAGGGTTCACAAATCAGGAATGTATTTGGGCAAAGAAAGAGCACTGCAAAAACAGTATTTTATCGATAATATATCGGAGCTAACAAGGTTTCTCTATTTGCTATTTTTGCGATAGCTATGTTGGCATTGTTTTTCTCTTAATTCTTTTTGAAAGTGAGAACTTTTTCTAATAATTTAAGTTACTAAATAGCTAAGGACTAAAGAACAGCTATTTTATCGATAATATATCGGAGATAACAAGGTTTCTCTATCTGCCATTTGTTCGATAACAATGTTGGCTTTGTTTTTCTCTTAATTCTTATTGAAAAAGAGAACTTTGTTTTACAAATTTAAGTTACTAACTAGCTAAGGACTAAAAAAAGGTATTTTATCGATAATATATCCGGGTTATCGAGGTTTCTCTATCTCTAACTATCTTGACATTGTTTTTCTCTTAATTATTATTATTGTTCCACTTATTTAAGTTACTAACTAGTTAAGAATCCCAAAAAACCAGTATACCACCGATAATATATCAAGTCTATCGAGTTTTTTCAACAGTAAGTTATCGATAATTACCTAATTATTGATTTCCTAAATTGTAATAAGAAGAGAGAACATTTAAAGAGGGACTTTTATTCAAGAATGTTACTAACCAGAGGCTAAGACCTTGGTTCATTCTCCAAACTTCTTCTTTAAAAAAATTACCCCTATATTTGCCAGTAAAAAAATATCTCTTTATCCAAAGATATATCCCAAGTGGGCTGGGCAATAAAGGCGGTGCATAATGCGAAACAATTTCGAATGGCTCTCAACTCTATTCAAAAGGGATTACATTTTTGTACAATTTGTTGTACAAGTGACAATGGGAACGATGCTCAATCATCGCCATGATTGTCGCCGTGATTGTGCCCTCGTGATTGTCATTATCGGCAACCGATGGCCGATTGACCCAACAATCGAAGACGCAACTGCAGGTGCCTGCCGCTGACAGCAGTCGGCGTACCTTGTTGTTGCCGTTGTCATCATCATTTTCATTAATGGTAAACCAATCATTTTTCAATTATATTCGCCGCTGGATACAAATTGTCTGATTTGCGTGTGCCAAACCCAAACTGAGCCCGTCCAGGCTGATGCTGAGGCTGAGGTGAGGCAGGCGCCATGTCACGCCTACCTGACACCGCCTGACACACACTCACCAACCGCTCTCATGGGTTGTGGCAGTAACCGCCACAAAGGTGGTGCACAGGCATCGCCACTTCGTCCTTTTGGGCTGTCTTCAACGAGTGGTTTCTCTATTTACTATCATAATAGATGTTTGAAGTGAGAGTTTACGAGGAAGATCCTTAAAGATGCCTAAATATTCAAATATGTTCTAGGGGTAATATTAATTCGGATATTTTATGTTCCATATTTTGGTTTTTAGGGATATTTGTAGTCCTCTTTAATTCGAAGAATCTTTAAATAATATAGGGAAAGGTAGAAATAATCTTAGAAATAATTAGTGCGGCTATCGTAATGCATATTAAATGCATAACGATCTGTTTAGGGTTTTAAATAAAAAAAACGTGTAGTTTTACTACTCCTCTGGCGGAAATATCCTTAAAAAATATGATATATTTTTCCAGAATCATGAAGTCTATAAAATCTATCTATAAACTTGAGTTTTTTGGGTAGATTTGCACTTCTCCTTTATTTACTATAGCCTTAAAAAGCTATTAAATAAATATATACAGTTTATGAAAATCTACATAAATGGATTTTAAATATAAAAACTGACTTTCTAACTTTTTTGAGAATAAGGTAAGTTTAAAAGATATTTATACCAGAACATTTTCCCATTAATAAGTTTTTTTTAGGTAATAATTTCTGTATTCTGTCTAAATATAGAATATATATCATAGTAAAAGTGTGTAAATAATATATAATTATATATATATATATATATATCATAATAAAAATTTATAAATAAATATACAATTAAAGAGAACAAAATCTCATATTAAAATGAAAAATACCTTAGATAACTTATCGCATTTAGTCTGCTTATTATCCATTTATTACTTATATCCATATTTATATATATATATTTTTTTTAAGACAAGTTCCAGCTTTTTAAGGGCATTTCCCTGTTCGACTATACCCTGTCCTATTTTTTATATATATTTATTTTGCATTGCTGCCTCTGCCTGTTTGGGTTTTTGCGAGGCGACACAAACCAATTGAAGTGTCAGCCGCAGAAGAAGGCGCCGCGTGGCGCCACGCCACGCCACGCCCCACCGCCCCTTGGCCGAATTGCAACAGTTCAGGTCGGTTGATAAAGTGCACAACTTCTGCGGGTTAAGTCGGTACAAATTGTCTGGATCATGCTGCGAGGCCCCAAACCGGGGTCCCATTATGCGACCATAATTCGCTGACAATTCCTCAATTACGGCAGGTGGGAAGAGTCCTGGGAGGAACAGGGTCCTGCCCCGGGGGCTGAACAACAAATCCAACCACTCAACAATGAATGTCTCTAATCTATAAAATTAATTTTCTCGACATCTTTGTTGCGGGAAATCCCTCGGGGGCGGCGGGGGAAGCTCGAATTGTAAAATTGTTTAACTTGCGTCCGAGGGAGGCGGCACTTGTTGTTGCAAATTAGCGTGAAACGCGATTTATAATGTCAATTGTTCGGCTTCGTTTCCATTGGAAAATTTGTAAAATCCGAGAGAGATGAAAGTGTGGATGGATTAGTGGATCGCAAATTGGAAACGGGGAAATTGTGGATGAGACACAGACAGAGTCCAGCTAACATCAATCAATGGCAGTCGCAGCGAGAGCGTCTGGAGGACTGACCATCAATCAAGGGTCCTGTCCAGGATCCCCGAAAACTATGTGCCATTTGCCCTAATTGCTCAGGGCCCGCGCCTAATTTTCCTGGCCAGGTAGCAGCAACCCTTTTGCTGGCTTTTTTAAGGGTTAAAGCCTTTGCCCATTTACCCCTTTAGGGGTCCTTTTTTTTAGGACAAACAATGAAAGTGTCAAAACTTCGCTTTGCTTTTTTAACAAATGGCAGGAAGGAAGTAAATTAGTTTGTCCCTGGCCCAGTTTCAGGGCTTGCCTCTGCCTTTAATCGCATGAAACAGCAAAAATACATAGTTTATAAGTTAAAGTTAAGTTAAATATATACCATAAACTTTATATATCTTTAATTTGTGTCTGGATAACATATTAGAATAAGGTTTTTCCAATTTTAACCCCAAGCTCTAATCTGGCTTGATTTACTTTTAATTTAATTATACGTTGTGAAGGAATCATTTCCGACCCTATAAACCATATATTTTCTTGATCAGCATGAACAGCCGAGTCGATCTAGACATCTCCGACAGAAAAAAAAATTTTAATTTTTTCAACATTTTTTTAGGGTTTTTTTTACATAATTGAGACTGTCAAAAATTGGCAAAAATTTGAATTTCTTCAAATTAAAAATTAAGTAAGCAGATTTATTAACCTAATAAAAACTAGCACAGAACAGCTTTCCGAATGAAAATTAATGCTTTTTTGGCTGAGTTATGCGATTTTTAAATCTTGATTTGTCGAAAAAATTCTCATATAAAAATATCGAAAAATGTACTAAAAAATGGTATTTTACTTTTATTCAGAAGCTTGTAAAAGATGAAGGAGTCATTTCCGACCCTATAAATCATATATATTCTTGATCAGCATCGACAGCCGAATCGTTTAAGCCAAGTTCTGGCGAAAATAAAAATTTGACCATTTTTTGAAAATTTTATAAGGGGTTACATCATTAAAATTTTCAAAAATTGATAAAAATTTTAATTTTCTTAATTTTTGAATTGAGTATGCAGATTTTTTAACCAAATAAAAACTAACTTGGGAAAGTTTTCCGAATTAAAATTCATGCTTTTTTGGCTGAGTTATGGATTTTTCAAATTTCAATTTTTCGAACAAATTGTCATATAGAAATATTGGTAAATATTATTAAATAATGGTATTCTAATCTTAGTAATGTATTTGCAAACTGATATTGTATATATGTATATGTAAACCTTGCCTTCCCGAAATTAGTTTCTTTTCTTGTTTAATATATTTTATAACCTAATTATTTAAGAAATATTTCCCAGACTTCTTTTATAGCATGTATTAATTATTTAACACTTTTCTTTATAAGAAATAATTCCCAGACTCCTTTCATTATAAGCATACCCTTGACGTGTTCGGTTTTCGGGCTCTCTCAAGTGGCTCATCGGGTAGAAAATTAAGTATAACTCATTATCGCAATCAAGAAATCCTTTTTCAACGGCAGCAACAACATTATTGTTTGCTTTGCCAGATGAAATCGGATTTGTTGTTGCATGCAGCACTCGCAGCAGCAGCACTCGCAGCAGAAGTCGCAGCAGCCTGTTGCACACCAATTTTCTACTCAAAACTTATGACAGCCAATTCGAGAGAACGAACGAAAATTATACAGACACTCGATGGCAGGGCCACGTCGGGGGTGCATGACTGTTCAGTTTCTCGATATGATTGTATATATATATATTATATAGAAGTATATGGCATATATATGGATATGTGCAGCAGAGCAGCGTCGTCTTCATCCTCGTGCTGCGGCGGGGCTCGTTGAAATCAACATCAAACCTTTAATTTGATGATTCTGCAAATAATTCGGACTCAGAGTCGGAGTTGGAGTCGTTGACGTTTTTTTTTTCTTTTTTTTTCAGACTTTGTCTGTTGACTTTTCCGCGCAGCCGAGGCGTGAAAATATAATAACACCTTTTTAATTATATTTCCCAGAGCCCCGAACACTCCATTGTTCGCCGGCGGAGAATAAAAACAGAGAATACCGAAAAAACAGAATCGGGGGGACAAAAAAGTGAAAGGCTTTGGTGCAAAATTAACCGAGATTTTGGCATAGTTTTGCGGAATTAGACTGATCACGGTGGCCATTAGTGTGGCCAGGCCTCGTGACTCACTTTACGGCGTTCCGACCGAACTGTGCTTCGCTTTCGGGTTGAATGCACTGCCGAGTGGCCGCAGTTCGTATATGGATCTGCCGTCGTCTATAGCTATTTAGCTATTTATAGTGTGGACGTGTGTAATTGCGATATGTACGCCTCCGCAGGTATTTATTTTATTTTTTTCTTCTTCTAGGGTAATGACACTGCGAATTTTGGGCAAAGTTTTGCCTAATTTGTATCTGATCTAATTTGGTGTTGTGTCAATGAATTTGTATCTGATCTAATTTGGAGCTGTATGAATGAATTTGTAATGTTTCTGTTAATTTATTTAATATTTTAAATATTCATTTATATCTATCTATGTATGAGATAGAAGAAGAATGAATTATTATATTTTATACTTTTCTATTACATAAATTACTCTTATATTTCATTATTTGAAATTAATTTGTATTGTTTTAATTTATTTAATATTTTTAATATTCATTTATATATATTTTGGTATTTAATTATTAAATTATTATAAAGAATGAATTATTATGTGTAATACTTTTCTGATACATATATTACTCTTATATTTCATTATTTGAAATTAATTTTCTCAAAATGATTTAAAATCCATATCTTAAATACTGACTCAACTATCTGAAACACTTATTACTCACACCTTTGACTCACAAAACCATTTAATTGACAGCAAATTGATGTGAAATTCATATAAAAATAAACTCGGCTTGGCTTGGGGATAATTGAAAACACTTTTCCACATTAAAAACTGGTTTGGCAATTATCCCAAGCAGTTAGTACCAATCGAAAAAGCCAAGGAAAAGGGCAATCTGCTGGAACTCACCCGATCCCCGATCCCCGATCCCCGATCCCCGATCGCTCCGATTGAATGAGGCCTATTATCGCGGCTTGAAAGGCGTAATTATCGCATGACAATCCAAACGGAATGTGTTATGCTCGCATTTGTATTTACTCAATAAACATTATCGTCGATCGACCACAGATTGGGCAACCCAGAGCCGGACAATCCCAATCGGACTTGGTCCAATTTCTATCTAGCTCCCACACACTGAACTTGTTACAATACACAGCGAGAAATATTTATACTATAGCGGAAAGAAACTATGTTTCTACAGATTGAGATTAACAATAATATATAAAATAATATAGTAATAAGCACAGAATTTTTATATATGTATAATCAAGCTATGAAGCAATTGTGCAATTGTTCTCTGTGCATCCCAATTGGACTCATCGAAAAGTAGAGAGAGATTGTGAGAAACAAAGTGTTTGTACATTGGAAAATTAGTCATTCTTCGAACTTCCTGTTTGGATCTAAGGTCTAGGTGGGAACATCAACACAGGCCACTTTCACACTCAGCCAGCTGACATTAAACTGGCTTAAAAAATGATTGCAATTAAACAGCCATTAATTTGTGCACGATTTTCTTAATTAAGGAAACAAATTTAAAATTAAAAAGGGCTTGACTCAGCGGAGAAGTAATGAGAAGTTGAAGGATAACTTGAATAGAGAATTATTAATGAAAGTTAATGTAAATAAATCAAAGGATTAAATAAACAGTTTGTAGTATTTATTTACTACATATATATATATTAAAACAAAGTAATGGAGCTAAAAATAGTCACTAATTTTAAATGAAATATTTTGTAATAAATTAAGATATGTATAAATAATTAAAAGAAAAATTTAAAGAAGGGAGAAAATTGCTCCACTTTTCATATAAATAATTTTTAGGAATACGATGCAATTGCTTGAACTTTATATTATGATTATAGGAAATAATTTACTTGTATTAAATTCTATATATTTTATTTTATTTTAATTACCTTATAGAATTTAATTTAATTTTCTTTTAAACTTAATATTTTTAGCAATACTAATATTTAATTAAAGACACCAAACAACTCTTTCGGTATAGAACCCACTCTTTGTAATTATTTAGGAACCAACTGAGATTATAATTGGCATTTCCCCCCCGAACTTTTCCACTTCCCCTGGCTGCTTTTTTTTTTTGGGAGCGTCGAGTGCCTAACAAGCTACTTTCCCACTTGAAGACACGTACAGAAAAAGCAACAGACCTTTGTAAAAAAAAGACCTAAAATCAAGGCCTCCGGAACTCTCGGATGAGCACTAATAAGTTCGATGATACAAGTACTCATAATGGGTGTACTGGCGACTGGTGAGTGCGTGCAGGATGAATCATTACCGGGGGAAAAGCCAGAGCCCGGGGAAAAGCGGCCGAGGTCACGTTTTCGCACCGTGGGTGGTGGCCGACAGTGGGAGTTCCTCCACTCGAAATAAACAGCAAACAAAACGCGGCAAATTAATAACAGTAAAGGACGCAGTCCACAAGCAGGAGCAGAAGCAGGACCAGCAACAGTAACACCTCACACCCCCCTAGATTACAAAAAAAAAAGAAGAGAAAAACTAAGTGTAATTGCGACAATGTGGCTGCAGTTACACGTGTCATCGCAGCAGATCCTGACCATCCTTCCATCCTGCCGTCCTTCCATCCTTGCTGCCTGCCAGCAGCAAATCCTTCCCCGAAAACTTGCTACGCACTTGCTGTCCTTCCTTTGGCCTTCATCCCCCGGAAATCGCTCCCTGTCGCTCCCAACCCTCCCAAGGGGATTTCCCTGCGGACGGGAACGGGAAACTGGTACAGGGAGCACTGTCTAAAGGACCCTCGGACAAACCACAGTGGCACATTGTTGCCATTGACTTTGGGTTAACGGAAGGGGATATATCTCTCCCCTGCTGGAAACTCTATATTCAACGGGGATTACGCTCCGCACCGGGTCCTTTCTTCAATTGTTTGTTGTGGAAATTAGTAGTAATTGATTGTTATCCGCCAAAGAGATCTGGTAAATATTTTTTTAATTATCAAGTTGATTTAACCGAATTTCAAGTGCAAATGAAAATTTATATTACTTTTCACAATCATTGGGTTTTTTTACCTTCGTATACCTACCAGAAAATCGAAAATATATGTATTCTACGTAATTTTTAATCAATATTATTGTCTGCTAATTCTTTGGGTAAATCAAAGGTTTTCAAATATCATAACTAAGCCAAAAATGCATTCAATTCGGTTAACTTTCCTGTACTTGTTTTTATAGAGTTAACAAATCTGCATATTCAGTTTTAAATTGAAAAAAATCTAATTTTTTCTCAAATTTTTACAATTTTAACGATGTAACCCCTTATAAAATTTTGAAAATTTTGAAAAAAATTAATTTTTTGCCGGACATGTCCAGATCGATCCGGCTGTTGATGCTGATCAAGAATATATACGGTTTATGGGGTCGGAAATGAGTCTTTCTTTGCGTTTCAAGCTTCTAACTGCAATAATAGTACCCTGCAAGGGCTATAAAAATAATAATTAAAATAATACAAATATATAATGATATTAAATATAATTCTAAATACGACAAGTTAGAATTCATTAATATTGATAAATTGATATATTTTTTAGCTAATTTCGTGTTGCTAATTTGGCATCCTGGCTTTTAATTATTTTAAAGAGCATAAGGAACTATTTAAAAATTATATAAAAATACTTAAATTTGCTCAAGTAAGTACTATATACTTTTATGGATAAATATTTAATTTTAAGCATTTTTGTTCACATGGAAACAAGATATAACCTTGCTATTAGCTATTAAAAACTCCTTTATATTTCATTTTATATATTTATATATATTTTTCCTTAATAAATATCACCAATTTCACTATTTACTTGACATTTATTCCCCAAACTCCCTAATCTCTGGGGTCAGTCTCTGATTTTTGTACTCCCCTCCCCCCGTCGCTTGGTAGCTCTCTCGCCACCCACTTGCTGTGCGCGTTTCCGTTGCATTTTCCTGGAAACCTCAAGTGTGGAAAATTAAAAACCACTCATCCAGCGCCCCCCGCCAGCCCCACACACAAGAAGGCAAAATAAAAAAAGTAAAAAATGGAAAAAAGCAGAAGAAATACCACACGATGTCAGGGTTGACATGAGCCCGAAGGTAACACAATACTCCAGGCAGCAACTACTTAAAATGCAATTATATGCATTATTATTCGGCTGCTGGGCGAGTTCTGTTCTTATTTCTGAACACGAATACGCAGAACCGGAGGAAAACATGGAGGACGACGAGTATTTAAATGCCCACCTCAGCTACTAATTATTACCAGGAAAAACTCTTGAAATTGACGTTTCATTTTGTGCGGCGGCCGTCAACACCCCGCCCGGGGGGACCGCGGTGGTGGGGTCAGGGTCTGTTTTCACTCAAGAAATCGGGAAAGAAATCCACCAGCGCAGCGTGATTATGCACATCGAACCGAAAAGTCTGCGGCCACAGATTAAGGCACTCGAGAAATTATGAAAAAATAATATTTTTCTTAGAACTGATACCATTTTAAACGAATTGGTACTCGGCGCAGAGTCAACAAAATGAAGAAGTTTCACGATCAGCGCCTGAGAAAAAGCGAGGCGAGAATCCCTGCCGAAGACTGTGTAGACTGTAGACTGAAGACTGCCCAGAATGAGGAACGAAGAATGGGGAAGAAAGACTGGAGACTGGAGACTGGAGACTGGACTGGGGCCAGGCAGGGGTTAAACGAGCGAGCTGAGGTAGGTGGCCAGTGCTGTCGAGCTAAGACTCTGAATAATTCTAGACTTTAGGAATATATAAGCAATATTATTTATAAATGTATATATATAGGTACATAGTTTTTAAATTATTAATAGTTTATATAATGAATTAATTATTTAAATATACAAAAGCAAAGAAGAAAAAATATTGGAAGCTATATTTCAGGCTAAGCCTTACTTTTATTACTTTGTTGGGGCTTTAGAATAAAGTTAAAGCTCTTCTTTCTTTAATAAATTATTTAAAAATATTTTATAGTTAGTTTTCGTTAGTATTTTCAATAATGTGTAAATATTAAAATGATGAAAAATAAAGAAGAATAAATAACTGAAGCTAATTTACAAGACTGAAGCGTAGTCTTGCTCAAAAATCTACTCTTCATGTCAAGTTATTTCTGAAATTCTATAACTTAGAGAAAAATACATAAAAAATATATAAAAAATATATAAAAATATATATAATATATTCTAGTATGTTATTGAAAAATCCTAATTTTTTCCTGGCTATATTCAGCTTCTTTTTTACGACCAACACTGGCACACACGATCGCCGGCGATGCAGACGGCATTGCGTCAAGTGGCAGCATCGGCCCGTCGACCTGTCTGCCGCAAGTCTGCCGTGTGTTGGCCGCCTTTCCTTTGGGCCCTGGCCGGGTTCCCAGGCCCGACGACTGCCAATCGGACCGCAGCTACTCCAGCTCCACGAGCTGCCCCAATGACGCGGCCACATTTCTCGATCCGATCGCGATCGAGGCCCGGCAAGCCTGCTATTTCCATCGAGACATTGTTCACTTGGACGCGTCGACACTCGAGTAAATTAGTTTCGTAGAACTTCCAAAGGCGGCCCACACCGAGCCGAGCACTGAGAGAAAATTGGGGGGTCTTACGGGGATATTGAATAACATAACAAAAATATGTAGAGAAACGTGATTGAAGTTGCGGCAAAAGCATATAAGCTTTTGATTACTTTATGCATAATCTTGAAAGTAAATTCCCTTTTTAAATAACGTTTTAAATAATATATTTAGCATATATATATTATTTAAATAAATATATTTAACATATATATATATTATTTAAATTAATTAAATAATTTCCCTCAAAGCTGGCATGTTAGATTTACCCTAAAAATGAAAAGGAATTGTATTTACAGAAGAAGCATTTACTAAAAGTCTAATCAGGGGTTTATTACCGGATTTCTGTCTAGATTTCGTTATCCTTCCATCGCCTAGTTCCTTTATCGGAATCCTAAAAAACATATATGTATGTAACCCAAAAAAAAAAAAGAAATAAAAAATAAACGACTCAAGGACCTCTTCGACATCCACTCGAAAAAAGCGAATGAATAATTTTGGTCCTGAAATTCTGTGAGGGGTTGCAAATTTATTCACACACACACACACAGAGGAAGGTGTAATTACCCGGGCACAAAACACACTCGCACACACACACACACACACCCTCTCACTAATACCCAGGCAAATACACATTCACTCACACACACACTGGCACACACACGAGTGAGCGAAAATTGGCAGCACAAAAAGTTCACCTCAAGTTCTCTCGTATCTCGAAAAGTTGGGCGTCGGCAAAGGGGTCACAGAGGGGCGGCACTGGGGAGTGGGGGCGTGGCAGGCACTGCAGAGACTGCTACTGGCATGGAAAATTAACAATTTTTCAATTAAAATCAATACGGAGTGTGTACTTGTGTGTAGTCGTAGTTGCCTCTGCGCCGCACACCAAAAAAGCATGTTTTTAAGGGGGTTTTGCGAGGGGACGTTGCGAGGGGGTTTTTCGGGGGGGTTTTGGGGGGGTTTTTTGGGGGGATTTTCAAGGAGATTTCCAGGGGAGGTGTTACGGTACTGGAAAAGCGGGTGTGGTTGTGCGTCTGTCAGGGTAATCTGCATATGTGTGCGAGTGTTTCGCTCGCAAGAAAATAGCTTAAGTGCCTGGAAATATGCAACGCATTCGACGAACGAACTTTGACAGTGTGTGTGTGTGCGTGTGTATGTGTTTCACAGTGTTTGTTTATTTGTTTATGTGTGCGTGCCTGTGTGGGTGTGTGTGTGTGTGTGTCTCGTTGTTGTTGTTGTTAGTTTTTCGGGCGCCGTTGTTGTCAGACCAAAAAAAAAAAACACAGACAAAAATCCAAAAATTTCTAAAGCTGGCAAATAGTGCCGTTATTTTGAGTGACACTTGGACACTGAGAACAATAAAGTGGTTAATTGAGTTTAAGGTGAATTATATGAGACAATTGTTAAGGGGTCCTATTATTAAATAATTATAAATATATACATATTATTAAATAATATAAAATGCAATATATATTCAGGACATTCATTCATTGTTTTGCTTGAGAGCTCTTAAAAAAATGGTATATAATATTATTAAATTGATCAATAATATCAATTGAATAAATATTATCTAAAAAATATACATTTAAATTACTCATTTAAGTAAGTTACAAATATATTTATTTAAATTTATTATTTATTCTTTGCTTAACTGCAGCCTTTAAAGCCTCACCTTACCCCCTTAAATAAACAACTGTTCAAGCCTAATATGCCCTATTTTATCTTTACCAAATTATTACCTTGTATTAGACTTCCTTTTTAAGATGTCCTTGCTTTAGTTAATATTTTTTTTTAATAATTTTAATATTTATATATTTAAAAAGATCTTCTTAACAGTGCATTTTGATGGCGTCGAGTATTGGTTGGGTCGTGGCTTCTCATGTACTTGTGCATCGCTTTGCGGTTGTTGTCGGTCCTTCCGAGTATTTTGTGGCCGTCTAACTGTTGAGTCCTTGCCACACACACACACACACACACACACGCACACCCGAAGCGGGGGAAGAGAGCGGTAAGAGGATAGACTCCATTTGTGGGCACCGCAAACAACGTTAAATGCAAATTTACGCTACTGCCAGGACTCTCGCTCCTCCCCCTCCTCCCCCTCTCTGCCTCCATCAGCACCCGACTTTCCCCAAAAGGATTTTCCCAACCCCCAATCCCTTTTCGGATTTCCCCCAAAACTGAGCACACAAAATGGCCGTACTTTGGCGCCATTGCTTCACTTCAGTTGTCCTTCGCCGGGGCGCTCCTTGTTGTCCTTGTTGCTGCTGTTGTTGCTGTTGTTGTTGCTGTTGCTGGCGCTGTTGTCCTTGTTGACTATTGCCGTTATTGCCCGAGTTGGACAGAGACGGCAAACGCAGTAGTGGCCAGAATTGAAGTGTTAGTAGTAATGCTACTAATTGGACTCGCTTTTAGCAACGCAACGCAGCGCAACGCAATGCTCCATGTGCCCCCAGGCAGTGCCACAAAGCTCCTTCGATAGTGCTCACTCTCTCTATAAATATATATACAAGTACACATATATATATATATATATATATGTACATGTTCATGTCCTGTAATTGGAAAATTGTACATACTCGAAATTGAATTTTAACTGCAGAATGCAGAATGCCGCCGAATGGCAGTTGAAATTTAAGTGGATGTATGCATGGCGGCAGTGGTGGGTTAAGGCCCAGCTCAGTGGGTTAATTGCACGACTGCCAATTTATATATATACATATATATACAAGTATAGATTTTAACTAGCACACATTATGGCTAGAAGTCTTAAAATTTAGGACGGGGAGTGAATTTAAATAATTATTAAAGGTATGATTTAAGTTTCTTAAGTTATTTTCAGATTTTAGTCTTCTAAAATCAATTATAAATTATAAATATATCACAAATAAATATTATTTGACTAGAAATCAATGTCTCATATCATTAAAAACATATTATTTTGCTTAATTAATATATATAACATATATTATTAAGCTTGAAATTGTTTTATCAAAAATATTTTATTTAGCTTCAGAACCTGGTCTGATATCATTCATAAAATATTATTTCAATGAAAATATGTGTAAAAATCATCAATAAATCGTGCAGGCTCTCTAGGAAGTCCCTTTTTCTCGGCTGCTCACAAACATATATGTACGATTAAGTGCCCGGATCCTTGAAGAGAGCCTGCCATTAGCAGGCAAGGAAAGCCTCGCTAAAACCGATTTCGACGAGAGAGTAAGGACCAAAAATCAGCAAAAAAAAAAGGCAAATTCGCGAAGAAATCGCGCCATAATTATACAGTTTTCCCCCTTTTTTTTGTGCTAATCAAACACAGACACACACAGGGGCTTTGCCTTTTAAGGGTGGCAATTTGGCTGAAGTTCACTCGACACACACACACACCCAGGACACACACACACCCAGCGATTGTGCATGCTGCATCTCGCTCGCCCTCCCACGGAGGACGAACTTAGAACAATAACGGCCATTAAAATGCTTAATTATAAATTCGCAAACGTTGCTGAAATTTTCCACGTTTTTTCCTCGCACCCCCTCTATCTCTCCCTCTCTCTTACTTGCTCACTCTCTATTCCTTTCTGTCTCGCTGTTGCCATCTCCCTTGCCAGGGCAGGAGCGTTAAATGATTTTCGCATTTTGCGTTGTTCGCAATCCTTGGACACTTTAACTCACTCTTTTTCTTATTTTAATTAAGTCTTTAATTGATTATTTATGGGATAAAAATATTAATAAATTGAAACAAGAAAAATCTAATTAGAAATCGTAAGGAGGAAGGAGATATTGTAAGGCAAAGCACGCACATAATTTGTTGTCTTGTTCTCCTCCGTTGCTTAGATTTCTTTGCTAATTTAACCTTCCTTTAAAAAGCATATTTTAATTTTTTTGTATATTTTTAATAGCTAATTGAACCTCTTTTCTTGCAGTGTGTCAAGGCAACTACTTATAAGATATTCCCCTCCTCAGTAGAAGCTGCACTTGAGAGAGTTTCTCCTCCACCGATTGCTTATTATTAAAAAATGCTTTGCTGCACACACTCGCACACACACATGGCCCCAAGGAGGTGTGAAAAATCAGAGCAGAGACATCCAAACAAGACAAAGGCATAGAAGCTCCTTGTCCGCAAAGGAAATGCAAATTCCCTGGGCGGGTTTTTGTGTTTTGCCAACAGCAAACACCTCCTCCGCCGGCGGATGTAATTAGTTTGTTAATTCGCTAAGGAAATAAGGCGGGCCGCAGACAAAAGGTATATCCTCCGGCAGGACAATGGCCCGTATTGAGTTACCTGGCGTGGAGAAAGGGTATAAAAGTGTGCATGACTCACCTGTATGCGATCCTCGGGCAGCTCCGTCTTCAGCGAGAGCATCTCGCGGGCATAGACATCGGGATAGTGGGCCTCCTTGAAGGCCTCCTCGAGCTTCTCCAGCTGGTAGCTGGTGAAGATCGTGCGGCTGTGCCGCCGCTTCTTCTTTTTCTTCTTGCTGTTGGGCCCCACGCCGAAGCCGTTCAGTCCCTCCATGCCGAAATCCTTGGGCGCCAGAGTGCCTGAAAGGATATCCCATTATTATATATATATATTATATATTAATCATACACTTCCTTCGCTGAGGAAACTATAAATACGATGGCATATTCTTGTCAAATTAGTTGACGAGTATCCCACGACCGCTGCCGGAAAACCAACCCGCTGGCAGAGTTTCCCCTCTGGTTTTCTGGATTGGAAAACACATGTCGCTGGAGCGCGACTTGAAGTGGTTTTAGCGGCTTGTTATTTTAAATATTTAATAATTGTATCTAGTTTCCCACTTGTCCGGGGGCCTCTTCTCCTTATTTCTCTCGTTTTATTTTCCTTTTTCTTTTTTTTTTTGGGGTTGTCACACCGCACATCATCTTTTGTTCCAAGGAAAACCCCACTTGAGAAGGCTGTGAAAAGGCGGGGAAAAGTGAAAGCGTCGAAGGAGCCTGTGTAAGGGAAGGGGCATGGCGGGGCAGGGGAATGAGGATGAGCATGGGGCACCGAGGAGGCCTGGAGAGGCGAGGATCGAAGGAAGGAGCTGACAGGCGGCGGTAGCAGCGTTGACAGGCGCGATTTGAGTTTGAGTTTTTCGATGAGTGCCAATGCACAGGGAAAAAATACGTGTAAATTAACTAAAATTTAAGTTAAATAAAAAATTAAAATAGTTTGTAATTTTCCTGAGATATTTTCTGTCCCTGAAAAACATCAATACTTTTAAAATTAACTCTACAACTTTATGAATTAATTCGAAACCTATTGAGATTAACATTTTTCTAAAAACCATTTCTATTTTATACTTTCTACATATACTTCTTTTATAGAATATTTCCTAAATTAACTAAAATTTAAGTTAAATAAAAATTAAACTCTTTTCCTAAGATATATTCTGTCCCTGAAAAGACTGAATACTTTTTTAATTAACTTTAAAACTCTATGAATTAATTGGAAACCTATTGGAAAACTATTTCTGTAGTTTTATACTTTCTGTATATACTTCTTTTGAAGATTATTTTCTAAATTAACTAAAATTTAAGTTAAATAAAAATTAAACTCTTTTCCTAAAATATATTCTGTCCCTGAAAAATCACAATACTATTAGAAATAACTCTAAAACTCTATGAATTAATTGGAAACCTATTGGAAAACTATTTCTGTGGATTTATACGTTTTATATATACTTCTTTTGTGGAATATTTTCCAAATTACCTAAAATTTAAGTTAAATAAAAATTAAACTCTTTTCCTAAGATATAATCTGTCAATAAAAAACCTCAATACTTTTAAAATTAACTTAAAAACTCTATGAATTAATTGGAAACCTATTGGAAAACTATTTCTGTGGACTTATACTTTCTATCTATACTTCTTCTGTGGAATATTTCCTCACAGTGCAGTCGATGATGAGGAGGATGCTGAGGATGAGGCCGCTGATGAGTGTGGAGATGAGTCCCAGTTGGAGCTGGAGTTGGAGTTGGAATCGAAGCCGGAGTAGTTGTAGGATCGAAGCCACTTGTACGGCCAAATCGCCACTTAGCGGCTTGAAGGACCCGAGGACTTGCAGACTTTCTGCCAGGCGGCAGTGTTTTGGCCAAATCGAACTTGTGGCCTGAAGCACCCGGAAAACAGAAAACAGAAAACGGAAAACAGAAAACACAAATCGGTGATGATGATCGAGTGGTCTGGACCACTCGTTGGGAAAGTGGGGAAAACAATACCGAAATGAAACCAAACAAAATACACATATTCCAAAAGAAAAACACAAGCAAAGAGAGGAAAAAAAAAAAACAATTTGCACAGAAATCCGATATGAAAAATGAAGTAGAAGCCTCTGCTCGCTCCTCGCTCCTCGCTCCTTATTCCCCCCACTTTTCCGGCCAAATGTGCGTGAAAAATATGCTGTGGAAATGCGTGTAATGAAGGCCGAAAACTGCATCTTGAATTACCTACCACCAGGCATGAGAATGCAGCCGAAGGCAATTCGCCGGCAAATTCAGGGAAATATTTAAGGAATGGTGCGAATGGTGCGTCAAAAGAGGAAATCGAAAAGGTTGCTTCAATTAACGCTTGTGGTGTGCATTTCACCAACTGCAATTGGAGTATTTTTCCCATTGCCTAATAATGATTTACAGTCCAATTAAGGATAGTTTGCAGCCTTATTTTAGTCATCAGGTTTCAAATTTTATTTTGTAAGAAATATATTCCCAAAATCTAATTAACAATTATGTTAATATAAAACAAAGAGCGGAATTAGTTAATTCCGGGACGCACAAAAGTAGGCAACGTGGTGTCCCGGGCTCGCTTTTAATGAGCTCACACCAACACTCACCAACGGCAGCGTGCCAACATGCATACTAACACACACACACACGCACATGCATCACAACATATTAGCAATTAAAATTTTCTTAGTTAATTACTTTAAGCAGACGACGACGAGGAAGGACGAAGGACGAAAGGATGACGACGCCGTCAGCTGCGGAAAATGCCAGAGCAAAAAATGTCGCCAACAAAATGAAAGGCGACAACACATTCCGCCGTCTCTCTCGCACTCCCTTTTGCTTTCTCTTTCTCCCTCTTGCTATCTATCCCTTTCCCTCGTTCCGGGCTCTTCGCACAAAGAAAGTCGCTTCCCGGCAAGTGAATTTTATGAAATTTATGCGCATTTCACTAGAAAATTTAATTAGGAAATCTAATTTGCTCAAAAGCGCATAAAAAATGTTGTCGCGTGGAGGAGCTTTTCCCCTCCCTCCCTCCGCTCTCTCTCTCCTTCCTCTTAATTTTCCACCATCCCATTTTCCCGTATCCGTTCCATTCTCTGGCGTTCCACTGCCACTTGTTCAGTCTTGGCAGCAACGCCATTTTTGTTGGCCTGGCCACACTTACACCAGCGAAAAACGGTACTTAATAATAAAATAATAGGAATAATAGTAATATTTTAAGAGTTTTATGTGTTTAAACTGGATGTTTGTTGAGTTCAATGCTACCTTTCTTTTATATTGTTTATTTTCTTATAAAATTAATTTCCTTTTATTGTTAATTTTAAATTTTTAGGCAACCGTTTTCCTTATTGATTCCTCTTTTATGTTGCCTTTTAGCTAATTTATTTATTTCTAAATTAATTTTATTAATTTGTATAATAAAACAATCTTAACAATATTTTCTACAACGCTGAGACCTTTTCCTCTGCGTGTAACTCTGGCTGGTGCCCCGCTTTTCCTGCGATTTCCTCCCGAAAATTTCCCCCCTCTTTCCTGCCATCTATATATATTTTTCCGGGCATTCCCAGCACCCGCTTTTCACCCCTTTTCCCCCCCGCTTGTCACGCCATGCATCAAGTAACCAACAAAATGACTAATTCCTCGCCTCAGTGTGGGTGCATGGGTGTGGGTTAGTGTGTGCGTGTGTGTGCATGCGTGTGTGTGTGTGTCGCATAAACAGTTGCATGGCAAAATACGCTAATAAAGTGGCTGAGTTGCCAGAGCCAAGCAGCGGCGCGCCGTCGACGCTGGCAGCGACTGAGGCCGCGGCAGAGGCAGAGGCAGAGCCGCCGCCACTGAAGGGGATTCACAGTTCCGCAAATTCGCAATTTGCATTTTTGCATTAGCACCAAAGTGGCTGCGTTTTTGTGCGAGTGTGTGTGTGCCAGTGTGTGTGTGCCAGTGTGTGTGTGTGTCAGAGTGTGTGCCTGGGTGTGGGCCTCACCCCCCGGGCCACCCCCTCTCTGCCATTCGGGTTTTCTGCTCATTTTTCGCTCGCCTTTTTCGTACTAATTAGAAACGAAATTGAATTATTTGCTTGAGGAATCAAACAGAAACCACAAACGCAAGAAATCGGCAAGGGGAGAGGCTATAGCTTTAGCTATATATATATATATATATGGCGAGGGGTCCAGTAAATGCTCCAATTAGCAGCTTCGCTAGTCAGCTCACTTTCACGTCGGTTAAAGCCAACAAGGTTTTACTTAAAGAGTCGTCGGTAATATATTAAAATGGGTTTAAGGAGGTTATTAGGGGGTTAATTGAGACATATGGTTGGGAAAATTGGAAAATATTTATGAATAAGATTATGAAAATGTATATTAGAAGCACCTATTTAAAGATTCTCAAAGAATTTTGTGAACTTTTCAATTTAGTAAGCTGAATTCTAACATTTAGTGTTCAGATATAGTCAAGATTTTCAAGAGTAACTAAGATAGATATATAAAACATATTGAAACTTGATAAATTCAATATAAAAGAAACATAGTTTGTAATATTTGGAATATAATGAAATATGTTCATTATTTGATTACATTTTCTTAAAGATTACCTTGACTTTTCAAGACAGTAAAGCTGTCAAGATCTAGTAATAAGAGAGAAAGTTAGGATATGTAGGAATATTAATTAAATTGAATCAAATGGAATAAAATATAGAACAATTTGAATATAATACAATAAAATCTAATATAACACAACACTTTCTAATATGATATAAGGTTTCATTTCCCAGCATCATATCTAGAGTTATCTCCACTATCCTCTATATACTTTATATAAAAAAGTATAGTTTATATATTTCCATAGATACTTTCAATACTTAATTCCCCATTAAATCCCAAAACTGATTCTCCTCTTGGTCCCTGTGCATATTTTTGGGGTGACGGGGCAGGTTGTCTGGAAATTATGCAGGAAATTCGCTTTGACATTGTCCAGCATTCGTTGCCGTCTAATTGCTGCTGTCTGTCTCTTTCTCCAACGCTTTATGACCCTCTCTCTCTGTCACTCTCTCTCTCTCCCTCTCTCCATTTCTCTCTTTATCTCTATCTCTGTCCCGGCAGGATAACCCCTTCGAACGGATGGATCCTTGGCGCGCTCCTTCGTTGCTGTTCCTCGTAATTTGCGCACTCAATGGAAAATTGTTAATTAGATTCCTAGGTTGTCGTGCGACTGACTGCCTTCGCCTTAGCAGCAAGCTCCATTGTTGCCCCACCTGAACGGTAAGGGTAAGGGGATGGTGGAGAGGAGGGGAGGGGGGAGGACTAACACCTGAAGTGGCCACCCACTGGGGTAGCCACCCCACCTGGGGGACGACAGCGTTTTAGCCAGCTTTGTGTCAAAATTGGTTAGCGTGATTGCTCTTGTCCCAAAACGACTTTTTCGTAGTGCTGGCAACTCCGCAATAACTAATTGTTGAAAATAGTTGAGCTCTCTGGTAACACTGCTTAAAATTAAGTTAAAAATATTAAATGAATGACTGGATTCGGTAGATTTTATGATGCCTAACCTTAACACAATGGATGGTACCAAGACTCGCTCTCTCTTTCAAGTCAAGTTAAATTTTCTCTTAGTAAAATTTTATTTTGCTTTACTTATAATTCCCAAGTCCAAAATCTGCCGTATTTATAGCTTCAATAACTAAACTCTGCTACATATTATAACTCCCGGTATTCCTACCATACTTCAAGACCAACAAAATTATTTAAAAATCATATGTATATTTATATTTTATTTAAAACAACCTTAAACTGTTGATTTGCACCTTAAAAAATCTCTGTTTCGACTGGAAAATAGCCAAATTCATGACACTGATTCCCCTTAACCCTCCTGCCAGTGATTTTAACCCCTCTAACCGGTCCTTTCCCGTTCGCTTTTTGGCCCCACTTTAGGCCACCTTTCCGCTTCACTGGCGCAGGGCGAACTCAGCGAACTTAACTTTAAGTGCAAAGCACCAACAACAACAACAATAGTTTAAACAACAATAATGAACAATACAAAAAAATTAAAAATAAACTAGGAGTAGCACAATTTTTGCTCTTTCACTTTTTATTGCACATTATGTGAAAATGTGCACATTTTTGAATAAAATTAGATGAGAATTGAAGCAAAATATTTAAATATTAGAAAATAATAAACAATAGATAGATAGATACAGGTTAAAAAGGAATTATAAAAGCAGGCATGTTAAAAGATAGATAACAAAAAAGTTAAATCTAATTAATATATTAATTATATAAATTACATTGCATGGCACTTTAAATATTATTTATTAAAATGTAAAATTCGAATTTTATATTAGTTCTTCATTTAATTATCATTCAAAAGATTGAAAGATGAGTGAAATAATTATTAATACTCCTGTTTATTTAACAAACGAACCCGATATCTCTATTGTGATGTTCATGTGGGGACAGGTGGCAATGCTTTAACCCTTTGTTGCCACCCCCGTGCCTCGCCTGTGTGTTAACCCATCTGTGGAAACATGTTCACGCATTCAGGAAACTGGTGCGACATGAAATGCGATTGGTTTCGCTTCACACACATGTGTGTGTGGTGTGTGGTGTGGGCACAGCGTGTGTGTTTCTCAAACAACGCTTTTTATGCATCCTTTTTTTTATATATATATATATTATTTTGTTTGTCTTGCGTGTTTCAATTAAGGATAGGGGAAGGGGCTTGTGCCATTCGACATGGCCAGCAAATAAAACTTAGACACGCCCGGGAAGAAAGGACTCGGCAGTCGACGGGGGCGGAGGAAAAAATGCCAATTAAAATCTTGGCCATGACAAGTGCAACACGATGCAGCAGCAGAGGCGGCCGCCTCCCACTCTGCCACCACCCCCTTTCAAGGCAAATTGCCCTACTTGTCAGTCTTAGTCGCTCGGCTTCTCCCCTCTCTTCTCCCACTCTCCCACGGCGTTTCCTTGGCTTTTGTGTAATCTTGTCTTGCAATCTGCTCGCAGCAAATGGCTCAAAAGTGGCTCTCCTTCGTGCTCCTCCTGCTGCTGCTCCTTCATTTTTCCCGGCTTTTCCGAGACTTTTCCCAAGCGCACTGCAAGAATGCAGGCGTCGAGTGGAGGACTCAAGCAGGGCACTTCGCCCATAAAAACAGAATGGAAAGAATGCGCGGCCAAGTGGCCAAGTGGCCAAGTTCGTGTTGCCGGGCCCAGTCGGAGATTAGAGTCTTAGTGGAGGAGCCACTCGCTGCACCAGGAGGAGCAACATCATCAGCAACACCAACAACAGCAACAATACTAACAACAACAACACTAACAACATTGACAAAAGGGCAATTAAGTAGGCCCAAGATCTTGACAACAAAAAAATAATGAAAGAGTTAAGAGCTCTCCAACGGGTTAACAAGGATGCAACAGCCTTAAGCGAGGGATCTTAGATAGAAATGATAATATGGGAATATTATATTAATAGTAATTTAATTATATACATATAAACTTTTAAGTAAATTAAAATATGTATCAAAAGTGTTCCCTTTACGTATGTATAATTTGGTGAATAAATTCCTAATAACTCTTAGGAACCAAGCCAAGTAAATAATATATTGAAGGAATGAATAAATAAATAAATAAGTGGAGAAATAAACAAGTATACATTAATGAAATAAATAACTTCCCTAAAGCAATATGTATATTTTAGATTAAACGTTGACTAGTTATCAGCAAAAATGTTTACTGACGAGATAGGTTTGTGAGCACCTAGAAAATTGTTTTTGCCGTTTAACGCACTTAATAAAATAAGGAATAAATAAATTACTAAGTAAATAAATACGTAAATAAATACATAAATATATAAATCCTACGATATATGTATTATAAAACAAATTTATGCAAGTTGTCAGCCAAAGTTATAGAGAAAAGTTTATCTTTACATAGAAATTAAAATATTTATCCATTGAAGATAAAGTAGTAAATAAATAATCATATAAAAATTTAAATAAATACTTCAAAACATTTATAATGCATAAACATATATATTTTTAGACCAAATCTTTGTGTATTTTGAAGCCCAATAGTCAACACTTTAGTTTATTTAATTCGTTAAACATATATTATTATTATTTTAGTAGCCAAATCTTTCAACCTAAGCCTTGAAGTGAAAAACAACCTCATTTCGTAATTAAAACCGCTTTTAAATATACCTTTGCATTGTATACAAATATATAACATCAATAAGCTAATGAGACCAAGCAAATTTAATTATAGAAAAACAACAAAACTATTCAAGGAATTCATCCATTTCCTCAATTGCTTCGATTTCCTTTTCTTATTTTGTTCCTCCCAAGGTATTCCATCAATTCTGGCTGATGTCCTGACATATGTCGAGGCCTTTGTAGCTCGTTCCACTGGCAGACATTTCAATTTATTGGCGCACTCATTGCGACCCCTGCCCTTTGACGCCTTAACCCCTTCCGTAAGACCCCCCAGCCCCCTCTGGGAACCCCACTCCCCTGGAACCCCTTCTCCAGGAACACCGCCTCTGTGCCACTCAAACCAGTTTGCAGAGCGTTTCTTATTAGACAAGTTTATGTGTGTGAGCTTCGCACTTCTTTCGCCTTTTGCCTTTTGTTTCTACTCGTTCATGTATGTGTGTGTGTGTGTGTGTGGAAAAGGGTTAAGCCAGAGAGAAAGAGAGAGAGAGAGAGACACACAGAGAGAGAGGGAGAGACGGCAGGACACGCAGGACATGTGAGGAGAGATGTATGCGCGTGCAAATTGCGTATAAAAGCGTATGTTGAAAATATTTATTGCCCGTTACGAATGCAACAAAATGAAAATGAAAATTTCATTATTTGACTTTTGTCTCTCCATGTGTGTGCGTGTGTGTGTGTGTGTGTGTGTGCTCCTTTTTTCTCTTCCTCTCTCTCTTCTCCGTTAGCTAAATTGTTTATTTTATTAGCAATTTGGAGAATTTATGTGCGCGACATGTGAAATTTACGCTGACGGAACCCTTTTGGCCCCCTTTTTTCCGGGCCACGCCCCCTTCGGGACGCCAGGACTCGACTCGAAATGAAGCGCAGGAATGCCCATTAATTAGGCCGCAGCGACCTCTGACGGCCAAAGGATATTCGCCAGGATCGGCGAAAGGGTTCGCGCAGGATTCGCACATTCGTGTATGGCCTACCTTTGGGCTTTCGGATTTAATTGGTTCAAGGTTCAAGCGAACTTACCGGGCAAACAAGTTCCGGCTCCGGCGGCAAAGTTCTTCAGCTGCGGAAATCCTGAAAAAATTACAATTAATAAGAGAGTTTTTAATAAATATAGAGGTAATATAGCAAATAATTAAGAACATGCTTTAATCACTCCTTGGTGTTAATGTTTATGTTTTTACCCTTAATAGGTATTAGAATTTCAGACTAGCTTCTGAAGGAGTCATTTCCGACCCTATAAATTATATATATTCTTGATCAGCATCAACAGCCGAGTCGATCTAGCTATGTCCGGTGAAAAAATAAATTTTCAAAATTTTTTTCAAAATTTTGTCATGAAATTTTAAATAGTTAAAGTTATAAAAATTGACAAAAATTGAAACTGTCTTAAATTTCAAAATGAGTATGCAGATTTATTATTCTAATAAAAACTTGCTCAGAACAGCTTTCCGAATTAATATTAATGTTTTTTTGGCTGAGTTGTGCGATTTTTAAACCTTGATTTGTCGAAAAAATTCTCATATAAAAATATCGAAAAATGTACTAAAAAATGGTATTTTACTTTTATTCAGAAGCTTGTAAAAGATGAAGGAGTCATTTCCGACCCCATAAATCATATATATTCTTGATCAGCATCAACAGGCGAATCGATCTAGCTATGTCCGGAGAAAAAATAAATTTTCGATTTTTTTTTCAAATTTTTATCATGAAATTTTAAATAGTTCAAGTTGTCAAAAATTGGCAAAAATTGAAATTCTTTTAAATTATAAATTTGGTATGCAGATTTATTTATCTATCAAAAACTAGCATAGAACAACTTTCCGAATCAAAATTAATGCTTTTTTGGCTTAGTTATGAGTTTTTTAAATTTAAATTTATCGAACAAATTGTCATACAAATATATCGATAAATAATCACATTAAAACATCAGTCAGAAGCTCGCAGGCAGTGAAGGAGTCATTTCCGACCCTATAAATCATATATATTCTTGATCAGTATCAACAGCGGAATCGATCTAGTCATGTTCGGTGGAAAAATAAATTTTCGAAATTTTGTCCAAATTTTTTAAGGGAATTTTAAATAGTTAAAGTTTGAAAATTTGATAAAAATTGTAATTGTCTTAAATTTCAAAAAGAGTATGCAGATTTATTAATATATTAAAAACTAGCACAGAACAGCTTTCCGAATCGAAATTAATGCTTTTTTGGCTTAGTTATGAGTTTTTTAAATTTCAATTTATCGGAAAAATCGTCATATAAATATATCGATAAATAATCACATTAAAATATCAGTCAGAAGCCTGCAGGCAGTGAAGGAGTCATTTCCGACCCTATAAATCATATATATTCTTGATAAGCATCAACAGCCGAGTCGATCTAGCCATGTCCGGTGCAAAAATAAATTTTCGAAAATTTTTTCAAATTTTTATCATGAAATTTTAAATAGTTCAAGTTGTCAAAAATTGACAAAAATTGAAATTCTTTTAAATATTAAATAGAGTATGCAGATTTATTAATCTATCAAAAACTAGCATAGAACAGTTGTCCGAATTGAAATTAATGCATTTTTGGCTCAGTTATGATAGTTGAAAAATTGTGATTTAACGAAATAATTATGGAATTAAAAATATTCATGTAAAGTCCCTATAATATAAATATTTTAGGTCTACCTAGTGGTTTATGAAAATAAAAAAGAGAAGGATTGCCCTAAGAGAAGCCATCAATAAATAAATTAAATATATACTGAATAAATATATATATTTCATCTGCTGAGACTCCACTGTGCTCCGTGGAACTTACTTGGCATTTATTAGCCAGACAAGGGCCTTCGAATTAACCCCACAACGCAATAAATCGAGAAGGAGAAGAAGGACGATGCATGCACATGGCCTGACACTTGTACACAGAGAGAAAAACATAGCCAGTCTGAGTACCATTTAAAAAAATAACCATAGATCTTTAGTATAAAAATAATAATAATCAAATAAATCAATTAGTTTAAGAATTGCAGAAAACAAACCAAAAATCAATACATTTGATTATATAATTGAATATTTACTTATAGTAAAATTTCCCAAATTTATGTCGTCATATTAAAATATATTTCAAGAGTTGTGTAGATAAAGAATTATGCAAATCTCCTCCTCAGTGTATTGCCGACACTCAGAAATGCAAATCGGCGACCTCGATGTCGAAGTCGAGACTCTCCTTCTCCGGCGAAGATTTCCTTGCAGTTTCCCCGCCTTAACCCCTTCTTCCCTTAACCCCTTGAGCGAAAAAAAAACCACAACAACAACAATAAAGGAGAGTGACATATCAAAGCAAAATCAAATTTGACAGACAACCGCGCTAATTTCTGGTCGATGTTTCATTGTTTCAAGGCGTTCGTCTCGTTTGAGCTCGCTTCGGGTTTGCTTTCCGCTTTGTTTTTATTATTATTTTCCTTTTTTTTAATTTATTTTTTTGGTATTCGAATTCGAGATCGGTGGCAGAGGGTTCGGGATCGGGAACTGAAACTGCGACTGGCGTTACCCTCAATTGTTTCTCGGTGACGCATTTCGAGAAACTCAGAAACAATGGGGACCCAGACATATACGAAGGCTTAATACTAATAATAATAATAATAATAGTAATAATGAGAACGAAGGTCAGCTCAGTCAAGGCAAAGTTCGGATACCCTGGCAGCTAGGGGTTAAGGTAATTAACTTATTTTCTTTCCTCTAAATATGCTAAGACAGTTAAGGAATAAGGAATAATGAAGGAAATATCATTTACTTTGATAATAAAAGTAAAATTATTTATAAAATATATATAAGGTAATATAAATACTATATAAAAATATACATTTAAAAGGAGTTACACTTTATGCTTAATTTTAACTATTTATATAGCATTATATCATCAACTTATACCTTCGAATTCCAAAGATACTGAAAGAAACCCATATTTTATATCACATTATTATATATTTTGTTACTGCATCTCTCTAAATTGTTTAATAAACTCAAAAAAAAATAATCTCGTATATATATGCTCTCTATGTTTACATAAGGGTATTATTCGAACGACCCAGATAATTATTTCGTACAATCAAACCGCATTTATTAGCTCTCTACCAGGAATTCCGTTCGCTGGCGAAACTTGATATCCAATATATATGGCGCAGAAATTTCTCTAAAGAATATGAACAAATAAAAAACAAAAACAATAAAAAAAAAACCAACAAAACGCAAAAAACAGAAGGGGGAAAAACTGCAAGTGACGAAGTATTTATAAACTGATTAACGCCCGACAATAGCTGATATGGGTCTCGTTTTTTTCCATCTCTCCTTTTTAAGCGGAAGGGTTGGGGTCTTACGGCGAACTTGCAGCGGGAAAATCCCGCAAGTACTCATGGGGTAAGTGAGGGAAAACTATTACTACGAGGGAGGGGGGAGGGAGGACCGCACAAGGCGATCGTGAGCAACCGCCGGCGGTCATGCCAAGTAGCCGCTCCAGTCCCCTCCGACAGCGAAGTACGTGAGTACATATCTCCGGCGTCGTGAGTGAAAATCAAGTGAATTAATTAAAAAAAAGAGAGGCTTTTGAGCAGTGTAATTGTAGAATTTGACAAGGCTCTATTTAGGAAGAAATACAAAGCAGAGAAAGTGCTAAAAACTAAGTTACAGTGACTTCAATGAAAGAGAAAACTAATCATAATTAAATTCATGACATTAACTTAAACTACAACTCTTTACAGTAGCACCTATAATTTTCCAGCTTCTCCATAAATATATTTTATATTTTTTTTATATATATTAAGCCTTTCCTTTTCCCAAGCAAAATTCAATGCAAAAACCTCAACTTTTTGAGTGTATTCCAGCTAGTGTCTCCCTTTGATGTGTATTATACCAAAGTGAATACACTCATTTCCCGACCAGGTGAATCACAATCGTCGTGGCCGGCAATTGAAACAATTTCCAGTCCATAAAAAATGAGGGGGGCGGGAGGAAAAAAAGTGCTGAGTAGCCGCCACTCCAAATAGCCAGATAGATGGCCGTTCATGAATAATTAGCAGTCGTAGTTTTGTTGATTGTTGCTGTTGCTGCCGGTGAAAGCCACTGAAAATGTCAGTTCCAAAAACCAAAAATATACAACAAATATATATATATATAAAGCCAAGCCAAATCCGCTCCGAAATCCCACTTTCGAGCCGCTGAAGAAGCAAAAGCAGCCGACGAGGTAACTCAAGTGCCAAATCGTGTTTATTTGCGTTATAAAATTAGCGCAGCACAGGGGCGTGCCTTCGAAAGGGGGTCTTACTAGCTGTATATGGAATATAAACCCCTTTTGGAATTCCCAGTGATTTTTTTGGATTTTTTTCTATATAAACTAAACTTTAAATATTTATAAATCTTGAGACAATAAAACAGAATTGAAAAATATTTCTCCTTCATTTTTACAACATAGCAAAATACTTATAATGAATATTTCGTAGCTTTAAATACAGTTTATATTAAAAACAAAATAAAAATCCAAGTTAAAGCTTTACTGTTTCGATATATCTGGCTTATTACTTATGTCTGAACTTTCATTATTATGTAATTATTTATTTGTGTGAATTATGGTGAATGAATTTCGTTTCGTTTTCGAAATAATCGCGGCTAATTCCGCTTAATGCGAATATAGCTGCTGTGAATTACACTTACACTAAAAAAAAAAATACAGAAAAGCACTCGCACCCCTACACACTCTCTCACACTCGCACACACACACACCCAGCGACACGGACAAATTAACCCCTTGAGTGGCACTCGGCACTTCGGTCGTCAAGTTGCTTTAATTGACTTTTAAATTCGCAAAAAATCAAAGCGAAAAAGTGTGACAAAGTGCCCAAAAAACGAACCAACGACCAAAAAACAACAACAACATAAAAAAGAATGGGAAAAGTGCAGCAACAACAAGTGAAACAATAACTGCACTCGTTGAACGGCGACGAGGAACATTTTTCACACCTCAGACAATGCCGCGTGGAAAGCGTGAGGTCAAAGGGGTTAAAAGTGGATGGCACAGAGGCGGCGGCGGCGGCGGTCGTGGAAGGGGTGCCACTCAACGCAGAAGGGCCTTCTCTCCATTTCCCACATTTTTCCGTTCTGCCGCTTTTTTGCTCGTCGTTGTTTTTTAGTCGTTTTCTAATTTACGTCAACGCAAAATCAAAGCAAAGTCAAAAGACGACCGACCGCACACATTGTGTCCGAGGCGAAACTACAATTAAGAATATTTTTATCAGCCAAGGCGACACCAGCCTCTGCGGCAGCCGAGGGGGCCGAGGGGGCTATTAGCAAAGTGGCTCAAATATCAAAGGGCGGGATATATCCCAAGACACTGGGTCGGGGGGAGAGCTGACAGCCAGCAATTAGCAGTTCCGGCGACAATCGATTGCCACACAGTATCGACTGTGTGTGCGTCTATTAATCGAATGTTGAGCTCAACAAAAGCGAGATAATTGGGGAATCAATACTCAACGACTTAGTTCTAGATTATTATATTACTATACTATACTAATATACTATAAACGAATAAATTATATTGAATAATATGTATGTGTACATGTTATGCAGATTATAATTAACAAGAAAATGAAGACAACTTCGGGAAGCCGAAGTATATATACCCTTGCAATTGTGCACTCGAATATGCACTTGGTCATAAATAAGTCAAAGATGCATTAATCTCAATTAGAAAAGCTTTTCTTTATTGGCTTGTTAAATTATTAAATTTATTATCTAACTTATTTTCCATTATTTTATTCTTCATTAATAAGGATTTTGATTACAAATAAGTGTATTCTACGTATATTAAAACAGTACTTTGATATGCTATTTTTTGGCTATATCAATATTTTTCAAATATCATAACTACACCAAAAATTCATTAATTTTAATTCGGAAAGCTTTCCTATGTTAGTTTTTAATAGGGAAATAAATCACCGGACATGGCTAGATCAACTCGGCTGTTGATGCTGATCAAGAATATATATGATTTATAGGGTCGGAAATGACTCCTTCACTGCCTGCAGGCTTCTGACTGATATTTTAATGTAATTATTGGAGTCGATATTTATCGTTATATTTATATGACGAGTTTTCCGATAAATTGAAATTTAAAAAACTCATAACTAAGCCAAAAAAACATTAATTTCGATTCGGAAAGCTGTTCTGAGCTAGTTTTTAATAGATTAATAAATCTGCATACTCAATTTACACTTTAAAAGAATTTCAATTTTTGTCAATTTTTGACAACTTTAATATTTAAAATTTCATGATAAAAATTTGAAAAAAAATTCGAAAATTTATTTATAGGGTTTATAGGGTCGGAAATGACTACTTCACTGCGTTTGAAGCTTCTGACTAAAATTATAATGCCTTGTAAGGGTACCATAATATTAATCTTATGATATATTGCTTGAAAAATGTAATGAGGAAGTGTGATTAATCTTTTTATCCAGGCTTTCAGCATAATTATTTTCTAAAATATATATTTAAACAAGGACAGAAAGCAGTTATCTTTTAAAAACAAAATATGAAATGCAAAATAAAAATGAATTAAAAGTCCCTGCTCCGAAATCTCTTGCATAACTAATCAATATATTGGTTTGTTATACAAAATATATATATAAATATATATGTTTCAAAATACAAATATATATATATTGGCGCCGAGGCAAAGCGTAAATCTTAAATGGTTAATTCCGGGCCTCGACTCATTTGGCGAAATGCGAAATATGCAGAGCTTTTGTTCGTCTCTCGACAAGTGCACACATACCAAGGCAAAGCGGGGTGTGCGAGTGTGCGGGTGTGTATGCCAGTGTGTGTGTGTGCAAACACATCAAAACGACTGTCACAACAAAGCGACGACGACGCGCAGAGAGCCAAAGTGAAAATTGTCAATTAAATGTTTGAAGGGAAAACGAAGAAAAATCGCTTTTCGCTGTTGTACTGTTTTCTGTCGGTTTTCCTCAGCTTTATGTTGGTTTTCCTTTTCATTTTTTGCAGCTTCTTCTTTTTTTTTGTATTTTGTTTGCTTCATTGTTGTTGGGTAACCAATTTTCCGATTCGGTTTTCCTTTCCATCGCCGTCGTCTGGTAAAAGATCAAAGGCACTTAATGGCGGGCGCCAATTGCTGGCGGACTTTTTCGGGTGTAAAATTCTGTTTTAGCCGGACAGGAAATCCGCCCGAATGCGATTTTTTAATTGGCGAACCCACGGGCCACGCAAATTGGTAGAAAATCAACAACTGTGGCCGAAACCCGAAAAAAGCCGTATAAAGAGCCAGAACGGGTCAACAATATGCAAAATTAAATACGATGACGCGAATGAAAAGCAGAAAGCAACAGCAACCAAAATAATAATAACAAAAAGCATAACATAACCACTAAGAATGTCAGTCAGGGGAAATAATAATATTATTCGAATAGAGAGTACCCTAAAACGGTGGCTTATAAAAGAAAAGAAATGTAGCAAAAGCTGGCTTATAATTTGTGATATTTAAATGGGGGCTATAAATATTTATATTTCTTATTTAATCAATTTGTCTAATATTCCCTCAATCAATTAGGGTAGCAGACAACAGGGTTCTTTCTCACATTTATTAAGCCCAAATTGCGGGGAAATGTGCGATAAACGACAACAAAAAATATTATAATTAAAGTAAAGCCGAAACAGGGCCAAAGTGGAGGGAGTTAACCAGCGGAAAAGAAAGCCCCGAAGATTGCAAATAAAAAAAGAATTAAATCCCTAAAAAAAATGTTTAAAAAATGTAATGAAAAGGTCCGGAAGTGGCGGCGTAAACAAATCGAAAAATCAAACCCGGGAAATTGGCACAGTGAATCAGAGCGATTGGAGATCGGAGTTTCGAGATGACGATGACATTTCAACGCTAATTAAAATAATAATAACAATAATAACAGCTGCCACTTGAATCTGCAAGATTATCGAAGTCAACCGGTCACTGCACTTGGCGAAAAAATGGCTGGCTCTTACTGGTAAGTTATGAAATCTTAAAAAATATGCAAAAGTGCATTAAGGCCTATTCAGTTGACCAGCATTTATTATTAGAAAACAAATTATTAGGTTGCGTTTGGTTAATTCTTATAAAAACATTTGTAATGTTTATATAATTAATAGATTTAATTTAATTAGTTAAACATTTACATATCACTTTAAACGTGAACAAGAAACGTATACAATGTTTTGAAAAATGTCTCGCAATGAATTTTTATTTGTATAATAATAAACAAAGATTATATATTCAAAGTGTTTAACTCAAAGCTTTAACTATTTAATTATATCAGTATTATACTATATAAAGAAAGATAGTTTGCACATTTTCTAGCAGTGTAGCACTCCCTCTGCATATATCTGGGGCTCATGCCTTTCTGTTTGTCTGCCGTCGCTGTCATCGCCACGACTTGGGATGATATTGCCACTTGCCACTTGCCTCCGCTGCCTGCCTGCAAATGAGCTTTAAGCCGACCGATTGCAGAGACTGTGTGGGTTTTTCTCTGAGTGTGTGTGTATGTTATTGCCTTGAGCTGATCGCAAAACAAAGCCCCAACACAGTGGTTTAAATGTTGCAAAATGAACATGAGACAGAGAGGGTTCTAAATCAAATAATCTCAAGTAGATGTCAGTAAAAAATATATCTACCTGGTCACACCAAACATTTATCAATGGGAAAGTGTGACCTTGCTTGTTTTTAAAGCATTGTTTTTAACCCTAATGTTATTTTTGAATATTACGTTGGGCTAAGACTTAAAAAAGTTGGGAATAAAAATACCTGGCCACACTTATAGCTTCTTTGATCAAAGTGTGACCTTATTAGATTTTTTAAACTTTGTTTCCTCTCCAAAATTTGAATTGACCAGCAATAGGTTTAGCCAAGGGAAGTAAATCGATTCCATTTACAAGTGAAATCGAAATGCAACACTTTGCATATACTCTCTCACACACACCACGCACACACACACACGCACAGTCAATTGCCATTGCAATTAGCAGCTCAACTTGAGTGGCGAGTGGTGAGCTGTGGGGAGTTCGGAGAGTTGGGAGAGTTGGAGAGGAGGAAGTGGGTGTGCGAGTGTGTGTGCCTTCGAGTGGAGTGCTTTTGGAGGCTGCGGCGGGGCTTTGAGGCCAAAGCTGATTTGCCTGGACGATGGCCCGTTGATTAATTCCTTTTTTATGCTAACTAAGCGGCACTCCAGACACCGCTTCGCATTTAATGTCTGTGCATTTGTACATTTGTATATATATTATTTTGTATATTTGTAAACTGCTGTGGCAGTACGTCTGGCAGGTGACAAAACCAGTTGCGATTGCTAATTGCGCTTAAACTTTGATTGTCATTGTGCCGGTGCACAGGGGAAAAAAATAGGAGAGGAAGTTTTAGCGTATCGAAAATAGTCGCCAATTTAAATGTTAATTTCATTTGAAGTATACTCTTGCGGAGTAAAGAATATAAATAGAATTAAAGAATAGAACAAATCTTGTTATAATTATATAAAACAGAATATAAAAGAATTATATAATGTAAAGATAAAACTTGCCTTCAATTTAGAAGTTTTTGTCAATAAACAAAAAAGGAAACTAACTTTGGAAACTCGAAGCTTTGAATACCCTTGCAGTTTGCTTTTGAATTAAGAGATCGAATCGAAAATCAATCATAACTAAAGCTCAAAATATATACATACTTTGAATAAATATATATGGATATTTTTATATGACAATTTTATTTCTACAAATCAAAGTTTCAAAAACTCATAACTACGCCAAAAATGAATTAATTTTAAATCGGAAAGCTGTCCTGTGTTAGTTTTTATAAGGTTAATAAATCTACATACTTTATATAAAATTAAAAAAAATTAATATTTTTGTCAATTTCTTAAGTCTTTACGATGTAAATTTTTGAGAAAAAAAATTTAAAAAAATTCTTTCTGCCAGAGATGCCTAGATTGACTCGGCTGTTGATGCTGATCAAGAATATATATGATTTATAGGGTGGGAAAAGACTTCTTCTGCAATTATAATACCCTGTAGAGTTATAAAAAACCCAAAACTTAAGGCTTTCTAGCACTAATTTATGGGTATAAAATATAATTTATAACTTAAAGCATTTAATAGTGCTTTTTTTATGTTTTTATATTTTTATTTGTGGTGATTATGGCGTCTTACCCTGCGCATGCAGCAGCGGATGGTGCGGATGATGCGGATGGTGATGCGGCAGGGTCGTCGGCGGTGGCACGCCTCCTCCTCCGCCCACTCCAGCGACTGGGTGATGCGGATGCGGATGTGGATGCGGATGGTGCGGATGCGGATGTGGGTGCGGATGGTGTGGATGCGGATGCTGATGTGGATGCTGATGCGGATGCTGGTGGTGATGATGATGGTGGTGCACGGCGGCGGCCAGTTGGTGGGGCATAAAGGCCGCTGCCACCGCTGCATGGGCATTGAAGTAGGCCATCCGCGAGGCGGCCGCCATGGTCATTTGATGGTGATCCCTGTAGTCTGTTGTTGTTGCTGCGGCTGCTGCTCCGCCTCCGGTTGTTGTTGTTATCTTTGGCGGCGTTGGCGTTTGCCGCTCTTTCGTGGATATTGCACCTCCCGCTGCTGCGGTTGTGGTTGTTGTTGTTGTTAAATCTGTTGGTGTTTCTGTTGGTGTAATCGTTGGCTCCGTTGTTGTTGTTGTTGTTGTTGTTGTTGTGGTAGCTGCCGCCACCGCCAGGCCCAGCAGCTCCTGAATGGCAAACGGCGAACGTTGCGGCATTGTCGCTGCTTTTCTTTACTTAATTATCGTATGTTATTTTCTTATTTTTTAATATTTACTTAAACGACATATTCCCGCCCAAAACAGAAAAAAAAATTAAAGCACTGGCTCTGGTTTTTTGACGAGCCTTTTTTTTATTATTATTATTATAATATTTTCTCGCGATGCTTGGCACGCGCAAAAACACACAACAAATTCGCAATAATTTCCACGTTAAACTGTTGCCTGACTTAATGTGCACCAGGAGTTTTGTCGTCGCAGCAACTCGATGTTGCTGCTGTTGCTGTTGCTGTTGCCGGTGGTTGGCTTTGGCTTTGGCCCAGGAAAAGCATTCGCAGTACGCAATTCGCATTCAGTTAACAAAACGGTGAACGGTAAAAGCGGCAAGCGGCAAAGCGGCTAAGGCGAGAGCCGCGTTTTTGCGAGGACCTCAAATCATGGCAAACGCAGCAGCAGCAGCAGCAGTAGCAGCAATCGCAGCAACATCTGCAGCAGCAGCAGCAGCAGCGCTTGCCACGCTGACTGCGCCGTCGACGTCGACGCCTCTGCCC
Source organism: Drosophila bunnanda (assembly GCA_035046265.1). Classification (NCBI taxonomy): domain Eukaryota; kingdom Metazoa; phylum Arthropoda; class Insecta; order Diptera; family Drosophilidae; genus Drosophila; species Drosophila bunnanda. Next base: position 1,479,924 of record JAWNOB010000083.1, on the reverse strand, counting down.
GGCAACGGTAAATATTCAGGGGCGGTCTCGGTCGCACAGCTATCTGCCCTGCTCGGGCGGCCGTTGGTGCGAGCAGTCCCGCTATGGCAGGCACTTCCCCTCGGCAACATGGCGCATGTGCGACGCAGGGCAGTGCCTGGGAGCGAGCAGAGCGGCTATAGCCTTCCAGTGGCTAGCTAGTCGCACTGCTTGCACTCCCTTGCCCACTTCCAGGGCTTCCAGGGCGCTTCCAGTGGCGAGCTGTCGCTTCGTTGTGTGCGTGCCGCAATGTGAGAGTGTGTGCGGCACCCATTTTGTGTGAGTGAGCGAGTGAGAGAGAGTGCATGGGCAGGGTTGTTCGGCCGCAGAGAGAGAGAGAGCGAGAGCGAGAGGGAGTGGGAGAGGGCGAGGGAGAGGGAGAGAGGCCAGCAGGATCGAAGGATTCGGGGGACTCTCTTTCGTTTCAATGAAGGACGCCAATTTATGGCCAAAAAACGAGTGCCGCCGATTCGGGTTTTTCGGTTGTAAAAACTATATACAGTTGTTGCAATTGTTTTTGTTGCTCCTGCTCCTACTCCTGCTCCTGCTCCTTCTGCTGTGACACTTGTCGCCCGCCTAACAATGGCTTCCACACACACACACACCAGCACACACACACACCATCACACACACAACAAGAAAAGCAGTCTAATTAAAATTTTCGCCAAAAACTTTTACTATTAAAATGCGTAAATTAGCATTTTGCCGAGAGTAGTGTGTGTTGTGTGTGCCTGTGTTAGGTGTGTGTGTGTGTGTGTGTGTTTTGTGGAATTTTTGAAAGCTTCCTTCCCCTCCCTACGCTGCGCAGTTGGCAAATTTATCGAACCCTTGGGATTGCTGCGGAGAAGCGAAAGGCAGCGGCAAGAGAGTTAGATATGTGAACTTTATATTGTCCTCATCTCAAGGAACTCGGCTTCCCGTGGGGCAATTGTCGTGAAATTTGGGACTCAGCTTCGAGAGCCCTCGGCGAGGCCACAGGGACGGGTTTTCGGGGAATTCGAAGCTTAGAAATCGGTGATATGGGGGCATTTTGCAAGGTTAATGCTCTGTATAAAGCTAGTTAATAGGGGAAATTGTTTAAATAATATTAAGTAGATTATATAAACTCGAAAATGTGAGAAAACTAGCAATTAAGAGGCTCTTGGAATATGTTATTAAAAAAAGATCCAGTTCTGAAATTTGATATAGGCATTTAAGGGGCTTAAACAATATATGGTATGAAATATTAGACAAATACACAGTCAATTTAATGTACTTATTTATAATCTATGTAATTAGTTTGCCTAAAATAAACGTTTAATACAAATACTAACCAAAATATATTGGTTCAATATTTTCTATATTATTTAATTTAAAGAAACTTCAAACAAAAACTGTAAAAATCCTAAGAAAACCATATAAGATCTTCAATAATTATATCTCAAATCCAAAATGCAAATGGAAAGCCTCTCTTGTGGCTTTTCTCACGCCCCCACCACAGTGAACTCTCTCGCAAGCGGAAAGCCCACGCGGCAATTAAGCAATTTGAGAAGCCAGCACTCAGCTATTGAAGAATCGAAGCGAATCGCATCGAAACGGATCGAATTCTTCTGTCTCTCGGATCCACGCAGTCTGCCAGCGAAGAAAGAGACGGCAGCAGCGAGCCAAGAAAGAGACGGGGTGCGTAGTTGAGGAATTTCGCGGGGTAATTCGATATTTTATTTCGTTCGAGGGCAACCTGCGCTCGTTGAGGAGCACAAGATGATTCATTCAAGAGGACTGCAAGTCCTGCGAGGTCTGTTTTTAAAGCGAATTCGTTTATTTACAGGAATTTAGGATTATTTTTGATTGTTAATTAACTTGCAATTACAATCACCGAAGGGGGGATCGTGTTGTCAAAATAAATATTGAATTTCCCCAACAGTTTGATTCGAGCGAAATCGGATATCGAGATATTCATTGAAGGCTCTGCTTTCTATATCTTTCTATTCTTTCTAAAGGACTAGATTCCACCTGGCAGCCATTGGCTACAGTTCAGTCTCCGTCTCAGTCTCAGTCTCAGTTTTTTGCTCCATTTATTTGTTGTGCTCATGTCCTGCGAGTTCCGAGAAGCTCGGACCTTCAGGCTTTTGTTTTGCAAATATTTTGACGTGCGATTCTCACACAACGCGGACTGACTACCTGGGAACATAATACAGGTATATACGCCACAGACAGGCACATATATATAGTAGATATTGGGGAGTATCCGGGGGATACCGGGTGCCCCGTCTTGAGCTGCTCTCCACGCTTCTGGTAGTTGAATGATTCAATTACCGCTCGAGTGCGAATGTTGACCAAAATCGCCTGTCAATTATGTGTCGAGATTTATTTACTTAACTATTATTGTCTCGGGAGGGAGACAATGCTGCGGCACAATCGCCATCACAATTGGACAAACTTAATTATGAACAATTAAAGTTCAGTTACTTTTTGTGTGGGCTTCCCTCGCTTCCCTCGACTATTGTTATTATTATTATTATTATTTTTGGGCAATAGCTTCGGCTTTGCGATGCTTTGGAGTGACGGGCAAGGCTTTTGCTGGCCAAACGAAGATCGCACGAAAAAATCAGTAATAAATAATAGTAAATAAAATGGCATAAATAGCAACAAACAGGCAGCCGGCAGGTTATTGTTGTGTAATTAAGTTGTTTCGCTGTCGGCCCCAAGTGCCCGAGCGGGCACTGAACAAATCTTGTTAAAAATATTATTGTCACACAATTGTTGCCGTGTGATTAGTTGAAACTTTAATTGCGACACAATGGCATAATGGCAGCGGGCGATAATGGGCTCAACAAACAAAAAAAAAACAAAAATAGTAATAATAAAATAAAGAAACACGGCGAGGCGAAGGCAGCAAAACTTGAATACTCTATGTTTTTGGGGGAATTTTAAATTTAGAGTCTATTATTGGAAAAATGTATGGTACCTAAAATCATATATATATTTGTTTTAATTTAATTAACGAAATTTAAGCTTTTGCTATATAATCTTGATATTTATTTTATTATTTATTGTAATTTTCCCATAGGAATATTGTTCCAAATTTTGGTATATTCTAGGTCTTATAGTCTCTAAGTTCTAGGGAGTAAAAAGCAAGTTAGCTGATAATCGAATAAATGAACAAGACTAAATTGAGTCGCCTGGCGATGCAAATAATTATTATATAATTTGTATAAAATGGCAAAGAGTTTTTGTATATTTTAGGTAAGTAATAAATTAATAGTAATATCATGGATATTACACCGCTTTCCGGCTTAAAAAATTATATTTACTACTGTTTTATTATTTAATTTATAATATTAAGTAAAACTAAGCCCCAAAGATTAACTAAAACACCTGAAAAATCAACTTTTCCCTCATATTAAAGAGTAACCTAAATTGCATTTACCGTAAAAGTGGGAGAGAAGGGGGCATTTTGTATTAGCCGCGAATTATAATCGTCATTATCATATTACTATTACTTACTAATGTTCGTGTTATTGTTATTGTTATTGTTGCTGTTGCTGCCGGCATTGTCCATTGTCCATTGTTGTTTGTGCCGTTGATTTCGAGTTTAGTTTTCAATTATTTAATTGTTTATTTCGGCTACGCGCATTGTCTTGCGCCGCTTGGGTAACGTGAGAAAATTAATTTCTGGCGCAGAATTTAATTTCTGCCTTTTGGGAACAAAAAAATACAAACGAAAGCCCACAGATGGCGGCAGTGAGCGCAACGCGTTTTATGGCTAATTTCGGGGAAGGCAATCAACACGAACGGCCGAGTCCTGCGTCCTGCCAGTGGTTTGTGTCCCAGCTAAGGCAGATGCAGAACTAAAGTTAATTAGGGAAAGTTTCCTTTCAACAATTAATTGCCCAAGAAGCCAGGGAATACTGCAAATGAATAGCTTATAGCTCAGTTTATATTTCATTTTAATTGTTTAAAAATAAATATTTCTACAAAAATACTTACAAAAACAGGGCTATTTATTTTCTTTTATTTTTGTTATTTTAGCATTTGAATTTATTGCTCTTAGTTATTGTTTAAATGTTTTATAATGAATTAATAATTGATTTTATGGTTTAAGTTAATGGCTTATGCTTTTTATATATATATATATATATATATATATTTTTTTTTTTGTATGTTTGTATTTATATTATGTTTATTATTTAGGGAGTACTGTATTTATTTTCTAGGTTTAATTTTAAAGGTTGCATAAAACTTTATATACATAAATAACCGAGCCGGAAATGCATAGATTATCCAACAAGAATTCAAAGGATATTATCCTATTTGTTCCAATTTGATTTTAAATGGTTTATTTTTTCATTCAAAAATTTAGTCGATAATCAATATTTACGCTCTCTGATACAAAGCCGAAATATTTTATATATTGATTTAATTTTATTAATTATAATATATATATTTTTTAATTTTAAACATTTTATTTATAGTATTTAAATATTTTTCCTTTTCTCCTTTTTTTTAGGTTTTTCCATTATAGGTTTTGTTTATCATAAACAATATATGAAAGTATAATTAGATTTTCTTTTTATTTCATTACCCTCTTGTTATTATTTTAAATGATTAATAAAAAACACAATTATTAGTCTAACGAAAAAACTTAAATGTATATGTGCTTTCCAATTTTTAAATCTAATATTTAAATCTCTGGATTTCAGTTCATATCCATTGAAATGCCCGCCGCTAATCGGATCCTATATACACAGACGATACCCCAGATTAACGGCTATATATAGGCGTATACCATTTAATGGGATTATCTGCACTAATTTCCACACACAGCAAAAAAAAAGAAAAATGAGAAAAAGGTGATGGGCAGCCGTTGAAACAACTCGATCATTGCTCTGTGTGAGAGCGACGGCAAAAATGATTTATCATTGGAGAACACTCGACAACGAGGATGCTCGCTGACAGGGACTGAGTTGGGTTTTTTCGCCTAAAATATGCACTGGGGGAAAATGTGGAGGATTTTACTTCATTTATTATTATATATAAAAGAAATGTATATAAAAAAATCCAAAAAAGAGGAAAATAGAAACAGAAAGCTTGCTCAGAAACATTAATAACTTAAATACATAATTATGTATGCAAGGAAATATAATAAAATTCTGAATTCAGAATATTGTAACCCTCCAGGTTGTATAAAAATTATAAAATTAATTTATGCCATAAATACTCCTATAAAATAAATGTATTTTAAGTATACACTTCTATGAACTTGTGGAAATTTAAAAATATTTACAAATAAATACATGAATCCATTTAAACTCTTTTAAACAATGTTTCTGGTACCAATTTTCCATACATTTTCCCACAAAATTGCTTAGTTTCTTCCCCTTTTTTTCCCTCAGTGGATAGCACTATGTTTATCTACCATATCTAGATGTGTGTGCTACCGAAGTGGCCGAAGTGTGTGCTCGACAATGACGACGAACCAATTTATGGGACAGGCCTTTGAGCTCGAGACACTCGACTAAACCGAAAGGCAAACACTAGGCGCAGCACACACACTACACACACTACACACACACACTACACACAACAAGCTCAGGGGGAGGAGAGTGTGATTAGGGGTGGTTGCTGCCGCAGCAGCCTCGAAATTAGAAAATAGGCAACAAAAAGATGCAGAGCCAAAACAAATTAGTGGCAACAAAAAAGAGAAGAGAAGAGAGGGGGGAAAAAAAAAACTGTAATAATAATAACGAATAAGGACGAGGGGTGCGATTTCCAAAATGGCCGCAACTACGACGAACGGCGAACTCTTGAATTTCCATTGAAGTGTAACAGAAGAAGTGGCCAGCCGCCGAGTTTACAGTGGCGGGGCGCACAAGCACTGGCACACAGCTGCATACCGTCGATGGCCGATGCACTGAGAGAAAGCGGGGGGTAGTATTAAATTCATAGAATGCTAGACAGGGCAGCAAAATGAATATAAATAAGGAAATAAGGATGAGGCTTTTGTGGAGGAATTTTATTTGTAAGTGTTTGAGGTAAAGTTTTGTGAACTATATTTATATTCAATAAATGAGTAAGTTGAATTAAGTTATAGGATTTAATTGAATATAAATAATAGCAATGCATTTATGCAATCAATTATTACATATTAAATCTGTATTTTAGCAAGCTATTTCTTTGAAGAAATTGAATATTATACTTTTTGTATGAAATTTCTAAATATAAATTATAAAAAATTATACAAATTATGAAATTATACTGGAATATAAATTAGAATGTAAAAAAACTTTAAAAAATGCCAGAGAAATTTCCAAAACAGTATAGTTTCATAATAATTTCTATAAATTCATTATGAATTGCATGACTTTCTATAAGTAAATAAAAAAGACTTATTTTCTTTGACAAAATATATATAAAGCTTTATAGAATTCTAAAATATTTTAAAGCCATAAAATTCTATTAATTATGAATTTTTTAAATATTAAATAAGAAAAATGCTATTATAATAAACACATATTTTATAATAGCAAAACAAAGGTTACTGAGCAAAACTTATAAATACATAAAAGAAATATGCCAAATAATAAAGAAATAATAGATTCGACACATATAGAACTCTGCCAAAAATTAAACCTATAAAACCCCTATAAAATTCCCCCAAAAATCCCCCCTCAAATTCCGCTCAGTGCATCGCCCTGTTGACGGCTCGCTAATGATGATGGAAGGTCCCGCGCCTCGTTTATGGGTTAATCAAATTGTATGAGCGGGATTTCGGTTATGCAAAGCAGCCAGCCAGGGGCAAGGGAGTGTTAAATGGGAGTGGACTGGGACGGGGACAGGGACGGGGACGGGGACGGGGACGGGGACGGGGAGCTGGTAACTGGTAACTGGTTACTGGGAGTGGGAACTGGGAATGACTTCAATTAAACGCCCGAGTTTTTGATGTTTTCAATGGTGGCGGGTACTTGGCAGCCAACCAAAAGGGGCGCACACACTTTGCCCGGCAAAAATGGGAGTACAACCGACAACACACACACACAGTGTACTATAATAAAAAAAATCTGAAGAAAAAAAAGCAGAGAGAACATAAAAATGTGAACCAAAAACATGGCAGCTTGCTGGGCGACAAAAAGGGGGAAGGCAGCCACTTTCAATTGTGGCAAATTGCAGGCGTTTCCGCCGCTGCCATCATTACTTATTATTCGAGCTCTCCCGCTCCCCACACTCCTCTCCTCCTCTCCTCCTCTCCTCCTCTCCTCCCCTCCGCTGGCTTGCCGGCGTTTTATTTGTTAATTTTCAAATCAGAGTCGCGTGCAGAAAATATATAATAAAAAAAGCCAGGAGTCCCGTGACGCAAATTTGATTATTTCGCCTTCAAGCTGTGACCCATGGCGCTTGCAAGAGTTGCCAACGAGAGGTCCTGCCTTGCTTTATATATATTTCTTTTAAAATGGGAAATGTCCTTTGTCAGGAGGTGGCTGCTAATGAGTCATTCAAGGGGCCACAGCTCTGCAGGATTTGCATATGAAAAATATCAAATATTCAGGAATTGAAGTATTCAGATGAAGAGATGATGATGACGGTGATGTCCTGGGAATGCCCTGGGTCCAGTAATTGGTTTTTAGGTTCAGATTTCTATACGTTTTTAGTAGGTTCAAGCGGGAAAATGTTATATACAAATTAAGGGCTGTAGCAATAAAAAAATATTGCAAAATAGTGTTGTAAAAACTTAAAAATTCTCAGTAAAAACAAACGATTAAATTGGATTTTGTGGACAAAATTAAATGAATACCCTAAGTCATACAATTCTTAAAAAAATCGTGAAAGTTTTAAGCTGAAATTATTCATTTATTTAATTATAAAGTGTATATACTTTAAGTATATTTTAAAAATGTTTGATGGGCAGAAAGCAAAGGCTAAAAGAATGACCCACAGCATAAACTGCGAATAAAATATTAGAAATTACATTTAAGCCATAAATAATACACAATAACCTAACTATAATATTTCCCTTAATTTTTCTTTGACATTTTTAACAAAAAAAACCTCTCAAAAACTTTAAGCAAAGCTGCGTGCTTGTTCCTTCTTAATTAACTCCAACTTTGACCTTTGTTTTGACATCTGCTGCTCTCGGGACAAAAATAGAAATAAAAACCAGGCCTTTCTTCTAATAAATACAAACAAAACACAAAATAAAACTGCATAAAAAACCCAACTGCACTCGGGACTCTTTGTGCCAGAAAGTGCATGAAGGCCAGGATTAAAAACCACCCACAAGGAGGCGTTCCAATCAACCTGCCTACACGAATCCTCCTCTTCAAAAAAAAGAAAGAAAAATCCCACAATTTTCGACACGAATTTTGATTAATTTCCTGTTTTTGTGACGCTTTTCCCTCCGCTTTTTATTTTTTTGTTCTCCGTTTGTCGGGGCATATTCACGCATTCATTCACGCATTCGCAATCAAAGCAAATCCCCGCCGAACGGAGAGTGAGAGATTACCACTTCGACCCGAATCGGATTTTGTGGCAGGACTCAATGGCAAAAGGACCTCCTCCACGCAGCCTTGGCATTTATGAGGCTTTTCCCGGGGCTAGCCCGAAGGACAATGAATATCAATCTGCTGAAATGCAGCCTCTGCAGTTTATATCCTTGAGATAACAATTAAGGTGAAAAGTGGAATTGGAAAAGGAACATTTGCTCTTCCTTTGACTACTATTATTAAATATTTAATTCCCTTCAATTTCTTGAATTTCCTATATTCTAATTTTCCTATATTCTATTTTTTTGGTAAGAGGAAACATCCTCCCTTGCGGCAAGACAGGAAAGGCTGCTCAGTTTCCACTTGCCTGATAATAATCCTGATAATGATGAGGCTGATTTGGCCACAAGTTCGTTGGGTGTGAATTTTCATTACAATTATGCTAAAAGAAAAAGAAAGAAAAACACAACACAGTGAGGAAAACAAAGGCAACCTTCGCCGCAGTTGGGCCATGTTTTTCTCTCCTTCCCCGTGGCCTAAACCACGCCATTTTGTGAAACAATGGAAAATGCAGCCAGAAACCGCAGCAATTTGTGGCCTGAACCGAAGCCAACGATATGGGGGACTTGCTACACTGGCCAAAATGGGGGAATTGTTGTTAAAAATACAGAGTTTGGGACTAAACCGTGTTTGGGAATTGAATTAATGTAACAAATTACGGTTGGAATTAAAAAAGTTATATTCCAGTTACTAAACAAAGTTGTGAAATTAAAATTAGCTTATTGCACCATTAATTTATTAACAATTACTTTCATTTCAGCCAAAAACAACCTCATCGCTACTATTAATCTACCTAAAAATGATTTTAAAATATAATTATATGTCGGAAATATTTAAATTAAATAAATTAGTCAATACCATTTGGAGTTACAAAGTTCTGATCCAAGAAAAGCTATTTCTGGGTTAAGCCCACACTTCCTTCATCAGTATGCAATGCGTATGAAACGGAAATATAATATTTAAATAAAAAAAATTGAATGGAAAATCATATTTGATATAACTATAACTATAATTTATTTATTTCATCAAAGCAAATATCTATTTTAATATTAACTTTCGCCTAATGAATAATTTCCGCCCTCCCAAAAAGTAGAGAAATTGTTCAAATAAAATAATACAAATTAAGCCACATAAAAATACCCAATACCCCGATCACTCATAGGTTTCTTAACCCATTTAAATGGAAACTCAGTTTCCGCTTTCCCTGGGGAATAATAATAATAATTGTAAAATATTCCCAGTTCCTGGTATTTTTCGCTTAGTGTTGTTCACTTACTCCTTCTGCCAGCTTCTACTTAGGCTGCCGCGAAATTTTGCAATTTGCGCATAATAATCATGATAATAATAATCGCGGCGACGGCCCACACATGAAGTGTGCAGGGGGGGATATATATATATATATATAAATATATACATAAATATACTATATATTTTTTCCTACCTCGGGCCAGGGCGTTGGCGCTTGTTGGAGAAATTCCACACAAAAAAAAAGAGGAGAAAAATAAGTATATACGGCGGAAAAAACCGAGTGAATCCGGGGAATAAAAAATGAGAGAAATAATTCTAATGGGGGCGTGGCATGTGTGTGGGTTAATTGTGGTGGAAATGCCAGGAAGGGGGAACGGGGACGGGGAGGGGGTTTCTCTGCTCTGTTTCCCACTTGTGAGAATTGCGCAATTTTCAATTATTTCTTGGGGAAAAAATAATGTGAAGAGGTGGGCGTGTCACTGCAGACTTTTTCGCATAATTATAAGCTGCGATTCTCACTCACAGGCTGCAAATTATAATTAATGTAAGGCATAGTGTGAGGGCTGCATCCTTCGTCCTGCCAGTGAGAGTGTGTGTGTGTGTGGTTCTAAAATTATGCAATGGTCTGATTATGCAACTGTGAAAAAAGGAAGGAATAAAAGCGTTGAGAAGGAGGAGCTCAAAGCCCCTGGCAGGATGGGGGCTGTGGCCAAGGATAAGACCAGGGACTAAGAGGCACAGAGAGACTCATGCATAAACGTGGTTTTTGCATAGCACAGGAATATGCCAAGAGAAAGGAATTTTTGGTTTGTCATCAAACTTCCTCTTGAATTTCCTAAAACTAGTTAGTTTCTAGCTGCAGGGTTTGATTTTATTAGGTTGCTTGTTTATATCAATCCTTGTCACTTAATTTTTATATTTATTTCAGTCAGAAGCTTAAAACGATGTGAAAGAGTCATTTCCGACCCCATAAATCATATATATTCTTGATCAGCGTCAATAGCCGAGTCGATCTAGCTATCTCAGAAAGGAAAATTTTTTTTTTAATTTTTTTCCAATTTTTTTAAGGAAATTTTAGGAAGTTGAAGTTGTCAAAAATTGGCAAAAATTTAAATTGTTTAAAATTATCAATTTAGAATGCAGATTTATTAATCTATTAAAAACTAGCATAGAACAGCTTTCCGAATGGAAATTAATGCTTTTTTGGCTTAGTTATGAACTTTTAAAATTTTGATTTATGGAAAAAATTGTCATATAGAACTTAGATATATATATATGGTATTACAATTTCAGTCAGAAGCTCAAAAAGCTGTGAAGGAGCTATTTCCGCCCCTATAAACCATATATATTCTTGATCAGCGTCAATAGCCGAGTCGATCTAGCTATTTAAGACAGGAAAAAAATTTTTAAAATTTTTTTCCAATTTTTTTATAGGATTTTTAAGAAGTTGAATTTGGTAAAAATTGGCAAAAATTTAAATTGTTTTAAATGATAAATTGAGAATGCAGATTTATTATTTTATTAAAAACAAGCACAGAACAGCTTTCTGAATGGAAACTAATGCTTTCTTGGTTTAGTTATGAGATTTTAAAATTTTGATTTATAGAAAAAAATTGCCATATAGAACATAGATATATATGTATGGTATTATAATTGTAGTCAGATGATTATAACGCAATGAAGGAGTCACTTCCGACCCTATAAACCATATATAATCTTGATCAGCATCAACAGCCGAATCGATCTAGCTATCTAAAGCAGAAAAAAAATTTTAAAATTTTTTTCCAATTTTTTTTAAGGGAATTTCAAGAAGTTGAAGTTGGTAAAAATTGGCCAAAATTTTAATTGTTTTAAATTATAAATTGAGAATGCAGATTTATTATTAGATTAAAAACTAGCATAGAACAGCTTTCCGAATCAAAATTAATGCTATTTTGGCTGAGTTATGAGATTTTTCGTTTTTATTTATCGAACAAATTGTCATATAAAATATAGATTAATATAACCTTAAAGAATGGTATTATAATTTCAGTCAGAAGCTCAAAAAGCTGTGAAGAAGCCATTTCCGACCCTATAAACCATATATATTCTTGATCAGCATCAACAGCCGGTTCGATCTAGACATATTTAAAAGAAAAAAAAAATTTTTTAAATTTGAAAAATTTTTTAACTTAAAAATTGTTGTTAAAATTGTCAAAAACTCAAAAAAATTTAATTTTTGGCAAGTGTTAAATTGAGTACGCAGACTTATTACCCTTATAAAAACTAGCACAGAACAGCTTTCCGAATTGAATTTAATGCAATTTTGTCTGAGCTATGAAATTTTTAAGCTTGGATTTGTCGAACAAAATTTCACATACAAATATAGATAAATATCTATTAAAGAAATGCCTTTATTTTAAGCTTAGCTATAATCGATATTCAATCCTATAATTTAATTGCTAACTTCAAGGCAAGCCGAAGTTAGTTTCCTTTCTTGTTACATATTCCTTATATTTTAAGGTTTAAATATTTTTGTCCTAAAATCTGAGTCACTATTTATATTATACGTTATTATTCAATTTTTTATGCATTCCGTTTTGATATTAGAACTATTAGTATTTAAGCTCTGCAGAAATAGGATTCAGAATTAAAATATATCCTTTTAAAGGTTCCATCAATTGAATTCTCTCTAAAATAACCCTTTCTTTATAAATTTATTAATAGTTAATTAAGTTACCAAACGGCTAAGCCTCTGTTGACAGAAATAAACAAACAAAGAAGTCGTTGTCCTTGCCCGCCCCCAATAATCTATATTTGCTTTCATAAACCCAACAACCTTTTATGCAAACTTTTATTGTCCAAAGGACGACCTGCCCCCCCATCGAGTGCTCCAATCTCTGCTCACTTTACAGCCTCCATTATCGGGGAATAAATACGAATGCGAATAATAATTGCTGAGCCGAGCTGAACTGAGTGGGGCTGAGTTGGGCGGCGGACAAAAAGGCGCTAGAAAATTAATTTCCATGCGAAAGATCAAAGAAAGTTTTCAATTGTTGCCATTTGCCCAGCAGCGGAAGTGGGGTGGATTTCTCTATGGGTGGCGGAGGGGGTGAGAGGGAAATGCAAACTGCTTAATGCGAAATGTAGCAATTATATTCTCGCAGTCCCCCCAATGCCCCCCTCGCTCCCCGCCTCCCATCATGCATATTTATTCATTTTTTCATTTACACATTTTTAATTTCAATTCTGAGCCAAAGTCTAGGGGCTTTCTCCATTTCTCCTCGGCATTATGGCTCAACTCATTTCCTGTGACAATGGCGAGCGCGAGCGCGAGTGAGCTGCCACGCCCCCACCTAGGGGCCCGGGGCCCGCCCACGGCCCACTTACATGGTACGTGTACTTAGCATTTCCTCGGTGGGATTTTCGTTCAAGCTTCAAGCTCCTCTTCTTGTTGTTTTCCTTGTTGTTTTTCATATGGAAATCAACACACACTTGGGCGAGGCGTTGTTGTTGATTTTTAATGAAGTACTTTTTCATTATGTACACTCTCACACACAACAAACACACACGCACACACACACAGGGACTGGTGTACGGAAAGAAACTAGAGGGAGCACTATAGAAAATGTTTCTAAACTTCCTAAACTATTTTATATTTAATTTTTACAAAAAGTTTAATCAAAATAATGAAAAACATTATATAATTAAATATTTCTAGGCGCCATTTGCTGCATAAATGCAGATGACAACCCTGGCATTGTCACATATATATGTTTTCAAAGACTTAATGCACTTTATGCTTAAGATCTTTGTGTAAAATAATTAAATTATATATTTTTGCTAATTCTATTACAACTCCTAACTACTTTTTGGGGTTACCATAAGATCACAGATACAGATGACAACCCTGGCGAAGATAGCAACATTTGTTTATTAAAGCTTATTATTATTTTTGACCACATCTTGTTTCATGTATTTAAGATTGCATTTATTTATTTTTATTTATTTATTTATTTATTTTCTCACAGCACTTCTCAAACCTTTTCCAGATGGCACCCTGTTTTCTCCTCAGTGTAGCCATACTTATGTATATGCAATTTCTTTTCATTTCCGCCATCTGAGTTGCACTTTGTGTTTATGTTTATTTTTTTTTCCTTCCCATCCTTGCCTGCATTTCTCTTAATTTCTATTTTATTTTTTTTCTATTTTAGTTTGCTGTTTATAACGTCTTTTCATGCAAATGTTTGCCAGTGTGTGTAGGTGTGGACACTTGGCAAATGTGTGTGTGTGTGTGTGTGCTCCAATTGTTGTTAAGTGAAAGAGTGCTATATCTATATATGTATATATATATATTTAAGATATATGATGGCCATAGGCAAGTGAGTTTTAAGGGTCTTTTTTCAACAATATTCAGATTTTCTGTTAAAATAAATATACTACATAATACAACAGAAATAAAACTATTTTAATACAAATTTAAAATAGTTTATAAACATTTTAAAAGCTTAATCAAGTTTCTCGATATATTCCTAAAGAAATTATCGATTTTCATAGATATTTCATATACATATATTTTTCCCTCAGTGCCTTCAAGCTTCTGGACATTATCCTGTCTGCATATTTGCAAGCTGACTCATCAGCAGTGCGATTCCTGCGATCCTTGCGATCCTGCTGCTGCTCTTCTTCCTGCGGCTCTTCCTGCTTTGTGCAAAAAAAAAGGAGCAAGAAGAGGCAAAAGGAACTCTGTTCGTTTTTGGCATTCTTCTGTCAAAATATTGACACAACAGTTGTCAGGCTGTCAGGTTGCCTGTCCTTTGGCAGGACATTCCAGTTTGCAGTGCCAGTGCCATTGTCCGTTGTCCTGCCCACAATTACTTGTAATTATATTATTTGGAGAACAAACACGGGCAGGATATGCTGGATATATAATAATAATCGTAATCCTGGCCGGGCCTGAGGAGTGGCGAATGTAAATAAGCCGATAGGTGCGAAGGATTAGGGATTAGGCGTTGACCTTTCCCCTGCGGCGAAGGTGTGATGAGGTCCTCAAGTGGCAGAAGAATAACACAATCCTGCAGGGCAACAGTTGGCCCAGGACAAACAAAAGCCATGACCCTTGAGTTTTTGGCCAGCTGAACACAGAGATTTCCCGTGGAAAGGGTCCTTTGAATAGAGGGAAAACTATTTGAATAAATGTGGGATAGTAACTTCGCAGGCAACTCCTTCAGCAGGCTGAATTATAGCCCAATTAATCGCATGATTAACGACAATCGGCCTGGAATTACCCTCGTGCAAGGGGATCCTCGACTGAGTTTTCACCAAACCACTTGAGAGTCTCTTCCCCGTTTTTATTGGTGAACAGCAGCTCCTCGGCACAGGTGGAATCGGGCCTGTTGGATGGCTCAGCAACTTTTGCCAACGTTTTCCGGCTCTACATATATTTTTCCCAACGATTTCCCAGCAAACTGCCAGCGTTTACCCAACTCCAAGCTACAGCAGAGCTCTGCCCCTTTTCGATTCTCCGCTTTCTATGTTCTTGGCTCTCAGCCGTGACTGAAGCGTTTCTCCAACGGGATGCTAACGAGCGGAGTTCTTAGAGAAAGCAGTGTGAAAATATTTTTTGATGCATGAAAATGTAATTTTTAAACTAAAGAAAATGAAAGGAAACTAGCTTTGGAAAAGTGAAGTTTATATACCCCTGAAGTTAGCAATTGAATTATTCGATCGCATTCGAAATCGATCGTAACTAAGCTTAAAATATTCGAATCGATATTAATCGATATTTTTATATGATAATTTTTTTCGGAAAATCAATTTTTAATAACTCATAACTAAGCCAAAACATCCTTAATTTTAAATCGGAATGCTTTCCTTTATTAGTTTTTACTAGGTTAATAAATCTGCATAAATAAATTCAATTTTTAAAATATTCAAATTTTTGTCAAATTTTTGACGCTTTTAATTATATTTAACACACTATAAAATTAGTGAAAAATTAAAAAACGTTTTTCTTCTGCCTGAGATGGCTAGATCGACTCGTCTGTTGATGCTGATCAAGAATATATATGATTTATAGGGTCGGAAATGACTCTTTCACAGCCTTTTGAGCTTCTGACTAAATTTATAATACCATTCTTTAAGGTTATATTAATCTTTATTTTATATGACAATTTGTTCTAGAAATCAAAACTGAAAAAACTCATAACTCAACCAAAAAAGCATTAATTTTGATTCGGAAAGCTGTTCTATGCTAGTTTTTAACATATTAATAAATCTACATACTCAATTTTAAATTTAAACCAATTAAAATTTTTGCCAATTTTTACATCTTTAACTATTTAAAATTCCCTAACAAAAATTTGAAAAAAAAATTTTAAAAAATTTTTTTCTGTCTTAGATAGCTAGATCGATTCGGCTGTTGATTCTGATCAAGAATATATATGATTTATAGGGTCGGAAATGATTACGTCACTGCGTGGCAAGCTTCTGACTAAAACTATACCCTGCAAGGATGTAATATAGCAGAAAATGTTGAAATATTTTGTAAATGTGTCTTAAAGTATGAAATTATATATTTTTATTTAAGTTTAAGTCAAAAATTGAATCTTAAATCTATTAAAAAATCAAAATGGCATTAAAATAGTGGTCAAAAATGGGAAATGTAAATATTTCGTACCCAAAATTAAGCTTAAATTATGTATTTTTGGCATTAAATATAAATTTAAAGTGTATATTACCACTTACATCTTTTTGGGAACATAGGCCTGAAGTTGATACTCTGTCACCTGAAAATGTATGAAAAATACATAAAATTAAGAAATGTTTCGAGGAAGCAGCACTTATTCCTAATATAATCGAACAATTTGTATTGCTTTTAGCCTGGCCAACACACGACTATCGACTATCGAGCTCCTCTCTAGGCCAGGTGGCAGCACCACACATGGGCACTCATGGAACTCTCAGGTCTCGGGTTTAATTGGTAAATGGTTCATTTAGCAGTCAGAACCAATTACACACACTCTCGAGGACGGCTCTTTGGCAGCGCTTCTGCTTCTGCTGCTGCCTTTGCTGGCTGTAAAAACAATTACAACAGTTTTTCACCTTTTTTAACGAGGCAGCCGACGGCGCGAAAATGCTTTGCCTTTGCCTTTGCCAAGGGTCTGCCACTTTTTCGTTGGAACCAATTAAATTCTTTTCTCTTCTTTGCCACATATAGTATGCATACAAGTCGTGGCTATATAGATCCGCCCCCGCACCGAAAGGTGTGAATTGGAATCGAATTAATTCGGTTTTCCCTAGGTTTCTGTTTTTCTGTTATTTTCTTTTTTTATAAAGCAATTTGCACACGCCTCTTTGATTGGATAATTGGCGGGACAGGGCTCTCGGGGCATAATGAATAATGGATAATGAATAACTAGCGAGTGAGTGCACTCACTGGAGGGCAGCTCGGTGTCTAAACTGATCGATTGGGCTTAATTGCAGGCCAATTGCTGAAGTTAAAGCGAGAAAAGTGGCCATTTGAACGGGCTTCAAAGTAGATTTTTACATAAAATATTTAAGGAACTTATAGAGAGTTGTATTGTTGTTATAATTAAGTGTTTTTAAGTGAGTTTAAATGAGTTAAACATATAGAGTGTACAAAGTTATATTTGATAGATGAAATTAAGAACTAAAACATAATAAAAGTTCAGTAAAAGTAATTGGAAATTAGTCAAAAATAAAGGTCTACAAAAAGGATAATTTTTCAAAGGAAATCAACATATTTTAATATTAATTTGACTGAAAATTTCCTTCTTTTTTTCCTTTTTTCCAAAGATGAGTTAACAAATTTTTGCATTGCCAGAAGGAGACAAAGACAGAGAGAGAAAAAGATGGGGATTATAAACGGATAAAGTGAAGGAGGACCGTATGTGTGTGTGTGTGTGCAGCGAAATATAATAATGAGGACACCCACCAGGACATCAGGACATCCACATCCTCACCTCGTTAGCTAACGATGACGCCGACGCACCTACACCTGCACCTGCACCTACACCTACACCCACACCTACACCTGCGCCAACAGCCAGCGAAATGGAGTATTAAAAAATTATGCAAATGAATTCGTGTGTTTGTATTCGCTGTGGAAATTGCGACCGTGTCCGCAGTCCTTAGTTTCGAGTCCTGAGTCCTTCAGCGCTACTCCCACCGAATGCGCGAAAATTAAGCGCAGGCGGTGCATTATGAATGTTGTAAATTAATTTCTGACCGAAGAGCGGGTATGTGGCATCAAGAAATATGTAGAGTATTGCAAGGAATATATAAATAAATGATAAAGTATAAAAAATTAATTATTTTGTATTTTTGAAAGCCTTAACTTAAGTGGAGAGCAAGACAGAATGGCCAAAAATGCTTAGAAACAATTAAACTTTATTTAAAAATTATTTCCAAGAAAGCAGGTCAAGGAAACTGAGTCCAGGAAAATTGAGAAAACTCCAAGGATTGCCCCCCTAATATTGACTAGCAAGGAACTTAACTAACTCAAATACTATCTAGTGAAAGTTACAAAAATTGTAAAAAGCATCGAATGAGAACTAAGTCTTTTAAGCAAATTGTTATTATCTTTTTATTAATATAAATACCCCAAAAATTTTTAGAAAAATATAAACTATTCATATTAAAACTCCTCATATATACGTTTAAAATTTTTCTAAATAATTCTTTGCTATAAGAAACCCCTAAATTATATAGCATACTTTATAGAAATCGACTTTAAAAATACAAAATCTACTGGTAAAACACGTTTTAAGTGAAACCTTTTCTATATATTTCGAAAAGGTTATATTTTCAGTACGAAAACTCCCCAATTAAAATTAATAAATTCAAGAAATGCAGGAATTTTGAAGGTGCCAGGACCCAGGGTTCGTTCCGCCTTCGACGGCGACGACGACAACGACGAGGACTGCAGTTGGCAATTTTAATATCGCTTAACGAATTATTAAATCCTCATGAGGACGACGAGTGTGTGTGGTTGGAAATCATATATTCACATTCATGCTTGAATGAGTTTTTTTTTCCAAGGCGGGCCAGGCCGGGCCAGGCCAGGCCAGGCCAGGCACTTGCTTGATCAAAGGACGACACTCTTGAGAAATTATCATAAAAGGATTTGCGGCAACGGCGACTGTGCTCTCTCCATTCCAATTCCAATTCATTCCTCGCCTCGTGCTTTTTTTCACCTCTTTTCTTTTCTTTTATTTTCCTTTTTTGAATAGAGCCTGCCCTGGCCTTTGTTTTTCATTTGAAAATTGCAAAATTTGAATAATGCGCAAGTGGCGTGAACAGCAGGAAAATCGTATTCAGATTCAGATTCAGATTCGGATGCGGATGCGGATGCGGATTCGGGGCCCAGAAGCCCGATTCATCCTTGATTGCATAATAGGCATTTGCAGATTGCAATTAGACAATTGTCGGGGAAGCTGCGCCGCTGCTAATGGGCGCAAGTCCTAAATGCCAAATGCTAAATGCTAAATGCTAAATGCTAAATAAGTAATCAAGCGATGATGATTCGGTGCCCTCAAGTGCATTTGGCATTTGCACTTTGAAGTGGTTGAGCACTCGACAAAAACGCGACCCACTCCCACACCGGCCAGGGAATATTATAAAGGAGAAGAAAATCTGGATTAAACGCGACAATCAAGGTAATCCCACTCTGGCTGATTGTCTCAAAAGAGCCTCCTCTTCGCTGCAGGAATAACTCCACTTTGGGGTCTTAAAGCGGTCGCAGAGGTTATGCGAAACAAAAAATATTAAACGTAAGACTTAAAGTCGTATGAAATTGTAGATATTTGAGGTCGATTCTTAATTCGAAGTTAGTTTTAATAATAATTATAATTCATAAATATATATTTTGTAGTTCCTTAAAAAGAAGCTGTACCATTTTGGTTAACAAAAAGACTTTACTGAATTTTCTGCACTTTTTTAACTGGAATTTAAAGAATTTTGTTCAAATAAACTTCTTGAATGTTTGGCTTTAAAATACATTTATTTAAAAATTCTTATATGGTTCATTAATTTAAGGAAACATGAAATAAATGCCTTCAATGTTTACTTGGTCGTTTATCAATTCAAAGTCAACGAATTTTTTAGTAAAAATAAATTTCTGATTCATTTCATGAAGTTCTTGAATACGAAGTAACTACATCTTGCTTAAATAAATTGCGTTAGTAAATTGAATAGCATTATATCTAACTTATTATTTTCATAAACATATTCTTTGACTTGTTTACCGCTTTTCTTGCTTTTAAATATTTTTTAAACCTAATTTTTCTTTAAGAAGTATGTAAATTTCCTCAACTGAAAATTCATTCAAGTTTTTAGCTTCTTACTTGATATTTAGTATGAATACATAATTATTTTTTTTTAAATGTTCAGAAAGTTTAACTAAAGCACTTATATAAATAATTTAATTTGAACCAAGAAAGTATATTAAATAGACTGAACTTGTAAAATATTAAGTGCTTCTTTTTATGTTATGTTAATGTTAGCTTTAATTTGGTTTTCGTAAGTTTATGTAAGGTTTTCCTTA
The DNA here is from genome assembly GCA_035046265.1 of Drosophila bunnanda. Lineage (NCBI taxonomy): Eukaryota > Metazoa > Arthropoda > Insecta > Diptera > Drosophilidae > Drosophila > Drosophila bunnanda. Next base: position 1,459,593 of record JAWNOB010000083.1, on the reverse strand, counting down.
ACATTATAAAAGGCATTTCTAATAGATCATAAAATTTAACTTTTGAAGAAAATTTAAATAAAAGTAGTTCCTAAATAATAATAAATGCCTAATTAATGAAGCCAAAGTGTTCGTTTATAATTCTATAATTTATATTACATATAAGCTAATAAAAACATTTGTAGTAAATACAAAACAATTTCTTTTAAGGATTTTAAAAAGAAAACAAAGTCAAAGAGCATTTAATTTTCATGTATGTTAATCCCTGATTAAATATTATTGTATATTATGTTGTAAAGATCTGAATAAACTAACAAATTATTGCATCATGTACTTTAAAAATTTAATTAAGGGCTAAGCTATAGGTAAGACTCATGTCACTGCTGGAATTTAAAATGCAATAAATAAATTTCTGGGGATTTTTGCCTCTTCTGAAGGATAAATCATATAACCCTGATTTTATTGCTCAGAGCTGCAAGGACTTCAAAGGATGCTGGCAGCTAGCAAATGGTTTGTGCATCGGCTAACAGGACGATTGCTGATGGCGAGCGCTGGAAAGTTTGCAAACAAACGCAGCTTTCAAGTGTCAACACGAGAAACAGGAGCAGGAGTCAGAGGGTAGGGGGAGCTTTCGTCGCAGGACTCAAAGGGTTGTTGTTTGTTTTTATTATTATTGTTTTTTTTTTCTGTATTTCGTACTGTGCGAGTGAATGGTAATGAGTGACAGTGTGTGTGGCCATTGCGCCTGCCCTTTGGCGTGGGCCCACGCTGCGTATGCGTAACCCCGAGGCTTCCATTTAATTTTCCTCGTTTTCCCATTGAAGGACCTTTCCTCCCACGATGCCCAGTGATTTGTTGGCAATTTCGTTAAGTTGCGTTTAATTTCTGTTCGATTTCGGCTCAAGGGGCGCCTCGCCTCGCCAATCCACTTTGGCACAATCAAAACGATAAATTAAATTAAACGAGAGACGAGCCAAATATGTCAATGGCAGTGGCAGTGGCAGCAACCCTCCTCCGCCAAGTAGTTGGCCCAAAGTGTGTTTAAGCTAAAAGCTTCAGAGCCTTTTGACAATGGGCCAAGAAGTTCCTTAGCAAAGGACTGTGTGTGCGTGTGTGTTATCCTTGTCCCAGCACACTAAGAGCAATAATCACAGGGAATTGGTAAGAATAAAGGGTAATAAATGAAGTATATTAAAGATCAAGGATCCTTTTAGGTCAGTTTTCAAATAATACAAAAAATACAACTTAATTAATTAATTTCTGCATTTAAGACCTAAAATCAATCCAATAAATACTAAATTCCAATATTATAAATTCTTTTTTCCCTTTTTTTCCTTAATAAAAATTCTTTGGCAATTTCCCCTATTAAATTGCAGTGTAATCCTCTTGCCAAACCATTTTCCCTTCGATTTATTTACACTCGTTGCGGTCCAGTCAAACACACAGTCAACAAGTCTGGCCAGAATGTATATCCTTCGAGGGGAGCTGGCAAGCTCAGACATATAGAAGATATACTTTTGGGGGGATTTCTCTCCTTTTTTCGAGGTAAGAAAGTACGTTTGTCATGTGGTTGTGCCCTTTTGTGTGGAATTAATTCAAAGTATTTATAAAAAGCAATTAGTTTATCAATTTAAGAGTATTTTCAGTTAAAAAATAGCAAAATCACATAGTTTATACTTCGTTGAATAATAAAAAACCTCAATTAACATAAAACAACTAGAAATAAAGTTGTAAGACCTAGAAGAAGTGTATATAATTATGTTTTACCTAGTTTTCTAGTTACTAAATTGTAATAAAAAATGTCCATAACTATTTTAAGAAAAATAAACTTGCATTTACTTTGTAATTTTCCTCCATAAATCTTGACCAAGCTACGCCTCTTCACAAAATAAGAAAAGCAAAAGAAAAATGCTGGATTTTAGCATATGAAAGGAAAAGAAATTAAAGAAATTGCTTAACGGCAATTTTCATCCTCCGCTGCACAAATGGAAATTTGTAAATGAATTAATTCCGGATTTAGCCCCTTCCCTCTCCCCAACCGAAAAAGCTAAGGAAAATTTCTTTTGAAGCAGATTTCGCTTTATGTTTCTTTTGGATTTTTCGATTTCTTTGCCTTTGCCATGCAAATGAGAAATGAGAATTTCTCCAACCCACGCATCTTTATTATTAATATTTTTCTTGAATGTATCTTGCTGAGGGGGCAGCTGAAAATGTTTCATAATCGAGGAAATATAATGAAATAGAAATTAAGCAATTTGCGAGACGATTTCCCAGAACTCCGGTGAATGCAACAACATCTGTCGGCGCGAGCAAATAAACAGATAGGAATGGAAATAGAAATAAAGAAGCGGCAGCGACAGCGGATACTCGAGCGTATCTGATGGATACAGATACAGATACAGATACAGATGCCGCGCACAATAGTCCGCTCTTTTATTTTCTTTTTTTTTATCATCGCACACACATCGACTGACAAAAGGATGAAGTGCAAACAGTTCACGTCACAAACATGTCAACCAATTCTGACACGTCGCCCCTGAAGTGCCACCGGGCGGGGCGGGGCGGGGCACAAGGCTGGGGAAAACCGCCGGAAAAACTGCCGGGGATACGGGGGTAGCTGCGGCCTGTTACTGGTTTTCTAGCCATTCAAATTGGGGTTCAGGTGGCTTTCAGCTCACTTCAGCTGCCCAAAATTTGAGTTTATTTAATTTTATTAAACAAGTTAAGCTATTTAGAATATCTTAATTAATATTGAAATAATTAAATTAAAAAATTAATAACTCTTTTATTTATTTGTTTAACTATTAGGTTGTTTTACTAACTCAACAGTAGATAATTCTAAGGCAAAGCAGAAATATTTTTAATATCTTCTTATTTTTCTCAAATACCTTTCAACATTACACATTTTAAAATCCCAAAATACATTTTATTTGTTCAATATTTCCCCTAAAATTTTTTAAGAAACTAAAATACTATTTTATTCACTTGCATTGATTGTTTCGAATGCCTACTGTACTTGAACGTTTGGCGGAAAATGAAGCCAGAAAAGTAATTCTCGGTGGCAAGTGCAGTGCCAACAGTTGAAGAGTCAACAAAATGCCAAATGGAAATAGTAATAGAAATGCGTTTAGTTAAAATCCTTCAAGGATTCTATTCCCCAATCCCGGCGACTGTCAGTGGCAGTCGCAGGACTACGGCTGCTGCTGCAGGAATTTTCCTGACTCCCGAGTCCTGCGGAAAATATATATTGTTATGATGATTGCACAGCACCTGCGACTTGATTCGATTTAATAACTTCTGTCACTCGAAACGCTTTTCCGTGCGATGCATTTGACATTTTGATACTACCCCCTTTTCCCTTCCTTTCCCCCCTTTTTAGCCAACTTTCCACACTCTATTTTAGCCGTATTTCCACCCCTTTTTGGCCCGCTTTGAAGCTGCCAATATTTGTCATGCCCTGCAACTTAACTTATTTATGTCGATGAAATCGAAGGAAATAGCTTCGATTCGCTTTGTCGCTTTCCCAGAGATTTTTCTTTGTGAAAATACAAATAATAAATGTCTTAAAAGATGGAATTTTATTAAATATGTTGTCTAAAAATAAAAGCAAACAATTTTCGAATTTATAAATTAAAAAAGTCTTGGAAAATCTCCTAGAACTCTGCAGTTTGCCTCTCTCTCTCTAGCTCTCCTAGGCCATATAATTGGTTTCCTCCGCCTTGCCTCGATTTTCCGGCAATCCATTAACTTGGACCGGGCACAAATTGCGAAATTCCAAATTCGATATCATTCAATTTGGCGGAAAGAAACCCGGGAGGAGGAAGAGCCCGTTCTCGAGGACAACAGTCAATATAATTCCCCATTGCAGTTGTGCGCCATAATGACTTCCTGTGCGCAATGCAATGCAGCAGCAGCAGCAACAAAAAAAATGTATATATATATATACAGAGTCCTGGCAGCCATTAGCGAAATATGAGAGCACCAACAACAAGGACAAAATTATAGAAAAAAAATGAAAAGCGGAGACGAAGCGAAAACAAACACGAGAGAGCAGCAGCAGCACCCAAAGCGAATCGCAACGAGTCAAAGGGAAATATGAAGGATACGCCCGAAGGGTGGTTCCCCCTTTTTTTGGGCGGGTGGTTGCCTTTCCAGAATCCAAATCCGAATCCGAATCCGAATTAAGCTGAATAATTTACACAACCCCTTGAAAGTGCACTTAAGAGCAACAATATAATAATAAATAGAAGCGCTGCAAAAAAATGCTGAAATAATATTTTCCTCTTCGATTCCCACCTCCACGACCATTATCTACTGAAGTCCTGAAGTCCTGAAGTCCTGGAAGTCCTGAAGTCCTGAAATCCCGGCTTCCTGCCGCTGACTGCCAATAGAAAATTGCGTTCCCCAAATTGACTGACTGACTGATTGACAAATCGACCGACTGTCAAACGGAGAGATTTGTGCACTAAAAAAAAAAATAATACAGGATATACAAGAGAATATATTTTTAAACATATTTTCTTTAGTGATAAACTCAATTTAAAATTCTTTAAAAATTCCTTTTACTTATAAACTTCGATTTGTAATTTTTTTTTGGTTGCTAAAAGAACCCCTTTTTTGTAACAGTGCTGGTGCAATTGTCTGAATGAGCATTGAATGGATCCTGGCGGGGGTGTGGCGCCCATCCTGGCTCTGGATTCAGTCAAGTGTATTATCAATTGAAAACTCAACGAACTTGCCAGGTAGCCGGGAATTGGATTGGATTGAAAATGGATTGATTTGGCGAGGTCGGTTAGGCTCCCAGCAATCAGTTCGGGATCTGTAGAACGCTATATCCTTGGAAAATGTAACCATTTTGCTCGAAACTTAATGCTTGATTTAAAAATATATTATAAATGAATATAAGGTTTATTTCCCAATTGTATCATTATGCTTGTTATTGTTTTTATAAGATTTTAAATGCATTTAAATTAGACGTTATATATATACATTTTAAGGCTCAAAACTATTGTGTATCTGGAATATAATATCTGTAATTTTATATCAAAAACCATTCCCAAAAACAGTAAGTAAGCCTTTAAAAATGCATCTATTATATTTAATAATTAATTAGGTACTTTGAGGTGAAGAAAGTATTAAATAATATCAAAAAAATTCAAAGTAAATCCCAAAATATGAAAAACAAATAGAAATTGATGTAGTTTTCCCTGAAAATATTATTTTTAGTCTTTACCCATCTAAATTTTAATATTTTTCGACTTGAAAATAATCCTCTATCTGGCTCAATATATTTAATATCTATTTTTATTAGATCCTTGCTGGTAATATCGTTAGAGCATCACATATTTCCTCTTGGCCCGCTTACATTTTTCCCATTTTTAGTGAAATTTTTTTCCTTCCTTCCGCTGCTCTTCGCTAATGACGCTGATGAGTTGACGAGGTAGGTTTTCCAGGATATTAACGACAACGACAACGACAACGAGGATGAGGATGGGGACAAGGATGGGCCCAAGGATGAGGACGACCGTTAATGAGGACGATTATAATGTCGCTGATTTTGCGTTCAAACTAACAGGCAACTGAGGAGGCGCAAGTCTCCCCTTTTTTCACCTTTTTCTGAATGGTAATGGCACCCCTTTTCCATCTCTGAAGTTTGCTCTATTATTCCGAGTGCTGTTGGCATATTTCTGCTCCAAATGAGGTTGAGTTTTGAGCAAACAATGCCGCACCACCGTGCACCACCTTAACACCCGATGCCCCATGCCACCAACCAAAAAATAAAGAAAAAATGAAAAAACCAGATGAACCCAAGGCTTTTCTATTGAATTCAAAAATTTGCTGCGTTGCTATCATCCCGACGCTGGATGTTCGCCGATGTTAATGCCGATAACTGATGACTACTTCACTTAATGCAAATTTTCATTCGGCCGGAGGCAAAAATGTTAGATTTGATGAGTGCGGCCACACAGGGAGAAAAGCAGCATAAATGCCAAAATATACACATAAATCTACTACATAACTCTTTGATATTTATCAAAATAAAACAATGTCTTAAATGTTTTGCTAAGATTGCTAAAAATATTCAAAATATATTTCTTGAAACTAACCTAAGTCGATATTTGTATACCCTTGCGGTTTGGATCATTCGAACGAATTTGAAATGATCATAACTAAGCCAAAAAGGCATCAATTTTGATTCGGAAAGCTTTTATGTGTTAGTTTTTAAAAAGCAAAAAAATCTGCATACTGACTTTAAAATTTTCAAAAATGAAAATTTTTTCGAAAATTTTTGACAATTTTAACCCATAAGAAAATGTTAAAAAATTTAATAAAAATTTTTTCCTGTGGGACATGGCTAGATCGACTCGGCTGTTGATGCTGATCAAGAATATATACGGTTTATAGGGTCGGAAATGACTCCTTCACTGCTTTACAAGCTTCTGATTAAAGTTATAATACAATTTATATAAATTATATATATATTCTTAAATAAAGTATTTTCTATCAAGAACATATTATTATATTATTTATAAAATATTTATTGACACATTATATACAAACTTTATTTAAATAAAAGCAACCATTAGTCCATTTTTATTTTATTTTAAATTATTTTGCTAAGGAAGCCATCTAAATAACTAGTTTAATGAATCGATATTACTTCCCGAACGCTTACTTGAAGATTAATTTGTTGTTTTATTATTTAAAATTGCAGCAACAATATTAATATCATTTTAAGATAATAATAATTTTTATAGTAAAAGTAATTTTTAATCATTTTTCCTAATAAAGCAAAGTCAGAGATTTCTTTACCTCAAAAAAAAGAAGAGAAGACCTAAAGGGAGTTTTAAACCATATTTCCAGACTATTGTTCAACAAAAAACTCCCTATTATTATTGTATTTTTCTAAATTCAATCTAAAATTTTATTTCAGTGTAAAATAAAAGAAAACACCAAAAGGGATGGTGGCTGCAAACGAGGCCATAATACTGCAAATCGTCGTATAATGAATGAGATGCTGCAACTCGTTAGGCCATAAAACATAAAGGAGGCGGTGTGTAGGGGCCGCTGAAGGACTCTCGGCGATATGGCTTACAGGACTCGCCTGACGATGATGATGATGTCACATCTGAAATCTGAAATCTGAAATTAATATGCCATTGTGGGGCGCAAAATGAAAAAAGTTGCGAAATTCAATTTGCAGCTTTTTTCGCTAACGATTTGCCATTCGGAAATAAGGATGGGACTGCGACTCCACTAACGAGATTTGCATATGGATTCTGCTCCCCCACCGCCACCCCACCGCTCACGTATTTCACGCATCATAATTCCCCAAACTCAAGTCCCCAAACGCCATAATCAACCGACGACGAAGACGAACTCGGGGATTCTTTCCGAAATTAAGAGCGAAAATTGCAGGGAAATATGTGTGTGGGGAAAAACTTTGAAATCAGCAGACCAAATCAAGTGACTGGGGACTGAATATTGGATAAGTTCGATTCCTCATCACAGGCATTACTCGATAAGTTTGTCATCGAACGGGAATGTTCTTGATAGGAAACTGGAAAGAAACATTCATTTCCAGCTAATTATGCTTGAAATCAGATGTTTATATTCCCTATTTGGAATCTTAATAATCATTTTACATTTAATTTTGAATAATTTTACATTTAACAATCTTTCAAGTTCGATATATGATTGATTATATCGATAACCAGCTACCTGCAATATATATTTGAATTGCAAGTTGTTAGTTAATATATTAGAAGCTTCTTCTTCTCTTTAACAGCATTTCTTTAGGAAAAACCTTAATTTGCAATGATTTTTCCCTTGCAAGGACTCGAGTTATGCACTTGTCATCGAAACTGGCGATGCATTAAGCCTCCTCCTTCGATTAATTGACTGCACTTAACCGCAATCAGTCTAATTGCAGGCAGTCGAGGGTTGAATCCTCTCATTAAAAGTCGGCCTGCGATATGCCTCATTAGGACTCAGGGGGAAGAGTGTCCTGAATGTCCTGTGCTGCATGGCAAATTGAATCGAACGAGTGTTTACCGCTCGAATGGGGATTGGTAGTGGAGTCCCTGGGATCCTCATGACCGCAATCATCGATGTTAATATCGAAACGAAGCAGAAAGCTGGACCAACAGGACAACAGCCAACCAGGACCCTAACTGGCGCCAAGGTCCAGGTCCTGTTTGCTGGACGCCCTGGTTGCTGTCTCTGTTTAACCAAAGGTGGCGACCTTCTGGTGGTTGTTTCCCACCTGCCTCCGTCCTGGGGGGTGGAGTGGTGTGGGGTGGCTTTTCCGAGGGCTTGGGATGTGCGAGGACGGAGAACAACCCCTGGCGCACTCCTTGCTCTGCTGATTCCTGCAATCATCCTTGACAGGAGGTTTCTTTTCGCTTAATTTTCCTCTTTTTTTTTTTTTGCTCGCCCCTCCCAGTTAATTTCGCTCGTTGCCTCTCTTTCGTTTCGGGCTGCGGCCTCTCGCTCGCACTCGAAGGCCGACCTGGTTCATTCATTTTCATTTTATGAATTGCATTTGGCGCCGCTCCCGCCCTCGCGCCCTCTCGCTCGCACTCGCTGCGACCTGCGCACTCACTCGCCCCTGTCGCTATCCCTCTCTCGTTCACTCTATCCTGCTCTCTCTTTCGCTCTCCTTCTCTCTCTCTCTGTCAGTGGCTGAGCAGCTCTTTCTCTTTCTGGAAGCCATTATAAATTTTCATACCGGGCAAAGGGGGGGTTGGAAAATGGTTAACGGGACAGTTAGCGGTTAACTGTTAGCACTAAACTTGGCTTAATATGCTAATTAGTTTATTTGCTTAATATATTTTTTAATAATTTATTAAATATAAATATTATATAATATTATATATATTATTTTCTCTTACTTAATTTTCTTTTGTATACTTCAGTTTAAATAAATAAATAAAAGACGCTTATAAATAAAAGACGCTTCACTATGTCCGGTTAGCATTAACGTTGACTTTAAAGCAAACTAACTTAATTTTGAGCATCAAGTTAGTTATTTCTTTAATAAATAAACATAAATGACCACTTCATAGTATTATGCATTTAAATTGAACAAATCTTCTATTACTTTTTAATAAAAAAGCACAACAATTATACAAAAAAATGTAAATAATTAATTACCCTTAGAGGGTATTATAAGTTTAGTCACAAGCTTGTAACGATGTGAAAAAGTCATTTCCGACCCTATAAATCATATATATTCTTGATCAGCATCAACAGCCGAATCGATCTAGCTATGTTAGACAGGAAAAAAATTTTTAAAATTTTTTTTTAAATTTAATCAGGGAATTTTAAATAGTTAAAGTGGTCAAAAATTGACAAAATTTTTAAATGTTTTAAATTATAAAGTGAGAATGTGGATTTATTAATATATTAAAAACTAGCATAGAACAGCTTTCAGAATCGAAATTAATGCTTTTTTGGCTAAGTTATGGATTTTTTAAGTTGTGGTTTATAGAAAAAATTGTCATATAAAATATTGTTATATATCGGCTTAAAGAATGGTATTATAATGTTAGTCAGAAGCTTGTAAAGCAGTGAAGGAGTCATTTCCGACCCCATAAATCATATATATTCTTGATCAGCATCAACAGCCGAGTCGATCTAGCCGATTTCCAACAGAAGAAATTTTTTTTTTAATTTTTTTCAAAATTTTATAGGTGTTAACATTTTAAAAAATTGATAAAAATTTGAATTTTCTTAAATTTTAAACTGAGTATGCAGATTTATTAACCTAATTAAATCTAGCATAAAAAAGCTTCCCGAATGAAAATTAAAAATTTTTTGGCTTAGTTATGAGGTTTTTTAAATTTGATTTGTCGAAAAAATTGTCATATAAAAATCTCGATAAATATAGATTTAACGGTGATTAAGGGGTGTGTAAATTTCAGCTTTCCGAAGATAGGTTTCTTTCATAATATCACTAACATAGCTCTTAGTGCATTTATGTATAAATATATCTAGAAATTGTCATACAAATCTTAGAAACACGCCAAGAACTCAGTAATTTAATATTACCATCTAATAATAAGGTGATTTCTGTGACAAAACTTTTTATTATATAAATAATAACATTTATTGATATATATTTATGTTATATAATATTTCTTTTATAAGAAAAGAAATTTTAATAGTTTCTGGCATAAAGAAATCTAAGGATAAAGCTCAAAAAATAATAAAGGTACATCAAAAATAAACTAATTATCACAACACAACTAATCAAAAAATCTAAGTGCTACAATTTCTAAGCTAAAACATTTATAAAACTGTGTTTTTTAATGTTTTGTCTTATAAATAGATATTTAAAATTCAAATCAGTTTCTATCAACATACAGAGCTTCCCTAACCTGTCGCAACTTTACAAATATTACTTAATCTCTCAAAAAAAGCTGCAATAATCTCCTGTGGCTGGTTATTATTGTGAACACAAGTATCCTTTTTGCAACTTAGTTAGTGGAAGTTGCCCCCCTGCAGAATCGCTTAACGAGGACCATTAAAAGGACACCTCCTGCCGCCGCCCAGCCTAGTGGAAGCCACCGATTTCTGCCGCCTCATCATTCTGGTCCTGGGGAGGATCTTCTTCTTCGTCGTGCAGCGATTCCACGCAAGTGCACAAAAGCCAAAGGACCAAAAGCAGTTATTCATACTCAAGGATGTGCCCGGATAAGGATATGCGAATACGGACACGGGACACTCGAAGCATATTAATGCATATATGCAAATTACTGAGCCACAAAGGAGGAGAAAAAAACTGCAGCCTGCAGGTGGTAAATGCGGTGCAAGTCCTTCTGCATTTCTTCATAGATCTTCCGAAAGACGGGAGGAGGTCCTTGTGGGCTGGTTGGGTGGTTTCCGGTGGCCTGGGGGCCACAACGGCTGCGCTTGGTTGGTTCGTTATTCGGTTACATTGCATTACATTTCATTATGGCAGCGCTGGCAAAAGTATACACAGGGAAAAAGGCTTGCTAAGTTGTAGTAATTAAGTAAATATTCTTAGGGAATGTTTTACAATTAAATAAGAATTTATTTGTTACCCTTAAGGAACAAAAAAAGCCTTACATTTGTCAGAAATATATACATTAATTAAAGAGCTATAAAATATGTTTTATTTCCTAAAACCTTCTACAAAATGACACAAACTTGACAAGTACAAAATCCTATCCTTCAAACCTTATATATTTTATAAATTAACAAAATATATATTGCTGAAGTATTTATTTTAAGAAATTGAGTGTTTAAAAGTAATCTTTAGCTATTTTCAAGCCCAAAAGTACTAAGAACTTCCTATATTTTATGGTTTCAATAAAGAAATTATTTAATTTAGTGTTGATTTTTATAATTTTCCTCCCTATTTTCCCCAGTGCACCCCGTTGATAAGTCGGAAATTTAATTCTTTCCAGTTTTATGCATATTCACAAGATGACGGCGACGACGGGCGGCAACGCACACTTTTATAAATTAAGGATAACGACGTCGTCCTCGAGTGTGGATTTGTAGTGCGTGTGTGTGTGTGGGTGTGGGTGTAAGGATATACACATAAGTATGCTCGTATCATCATGTAATGAGACGCATTTTTCCATATCCCCGCGGATATCCTTGGCTGCCTTGCATAATGCCCTTCCCTTACGCTTGCATATCTCCATATATATATCCTTCCTCCAATGCGGATTGAGGATTAAGAAGGATTCGCGTGCAAATTGTTAAAACACCATAAACAATTATTTTGCATAACGCTTTGAGGTGCGATATGCCTTTGACGAACGGACGGACGGACGTCCTTCGGGGACATATGCGAGTGTATACATTTTATGTATGGCGGCCTGGCACGTGTGTTTATTACAAAGGACCCAAAAGGAGTGCATCTTATTGCACTTTTTGCGACGTTCTTGCCTGTTTTACCAATTCATTTAATCTGCCCAAAGGCTTTTCTGGCGAGGTGGGGGGAGGAAAACTTGAAAAGGACACGGGATAAATTGTATATTAAGCCCAGGGGAAATCCGATCATTTTTAAAAGCACCAAAAAGGACACTAAAATTATCCTTTAATTTCGTTTATTATTTATATAATTTATTTATTATTTGATTAAGAATTGGCACTAAATTTGGTGCCTTAACAATTAAAATCCATAGTTCTAGGCACTTTTTGAAAAGTTCTAAAAATCATAGTGATTTCTGTAGCACCCTAGATTATATTTGCATTTATAAATGAAATATTGTGTTTAAAATTTGTAGGAATTAAAAGAGCTTATATAAAATTATGAAAATAATTAGAAATCAAAGAGATATTTGTTTGATATTATTGATTTAAAATTCGAAAAGTAAATATTAAAATAATGTAAAATTCTGCCTGATTTTCCTTATAAACAATATAAAAACATAAACTAACCTTTGTGATTTAACTAAACCTCTATTCCTGCACCTTTGTTAATGAAAATAATATTTAGAAATACTTTAAACCAACCTTAGACTCTCTCTCACCGCTGTTTGGAACTTCAAAGTGTGTTGGCCATTTTTTAAAATGGCCTTTTGATATAGCCCTTGGACCTTCTTCGGGGGCAGGGGAAAAGTTTCATTTGTCCATCGCATCAGAGCGTGAAGCCTTTCAGACATCTTGATGTCTTTATTTCAACTTTATTTGCATTTTCTTTTCAGCTTTTTTCCCCCACCTTTTTTCATGCCTTTTTGGGGGCGACTGCAAGGCGAGCTGCACAATCACAAAGGAGGCAGCGCTTTCCACATTTCCACATTTCACATGGGAGAAGCTCCACTTTGATCTCCACGAATTGGGCGGATACCCAAGCGAAAATCAAAAAAACTCATAAAAAACAAAGCACACTGAAAATGAAAAGAAAAGGTAACGAAAGCCATGATGGCCGCCAACGATGGCGAACCGTTTTGCCCGCTCTTGATTTTAATTTGAATCTCAATTTGAATTTCAAAGGGCGAGCAAATGCACAAAAGAGCGAAATCAAACAATAAACTGCACTCGAGCACGAGGCAGGTGGAAGGTGGAAGGTGGAAAATGCCAGGGGGCGGCAAGTGGCGGAAAGTGGGTGGTTTTTGCCCAAGTTGGCCATATTTGGACGCCATGCTGGGCGCCTTAATTCGATCAAAAGGAGCTCTCCGGCCGCCTTGCATGCTGCACTCAAGAGCCTTCTATAGAAATCCATATATAGATATATATACGCATATTCATGCTGGATTTTTTGCAACCCCCCTTTCACTGGCGCTCTCTCGGTGCACGCCCCCCGTCGCGTTACCCTCAAGGAGTCCTGTTGAACTTATTCCCGCCCGGCGCTGATAAAGGGTTTCCTAAATGATTTTTAATGAGTGCCAGGGTTGCCGGCGCCGCCGTTTCTCAAGTGGCAACGCCTCCCGGGTGGCAACCCTAGCCCTCCACCTCGTCTCAGTTGCAATTCGAGTGGCTAAATCTTTATAGTCTTGAACTTGAAGAAAAGGTTGTGATCGAAGGGGAATATGTATCAGAATTTACTTATCAAATGCTTCATAAAAATAATGTCTTTAAAGATACTTTTTAATATATATAGTGAGCTTTCCAATATTTTAAATCACTATTTCCAAATATTAAAGTCATTTTACTATTATTTATTTAATTAAATTCAAAGTATTTTCTTAAATTTAGATAAACAACAAGCTGTCAATGATTATGGAACCGCTGAAACGTTGAGAACTTAAAGTTTAAGCTTAAAATATTCGCATTCTTTGAATAGATATATTTATTGAAATTTTTATATGAGAATTTGTTCGACAAATCTAAATTTAAAAAACGCATAACTAAGCCAGAAAAGCATTAATTTCAATTCGGAAAGCTTTCCTATGCTAGTTTTTCATAGATTAATAAATCTCTATACTCATTTTAAGATTTAAAATAATTTAAAATTTGTCCAATTTTTGACAACTTTACTTTCAACAAATTTCCTTGAAAATTATGAGAAAAAATTAAAAACTTTTTTTTTCTTTCGGAGATGGCTAAATCGACTCGGCTGTTGATGCTGATCAAGAATATATATGGTTTATAGGGTCGGAAATGAGTCCTTCACAGCCTTTTGAGCTTCTGACTGCAATTATAATACCATTCTTTTATATATATTTATATACATTTTATTTGAAAATTTGTTCTAGAAATCCAAACTGAAAAACTCATAACTCAGCCAAAAATGCATTAATTTCGATTCGGAAAGCTGTTCTATGCTAGTTTTTTACATATTAATAAATCTCCATACTCGATTTAAAATTTAAAACAATTTAAATTTTGGCCAATTTTTGACACATTAACTATTTAAAATTCTATTACAAAATATTGAAAAAAAAATTAAATAAAAAAATTTTCTCTCTGAGATGGCTAGATCGATTCGGCTGTTAATGCTGATCAAGAATATATATGATTTATAGGGTCGGAAATGACTCCTTCACTGCTTTGCAAGCCTCTGACTAAATTTATCATACCCTGCAAAGCTATAAAATATGATAAATATTTATTGATTTTAAAATAATTAAAATTCAAAACTTGTAAATCATTTTGGGTAAGAAAATATAAAATGCATTGAAATAATATGTATTTCTCGGGTTAAGCCCATTTTCCTCTCTCTTCCTTTCGGAGGCCATTCGATACACTCCCTTTTTGCGAGTTTACTATTTCTCTCGACCCAATCAAACAATCGAAATCAATCATAATTTTCGCTGTTTTCCTTCCACATTGATTACATTTATTCTCCGTTGTGCGGATTTTCTCTCGTTTTCTTGTCAATTTCTTATTTTCCATGGCCTGGCATGGCACTAATGTCCTTAATCCTCGTCAACGGCGGCTAACAATGGCCCCGAGTCCTGCCTCGTCCTGGGCCGATTGCTCCTTTGGCTGTCGTCGCCTGTCGCCAGTCGCCCGTCGCCTGTCGGATTTTCGTGTTCATTTGTGGTGGGAAAATTGTCATAATCTTTTGACGTGACCCCCACCCCGGGGCCCAGGTTCGAGATTTTCCGGTAGGGTTTTTTGTTCGTCTCCCATCTATTCTTTTTCTTCTGCCTCAGCGGGTTTTCCACCGGCATTTTCCACTCGCCTTTGATACTCAATAAGAAAGTGTCGTCCTTCGCCAGATTAGTGAGAGGTTAACAAAGGCGAGAGAGAGAGAGGGAAACTCGCTTAATTTGCATCCCCGGACCCGGCAGCAGCCTTCACAAGGCGTATCAACTTACGAATCATTAAAATTTCACGGCTGACTTTCCCGCTTTTCCGCGGGAAAGGCGGGCGCCAAAGAGCAGGCAGCAATTAGTCAGCAATTCAATGGGAGTGCTGGCGGCATCGGTTGCAAGGTGCAAGGATAACGATAATGATAATGATAACGATATCCGACTCATCCCCGGCATTTCCCAGCTGCGGCCAGCACTCCAATTGTCCTGTCATGTGAACTGCAATTGAGTTTTCCCAAAGGACACGGCGAAAAATGGGCAATTAATTGAGCATTTACGGGTTTTCGAAACAAAGAATGTTGTTATTCCTAATTATTTAAGTGATTGTGTTTTCTATTTCCTTTTAACTAAGTATTTTAACATTAAGCAAGCTTAAACATAATGGAAAATATTTTGTACACACAAATTTTTTATTATTTTCCATCATTTAATTGAGTTTTTAGCTGCGAAACCTTCTTAAACATTATGCTAAATATTTTTCAAACATATTTATATTAACAGAAATGTCATATAAATTATTATTCCAAAATAATTTCCTCATTTATAATTTACTTCAATATTTTCCCTGTGCATATCCTGTTTCCTGTGTCCAACTCAATTTGTCCTTTGGCAAGTGTGAAAATGGCAAGCCAAGTGTATGGGAATAAATGAGCAAATTGAGACACAAATTGTGCAACAAAGGGGCAAGGGGCAAGGGGCAGGAGGAAGCGGAAGCGGGCAGAAAGGTGCCTTCCCTCGCCCCAGCTGGTGTGTGAAAATCCGGAAAAGTGAGTCCTTACGGCTAAGTGAGTGCCAACTCGATTTGCCGCCCAGATGATCATTTATTCGCCCATTTCTCGGACACTTATTGTCAAATTGAAGGGATGTGTGATTGGTTTTGTCTATTCAATTGGTTGAACCACTTCAAAAAATAAGGATAATGCCCGGGAAAACGGAACCATTCAAGCCATCTCAAAGAAAATGAACAGAATTGGTATTGTAATGGACTTCGGGGAATTGCATTTTATGTAAAAATTGTCATTTGTTTGATTTTTGGGGAATTTATATGCACTATTTAAGCATTTATTCAGGATAAAGAGAGTACGTTTTATTTCTTGGTATTTATTTTGAATTAGGAGTCAAGGTTTTATCAATATTTCAACTGTAAATGCTTTAAAATGTATTATTTAACAATCTATAGCATATAAAATAAATCCTTTCAATAATCTAACAAACTTCTTAAATATAAAATCAATTTTATAAACGGAAAGTAAGCCACACACTTCTCTAAAAAAATGAATCTTGATTATTTCTGACAATTTGTTAACTAAAAACACTCTTCAAAATTCCTCATATCTGTGCAATAAATAAATGCACATATTTATTGATTCCCCTGCCTTTTCCTCTTCCCCTTCCAATTGAGTAAACAATGATCAAATCCATTCAGGAGTAATCGTAGTCATAATCGTAATGGTAATCGCAATCATCGCTGCACACTCCGCTGATCAAATCACCTGCGCAATATTTATGCAAATTTCTTTGGATTTACTTATTTGTTAATAGGCATGAAAATATAATGATTGCATAAATGTGGGAAAAACTAGTGGCAGGGGAAACGCCACCCACCGCCAGGCGGCTCAATTCGAGTGGAAAACGAGGCTGTCCTTTGTGTCCCTTTTGCAGTGTTTAGCGGGGGTGTTAAGTACACTATACAGCAAAAAAAAAATTGGTATTGACAAATATTTAAGGATTTTAATGCTTAAAAATATATATGCATCATATTTATGAAATAAGTTTGGCGTTTTTCTAAGTGAAATATTTTATTGTTTACTTTTAGGAATGCTTTTAGTTGATTTCAAATGCCTTTCTTAGTTTCCAAGTCTATTTTAAAACATTTAAAATATAAAATAATGGAATATAAACATTTCTTTGACTTATCTCGCTTACAAGGCATTAATTTGTATAATAAAACGCCATTTTGCCCTGGTGTTCCCCCTTGTTTTTAATGGTTAGCTCCATGGGAAATTGCTTAGGGTTGGATTTCGAATTTGGGATTCGAAATCAGAATACTGTCAAAACACGCGATAAATGTCACTCGAGAGGCGGATGTGCAAGATGGCGCATTTGATTTCCATTTTGCTTATTGCGAATCACTTGGCGTAATTAAAACCAACCAGCCAGGACCCCTTTTGTCCTGGCCCCGGGACGAGTGACATTTGCGCCAGCGGAAGCGGCAATTGAATTGGAGCCGAGGCCACCGCAGCAACAACAACAAATAGAATACAAGTAAAACACACTTGGGAGGAGGCATGTTATTTCCTCTTTGTGTAATCGAAACCCGATCGTCATGACACGGGCAATCCGTAATCCTTTCTGCCATTATCCTGGCTGCCTCTTCACGCAATTTAATCAACTTGCCGCCGCGTTTCCTTCCACTTATTTTGTTGTGCGACTGGCATTGTGTCCTAGTTGGGCATCATCCTCATCCTCATCCTGGCTGGGCTGCCTCGTATCCATTACCAAATGTTTTGACAGCAATTGTCTAAATAGGCAGCTTTTCGGCCACCAGTTCTCCAGCCTCTTCCTTCTGGGAACTCGCTTCAAAGCTCAAATTAAGCATTTCCCATTGATATTCTTTTAAATAAGATATCTTTTTAAGGATTGTTAAACTCTACCCCCTCAACTTGATGCAATTTCCTCCTCAAAATAACATTAATAATCCCCAAATAAATAACGAGACCAGATTGAATAATTTTTCCAATCAATCAAGTGACAAAGCTCCAGTTCGCAGTTCGCAGGAAAATCTAGAAAAATACCCAGGAAAAATACGAAGGGAGGGAGAAGAAAAACTGATGAAGCAATCAATATCGTTGAGGGGACAGGAAATCCGCTGCCGGCACATCGTTATTATTGTTATTATTATTATTATCATTATTATGTGCCCGTTATTGTTGGTAAGTGAAAATGAAAACAATTTGAGGCTCGTTAAAGTTGACACTTTCATTAAGTTGGCGAAATGGGAATCACGCTTTTTTCTCTCTGGCCTTCGAAGGCGTTAATGAAGCACAAAATGAAATTCGACGAGACGTGGAAAATTAGTGACAAATTAAAAGTCCAACAAAGGGGGAGGTTTGTTGATGCCTCCGGCCCCGCCCCCTGTCCAAATTGTGTCAAATGTCAAAATAGAAGCCTGCGTAGCTCGTCCTGCGTCCTTCGTCCTCGTTCTCGTCCCCGTCCCCGTTCCCACCTGCTGTGCCTGCCACGGCCAACATCCAATTAAATGGCAAAAGACAGCGGATCAAAGGGGCGACGACGACGACGACGACGGCTAAATAGATGTCAATGATGTCGTCATGCCACCAATTAAACTAATGATAAGCAAAACGAGCATCGGATCGGTGTGGAACGCGTCGAAAGTCAAAACATGGAGGCCCAGAGTCGAAACGCAAAGCGGCCATGCACTGGGGGAAAAAAGGGGGCAATAGCAAAGGAAACTTTAATAATAATAGGATTTTTCACTACAAAAGGATGTATATCAAGCGGAGAAGTCTGATATCACGCTCAATATATTTAAAAATATATTTAAATTTAATAAATCGAATTTTAAAACATCAATTTAATAGTAATATATCGATTCTACTAAAAAACAAAAACCAAAAGAAATTAGATTAATAATTAAGTGATTCTTTTCCCGATTATATTGCTCAATATTTTGATGGGAAATCGAAATATATATAACCATTGGCAATCAAAGGCTCTTTGGCCTTCGTTTACCTTGTAGAAAACCTTGAATATGTATATCCTATGTATATTTAATTGATATTTATATATACTATTTTTTGGTTAAAATTAAGATTTCCAATTATTATAACTTAGCCAAAAATGCATTAATTTCAAATCGGAAAGCATTTCTGTGCTAGTTTTTAAAGGGTTAACAAATCTGCATAATAAGTTTTAACATTTTAAAAATTCAATTTTTTTCCAATTTTTTTGGCAAGAAATTTTAAACTTAAAAATTAAAAAAAAAATTGAAAATTTATTTTTCCTCCGAACATAGCTAGATCGACTCGGCTGTTGATGCTGATCAAGAATATATATGACTTATAGGGTCGGAAATGACTCCTTCACTGCGTGCATGCTTCTGACTGATATTTTAATGTGATTATTTATCGATATATTTATATGATAATTTTTTCGATAAATTGAAATTTAAAAAACTCATAACTAAGTCAAAAAAGCATTAATTTCGATTCGGAAAGCTGTTCTGTGCTAGTTTTTAGTAGATTAATAAATGTGCATACTCAATTTAAAATTTAAAACAATTTTAATTTTTGTCAATTTTTGACAACTTGAACTATATAAAATTTCATGATACAAATTTGAAAAAAATTTCGAAAATTTATTTTTTTTCCGGACATCGCTAAATCGATTCGCCTGGTGATGCTGATCAATAATATATATGGTTTATAGGGTCGGAAATCACTGCGTTGCAAGCTTTAGACTAAAATTACCCTCCAAAAGGGTTTAATAATAATCCTCATTTAACAAATTTTTGAATTATAATTAACGAATATATTTTCCCTATAAAATCCTGTATATTTTTTGTGTGCAGTGTAATTATTCCAACTTTTGTTGGCTCCTGCATGTGTGATTGTTAGTCGGAAATGGCAACCGAGGCGATTGAAGGCTGCGGAGGCGACCGAAAATGGCAACTGCCACGCTCGAGAGACGTGAGAAATTGCTTGTTATCAAGTTTATTTCGGTTGGCACGTTGCACATGCCAAAAAGTGTGCTACGGATTCGGCTGCGGCTCTATGTGTGTGTGTCGCATGCAAAACTGTGACTGTGAGAGATAGAGGAAGATAGAGAGGAGTGGGGGAGAGTCCTTAAGTGGCATCATTTCGAAATAAAGTTGATTCAATTCAGATACAGACGAGCTTGGCTGGCGATGTGTGTGCAGTGTGTGTGTGCGTGTGTGTGTGTGTGTGTGTGTGTGTGTGTAGTGCTGTGTCATCTGTCACGCATCCATCCAATGTTGGCAGTCCTCCGTCAGGCATCAGGATATCAGGTTCGCACGCCCTCGCCCCCCTACCGAGCATCCCTCCCCCTTGCAAGCACGCCTCTGCAAATTAACCAATTTAAATTCAACTCGGCATAGATTTACCATATTAAGTTTAAGTGCGACTTGCAAAAGGCTCAAAAAGGGATTGGAATTCACACCAAAAAAGGCTAAAAAGTAGGCTATAATAACTGTAAGTTAGCTTATTGCGATGGGGTTTTTGCCAAGCTGTGGTTTCATGTTAATTTTAGTCACTTGAACATAAATACCTTTAGTAAGATCCTTAAAATTTTAATTTTAATTTGCAGCGGAATTGAATTCTCCCGGAAAAATGCCCAAAAGTATGCTGTGAAAATATAAGCATTGGTGAAACAAAATTAATAAGCATTGGTGAAATAAAAATTAAACAAGAACTTTAATAGATATGAAATCCTTAAAGTTAAAATGTTAAATAATAAGAGATTTATACTCGCTCAGATAAATGCCCAGAAATATACATATATCGTCAGAAAAAGGACAAATTATTGCTTGATATTATTTAATTTAAAATTTAAACAATCTGACTTAAAGTTTTCAATTGTTGAGGAGACTTTAATTATTAAAAAACCTTTTAAATAAGTAATGCTAATATATATTTTATTTTAAATATTAGTAATTAGCATAATTCAAAAGGATATCAAAAAATCACCATCGTTGCCCTAAGCTTGGCCAAGCTTTTCCGTTAGCTTTCGGTGGCCTTCAGTCGGCACAAGCACCCCACAAAATTACCATAAGCTTGCAAGGACTCGTGTCCTTTTCCAGGTGGCGCCATCTATTGCAAGCCAGCTACTTTTGCCATAAAACAAGTGGGGATGCTATAAAACCGGTATGAGAGAATGTGAGGAGGAAGATGATGAACTCTTAACTATTTTTTCTGGCTTTTGATTAGATTTTTTATCTCTTTTCTAAAAAAAACACAACAAGTTTTGAGTAGAATTTTTTTATATATTTTTCTAGAGCATCATCTGCTATGGAAAAGTTGTAAACAAATGGCCAAAGCGAATGACAGCAGCCACAGACATTTCTCTTTCAACGCTTTTTTTCTTCTTTATTTTTAATTGAAAAATTCTGAAATCACATAATTTGCAGACGCGATGCGTTTTTTGCGTTAATTAAGAAAATAAACCTCCGGCACCCCTTGCAAGCAATTTAAATATTAAATAGACACAAGCCGCGTTTACTTTTAATTCGTTTTCTTTGCCATATGGCTCCTAAATCCCATAAATGGTCAAAGGGAAAAAGCCACGTCAACAGAAAGAAGACCGAGCCCCCACATTTGTCGCCTTTTTGAAGTTGATGATTCAGTGTCTGATTCGGATTCAGATTCAGATTCAGATTCCGATTCAGATCCTGATTCATTTGAATCTCTGATGAAGAGAGAGAGAGCGGGAGCGGTGCTCATTTAGGCGCAATGTCCACAAAGGACCAAAAGGACGGGGCCCCTGACTCTGGCCCGTCTTCCTTTCATTCGGCGACCAACTCGGGGATTAATTTTGAATTATGAGCGTTTTTGAATTCCATTTAAATGTTGTTTCTGCTGAAATAATTGAAAAAAAGCCGAGAAGAAGCGGAATTCGCTTAATACGCCTAAAGCTTAATGAGCTCTCCGGCTTCTGCCAAGGGGTGAAGGTCTCCCACGTCCACCATTGAAGGATATATATATCCTTCCTCCCACAACTCGAGCTGAAAGGAGAGACAGCTGCTGATTAGGCCGGGGAGTGGGCGAGCCAGTGAGAGGGCCATAAACACAGAATTAATGCCTTTAAGCCAGCAAAGATTATCTCATCAAAGCGAACCAACAACAAACCCACCACAGGCCTGGCTAAGCAATTTAAATTTTAGTACACAAAAGGCAGGCGAGGGAATTATGTATGCAAATTATTAAAAAATAAATGGAATTATATTAATAATATAATTGAGAATATTTCGAAATAATCAGGGCAAACTCAGGAAAGTCTTAAAATATGTGTA
The DNA here is from genome assembly GCA_035046265.1 of Drosophila bunnanda. Classification (NCBI taxonomy): domain Eukaryota; kingdom Metazoa; phylum Arthropoda; class Insecta; order Diptera; family Drosophilidae; genus Drosophila; species Drosophila bunnanda. The sequence goes on along the minus strand of JAWNOB010000083.1, from coordinate 1,437,327 downwards.
AATATACATTTGTAAATGCAAATTTTTTTGGGAAAATCAATTTTTTGAAATATCATAACTAAGCCAAAAATGGCTTAATTTTAATTCGGATAACTTTTCTGTGCAAGTTTTTATAGGGCTAACAAATCTTCATATTGAGTTTTAAAATTTTAAAAATTCAAATTTTTTATTAAATTTTGAGTCTTTTAAACTCAATAAAATTTGAAAAAATTTCGAAAAAAAATTTTTTCCACCAGACATGACTAGATCGATTCGGCTGTTCATGCTGATCAAGAATATTTATAGATACAGATTTATAGGGTCGGAAATGAATCCTTCACTGAAAGGGTATAAAATAAATAATAAATAATAAATAATAAATAAATAAATAGCAATATATTGTAAATGATTGTTGCTAACAAACAGAATTTTATTTGAAATTAAAACATTTATTTAAACTTAGATACATATCTTTTAAGCTGCTAAAAAAATAACTCTTTGCCTTGTTATTTTTATTATCAATTTTATTATATTTATTATTTTTATTATTATTAATTTTAGTTTTATTAATGTTATAAATTATTCTTAATATCAAAGAAATCAAAGAAAAAACCAGAATAAGCCAAGTGGCCAAGCAAAAAAAGCAAGAAAAGAAGCCGAGAAGTTGACCAATTATATAAACCACTTACACACTGTTATATATGCACACACCCTTACACGCACACACACACATACACCCCTGCAAAGCGAAATAAAAAAAAAACTGTAAACGAAAACACGTCAATGCGATAATTATTAATAATTATCCACTCGTCCTTCTTTTGCTTCTTCTGTTGCCCCCTGCTCCCCCTCCTGTTTCATGATGCACCAAAAAAAAAAATATTTATAAAAAATATATAATATTTTAAAATATAAAATATGCTCATTTAAGCTGATTACTCAAGGTTTTTATGTTTAAACTTAAATATTTAAATATGCATAGAGTTTTAGAGACTTTTTAGAGCACTGAGCTAAATATATAGATTCCTCACTAACTTAATTTAAAAATGCACTTAGTTAATATAAAACTAAATATAATTTTATAGAAATAAGTTCAATAACTTAAAAATATTGCCTAATTAACTTGATTTCCTATACAAACTCTCTTTTAAATGTATTTTAAATCAAAGAAAATCGCCCCAACTTTCTGCCTGTGTGGCCTGCCTTGTGTTGTTGTGGCTCCTTCGAGGCCACTTCGTCCTGGTCCCGATCCTAGCCCCCCCTCCTCCTGCTGCTCCTCCTCCTCCCTGGGTGCCGATTTCCCGCTGAGTGGCATTGCAACAAAGGACGTCCCCCCCTCATGCCGCGCCATCATGTGGCCTGAACTGCTAATGGACGGGCAAAACTAAATTATGGCCAAAATGGTGTTGGCTTTCTGGCTGGCTGCCACTTATGTGCCACTCACACACGCCCCGAAATATATACAAATATACGAATATATATATATATATACTAGATACAAACATATATATACCCCATTTTGGAGTCTCGAGTCCCGGAGTCCGGAGTCCGGAGCTCGGAGCGTGTGCATGAAACATGTAATTATGAAATTAACGATTTCCAAGTGGCTCAAAGCGACGTCGACCAGTTGGGAGCGTGTCAGAGGAGCGCAGGATAACGACGGGGGGAGCAAAGGAACAATGGCCATGTGGCACTGCTAAATGGTGGGAGTTCTGGTCTGACTTTGGCTTGGATTTTCGTTGCTCGGTACAGTCCAGGCCATAACACACTTTTCCAAGGACCAACCGTTTGATTAGCTTTAGAATTGAGGGAAATTTCTTGTAATAAATTAAATAATTTAAATAGTATTTTATTTTTAATGTAATAGCGTATTACCTAGTCAGAGTTCTAATATAATTAAATGAGTTATTTTCTTTGTAATTAGGTTTCTTAATTCTTAATTAATTAAATTCTCCTTTGGAAATATCCTTTTATGAAATATATTTAGATTTTTCAGATTTAAATACTTTAAATATTAGTAAACATAAATTTCCTTTTGCCAAACTTTGATATTAATTCATAAAAATCATTAAAAGTTGTATATAATTAGCAAGAAAATAATATAGTAGTATTATAATATCTTAAAGATATATATATTGTTTTGTTTGCATCCCAAAGAGCTTAAAAAATGTATTATAACTTGTTCATTTTGAATATATAAACTTACTTTTCTTAATTTTACCTAAACTGAATTTTAAACAATTAAAAAGTGAATTCTAATAAACCATCATTCAAGAAATGTAAAATATAACAAGAAACCCGTAACATAAAGAGAGAATATTTTTTAAATCTATCAAATGCGCAAATCTAATTTCTTCACTATTAAAATTTACCACTCTCTCTGAATTCTACCCAAAAATATACCTGCCCCTCGGTTTAATATAGATTTTCTAATTAGTCAAATGGCAGTGCATCCTGGCACCTCCTCCTTTTGCCTGCTCCTAGCTGGCTAAGCAACAACAATGGCCACGGCTAATATGCGGCCGAAAGGACAATAAGCCCGTGCGGGTCCCCAAGGGAAAGCCAAGTGAGCAAAGACAAAAAGGCAACAACAGGAAAATGGGAAATAAAAATGAGAAAACCGCTGCAATCGATGGCAGATGCCATCTGGCGTTCGGGTTAATTAGTTGGCCGCAATAATAGGCTTTTAGCCTAATGAGCATGTGCGGGGCATCAGGGATCAAAGGATCAATCAACCAATAATCGAAGTGAATTCAAAGGCAGGCTCACACCTCGCCAGGGAACTCAGGAGAGGCCAGGAGCAGCCGAGTTCCACCAAATGCATCTCAAGTGGCCGTCGAACATCAAACAGAAAAGGCAGCGCCACAAATGAAATATATATATATTCATATATATATATATTTAAGTAAGGACTCCAAGTATTACAAAGGCTTTTAGCCCAAGAAGTGGACTGCATATGGAATCAGAATCTGAATAGTAAGCCTCCATTCGCACATATATTCGTGATTTATGCGACGTCTCTTTGAGGCTCAAGTGCAGATTACATTATAAATATGAAATGGGAAATGGGAAATGCGAAATGGGATATAATGCGCGACGCCAGCTCCTCGAGGACAATGCGCGACGGAAATTCCTTTTATCGAACTTTTTTGCTGTCCTGACCACTTTGCCCCGCCATCCTGTGTGTGTGTGTGTGTGTGCCAGGATGGCAGAACCAATTAACTAAGGAGAGTGAGGTCCAAAGAAACCACCTGGAAAAGGTTCATTGGTTTCAAGAGATTTTTGTTTTAGAAAATGTATACCAGAAGGATCAGCACAAAAATTTCATATAGAACGTGTTCTTGCAATCTTAGAGGGGAATTATCTTCAAGTAATATACCTTTTGGCTAGTTAAAATAATAATAAATGGAAATAATAGAGAAACCACTTGTTTGCATCTGCAAATCAGTCAAGGAATAACTATAAAGATTGAGCTCCTAGTTCCATTTAGAGTTTCTAAAAGGAGCTTATAGTTAATATTCAATTTCAGCCTTAATATTTATCTTGTTCAATATATTCCTTATATAATATTCCCTTTCGTACAGTCATTTAGTCACTGCATCCACCGCTCAATTAGATTTATTTCATTGCAGGTCCACTCTTAATTCAAATAAAGAGAAAAGCCACTCGAGACGGCGAGTGTGGAGATTAAAGCGGATTCTCAAGTCTGGCAGACGGGGACACCGAATCTCCTTCAAAATTGTCATTTTTAATGTGTTTCAATAATGCTTTTGTGCAGATGAAAGAGGAGATTAATATTACAAAAAAACAGAGAGTTGAAGTATGAGTAAATATAAAAATATAAAATATATAAAGAAAGGACCAGGAAAAAAGAGTGGTAAAGCAAACTCAAAGCCTAATATGATGTGTAAAGTATGAACATTATAAATATAACTACTCTTACGTTTTTATTATCATAAAAACTAATAATTATTAATTAATATTAAACCCAGACTAACTTGAAATACTATTATGATTATATATCATTTTAAAGAATTTTAAAATATCGTATAAACTTACACTGCTAAGCCCGGAATTAATTCTATTTTAATAAACCTCATATTCATAGTAATTCCTTTTTAATAATTTGCCTGACTTCATTTCAATGACTTTATTACTTTTAAGCTAGTAAATAATAAAATATCTGATTATATTTCAATTTTAAGCAATTAGATAATAAAATATGTGATTATATTTCCTAATTTTCCCTGTGTAGTTTTAGTTATTAAGTGCTAATTACTTAATAAAGCCAACACAGTTGCTAGGCCAACTGAAAAATAGTATACAATAGTGGGAGAAGGCCAAGTGGGTGGTTTATTGGGTGGTTTATTGGGTGGTTTAGTGGGTGGTTTAATGGGTGTATTTTAGGCCCCATTTCGGATGGGGTTTTTGGGTGGTACTTTGGATTGACTAATTGCTAACCAAGCAGTTAATTGAAATGGCATATTGATTATGCAATTGTTATGCAATGCGACTAATTAATGTTTGCAAGTGCAGCGCAGAGAGCGAGGGAGATGGAGATTTAGAGGGGGAGCGAGGGAGCGAGAGAGGCCGAGGTAGAGCGAGCTAATCGATAAGAGTGAGACGTACATAGCGGCGAAGGGGGAGAGAGGGGCCGAGAGCGAGACTTAATTAACATGACCAACTTTGGCCTGAACAATGCTCGCAATTTGGGGACAAACGTGGAAAGCGGAAAGCGGAAACGGCGGAAAAGGGGGAAAGCTGGGGAGAACGCCTGGAAAAACTTCACTTTCAGAGAGGAAGAAAGGCCAGAGAGAGGAGAGCGAAGGCAAGAGAGTGACTTCCATTTCCAACCTGTGCTTTATATTCCGTAAAGTTAAAAGTTTAATTAGTTGAGAACAATTTGTGTGTGGTATTTCTGGTGAAATGTAGTTTTTCAACTTCATTTTTAAGTCTTTCGGGAGAAGAATGTTTAAGTTAAAAGAAGCTTTAAATCTTAATTGCCAAGAGCTCAATGGAGAAACCATAAAAAAAGATGAATATTGAGAAATAATGAAGGATATTGTTTAGATAATTATTTAAAACTATTTAAAATCCTTCCACATTCATAATCTTAAACACATCATAAATTAAGTGAATAAAAACATGACTAAACCGTTGCAAACATTAAAAACATTTCTAATGTTGTTGTTAAAAAATATTGGAAATATTTTGGCGGGAAATCTTTCAGCTTCCAAAGGATTTCTTCCAACTCTTAAGCATTTCCCAGCTTTTATTTATTATATTATATTAACCCACTAAATAAACATTAAAAACCAAACCGAAAAAAATATGGTAACTTAAACACACAACAAAAAAATAAAACCCGCAAACACACACACACACACACACACACACTCACACACATATGGACATATAGCTTGGCGTTGCAAAACAAACTGAAATCGAAAAACCGAAAATCTCGAAGCGAAATGCAAACGGCGTTTAATTAACACACACTCTCACACACACAGCCAGGCTGGTCTCACGCACAGCGTTTACACTGTCCGTGAGCTGCCTTCCAGTGCGAAAAGAGAGAGCGCTATGCGCCGGCAGCAAGAGCGAGTGAAATGGCCTGCACGTTACCCCTCTCCATTGGAAGTTCGTGCGGCGCGAGCGAGACAACCGCTGTGGCCTGTCGCGGCTTGCCATCCCCCTTGCGCTCGCAAAGATGGCGCTGCGGCCGCTGCGACAGCGACGCGGGCAGCGTTGTTGTTGCTACGGCCGCGTGTGTGGGAGCTAGCTGCGACGCCGACGGCGACGCGTCGTCCAGCGCCAACGCCGGCGGCGACGCCGACGCGACGCTTTTGCTGGCGTGCAATTCGCCTTTCAATTTCAGTTAGTTTTCGAACGCCGCAGCGTTCGGGTTAAAAAATCACTCAAGTTTCCAGAAACTCACACACACGCCGCCCAACACTTGCCAGCAACAATAACAAGTAGCAACAAAAACACGCCAAGGCAAAGTGCAAATAGCAAGAGAAAAACCGAAAAGGAAAAGCCCCAAGAAAAGTGCGTGCAGTGACCGTTTTTTTCCAGTGTGCGTTCGCGTGTATTAGTGCCGCTGCATGGGTGCCGCCGCTGCCTTGCAATGAAAGTGCAATAAAGTTAACCTGGGACTCGGCAAGAACACTGGAAGAACCCTCCCGCTCGACCCTCAAGTGTGACCCGAGAAAAGCCGTCGGCAAAACAGAAAATGCAGGCCACCAAAATGCGAACGCCGTTCGCCATACAGGAAATCCTCGGCCTGGGCGCCTACCAGCAGCAGAGCGGAGCCAGCGGCAATGCCACGCCCTCGGAGGCGCCCCCCTCGCCGGCGGCCACCCCACCGCCGCCGGCCAGTACGCCCCTCCAGCTAAAGCCCACGATCGCCGCCGTTGCCGCCGGACAGCAGCGGGAGCAGAGGGAGCAGCGCGAGCGGGAGCGGGAACGTGAGCAATTGGAAGGCCTCCGCGACTCGCGATCCTTGTCGCCCGATGTGACCAGACTCTCGGCCGCAGCAGCTGCCGCGGCTGCCGCAGCCGCCCACTGCCAGCTGCCCGTCTTCAATCCGGCCAACTTCTATGCCGCCGCCGGCTATGCGGCCGCCGCGGATCCGGGCAACGCCGCTGCCGCCCATCATCATCACATGACCACCCTGGCGGCGGCCGCCTATCTGAGGGGCTTCCTGCCGCCCGGCTTCAGTACGCCGCACGAGTTCCGGGGGCACTTTCAGCAGCACTTTGGCGCCCAGTTTGCAGGTGAGTTCGTCAACTGTGACCGGTGATCGGTGGCGGTGACTTGTGACCCGTGATTAGATTCATAAATATCTCAAAAATAGGAAACCAATTGGGCAAAGAATTAGGTTGTAAATCAATTAGTTAACTTTTCGTCCCTTAGTTAGCTTAGGAGTATGAATTTATCTGTGTTTTAAAAGTATTTAATTAATGAAACTGATCAATAAATATTTGAATAGGCTTATGAGCTGTTTAGAATCTATAATTCAAGTTAGTTTTCAAAGTTTCGGAAATATAAATAAGCCTTAGGCCATATTAGACTTTAAATAAAGCAAAAATATTTCTATATAAATATTTACAAATATCTAAAATTTCAAGAAATTCGTTAGACTATATATATTTAAATAAAATAAATATATAAGTTAATACATTTATGTAAGTGGCATTGCTTTCAAAAACTAAAAGAAAAATCAATTATACACTGCAAGTTAGGGAAATATTGGATTGAATATTGAAATATATTCCTTGTTATTAAATTAAAACAGTATAACTTCTAGAGAATCTGATTTATATTGTTTACAATTATTAGATAACTCTGTCATATTTAATTTTAAATTATATAGTCAGCTTATTTAAACAACTTATTTGAACAGCAGCTTATTTAAACAACATTAAAAAAAAAAGAAATACATGTTGTAAAATAAGAAAAGCTGTATTTTTTATATAAAAATACTTCAGTATTTAAAGATAGTTATGAATTTAGGAAAATACAACAAAGTACAGAGTACAAACAAATATTGCTTGGAAATATCTTAAGAACAAATTATTTTTCAGATAAAATTATAATAATAATAAAATTAGGAGATTCAAAAGCTTAATATGTCTAGATTTATTTGTAAATTTTTATACCCATTCCAGGGTATTATAATTTTAGTCCAAAGCTTAAAACGCAGTGAAGGAATCATTTCCGACCCTATAAATCATATATATTCTTGATCAGCATCAACAGGCGAATCGTTCTAGGCATGTAGCAAAGAAAATAAAATTTTAAAATTTTTTAACAATTTTTTATCGTTAAAATTTATGGAAAAAAAAATGACAAAAATTTTGATTTTTTTTAATTTCAAATGGAGTATGCAGATTTATAAACCTAACAAAAACTAGCACAGGAAAGCTTTCCGAATTGAAATTAATGCATTTTTGGCTTAGTTATGAGATTTTCAATCTTTGATTTTAAGAGAAAAATTCCTTCTAAAAATATATCAATTGCAAACTTCAAGGATACGTAAACTTCGGCTTTTCGAACATCGTTTACTTTCTTGATTACCTTGCAATTCTTTATTCCTATTAGAATACCCATTTAGTATTACTTTCTTTAGAATCCTTGACTTATTCTTTCTTCAGGCTTACTTGCATACCTATAAATTCCTTCCTCAGTTCCCTCAACTGCCATTGTCTGGCATAAAAAATCTGTGGCTTTTCGAAAGCATATTCCTACATGCACTTTGCAAGTGAGTTGCTTCGAATGGGGCGTAACAAAGACAAAAAAAAAAAAAAAATAATAATAATAAAACAGGAGGCTAATTACACTCGGGAGGGGAGAGAGCTATGTGCAGGACCCTTTCTCCCTTTCTCTGTTGCATCTGCATCTGAACGGGTGCAGCCAAGTGGCAACCGCATCTGTCTCCGTATTCTCCGCATATATATAGTCAGATTCTGTATTCTATACTCTGTAAAGCTTCTCTGTGTCCTAAGTCCCGTGTCCTGCGTCCTGCGTCCTGTGCCCACCCGTAGGCGCAACTAATAAGCTCAAAGGGGTTGAGTTGAGCAATTGAGCTGCGTCCTCTCATCGGAGTTAAAACAATGAAGCGACACGATTAAGCACACGGCCAAAGGGAGGGTTGGCGGTCCGAGCTTATTAATAACACTCGTACACTGCCAGAAAACTGCTATCATAGCAGTCATACTGAAATTTAATACTCCAAAACGAGAACGAGTACTTTTTTGCCTAAGGTGATGAGTAATCTTAAAACGTTGTCTTCAAAACAAGTTTGCTTTATTATTTAAAAGATTATTTGATTTCTTTAAATTATTTAGAACAATATAAAGTTGTTCTAAATTATTTAAAACAATATAAAGTTGTTCTAAATAATAAAAATCCTTTTTTTAACGCATAAAATCTCTTGAAAGCATCATAAACTCAATTATTTTATTGTAAAGGTTTTAAAAACAAGTATTCCCTATTTAATGAACTTTTGTCTGAGATTATTAGTTTTAATGTCAAGTGTTTTATTTTAGTTAAATAGTAAATAATATTAGTTAATTATTTTTCGCTCAGTGAGCTTTTAAAGAGAAGGACAAGGATGAGGAGGAATCGGGGGCGAGGTAGGAATAAAGGGGCGCGGCGGCAGCCGTCCTGTCAGCAAAGTGTGAAATCTCACACACACTTCACTCGGGGCACGATTTCAGTGTCGGTGTGTGTGTGTGTGTGTGTGTGTATGAGTGTGTGTATCGCTAATTAAGCGCATAATTTTCTGTGAAATTAGCAAACTCTGCCAAGTGGAGTTTGCTAATTTCATCCATTATAAAAAAAAAATACAGAAAAAATACGATAGCCAGTGGAGCTTCAGGGAAAGACATTTAAAGCTACAGAAATTATGGAACAAAGGCTTTCAGATCATTTTCCCCCCATAAATTTTCCTTTAAAAATTATATATATAAACAATTAAATACAATAAAATCATGTTCTAATAGTAGAGCCATCAAATTCTTTAAAAATATCAACTAAATAACATATATATAATATGCTTTTCCTTTTCTTTTCTTTCTTTAAATTCAAGTAATATCATTATTTAAAATCCTATTGTTATTATTATTTTATGAGCCTCTTTTGGCCACATTTCCTAAGCCACCTCCAAAGTTGTTTATTTTGTGGCAATATTATTCTTTAGGTGTTATTCTCACACATGTCGTCGTCGTTGCCCAGATCTCAATTTCCCAGCCAAGATAGACACGCCCCCCCCCCCACACAATTTTCACCTGAATTGCCCATCTCTTTTCCGCACAACGACGATGCAGATACAATTGTATCCGAGAGTTACACGCACTTAATTTGTTAAATTTTCACACTTTACATCTGTTTATTTGTCGTCATGCCGTTGTGTGGTTTTGGTTCTTCGGTTCGGTTCGGTTTCTTGGTTTGTCATTCAGTCATTCCGCCATTGTCATTGTCACTGTTGACCTTTCCGGGAGCTGTTGCCAGCCACTTGGCCTGTACACAGCGAGAAATTTGTGAGAAAAACCAAGAAAATGTATCAAGTAATATAAATAAGAATGTATTTTAATAATTTTCATATATATTTATATATAGTTAATGAAATACTATTAATTCTCTGCTGTAAAATCTTTAATCTTCACACTTTTGAATATATATTATTATATTATATATTCCTTTTCTTTGCCTAGACTTTTCTCTCCCTGCACACTTGTGCATCTTGTGCTACTCCTATTCCAAGAGCGTGTTCTTGTTAGTCATGCCCATGACCAGGACCAGGTCCTGGACCAGGTCCCTGCCTATCCTTGGTCTATTTGCCGAAGGTCCGTTCGCACTTTGTTTGCACAACAACAGCAGGAGCAGAAGCAGGAGCAGAAGGAGCAGCCCGGGGCTCCTGTGAGCTGTAAAAAAGGCAACAAACGGCGTGTCGTGTCCTTTTTTTGAGCTCCTTGGCTGATCCTGGATCTCGGGGACACGGGGCGTTAGTTTTCGAGGCAAATTGTGTACAAAATAAATCGACTCGAGTGGTTAACCGCAGCTGGGACATCATCGGTTGGCAGCAGGAGCAGCATCCTTTCAATTTTCTTTTTCCCCAGGAAAATTGCTACTTTGCTCCTGCTGCTGCACGTTGTTAGCCTTAATTTGAGTGGCCATTGAGGAGAGCCTCAGCTTCAGCGTCGTCGTCGTCGCCTTTCACCTCGTCTCTAATAAATATTTACCCGAGACTCTCTTCAGATCCTTGGCGTATGTTGTGTCCTTTTGTCCGTCTCGCTGGCTGTGTGTAAAATGCCCGCCAACTATTTTGCTTTCATTGCTTTTCTTTTTCCACTCTCTGACTTGTTGTCGCCTCTGTTATTATTTTTCCACACACATCTGGGTCTGGGTGAGTCGTCTTCTTGTGGGCCATTTCGTTGTCAGCGCCTCTTTTTCTTGGCCATTGTGTTAGTCATGGTTAGAGCCCCCTTCCCCTGTCTTAATGGCAAATAATTGCAGACAAATTGGTTTCCCTAATTGGGTTTCCCTTCGAGGAGATTACCGCGGATGAGCCACGAATGTGTGAATGAGTATTTAGCCTCATTTACAATTGATTAAGAACTTTTATAATTAAACTAAATCGTTTAAAGTTTGATGTTCTATCTTAAGTAGATTTCTTGGGGGTTTCCTTAATCATCCAAGCAAGACCCTGCTTTTAGAAGAATATTAGCAAAAGGTACTTAAATCCATTTAATTAAACTTCTTTCTTTTGTAAACAATTATTATGAAATGAGTCAGGCTAAGTTGCAGCTGATTTAAATATAAAATTAATAATTTTTACAGGCTATTATTTAGTTATAAAATCATTATTTCCCTTGAAACTTTTCCCTAAAAGATTTCCCCCTCGCGCGTGTCCTTTTTCCACTGAAAATCAATCGCACCAATTTCAGTAAAACCCTCCCATAATTACCACAAAAAGGGAATAAGTAAAAGAAACATAAAGAAAGCCTCAAAAAATAGCAGCGGCTTTGATAATAATCTCAAGAGTTTCCTCCCGACAAAAAAAAGAAGGAAATCTAACCAAAAAGATGCCCCAGATATTTGCGATATTATTGTGCGGCAGCCAGGACGCACTTCCGATACAAATCCTCGCACATTTCCTGCCCACCAAAAACCAACAATGGAAATTGGATAGTTTTTCGCACATTTTCCGCCAAACAAAAAGAGGGGGAAAAATTCCCGAAAAAAACTGGTAATTGCTATATCAAGTGTTAATTATGTGACAATGAGTCGGTCAAAAGTACATTTGGAAAGAAGGGAAACTGAGGGAAGCGCAGCTATTATTTTCCAAATAATTTTTTAATTAGAAAACTACAAGTTTGGGTTTCAACGAAACGAAACGAAACGAAGCGAAAACAAATATGGACGAACGGATAGATGATGACGATGATACTTGTTGTGGTTTTTCCCAAAAGAAACAAGCAACTTCCAGCGAAGTGCAACCGAACTGCAAGTGGCCCCGCTGGATAAACAGAGAGCCCGAAAAAAATTGATGACAACAAGTGGCAGGCATTGAAAGGAGTCCGGAGTGGAGTTCGGACCTCCATCTCCTTGTTCGCCAGCTGCATGATCAGCCAAATGCACCTCATCTCTGCTCAGCCACTTCAGGCAGCTCTGTCTCTGGCTCTGCAGTTGCAATCGTCGTCATTTTCCTAGGAAGCACTCGAGGGCGGCGTGTAAACACAGCACACAGATTTTCCCGCTCGAAGAGTCCGAGTCCGAGTTGGAGTTGGAGTTGGAGTTGGAGTCGGCGGACTAGTCACTGTCCTCTCCTCGACTGATGGAAGATGCAAGATTGGAGCTTAGCCATAAAACCTACAAGGCTAGTCAGCGCATCAGGCGCAGCCCTTGGCCCGTTAAGTGGCTTTGTTCGCCAGTTTAACTCCAAAGTCCTCCTGACCTCCCCCCGGTGGTACCCCGTCCTAGCAACGAGCATTTTCTGCATGATTTTGCAGTTAAGCCCCCGTGTATCCATCTCTCTCTCTATCTATCTATCTGAAGGCAAACAGCATTCAGCATTCAGCATTCAGCTCTCAGCTCTCAGCTTTCAGCATTCTGCTTTTGGGGCCAAGTGGCATTTGGGGAAAAAGTGCATTGGTTTGTGGCGACGGACAACGGATGATGGACAACTTTTTATACTCGGAATCAGTCGAAATCCAAAATCCACACAGAAAATGAAGGAGCAGAGCCAATGAGGATGGGAAACTGATTCATTAGAATCAACCTGGGAAAGTCTGTGAGGAATGCAAGAGGAAATGGTGAGGGGAAACTCATTTCCATCGATTATCTGTGCTAAATTTTATAGGGATTTAATATTGGAAGGTCTTAGGGGTTTTCTTTAGCTGAAGATCCGGCTCGAAGGACCAAGCTCTTTAGCTATTTACTCAGCATTTAAAATTAACATGGTAGAAAGGGGAAAATGATCAAAATTTCAATTTCATTTCCCCAACTTCAATTGGCAATAACCCTCGGCCAACAGTTTAGCCCACTTAAAGACCCAAAAAAAAATGTGTATAGTGTCCTCTCTCTAGGACTCGCACTCAAAAAATACGCAAATACGCACTTGCGGCAACGCAAATTGAATATTAAACGTGTTAATCCATTTTATTACCCAGTCGGGAAGGTCCTTGGTCCTTGGTCCTTGTTTTATTTGCCGATCTTAACCGAAGCGAGGGTGTGTGTGTGTGTTTTGTTGCCTTTAAAAGGCGTTTGACTTTTTATTAATTTCCCTGTTGACAGCAATTTGCAACGCTACACGAATTTGTTACCACCAAAAAACATACTACACACACAGAGTGTGTGTGTGTGTGTGTGGGTTTGGAGGGGGATGGGATTGGTTGAATGGCTTGGCTTCCTTCTGGATGGGGTGTCCGTTCCTGTTCCCTTCCAAGTTTTCGCCACTGCAAACGGCCGGAAAAACTTCCGCATGTGTTGATGGGTTAATAAATATTTGAGCACACCCTTTAACACCCTTCTGCACTGTCTCTGTGTGTGTATTTTTATATTTACCGCTATTTCCGCACAACATTTACAGTGTTGTAAAACGTTGCCAGCTGCCGAAATGGACAGACCACAAAAGGGTTGCTTTCCCCGGTCGTTTGGCTCTTTTTTCGGCTGTTTTGCTGTTTTGTGTGTTCAGTTTAGTTGCCCATTTAAATGGAACAACGTTCCAGCCATCTCCTAAAGGCTAACGGCCCCCCAAACCCAACCCAGCCCTGTCCTGCCCTGTTTTATGGCCAAATGAATTTTACAAAAGTGAAACACACAATTTGGCTTGGTTTCTGATTCCGCAAACTTGTTTTCCACTCCCCTTCCAGTTAGTTATAAAAAAAAGAAACAAACTAAACAGAGAATAGAATAGAAAACCTAAGGAAAATGGGCTGCTAAAAAGGTTACCCAAAATTTGGCTAAGAGAGATACGGTTATTGGTATTGATTACTTTGAAAAATCGAAAAATATAAATATTTAAGGGAATGAACTACGAATTTATTAAAGTCTAGTATGCATTATATAATATTTATGGGTTTAATTATGAAATCTTAAAATAATATGAGATTCTAACAAATAATATAAGAAATATATTGCATATCTTTATACAATGATACCTCTGGTATTTAAATATGATATTTTGATCTATTATTTCTTGTTTTTATTTACTATTTATTTATTATTTAAACCCTTATTCAAGGGTTTTATATTGTTTCGGTTCTCAGCAGTCTCTAGCTTGAATTTATACGCGTTTTTTATATATTTTCCATTACAAATATCAATTGATAATAATATTTAAAGCAAGCAATTCTTAAACCCTAAAACTACAAAGATAAATAGCACAATTTTCGCAACCATCAGCTAAGCAGCCTCGACACGACTGATGTTATGTACCCCAGACTATGTACGTTTGCTGCCTGAATTTCATTAGCTAATAGCCACCTCTAGCCTAGAGCCACGCCCACTTTGTCGACAACAACAGAGGCCAACTGAACGCGAAATAATGTCTAATTATAAGGAAAGCCAGCAGAGGAAAAGCGTTTGTGCGCAGCAGCGACAGCGGCAGCGGCAGCGGAGGAAATCGCTGGGAAAAGAGGGGAAAAGCACCTGCCTCAAGTGTCGGGCGTATAAATAAATTAAAAGCGGAAGAATGCAAAGCGAGACGGCAGAAGAAGCGCTTTTCGAGAGGGAAAAACTGCAAAAGGAAAGGAAAAATCGCACTAACTACCCAATTATTTCATTCAGGCTTCACTGCGCTCTCCTCTGCCAGAAACGGAAAGCTTTCAAACACACACACACACTCTGCACACAGCTTAGGGTGAGGGAGGGATGGGGGAAAAGCAGAAGAAAATCAGCTTGAAAATCGAAATACAATACACAACAACAATGCGTCAAGTGGTCGCCTGGTGTGGGGGGAAAATGTAGGGAAATTCGTTGTCGTCGTCGCCGTCGTCGTCGGGGGTTTTCAAGGCGAGTAAGCAAATTTAAGCACAGTACAGAAAATCAATGGAAAACAACAAGAAAAAAAGCAGCAGCGAAATTGGAAAATAAGCGTAACACAAAACCGTAACCGGGGAAAAGCCCGCGGCTCCACAACACCCATTCAAGCCCCCCGTCCCCCTTGTCTGTTTTCCACCAGTCGCAGCGCTTTTCCTTTTCAATTGTCATCGCCTGATTGTTGCTTTTGTAAAGAAAACAGCAAATGCAGTCGCAGGATAAGCTAGAATAATATAGTTATATTTCCTTTACTATTACGTAAAATATAGAAATTCGTAATTGAAGTTAAAATATTTGAAAACTGATTTAAAGCTTTTAAAACCTTTTTAAAATATTTATTAATTGCAAAATAATACTTTGGGAATTATAAGGTCCTTTTTAGGTTGCATTTAATAATCTTTGTTTTGGCAAATAAAAACTAGAAAGGAGACCCTAATGTACATATCCTAGCAAAGAAAATCAGTCATAACTAAGTCAAAAATGCATTAATTTCCAATCGGAAAACTTGTTTATGCTAGTTTTTATAATGTTAGCAAATTTGCATACTTAGTTTTAAAATTTAAAAAAAATTTTTTTTTGTCAACTTTTTGACAGTAAAAAATTAATTAAAATTATGAAAAAAAATTAAAAATAAAAATTTCTGTCGGACTTGACTAGATCGACTCGGTTTTTGATGCTGATCACGAAAATATATGATTTATAGGGTCGGAAATGACTCCTTCACTGCATTACATGCTTCTGACTCATTTTAATTAATATAAGCATTCAATAAATATATCAAATAATTTAAAATACAAAAACGAATATTGACATTTTTAAGACATATTTGTTACAAGCTTCAACAAATTCTTTTCATAGGATAAGAATACATTTTTAGATTAATTAGCAAAAAACTCCTTCTAATTAAGTTTCTTTAAATTCATTTCGGGTTTTTGAAGTGAAAACTTTCATTTGTTTGTCTGTCCCGCTCCCACACCCTAACGCACACACACACGCACCATCCGCCATCTTGGAAAAACAACGCCTTTTCGTATTTATTACAACAGCAGAGGCAAAAGGCAAAGTGAGGGGAAAATGGGAAAAGCAATAGCAATAGCAACGGAGCGCAAATCGAGTTAACGAGCTAACTGCGGGACGTCCACTCGCCCGCACTTAACACCACCCACTGGTGGAAACCCCACCGTACGAATTGGGTGTCTTTCAACCACCAGGGAAAATTGGGAGACAAGCCGAAAAGCAACCCCAAAAACAAAAGGCAACGTGCGCGCTCCGTTGTGTAACAACTAACAAGTTGGGCCCAGAAAACCACCCACTGAGAAGAGCCTTGCCTTGCCTCCTTGCCAGCCTGCCTCCTTGCCACTCTGCCACCCTGCCTCCTTGCCACCCTGCCTCCTTGCCTTGCCATTTTTCTTTTGCCACTTTGCTTCTTCAACTTATTTACGTCTCCATTACAAATAATTGCGCGTCATATTGGCTCAGCTCTATACTTAGCTCTCGTCTTTCTGCGCCGAGCCAACCCCCAGCAGCCCCCACATAACCACCCCCTCTTGGCGCGAATAAATACGCTTTCATTTCGGGACCACCCAAAAAAAGAAATATAAGAAAAAACAGGGGGAAAAAATCGAGAAAAACCCAGAGCAACAACCACCCAACGGTCGGTGGTGTCCCCATTTTCCGCCTAGACAACCAGCCCCAACCCAACCCCTCGCCCTGTGTAAGTGTAAGTAGTAAATACGCTTGAGTATTATTAACGTAAATGCAAAATTGCCAATTTCGAGTGTATTTCCTGTCAACAGAAATTTTCTTCTTTTTCCCTCTCGGCGGTGAAAATAAAATTAAAAGCAAGGCAAGATACAAAAAAAAAAAAAAATGGGAAAATGTAAAAAGAGAAGCCAAGGAGGAGGGAAAAATAAATCGCTGATGGGAGGGGCAACGGGGCTGCCTAAGGGGCGTCGGTTTCCGTTTGCTTCATCTGCTCCTTGGTGGCACCCGCGTGGCCCATCCACTAAATCGTTTGCCTACGCAATGGCTTTGCACTCGAAAAAATAATATATTTCAAAAGAAAATCGGAAAAATAGAGAGAAAACTAAGGAGGAATGCCCCCGACTATGTAGGAAATACTTGAAATTCTGCTGCAAAATGTGTTGCATAGCTAAAGGGGCAAGAAGGATATTTAAATATCAATCAATTTATATTGTTTCAATTATATCTCGCTGAATTTCAGCTTTTTTAACAGTGTAATCGCAATAGGAAGAGGCCCAAGACGAGGCATAGATCCAACTCCTGTGCCTGTGGAGTACTTTACTCCTGATGGCAATGCCCAAATGGTGGTGGTGCCTGGCAATGGCGGTGGTTGGTTGGTTGGCTTTTATTAATATGTCTGGCAATTTCAATTTGACTTTATTGGTAATTTTACATTTCGTCTGTGGACGTTGGCGGGAGGTCCTAGTCCTGGCTCCGGGTCCTTTTTCGTGGGTTGGGTTGCTGCTACTTGGACGGCTGCCATTTATCAGGACGAGTTGTTACAGGAAGTCGGAGAATCATAAATTTAACTCACTCAATGGGGATAGGATTACTGGCAAAAAACCCCCCAGGAGTTGCGGGCAGAAATTAAAACAATAAATACTATATGGAATAATGTGGCCAAGTTCCAGAAATATCCCCAAAGAAGGGTATTAATGGTTATAAATTCGATCAGGACTGTATATTAAATCCTTAGTTGTATTCCCCACCAATTATGGGCAATTAAGTGCCCCCCGACAGGTAGCAAATGGCAAATAATCTAACCCACAAGCCAATAGCCAACAAAATTGGCATATTATTGTGACCGCTTCGCTGGGCAGTTAATGGAATTCATGGAAGGCTGCCCTCCCTTCGCACAAAACAAAGGCCATTCGATCAAAATATTGCTTAATTGAACAATTAATCGGGCCACAATGGCAGGCCAATGTCCAAGGATCTCTCCGGGCCACACAAAAGGACTCGGCCCAAGGCTCGCTCGTATACATTTCACCCCGCAAAAGGCACTACTACACCGCGTGTACATATCAAATTAATTTAGGCGGAAAGCGAGAGAGGAAAACTCAGCGAAATGGGAATGAAAATGGTTGAGGAAAATGGCAAAGTGCGGACGGGAGCGGCGGGGGCACAGAATATCGCATGACGGAAAATCAAGCAACTCATGCCCCGATTGACTTACCCGAGCAGCAAATTAAATTAGTTGACGAACCGAACAGAACTCAGAACTGAACTCAACTCGAGGCTGGACCAGGCACGAGAGCTGGACACTGAGAGAAATTCTGTAGCTTAAATGGTGCACTCCTAAGCGTAGGAGATTTTCATATAATATTTTTTACTTTTACCTATTTGTTATTCCTATTAACTTTATAGATTTTTAACCTATAAGTTTGCTACTTCTAAAGTTTATTTTGTTGTTTCAATATATAATCCTTAATATATCGCATTTCTTTCTTAATTCTAAAAAAGATTGTTCCAAATATCTCTTTAAATAATATATATTTAGTTTCATAACTCTCTTCAAACCCTGTTTTGTAACTATTTATTTTCTTCATTATATTAACCAAGTTAAAAGTATTTTTTCTTTAGTTTTGGTATCTAAAAGGGAACACCCCGTTTTTCATAGTGTAGACGACATCGATAGCTGGCCAAAGTGGCTGACCACTCACCAGCCCCCCCGCCACAATCACCCTTCTCCGATATATATATATATATATTTATATATACTATACCCTATGTGGCAATATAATGGCTATTTATAAGTATGCGAGTGCTTTTAAAGCAGGTCCGACTCTGGTTGAGTCAATCTCTGCCTGTCTATATGTATATATAGTCCGGTATAGGGAGGGTCGGGGGTAGTGGTCAGCTGTCGCTCGCTGACCAGCTAATTGTTAATTGATGTGTGTCTAATTATGCCGCCAAAGTAGCCAGGCAATAAAAGCAACGCTTAAACGAGCACTGCTCGAGCTATATATATATATAATGTATATATACAGATCTGAATAGGATGCGTAGGGTCAATTTAGTTTGGCATGGCATGTGCCTAATTTATTGGAAAGTTGACCAGAGTTTCATTTGATGATGACAAAGTGTGAGGGAATGAATAATGAGGCTTGAATAAATATTTAACACAACTATTATCTATTCATTGACATTTGTGATTAATAATAATTATTATTATTATCTAAAGTAATCACTAATTTCGTAAAACAGCTTATTTTTTTAAGGAATTAACTCCAGAGTTCTCTTAAAAACCTTATTATATTCTTCTCAATAAGACAATGCCATCGGATCGCGTACTAATAGATACATATTGGTCAAATTAGGTGGCCGGAAACCGGCGACCAAGCGAGGAGGGAGAATTATCCTTATTATCGGCATTATCCTCAAGGATCGGGCACTCACAATAGAACGCCCTGTGCCAACACGCCGCCTAAGCCGATTCCCGTTTAATTTGAGACCGAAAAAAGGGCTAAACCACTTAACACCCTAACACCCTAATTGTCAAAACAAAGCCAGCACACGAAACCGACATTCGTCCTTTCCATTCTCGTCCTGCACGCCTCCTTTTCTCCAAGGAGCTGCCGGGCCCAAAGGAAAACATTTGCTGAGTGCGTGTGTGCTTGTGCTTGTGTGTGTTGCTATTTTCTCGATTTTCTGGGAAGGTGCAAACATGGAAACATGAAAACATGGGTTAACCCTTCGCTGACATTTGAATAAGAATCCTGGTAACTTGTCAAAATCTGCGCGACACTCAATTGAATGGGCTCGAAGAAGGCAGGAACATGGTACATGGAACAATTTTCCAGCTGCCGGCTTTATCGTGTGCGAAAAATCAACTTTTTTATGCTGATGTCTGCCGGTGGTGGCAGCAGCTCGAATATCTCCTCTGTCCCGGCCATTGTCTGGCATTTAAAGGAAATGGGATTGAGACAGGGATTAGGTTCGAGGTTTGAGAAAGGATCGGGGGGAGAACACATCCTACGACATGTGTTCAGCGAGCGCCAGGAATTCTAGCAGAAAACAGGCGCCCAAAAAAAGGGTAAAAACTGTTCTAAGTATGTCTAATTATTAAGGAAATTAAGTTTAATTATTAGAGAGATATTTAAAGGAAAGTTTTCAAAATATATAGTACAAAAATAGGATAAAAACTACCTAAATTTATATAAACTTTGAATCTATTAAACTTGCCAAATATTTGTACATTTATTTTGAGAAATAAATATATTTTAAAGTATGTTTTAAGTATGTTAAGCCCCCCTGAGTTAGTCTTAACTACGTCTCTGCCCAGCCACATATTAAACTGATTTTGATCCCTTTTCTTCAATTTTTTCCCTTTTTTTTCTATAGAACAAGCTGCCGCACGTGGTCAGGAGTACGCCAGCAGCCTGGCCAATGCCAGTGGCGACGAGCAGTCGCCCAGCAAGAACAGCAACTCATCGGGCAATGGCAGTGGCTCCGGATCGGCCACTGGAGGATCGGGCGGATCGGGAGCCAACCAGGTGGCCAGCAATGGCTTGAATCACCTGGGCTCACCCACGACGAGTAATGGCGCCGGCGCCGCTGGCGGGTCTGGAGCCGGTGGCTCCGGGTCTGGTTCGGGGCCAGCTACCAGTGCCTCTGGCTCGGGAGGCAGCAACTCCTCCGCCTCCGGCGGTGGCGCCGGCGGTGGCAGCTCGGCCAATCGCTCTTCGCCCGCCGGTCCGCACCACTCGGCCGCTCTGGCCGCCCATCAGCATGCAGCGGCTGCCGCTGCCGCTGCCCATCATCATGCCGCCGCTGCGGCCGCCGCCCACCACGCCCATCACGCCCACGCCCAGGCCCACGCCCATGCCCATGCCCATGTGCATGCCCATGCCGCCCACGCCGCCCATGCCCATGTCCATCATGCCGAGGCAGCGGCCTTCCTGGGCGCCGCCGGCGGTGCTGGCGGCAATCCCGGGGGCCTGCTGGGCGCCCATGCGGGCGATGTCCTTGTCGGTCCTGGGGGAACGGGTCCCGGCGGCAAGAAGAAGAACAAGCGGCGCCACGGCCGGACGATCTTCACCAGCAGCCAGCTGGAGGAGCTGGAGAAGGCCTTCAAGGAGGCCCACTATCCGGATGTGAGCGCCAGGGAGCTGCTGTCGATGAAAACTGGCCTGGCCGAGGATCGAATTCAGGTAAATTGCTAAAAAAAAACCTTTAAGGATTTAAGGAGAACTCCTTAGCTTCCTTTTCGAATTGATTTGTTTTGGGATTTGCAAACCTAGTCCTGTGTAAATCAAGTTCTCCATTTTGGGGTTTATTTTCTATGGAGGAAAATGGGGGTCCATCACGTAGCAATGCAGAATCTGACTGAGGATGCGCAGGACTCCTTGCTGCTCCTTGCTCCTTGCTGCCTTGCTGCTCATTGCTGCCATTTTATGGCTTTATTTTTTATGGCCGCACTCGTAAAGATTGCAATCAAAGGCCAGGCGCGTCTTCGATTCGAAGGGGAGTCTGTGCTCCTTCCCGAGTCCTTGTATATAAGGATCCCCGCCCCCGCCCCACGCCCGACTGTGGAAATGGGGAGTGAAAATGGCAAGTGTTGCCACACGTAATGAGGCCTCCGCTGATTACATAATTACGAGTGCACACAATCGCAGTTGCAACGTCCAAGTAGCGAAACAAAAACGGAAGCAGAAGTAAGAAAACGTGGCAAGCGGCACTCGCCGACACTCCAAAAAAACACACAAAAAACAAAGCAACAAAAAATACTCAAAAAAAACGAAACTCACAAGAAAAGCGAATTCAATTCAGAGCAGAAGAGCCGCCGAGGTGTGAGCCTCAAAATTGCAAATTAAACCTTTCAAATGATGCAAGCCATCGTTGCCGAAGGCGTTAATAAGGAGCACAGTGGAACTTTAACATAATATCATCTACTTAAGGGGATTTTATAGGCCTCACAATCTGGGATCGTATGCTATTGATGGAATATAGGAATATGACCCTATATACTATATATTATAATAACCTATTACTCATGACAATGAAGGGTTTATATAAGGTTGTTAGGGATCTTTAGAGATTTGAATGACTTGATAATAAATGTTCTATAAATTAGAAAGATTCTTAAGCGTGTTAATATATAATATAGTAATCTTTCATTCATTATTAAGTGGATTTTGTTTATAATGAATTGGTTTAAAAATAAAAACCAATTAAAAGGACAAGTTACAACGCTTAAATAACAAAATCAATAATCTTTATCAATTTTTAATTTATTTTATTTATCTTTGCAATTTGTGAAATCATATTTCTCGTCAAAATTTAAAAATAATTCAGAGATTTATAATATTTAAAGAAAAATGTTGGTTAGTTTTTAGAGTTTAGCAAATTGGAATATTAAAATCTTAAAGAAATACTTTTTAACGGGTTTAAGACCAACCTTTACAGTATTAGTAAAATTATAGACCTGATTTCAATGGTAAAATAAAATTTTAATAAATTTAAATTTTTTAAATTTCAATTAATTACTAAATAAGTAACAATAATTATCAACAAGACAAAGGTAATCCATAATTTCCCACAAGAAAAGCCAATTAAAGGGCTCTTTGAAATCGACCATTTTGCAGGTGCTTTCCCCCCTTTCTTTCCTTTTTCCTTTTCCAATTCGTAACTCCCGTTATTCCATTAACCACTTGATAAGCCGCAAGATGGCGCCACGTTCAAGGCATGTAAGTGTGTGTGAGTGCATTTTCTGAGTGCATCCTGCTGCTATTGTGTGTGTGTCTCTCTCCGTGTGTGTGTGTGTGTGTATGTGTGCGAAAATCAAATTAACAAGCACAATTGGCTGAAAGGCAACAGCAACAACAACAGAAGCAACAAAAAGAGTGGGTAGAGAGAGGGAAAAGAGGGGGAAAGCTGCAGTAAATATAAAACGCACGCAAATAACTCAAAACATGCACACACACACACACACACACATGCAAATACACTTCAATTAAGTGCAAATATGGCGCACAGCTTGAAAAAAAAGCCGCTCGGGAATCGGAGGAGAGCAGGCGGTGAAGGGGAGGCGGAGAAGAGGGGGTAGAGGCAATCATTAGCAGCACTACAAGGATGGGAAGGCGAAAGAGGAAAGAGGAAAGAGGAAAGAGGAAAGAGGAAACGGGAAGTGGGCAGAGCTGAGCAGAGCTGCGGCAGCCATGCAAAAATGCAAAAAACAACGGCAAATCGAAGCCACCATTAAAAGTTCTTTCGCTCTCGCTCTTCCTCTCCCTCTCCCTCTCCCCCTTCCTCCTTCCTCCTTCCAGTCTTCTTGGGTTTTTGTGTTTTTTGCCTGCCGTTTTTAATTGCATTCCATTTTGCGTGCGTTTCCCATATTGTGTGTGTGTATATTTCCTCTTTTTTTGTGCATTTCTCCCCCGTTTTTTCTTTAACAACATTTTTTTTCTGCCTATTTTGTGCCCGTTGAAATGAAGAAAAAGAAACATGGCCAAACATGTTGCTCGGTCTCGCTCGCACACTCGCCACTGGAAAAAGCTTTTTGCCTTCGTGCCCTCTCCCTTGCTCTTGCTGATTTTTTTGTTTTTTTTTTGGAAATTGGAAGTTGCTAAAAATGTAGCCACTGTCAAACGTCAGCGGCCAGGCGACAAAGGCGTCACAATCGATATAAAAAGCAAAATATAAAGTAAAACAATTGTTTGTCTTTTACATTTTCACTTAATTTTCACTTAAATTTTTAAAATTAGCGAAAAAACTACGTATGCTTAAATTGCATTATGAATAAATTATTAAATTTGTATATTTTGTAAATTTTAAGGGGAAACCCCTTTCCATTTTGGTCGCCTTGGCCTGGGGGTGCGACAAGGACGAAGCTAGGAGCTGCATTTCTGTTTTTTTGTCTTGCCATTTTTGCAATTGGCCGGGCCCCTCTTCTTTCTCCTCCTCCATTTCCCTGCTTCTTACGCTTTTCCGCTGCTTCTTCTCCTGGGCCTTTTACCTCGCCGCTCTTACGCTGCTAATTTAGCCAGGAAAGTGGGAAAAACAAAGAGAAATACTACCATTTGATGCAATCGCGAGGCGAAAAACAATGGAAAAATTGTGCGCTTTCCGCAAAGTGCATTAAATGCAAAAGAGCAAAGAATTCGCACTCCACCGCATGTTCGAATTGTGTGAATTTACCTAAAAATTGCATGGAAATTGCCACTTTCAAGCAAAGTTCTCAGCTTTCCAAGCGCAAGGGAAACTGTCAAAGGAAAGCGCTGCACTTGCACACATCAAAGGACGCGGAGTTGCATTTGTATAGTCTCGAGACTCGAGCATCCTTGAGCAGAAATCTCGAGATTTCAAAACTTCCAATTAGAGGAAACAATGGAGTATCAATTATGCCAGCAATCCATTCGATAGATTCCGGTTATCCTTGAGTTTTTGCTCCAAGTATGAGCTCGAATTTTAATTCGTGTTAAAAAAGGGAATGCATTTCGTATTGTTATTTGCCAAGCATTTAAATTAAATGTAACACTAAGAAACTGCAACTGAAATTGCAAATTACAAATTGCTTGCTTGTTGTTTTCTATTTTTGCATAATTTTGTTGCTCCTTGTTTGTAACGCTTGCATTAATTATACACTTCTGCTGTTTCTTTTCTCCTGCGCTTTTAATGAGCTGTTAATATCAACGCACACTCGCACGCTCAAAGGGGGAAAAATGAAATTAAAAATGATTATGCATAATTATGTAATTAACATTTAAACAAAAGAGGTTATGGCTGGCAACAAAAGCGTTTAACAAATTGCTATTTGCATTTTTTATCCCTCTGGCTTCCCTTTTCCGCGTTATTATCATTTTTTTCTTTGCATTAAAGCTTAAAAACATAAAAAATTAATATTTTGTATAGGACTTCCATCCCTTGGAATATTAGTATACAATTTTAGCGTGAAAAATATCATTAAATTAAAATTAAATAAGCCCAAAGGTATATTTTTGTAGGTTGTAACTTTAAATATATATATTGAACTTTAGAAGTGTTAAGTTAGTTCATTAAAAAATACTTTAAAATTCTAAATATATTTAAATTTTCTTGTTAGGCTATAGCTTAGTTGGAGTAAGTTTTTTATACCCTTAAAGGGCATTATAATTTTAGTCAGGAGCTCTTTACTCTATGAAAGAGTCATTTCCGACCCCATAAATCATATATATTCTTGATCTGCATGAAAAGCCGAATCGATCTAGCTATCTTAGAGAGAAATCAAATTTTTTAAATTTTTTTCAAAATTTTATAGCAGAATTTTAATAGTTAAAGATGTCAAAAATTGACAAAAATTTAAATTGTTTTAAATTATAAATTGAGAATGCAGATTTATTAATCTATTAAAAACTAGCACAGGACAGCTTTCCGAATTGAAATTAATGCTTTTTTGGCTTAGTTATGAGATTTTAAAATATTGACTTATAGGTAAATTTGTCTTATAAAATATAGATAAATATCGGCTTAAATAATGGTATTATATTTTCAGTCGAAAGCTCAAAGACTGTGAAGGAGTCATTTCCGACCCTATAAATCATATATATTCTTGATCAGCATCGAAAGCTGAATCGATTTAGCTATCTTAAAGAGAAATCAAATTTTAAAAAATTTTTTCCAATTTTTTTAAGGGAATTTAAAGAAGATGAAGTTGTCAAAAATTGACAAAAATTTTAATTGTTTTAATTTATAAATTGAGAATGCAGATTTAATAATCTATTAAAAACTAGCATAGAACAGCTATTCGAATTGAAATTAATGCTTTTTTGGCTTAGTTATGAGATTTTAAAATTTTGATTTATAGAAAAAATTGACATATAAAATATAGATAAATATCGGCTTAAATAATGGTATAATAATTGTAGTCAGATGATTATAACGCTGTGAAGGAGTCATTTCCGACCCCATAAACCATATATATTCTTGATCAGCATGAATAGCCGAATCGATCTAGCCATCTCAGGCAGAAAAAAAAATTTTTTTAATTTTTTTCAAAATTTTATACTTTTAAATCTGTCGAAAATTGGCAAAAAAAATTTAATTTTTTTATATTTTTAATTGAGTATGCAGATTTATTAATCTAAGAAAAACTAACATAGGAAAGCTTTCCGAATTAAAATTAGTCGCGTTTTAGCTTAGTTATGAGATTTTAAACTTTGATTTGTTGAAGAAATTTCCATATAAAAATCTCTATAAATATTTAGCTCAGTAATGATCGATTTCCAATTCTATTCTATAATTCATTTGCAAACTGCAAGGGTATATTAACTTTCTTATAAAAACCATTGAAACATTTACTAAAGCAAAAGGGATTACATTTTCAAATAGATTTTGTTCAATTAAATCCTAAAAACAATCAACAAACACAGAATAAATATTGTTCTTGCTTTTTAAACACGAAGAAATAAAAATACATAAACATTATGTTAACCCCCTGCGCCAAAGTGTGTTACAAAATATTTAAATAATGTGCCAATTTCATAAATAGCAGCACACGGTCGCCGGGCCGGGCGCATTTTAAAAAGTCATTAATCAGCGCATTAGCAACACTGATTGAGTTTGTCCGCCCAAAACACACCCCACACCCCACACCCCCTGGGACAGTGCACAGTGTACACTGTGCAGCACCACCACCGAGCATTAGAGGCACAACATAGTATCTCTGTGGGAGGAAGCGGAAGGAAGGAAGCGAGGCCGAGGGGGGTGTTAAGTGTTGTCAACTCAAGCAGATTTAATTTGCCATGTTTTCACTTCGCTTTTCCGTGCTCGTCTCGGCCGCCGCTCAAGTGCAACAATAAACAAGGCAAACAACTGTAAATGCAAATGTTGACATCACACCGAGGAATAAAATTTAAAGATACTAACAAAAAAGAGGAATATATATACAAAACAAAAAATAGACAGCAGAGGCCGCGTGGCAAAAAAGGGACTCTCTCTGTCGCTCGGGGTCCTTGGAGAATTGCGGCACATGCGGCACTGCAACCCTGGGAAAAGTTGAACTTTTCACAACAGAAGATTAAGTTGTCCCCGGGGAAAACGGGGCGGCCCGCAAACTTGTCTGCGAAAATTGAAAATTGACCGTTTAATGTCGAGCGTCGAGCGTCGAGCGTCGGCTGGCAGCATTTCCCTTAATGTTAATGTTAATGTTGTTACTAATAAGTACTTGAGTTTGAATTGCAATTTTTTTCCAGGGGGGGATGCGTGACAAGTGTTGTCTGTCTGTTGTGAGAGAGATTTGAAAAGCTGAAAAGGGGGAAAATGGAAAAACTCCCCCTTACCCTTTATCCGTTAATTTAATTAGTTTTGGGTGCTGTGCTGGTAATCGTTATTGTCCTGCACTCTTTTTCTCAGAACAATCGGACTTAATCCCTGAAAAATCTATATATATATAGACTCTCAATGCCTCTGCCCACTTAATTTCTTAATTAATTTCTGTTTGACTTGTAGGAAAACCGATTTGTATGTCTATTAATCATCATGAACGATTTTTATAACCTGAACTTTATAGCTTGGTTTCACGATCGATTTGTTCTAGGAACGATGACTTAACACCTTGTATTTTACAATGGTTTTGTTTATTTATGTTATAAAATTGAATTAGGTATTGCACTTGATATTTAATGTTTGTTATTTAACAAGAAATGAGAAAGGAAGCTCTTAGCCCTTGGTTGAACGAACTTTCCCACAAAGTTACTTAAAAATAGGGACTCTTCCCCCAGGTGCTTCATTCCTGGCGCATTTCAGAAGACCTTTTAATTGCATATTGAATTGCACAGCAAAGATAATTATAACTCTGACCCAAAATACCTCCAATAATTAACAAATAATGATAGCTATAAGCCAGAATATTATTAAACCAAACTAATTGCAACTTTTTGCAGGTGTGGTACCAGAACCGACGGGCCAAGTGGCGCAAGACGGAAAAGTGCTGGGGCCACAGCACCAAGATGGCCGAGTACGGCCTGTACGGGGCCATGGTGCGGCACTCGCTGCCGCTGCCGGAGACCATCATCAAGTCGGCCAAGGAGGACGAGTCCGTGGCCCCCTGGCTGCTGGGGATGCACAAGAAGTCGCTGGAGGCGGCCGAGCTGCTCAAGAGCGACGAGAGCGACCGGGAGACCCCGACGTCGGACGACACCAACACCAGCTACTCGGCGGGCAGCACCCACAACTCGCCCATCTCCAGCTTCTCGATCTCGCGTCTCCTCTTCGACGCCCCGCCGCCCGCCTCGGGGAAGGGGCCCCACCACCACCACCACCACCACCATCACCACAAGCACAGCCACGCCCACGCCCATGCCCATGCCCATGCCCAGGCCCAGGCCCAGGCCCATGCCCACATAGCCGCCGCGGCAGCAGCAGCACATCATCACCAGCAGCAGCAGCAGCAGCAGCAGCACTTGCACCAGGCTGGCGCTGGAGGAGCTGATGGCTCCGGCTTGCAGCATCTCGGCCAGCAGGCACAGGCCCCGGGCCAGGGGCAGCAGCAGCAGCAGGGCTCGGGATCGGGATCGGGCTCCGCCGGACCACAGCCACACCATCCGTACAACCAGCAGCAGCACCTGCATCATCTGCAGCAGCTGCAGCAGGCCCAGCAGCAGCAGCAGCAGCAGGCGGCGGCGGCTGCAGCGGCGCAACAGCAGGCCCAGCAGCAGGCGCAGCAACAGGCGCATCAGCAGCAGCAGCAGCAGCAGCAGCAACACCACCACCACCATCACCACCATGCGGCTGCCCTGCATATGCACCATCATGGCACTGCCGCTGGGTATGCCGAGGCAGCAGTGGCTGCTGCTGCAGCAGCTGCTGCAGTGGCGGCCGCAGCAAATGCACGCAACGCGGCTGCAGCAGCAGCAGCAGCGGCCGCTGTATCGGTGACCATAGCCGAGTCGGAGCCGGACGAGGAGCAGGACGACCTGGAGGACATGGAGCTGGACAAGGAGGGCGACGGGGACCTGGAGGAGGGCGAGGGGCACAACGAGGCCGATCCGGATCCGGATGCGGACGGCGAGGGGGATATAGATATATGCGATGACCACGACGAGGAGGTGCGGCTCCAGGAGCAGCTGCTGCTCAAGGTGAAGCAGGAGCAGGCGGGCAACGGGGGGCCCAGATGAAACATGTACATCGATGTGTTGTTCTAAGGACAACGAAGCAACGACAGGACGAAGGATACACGGAGCATCGAGGGAGACGCATCAGGGAGAGAGTCGCTTTTAGGGAGATTTCAAAACTCCTGTTGAGATTCTAAAACCTAATTTTGTTACATTTTCTGGCAAGGATCTTTGTTCTTAAAGCAAACTGTTAGCTCTGTTGCAATATTTCAGAATTGGAAGATCTTAAAACTCCATTTTTGAAGGAATTTTAGATCATTGACACTAATTTTCCTTGTTTTTCAATCACTTTTAAACGTAAATCACCTGTTTTTAAGGCATTTCCCCGATCTTCAAGCAGACTCTCTCCTAAATCAAATGTTAATCTTCCCCAATTTTCCTCGTCTAACCATGCAATGAACACAATGAACATTTTCTAAGCATAATTAAGCAAATTAATTGAAGTAAATGAATTAATTGCAGCAAATACATTAAAAAAGAAATGGGAAACCAAGCAAACGAAACAATTTTTTTCATACACCTAAGGCGCACACACACCCACACATATATAATTAATTAAAAGTAATTGCATAAATCTATATATATTATATTCGATAGTATATTCTAAATATTGTCTTATGTATAATTTTTTTTTTCTGTCGTCGTCGTAATGTAAATATTAAATTATTTATAAATAGCACACACACACACACACACACACGGACACGAAATAATAGCATTTAAGCAAGGAAAATTTTTAAAATATATATGCTAAATGTGATTTAATTTAGTTGTCATTTCTCTGAACGAAGGCTTTTTATCATTTAAGACTCCAATTTTTTTTGCCTAAATTTAGTAAGACATTTTTTTTTTTGCTGTAAAAAATGTACATACCAAAAAGAAAAAAACGAAAGAAAGATAAAAACAACCCAGTTCAATCGCAATCAATCAATCAACGCAATCAAATATTGAGAATAAAATGAATATTTATTAAAATGGAAATCCCTCAACTCCACTGCCCGCCCTCTGCTGCTATTTTCTCTCTATTTTCCCTTTATTTTTGTCGAGCATAATTCACAGATTTATAAAAGAGTAACTACAAATTGTGTAATTAAACATAAAACAAATCGAAGAAACAAAACAAAACACAACAAATCCACATACCATACAAAACATACTTATATATATGAAAGTTAGATGAAATAAAATGGATGATATTAAAAAAATATATGTAAAAAGCGTTTTTAATTATTTTTGGATTCAATTCGGGGTATTTTATATTATATATTAGCCCAGCAACTCCTAAAAACTTCGACTTTAGAGGTAATTTGTTTGAGGGTAAGTAGAATTTAATAATTCAGTGAATTTTTATAAACTATATGTATATATATCAACAGTAGATCATACATATATATAGTCAATTTTCAAAGAAACCAAATTTCGCAGGTCAAAGAACAGAATTTTTGCATTATAAATAAGAGAAAACCGAAGGGCATTCAATATAAAAATTAAATTAAATTAAATTAAATGAGTAAAAACACTTACCAATTTTCTCATTTTCGTCGCTTCTTCTTTTTCGTATTTTTCTTATTAAATCATAAATTAAATTACAAAGCGCCGCACATCCATTTGTGACCACTTACGAGATTTTAGCTATTTTCTTCCTTTACCCTTTTTTTAACTCACAGAATTAATAACATTTATTTTATTGAATTATTAAACACTTAAAAAAAAACAACAAAAAATATATTTATTTTATTTAAAGAACTTTTAAACTTTTTTTTGCATATTTTATGAGCATTGCGCATTATATTTACACTTGAAAAAAATAAACAAAAATATATATTTACTTTTGGCATATGAAATTACCATTGCGCTTCATATTTACACTTACAATAAAATAGATATTTCCTTTTGGCATATTTATTTGCACTTAAAAAAAATATATATTTCCTTTTGGCATATTTATTTGCACTTAAAAAATATATATATTTCTTTCTGGCATATTTAATTACCATTGCGCTTCATATTTACTTTTAAAAAAATATATATTGACTTTTGGGAAATTTAATTACCATTGCAGATCATATTTACACGTAAAAAAAATAAATAAAAAAAGATTTTTCTCTTTGGCATATTTAATTACCATTGCACTGCATATATACACTTAAAAAAAAACCAAGCAAAAAGAACGAAGCAGAAAGAACGGCAAAATTAGACGCACGCACATCCAAATAGCACTGCACTTTGATATTTACACTTGAAAAAAAAGCAAAACAAAAAACCGTTTACTTTACGCGTTGACAACACGAAATCTAACGGAATGAGAATAACCGTAAACTGCACGCAACCGAACCACGCGCCAATTCTCTTCTCTCCTCTTTTCACCTCTTTCTTTGCTTCGACTTCGCACACGTATGTATGCATGTATGTATGCATGTGTGTATGCACGCACGTGAGCAACGGCGCGCCGCGGCGGGTGCTGCTCGCCGCTCGCTGCGCTGTCCGCAGGTGTCTCAGTTTTTTAATTGCTGTTTTAGTGGCTTTAAGTCGATATGTACTAGTTAATAGCTTCACAAATGTCTTCCTTAGTTAAGGCACTAGTTATTTACTAAGTTATTTGCCAAGTTCACGGCGGTATTTGCACAATTTGCGACTTTTTCACACTCCGCTGGCCGCGGCCGCAACTCCAATTGGAGGGAGGAGCGGCGATCACTTTTCATTTCATCTTAAATCCTTTAAAATGCACGTTTTTCATGGTTATTCGACTGTTCCCGCATAGAGTGCATAGAGTTTTACACTTTTTTTCCCGACTAAAAACGATTTTCAGCAGCAGCACAACGCAATTGCGTGCGATTTTTTTTCACTTGCTCTCTTTGCACGGGCAAGATCACGTGACCGAAAACGATGTCCAGCGGCCGTGAGAGCGCGAGAGCGGCGAGAGCGCGAAGTGAGCGGGAGTTTGGCGCCAAAGTGTGCTTTTAGGCGCGCAAATTAATGTTTTTCGAAAAATGTAAATAAATACAAGCAAGAAGGGAAGCTAATTAGTGATCTTTTGCAGATCACTAATGATTAATACTATGTAAATTATATATATGTAATATGTGCATATTATATTTACAGTTCTACATTTACAGTTTTGCATTCACAGCTTGGTATTTTCCTCGACATTTAACGATCGTTTGTATGGCAGCTATATGATATAGTCGTCCGATTTGCATGAAATTAAAACCGAATTTAGGAAATAATAAGAAAATAATAAATAAATAAATAATAAAACAAAAAAAAATTTCTGGAAAATATAAAAATAATATTATAAATTGTTTTCATTAATTTCCCGAACGTGTCTTCAGCTACATATATTTTAAATAAAAGTGTTTACATTAAAAATATTGTCAAAAAATCGTAATAAAAACAAAATAATAAATTTAAAACAAAACATAATAACTTAAATTCAATTTGCTGATTTGATTTAATTAATATTTCTGTTTTTTTTTTATGCTTAATTATTATATAAAAACGATATAATAACGCTATTAGGAATATATTTTAGATTTTCTGGGTGGTATATCAAGAAAAAAGGGATATAATATCCTTACTTTCCTTTTAATTTCTTAATTGTTAAAAATAATGTAAAATATTGTAAAAATTCAAGTTTCGTAAATTTTTACAATTTTAAAATACGAAACTAACTCCATCTGTTGGCAATTTCGTTTTTTCTATACATATAAATGTATGTAAATACATTTTACGGTACATTTTACTTACAATTATAACAGTTTTTCGGTAAATTTTACTGTTATAAAGGATATAAATCGACAAGCAGCAAGGAAAAACTATTTATAGCAAAGATAAAGTGACCAGGCTTTCAAAAAAGTAACGCGGTAAATTCAAAATCTTTGTAAAAAGTTAACAAAAAAGACACACTTTCGTAAGATTCTTATTCTATATATTTGTACAACAAATCAATTACTTAAGGATTATTTGAGGATTGGTCAGTGTTAAGGACAAACAGACTGTTGTCCGCTATATCGAGGATCACCGTGTCGTCGGGATCGTAGGTGAGCTTGCCCTCGTCGTCGCGCGTCAATATGACCAGCGGCCCATCGCTTAACGTTATCTCCCGGATATTGGAACTCCCCACCTCGGGCGCCGAAGTCTGCAGCCCGGTGTACAGGTCATAGGTGCCGTCGGGGTTCCGGATGAACATGTTGAGGCCGCTGGAGACCACGGTGACCTCGTCAACGCTGGGATCCACTGGAGCGCATTCCCAGGTATTAACAGTCTCCATTTCGGACTGAACTCCGCCAGGCACTGCAGCCGACTGCGGCGGCGTTATTGTGGCGGGCATGAACTGCACCTCGGGCACATCATCTAGATCCATGATGGGAGAACCAGGGATCTCAATGGTGGTAGCTTCGAATGGAATGATTATGGGTAACTCCATCTGGTCCGATTCTCTGGAATGAAGCGAGATGAAAATTAACTAGAGTACAGTCCACGGCAAAGGACACTCACATGTCAGGGAAGGATGGGCTCAGAGAGCGCTCCGAGCTGGAGTCCTGCTCGGCGGGTGCAGGGTCGGCGTGCTTAGCCGGCGAAGCGGGCTTGGCCGGGGATGCGCTGCCCGGCGTCGAAGCCCTGCCCGGCGAGGCAGGCTTGCCCGGCGAGGTCTGCTGCACGGGTGCAGTCTTCTTGGTCATGGTCATGCCGGTCACCGGCTTGAGCAGGGTGCTCATGTAGCTGGTCATGTCGTCGAAGTGCGGCATGTGCTCCTTCACCTCTCGCAGCTTCTGATCGATCGGATCCTCCGGCTTGGGGCGCGTCGGGCGCATCTTGGTGGCCAGGCCCGGGGATGCCGGGACCGCGCTCTGCTCCTCCTGTGGCTCCATCTGCTTCACCTCCTTAGAGTCAGTCATCGCGCCTTGGTACAGTCCGAAGAAATCGCAACGTTAGAAGAACTAATACAGAAATAATAAGAATAACGTTCCACTTCGGTTACAAAATGAGAATGGAATATGTATGTTGAAGGTGACAAGCAGGTCACAGCCTGTCTATTACATAATTATGTTTATAATCTATGTATATTTACCATAAATTCTGAAATATCTTAAGTAGATTAGTAATAATAGGCAATGACTAGTGAATATTATTTTTTTGACAGTTTCCTATATCGGTATCGATATATGTACCTTTAGTTACGAAACTTATCGATGCATGCATACTTAAACAAGTTTAATCATGAAACTTCATGATATGTTAGTAGAAATTGTAATTAAAAAGGAATTTCCCTATTTCCCTATCATTCACCTTTAAATTCCTTTATGAAAAACTTGAAAAAGCTCTTGTTTCATAATTTATAAATTAAATAAATACATTTATTGTGATATATATGTAAAATACTTGTTCTAAAAATATTTCGAGATTCGGTAAATTCGTAATTTACAACATTGAATGTGTACTTTTTGCTTAGTTGTTCTCTCTTGTTTTTTGGAATTCTTAAATTAAGACGCTTCAAAATCTTCTGCTTTGATCTTAGGCTACATTTTTGGTGGAATCATCGGGTTACGAGTAAAATATGCTTAGCAAAGTGTAATTAAGGTTTCTGTGCTTTTAAGGACATCCCCCGATCCGGATCCGGATCCGACAGAGACAGAGATGCGCTTGCGGCTCCGCTCTGCTTCGTGCTCGCTCTCTGTCTCAGTTTCTGGCAAAGATTGTCTTGCAGTGGGCGATGAGGGAGGAGAGCATGAAGATCTCCTCGGTTAGATTGGTCATGTGCTGGGGCGTGGCAATCAGCGTGGGGGCGAAGACGGTGGCCAGGTTGTGCTCGTTCATCTTGTTCACGGCATAGTGGGAGGCCACTCTGTGGGATTGGGATTGGGGTTTTAGGGGATTAATCAGGGAGCTAAAACGCTTCAGGGAGTTCCCCGCACTCACCGCTTCAGGTGCTCCAGCATGTACTGCAGGCAACTGTAGTGGGCTGGCGGCAAATGACGCACTGCCTCCGTCATCAGCTGCAGCTGCTCCGCCTGCTTGCCGTTGCCTGAAACGTATAAACACAATTAATCCAGAGTGGCAGGGAGAATAGAGCAAACCCTTACGTCCTGCGGCCATAAAGCTGGGATACGCCTGGAACGTGATGAGCGGCACTGGGAGCAGGCGCAGATACAACTTCAACGTGCCAGCTATTACGTTCACATTCCCATACGTCGTCTCCGACATGTCCGTCTTCTCGCCATCCCGATCCAGGGCCAGCTTGAGGGCCTCAATCTCGTCCGCAAAGCCGGACACCCGGTAGATGCCCTCCTGCAGCATACCCCTGGCCTCCACCTCCTCCACGCAGCGCCGCACCACAAAGGGTATGAGATGGTGCGGCTCCAGCTGCACCATGGTGGTCAGATCAGTGCCAAACACACCGCGTATGCGCTTCAGGTCCGGCACACACTTGGGCGGCACCAGTTCGGAGCACTTGGTATGCGCCACAAAGCCGCAGGCCTCGCACTTGACGCCCTGGGCGGTGAAGCCCCACAGGAAGTTGGCGCAGAACTCGCACCAATTGAGGCCCTTGAAGGTGTGCACCTGAGGGGGATACAGATGTAGATATGGATGGGATTTGCCAGGCCAATTCCTACCTTGAAGTGATGCAGCTTCTCGTACACCAGCGGCATGGGATCCAGGGCTGGCGCGGGTGTCTCCTCCTCCTCCTCCGACTTCTGCTTTTCTACAGCCGCCTCCATGCCCTTGGGGGCTTCCTTGGACTCAGAGGTGACAGCAGCAGCAGCAGCAGCTGGAGCAGCTCCGCATCCAGTCTTGCCACCCATTTCATTGGACAGAGCCCGCAGCTTGCGGCCATTCAGCGTCATGTACGGCGACTGCTGGTAGCAATTTCGCGTCTGTTGATTGATTTGCTGGATAATGGGACTCGCATGGAGCTGCATGTGGAAGTTAATGAGGCCATCGGCCACCATGTCGTGGACCGTGTCGAAGCGCTTGTCCTGGCCGCGCAGGTAGTGGCCCACGCCCGGCTTGTGCAGCAGCTTGTAGTGCTTGGCCAGCTTGTTGAAGCGCAGGCTCAGCGTGTAGTAGCCATCGGACTGGGGGCTGCGCCGCACCAGATAGCTGCCGTCGCGGGCATTGGCCAGCAGCTGCTCGGCCTCCAGGTGACCCATCAGGCCGTGGTACTCGGAGCCGTAGAGACGGCCAGCCGCATTGTTGGCCTCCACGGCCTCCGCGGTGCTCTTGGCCGGCGGCAGGGGCAGGGTGCGCTGGCAGCGCAGGGGACAGGGAGCCGGTGCCTCCAACTGCAGCTTGTACACTGGGGGGGAGACGGAGGGAGGGGGAAAATCAACAGAGATTAGATTGGTTGGGAGCAGAAGGTTCTCCCGCTTCGCATTGACTCACGTTCCGGCTTCCACACCTTCTGCACGGGCGAACTTGGCTCCGGGGCACCGCCTTCTCCGCCGGCCGCACTCCCGGCGCCCGCCACCGTGTTCCTGGGCATGCTCCGCTTCTTGGACTACAATTTCCGGCAACTAGAAGCGGGTAACAGCGTAAATTTAATAGAAGAATTGCAGTTGCAATTAAAATCCAAAGCTTTTGTTTTGGAGCAAGCGGGTGCTGCCACCTCGTCTGAGTTAATCGATAAGCGGAATGCATTCGATAACGACAAGAACGAATACTTTTATATCAATTCTCACTGAAATCGATTGGATTTCTCAAATTTAAATTTAAAAAACCAAAAACGATGGCAACATTTTTAGAAAAGCCATTTTGTATTATTTAATAAATTCGGTTTTAACTTGATTAAAATCGAACGACTCAGATAGCTACCAGAGAAACGATCGCTAAATGTTTGCCTCTCCCTCTCTGAGAGCTAGAGAGAGAGAGAGAGAGCTCTATCTGTAGAGATATTTCATTCGCTCTATCTCTCTCAGCCTAGCTCCAGGGATACCTCATTTTCTCATGCGCCCTCGCACTCACTTTCTCTGTTCTTCTCTTCACTCGGAGAGTATAAGTATGGGCACTGATGCCTCACTAACTTTAGTCTCTCGACAGCCTCCACGCTGTTTACATCGTTAGTGATAGTGGAAGTGATAGTGTTCGCCCTTCGACTCCAAATATATCACCGGACAGTGCAATGACAAAAGGCAAAAAGGATGTTCTCTACTGAGGTAAGTCTTTACTATGACAATTATATTATGCTATAAGAGGAATCTGGCCTAGGTCTATGCCTGCTATGGACCCTTGCGCGGTGATACCCTTATAGGGTATTATATTTTCAGTCAGAAGCTCAAAGATTGTGAAGGAGTCATTTCCGACCCTATAAACCATATATATTCTTGATCAGCATCGAAAGCTGAATCGATTTAGCTATCTTAGAGAGAAATCAAATTTTTTAAATTTTTTTCCAATTTTTTTAAGGGAATTTAAAGAAGATGAAGTTGTCAAAAATTGGCAAAAATTTAAATTGTTTCAAATGATAAATTAAGAATGCAGATTTATTATTCTATTAAAAACTAGCATAGAACAGCTTACCGAATCGAAATTAATTCATTTTTGGCTTAGTTATGAGATTTTAAAATATTGACTTATAGGTAAATTTGTCATATATCGGCTTAAAGAATGGTATAATCATTTTAGTCAGATGATTATAACGCTGTGAAGGGGTCATTTCCGACCCTACAAACCATATATATTCTTGATCAGCATGAATAGCCGAATCAATCTAGCCATGTCCGGTGGGAAATTTTTTTTTTTTAATTTTTCAACATTTTTTTGCGATTAAAAATGAAAAATTGTTAGAATCAATTTCACATTCGAATCTTATGCAAGGGTATACCCACTTCGACTTCTCGGAGTTTGACATACAAAAATATTGACTTAAGGAATGCGATCCTATAATTCAAATGCGGGCTGCAAGGGTAAGTAAACTTCGATTCCCCGAAGCTATGAAATATAATATTCTGAATGGGATTTAAGCTCTTTATATGTTGATTGCATCAAAATATTTTTTAATTAATTAAACCCCTTTCCCTACTCTTTTAAACCCAATCATTGGGACTTGCCGGAACTTTGTTTATTATTTATTTATTATTAAATAATATTATTAAAGCCCCAACCGATAACTAAAACGAAGAACTGTTGTTAAAAATGACGTCTTGTGACGCCTAAGTGTTTATTTCGGATATTGGCCATTAATTATACTGCTGCATCTTGGTTTTTGGGGACAGATCCTTGAGTCCAGAGCTGCCGGCTCCAGCTCAAGGACTCAAGGTGCTGCCCATCCTTTCCGGATCCGATCCAACCAATCACAGAAATTTGGCCCTGCGCCGACACAAGCGGGCAATCTTGCGCATTAGGTTATCCTTGTTCTCCTTCTGCCATCCGTCGTCCTCGTCGCTGGAGGTTCCATCCTCCAGAATGGTCGGAATCACTGGCGGTGTCGCTATCTGCCCAGAAAGATCGAGAGAGGGATCAAGTGGATGGGCATGGTGTGGGAGGCCTTGTTTCTGTATACATTAGCTACCTTCAGTCTTCCGATTTCAGGCGCTTCTTCCACGGCGATGTCTATGTCGCCATAGCGGCGACTATGGGCTCTGGACGAGCGGGACACCGAAGACGTTCCCAGACAATTGGACTCGAATTTCCAGCGCCGCATCATGTTCCTTATGCCGTTGGTTGGACTCGGCTGCTGACCACCGGCGCCCTGCAAAAGCTGGGCCTCCCGCAACCCCATGTTCTCGCGCACCAGGGTCGTCACCTGGCGCTTGTAGGCGGCTACCATCAGGCGCAGCTTCTGCACTTCGGCCATTAGTTCGGCGTTCAGCACTTTGTACGACTCCTTGCTGCTTTCCATTTGGAATTCGGCTTTATTTCTCCGCGACAAGTTTTTCGGTTTTAAGCTTATTTGAATTTGGTACACAAGTGTGACTGTAGTTCGGCAAGGAAATCGATCCATCGAGGCGGGCTGGGGAAAATACCGCACGAAGGGATTTAAATACTAGATGCAAGAAACTGCCATACTTATGACAGTGTTTCAGTTGAATACCAAAACTATTATATTTAAATTTAAACGTTTTTAAAAATCTACAAATGATCTGAAAATATATTAAACTGGAATATAATTTAGAAATAACAACCTAAGTCTAAACGGAAACGTTATGATACAATTCAGGGAGTCTAAAATGTCAAGTTTTTTTTTACCAACTTTTGCAGCATTCGGGGAATTACCTAACATTTTTGGATACGAATTTGAGAATTTAACTACAATTAAATAAGAATAACTAAAATAACATTAAGTATTTAACAAACTTATACAAAATTTAGGAAATCGATTAACTATCTGAAGCTGGAAACGTAAATGATAATTATATATTCAATTTTTACTTCCAAAAATGAATACAACTTAATGAACAATTCCCATTTAATTGGAAATGTTTAAACAATATTTATAATAATATAACAACTTTTACAAAATTATGGGAGTCACGGAAGTCCTTAAAACTGAAATCGGAAAACATAACTATATAAACAATATCCTTCAAAAAATCATCAAAAGAAAACACCAGTTGCTTAGGTTTCAATTGGTTTAATAGATTTAAGTACTTTTCTTTTGTAAAAAGACCTACACATTCACTTGTTTTCTTTTTTAATTATTTATTAAATACAAATATTAAATTATTAAAAAAAAATAAACATGTAAAACTTCAAAATGCGCCTTTAAATTCAGACATACGCCACACACGCTCGTATATCAAGTTAAATATATAGTTTAGAAATACTTTTCGTGATACTCTCGCTGTCTCCCTTCGAAATATAGATATAGATATATGATATTGGTACAAAAGAACGCCTGGACTATGCGGGATATAATTACTGATTGCTATCATCTTAGTTTTTCTCTATATTTGCTTTAGAATAATACGCATTTCAACAGACGCCTCGGCGTCGATTAGTGATTAATCAAGAATCTATATGATCGATCGGTTAGTCTGAAAGTGGGAATAGCAGTTCCTCCAATAATCCTCGCTTCGATGTACCATCTGTGGTGTGTCCTTCGTTGCCGTCGACTGGATTATGTGGGGAATCACGGAGTTTTTGGAACTTCTGGCGGAATGAATGGCTCAGCTAGCTTGGCAGGTTGGTCGGAGTGTGTGTGTGTTGTGTGTGTGTGTGTGTTTAGTGCTGTGTGTCCTGGTGCTGGAGGAGCTGGGAATAGGAGGAAGCGGCAGCTGGCTTAACCGCTCATTACCATGCGCACAAACTCCTCGTAGTTGATGTTGCCCTGCTGATCCTCCATGTTGGCCAGCAGCTGCTCCACCTCCTCGTCGGTCAGCTTCTCGCCCAGGGTGGTCAGCAGATGGCGCAGCTCGGCGGAGGAAATGTAGCCGCTGGCGTCCTTGTCAAAGTGACGCAGACCCTCGATGAAGTCATCGGCGGTGTCCCCGGAGCGGGCCTTGGAAATCGCCTGGTAAATGGGCAGGAAGACCTCGAACGAGATCCGCTCGTCTGGCTTCAGCTGGTGGGTGCACTTCTTCACATCCGACTCGGTGGGATTCTGGCCCAAGGCCCGCAGGCATTCGCCCACCTGGCTCAGCTGGATCTTGCCATCGCCACGGTTGTCAAACAGATTGAAGGCCTCCTGGAATTCTGTGGGACACAGATAATGAAAGGATTAGTATAATGAATTAATTAGTGCGAATTTCCCCCTTTTCTGATCACCTTCCAGGGTGGTAAAGGTGTGCTTCACGTGTGCCGTGTAGTAATACATCTTGAACCGCTCCGATGACCGCCTTGCCAGCTACTGACTGCCTGCTGCCTGCCTGCCCGGATTTGGCGGCTGGCCATCGGCTCGGCTCGGAGATCTAGTGCCTGCCTGCCTGCCCCTCTCCTGCCTTGCTCCTTGGTCATGCGATACCCTCACTTCGCCAGAGAAGTGCTCCACAGTCAGCCGGCGAGTGGCGACATAGCTCCCCTTAAACCTGGCTCCAAAGCTCGCTGTTGTTTATAATTCTTATAAACAAACCGATTCACCGACCGATCGACCGGAAAAAGTTGTTTGTTTTAAGCCAAGGTTTCGCTTTCTGGGCAACTGCATTGCAGTTTGTGGATTAAGAAGAAAGGAAGGGAGCCCTATTCTTCAGTTTCCCATGATTCCTAACGGCAGTCGCTAATAAACAAGTGAAGAAACAAGTTGTGCGAAGATTTTCGGGAATAAAACATTTAAAAAGAAGTGTTCACTCAATAGAGTAAAGCTTAAAGAGTGTTTTTTGTGAAAAATTAATTATGTAAAAAGCCTAAATAGGTACGTATTTGTTTAAGCCAGTTTAGTTTGTCTTTAAAACGATTTAAGCTGTGATAAAGTGAGCTAATATTTAACAGAATTATGTATGCGAGTTCTTAAAAGATAGAAAATTAAAATAATGGTTTTAAAATCGTAAAAGTGCAATAGTTTTTCAAGAAGCAACAGATAATAACAGAGTTCTCCAAATTTTCGGATAGTTTCTTAATTTAGATAATTAAAATATACAAAATATTTATTAACTAAGTTTCCCTCTTCTTTTGAAATCAATTCTAGATAAATATGACTCTTTATAAATAATAAATTGCTCCAAATTTCTCGATTACTTCAGAGAGTTTATAAAGGTTTCAATATTTTGTAGTCTGGATAATAAGAGTGTGTGACATTCGATGACCTGTACGGATATTAAAGCGTTTTTTGTTTTTTGTTTGGTTATCATGCTACAGCGGCGCCGCATACGTGATCCTAAAATGGCAATAAAAACAAACGATTCCAGCACATTTTTGTCCATTTTAGGCGATGACAAAACGGCGACGAACGGCGAGAAAAGCTAAAAGTTAAAGATTGCAACGCAACGGAGGCCAGGTAAGTTGGAATTGGAATCGAAATAAATACATACATATATATATACATAAGCATATTTATGTACATGGCCGAATGCGGTTGGGGCTGACGTCAGAATGTCAGAGAGCTGCTGGCTGGAATTATCACAAGACTCACACTCTTCTATGGGCTTTGATTAAGTTATCAATTGCGTAAAGATTGCGATTGGAATCGATTGGAAAGGCAGAGAATCGGTATTGGAATTAGAATCAAAGTGCGAAGCTGCCTGCATT
The DNA here is from genome assembly GCA_035046265.1 of Drosophila bunnanda. Classification (NCBI taxonomy): domain Eukaryota; kingdom Metazoa; phylum Arthropoda; class Insecta; order Diptera; family Drosophilidae; genus Drosophila; species Drosophila bunnanda. The sequence continues at coordinate 1,395,070 of JAWNOB010000083.1, read as the reverse complement.
TGACCCACAGAGTCGGTTGACATTCCATAAATGGAAGCTTGGCTTTCGGCTTTTATTCATTTATTCTTTTTGGTTTCATTTTGCAGCTGGTTTGGCAGCCGGCTCTTATCGCATTTTGTGATTTTCGCCACTGCAATTGCAGTTTTATTTGAAACGAGCTGCCGGCGTGTCGAAAAACCGTGTGATTATCCCATTTTGTAGAGCCCCCTTTATCTATATCTTATCGCTCCGACTTCCTTTCGCCTGAGAAGAGTGTTTTTTTCAACCTTAAACAAGGGTATTGCTATTATTATGATCAAACTATTATAATTTATAGCTGAACCTAATACATATAGCATACATACATCGAAAATAGATCATTTCCATGGTTCTTTACCGGAAAATACAGTCCTAAACAGCTGTTAGTATTCATTTGAAATCAACAATATTTATGTAGCTGGACACAGGAACTATAGGAAGTAGTAATTTTAACCTTTTTCGCTTAAAAGCGTTAGTCAAAATGAATTAAACAAATCCATTGGAATACCCAACTGAATCGAAGCCCAAATAAACGGGTACGCTTTCCAATAACTGGAAGGGCATCAACAACTTCGACTCGCTGGAAAGCCGTGGAAATGAATACGAGTAGCTGTTTCTTGAACCGCCTCTTCTTCGGTGAGTCACGATCATCGTATTCGTATGGCTGCCTTCCAGCGTATTTGTTTTATCAATGATTCATGCACACAGCATATATATGCCGCCTATAACGATGTGTAACACACATACTTTCGTGTCATCGCTTTCACACTCCCGCATTCCAATGCAGAGCGGCCGCCCGCCCAGCGGCGGTGGGAGAAAGAGAAAGAGATGACGAGGGAGCGCGATGTGCCAGCGCATTTGCAATTTATTCCGTTTTGTTGGCACTTTGCAACTTCTGCGCCTATTTCCATAGCGTTTCCAATTCCAAACCAACACCCACACCCACACTTGCACACACACACACTCACCAGCCAACTGATCCTCGGTGTAAGCTGCCTGCAATGGAAAAGAAAAACAACAATGGAAAAACATGAGTGTCAGTTTCCAGGCGGCAAAAGGGCGACGCAGCAGCGGCCCTCAATAAACATTAAATAGTAGACGGAGGCTGACCCACTCACCATATCGATTGGTTTTAGCTGGCTGGGGGGAAAGAACAACACAAAAACACGGGTTTAATTCGACAAAGCAAACGCAAGCAAATTTTTATGCGACAAATCGAGCAGTGTGGTAGTCTAGATCTAATACTATTTGTACTCCAGCAATGCAGCGGAATCTCTTTCCCCTCGCAGCTGGGCACACTGTTTTGGATACGTGAGCCCACAACCAGTGTTGAAAATTTAGCTATTTTCCAAATTTTCTTAAGTTTTTCAAGTGACAAGTGCGAAAAACCTTGAAAATGAGCGGCTTACGCAAATTATAGTCACTTTCCAATCGAACTTGGTTTTATTTAGTGTTTGAAATTATTTGCCACCGTCCTTGTATCATTTTGAGCTGGTGGGAAATCGCTACATATATTTTTCCGAGCTGCACAAAACTGGAGATAATTTTTAAAACAGCCGGGAACAGTGCTCCTAACATCCATAAGACATAAAACTATGATTAATATTAAGTAGAAAAAATATTCCTATTAATTATTTTGCTATGAATTAATAAAAAAGAATGTATTCATAAATTTTTAATTATAACCTTTTTTGTAATATATTTTATTCTACATTAAAAACAATATTCTACGAGTACTAAAAACACATTTTATATGCTATTTAAACTGCCATTATAATTTCCTGTAGCTTATTTACCTAATTTTTCGAAGCTTAGCTTTTTTTTATGACCCACTGAACAAAACGAGTAAATCTGCTAATAACAATTAGAGCTAGTGAAGCAAAAATATCGAAGTATGATTTAGTTTATTAGTTTTGTTTAGTTTTACACTAAAATTAACATTTTCTGGGCTATTAAAGCTTATTTACTCGAAATTCAACTTTTATTTGAGCCGAAGAGCAAAACGAGTACAGCTGCAATGACAATCAGGGCGTGTAGTGCAAAAATATCGAGGACAGAAACTTTCAATGTTTTTATTAAGTTATTTCGAGTTAATAATTTAATTTATATGTATATTAACAATGAACTTATATTGTTCAAGTGATAAAAACATTTTTTTCCTTAGTATGGATTTTTTAATGGATACCGATGTTTTTAATATATAATTTTTTCTTGTTATTCAATTAATTCATTTGTATATTAATGTAAAAAAATATTTAATTTACAAATAAATCAAAATATACAATTTAAATGAGTGCAGACATGATGATATATATATTTTTCTATATATAATCACCGATAGTATCAATAATTTGACGATGGTTTTGGAGCACTCAAGATCGATCTTTTCCCCCTAATCTCTTCTGGTCACACGTGCAAATGAAAAAGAGCGGGCATGTGCGCGCTTTTTATTTTGTTTTTGTGTTTTTTTTTTGTGCCTGCAATTGGATTTTAAACTAGTGTGAATTGAAATAACGATGAGCAGCCAAAAGCTGGAATACGACTCCAGCCTGGGCGGCCGAGTGACGCTGCCTTCGCACGTGACCACGTACCACTATGCGGCCGGAGCGCTGCAGGAGATTCGGAGCCTGATCGCGGACGCCGAGCAGACGACGCAGCGCAGCAGCAAGCTGATCTTCCAGACGCTGCCCAAGCACATGCGCCGCCGGGCGATGTCGCACCACCCGAAGCGGCTGCCGCGTAAGTACCGCCAGGCGCACAAGTCCCAGATGGGCAAAGGCGGCAACCAGCCGGTGAACAGCAAGCGCCCCTCGAGGAAGTATCGCCGCCGGCCGAAGAACCTGCTGCGCGAGTACATACGCCGGCAGCGGCGACACGTCTGGCTGGAGACGCACATCTGGCACGCAAAGCGCTTCCACATGGTCGATCGCTGGGGTCACCGGTTGCCACTCGCCAGCTGCGACAAGACCTACCGCGCCTGCTATCGCGCCAGTGCCCAGCACTGTCTGCTGCAGGACATCTCCTTCTACGCCTGTGTGGAGCTGCGTGGCAGTTTGGACGCATTGCGCCAAGGATTCGCCAGGCTAACGAGTCCCGAGTGCGGCCTGGGAGTTGCGGCCAAGACCTATGTTAGCGGACGGCGAGAGGGCAGCGTGGAGCTCTTTGCAGACGGCCAGTATCCGCACGGAGCTCTGCAGCGGGCTAGCTTTCTCTGGCGTCCCCCCAAGGAGGAGGACGAGGAGGAGCAAGAACGCACCCTCTGGCTGTGGCTGCATCCCAGTGCTGCTCAAGCTACCGTTGAGCAATTACTGCAAGTCTTCCAGCTGAAGTCAAAGAAACAACAGAAGCTGCCATTGAAAGAGCAGGCCGACGAGGAAATGGAGGTACCCAGCGAGGAGAAGGAGAATCTCAATGGAAAGAAACCATCAGAGAAACCCCTGCGCTTTTGGACACAGACCAAGGCCTTCGAGCCGCAGCCCAGCTACTCCAATGGGGACGAAACTCTCCACTTGGTGCTGCTGCAGCACGCCTTCAATCGATTTCGATTGACGGGACCCCGGGCGCAACGCGTCTTGGCCGCTAGCCTCCGTCCGAAGCAGACTGAGCTGCACGACGAAGCCGCCGACTACTGCCAGGCGGCTTTGCTGCAGAGTTCGCCCAGCGAGCTGCTGTCTAACCTAGTGATGGGCTACCAAGTCGTCGATCCACGCCTGCAGCGACCAAAGAAGCGTACAAAAGCCGAGGAGAGTCTAGCACAGGCAAGCTGCACTGCCGGAGATCTGCTAATGCGTCAGCCAAGGAGTCTACCGGAGAGTCCCCTGTGGGACAAGGAGGCGCGGCAGACCCTGTCCAAAGGAATCATGTCCACGCATGCGTACGAACAGCTGCGTCAGCAGCATGCAGTGGTTCCAGGAGCACCGTGTGCCTTCGAGCAGCAAATGCAGGCAGTGCCCTTGATACTGATCCAGCGGCCTGGCTCTCAGGACTCCAGCTACAAGAGGCTGGCCTATGGCTGCGGCTGGGATGTGATTGTACCGGCTGGCTATGGCATGATCGTCTGGCTGACGCTGACTATGTGGGGCGCCAGGCCCGGTGGCCTGAGGGAGCTGGACACGGTGGCCAGAGAGGCGGGTGCTGAGATGCACTTGCCCGACACAGTGGCAGGAGGCCAAGAGTCAGCTGCGTCGGCCAATGAACTTCGCGCCCGGTACTTCCGACTGCCGCCCAACAAACGCACGAACTACCGGAAACTGGCGGTGGCCAGTCCGTTCAGTGCTCCCTGGAGGCACCTGGTGCGAGACTGGCGTTCATCTGCCAGTGGCCCTACGGCCTTTTACGTTCTGCGGCATCGCCAGCAACTGGAGGCGATCGCTGAATTCTTGCGGAGACGCCAGCCTCTGCCCGAACCCCTGCCCGAGGAGGCCATCATCCAGATCCAACTGCGACTCGTGGCCCGTGGCCATGTGAAGGACAATGCCCTGATTTGCCTGCCCACAGCGGCGGATCACAAAAAGCGCTGGCGCCAGTTGAAGCGCGACGAGGCGGCACCCGTGTACGTGGAGCCCGCGCTGCCAGATCTCAATGAACGGGAGCGGAAGGAGCTGCGCCAAAGCCATAAGCTCAAGCTGAAGCGCTTGCGGGCGAAGAGGGTGCGCGAGAAGCGTCGCCTTCAGGAGACAGCCACCAAGCGAGTGCACATCCGTGCGGCCAACACAGCACAGCTAGTGCGGTCGCAGTTCGAGACAATGTGTCGCCTGTGGCTGCCCACCGATCCCTCGGAGATGCGGGACAGCGTGCGCCGCCAGTGCAGTCGCGAAGTCTTTGGCTACGTTCGCTCCGCCGGATTCAGCTTAACGGAGGCCTCGGTTTGTGCCGTGGGCTATGTAACGGCGGCCGGTCTGCAGCAGCTCATCGCCGAACTACCACCTGGCAAGGGCGGAAAGCCGACGCCCCTGATGTGCCTGGTGCGTGACCCGGATAGCCGCGACTACAGATGGGCCAGCTTTCAGCTGAATCTGAATGTGGCCAGTCCAGCCTTTTGATGGGGTAAAGTATTTTTTCGTTTTTTATTATTTTGTGGGGAAATTAATAAGAATTTAGTAGAATTATATAATAATCAGAAATATGGAAATTTTTAATATTTACATAATTTATAATTTATAATTTTAGTCAGAAGCTCAAAAAGTTGCGAAGGAGTTATTTCCGACCCTATAAATCATATATATTCTTAATCAGCACAAACAGCCGAATCGATCTAGCTATCTTAGAAAGGAAAAAATTTTTAAAAATTTTTTTTCAAAATTTTATCAGGAAATTTTAAATAGTTCAATGTGTCAAAAATTAGCAAAAATTTTAAATGGTTTAAATTTGTTTTTGAGTATGGATATTTATTAATCTATTAAAAACTAGCACAGAACAGCTTTCCGAATTAAAATTAATGCTTTTTTGGCTTAGTTATGGATTTTTTAAGTTTTGGTCTATAGAAAAAACTGTCATATAAAATATTGATATATATCGGCTTAAATAATAGCATTATAATTTTAGTCAGAAGCTTAAAACTCTGTGAAGGAGTCATTTCCGACCCTATAAATCATATATATTCTTAATCAGCACAAACAGCCGAATCGATCTAGCTATCTTAGAAAGGAAAAAATTTTTTAAAATTTTTTTTCAAAATTTTATCAGGAAATTTTAAATAGTTCAATGTGTCAAAAATTAGCAAAAATTTTAAATGGTTTAAATTTGTTTTTGAGTATGGATATTTATTAATCTATTAAAAACTAGCACAGAACAGCTTTCCGAATTAAAATTAATGCTTTTTTGGCTTAGTTATGGATTTTTTAAGTTTTGGTCTATAGAAAAAACTGTCATATAAAATATTGATATATATCGGCTTAAATAATAGCATTATAATTTTAGTCAGAAGCTTAAAACTCTGTGAAGGGGTCATTTCCGACCCTATAAATCATATATATTCTTGATCAGCATCGACAGCCGAATCGATCTAGATATCTTAGAAAGGAAAAAATTTTTAAAAATTTTTTTTCAAAATTTTATCAGGAAATTTTAAATAGTTCAATGTGTCAAAAATTAGCAAAAATTTTAAATGGTTTAAATTTGTTTTTGAGTATGGAGATTTATTAATCTATTAAAAACTAGCACAGAACAGCTTTCCGAATTAAAATTAATGCTTTTTTGGCTTAGTTATGGATTTTTTAAGTTTTGGTCTATAGAAAAAACTGTCATATAAAATATTGATATATATCGGCTTAAATAATAGCATTATAATTTTAGTCAGAAGCTTAAAACTCTGTGAAGGAGTCATTTCCGACCCTATAAATCATATATATTCTTAATCAGCACGAACAGCCGAATCGATCTAGCTATCTGAGAAAGGAAAAAATTTTTAAAAATTTTTTTTCAAAATTTTATCAGGAAATTTTAAATAGTTCAATGTGTCAAAAATTAGCAAAAATTTTAAATGGTTTAAATTTGTTTTTGAGTATGGAGATTTATTAATCTATTAAAAACTAGCACAGAACAGCTTTCCGAATTAAAATTAATGCTTTTTTGGCTTAGTTATGGATTTTTTAAGTTTTGGTCTATAGAAAAAACTGTCATATAAAATATTGATATATATCGGCTTAAATAATAGCATTATAATTTTAGTCAGAAGCTTAAAACTCTGTGAAGGGGTCATTTCCGACCCTATAAATCATATTCTTGATCAGCATCGACAGCCGAATCGATCTAGATATCTTAGAAAGGAAAAAATTTTTTAAAATTTTTTTTCAAAATTTTATCAGGAAATTTTAAATAGTTCAATGTGTCAAAAATTAGCACAAATTTTAAATGGTTTAAATTTGTTTTTGAGTATGGAGATTTATTAATCTATTAAAAACTAGCACAGAACAGCTTTCCGAATTAAAATTAATGCTTTTTTGGCTTAGTTATGGATTTTTTAAGTTTTGGTCTATAGAAAAAACTGTCATATAAAATATTGATATATATCGGCTTAAATAATAGCATTATAATTTTAGTCAGAAGCTTAAAACTCTGTGAAGGAGTCATTTCCGACCCTATAAACCATATATAAATTATAGTTTTTCTCCCGCGAAGTCCAAAGACATGTATTAAACCTCCTTTGGATTCCCTCGCAGCTGTCACTGTTTAGGTGGCCGGTTGGCCAGTATCGTCAATCGATGAGATATGGCGATTACGGTGGAAGGGTGACTGCCCTTCTGCTCCCGCTGGCCTAGAGACTCAGACAGGATTGATAATAATAAGATATTTAACGGCAGTTGCCGGAGTTATTCTGAATATGAGCTTGTGCTCTTTATTCGGTTTCTCAAATAAAACTGAAGACAAAGGAATTTTGTAAGCTAAGCGCGGCCGGCAAGCCGACCGCTCGTGCAGCCAAAGTGCTGACACTAGCAAAATCAACATAACTCACCATACCGTGCACCAATAAGAATCAGGCTCGGCCCCTAAAGATGTTTATGCTGATTTTACAATTAAACATTAGGGTGATCCAATAATCACCCAAGATGTGTACCGACTTATCATTACTCCTTAACAGTGTTAATATACCAACTTATAATTATTCTTTAACAGTATTAACATACCGACTTATAATTATTCCTTAAGAGTGTTAACAACTCTCCCCTTAGAAATATGATCGTCCTCGATCATTTGGAATTTATCGACGACTTGTTGGATTTCCCGCGCGTCTCGTCTCCTCCTCAGCATCATGATGAGTAGGAAGGAGCAGCTGATGAGAAGACTGGCTCCCACGCCGACCGCGAACCAGATGTCAGTAGTTCCCGCCGATTTCACCTCCTCCTTGAGCCCTTGGATGACTTCCAAGTTTTGGTTGTTGATCCTCTGGAGAAGTGGCATGCTTAACGTGGGGTCGTGGCCGATGATGTTGAGTAACGGGGATGCCGCCATGCCCGGAGTCTTTCTTACGGCTTCACGTTGGTTTGAGTATTTGGTGCCATTGATGAAAGCCACTCGCTCAAAAGTGATGAGATGCGAGCCGTTGGTGGCTATTTCAGGGCCGTCGTCAGTGCTGACTTTAGCTGGGCACTCGTTAATTATCATTACTCCATCGTCCACTAACGTGATGGGGTTTAGATGGCTGGCTTGTGTCTCGCATAGTGCGGTACTCCCCGCATGTAGGCCTCGAGCGCAAGTGTCATGGGCCGCAAGTTTGCAAAATGATGCGTAAGTTGTTGGTACGCACTCGGTGACCGCTAAGACGCCGCTAATGCATTCGGCTACTGTATTCTCCTTCAATTGCAGGATGGTATGTCGATGTGATACGGGGAAGATTGTGACCTTTTTACAAGTAATTTTAATCTTAGGGTATGCGATTAGCACATGGATTATACTGTCGGACTGAAGGACTCTAATGTTAGATACTTCTAGTAAGCTAATGATAGGGACTTCCGTGGGGTGATCAACAAATACAGACTTCAAATCATTCTGGTTAAAAATTGCTGGGTTTACTATGTTGGCCTTTGCAAGCGTGATTGTAAGCATAACATTTTGAATCTCGGTTATTAGTATTCTATTTCTGGCTAGAAGTACCTCGTACAGGTGAGAAGTGTCAACTATATTATTTTGTTTGGCCTTGATAATTTTATTAACGGCCTCTGTTAGTTCATTAATTTTATTCTGTGTCTGTGTATTTATTACAGCCTGTCGGTTATTTGAATCAATTAGGCGTGCTTCGGAAATTTTTAACATATCAAAATCGGTAGCATCAGGTGTGCCCGCAATTACTTTGAGTGCGGTGCCTAGGAAGTCTAGGCTCCTGGCCATCCTATGGTGTATTTTTAAAACGGACAATAAACTTCTAACATGTTCGGTGTCGACGTCTAACAATTTTTTCATATGAGAATGTGGAAATAAATCGGACAACCTGGTAGTTTCTTCTATTATAATTGCAAATTCGGACAAATTACTTGAATGTCTAAGAAGGTTTCTATCTTCCCATACCAACGCAATCCCGTCCGTAATTGGGATATACTGAGCGTGCGAGTAATCCATAATTCTAGCGTTAACCATAGTTAACGTTATCAATAAAATTCCCACGATCCTGTAAGGAGGCGAAAGGTTAAACCTACTATGAATAAAATGAAGTAAAAAATGTATAAAAGTAGAGGGGTATTTTTTATCTAAGGTTGTCCTTGTGGACCACCCTCCCTCTAATAAGAACAGACGTTCCCATGTCTGCTTGTACACGCTCTTCTGTGTACAGTGCGGTTAGTTTATTTCCTAACCTTTTGTTATTTTTGAGGTATACTTTTTCTCCTACCTCAAAAATTCTGTTCTGTCTAGTAGGGTTGCACCTATCTAGATTGGCCTGTTGTGCCTTTTTAATGTTATTTATTATTGCCGATTTTTGTTCGGCACTGGCTGAGTGCAAGGCCTGTATGGGTGGCAGCCCTGTCACTGAATGTATAGTCCTGTTATATTCTACCGTGGCTCTCATAATAAGCTCTGCGGTATCGTCGATCTTTCGATCGATTTTCATGCACCTAGCTATCTCAGTTAAGGTACTGTGGAATCGCTCCACTTGCCCGTTCGAGCTGCTGTGTAGGGGGGGTGCGTTGACAATGTCAATGTTATATTGGTTTTTCAATAGTGAGGTTATGGTCTCCGAATTAAAGGACGCCTCATTATCGCAATATATGGTTTTAACGTCTGGGAAAAAATTTATTAGCTGTAATATAGGGCTGCGCACATCGATTATGGCCCTAGAAGGTAGTGGCTGTACTACAGCGAACTTTGAAAATTTATCTACACAGGTTAAAAAAAACCTCTTATCGGTAGAATATATGTCTATATGTAGCATTTCGCCAGCATATGAGGGGGTTGGCGTGACACCCAACTCCTGCTTCTTGGGGTGTCTGTTGTACTTCCCCTTGGTGCATGTCTTGCAATTTAAAACCACTTCGTTGGCGAGTTTGGACATATTTGGAAAATAGTAATCCTGAAGGATTTGCTTGACATTTTCCTGAGCTGCCCTGTGAGCGCGGTTGTGTTCGCAGGTAATTATTTCTTTCTGTTCACTTGCATCCGTGATGTCGTTCACGAATTTTTTGCAGTGCCAGAACTTGGTTGCCGGGAATTCGGTCACCAAGGCATGTTGGATGCATGCTAATGCGGAGAGATCGCAGTAAATGGCATTTACAACATCTGCGTTCACTACCTCTTTGACCAATCCGATCAGTGAGTCCTTGTTATTGAATTGGATTATGTGACGGTTTTTGGTCCCGAAAACTATGAAGTGTCGCCGTAAAGGTTGTTCTGCTTCATCTAGGATTATTTGGTTCCTGTAGCAGTTTACCGGCTTATCGGTGGATTCGACCGTGTAGGTCAAGGACAGTTCACTGTGAATAGTGGCTACATCAGATTGAGGTTCGTGCTGTATAGCGTTTATGTTTTGCCGTGACAAAGCGTCGGCAACAAAATTTTCCTTTCCGGGCTTGTAGAATAGCTTGGCATTATGTTCTTCGATGAATGCTTTCCATCGTTTAATTTTTGCATTCGTATTTCGCTCGGATACAGCGAAGGTAAGAGGTTGATGGTCTGTAAAGATTCGGATCTCTTTTGTGCCGTATAGGTAATTTTGTAATTTTCCTATGGCCCAAACAATTGCCAATAATTCTCGTTCATTGGTTGCGTAATTGAGCTCGCAGTCTTTCAACGTGCGGGATATCATTGTGATGGGCCTGCCTTTTTGGGACAGTACTGCACCAATACCGCTTGCTGAGGCATCGGTGGTTAAATCGAATGGAAGTTTGAAATCTGGATACGTTAGTATCACATCTTCCGACGACAAAATATCTCGCAGGCGCATGAACGCTCTGCGTTGGGACTCATCAAACTCGATAGCAACCTTTTTTGACATGTGCTTGCTAACAGTGCCATTCTCTCCCTTGAGTATGGAGGTGAGTGGTCTAGCTATGGTGGCGAAGTCTTTAACAAAACTTCTGTAGTAGCTAGCCAACCCTAGGAACGACCTGAGACTGAACAAATTTTTTGGTTCAGTGTATTCCTGGATGGTTTTTACCTTTTCCGGGTCTGTTCTGGCTCCGTTTGATGTAACGATAAAGCCTAAAAACTCAACGCTTCCTTTGAAGAATTTTGTCTTTTCCGGTGCCACTCTCATGTTGGCTTCGCACAGGTTTTTTAGGACTGTGTCGATGTGAGTAACGTGGTCTGCAGCATTTTCGGAAAAAATTATCACGTCGTCTACATAGACGTAACAAATCTTCCCAATCTGTTCCCGTAGTACGTCGTCAATTGCCCTTTGAAAGATGCTTCCCGCATTTTTCAGTCCAAAGGGTAGACGGCAAAATTCATATTTTCCTCCGTTTATGGAGAAAGCCGTTTTTTCACGGTCTTTTTCAGCCAGATAAATCTGGTGGTACCCCGATTTTAAGTCTAGGGTAGTGAAAAATTTTGCCTTTCCTAGGTTCGCTAGAATCATAGGAATGCTTGGCATAGGGTAACGATCGGCGATGGTTCGTTCGTTCAGTTTCCTGAAATCGATCACCAGCCGTTTCTTCTTGTTGCCGTCTGCATCAAGTCCTTTTTTGTCAACAACCCATGTCGGGCTGTTATATGGAGACCTAGAGGGCTTGATAATGCCATCCTTTAACAGCTGTTTGATTTCTGTGTTAACGAAATCAGCTGCTCCCATGGGGTAAGGGTATAGCTTGGAATATACGGGTTCGTTAGTCTCCGTACGAATTGTGGCAACGATCGAGGTGTTAAAAGGTAGCGCCTCGTTAGAGTGCGAAAACACTTGTTTCCTCTTAAGGATCATTTTTTTAAACTCAGCTTTCACCGAATTTGGTACTATTATGTCATCGATATTCGTGAAGTTCACGTTATCGCATTCGTGGTATTTTAGTTCTTCAGATATGTTTCCATACCTGATTACGTTGTTACGTAAATCTAATGCCGCTCCGGCCTGCGTTAGCAAGTCGAAACCTATTATGGCGTCAAAGGTCTTGACGGTATCAAGTAAAAAGAATTGAGCCTTTTGGCCGAATATGTGCATAAAGCATTTTTCTCTGATCTGACTGGAGCCATGAATGGAACTCACAGTGAATGGGGAGTCGGCAGGCATTATGTTCTTCAGCTCCTTTAGGGGCTTTACATAACTTTTTGCCGCTCCAGTGTCAATGAGGATTTTTATAGTTCTCCCCGCCAGCCTTCGTTCAATGAAAGGCAGGCGTGACCTTCCTCTAAAAAATTAACGATGTCGTTATCGTCGAATGAGTCACTGTTATCATCAATTGCATTTAGTGCGGCTGTGGCCGCGTTTTCGTAATCTTGAGTATCATCCGCGTTTGCGGTTTGCTCAACATTGTTAACCCGCTGGCGCCTTTGGCCAGTCATTCTCTCTGAAGAGTTTGGTCTTTTTGAGCCCTGCATATTTTGGTATTGGGGGTTGTTTCCCTGTCTAAAGGCTGTAGGGTGTCGGAATTTAGAAGATGACGGATCAATATCCATAGGTTCTGGTGGTTGATTTGGTTTACCCTGATTTACCCAGTTGTCTTGTTTACGCCATGAATCATTGTTTTGATATTTGTTTGGCTTTTTAAAAAAATGGGGATTTTTTTCTGGTCCGCGGTCAGCATCATAATTTTTCCCTTGCTTCTCGGGCGCTCGGAGTTGGCCCTTGTGAAAATCAGTATTCTGATTTCTCTGTTCAGTTACCTTGGCATATGTGGCCGCGAACACACTTCGTTCAATGCTGGCCTCTGCCTCCCTAGCTAATGCCAGTGCTGTTGGCAGGTCTTTTGGCCGTGCTGGGAACACAACAGCCCTTAGTGATTTTTTTAGACCGGAAATGAATACGTGTAGGGCGTCAGCCCTAACTTCTGTATTGAGTAATGCAGCCCTTTCGTCGTCATGTGTCATGACAATTTTGTTAGTAACGAGGGTCAACCTTCGTTCGACCTCATCGTAGTACTGCATTAATGTTTGGTCGCCCTGCCGGACCGACTCAAGTCCCTGCCGTAATAGGCGCAAAGATGTTTTATCTGCGTAAGAGCAGTCTAGTCTGGCTATTATGGCTTTAAAATTAAGTACTGTATTGTACGAAACTAGGAGCGCGCGAGCTGGACCCTTAATTTTGTTTCTAATAATAGTAACGGCTTGGAAATGCTCGGGACTGCCCTGATACTTCTCGAATAACTCATAGGCATCGGTGGCGGATTGCCTCCATGCTACGTACTCGTCTTGTATCCCAGTAAAATCTGGAACTGACTTCACTACATGTAATGGTATATCGCATCTTGCTGCGTTTGGTACTACCGCTACCCTTTGGTAGGATTCTACTTCTGGCGCTTCTACACGCAGATTTTGAAGCTGTTGATTAACGGCATTTATTTGACTTGCGAATGCGGCTTTGAGCCTCAGTTCCTGATTAGCTAATGCGGCCTGAATTAACGCTTCTACTTGTGACGCGTTCATTGTTTCTGCGTTATTTCCTAGCTCTGCCTTTGCAAGTTGATATTCACGGGGCCCTTCGGCTAACTCTTCTTCACTATCACTTTCAAGTTCACGTCTAGCTTCCCTGTACGGGCCAGGAAAATTCATAAGGCCACTAATTGGTTGACACTAAACACAAATCTTTGGGAGGCCGAATGTTTTAATTCGACAAAATAAATTTTTATATAATGATTTTATTAATAATAGATATTAATAACCGAAAAAATGTTATATAAAGACGGAAGATATATTTTGCTTTATTAGTATGTCACATTTGCAGTTGCTTTATTTAAATCGTATGTTTTTTGATTTTTGGTAAATAAATTTTAGGGATTCTTATTTTTTTCCTATATGTTTGTTTGAAGTTTCACTGTATAGGTGTTGGTCAGCCCACTTACATGTTTTGGGGTTGTGGATTCTATATTAAAGTTGAGCGCCAATTATAGTTTTTCTCCCGCGAAGTCCAAAGACATGTATTAAACCTCCTTTGGATTCCCTCGCAGCTGTCACTGTTTAGGTGGCCGGTTGGCCAGTATCGTCAATCGATGAGATATGGCGATTACGGTGGAAGGGTGACTGCCCTTCTGCTCCCGCTGGCCTAGAGACTCAGACAGGATTGATAATAATAAGATATTTAACGGCAGTTGCCGGAGTTATTCTGAATATGAGCTTGTGCTCTTTATTCGGTTTCTCAAATAAAACTGAAGACAAAGGAATTTTGTAAGCTAAGCGCGGCCGGCAAGCCGACCGCTCGTGCAGCCAAAGTGCTGACACTAGCAAAATCAACATAACTCACCATACCGTGCACCAATAAGAATCAGGCTCGGCCCCTAAAGATGTTTATGCTGATTTTACAATTAAACATTAGGGTGATCCAATAATCACCCAAGATGTGTACCGACTTATCATTACTCCTTAACAGTGTTAATATACCAACTTATAATTATTCTTTAACAGTATTAACATACCGACTTATAATTATTCCTTAAGAGTGTTAACATATATTCTTAATCAGCACGAACAGCCGAATCGATCTAGCTATCTGAGAAAGGAAAAAATTTTTAAAAATGTTTTTTCAAAATTTTATCAGGAAATTTTAAATAGTTCAATGTGTCAAAAATTAGCAAAAATTTTAAATGGTTTAAATTTGTTTTTGAGTATGGAGATTTATTAATCTATTAAAAACTAGCACAGAACAGCTTTCCGAATTAAAATTAATGCTTTTTTGGCTTAGTTATGGATTTTTTAAGTTTTGGTCTATAGAAAAAACTGTCATATAAAATATTGATATATATCGGCTTAAATAATAGCATTATAATTTTAGTCAGAAGCTTAAAACTCTGTGAAGGAGTCATTTCCGACCCTATAAATCATATATATTCTTGATCAGCATCGACAGCCGAATCGATCTAGCTATCTTAGAAAGGAAAAAATTTTTAAAAATTTTTTTTCAAAATTTTATCAGGAAATTTTAAATAGTTCAATGTGTCAAAAATTAGCAAAAATTTTAAATGGTTTAAATTTGTTTTTGAGTATGGATATTTATTAATCTATTAAAAACTAGCACAGAACAGCTTTCCGAATTAAAATTAATGCTTTTTTGGCTTAGTTATGGATTGTTTAAGTTTTGGTCTATAGAAAAAACTGTCATATAAAATATTGATATATATCGGCTTAAATAATAGCATTATAATTTTAGTCAGAAGCTTAAAACTCTGTGAAGGGGTCATTTCCGACCCTATAAATCATATATATTCTTGATCAGCATCGACAGCCGAATCGATCTAGATATCTTAGAAAGGAAAACATTTTTTTTAATTTTTTTTCAAAATTTTATCAGGAAATTTTAAATAGTTCAATGTGTCAAAAATTAGCAAAAATTTTAAATGGTTTAAATTTGTTTTTGAGTATGGAGATTTATTAATCTATTAAAAACTAGCACAGAACAGCTTTCCGAATTAAAATTAATGCTTTTTTGGCTTAGTTATGGATTTTTTAAGTTTTGGTCTATAGAAAAAACTGTCATATAAAATATTGATATATATCGGCTTAAATAATAGCATTATAATTTTAGTCAGAAGCTTAAAACTCTGTGAGGGAGTCATTTCCGACCCTATAAATCATATATATTTTTGATCAGCATCGACAACCGAATCGATCTAGATATCTTAGAAAGGAAAAAATTTTTAAAAATTTTTTTTCAAAATTTTATCAGGAAATTTTAAATAGTTCAATGTGTCAAAAATTAGCAAAAATTTTAAATGGTTTAAATTTGTTTTTGAGTATGGAGATTTATTAATCTATTAAAAACTAGCACAGAACAGCTTTCCGAATTAAAATTAATGCTTTTTTGGCTTAGTTATGGATTTTTTAAGTTTTGGTCTATAGAAAAAACTGTCATATAAAATATTGATATATATCGGCTTAAATAATAGCATTATAATTTTAGTCAGAAGCTTAAAACTCTGTGAAGGAGTCATTTCCGACCCTATAAATCATATATATTCTTGATCAGCATCGACAGCCGAATCGATCTAGATATCTTAGAAAGGAAAACATTTTTTTAAATTTTTTTTCAAAATTTTATCAGGAAATTTTAAATAGTTCAATGTGTCAAAAATTAGCAAAAATTTTAAATGGTTTAAATTTGTTTTTGAGTATGGAGATTTATTATTTTATTAAAAACTAACAACGAACAGCTTTCCGAATCGAAATTAATGTTTTTTGGCGTTGTTATGTATTTTTTAAGTTTTGTTTAATAGAAAATATTGTCATATAAAATATGTATATATATTGGCTTAAAAATTGATATAATTTAGTCGGAAGCTTAAAAGGTTGCGAAGGAATAATTTCCGACCCTATAAACCATATATATTCTTGATCAGCATTAAAAGACGAATCGATCTCGCTGTCTTAGACAGGAAAATTTTTTTGAAATTTTTTTTCCAATTTTTTTTTAGGGAATTTAAAGAAGTTGAGTTGTCAAAAATTGGCAAAAATTTAATTGTTTTAAATTATAAATTGAGAATGTAGATTTATTAATCTATAAAAAACTAGCACAGAACAGCTTTCCGAATTAAAATTATTGCTTTTTTGGCTTAGTTATGGATTTTTTAAATTTTGGTTTATAGAAAAAATTGTCCTAAATTTTTTATATATATCGGCTTAAAGAATGGTATTATAATTTTAGTCTGAAGCTTAAAAGACTGTGAAGAAGTCATTTCCGACCCTATAAATCATATATATTCTTGATCAGCATCAACAGCCGAATCGATCAGCTAGCGGCATGCATGGCGTATACTTAACGTGAAAACCCTTGAATTAAGTATACGCCGTGTGTGTCTTGAGAGAGAAAAGGTTACAAATTTACTTCCAATTAAAAAGTAGGTTTAAAAAAAAAGAATACAAAACTTCAGGAAGCTGAGTAATATATATAAAAGTGGAGTTTGCTATTGAATTGTCGAATCGAATCAGAAATCGATCTTAAAAAGTAAAAAATATAAATATGCTTAGTTATGATCAATTTCCGATTCGATCCTTTAATTCAATTGCAGACAGCACTGTAGGCTAATAAGTATTGAAATAGGTAAAGAAAAATACATTTTCATAAAAAACTGGACTTTCATAAGTAAACCGACCTTTGTTGTTGTGTGTGGAAGAAAAATATACATTTATTTATACAAAAAACTTGTCATTAATTAATTTCTAGTCCAAGATTCCTAAAAGAGGAAATTTGGAAGAGAAGAAGTCACTCAGGGATACAAAAAAACTATGATCAGTGGGAATTACTTACGCAAAACTTACACCTGTCTTTGATTTCCATTGAAAGAAAAGAAAAAGACTGCGTTTTTTTTTGTTGTACATATTTAATACTAATTTTTATTCAATTTAAAATTACTTGTATGCCTTTCTTGTCTTCGTTTACCATAAACTGGTTGCTTTCATTCATTTTCATTTTGGTTTCTCATTTTGTATTCGTTATGCAATGGAACTCAACTGAGCGAGTGATGTATGAATGTATGGTGTGTGGGGTGTGGTGTGTGGTGTGTGGGGTGTGTATGAATGTTTTTTAACAAAAAAAGAATTGTTGAAATGTTGTTAATTGTGGGTTTTTTGTTCGTATCTAAAGTACGACGAATGTTTTTAAAAAATTGCTTACAATTTTTGGATATTTTGTTGAGTTGTTTTCTTGGTTTTTGCTGAGCCATCATTATCCTTAATTTGTAATTAATAATTTGTAATTTTTGTTGTGGTTGTAATTTTTGGTTTTATAATATTCCTTCCATCGCGTACGCACATTTTTTTGTCGTCGTAATTGTTAAGTTTTTTGTTTTGTTTTCGATGCGGTTAATGCGGAAAATGTATTCTTGAGATGCATGTAAATTTTGCTTTTCTTCTGTATATATATATATCAGTTATTGAAATTGTCTATATACTTACGGAGTATATATAAGTACGCCTATATATATATATATATATATATATGTATATATATATCTTGTGTGTGTTTTGTTGGGCTTTATCTGTTGTCGTCTTTTTTGTTGTTATCATTGTGCGTTAAGTTTCTGTCTGCTTGGGAGTTTTTGCCTTGTTTGAATGCTACTTATCATGATCCTTTCCCCGTTACATAATTCCATTATGTAAACTCTCTTCTCACTTATAATTATACAACTTAGTTGAAACATTTAATAAATATTTCTGCTCCAATCCGGGCTCACGTTGTTGTACGGCATAAAATATGATTCGATCTTACGTTTAAACTAAATGTTAAGGACAAAAACAATGGGCCTATATAATCATATATTTATATATTAATACATGCAATTATATATATTAATATATAACTATATATTATATGTGTGTAATGTTATATATGCTTTCAAGTACAATCTCTAGGGGCCTACATGCAAGTACAAGTTTCAAACTGAATTTGATTCGCAAACTTTTGAATATATGGTAAATATCGATCGGTATCAGAATCCTTGATCCGTGATTCGTGACTGACTGTCTGTCTGAGTGTGTGTGTTTGTTTATGGGTGTGTGTGTACGTGTGTGTGCTGAACTCTACATACTTATGGCTTTAATTCTGTTTGCTTTTTGGCTTTGCTACCACATTACATTTGATTGGATTACGATTACGACGAGTATTGAATACGTATTCTGCGACACTGAACTCTGAACTGCTGCTGCGCTCTCGCCTACAGTTAATGCTTTATATATATATATATGTATATAGATTATAAATCGCCGATCTCTGTGGGCAAGTGGGCAGTGTGTAGTTAGTGTTCTTCTCTCTGCCAACAAATTTCAACGAAATTCCCTCCTCCATATTTTCATTGGTCTTTTCCCGCCTCGTTCTGTCGTTCTTTCTGGAGAGGAATGCAAGTCTGAAGGTCTTGGGGGAGAAGATAATGCTTATAATGTGGGGGCTAAAGACGGCTCTTCGCGACTCGACTTCCGTCTTCTTGTATAAAACGTTTGAAATACTTTGAATTTGGTGGGTTAGTATACATATATTTATAGATATACGTGGCGTTATATATCTTTCTTTTCAAAATGCTTACGCTTCGTCTCAAACTTCGGTCTCTTGCCTTCTTTCTTTTTTGTTTTAACATTGTAAATTGTAAACAATTTGATGCTTGTCAAAGGGTTTTAATCCTGCTTCGGAGGAGCTCCTTAATCCTTGCTCAATCTTTGCTTCGTTTCGTTCATAAATGCGGGGATTCACTGGGAAAGAGTTGATCGTTTTGTTTCGTTCAAGTATTTTGTGGCTTTTCTTTTTTGCTTTTGAAAGTTCAATGGTTTTTAGCCGAGATTCTTCTCCTATAACATACATACATATTTCAATTTACTTTTATTATTATTATTATTATTTGTTTACCGTTTAATTATATGTTGTTTTGCTCTTTAACATCACTACTAATAATCAAAAAATGGACATTTATAAACTTTTATATAATGTATATATTAAAAATGTTTTTTTTTTCGGTTTTTCTTTCGTTTTTTTTTATATGTTTTTGTGTGTTTTTTGGCCCTTTGAATGCGCCCCAAATTTTGTATGTTTTTCATCTCCTTTTCTTATATTTTTTTTTTGTATTTTTCTGTTTTATTTTTTTTTGTTCTCTGTGGGAATTTGTTTTTACAATTGGCCATGAAGTTGTCTTAGTGCCATTGTGGTTTCTAAATTCTTACAAAAGTTTGGTGAATTAATTGCGCTCGAGAAACTATAAGGAAATAACAAAAAATAGATGCAAAATTGTGAAATAAATCATAGAATTCATCACAGTTTGTTGTTGTTGTTCGGCTGTTACTGTTTTGTTGTTGAAAAGGTGGAAAAGTCAAGTTGAAAAATTGATTCCGAATGCAGGAGTGTGAATATGTTCCAACCGTTATCGTTTCCTGTATTGTTTCGTTTCCATTTCCGTTTCCTGTGGCTGCATTCTTCATGGCATTGCTTTAGGTGTGTGCGTGTGCGTGTGTATGTATGTGTATTTCCCTCAAAATGTGTGTGAGTGTATTGTATTGTACCCCAAAAATCGCAATCGCGAAACAACGCGAAAAGTAAACAACCATTTTGTTATCGAATAATTTCCATCTTATTCGCAATGTGAATTTTTAATCGATTTTTTTTAGTTTTTGTTATCGTTTGGGGCTTTAATGGGTTAAAACAAATATAAAATGTATATATTAACCTTCGTTTCGTTAGTAACAATGGATATTGCGGCGGTGTTAGAGACGAAACTAAAACTAAAGTGTAAACTAAACAATAAGGTTTATAATACTATAAACAAGGGTATTTAATTGTATAATATTAAATATTTAACTCAGATGCAATAATGGGTGCGTGCGGGCGAAACTGTAAACGCTATGACTTAGTTCTTAAGTTCTTTTTCTCCACAGTTTTAACAAAGTAAAAAAATAATTGGGAAGCAAATGAGGAGGCGCGTGCTATCGTTATCGGTCATCGGATTTCTTGTCGGTTATCGTTTCGTTCGTGAACTTAGTAACTAAAAAACGAAAACGAAGAACACAAAATCATAATATATTCATATCTGCATTAATGTATATATTATATGTAGTATGCATATGATTTTTTGTTGTTTTAATACGTAATTAGAAACTAACTCTGCTCCTTCACTTGATTTCTGGTTTTTTGCGTTTGTTTTTCTTTTGTTTTTGGGTTCGCTACATTTTGGTTTTGGTGCATTTTCATTATAACTCCCACATCCGCATCCCGTAGAGCCCCATCCAGGCTGTGGATGCTGCCGCCTTACTCCAGGCGTGCCTTGTAGGTGGTCTTCCAGATCTCGGCAAGTGTCACGGCGCTGTGGAATCGATGGAAGATGCACAGGGGCAGTGTGATGCGCTGGATGATCGACCAGGGCACAAAGCCGTAGAACTCCAGCTGAACCTGTGGGTGTATTTTTTGTGGGTTTAAGGTTAATGATTAGCTTAAACGTAAGGCTAAAACATTAATTAATCATGCTGGGCATTGTATAATAAATATATGCAGGGTTACATTATAATTATTAGTTTAAAATGCAAGTGTAGAAGCTTTCCCTGTTTCGTTTTTTTTTTAATCTATATATATTTAAATTTCTATATTTACATCCTTAACATTTTATAAAACATGCTTCAAAATTATGTTTCCATTTATAAAAACTGTCTCAGAAGTGATTAATTCAATTTATTCGATGGTTAATTGTGATATTTATCGATATTTCAGATATATCAACCTACGATAACTTTGTATTCGACTAGAATTTTTCTTTCGATAAACAAGCCTAGATGTTAATTAGGAACCTTTAAAAATGAATTTCTTTTAAATTAACCGTGAAATCTTTACAGAAACGATTAAATTTTTTTAATAATTGATTTTAAGGCATGTTGAAGCTCCTTTCTCTTAATACTTATATAATTATTAATCCTAAGCATGCATAAATGAGTACAGTTATCGGTTAGATATAACAAGTGGAACAACGAGTAGAGAACGAGAGCGTTAATCATCTTACTTAACTCAGTCTCGCTTACGTACATATCTACTTACAGGATTGGCGAATACTTTTTGAGCTTCGAAGGTGTAGATGGCGAACATGGCCACGTTGCAGATGAGTAGGAAGGTGACAATCTGGCGGCCGGGCTTGCTGCGGTCGTGCTCCGGCAGGTGGACGCGGCGCCGGGACACGTCCGCGATGAACAGCAGCTGGAGGATCACTTGGAAGACGGCCACGCCGCCGGTGGTCGTCACCAGCAGGCTGGGCTCGCTCTCCAGGACCTTCAGGCTACCGGCAATGATGCTGAACACCGAGTAGGTGAACAGGCCGAAGGCCGAGATGCGCAGCAAGATGTCGTTCAGGTTTGACTGCTCCTCGCAGCGGAATTTCAGGTTCTTTACCCTGTTTTTTTTTAAGTTAAGGAAAAATATTTATTATTAATACATCTAGCTAGTAGTTGAGATCGTGGCTAAAATGGACTGCACAGCAAAAGTATAAAGCCAAAAATATTTCATTAAGTTTGTACTTCCTTTAAAAAAGGCAAACAGCAAAAGAAGGCTGTTTTTTAGATCGATCATTTAAATTTGCGATAAATATTTGAACGCTAAATATGTATTCAAAAATAAAAAAGGCAAACAGCAAAAGAAGCCTGTTTTTAAAATCGATCATTTAAATTTGCCATACATTTTTGAACGTTAAATATGTATTCATTTGATTAACGGAGTTAATATATAAAAAATTGATTTTTTCAATGTTAAATTCGATTCTTTAAATTCCGATAAACGTGCTTTCTCTTTGAAGTACTAAAGTAATTATCAAAAAGTGAAAATAAAAGTTGATTAATATCATAAACAAACTTGTTTCTCATATTTGCTCTATAATATCGATAGTTTAACGTTAAATGTGCCATTTTTCGATATTTAAAATTTCGATAAACACATTTAACGGTATATTCGAGTGCAATATATATTTTTCTGTATATATTTTCACCGATTTTTCTCTCTCGATATACATGATCTCTATGTTTTTACTGTACAGCCATTGCCCGAATGGGTGACCGCATGCCGACCTTATAAAGCCCACTATGATGGCTAGGATGGCAAAGGCCATCAGGATGCAGTGACTGGCGTCGGCCAGGTAAATGGCCAACAGCGAGAACTGCTGATGGCGCACCAAGACGAAGAAGAGTATCAGGCAGATGAGGGCCCCGACCAGCAGCAGCAGCCCGAAGAACAGGCCCTTCGACGAGCCAACGCAGTCGACGCGTCCGGATCGCGCCTGCTGGGCCATGGCCACCGCGCGGCGCGAGAGCATCACCTCCAGCCGGTGCTCCAGATCCTCATCGTTCATCCTGCCCGGATAGCGGCCAATGTGCTTCCACATCACATACAACACCACCGCCCCGATCAGCGAGTACTCGATGATGAATGGATACAGATACGGCGCCGAGTCGTAAACGATTGTGCCCATAATGTCGATGCGTCCGCAGGCGGTGGAGTTGAGTGTGCCGATGTTGGAGGACAAAGCCGCCGGATATATGCTGTCCAGGCTCTCCAGATTCTCAAAGCTAACCAGACCGGTGGACTCCTCGTGCCCCAGGTCCGTGTACGTCTGGAAGCTGTTCTCCATGGGACCCTGGCCAAAGAGATTGTTCATAATGCTGCCGGCGGCACCGCCCTCGGTGGTGCTGCTGATGGCCGGGCTCAATGTGCTGGCCAGGAATGAGTCCACAAACGAGTTGGAATTGGAGTTGCCGCCGGCGGGCGTGGCTGCTGCGGAACCGAACCCATCGACTGGCGCCAGGCTCGGCGGTGCGGCGCTGGAAAGGATTCGCTGCAGGCCGCCTCCAAAGGGCGAGGATTCGCTGCCAAAGATGCCGCCGCCGCCGCTGCTGCTGCTGCTGCTGCTGCTCTCCAGGGGACTGGCTGTGGTGCTGGCGGTGATGATGGAACTGGCTGTGCTTGTGGTGGAACTGATGATGGAACTGGTGGTGGTGAATGGACTGAAGGTGGTGCTCGGTGTGGTGATGGTGGTGCCCGGAGAGGCGGTGCTGCTGCCGCCACTGCCCGCAGCCGTGCTGGCCGCGGTGCTGGTGATAAACTTCTTCAGCTTGCGGGCCATAGTAGTGCTGTGCCATTGGTAGCCCGGCGTGGTGTACGGTGCCCGCGTCGTGGTTGTGGTTGTGGCGATGGCGTCGCCGCCCATGCCCAGGCTCTTGGAGATCCCGTCGACCGTGTTGCGCACCAGCTTGGACAGCACATTGTCGCTCTTGTACACATCCTTGGGCAGCAGATCCTCGCCGTCCAGGACCTCGAACTCGCTGTTCGGCCCCGCATGGGTGCGGAGCACGGTCCCGGCATGGCGCAGCGCATGCTGTCGTATGGAGTGGGCAATGGAGGAGGCACCCGGCTCGGGCGCGTTCTTCTGGTGATAGATGGTGATCTCCAGCAGCGACTCCTTGACCAGGGTGCGGATCCAGACGCAGATATTGGTGGCCACCACGTGCATCAGGCCGAAGCGAGCGATCACCTTGAACCGGTGGATGTTCAGCTGCAGGCGGAGATCGTCCCGGAGACACACAGAGAGACAATAGAGAGAAAAGAAAGGAGTGCGCGTGGCGCTTGAGTACGGTGGATAGCTTTTCGGCGGCCAGGACATGGTGAGTACATTGATTACATAACATATGTAGATTGGATTACGGGCAAAAAACTCAGTTCGAGGAAGACTGGAACTGTGGGCCAGTGTTCCAGCAGAGATCGGGTACTTCTTCCAAGATCTTGGAAAGGCTAAGATGTAGTATAAAGTCTCCCAGTGCTTATTATCTTTAACTTTAATAATTTAACTTTAAAACTTTTACTTTCCCAAAGAATGTTTCTCATTCACAAGGTTTCATTTTAAAACAAACTATAGTTACATTAAAGTTTTGTAAGTTCCAAAAGCTATATGATCTTGAACTTTTATACTTGCTTTTAGTATAATATCAAGATTATTTAGCTCTCAAAATTTGGAAATTTATATTCATTTAGATCGGACCACAGCTATACTATATATTTCGATGTAGGAAACTCTCCCCTCTCTGCTTGAACATTGGTGACCAAAGAACAAAAACCAAACGGTCGAACCCTTAGAGATATAGTAGCTTGCTTTTTAGACTATGGATTAGCGTATATTGCAGCATATGTATATATAGATATATATGGTTTAGTTTAGTTTAGTTTATTGTATCATATACATGGGTATGATGCACATTTGCGGTGAGAGCGAAATGAGCGTTGGGTTTTCGGGGGGGAGATGATGATGTACGGGTACACACGGGCTTGGGTACGGGTGTACGGGTGTACGGGTTAAGATGTTAGGGCTAGAGAGTACAGTATACAGTAGAGTAGAGTAGAGAGTAGAAAATGAGTTGCATATCGTACCTGAAATGGCGGCCTAGTCTGCGATCGCGATCGAATGGGGCGGAGTTGTGGGATTATGTACACAAAAATGGTTCATTAAATTAACTACGTAGCAAAATTTCGAAATTTTTTGTTTGTTTTTTTTTTTTTTAAGAATGATTATGCGTTTGATTTTGGATTGGATGGAATGAATATGAATATGAATATGATTGAATATGGATGGCTTGGTGTATGTATGAATGGCTCCTGGGGCGTGTGTGTGCGCTGAGGTGCTGGGGTATCGGAACTACATATATTATAATGTGTCAGTGTTCAGAAACAGATAGAATCAAGGATAAACCCGATGAGAGGTCAATCTGATGTTTAGTTATTGTTTCAAGGAAAATTATTGTATTTAAATTAGTTGGAAATGTGGAAAAATAACTTGAATCTTTAAGAAACTACTTTTTTGTAGCTAGAAAATTGTTTAAAATTTTATTAACAATAAGTAATAAGTATTTTTGATTTATTTTATTATAAACAAGTTACAAATCTCATTTCGATTTATTTATTTAATTAAGAACTAAAATCAGATTGACCTTTTTTAGTTATTTGTTTGAAAGTCTGTTGTCTGTTTGCTAACATGTTCATTGGAGATTGACTGATTGATTGACTGATTGATTGAGAGAAGCAAGCGAGTGATAATGGCAGATGTGATGTGATTGCAAATGCAGATACAGATACAGATACACTAACAGATGCGGATGGATGAGAACTGAACTGAACTGAAAAGCTGCCAATTAGCGCGCCAATTTAAGGAGGTCCGTGGTGAGTTTTGGATTGAGTTCGATTGAGATACAGATACATTTGCGGATGCCGAAACCGAAACCTGACTTTCACAAGCCGCGACCTATCCTCAGCTACGGATCAACACTAACCTCGCCTCGCGAACTACCCTTCCTCGGGGCCAGGGGACTCTGAGTAGGAGCTGGGAGCTGGTATATGGGAGTATCGTGTACTTATGGTGGCTTTAACATTTAACATACGAGTATATAGAATAGCCGTAGACAATAGCAGTAGTAGTAGGTGGTATTTGGTAGCAGTAGCAGTAGTAGTAGTAGTTTAATTAGTTTTAGTTGGTAGTAGTCATATGCTTACAGTGTTCTTTAGGTTTTAGTTTAGAGCCAACGCGGCGGGACACCGAGAGCCCTCTGACTTACCCGGGCGTTCATGAAGATGAAGTACATCTGCATGAAGGTGAAGATCATCTGGAGCAGCGGATTCACTCCGATCAGGATGTGGTGGCAGGGCGAGTCGAAGGGTATCTCGAAGAACGATCCGAATTCCAGTCCAATGTAGATCATGGCGCCCAGTCCGAAAGCTGTGGCATGGCACCGAGTTATATATATGGGAACGTGTGGATGGGCAATGGGCATTAGGCGGACTCACCGATGGCTCCCACTCGCAGGAAGAAGCTGCCATGCGTGGGATCACTGTGGGTTGTCTTGCGCTTGCGCACATTCTTCGGGGTGACGGCCACCTCGGCGTCCACGGGTGCTTCCTGGGGGTAGGTCAACGACAGACATATGGCATTAAAAAAACCAACCCCAATTGCTGCTCTTAATTAGCTAAGCTCTGGCCAAGGCTTTGCCTTTAATTGAACACTGGGTCATGTGAAATGCATCACGATTGAGGGTCAGAGACTAGCACACAATGTAGTCCATTGAAATATATGATTATTCAATTATATCCTATGTAAAACTAAAGACTTGTAGAGTATGTATGATAGCAGAAAAAAACCCACTTGATATGCGGCGCCCTTGGCTGCCTTGCCAGAGTCCTTAGAGCCCTTCGCATCCTTCGAATCGGCGGGATCGGCATTCTTGGCTTTCTTGGACTTCTTCTCCTTGGGTTGGGGTTTCGGCTTGCTGCCACCATTGCCGTTGCCGCCATTGCAGCAAGAGCTCTCTGTACGAACAGAATTAAATATCGATTATATGTGATCGAAAGTAAACATAAACTTATAGTAATTATCTATTTTTTTCGCAGAGAAAACTCACCCTGCAGCAGGAAACAGAAGACGTATAGGAGGAAGAGTATGCTGACGCCGTATAGATATGTGAAGAACGTTTCGTAGTAGAGCACTGGCAGTCGGTGTGTGGTCACATCGCTGATTACATAGGCGATGCAGACGACGATCAGGAGGATCGCGTACACCAGACTGGTCACAATGAACAGCGATGTCCTGCGGAGTATGGAGGTAGGCAGTCATTAGTCCTTGCTTCGCGAGAAATGCCACTTCACAATTCGATTATGTACAGCAGAGTAAACACTCGAGGGGGGGTGCACTTATGTGTGTAGAAGGATGTGTGTGGTGTTGAGAACTGTGCCCAGTTGACCCACTGTCCCCCTTCCTTGTCGGCGGAGCGCTAAATTCCCATCTCCCTAGGCAGGTCTTGATTTTTGCAGTGTGAGGCAGTGTGGGTGTGTGTGGTGTGGTGTGCGAGAAAGTGAGTGTGTAGTGTAAGAGTGTGTTTGGCATGCAACTAAGGTCTCAAGTGCATTTCCACTTGACGACACGAGAGCATAACCGCCCTGAATTAGCCCCCATTTGATGTTTGATTAGCCACAGAGACAGACCCCTGCACAGTGGAAATCTTATTATTTATTTCTTATTGTTGCAATAAAGGATTTTCCTTTGAAACTTTTCTAAAACTCTTCTTTAAATATCAAACAAATTAAATATTATCTTGTGCTTTCTAAAAGTGATTATATTATTTATGTTAATTATAGTTACTCAATCTATATAATCACCTTCAAAACCTATAAATTGTAAAACTATTTCGTATATACTTGAAAGTATTTTACCATTTCGTTCCACTGTGCCTCATTTGCAGTTATTTTGTGACCCAGTTAGTTACTGCTTTAAATATACACACACAGCTTTTCCCAACCCCCCCAAAACCCACTTTTCCTCCTCTATGTGAGTGTGTGTGTGCAAGAACTGAATCAAATCCGATGTTTGCATTGTATAATATTGAAGGAGAGGTCCTTAAATTATGCAGGACATCAAAGCTGATTTACAGTATTCCAAAATTAGAGAATATAATGCAGAAATTATATGCTTGAAAGATGTATTTCCCTAACTTTCAAAGACAACTCTATTTTTTTATGTTTTTTAAATCCTTTTAACTATTTCTTATAGCAGAAATCCTAAAGACAAGCAAGACCAATCCCAAGTTAATTATCCTTTTCTATATTCCAGTTTCGTAAGCATTTTGTGTGTGATTTTCAAGGATTTATGAAACAGAGGGATTTATGGACTGGAGCATTTTGGACATGGTTTTATTATTATTCATAATTATTATATTTGGTGGTTTTTGTTGGGGCAGGTCATGGTGTTCTTGTCACATTACCATAGTTCGATTGGTCCCGTTATCGGATTTGTTTCGTATGTGCCCTGTACCGTTATTTTCGCTGGCATAAAACTGTACTTATTTGGATTTGGCTTGAACGTGTAGCAAACCCTATAAGATTCGATGTGAATTAAACATATAT
This sequence comes from Drosophila bunnanda, assembly GCA_035046265.1. Classification (NCBI taxonomy): domain Eukaryota; kingdom Metazoa; phylum Arthropoda; class Insecta; order Diptera; family Drosophilidae; genus Drosophila; species Drosophila bunnanda. Next base: position 1,366,605 of record JAWNOB010000083.1, on the reverse strand, counting down.
AAACTATATATTTCCAATTTATGGCATTGGGGGAGACGGCGGGAAACATCACTATTTATTTTGCGATGAGGCGGATATATGTATACGTACGAAAGCACACAACGAAAAAAGAAGAAAACGGAAGCGGAAGTCCGTTTTCGAGGGGGGGTTACACCTCGTTGCGAGAGCGAGAGAGCAGGGATTGCACCTTTGGTTTTATATGTACTTGGGATTAGCATTACTTTATGTACAGGGGAGTGGGTGTGTATCGGCGAGTGTGTGTGTGTGTGAGGGGGTAAGGCTGTTATACACAGGCATTAGCTTAAGTCTGAGCGCGGGGTACGGCCTTGATATTTAACTCCTTTTGCCTCAAAGACAAGTCCGCCTAAAAATGGTGTTAAGTTCTGCTGGAAATTGAGTGTATATTGTGTCAAAAGTTAACAGTTGGCATTGCTTTTAAGCTACTATAGTTATTATTAAAAATTACAGTTCAGAAAAATCACGATAATTTCTCAACAAAGCTTGACATTTTATTTGAAAAGCAAAAGTTATTTAAATTTTTATAATCCGTAAATAATCTCTATATCTTTTGTCATTCCTGTTCTATAATCTCTTAAGCTTTATTCTTATTTTCATATATTTAAAAAACTTTTTAAACCAAGGTCTTTCGAATATTCGTTACCAATTCAATTCCTTTTCAAATTTAAGTGTCTTTTGGCTATCAGAGAAATAAGGACCCCAAGAAGAGCTTGATTCTTACCCCAAAATGTGTATCGTTATCGAAATGATACTTTTATAGTTACAAATAGACTTCAGATAAGGCAAAGAGAGATCAGAAAAGATGTATTTCCCCAAGCAAAAGTTTTGATATCCTTTTTCCCCACAACCTTAATATATCGTTATGTGTTATCGTTTATCGTTTATCGTTTATCGCACCTCTGCAGCGGCTGTGGCATGACATTCTTGAGCTCCATCTCCTTGTTGGCGGCGTTGTTCTTCTCCGCACTGTCGGTGCTGCCGGCGGTGTGGGAGCGGGAGACCGGCAGCGTGGCCATGTTGTCGCCGCCCTCCACGTCGACGGTAGCGACCTTCACTTCACCGCCGCCCATTGTCTCCGTTTCCGTTTCGGTCTCCGTTGTGCTGGCTTTTGGCTGGTTCTCGATTTGGTGTTTCGATTCCTTCGATAACTATCGATAGGCGGCCGCCGATAACAGTGCACTTGTCACTTTTTCTTATCTGTTTTTTTTTACTTTTTTCTGTGTGTAAGTTTTGTTTTCGTATTTATATACTAGATCGAAACAATTTGCAGGGGTTATTTATGTTGGATTCCGATCCGGAATGCAACAGAATAGTAATAGTATATAGCTATCTCTTTTGCCCCCCTATATAACTCGCTCTTTCGCTCCTACTCGCTCTTACTCGCTCTCCCTCTCTTTCTCTTGCGATTTTTGGCAGGACTTTGTGTGGAACGCATTTGAAATGCATTTGGCAATTGGGCCGAATAGCTGATAAGGCAGATGAGGCGTGGCCAGGATTCCGAAACGGACTGCATCCCGGATGGGAGCGACCTAGTGACCTCTCCCTCTCTCTTTCTCTCTCTCTTGCTGCGCTGCCTCTCGCTCGCTCTCCTGCTGGGTCCTTCGGCTTGTAAACAAGCCGGAATCAACCCTGCAAGTTCGGCGGGGAAAGTGTATCCTGTGGAGCTCGAGAACTCCGTGCTCCGGTGCTCCGATGCTCCCGTGTGTATGCATTGGACCTATGTAATGGAGCTGCCTCCACAGCATCCTTTTTCGCATTTTTGGAGTCCTCGAGAGCGAGCAGTGAGCAGGCCTTCTCTGTGTGTATAATAAGCTGCTTAACTGTGTGTGTTTTTGTGTGTGTGTGTGCCTAAGTGTTTGTGTGTATTGCCCGGTGCCATCAAAAGTCCTGCTTCCTTGCTTTTTTCCTTATTCTTTTTTCTTTTTTTTTGGAGGCCTGGCCCAGGATTTCCTGTACAATGTTTTAACTGGAGTCCCTGCAAATTGTTTCGATTTCCGAAAAACTTTAACGCTTCGATATTTGCCAGGACTTGCGGAGTCCCGGATGGATCCTTGTTTGGTTTATGTATAGTTTCACTTCAAAGGGGGGCAATCGGCACTTGCCACAAATCACTTTTTGTTCACTTTAAAAAAATATATCGCTTGTTCTCAAGTGTTTCTGCGATTTAACTAACAAATTCGGCGAGCTGTTTTCTGGCAAGGCTCTGGAGGAGGCTCTGTGGAGAGGCTGCCTCTTGGAGGACCTGGCTACCTGGTTCCGACAGAACGGCTCGGTTCGCTTCGCTTCGACACGTCCAAGACCCTTTACTATCCAACTACAACTGAAACGGGCCCTGCCAGGATGAATCCAGCAGCCAGCAGCCAGCAGCCAGCATCCTTTTTGGCCAGCAGCCGCCCTCGATTTGCGCCGAATCCTTGCGCGCTCTCTCTCTTTCTCTGGCTGCTCTCTCTCTCTCCCTCTCTTTCTGGGCTCATATGGCTGTTCTGCTCGCACGCAGGACGTAGGGGAAAAGCGGTCCTGTTTGTATGCCAAAAAGTAGGACACATTTTAGGTGCGCGCTCTGTTGCTCTCGGCTTCGCCATTCATTGCGATTTTTTTCCCTTATATCCTTTTGTGCTAAGCGGTGATATTTATTTTTTACTTGCAAGTATTTATGTTAATTTTTTTTTTTATTTTGGTTTTTGTTTAGGCTTGAAGTGCCTTTTTAAATATTTTTTTATAAGAGTCTAAAATCCTTAGTGCTGCTTTTTGTGGATTTATTAAGTGGAATATTTTATCTTAGCCAATATTTTGGTCCTTTGAATTTTGTATATTCTTGTTTTGATGTTAACTGTTTTATTCTGAGGTTTATTAATTATTAATTTATTTTAATTAACCATTAGCCAGTCAGGACTTTGTTAAATTTCTTTATTTCAAAGTATTTGATTGGAATTTGTTCATCTTTTAATTTAATGTAATTGTTCAAGCAGGCTTTCTTTAATTCCTTACAATATTTAAAGTTCTTTATAATCGTTCTGTTTATTTTTTTTTAATACACATTGTTTTAAACTTTCTTTCCTTTGGCTTAGCTATGTTTTTTCTTGATTAAATTTTAATTCGTCCTGCCATTGCCGTATTTGCCTTTTAATTTGCACTCCTTGTCGAAGAATACGTATCTTTTAATTGAGTTCTTCATCTGGCAGCCAGGACCCTTTTTTGTCTTACACACACCGGCACACACACACTCACACTCGCACACTCGCACACTCGTTAGTCGCGTTGTAAATGGGTCAATTTACGTGGTCCCGAGCTGAGTGAGAGCTGCTGCAGAGTTGGAGACGGGGCTGCGACATGCCAATCAGCGCCCAGTTGCATCTACCAACTGCATCCTGCCCAGGAGAGGGTCCTTTCGAACGGAACGGAATGGAATGAATGGAATGGAACAGGGGCAGGAGGCAGGAGTCAGTCATCGAAAAGCAACAGCCCAAAACTCAATTTAGTCACGATGCTCTGGCTGCCTTTACTGATTTTACTACTACCGATTCTTGTTGTTATTACTGTTGGTGTTATTGTTGTTGTTGTTGTTGCTACTGTTCGACGTGTTACAACCACCCCCCAAATCACCCAAATTCAGGCATCTTTTCTGCACAGTGGAAGCATTTTTTGAAATATCAAATGAAATATCTGTATTGCTATATAGTAATATATTTTTAACCTAGATTATTTGAATTTTTTATGTGGATTTAATTTTATTTGAGTATTTCTTTGATATTTGTTTATATAATTATTATTGTTATTAGAACATTTTACGAAAAAGGCCAAGATATAAGGTTTTCAGCAGGATGGGACCCTGAATATTAAAATAGGAGCTTAAATTTCAGTACTATTTATTTAAAAACACTTTGAGAGCTTTATGTGTCTTAAGATTTTTCAAATATTTTAGAATTACATTGACAAAGTGTTTACAATTAATATATAATTATTTTAGACCCTATATAGGGTGCTTCAGCTTAAGATTTTTATCAAAATTAATATCAACAACCACAGAAAACTCATCTCTAAGGCTTACACTTGTCCACAGACCCCATTTTTATGACCAAACCCATCCTATTTTTCCACCGGCTCCCTCTAATCCCCTTTGAGCCTCTATTTGTGGCCCACTGTGCGCTGCCGCAGAGCTTACGATAAAGACCGACGTCGCCGTCATGCTGTCTGCGCTTGCACTTCGTTCCGACTCGCTCGCTCCACCGGCTTCGTCCTCGCCTCGTATATCGTAACTTCATTGCGGCTTCCCTTTGTGTCGCTGTCCTTTGCCCTCCGCCCTCTGCCCGCTGTTGCGCCGTCCGCTTTGTGCGCATTTCACAACAACATTGCGGCATTCTGTTTTGGTTGCGCATTCGCCGACAGAGTTCCCCGTCCTCCCGTCCTCCCGTCCTCCCCCTCGTCGTAGCACTCGCCGCCGCCCCTTCGAATTCCCAACTCCCGAGTCATCGATGAAGGAGAACAGTGAACACAACAAGGGGTTGCAGTAGAAGAAACACAAAAACAACTACAAGGTGCAGTGAGAGGAAAATTGTTTAATTTCCTGTATTTTTTACACACATAAAATATATAGTTAATGGTATATTTTCTTCATATAACCTCTTCTTTATTCAATTTCTTTCAGTGTCCTACAGTGGAATGTAAGGATTTGCGCCGCAACTCGCGGTATTGCGTCGCAGTTGCACACTCGAGAGGCGGAGAAAGGCCGGAAAATCGGCCAACAGACGGCCAGCAGAGGGTTAAAGGTGGGAAGGTTGAGGAGTAGCTGCCGGGGGGTACGTGGAGGACTTATCGAGTCCTGGCAGCCGCACCCTGATCCCAGCCAGATGAGGACGTGTGACCCAAATGCCATTCACTCACTCACTAATCCCAGGAGCAGGCAGGAGCAGAGACATGCGAGTAATTTATCAAGCATTTATTGTGATCAGAAAGGATTCTCCAATTGCGACTTTCTTTCAAGGTAAGTGTCATTTAGCCTTTAAAAACAAGTTATCAGTTTCAAAATTAGTTCAGTTCCCCCCTAAGAACATGCATAAATCAGTGACTTGTTGTCTTCCCTAATTTGGATCAATGACGAAAGACCACCCCTTGTCAAGCTATATTTGTTGTGGACTTTCATCTCCCCGAAGAAGGGTTGCTCTCACACACAGCACAAGGGTTGCCTAATTATATCCTTAGCTACCCCTGGCCAGTGATGAGGTCTTCATTAGGCCTGGCGTATTTTCATTGATATTATTTTTAAAACAAAGTGAACAGAGCCTTGAGAGCCTGCTCCAAAACCTTGTGCCTAATCGGGTGATAAATAGGTGCGAGGCCATGTTTATCTATGGATTGAGAGGAGTTGTCGTCAATGTTGAATCAATAAAATAGGAGACTAGAGCTTAAAGCAAGGGTATAAAAAGATCTAAGGAAATGCATTAATGTATAACCTCAGAAAGCTAAAACCTGCCTCAGAAGCCTGGTACCTAGAGTATTAAAAAGAGGATAAGTTTCATAAAACTTCTTCAACTTTAACAAAATTTGGTATATAAGTAGCTACATAATAACCAAGTTAACATACCAAATTTCCTAACCCTAGCTCACAAAGGTCCTGAGATCTTACAACTTCGGTTAAGAGAGTAGTATTTCCCAACGAGTTCTTTCTTAAAGGCATAACTTATGATATATGAAGTAACATGTAATAGATGTATTTTTCAAAGTGATGTCCTTGTTCAAAACTTTCCGTTCGAGTGCAATATTCTCACACTGCGACGATGTCTCTGGCCAGCTGCCAAGCATCGATAGTTTCTCGCCGTCTCCGGCATTGCCTTCTGGCATTGTTAGCAAATTGCTGCGACTCACGAATGTAAGTCATTCGTACAATGACACTTTGGGCGGCGGAGACAAAGCCAAGTCTCCTATGCCCCCTAGTTCCCCGAGTTTCCCTGGGATTCCCCGTGGCAGAAGCCGGGGTGCAAGTGGTATTTGAAAGACGCCAGAGATCTCTCTCCATGCATCGCTGACAGTTCATGCCGCAGCCAGCCAGCCAGACAGCCATCCGAGTGTAATGCTTTGTCGGTTTGTCAAGTTGCGTAATTTGTTTGCAACTCCAAAACGAGCAGAACGAGGCACCCTACTTGCAGCATTGTGCAAGCGATTTTGGATGACTCGCCGCCTACTTATTTGTTTTATGTTTTATGCTGGGCTCCTGCCCGTCCCTGCCCCGGACAGGGATCGGAAATGTAAGGCAATGTGCCCCACTGGCGTCCAGTTCGTTGACATTATAATCCCGGCTGCTGCCAAATAAAATAAGAATCAAATGGCATACAACAGGAAGCAAATAGAGCCACGTACAAAGAACGGCTGAATGATAGTTGATGCGACTCTCTAAGCGGATATGCTGCTTAATTTTGGATTATTTTTTAGAGGGAAAGCCACTCCTTTGGTAAATGGTTATTGGGAATAATAACCTGAGTGGTAACCCGAGAATATATGGCCCATATTGAATTTCCCCACAACCCTTGATTGCTTCATGACATTAATCAGATTAAGGGAATTATTTTAAGTAGATACATTGTAATTATATATTAGATCATATTTTAAATGTGAGGCACACTTTGTCAGCTTTCAAATCAAATTGTTCTCTTTCTAAACGAGTCTAAAAACATTTTGCTTAGCATCAAATTACCAACCTGTTGACTTTCTCCACAATTTGAAGCTCAATTTCGAATCTATATATATCGCTACCCCGAAGGATAAGTTAGTTATCTTAGTATTTGGTTAGCGGTGCTTGGAACTGGTGTATCTAGATATTTTTATAACTACAGCTATAAGATGCCATCGCAAGATGCAGGTGAAGGACAAGATCTACTTCGCTCCGGTGAGAACTAAGCTAGGATATCGTTTTGGTGTCTGGATACTCATAGAGTTAGTAGGAAAGGTATTACTTCATACGGTTAGGAGAGTCGCTATATATAATATATATAATTACGGATTTAGGAAGTAAATAGGTTGGATAGGTTATATTATTAGCAAATCTGACCTTTGCTGTGGACGCGTCAGAACCGGTGGATGTTTGCCGCTGTAACAGTTTCTATCTGATTAAATTGTCAATTTACGTCTCTACCAAGGGTTCTATCTCACAGATCGATATAGTTAAGATAGGGGAGAGGAGTGACAGATAGTGTCTCTAGCTTTATCTTGATCTTTCTTTTTCTGGGGGTCTTGGGAATGTGAATGTGAAACAGAAACGGAAACGGAAACGGAAATGGCATAATGCAGACACACGAAACGAAACACATTCAGTGGATGGAGCAACACACATAGATTTGTGCTGGCAAAAAGGTGGTTTGCTTTTCTTTTTTTGCTTGGGTTTATCACAAATATATAACATATATATGATAATATGATATGCTTAGAGAAATCATGGAACACACTTACTTGGCGTTTTTCGGTCGTCGTGCATCTATGGGAAAGTCATCATCGAAATCCAAATTGAAGTCCTCGCCAAGATCGTGTGGCACTAGTGGAGTCCTCTGGTGGGCAGGACTCGTGTGGTAGCCATCGCCCTGCAGCTGCATGGGATTAACCACAAAAGAGTCGGTATTAGATTTGAGTAATGAGATCAATGGGTCTTCCTAGGGCTTCACAACAATAAATTGGAATTTTATATCATATATATATATATACAAGGTTAGTCCAGGATGATTTAGTATTTAACTTTAAATGGGAAGCTTTTGGGATTATATTTTGTATATATAATTTACAATAATATATATTATTTATATAAATAGGGTTCAGAGAAATATATATAAAACTCTCTCACAAATAATATCTCTGCAAGCATTACTGATATATTTATAAATATTTAATTAGGTTGACAATTTTAATATATTTATATTGGTTTCTTTAATAAATTTATTTTCTTTAATCTTCACAAAGCAAAACCATAAATTACATATTCATATTTAAAAGCATGCATTTTGAAAATAATCCATTTTTAGAGTGAAACAATTCCAATTTATTGCAAGAAAATTATATTACTCATAAAATGGCACTTATCGCCGTTTTTGGTTATCGATAAACGTTTTCGATTACGATTTTCGAGAAACTTAAAGTCAAGGGCGAATCGGTTACTCGTGCAAGGATTTTTGTTGGTTAATTTTTTCGGATCCGTTTCAAATTCTTTGGCTATATAGAAGAAAAATCTTGGGAAAATAAACAAATGATTAATCTGCCACGCACACACATACCGATACACACACACTTATACACTGTATTAGGTCTTAAAATCATATGCAATATTTACAAGCTGTTGCTGTTGTTTTTTGTTTTGATTGATTCATTTTCATATTTACATTTGTTTAGGAATGTTTTCTTTTGTGTTTTATGTGAATGAAATGGAAATAATGCTGTTAATTGTTCTTGGCAATTAAATATAATTTTTAAGGGAAATTATTATATAATTTGTATAATATTAATTAGTAAGTGTTTTACTCTCCAAGGTAAAACTATAAAATTATTATTAAACATATAGTTATTTTAATTTGCATTTACTTTATAAGGTTTTTAAGTTAAATATTCTCAAATTATTATAGTTTTTTCTTTCTAAACTATTATTATTATTTGTAAGAAGAGCAAAATGATTCCAAATAATATTCTATGGGATTAGGCAATTAGGAAAATTCAGAAATATCTAGTTTTAGTTAATTTAGAGATGTTTTATCATCTTGAGAATCATACTTTAATTTTAAACAAGTTAGTAGAGCTTTCTGTAAGTCATATTTTTTTAGGAGATTATAAATTTCTAGCTTCGTTTGACTCAATATTTAATCATTAATATTTAATGTGTTAATGAGGTGGTGTGTGTTCGATTTGGATGTGGTATATGGTATATTAGATACATATTGCATATGAGTTGGACGGATTGGGTAATCCTTGTAGCGAGTATATCGAATAGCCCGTACCTTGACCACAGTGCCGACCTGATTGGATTCGGATGCCGATTGGCGATTGTCGAGCAGATTGGCCCGCTCCATGTTATCGAGTTGAAGGGTCTCCCGCGGCTGGTCCAGTAATCGTTCTCGCATCTCATGAATGTAGGGGCACCGCTGCATTCCTCTCTCGCTCCTTGCCACAGACTCTCCCCTGCTGTCTCACTTGCTCTCTGCTATCTATCGGATATATCGGTCGCCGTATATCGGCTAGTGAATATTGTATATCGGATATTTGTTGAGGGATTGCGGGTACTAAGCAAAGCTTCTAGCGTTGATTGGCTTTACACTCGTTAAAGTCGAAAGTTATTGCCCTGCCATTATATGCCGTATATGCGCTTGTATATATCTCTATATATATATATTATTATATCTGTTGTAAGTTAGTATAAAGATTTCTTAGGGAGGTAATCGCTACAGTACGCTCAAATGTTATAAATCAGTCATACGGTTTGCAGCAGCAGTTGATTTTTGTTCAAGACTTTTGGTTGCGCAATTTGGTCGTTCTGAAAATACAGATAATATATGACATAAGATATAATTTAGGTAATGATGAATAGTATTAACAACTAAAACAAGCTTGTAAATTTATAGCGTAATTTTAGTCATTTTTTAAGGGTTTTAAAACTCATGGAGATTGCTGTAGACCAGAGACATTTCCCAGAAAATACTTCTAAGTGATTAAGAATTATATTTATTATATTTCAGGAATTATATTTTGTTGATGAGGCTTTCCCTGAAAAGTTAAGCATATTTCCATTACATATATTCATCTGCCCAAGCCAGAAACTTTATGCATTTATTTTCGATTTCAAATATGGGCCAAAATAGTGATCGAATCGCTTCGTGTTGGCTGTTTTTGGTTTTTGTTTTAATACGCATTCCCAAAAATATATACAGAGGCCTGCCTGGGGCCTGGAAAATGCGGGGCACAGCATATATAATGGCACACGACCTCTGATTCTATTTTCCCCATGCGCAAAAACCTAAACAATATTGAATAATATTTTCAACACGCACTCGCCCCTCTCCGCCTTGGCTTGTCAATTACACAGTCTTATGTAGTGGCTTTCCCTGATTCTGGATAAGGCTAGAGGGGGGTTTGGGGTAATTGAAAGTTAGGAGAATTTTCCCGGCTACCCTCATCAATCTGTCAAGATCCCGGATGGCTTCAGTGGCTTCTACTTGGCACACATCCATCAGCATCGGACATCATCGTCGCAATCATCATCATCGCGACGGAGGGTCATAAAAGTTGCGCCAGTTTTCCTTCTGGAATTTCCACTTGTTGCTGCCGATGCTGCCGCCTCTCAAGGGCGCGGCTGATGGAGGAGGCTCACATAAATTTATTTTTAATTTCCAAGCGAATTTTGATGCTCTTGATTGAACCAAATATTTGTTTGGAATTTTTGGCAAGAAGAAAAAATCATAAAAACTCAAATATTCCGTTGCGCCTCGGACAATGCAAGTTCCCAAGCCCCAATTCAAGGAAATTTTTATATAGACTTTATTTGTTGGCAAAGTTTTGCGCTTAGTGAACATAATTTAAATGTTTTTTTGAGGCCAAATTACACACTTGACTTGAAGAAAGTTTATGAAATTAAACGGCAAAGGGAAAATCTTTTGTAAAAGTAATTATTTAAAACAAAAAATCGATCAAAATTAATCATTATTTATCGAGATTTTTATATGACAAATTTTTCGACCAACTACAGTTTCGAAATCCCATAATTATGCCAAAAAAGCATTAATTTTCATTCGGAAAGCTGTTCTGTGCTAGTTTTCAATAGGTTAATAAATCTGCATACTCAATTTAAAATTTAAGCCAATTTAAATTTTTGGCAATTTTTGACAACTTCAACTTCTTAAAATTCCCTTAAAAAAATTGGAAAAAAATTAAAAATTTTTTTTTCCTTTCTAAGATAGCTAGATCGATTCGGCTGTTGATGCTGATCAAGAATATATATGATTTATAGGGTCGGAGATGACTCCTTCACAGCCTTTCGAGCTTCTGACTTAAATTATAATACCATTCTTTGAGTCGATATTTATCTATTTTTTATATGACAATTTTTACTATAAATCAAAATTTCAAAAACTCATATCTTAGTCAAAAAAGCATTAATTTCGATTCGGAAAGCTGTTCTATGCTAGTTTTTCTTAGAATAATAAATCTGCATTCTTAATTTATAATTTAAAACAATTAAAATTTTTGTCAATTTTTGACATCTTTAACTATTTAAAAATTCATGATAAAATTTTGAAAAAAAATTAAAAAATTTTGGTTCTTGCCTAAGATAGCTAGATCGATTCGGCTGTTGATGCTGATCAAAAATATATATGATTTATAGGGTCGGAAATGACTCCTTCACACGGTAACCAGGATATAATACTTTGAAAGGGTATACAACAAATTAGTGTAATTATTTTGTCTATATTTAATTGAGTTACTTAAAAAGTAATTTAATTTTAACATTTAAAAAAAATGTTTTATATATAACTTATACGTTTTTATAAGTTTTTAATGTAGTCACAGAAAATACATTTTTTGTGAGTATTTTTGCTTCATCAACACATTTTGTCAAGGGTTTTAAATAATAAAATTTATGTTTAAAATACGTTTAAGTAATGATTTTAATAACCAAATCAATCAATAATTTTATTATTTAAATGCTGAAAAGTGCAATATTTATTTTTTTAAATAAATATATTTAAATATATATAATATAAAGCATATAAATTAGTAACCCCAAAAGTCACCAAAGAACTTGATCGATTCTTGGCTAATCGGGTCAAGTTAACGATTAGCGTTTCGATTCGTTTTGGTTGCACTTTGTTTCGTTTTGCCAATAATGTTTGTTGCACTGACCAAAAAAATCAAAACGAAAAAGGCTAGCTTTGGGCAATTAACAGCGTTGGGTTAGTTTTTGCGCCGGCTTGGCGAGTGTGGGGAGGTGTTAGCCATCAAATGTTAATGGTATTAGCCAAGCTTTCAATTTGCGATACTGTGTTGGTTGCTTGAACGAGAACATGCGACAGTTCTGGCCATGGAACAGAGCAGAAACAGAGTCAAGAAAAACAGCAGAAAGCACTAAAGCGAAATACAGAGAAAAACTACATAGGAAAAACTAGAGAAATATGCAATACCACGACCTGGGTAACATTATGGCCTTTTATGACAGCCGACATTGCCTTAATAAGTTATTAGATGGCTCTTTTTTTTCTCTTTTTAACTGATCTAAGAATGCTTTTTTTTAGTCTTTTTTTTGCAGCTATAAAATGACTCTTTTTTTTATATTTTTATATATATTTTACAGGGTAATTGTGTCTTCAAAAAAACCTCGTAAACTCAGCTTAAGCTTCAGATGTAGTTCATCTTGGCCAGGCTTTTGGCTTTTTATTTTGTTTATATTTTTATGGCTGAGAAAATGTTAACTTAGCGTCAGTTTTATTTTAAAAATAAGCCAGAAAGGAAGCTAAGGTAGTTAGTATTTATTTAAGCTCAGAGAAACAGTTTAAAAAATACACTTTATATAAAACTAATACCATTAATCTCCCTTGAATGCAAACATCTTGTTCATATTTTAAGCATAATTAAGCATAGTTTTTCTCTTCCCCAACAGAAGCTATGGAAATATGAGTGCAGTTGGTTGCGTTTTGTTGCTCCGCTTTTTGTTATAAACAAAAACTGTGCCACTGGAATGGGCTGGCGGCAGATCATCGTCGTGATGAGATGGCGCTGCATTCGATGTTGCTACTTTATGGCAGTGTCCAATGACAGACGGCAGACGGATAATGCCCTGGAACCCCCCTATAAAACCACCTCTCCACAAGCCCCGCCCACAACAAATATAAAAACCAGAAGCTCAGTGGATCGGGGAGAGAAAAACAAAAGGAAACACACCGCAGAAAACGATACAACAAAAAAGAAAAAGAGGAAAATAAAAGTGAAAATGGGGGTGGGAAAATCTGATCTATGCAGATCCATGAGTCCACCGAGACGGGAGACGGAGACGGCGCCCACATTGAGAACCGGATATGCAATTGTATACTGAAAAGAAAGAATGCCAAACTGGGAGAATCCCAATCGGAATCGAAATGAAAATGGAAATGGCTGTGGAAATGGAAACGGCAACGGGGGAGGCGTGTGGAAATGGAAATGAAAATGGGTATGGAAATGAGCATGAGAACTGGCGGCGACAGATGGATGCAATCCGTGAAATAGGGTGACCTTATAAACAAAACACAGTCTGCCGTCTGCTGTCCGCACTCAAAAAAAAAAAGGGATCTACAAATATGTAAGTATATGCTTTATATTTTCTTTTTTGTTTACAATAGTTACTGTCACTGTTTATAATTAGTTACAATAATTGAACTAAAATTAATATGTTAAAACGAATCTTCAACAAGAAACGAAACTACCTTCGCAAAACCTATGTTTATAGAGCTTCGCAGTTTGAAATTGAGTTATAAGATTGTATCGGAAATCGATCATAAACAAGCTTAAAATATTCCCATTCATTAAATAAATAAATATTGAGAGATTTATATGACAAATTTTGTCAAAAAATCAAAGAAAAAAATCTCATAACATAGCCGAAGATTAATTAATATTAATTCGGAAAGCTTTTTTATATGACAATTTGTTCTAAAAATCAAAACTGAAAAATGTCATAACTAATCCAAAAATGCCTTAATTTCGATTCGGAAAGCTGTTCTATGCTAGTTTTTAATAGATTAATAAATCCTCGTATTCAATTTTTAATTTAAAACAATTTAAATTTTTGGCAATTTTTCACTTCACTTCAACTACTTAAAATTCGCTTAAAAAAATTGGAAAAAATTAAAATTTTTTTTTTCTTGTCTAAGAAAGCTTGATCGATTCAGCTGTTGATGCTGATCAAGAATATATATGATTTATAGGGTCGCAAATGACTCCTTCACAGCCTATTAAGCCTATGACTAAAATTATAATACCATTCTTTGAGGAGATATTTATATATTTTTTATATGGCCATTTTTTTCTATAAATCAAAATTTAAAAAACGCATATTTTACCCAAAAATGCATTAATTTCAATTCGGAAAGCTGTTCTATGCTAGTTTTTAATAGATTAATAAATCTCTATACTCAATTTAAAATTTTAAGCAATTCAAATTTTTACCAATTTTTGGGACTTTAATTAATCAAAATTCGATCATCAAATTTTTGAAGAAAAAATGAAAATATTTTTTTTCTGTCTAAGATGGCCAGATCGATTCGGCTTGTGATGCTGATCAAGAATATATATGCTTTATAGGGTCGCAAATGATTCCTTCACTGCGTTGCAAGCTTCTGACTGAAATAATAATACCCTGCATTGGTATAATAAGGCTTACTAAAGTTCTTTAAATTGCATCTGTGTTTTATTATAACTAAAAATTGTTTAATATTCCAAAAATTAAAACTATAATTTATATAGTATGGCATTAAATTCTCAAACAAACAGTGTATAAAAATATAATGTCATATGCTTATTAAATGTTTTAGCAATATTGGACCAAATACATATTCTGTTAAATAGATGCATTTTCTTAACAAAATCTTTATTTTCCTTAAAATTTTATATTTATGTTAAAATCTAAATATCCCAAATATATACTCTCAAAGGCTTTATAAAATCGCTTTAACCGCGTCCATTGAGCCTGGGTTTTTTAATGACAGACCTCCATAAAAGGTAGCAATTAAGTGCTGAGTGCGTGATGGACTATGGGGTTTTTCTGTGCGAAATGGTGGGTGGGTTCCTAGGCCGTGGCTCGCCCACTCCCCCACAGTCTTTCGGTCCGTCAGAGAGCTGTCCATCCCCCGGAGGTCGTCGGCTCATTAGTTAATATATGCTCTGGCACACGATACTCACTCTCGCATGCAGAATATGCATTCCGTTTTGTTGTGCTTCTCTTTTTCGTGCTTTGTTTTCGCTTTTGATCCTGTTTTCCATATTTTATGCTGTGTCCAGTGCCACCCCCGTCATCATCGCCACCACCCACCGAACTAAGAACTAACCACCGCGGGAAATCGCGTGTCGCGGTTTCAACCCTCGCGAATGCTTTTCCGGATTTCGTTTCCCTTGAATCCCAACATTTGCGTCGATTGTGCCCGATATATATTTATGCTTAGATCGATATAAATCGCACAAAATCAATGCCAAAATGCTGTCATCGATATATAGTTGAAAACTAATCAGTTAATCAGTTCTTTAATTCGATATATCAGCTTTGCTCAAACAGTAATCGTAGGAAATTAATGAATATGTATTGGATAAAGATATTTAAAAATTAATAATGGAAAAAGTGTGTGAAGTATATGCTTAGATCAATAGTAATCGATCAAAAGAAATCGATTAAAGCTCTCTTAACTTAAATAGAGGATAGAAATCGATGGGAAATTAAGTTTAGGGAAACAACCGATAACCAGGCATCCGGTAAATGATTTTCGAGATCAATGCCAAGCCTCAACAGCAAAGAATCTGATAATGATCGCTTTGTTTAATATAATGACATCGTGAAAGTATGACTTTTATGTGAAAATAAATTCTGCTGGCAATGATTCAGTTTAGTAATAAGTACTTAGTTATGAGGGCAAGTGAATCACGAGATCAAATCAATTAACAACAACAAATATTCATTAGGTGTAACTCTGAAAGGAAACTAAAACATAAAATATAGATTTCAAACAAATCCAGTGACTCATTAGATCAGTCATTGGAATTATTTAGTTATTAAAGTAAAGATGACAAAAGATCTGAGATTACTAAGAACCATTTCTCGGTTCAATGGTTTATGGTATACAATTCCAGATTCCAGATTCCTATGTAATCAAGTTCATATTAGATTGACATAAAGCACTTGCAATCTCTGGCAAGATGAAGTCATTTTCCGAGGTGACGGAAAGCTACAGCTGTAGCTCTCTTGCTCGGGCTTTTCCCAAGATTGTGTGCGATCAGTGAGGATTATGCCTGGACTGTCGCCCTGCCAAGGGTGACCCAATTCTGGGCACCGATTCTGTTACTTCTGCCAGAGATACATATATCCGCCCGCGTTTTTTCGTGCCTCTTTGCCCCTCGTGCAGCGCCTCTTGTGCAATTAAGATTTTCCCTCGCCTGGCCCCAGCGGCACTTCTATGGCTTTTCCTTGGGCCAACGAAGAAGGTAGCGAAATCCGAAAAGGAAAAACATACGTACACGCCAATGTCTTTCTAATGGAAGACCAAGAAATGTGTGTGTTGGTAACCCGAGAAGGGCAGCCGCCGGTTTGATAGCTTTCGAGAGTGCCGAGGGGCTGTTTGGGGGATCATCAAAGAGCTTAGTTACAGTGGAGCCCCGCCCATGTGATACCCGAACCACAGGCCAAACTGTGGCAAGGTACGAACCATGTGTATAAGGTATCTTTCACAACTTTACCAACACCCAACCCAAGCTAAGCTCATTTGCGAAGGTTTCAAGATTATGGGTAAATCTTAATGAAAAGAAACCTGCAATTTTAGTTTTTAAATTAATTTTAGTTGATAAAATTAATTACTTTAGCCAGTCTTGACTAATTCTAGCTGTTAACTCTTAAGTTTGGCTTAGAAAACTTGGTCAAAAGGAACTTCTACTGCTTTACTAGATGTTATTTATAATAATTTAAAACTGTGCTGTAAAATTTAAGATGTTAGCTCAACAAAATATGCCTAAAAATCTAAAAAATAAGAGATCTTAATGTTGAAGGATATATTTTGAGGCCTTAACTTATGGGAACCATCACTTGACTTACTTTTTTCCTTATTGTGTGGGGGGAAGGCTGAGGATTTATCCTGCCATTCAGCTCATCGGCGCTTCCCTTTCGCGGCGCTTCTTCGTTATCCTTTTTAGCCTTTCGGTCTCTTCCCCTGTCCTGGTTTCTTTCCTTTGTTTTGTTTCCGCCTCGCGAGGAAGAAGTGGAATAAGATGGCGGCCGGGGGGGCGTGATGGCGTCTGTTGCGCGCGCGTTTATACCGTTATTATGCGTTTTACGGTTTGTTTGTTGCTTCTTTATTTATATCTTCCTTTTATTTTCTTTTCCTTTTTTTTTGGGGGTTCTTTATGTTTGTTACTTGCTATTGTTGTTGTTGTTGTAGAGTCCTGTTTTTTTGTGTTGTTAACAAAATAGAATTTTGTTGATTGACTAAACCGGAAACAGGCTCGCACAGACACACACACACACAGAGACGCACTGAGTCAGCCAGGAAGCGCACTCACAAGACACGCACACACTCAGGCAGTGCAGACAAAATGGACGACGACGCACTTATTCTTCATAAACAAACAACAACAAAAAATGCAAAAAACTTCAACGTGATTGGAACTTTCCTTCTTCTGTTTTTTTTTATTATGATTTCCTTCGTTCACTGCACAACAACAACAAAAACCAGGCAAGGGGGAAAAAAGCATTAAATAAAATGCAAGCAATTACAGCAACAAATAGCCAAGAATAATAGCAATTACTAGAAGCGATTCTACAAAAATGCAACTAAGTTGTTGCTAAAACTGGCTTTGAGGCGGACTCTGGGAGAAGAAGGCGAAACACACTCTCCAGCGACTGCTATTATTCCCGTTCCCGTTCCTCTCTGATCTCTGTCTTGTACTTATTAGTTAGCCTTAGGTTTATTGTTTGGTGGCCCAAGCATTATTGTTATTGGTTAGAAAAAAAAATAGCACCGGTCTGAAGAGGCACCACTCGCTTCCATCACTCGGAACAGTTCGCTTTTGACTGAAAGTTGAACGCAAAAGCGGAAGCTCGAACGCCGAACGCCGAGCGCAAAGCAGAAACCAAATGACTGGAAAGACAGCGACGCACAGTGGGGTGGAACGCTTGATTTACGGTCAATTTATAGAGAGGCTATAGTTAAAAACACTCACATATTATATACAATATATCTTGGTATATAAATTAAGCTATTTAATATTGAATAGAATATTAAATAGTGGTACATATTAATAAATATGTCTCTAAGGCAGTTTAAAAATGCTTAAATTTATTAAAAATATATTATAAAAAGGTTCCTAGGATTTCGAATTAATATTAGATTAATATATTTAATTTTTAAATATATTCTAATTTTATTAGATTTATTACCATGGTTTCCTATATCCCACGATCAAAAGTAAAACATAATTCAAAGCACATTGTTCCCACTGTTCGACGCTGCGACGTCGCGACGCAGTCGACGACAGTGTATATCGTAAGCGCTTACGATATTCGTGCGGTTAACGTCTCTGTCTGTTGCTTCTTGCTTGTTTTTGTTTTTGTTTTCCTTTCTCACAGAAAACATAGATCTAAAGTAGAAATCAATTTTTTATTTTAGTGTAAATTTACGAATTCCTGAAGGAAGAAAAGTCACAACTATTTTTTTTTGTGTGTACCTTTTACCAGTTTTTGTTGCAGCTTATTTCTCCCTTCTGCCACCATTATTCGTTGCACACGACATTCGCGAATTGTGAGGCCAAAGCGGGGCAAGTGATAATAGCCAAAATATCTCGTAAAAAAATAAAAGCAAATGACTATGCGACAGATTGAATAATTAAGCGAAACACGAAGGTTATAATTTAGGGAACTATAAAAAAGAGAATGATTTCATTTAAGATGTATATTAAATATTTTTTTATATCAAAGAATATATATGTTAAAATATTTAAAATATTATAGAATAGAATTAAAAAATGTGGATTTCTTTAATTAATATTTTTATGACAATTTTGGCAATAAATCAAAAATATAAAATCTCATAACTAAGCCAAAAATGCATTAATTTCGATTCGGAAAGCTGTTCTATGCTAGTTTTTAATAAATTATTAAATCTTCATACTCAATTTTTAATTTAAAACAATTTAAATTTTTGCCAATTTTTCACTTAATTTCAACTACTTAAAATTCGCTTAAAAAAATTGGAAAAAATTAAAAATTTTTTTTTCCTATCTAAGAAAGCTAGATCGATTCGGCTATTGATGCTGATCAAGAATATATATGATTTATAGGGTCGCAAATGACTCCTTCACAACCTTTCGAGCTTCTGACTATAATTATAATACATTCTTTGAGTCGATATTTATATATATTTTATATGATAAATCAAAATTTAAAAAACGCATATTTTACCCAAAAATGCATTAATTTCAATTCGAAAAGCTGTTCTATGCTAGTTTTTAATAGATTAGTAAATCTGCATACTCAATTTAAAATTTTAAGCAATTCAAATTTTTACCAATTTTTGGCACTTTTATTAATCAAAATTCGATCATCAAATTTTGAAGAAAAAATATAAAAATTTTTTTTTCTGTATTAGATGGCTAGATCGACTCGGCTTTTGATGCTGATCAAGAATATATATGATTTATAGGGTCGCAAATGACTCCTTCACAGCCTTTCGAGCTTCTGACTATAATTATAATACCATTTCTTGAGCCGATATTTATATATATATTATAGGACAATTTTTTCTATAAATCAAAATTTAAAAAACGCATATCTTAGCCAAAAATGCATTAATTTTGATTCGGAAAACTGTTTTATGCTAGTTTTTAATAGGATAATAAATTTCCATATTCAATTTGTAATTTAAATCAATTAAATTTTTTGCCAATTTTTTGCACTTTAATTCATCAAAATTCCATTGTAAAATTTTGAAGAAAAAATTTAAAAAATTTTTTTCTGTCTTAGATAGCTAGATCGACTCGGCTGTTGATGCTGATCAAGAATATATATGATTTATAGGGTCGCAAATGATTCCTTCACTGCGTTGCAAGCTTCCGACTAAAATTGTAAGTCTTTGCATGGTTATAAGGATTTGAAGTAGATGTTGTTTTTTCAATGCCTTAAAACTTTATAAAATATGTATTATAATACTTATTTAATATTCAATACTTAATATATTCTCCTGTATATATTTTTAAGGCTCTTAATAAACCAATAAAATAATTATATTTATTTTGTAATAAGTATTTAATATACCTAATAATCACTTACTTTTTGTGTTCAGTTACCCAGCTAGAACTATGAGCTTATCCCTCTAAAAAGTAATTAAATCGTTAACAACAAAATCCCCTAAATCATCTAGAGTGTTAAATTGAAAAGATATCTTCGAGTAAAAGCATGTTCCTTTTAGCCTCCCCCCGTCCTACCAACCCCACAGAACTAAAGGCTAATTGCTGAATTAGAAAGGACTTGCAGTGGACTCCCAGCCCGACCAAGACTGCGTCCATTGTTCCTTGGCTGGACTTCTGGCCTGTCCCCCTGTCCGGCTGGGTAATCAGATTATCGCCATCGGATCGCCATCGAGGGAGCTGCTGGCCAACTCCCCGGGGAGCCGCGTGCCCTAATGGGGCATGAAAGGTGTGACTGCCGGGCAGGGTGCAGGAGGGAGGCAGGAAGTCCACGTCGAAGTTCGGCCAAGATGCACTGCAGCCAAGGCGTTGACACAAAAATCCTGGCTGGGGTGGGGGCAGGGTGCGTTGCCTGGCTGGGTGGGTGGTGCGAAAAGAGGAGTGGCAGTGGGCAAGAGTGGGCGCGGCGCATGCGTTCGGGTCCTGCCAAAGGACATTCACCTCTGGGCTTCGGTTTTGCCGCCAAACGGGGTGCATTTATGTGTATGCGAACCACTCGTATTTGTATCTAATTGCAGGCGCGCCCACTCTCAACGCGAAAAATGTGAAGGAAAATTCGAGGAAAATAAACATAACCAGCAGCAGGGGGTCCTGGGAAAAATGGGTGGCAAAGGCCTAATTGAATTAGGGAAATTAGACACGGCAAAAGTTGAATAAATAACGCCTGAGAGAGGCCCGTCTTGAGAGGATCTCTATCTGCAGCTGTATTATGTACTATATCCTTTATGTCATATATCCTTGTGCTCCCATCTCACATCCTTTCAGTGTGTGTGCCTGTGTGTGTGTGTAAGCGTGTATTTCGGAGCGAAGCTAACCTAGTTTTCGGTTGGCCAGGGCGTGGTTCAAATCCCGGGTAACCGGTCCGTACGCGTTTCCCCGGGTACATAGCCCCGGATACGCGGGATCCAGAGAATATATATATATGTATATATATATAGAGGTGGGGAAGAACAGCATCCACAGGCAGGCTGCAGTGGAAATCAGGGGCGTGCCAACAGCATCCACACAGCCCCAGAGAGGGACAAAGCACGAGAGCGAAAGAGAGAGAGGCCACGGCGGGGAAATCTCCTTGGTTTGTCCCGCTCCAGCGAGGTGCACGCACTTTTGGATGAAAAGGACAGATACACATTCCCTCCCTGCGAAGGTACAGTAAAAGCTCGGTATAGGTGACCAAGAGTAAAGTCTTGTAGAGAAGATAGTACAACAAAAGAGCACAAAATACTTTCTTTATTACATTTAAATCTTTCTTTTTTAAAACATATTGAAACAAGCATCTTTTTAATATAGAAAAAGGATTATAAAATGGCACTTACGTGCTAAGAAGTGACTTTAAACCTTAGTTTCTAAGGGAATACTAGTACATACTGCATTCTCTGCTTTTCCCAAAGAACCCTTCTTTGTCCTAATAAAAGATTAATTAATTAATAATATAAAAACCTACTTCTGGCTAAGTCTCCACTGTACTGCGAACTGCGAGTACATTTTGGAGGGCTTCAGCTCTGTATCTGTATCTGTATCTGTATCCGTATGCGTGTGTATCTGCTCCTGCGCCTATATTCCCCAGTCTGAGAAACAGATTCAACTGAGGGGGTCTTCTCCGTCTTCTCCGAGGAAGCCTCCGATTGCAGGACCTCTTGAAGACCCCACCCTGAGGCCCAAGTCTCAGTGCTGTGGCCCGGTATGTGGAACATTCTCGGTGTCTTGACCCATTTACCCAAAGAAAAACTCGAAGGGGCGGCAGCGTTTTCCATAGTAATCGAATTACGTTTCAATTTATTATTAATATTTATTGCATATTTACTGCTCTTTTATAGTCATTATAGTTTTTGTTTATTATTTTGTATTTATTTGTTGGGTGGTGGTGTATTTGCTGGGGAACACAGAACATTGACGACTAGTTGTTACTTTGGATTTTCGTGGGTGTTTAACTTTATCTTCATAGCCATTATTGTAAATACATATTAATACTTGTAACACTTAATACGAACTGCTTTTCCTAGGCTTAGTCCAAGTTGTAGTATTATTCGGGGCGAAATGTTGGGGAAATTCGAAGGGAAAATGCAAAGTTTCTCGTTTGTATTCATCGGGAAGAAACATATAGTTCTTGAAGTCTATTGAAAGTGGGAAAAGGAACAGCGACAGTTTGTCTGTTTTTAAAGGGAAATACGGAAAACGCTATTCTTAATCTAAAACTACTTGAATATATGTCTGCAGGTATTCCTAAAGAATACCTGAATAATTTTTAAATGGGACCAAAGGACTTCTGGCTTTAAATTGTTGGAAAAATAGTTGACATTTTTCAGGAAGTGAAACCGTGAAGAGGTGAAGGAGAGATAAATATATGAAATGAAATTTTCCTTCAGCTTGTACAGTTGTGAAAAAGGTTTACGAAGAAGGCCTATCGATTACAGAACAGGAAGTGAGTCCCACAATTGCAATTATTACATTTACTTCTCGATTTTCCTTTGGTTTTTGCTGAGTAATGAGAACAAATAATGTTTCGGGTATAACTTCATATTGTTTTCGGCAATTTGCAATTTGCAATTTCACTTTTATTTCGCCTTATCGGTTTTGGGGTTTTTGTTATCGTACTTTATCGATTTCTACGTGGAATAGGAGTTCCTCTAATGGGTCTGCGACAACTATCGCCCATCGTAACTACTTAGTTTCCCATAAATTCTAATACAATCGGGCTGTAAATATATATTCATATATATATATATAATTCAATATTAAATTTTGATTTTGGATTCAATTTGATTCGTTATTCGATTCCTTTAGAGCAGTGTCCGAGTCGGTGTACAATATATAAATACATGTAAGAAAATGCATATAAAGTTTACAGTTAATTCTAGTTAAAAATTTAGTACGAGTATAAAATTGAAATAACTAATTTAATTTAAATATATTTATATTATAATATACTTGTTTCTGGTTTGCTCCTCGCCTCCGTGCTTTCCCGTTCGTTTTGGCATATAACTCTCGAATATACATTGGATGAGTGAGTAGATTCAAATGAAAAACCCAATCCCAGACAATCATAACATAGGCTACGTAAAGAACTCTTTGGCATTGAAAAATATACATACGTCGCGTCCCAAGTGGAATCGTCCTCTATATCCTAGATGCCTTACGTACCATTATGGTAGACTATATAAAAAAAAGAACAGACATTCATATTCATTTGTATCTCCTTAAAATGTTACTCTTGTGCGCGTCTTACAGTAAGTGATTTCCTTTCCAATCTGATTTGTCCTTCTAGTTGCGTTTTCTTTTAGTTTTTGAGCCTTTCTAATACTGAATTATGCTGGGGAAACAAGCACAAACACAAACGCTGCCTATCACATAATATAAAGAATGAAAAGTGGGGGAAACAAGGTTCCTAACAACGCCGAAGATCCCCTCCGGCTGCTTCAACAGATTCGCTTAATGATCAACGTAATATATCAACAATATGTAAGGGGGTTTTCCAAAAGAGGACTCTCATCGAACATCTACATTATGCCTGGCTGAGTATATACGTTTTAATATCCTTAGGTGCTACGCTGGGAGTGTGTGTGTGGTGTGTGTTGTGTGTGTCAACTGTCTACTTGGTAGTCCAGTGTTGCTTCCTCGTTTGGTGTGTGTGTTCTGGTGGGGTTCAATGACTTCTCCTCCGCTACGATTGCTTTGCTTATTAACTCTTTGGTTTCCGGAAATACATCGGGTAAATATCCTTTATCCTGGTTATGGCTGCTCTACCTTAGCTGAACTCTAGTTTAGCCCACAGACGAGGCAACAACCCGCTGATTCTGATTCTGATTCTACTACTGTCTCTCCCTCAGTTCTATATAGTGTGTATATAAACATATAAAATGCTTGCTTCCATTGCGAGACTAACCACTTTGATATATTCGTGAACTTTGGCTTAACTTTCCATTAATATGTGTTTGGGATGCTGAACGTGAATCCTTTCTGCTACGGCTACAAATAACTGGCATATAATCGGCTGCCTTCCGCCGGATCTCTTCCTCGAACTGCCTTACGATGATGCCTAAACCCTGGCACACGGGGCGTATACGCACTATTGCTTGTTCACATATTGCGTATACGCAACCACTGCTCCGTCTTTCTCTCCGCCTTCTATATCGCTCTTTGGGGATATGTTTTCTAGGGGGCCTGGTGGTTGGTTCCTCCTCCTCTCTTCCTCCTTGGTGGTTCTCAAATGGTGACTTGGTGGGTGGTGGGTGGTGGTGCTACTCTTAATGGTGGTGGTGCTGCTGGAGCCTGTCCTAGACAAAGCTGAGCTCATGGCCGCTGAGGGCGTCGATGAACTCAAAGTGCGCGTAAACTCATTCGCCATTGATCACGTACACCGGACAGAAGGCCTTCTCCGTGTTGAGCGATTGCGGCGACAGCGCCCGGATGGGTGCCCTCAGTCCACAGCTGTCGCCGCCTTGCTCCCCTTCCTCCTCATCCTGTCCGGCTCCGGCTTCTGCTCCCGCTCCCGCTCCCGCTCCCGCTCCCGCTCCCGTTCCCGCTGCTCCCGTTGCCTGCTCTTCGGCCGAATTGCTCTCGCCACTGTCCACCTCCTCGACGGTCTCCAGCTCACCGCCCGCCAGCGTCGTGGAGCAGTAGCAGTAGGACAGGTTCGTCTTGAGATCCTCGCAAAATTGCTGCTGCTGCGCAATGCTTTGGATGCGCGAGCGGGCGAACTCTCACATGTACGTCGGCTTGAGCTTGTAGGCCCGCTTCCAGATCTCGCAGAGGCACACCGTCGAGTGGAAGCGGTAGAAGATGGCCAGCGGCATCGAGACGTGCGTGATGATCGTCCAGGCCCACAGCCCGTAGAAGTTCAGCTGAATGGGGTGCGACTCCGCCCGGGATTTCTCCAGCGTGCTGATGGCCCACATGGCCAGGTTGACCACCAGCATGAAGGTGACTATCTCGCGGCCCGGCTTCTTCCTTATGTGCTCCGGACTGACGGCCTGCCGCCGGCTGGCGTCCAGTATGAACATCGTCTGGCAGGCGGTCTGCACAATGGAGGCGAGGGCATTGATCGGGACCAGCATGTCGTCGCTGCGCAGTGTAAAGTGGCCGGCAATCACGGTGAAGATGTTGTACAGAAAGGAGCCGGTCTGGGCGCCCACCAGCAGGATGTCGTCCAGGGAGAAGCTCCTGTAGGCGTCGTACTGCAAGTGCCGGATCTGTATCATCCCCAGCAGCGTGGCAATCGTGGCTGTCCCATAGATGAGCAGCTCGCAGATGGTCACCTCCGTGACGGCCATGGCCACGAACTCCGGCCGCGAGATGAGCACGAAGAAGATGATCAGCGAGATGATGGTCAGCACCAGGATGAGGATGCCCACGAAGAGGCCCTTGTGGGCGCGGGCACAGTCCACCGAGTAGTGGTGCGGCGAACGCTTCATCGGCGAGCTGATCATGTCCGGGCGCTGGGGCGTGTTCGGGGACTGGGGCCGCGAGATGCTGCGCCACATCACATAGAGGATGGCGGCGCAGATCAGGGAGTACTCGATGGTGCAGGGGAACAGGAACGGGGAGGCGTCCTGCACCAGGGTGCCAATGATGTTCGTCCGGCGGCACTCGAAGATCTGATACGGTCCCTTCAGCCCGCGCGGCACCCTCAGATGCGCCGTGGGATCGTGCGGTATGATGGCATGTCCCCGCGAATGTCCCGGTATCCTGTGCGAGATGCGCAGCGTTCGATTCTCCGGATTGTAGAAGGTGAGGATCTCGTGCTTCGTCTCCTGGATGAGGACGTTCAGCCACACGGCCAGGTTGGTGCCGATCATGTGCATCAGGCCGAAGCGGGCGATGATCTTGTAGCGGTACACCTTGATCTGCTCGTTGTTCAGGAAGATGAAGTACATCTGGATGAAGATGAAGGCCATCCGCGTGGCCGGTGTCAGGGCCAGCAGCACATTGTGGCACTTGGTGTCCGGGTTCAGCTCGAAGTACTGGCCAAACTCCAGGCCGGAATAGATCATGCTGCCAATGCCAAAGGCTGCAAATGGGGAAGAAGGTTATATACATCATAAGGCGTTCTATCCCAGGACACTTGTCTCCCCAGGACACTCACCCACAGCCCCCATGCGCAGGTAGAAGCTGCCATAGTGATGCTGTCTTCCCAGCGGCGAGAGCAGCGATGGACGCCGCACTGGAATCGCCGGAGGCAGGCGGCGGTGCACCGAGTTGCTATCCGTATCCGACTCGTCCATGCTGTCGGTGCCACTGGCCTTGGTCGTCGACTTGTTGGGGGAGGTGGCTAGGGAGAAGGATATATAATATATTATTATTTCTTTAACTTGGCAGATCCTCACCTATGGGCACTGGCAGCTTGGGACGTCCCCAGAGCAAGGTGGCGTACATGAACAGCAGGAAGATCATGCTGCCTATGTACAAGTACAAATAGTACACCTAAAGGTGGCATTAAATAATAATTAAATACATTTTGTCATTAATCACTTCACATTTTAGTGGGTTTTTATTTGCAGTGCAAACTCACCTCATAGAACGATGGCGGAATGTATGTGGAGATGACCTCGGCCATGGGAAAGGCTATGCCCATGACCACCAACAGTTTGCCATAGAGTGCCGAGAATAAAGTGGCCAAGGCATCGCCACTTTGGAAGATTAATTAAGATTGAAGGTAAAATGTGTTGATTAATTAATATTTTGTTATAAAAAGGAAGGAAATAAATCATATTAATGGATTAAGGAACCAAGATTTAATTATACTTACGCCTTGACCCGCGGCATTGGTGGATACACAAAGGATGGGCGGTGGGTGCGCTTGATGGCCGGCAGCACCGGATAGTTGGTCAGCTGGTGCGAGTGGTACATCAATGCCAGCTGCCCCTCCTCCCGCTGGCCGCCACCCAGCTCACAGCCGCCCGGCGATGATGGCGGATCAGAGCTGTCGCCACCTCCGCCGCCGCCGCCGCCACCGCCTCCAATATCCCGATCGCCATCGCCCTCGCCGGAGCCCACGACCAAGCCACTGGGTCCTGGCGTCTCCTGGATGCTGCTCTTGTGCGGCAAACTGGACTCGTCGATGGTCACATGATGCTGCGAGCCGGAGCGAGCCGATACCCTGCCCGGGGAGACGGCCACGGCGAGGTCTGGGCCAGCCGCGGATGAGGATGTGGCGGCTAGCAGCCCGGCACCGGCGCCGGAAGCGGAAACGGAGGCGGGCGTCATCAGGCGACGTCGCTGGTCACCGGGCGAGCTGCCTCCCTCCGAAGACGACTGCGGCGGCGGCGGTGGCGGTGCATAGCTGCTGGGCACCGTGGGCGTGGGCACCCGGACACTGTGCGTGTGGTGGTTCTGGTGGTGGGGATGCTGGAACTGATGCGGCAAGTGGTAGTGATGGTGGCTGCTCGTAAAGTGAGCCCGGGCCGGCTGGCTGGTGACCACGGAGACGGGCGCGGGCGCAGGCTTCGGCTTCTGCTCATCCTGGTAGCTGACGGTGGCCAGCGGCGGCTCCAAGGGCTCGCCGGCAGCAGCAGCAGCAGCAGCAGCAGCGGAACTCAAGGAGCTGCAAGATGAAGCCGAGGAGGAGGAAGAGGAGGATGATGATAAGTCCGACATGAATGAGAAGATATAGTATATGGATATATATATATATGCGTGTGGCTGGATCTGCTGACCGCCGTGGGCTCACTGAACCATCGGATGCTTTGGCTTTGGATTCAGGCCCCGCACCCGATTTTGCAGATACAAATACAGCGCTACCGATGTGCAGATACATGCAGAGATACAGAGCTGTATAGAGGCCGCAGAGATACGGATATATAGGCGGCCGCAGCACTTAATTAAATAATGGTCTCCCCTCGAATGCTTTTGGGGCATTCATTGTATCCGATGCCAGACATTTCCGTTCCATTCCGTTCCGCGAATGCATTGAACTTCGCCCGGGAACGCGTCCGAAGGGCGAAGATCTCACCGGATCACCGGAGTCTCCTTGACCTTCGGGGAATACCCGCCGCCCCATTCCACCCACAGTGCTGCCCCCAATTGCCTTTAATAACGCACAAAGCTTTAGATTCCAATCCCAGAGATTAGCATCTGAAACCCAGACTAGAGACCGCAGAGGAGCAGAGAAGCTTAATGAAAAGGCCCCACAGGCCATATGCCACGGGGCAATTGAAACTAATCGCTGTCTAGTGGCTATACAGACAGTCACACATAGCTGGGTAACAGTGCGTTTCATAATAAATACAATATGCTATAGATACACATATAAAGCTATGTCAGTTCATGAAGCTATTCCTTCATAAAAGGAATCTATTTGCCTGAGAAACATGCATTTCAAAGATGAATCTTTGAGATACTTCCCAGAGTTCACAGTTCTCTAAGCCCAAGATATCAAGTACTGACTGTACCTGAAGCTGGCATATATATAGCATAAAGCTGATGATGTGTGGCGCGCCGTAATGGAAATATGAAATATTTTCCAGTACGTGATTGGGATGTTTAATTGAGGCGGAGCGGAGCAGCCCAGGCACATGGCACATGACACATGACATGTCGGAAGCCAGGTGGGTTCCCAGGAGGAGGAGGGGCTGGCCTAAGGGCATCCGTCATCCTGCGACAGATCCACGCATCATCATTTATTCGCATTCAAATCAAGAATCGGGACCAGATTCAAATACTCAAATACTCATCGCCGAGTGCTCCGGGAAGCCACTCGAAAGTAAGACCGGGGCATCATTACGACAGCTGGCTGGAGGTTTTACACAGAGCGAAAATATGGGTGAGTTCATTACAAATGTTTGAATAGTATATTTAACTAAAAGTCGCAATAATAACTCATTTAATTAAACAACAAATGTGACTACCTGATTTTATTACCTGAGATATTTAATTGTATCCCTTTCGAATGATTTTAAGGGGATTTTTATGCTTTATTATTATTAATTACCTTCGAATCCATTTATATTATTAATAAACTAAGCATAACATGCCAGAATTCCTACATTTTATGCTTAGAATATTAATATGTTAAGTTTATTCTTTTAATGTAAATCCCTGCTTGTTTGATGACGATTTGCAACAAGTGTTGAGCTGGGAAGAGCTCTCGGAGCTTGTGAATAACCTTGACATCAGGACACACACGAAACACACGGCGTATCCTCGGCACAAGGACTGCCTGTGCCTCTGCAATTGTGTGGGTCATGCACTCGAGCGCACTTGTAATCTGATTTCTAAAAGCGTGCTGCATACTTCAGGGCGTGCTTTTTTGTGTATATGACTTTTTTGTTGGGGTTGTTGACCCCACAAACCACCTTCCCGTGCCCCATGTGAGCGTGACTGTTGCATAAATGGATGGATGGATGGTTGGTAGTGCACCTTTCCCCCTTTTTCCCACCCAGCAGAAACTCCACTGTACAGTGAACACTTGACACTCCCAGTCAAAGTTGCATATTGTTGCAGAAATTAATGTGTTTACATTATCCTTTGACAATAGGAGGAGAGAGGTGACAATATAAATATATATTTAAGCTGCTTCAAAGAGATATTTATATATGTTTTCAGAGAAATAAATATTATTCTTTATCAACATAAAAACATATTGCAAAGGAAGCTATGTGTTACGTTCTTCTATATCCTTTTAAACATTTACTCAAGACAACTTCTGTGACAATAAATAAATAAAAACCTACTGCCTCGAACGCAGTGACATTTCCTGTTATAGAAATCTATAACAATATCGACCGGAAGTCGACCGTCAAGTCGATATATTCCGTCCCTTCGTCGGCTGGAGTCAGCGATTAATTTCCGGCTCGAAGGGCGGAAGGCACTTCCTTCCATATGCGGTATTCATGAGTGCGAATGCATTCACCCCGGACCTAGCAGGGATACATGGACACGGACAAAGGCCGGCCTGAAAAGTGGGGGGCAAAGGAGCGCACCTGGGCATTCGGACATAAGAGCAAATACAAAAAACCGCAGCAGAAACAAGGCAGCTCTTTCAATTGACCCATTTTGCGCGCGGAGGGACAGGCTCTCGGCTGCTCCGGCGGATTGTGGCTGGCTCCGGGCAATTTGCCGAGTCGCACATGCATTTAGCGCCACAATAATGGGCGTGGCAATGGGGCCAGACAGGCCAGCAGGCGGCAGGCGGCTGGCGTGCTTACAGGTGACATCCAGGACCTCGACGAGGACGAGGACAACAACCTGCCAAGGCGAGCCGGGCTCACCTTTCACCTGCTGCTGCAGGTCCTCTCTCCTCTCTCCTCTATCCTCTTTTTTTAGTTTCCATTTCCATTTACTGCAACAATTTGCGCCTGTCAGGCCAATCGAGCGGAGCGGAGCAGCCCAGCCCGTGTGCCTTTGAACCCGTGTAACGTATACGCACTCAAAGGGCGCGCATTACGTATACGCCAGGAGGGCCCTGCACTGGGAATCGATGGGAAATTGTAAAGGAACCTAAGACCATTAATGGAATGTGACAAATTTCGAGATGGTTTTCACCGAAAAGAGTAATGGAATTTGTAAGAGATAAAATATATACTTGGAAGGTAATACCTCCTAACTAATTCTATAGATTTTCCATTTCCATTTAATTTTATTAATTTATGGCCTCAATATTCCGTCTTTAAGTAATCCCTTTCAGGCAAAAACAGTTCTTAGTTGCCTCAATTTTGTTAAAGAACTTCCTTGGACCCTTTTCTCTCAGTGACTCGTCTACCACCGTATTCGCCTCTGTTTACGGCGTGAAACTTGTCCGGGTGTTGCTCTGGAAACGTGATGTTTAATTAATGTAAAGTGAGGCAGGCGGAGGCAGACAACACCAAAGCGGAGCAGCGAACCGAGTGCAGCTTGGAGCAGGATGGGGGCCCATCCCGGCTGCAGCAGGGAGAACATGAGCACATAAGTTAAACAGTTTTGTTGAGATATTAGCAGCGACTAATGGAGGCTGACGCGGAGGATGACGAAGGGACGGGCCAGGAGCAGGACGAGGAGTGGGCTGGGAACGATTATGCAATTAGAGGAGCGCCCGCGGGAAGCCCCAGCCAGACGAGATGTTACAGATAGATAGGAGCCGCGGCAAGGACTACAAGTTTTCCCAGCCCAAGGAGTTTAGTCTCGCAACGAAGAGGGGGAAGCTTCAAGGAGCAGATTACATAAAGAAGGATCCTTGGAGGGCTTCGCTCCGAGACACATCTAATCCAATTTAAGATGGCTATCCTTGGAAGCACATTGCAGTATCCTTAGCCTGTTCCCCCTACAGCTATGTCTTCCACTCACCTGGCCTGCTCCTTGCTGCTGACTCCGGCAGCAGCGGCGGCTGCCGTCTCGGCCAGCTTCGGCGGGCTGCTGACCAGCGGCGGACTGCAGACCCGCGGCGGCGTTGTGATCCTCGGCGGGCTGTGCATCTGGCGAGCCAGCTCCGGCGGCGGGCTGCGCATCAGCGGCGGCGATGGCATGGCCGGAGCACCCTCGCCGGCCGGCGGGCTCTGCACGCTCTGGCGCTGCGATCCCGACTTGATGGACACGGCGGGACTGCGCACCGATGTCTGGGACTTGAGGGAGGCCTGCGGGGAGAGGATGCCGGCGGCATGGCCGGCTGAGGCCACCGATCCCGTCCGGGAGCCAATGCGGGAACCAGGCTGCGAGCCAGCCCGTGAGCCCGGCTGCGAGCCCGGGCGCGATGCTGGCTGGGATCCCCGCATTTGCTGCGACCGCTGGCTGCCGCTGCGACTGGGGCCGCGGCTCTCCGGCTTCGGGGATCCCCCGCCGATGGACGCGGATATGGAGCCGGTGAGGCCGGCCAGGGCACCGCTGGCTATGCTGGCCGCTCGCGGCGAGCTAATGCTGTCGCCGGGATGCTCCTGCAGCGACTCCCTGTCCACGGACAGCTCGTCCGTCTCCACCTTGGTCAGCTCCTCCTCCTCCTCCTCGTCATCGGGCTCTGGCTGAGGTTCCTCCTCCTCCCCATCCCCCTGGTCCAGCGGCGGTGGCGGTATGAAGCCTCTGTCCTCGTCCAACTCGCCGAAGTGCTCTGGCGGCGGTGCTATGATCGAGGAGGCCGAATAGCCATTGCTCGGCGGCGTGGTGATCGTGGTGGACTCGTCCTCGTTGTCCAGCGAGCGACTGTAGTCCTCGCGAGCTCCGCTCACGGGCTCCGGCTCCGGTTCCGGTTCGGCTTCGGGCTCCAGCCGGGGATTCGGAAGCGGCGGCGAATTGGGCTGCGACTCGGCCTCGTTCTCGCTCTCGGAGGAGGGCGTCAGCGGCGGTATCTGGCTGATGTGCTGAGCCGGGGGCGAGGACACCATCCGGCTGAGGCTGAGCTCCGGACACGGCGGCGGGGTCACGGGCGGCGAGGGCGAAGTGGATGGCGACTTGGTCAGCGGCGGTGTCACCGGCTGGCCGAGATTGTGTCCCTGGACATAGGAGAGATTCGACGGCAGCGGCGGCAGTGGTGGCGGCGGCGTTGACTTGTCCTCGTCATCGGAGTCCTCCTTCTCCTCCTCGGGCTGCTGCTCGTCTCCCCCGCCTGGGGGCTGCTGCTCCTGGGGCAGTGGCATGGGCACTGGCTCCTCGGCATCGTCGGTTTCCTCGCCCTCGCCATCGTCATCGGTCCGCAGGCCGGCATCATCCAGCGGGGATAGCGGCGGCGGTGGTATTAGGTCCAGTTCAAGCACAGAGCCAGCTCCCTCTTCCTCGGGTTCCGGCTCCTCCTCCTCCTCTTCCTCCTCCTCCTCGCCTTCCTCTTCCTCGGGCTCCTGCTCCTCCTCCTCCTCCTCCTGTTGTGGCGGCGGCGTGGGCGTTGGCGGTATGTCGTCCGTCTCCGCCAGCGTGGGCAGCGGCTGGCCCAGCAGCGTGGGCAGTGGCGGCGGCGGCGGGGCCACCAGGAGCATCACCTCCTCGGCCAGCGAGACTGTGGGCAGCGGCGGCGGCGGGGGCGGCACCTCCTGGCCCTGACCCTGCGCCTGGGCCGTGTCCACCTCCTCGATGTCGGAGTCGATGCCCTGGGCGAAGTCCATGTAAAAGTTGTCACGCGAATCGCTGCTGCCGCGTCGCAGCTTCAGCGACAGATCCGGCGAGCTGTCCATCTCGCCCGCTTCAGCTTCCGCTTCCGGTTCCGCTTTCTGCTTGTATCTAACGGTATTTCTATCTGCCAGCAGCAAATTCCCTCACACACGCATACACCCGCACACCCGCACGCACACAGTCACGTGTGTGTGTGTGTGTGTTGTCCTTTCCGGCTGCTTCCTGGCCCTGCTTAAGCGCGCAGCGTACAGCGTTCGGGATTTTTAACAAGTTTATTGGTTTGTTAATTCTTGGTCCTTGGCGTTTTCACTCCATTTCACTGCACACGCACATTGTGTGTATCCCTAAAATGCACAAGGAAGAAGTGTCAAAAACACGCATACACACGCCAGCACACACACAGCATCCCTCTCTCATTAAGGTCTCTCTCTCTCTCTCTGGGTGGCTCAATTTCTCTTTCTCGCTGGCCCAGGACCAGGACTCCAGAGATGTGGGCGAAGGGGCGTGGCAGGACCAGTGCAGTTAGCTGCGCACTTGGCTTTTTACGCAATAAAATCGCAGAGTGCGTGTGTGTGTGAGTGTGAGTGTGAGTGTGAAAGTGCGTAGTAGGAAGGAAGGAGGTGGTAGGGGCTAAAGGGGTAGGGAGAGGGTGGGGAAATCGGAATAGAGGGGGTGTAAGGGGTGTAAAGTAACGTTTGCGTTCAAAAAAATCACAGTCGCAATAATAATTAATTGTGATAACAATAAATTGCTTAGCACTTCCGCTGCTACGTTCTTATTTTGTTTACGTTTCTTTTTCTTTGCACTTTTGTGAAAGTAAGTCAGAGAGTACACACACAGAATAACAACACACAATCACAAAAACAAAACAAAAAACACACAACAAAAAAAGACAAATATACGCTGGGGCACAAATCTGTTACGGTTCGTGTTCCGGTGTTCCGGTGCTCCGGTGCTCCCGTTTCCGTTTCCGTCCGGATAACTACGGTCTTGTGCTCGATTCACTTGTGCTGCTCTGCCGAGTGCCGCGACTCCTGCTGCTCCAGCGGCACTTAAATTTCGAATGAGGAAGACGCGGCGGCGTCCGCAAGCGGAATCCCGATTTCAGAATCAAAATGAGCTGCGCCGCACACAGCCTCTGCCTCTCTGTGCGCAGCTGCCGTCGGGGCAGCCGGTAGCTGCGGGGCTGCGATGCCAGCGGTGTGGCGCCGGCGGTGGTTGTCGCACGCCACTACAGCACTACCATGTTGGGATATACAACAACGCACTTGACCGGATTCCAATTGCTTTGTTTCCACAAAGTTTCGAGTTCGCCGTAATCGCCAGCCGTAATCCGCGATTTCGCGACGCAGAAGCCTGCCATGGAAAGTAGGGTAGAAAGTCAAGTGCGCCGTGCAGACGGAGCACAGGAAGAGTCCTGCGAAGCACGTAAGTGCGTCGCATTTTTAAGTACATTTTAATACAGATTCCATGAATTAGCTGAATATTTTTAAATAAATTAACATGCACGAATTTAATAGCAAAGCTTGATATACGTTTTGAAGGCCGGAAAGAGGAAACAGATGCATATATTGCATACTTTCAGGCGCTAAATTTCTGTAACAAAACGCACTGAGATTTACCTCAGAGGATTATCTTCTAAATACTTAAAAATAAACAAAAACAATCATCAATAAGTACAAATTCAAATAACGTAATTTGTTATTATTTGTCCCACAATTTGGATCTCTGTCCATCAGCTGTGTGGTAAGGGATAATGGTATAATAACTGCGGTGTTATTTGTTTCTGAATCAACAATAAAAAGCTTTAAAAGCAGAAAAAGTTAAGAATAATTTAGATTTTTATAAAATCTCTTGGTTGCTTTTAATTTATACAGATATACTAAATAAATTTGTAACGCTAATATATGCGCTAATCTGTAAGGATTAATTTTTTACTTTAATAAATTATTAATAATTAAATAATATATTTGATTTTTTAAAGGAAGTTAACTTTTTTTTTAATTTGAATATAAAAATAAAAAATCTCTGTTTCTCTTTTTTTGCGCAAAAAAATGATGTAGTTTATGCGCAGAGAGAGAGAGAGCATTTGATGTACGATTTTGTACCGGGACAGAGAGAGTGAGAACTTGTATTGTTATTGCTTCGCCAGAGACAATTTTGTCATCAAGTTGTAATTACTTATATTTTTAACAAGGTATGTGTTTATTATGTGCAGTATTAAGATTGCACATTCTTATGGCCGTTTTAAACAAATCAATTGGCGGCAACATTTTCGTGCGATAGCTAAAAATGGAAACCGGCACGATAGCTTTTTCGATAACAACTACATGGCGGCTTCCATCTCTAAAAGAACAATTTCAGGATTCGAATGAGTGGGCCTTGGTTTTGAAATGATTTTCCATTTTCCGGCTGCGACGAGGAATAAATAAAATGGAGAGCGCCTCAGTCGAGATGCTAACCTGCGATATATGCAGGAAGGCAAGTTGTGCTAGTGGCGACGACACCCTGATCTATGGCGAGTGGAAGCGGCACAAGAATCTGACGGTGCACTACTTCTGCCTGGTAAGTACCTACAGCTGAATTAATGCTTAAACTAACTGAAGCCTATGGCAGCTGATGTCCACCAATCTGCAGCAGCGGGGCCTCGACTCCAGCGGAATATTGGGCTTCCTGGTGCGGGACATTCGCAAGGAGGCAGCTGACGCTCTGAAAAGGATCTGCTACTACTGTGGGGCACCGGGGGCCAGCATAATGTGTGTCACGTGTGGGAAGTACTTCGATATTGTCTGCTCCCTCGTTAATTGTTGCACGTTGCAGTTCTACGGCCAGTTCCACAGCTACTGCGGCGAATGCCCGCCGATGGACGAATACCGGCAGCAGTTGGTGGACCAGCCGCCGAGAGGCGCCGTATGCGACATCTGCCTCGAGCCAATTGTGTCTTTTGGGCTCCATACCGTCGTGTTCCCCGAGTGCTGTCGTCTGGGCTTTGTCCACAATATGTGCATGCGAAGGTACGCTATTTCCTCGGGCTACTATCTCGTGTGCATCTGGTGTCGCTCGTCTGAGTTCCGGGACAGCATACGACGGCAGGGTATCTTTGTCCCTGACCGTGATGCGGAATGGGAGCGGCAGAAGAATGCCTACCGGGAGCTGCACAGACGCGCCATTCGCTGCGACGAGGAGGAATGCCTTTGCAGCCATGGCAGAGTGTACAACAAGTACACCTGGTCCATACACGCCTGCCAGGTGTGTGGCTCCAGGGGGGCTCATGCCCGATGCTTGGCGCAGTCGATGCAGCTGCGTACGGTGGCGGAACCCATCGAGTTCAAGTGCACCGATTGCCAGGAAGTGGAGAATAATCTGGCGGAAAGTGAGCTGCGGCCGCTACCCACGCCAAGCCTGGAAACCAATAAGGAGGATAAAGTGGCCAAGGAAGGGCCCCATCTGCCCGCTTCCTGCAGCTCTGAAACCGAGGCTCCCGTTTTCTCCGACGATGAGATGGATTGGAGCTTAAATGCCAGCTATGTCACAGTTATTCCCAAACACCGCCGATCCCCGGAAAGGTTCAGTGCTCCCAGCCAGGTCTCTATGAGCTCTGTAGCATCGCCACCGCAGGCGGAAGCGATGGAACTTGAGGACTCGCAGCCGCAGACGCCGCCAGATAAATTGTTGGAGCTGCGTGAATCCTTTAATTGCCCGGACGAGCCCTACTTTTACTTGGTAGTTTACGAGTTCGACGAGAATGGGAAGTGCAAGGGTTCCTGCACGCTGCGCTTCGACGATCAGGATCCCAGGATCAAGGATCGCTCGGAAGAATCCTTGAGGCGAATTCAAATCTGTCCAGAGGATGTTTGGTTCCGCAATAAGGACTGTGGGATCTATGCCATAGTTGAAAAATGCATGCAAAATTTATAACACAAATTTGATAGAATGAAAGTAATTATTAGCATTGAAATTAATTTTATAGAGAATTTTAAATTAAAATCTAAGTACTATATTAATACAAGTAGGTCATGTCTCAAATTAAATCTGCATGCAATGTAACGGTTTTTGATACATATAAAAAAATATACAACATTTGAATTAAAGCCAAACCTATAAAATTAACTACTGGATTAGGGAAAAGTGGGAGAAGCTTTAGAAAATATCGTAAAATACAAATATATTTTATTTATATAAATTAATGTTGTTATCGGCATCAGAAAAGTGTTTTCCCGGCGTTGCCAGACGCGGACTGTCGTCGAACTATCGTTGTCATCGATTTTTTTTTCGTACGCCACGAGCCGATACTTCCACCACTAGAACAGCGGCCTACAGAGTTTTGTGAAAATTCGGTAATTTCTTTAATTTACGTGTTTCGCAAGCGCCGGTGTAATCAGTCCCCGCCTGCAGCAGCGGGCAAGCCGAATTGCACATCGGGCGACAGCATTCTCAGTGATCCTCGCGGACGGAGGCCCAAAGAGGCCCCAAATACACAGCACATTCACATTCCCACTCCGTGTGGCGTTTGCGCCCAGCCAGCCCGTGTGTGCTTGTGTGTGTGCCTGTCCGTGTGTGCCCCTGTGTGTGGACTGTCGGCTTTAATTTTGTTCTTATTTTGCAAACACACGCTAAAAATTGTCAGTCTTTGAAGGATTTTCGTAAATAATTGGGCAGCTAAGGAGCGCAAAAGGGACAAAACATGTCGTACCCGCCACGGGGGGCGCCCATGCCGCCGTTTATGAACGCCTCGATACCGCCGCCGCACGTAAGACAAATCGCCACTGAAACCTCGGGACTCTAGATGTTAAAGCTGGTTCTTTTATCCGTCTTCCAGATGATGCCGAACATGGGGAATGCGCCGCCACGCAACTTTCGCAACTCGGCCACGATCAGCTCACAGCCGCAGGTGTACCATCGTCCGCCGGAGCCGCAGCCACAGTTCCGCGGTCCCATCATCACCGTCTTTGTGGGCAACATCAGTGAACGTGTGCCGGAGGTGCTGCTGAAACGCATCCTGTCCACCTGCGGCGTTGTGATCAACTGGAAGCGAGTCTCCACCTTTGGTTTCTGTGAATTCGAGTGGGTTAAGAAAGCATTTACTGGACTTTGTGTGGGAAACTACATGGGGAACCTCTGGCAGAGGCTGTAAAGTACACCCAGCTACGGCTCAACCTTGGGAAGCAATGGAAAAATGCCCTAAAATGTGGTTTCCCGCCAAGTCCTGCCTTAATCCCTTGAATATCTAACTCAACTGATTCTCTTTTGCAGCGGCCCAATTGCAGCCATGCGTGCCGTGCGCCTGCTCAGCGAAATGGAGATCGATGGCAAGAAGCTGGTGGCCAAGGTGGATGCCAAGAACAAGGTGCTCATCGAGGACTACAAAGAGCAGGAGTGCAAGAACGGCGATCGATCGAATTCGGTGGATGAGAAGACCGAGGACCAGTATGCCATCGGCAAGATGCACGATCTGCTCGAGGAGCACAAGCACGAGTTCGACGGCTTCGATGGCAGCAATCGCAGTGATCTCTATGGCAGCACCAATCGCAATAAGAAGACCCGACGCGAGGACGACATCAAGATCAAGGTGCTGAACGACAATGCCTTGGAGGAGGAGAAGCGCAACCTCATAAGCAGCGAGATCGGAAAGTTCCGGAAGCGGGCCGAGGCCGACGAGCACCGCAAGGAGCTGGAAAAGGAGAAGGAGAAGGAGAAGCTGGCGGCCAGCAAAGAGAAGGAGCGCGACAAGGAGCGCAAGAAGGCGCAGCGCGAGAGTGAACGTAAGTCCTCTACCAGCAAATCCGGCAGCAGCACCAGCTCCACCGCTGGAGCAACAGGCTCCTCCTCGTCCTCGGCCAATGCTGTCGCCGGTTCTGCCAGTGCCACAACTGCCTCATCCTCCGCCTCAGCTGGAGGTGCTGCCGCTGCTGGCGATGATTTGGACGTGGCAATTGTCGACAGGGAGGCGGGGTCATCGTCCGCCGCCGCCGGCAAGGATTCAACAGCAGTCAAGGACATGGCTGCCGTCAAGGATCCCAAGGAGTCCTCCT
This sequence comes from Drosophila bunnanda, assembly GCA_035046265.1. NCBI lineage: Eukaryota > Metazoa > Arthropoda > Insecta > Diptera > Drosophilidae > Drosophila > Drosophila bunnanda. Next base: position 1,327,408 of record JAWNOB010000083.1, on the reverse strand, counting down.
CCTCCACATCCACCACCGCCGCCGCCAGTCGTCGCAAGGAGTCCGGCGCCATTGATATTACACACAGGGAGCGTCGCTCCGACTCCAAGGAGCGGCGACGCCGTCGCTCCAAGTCGCGCTCCAAGGACCGCCAGCGCGAACGGGAGCAGGAGATCCGCGAGCAGCGGGAAAGGGAGCGCGAACGAGAGCGCGAGCGGGAGCGTGAACGCGAACGGGAGCGCGCCGAGATGCGGGAGCGCGAAAGGGAGCGGGTGGAGATGAGAGAGCGGGAACGAGAGCGCGAGCGCGAGAGGGAGCGCGAGCGGGATCGTGAACGCGAGCGGGAGCGGGAGGAGAAGCGCCTCAAGCCACTGATGGACTCGCGGCGCGAAAAGGAAATGGAGGAGGAGATACGGGAGCGCAAGAAGGCCGAGAAGAAGGCGCGTGAGAAGGAGGCCGCCTACCAGGAGCGCCTCTCCAACTGGGAGATACGCGAGAAGCGCAGGGCCAAGGAGAACGAGAAGGTAAGTCGGTGGATCTTTTTTCGATTCAGCATCAAGCTAACCCACTCCCTTGCAGTACCGCCTCAAGGAGCTGCTGCGGCAGGAAGAGCGCGAGAGCGATGCCAAGCGGCTAAAGGAGTTCGTCGAGGACTACGACGATGAGCGCGACGATTCGCTGTATTACCGCGGCCGCGAACTCCAGCAGCGCCTGGCGGAGCGAGTGCGCGAAGCAGACGCGGATTCCAAGGACCGCGAGAAGGAGGCCGACGAGCTGGCCGAGCTCAAGACCAAGTTCTTCAGCGGCGAATACGAGAATCCATCGCTGGAGTACGAGAAGGCGCGCCGCGAGATCGAGAAGCTCTACGAGCCACGCATCCTGATCAATGTGAATCTGGAAATGGGGGCGGAATCCTCGACGACACAGCCCAAGCCTTCCGAAGGCCGCAAGAATCAGCCGCCCGACAGCTACAATCCGGATCTGGCCGGTGACGATGACAATTCCATATCGAACGATGGCCATGATGGCCAAGACTCCATGGCCGACAGCGCCTCGAATGCCAGTGGCTACACCAAGAATAACAATAACAATGATAAGTCCCTGTCGGACAGCCTGAGCAGGCAGAACAGCGAATCGCGCGACTCCCTGGCCCACATCCACACGCCCACGCAGAGTGCAATGCTGAACGATCATCAGCCATCGCTGGATCACCATCTGCCATCGGCCACGCCGCCCGTAACCATGCCGCTCATCTCCCTGACGCTGGGCAACAATCTCAAGAAGAAGAAGATCGAGGCCACAGGCGTCTTTGTGAACGACGATGACAACGACGAGAATATTAATCCCAAGAAGCGCAAACTAGTGCCGCTAGGTGAGTGTGACCACTGCATTGATCTCTCTGCGATCTCTTCTAACTGAGGCTTCCTTTGCATCCACAGACTACGACGACAACATGAGCAACAGTACGCCATCGTCCGCCCACCCTGCGAACAACAACAGCAGCAACAGTAGCAACAATATGAGCTCCGCGGATCGCCAGAGCTCCGCGGTGTCGGCGGCCACCGCTGCCGCAGCTGCCGTTAGCCAAAAGATAGCCCTGGCTGGCACCGGCTCCGGCTCCAGTTCCAGCAAGAACAACGGCAGCAGCAGCGGCAACAAACACAATAGCAACAGCAGCAGCAGCTCCGCCAGCAAACACGGTAAGAATGAGGCAGCTGCATCTGCGAGCAGTAGCAGCAGCGCAGATGCTGCCGCTGCGAGCAGCAAAAGGGATGAGAATGGTGCTAAGGTGTATGATGAAAAACGGCGGCATATAAAAAGCATTATTGACAGGATACCCACGCAAAAGGAGGAGCTATTTAATTATAAGCTCGATCGCAACGAGATCGACAGCGGTCTAATGGAACGCAAGATACGTCCATGGATCAATAAGAAAATCATCGAGTATATCGGTGAGCCAGAGCCGACCCTGGTGGACTTTATATGTTCCAAAGTGTTGGCCGGCAGCCCGCCCCAGAGCATCCTCGACGACGTCCAAATGGTGAGTGCTCTCTTTAATCTCTCTCTCTCATGTACATCGAGAAACTAAACCATGTTACTCTTCCCTCTCGCTCTCTTTCGCTGGCGTGCAGGTACTGGACGAGGAGGCGGAGGTGTTTGTGGTGAAAATGTGGCGACTGCTCATCTACGAAGTGGATGCCAAGAAGAGCGGCATTGGGGGTAAATAGGAGCCAGAGGAGTAAGGAGGTGAGACAGTTACCCGCTAACCACTGGGGAAATTGGGCGGGGTTCGGGGTAAGGATCGAGGGGCAACATCCTGAGGAGGCGGCTTCCAGTCAACGGCGGAACCAATACGATTTACAACAGATTTTGTACATACAGGGCGTGTTCCAGGTTTGCTTTCGTGCTCTTCACAGCTAACAAGAGAGTGTAAACAGCCAGGAAGAAAGGGTAGCCGTCACCCCTAACGATGTCCCCACGATCCCGCCTTGCTCTAGCATTAATGGCTAAAATTAATCATCGATAATTGTAAATACACACACTAAACTCGCGTTTAAAAAAAAGTGACACAAACACAATCATGAACAGCAAGCAGAAGCAACAAATAAACAAAGAAAACAAGCAGAAGCCGTACTCTACACCAACCGAAGTACACATTGCTTTCCTCTATTTTTATTTTTTTTTATCAATTTTACGCACTTGGCATCATTAGTTTTCAATTTTTTTTAATTTATCCAACAAGAATCATTTTCGACTTGAGAGCCAACAGAAATAAAAAGTAAAAATTGTCTTCATTTAAATAAAAACAATGAAAAGAAACGTCACTAATGGAGTTTTGATTGTATTAGAAGAATTAATGAATTAAGTCTTAAACAAGGGTTTACAAGAACTCTGTAAGTATTTTAGCCATTGTGTTTACTAGATCTAGATTTAGTAATTAATTATTTAAAGTTCTTCAGGCACTGAATATTCATAAACTATTTCTTCAGGTTGCTTTTGAAAGAGCGTTACAGAAAAACGAAATGAAAGCCAAGTTTAGATAGACTACCAACGCTTACGTGTTGTGTGTGCTTGAACTTTGCTCAAGCGATGATAGTTTTCACAAGACGAATGATGAAATAAATTCAATTTAAGAATGAGTAATTTCTTTAATTTATAAACAGGCGGCTTAAGAAGTTGTTAATTGGGACTTAAATCGATTAAATTGCTGTGAGTACTTAAGAGTTCTTATTATACAAATTTAGTACACATTTATGGACATTAACTAAACGGACTCCACCTCAAAGATAACAGAAACAAATTACAGAGAGTACAGAAAAATGCAAGATACATACATACATATATTTAAAAGGAAACTTTCTGATATAGGGAAGCCTCCAGTGATCACACAGAAAATTTGGTAAATATATCCTATTGATTCCCGGATCAACTGTGAAGAATTGAATAAGAGGTTTTGGCTTTATGCTATGATATTGAACGATTAATAAATACACGCTAGAAATTTGTTTGACGAAAGGACACTAGACACACGGCCGGATATCAACAGTAACACGAGGAAGCGCTTGCCTCCAGATCCCGATCACCGCCAATGTCCATGCCCGTCGAGCCGTTGCCATTGTTGAAGTACTCCGAGGAGACGATCTACAGGAGATTAAGATGAGTTACAAGGGGAATATTATCTAGAGCGCGAGTCCACCCACCTTCTCCACGATATCCTTGAACACATCACTTACAAACTGATCGCATTTGGCCGATGTCTCGATGAAGAGGGCCCGATGCTTGCGGGCAAACTTACGACCCTCCTCGCGATCCACCTCCCGATCCTGGTCGATCTTATTGCCCACCACAATGATGGCTATGTTCGGATTGTCACTGTAGCTGTCCAGCTCCGCCAGCCACGTCTCGAGCTTCACCAGCGAGTCCCGGCTGGTGATGTCGTAGACAAGTATGGCGCCCAGCGCCTTCCGGTAGAAGCTTGGCGTCAGGCTGCGAAAGCGCTCGGCGCCCGCTGTGTCCCACAAAGCCACTTTATAGTCGATGCCGTCCACGTTCATCACCTTGCTCTTGAAGTCCATGCCGATCGTGACGTCATGGTTGTCATCGAACTTGTTCTCCACGAAGCGACGTATCAGGCTGCAGGGCGAAGAGGGGGGGTTGTTATAGAAAAATATAGAAAACAATGATGCAAGCGCGGAATATACGCAGCGGATAAATATATAAGAATGAAATGGAGCTGGAGTGTCGCGCACCTGGACTTGCCCACGCCGCTCTCCCCGATCACCAGGAGCTTGATTGCGCGATCAGCCATTGTGCTGTGCTCTACGAATGTCGTCTCGTTCGATTCGCTGCGCTCATCTACTATTATTTACGAAATTAGATCGAGAATGGCAAATTATTTATTGTAGGAGCGAAGTATGTGCCACAGCGTTGCCACCTGGTTGGTTTGTTTACATTCTCACGGTAGATATGGACCACACGATAGTTTTATGTGGCGATGGCACATCGGATGATGTGTTATTTCGAGTCTCAGAGAAAGAGAGTGAAAGACATCTCTTTCTCTCTTGCGCTCTCGCTTGCTCTACAGAACTATGCCTTGTCTCTGAACCTTTCTCTACCGCTCTCTCCCCATCGGGATGGGCATAGTTCTGTAGAGTAAGCGAGAGCGAAAGAAGAACTCTCTCGCTCTCACCACACAAACAATATATAAGCACTTCCCGTCAGCTCCGCTCGCCAGTCGCGCTCGGTGGTGAAGTGAAGTGTTGTGTCTGGATAAATTAAAGTTAAATTGTGAATCTAATTAAAAGTTATTTAGTGCTGCGCCGTGACACGCCACTACCCATCGCTAATCAGGCTTGCGCAGCCACGAATACCGGCACGACTGCAACCATCGATAGGCGTATCGATAGGGACATCGATAGGCGGAGAATAGATGACACAGCTTTCAAGTTATCAGGGAAAATATACAATATACACACAGCAGCTAAAAGTTGAGTGCAAGTCGCTAGCGTTTCCTCTGGTCACAGTCCGAACTCAAGAGTATGTCCGGCTCCGGTCTCGACGAGAATCCCTTCGGGGAGCCCAACCTGGACAATCCGTTTGCGGTGAGAGCAGCGAAACACGGAGAAGAAAACCGACACACACACACATGCACGTAGGCGACCTGACTGCTGCGGTGGGCGTTCGTGTGTGTGTGTGTGTGTGTGTTGGTGTGGGTGCATTCGTCACATATGTTGAACTTATTGGGAAATAATTTCGGTAAAATTGCGAACCGCTTCCGCTTCCGCTCTGTTTTAGGACCCCGCCATCCAGCAGGCACGGCGTCTGCAGAGCGGCGCCCTCGTCTCCCTGGAGGACTACAATCCGTTCGAGGAGCAAGCGAAGCCGCAGCTGCAGATCAACTCGACGAACACGGCGGCGGTGGTGCAGCCGCTGTCGCAGAATGTACCGCCCCCGCAGACCAGTTCGCTGGGCGCCTCGGCGCCGAGCACCAGCATACAGATCACCTCGGAGGAGCTGCAGGTAACCCAGTTAGCCAGTTGAGGGGAAACTCTAGAGTACAGTGAAGGCCCCCATCGAGCATCTTGAGTCGAGTCTCGCAACGCCCATAAAAACGCCGCATATCGCGTGGCGCGGCGAGATAGCCAGATAAGGAGATCGTCATCTGATAAATCCGGCATGTGGCCCATTGAATCCGGCCACGATTAGCTGCCGCGTGCTGCTGCGGGTCTTCACTGTACCACACTGACTGCGGTTTCCCTTAGCCTTTGCCGGGCTTCACTTGGCCCCACCAGAGGCTGTTACCTGTTAGTAACCAAAACCATTCATGGCTAATTTGCAGAATGTGCTTTTCAAATTGAATCAGAGTTAGTGCTTGGTTTCTATCATAAATTGATTGATTTGACCTAGCGAAAAAAGAAAGAGTATTATTTGAACTTGGTTACTGACTTTTTTATACTTATTTGCTATAAATATTTATAGCAAGTTTCGCGAATTTATTACTGGTTTTTACGCTATTTATGAGAAGAAAAATCGTCATAGATTTTGCCTAAATCGCAATTAAAGTTAAAGCAAGAGCTCGGCTGATAAAAATATAATGTAATAAAGCTTCAACAGGCGTTCGAAAATAATATAGGTGTTTTTTTCAACAAAGAAATAATAATTTACAAATATGAAAACATAAATTTAGCAGTAATAATATTTATTTGCTCTAAAAATAGCACAATTATTAATACTAAGCATTATTACAAACATTGCACCTTATCTTCATAACTTTAATGGTTTTATGATCTTTGATTGTTAATAGCCGAACAAAGGTACAGTTTCCTCTGCTGTTTCGATCTGAGAGTGTGGATTTCTTTTATTTATATACTATACTTACTTATATTTACTTGCAGCGCCGCCAAGAGGAACTGGACCGCAAGGCAGCCGAGCTGGACCGCCGCGAGCAGCAGCTGCAGGGCAATGTGTCCCAGTTGAACAACTGGCCGCCGCTGCCGGATAACTTCTGTGTGAAGCCGTGCTTCTACCAGGACTTTGAGGTGGAGATTCCGCCCGAGTTCCAGAAATTGGTCAAGCGCTTATACTACATTTGGATCTGTGAGTATAGCTGATTGTGTCTGTCGCTGATAAAGCTACCCGTGCGGGCTTGGGATTAGTCATCGCGTGTTGCCCACGGTCGTCAGGTGAAATGATTAATCAGAATAGATGTAGAGCTAATGGCTTCGAAGGTGTGTTCGTTGTTTGTGCAGAAACGAGACAACGAAGGGCGCTTTCTTTGGATGATAAAACAGGACGTTATTTAGGCCGAACAGTTACGACGCAGTGGTGTGGCTTACAAATACAAAAACTATCTAGAGATAGTTTGAATAGATTGAATAGATTTGATAGATTGAATAATTAATAATCAAAATCAGGGGCTCATATTTATATTATTATACGTATTGAAATCAAACTAATTCCTTTCTTGTTACAGTTTACACCATGACGTTGTTGGCCAACGTGATCGGCGGTCTCATTTTACTGTTCCATGCTGGCCAATTTGAGACCTTCTTCCTGGCCATTTTCTACACGCTGCTCTTCTCGCCTGCCTCCTACGTCTGCTGGTGAGTTAATAATTAATAATTAAGTCTTACAAGCATAGGGATTTCTTAGGTTAAGGGTTATTTTTTGTAGTTATATTTTTAATACACTTGTAAAGGTATTATTATTTTTAGTCTGAAGGTAGTAACGCTGCGAACGTATCACTATAACGCTGTATTTCTGACCGACATATTAAAGTTTGAAAAACTCATAACTAAGCCAAAAAAGCATAAATTTCGATACGGAAAACTGTTCTGTGCTAGTTTTTAACAGATTAAAAAATCTCTATACTCAATTTAATATTTAAACCATTTTAAATTTTTTCCAATTTTTGACAACTCTTACTATTTAGATTTTCATGATAAAATTTTGAAAAAAAAATTTGAAAAATTTTTTCCTGTTTAAGATAGCTAGATCGATTCGGCTGTTGATGCTGATCAAGAATATATATGATTTATAGGGTCGGAAATGACTCCTTTACTGCGTTATAGTCATCTGACTAAAATTATAATACCATTCTTGGAGCCGATATTTATCTATATTTTATATGACAATTTGTTCTAGAAATCAGAACTAAAAAAACTCATAACTTAGCCAAAAAAGCACTAATCTTGATTCGGAAAGCTGTTCTATGCTAGTTTTTAACAGATTAAAAAATCTCTATACTCAATTTAATATTTAAACCATTTTAAATTTTTTCCAATTTTTGACAACTCTTACTATTTAAAATTTTGCTATAAAATTTTGAAAAAAATTAAAAAAAATTTGTTCCTTTCTAAGATAGCTAGATCGTTTCGGCTGTTGATGCTGATCAAGAATATATATGATTTATAGGGTTGGAAATGACTCCTTCACAGCGTTATAACCTTCTCACTGAAATTACAACCTTTAAAAATTAGGTTTCTGAGAATCTATTTTTTTTAGCTCTTAAATAATAAATAAACACATCCGTAACTTAACTTAATTGTTACACATTTAAAAACAATTTTATTTTCCCCTTTTCTTACCAGGTTCCGACCGGCGTACAAGGCCTTCCGCAACGACTCGAGCTTCAACTTCATGGTGTTCTTCTTCATTTACTTCTTTCAGACCCTCTACTCGATCGTCCAGGCAGTGGGCTTCGAGAAGATGGGCTACTGCGGCTTCATCACGTCCATTGCCCAGTTCGATGGCGAGGCATCGGGCATCATTGTGGGCATTCTGCTGCTGAACATCTCCTTTGCCTTTGCGGCGGTGGCCGTGGCCAATGTGCTGATGATCACCAAGATCCATACGATCTATCGCAGTACCGGAGCCAGCATGGCCAAGGCCCAGGCGGAGTTCACCACGGAGTTTCTGCGGAATCAGCATGTCCAGGAGGCGGCATCCTCGGCCGTCAATACCGCCATCAATTCGCAGTTTAACAACAGCAGCAGATACTAAGGGGCGCGCCTTCCTGTATCCGGGAAGTTAAATCAATCAATCAATCACGATGGAAACTCAAGCAAGAGGCGGAGAAAGCTGAAGCACAGACAGACAGAGGAAGAGAGAGAGAGAGAGATGATGATGATGAGAGAGATGGAAAGAGTCCCCCTTGATTCGGTGAACTAGAAAGCAAATAAAAACAAACACACACGAGCGCATTGAACTATAATAACTATTTGCTTTTGTGCATCAACAATTCCTAGAATGCCGTCGTCTTTATTACAATTATAATTAACTGTAATGATAACACACAAGAAACCACACACACACACACACGCAACGCATTAACAATATTTATATATATGAAAAAAGCAAAAATGAACTTGGAACTTAGGCTAAAAGTGAAGAAAAAACAGAGACAGAGAAAAAAAAGGATAGAGAGAGAAGCATAAGCAAAGGCATAAAAGCTGCAGGATTTGGACAAGCCTTCGAGTATTAATTCGTCTGCAAAAGAACGCCGGAAAAGGATATAGAAATTAAAACGGAGACCAGGCTGACGATGCAAGCTGCAAGCTCCTGCTGCTGCTGCTAATGATGATGATGTTTTCTAGTTATTTAAGTCATTGAAACGATATAGGCATACCTCCCAACTTCCCCACAAAAACACACAACGCATGCATACACACATACATATACATACATATATATAAACGATCTTATATATGTATATATATAAATATATATATATAAAGATATACAAAATAATATATATTTAAAGCTTGCATTATAAAAAACTCTTGGTCGGCGACGACGACAGGAAAGCCACAAATTCTGAAATTCATTTTCCATTCAAGCTTCCGCTCCTCCCTATTCACCCCACCCTCTGTTCATTGTGTCGTCGTGTATTTTTGTAATCGTAATTGTTATATATTATCTATGTATATGAGAAGACAGCATATATAAAATATATATACACATTTATTTTTTAGATAAATCCGTTCCGATTCTGATTTTTATCGCTTGCAAAATCAAAGTTATGTTTATATATATATATATATTACGACCTACTTAAAACTTACATTAAATTTATGCGATGAGAGGAACGAACTATCGATGTGTATTTGGAATTCAAGCAAAGAGAAAATTGATGATAAATTAAAAAATAAATATACAAAATACTTATAGATGTAACACGATCCCTGATGCCTTTTGTTCGGTGATATTGAGTGGGAATAATGACCTTTAATGCATTATGTTAAAAACTTACCCCCTTTGTTTAAATATTTTATAAAACTAGTTAGTTTTTGGTGTTCTGAGAATCATTTAACTTGCCTCTGAAAGTTTAGTTATACTTTAATTTATTTACTCACGACTGAACATTGCCTGAAGTTCAATTTACTTCGAGATGCATTGCCTTTGAGATACATTTCATTGAGATTGAAAGGGGGCTCGAGAAGCAAGGACTCAAGGAAGCTGCGTGGGAACAATGAAACCTTTTCAATGCTTCCTTTTTATATAAACGCTGTTATTAAGCTCTTTACTTTGTTTCAACCAATTTGCAGAGCTACTTAATTGCTGCTCTCCGGGAGCACTTGTCACACTTGAATTGATTATAGTTTAAAATTGAATCTACTGGGAAATGAAATATATTTAACAAAAGTGAATTTATATAGTCTTTGGCTTTAATTTTCCTTAAAGATTTTCATATATTTATATTATATATTTAAATAACGTGTTGTTATTATTTATATACTTTTTGCAGAGAAAAGTTAGTTGATTTTTGAATTATTAGCCAAATTATTGATTAATGGATTGACTTTGATTTCTGTTTTAAAATTAATAACTTCACTGTGAAATAAACTATATTAAATTGAATTTAAATTAATGCACATTTTTAAAATGTATTGATTTATTAATTGTTTAGAATTAACAGGAGCTGAGGTAAACTATCTATCAGGTTAACCTTTGTAAATTAAAGAAAGATAGTTTTGGTTTAAAGAGAAAATGCTTAAATAAAATTATTAATTATTTTTCTAAATGAAATATAAACTTTAAATTGAAGTTTAAAGATGTAAGTTGTATTCCATAATTCCAGAATTTTTATATACAGCTAAAAACTGGTTAAAACTAAATGTTTCTTAATATTTGAGAGCATTACGTGTTTATAATTCCATTTTTATTAATTTTAAATAGTCAAAACAATGAGTATTCTGTAAGCTTTAAATAAATATTTATATTTATTTTCTGCAGAAACTTTCTAAATATTGTTTTTGCTAAGGATAAATACATTCTATATACTTAGATAATTTAATTAAATGCAATAATTTTAATCTACTATTTAATATTTATAATATATATAACAGTTACCCAAAAAGTGAAGTGCAAAAGTGATCGAATCGAAATCGAACCCTTTAATATTAAGCTAATATTTGAAGATATTGGGAATCGGCTGGAGACCAAACCTAAAGCCCGATAAATCAGATCCCTGGGATTCACCCCTGATTGATATTCCCATAAGTGTGATGGGCGGCTGTCGCCAAGACATTCGCTCCGTTCCGTTCCGTTTTGTCATGGCAAGATGAAAATTTCATTCGGCAAATGTTGAATTAAATCAACAACAGCAAATGGTTCTGTCCACACTCGCACACCCGCACACACACACACACACGCAGACTGCCGTCAAATATTTGTGCTAGACAGATACGTGTACCACAGATATAGACATACATTCGCACGTACATATGTATATGTATGTGGAGAGAGACACTCGCCTGGATTGGGCAAAAATTGCGCATACGCCACGTTGGGCGAATATTTGCAACGATTTGTTTGCCATTTTGCTGGCAATCGAGGCGGTCCGCAGGAGACGGAGGAGGCAGGACACTGGGAATGCAGTAAAAAGCGAGAACGATGAGCGTATGCGCTCGAGAGTCCTGCAGATGCAGTCCTGCTGCCATCGTTAGTGGCAAATCCTTTTTGGCACACTTCAGTCGAGAGCAGACTGCATTGCTTACGTGTTGCCGCCGAATGAATGGTTAACCCAAGCACCTGGCCAGGCAGGCCGGCCGTGGGAGGTGGGATCGGCCCGGGGATCGGGTTTCATCATGGGCTTGGACGCTAATTGCTGACAACGATTTGCTATTGATTGCATTTTCACGCTGCTTGCGTGCCAAGAGCACACGGAGCGAAGTCAAAGGACACGCTGTGACAAGGTAACCATATTGATTTTGTGTCGTGCCAAGAATAACCAAGTGAGCGCCACGTAACTCAACTCGCTTCCCCCTTCCCAGAGCAGGGGACTTTATATATCCAAAAGTTTTGCAATTGAAATTGCATCTCAAGGACGCCGATCCTCGATTATCATGGGGGAGTGAGAAAGCACTTGGGTAGTTTCCTTAAAACACGTTTTTCTTTTTATTCTGTAGGATTCTGTAAAAGTCATTGAATATCTTTAAGTACTTTAGACGATTTCTTATAATTATATGTAAGATAGAGATAAGATAAGATAAATAACTTCCAAAATCTCTAGACTCTGAGCTCGAAGTAAGCTGCTTTTAATGCATCTAAAATTTATCTGTTTCTGACTTTAACTCTCATTATTTTAAAATTTTTATACAAATGTTATAATTTGCTTCAGCGGCTGAAACTCTGTTTTTTTTAGGCATCCTTAGTATATAAGTGTGTATTAATTTGGATGCATAACTATTATATCATTGTAGGGCATTTTAATTTCATTCAGAAGCTTGCAAAACAGTGAAGGAGTCATTTCCGACCCTTTAAGTCATATAATTTAATTTGATTAAAATCGAACGACTCATACAGCTGCCAGAGAAACGATCGTTAAATGTTTGCCTATCCCGCTCTGAGAGCTAGACTCTATCTATAGAGATTCGCTTATTCGCTCATTCGCTCTATCCCTCCCTGCCTAGCTCTAGAGATAGCTTCTCACGCGCTCTCGCGCTCCCGCACTCCCGCACTCCCGCACTCCAGCACTCACTTTCTCTGTTCTTCTCTTCACTCGGAGAGTATAAGTATGGGAACTGATGCCTCACTAACTTTAGTCTCTCGACAGCCTCCCCGCTGTTTACATCGTGAGTGATAGTGATAGTGATAGTGTTTGCCTCTCGACTCCAAATATACCATATCAACGGACAGTGCAATGCATTTGGACAACGAGGAAGAAGCTCACGTCGATGCTACCATGAGAAACCTAATAGAAGTCGTCAAGAATATAACTCTACACTGGAAGGAATTAAGCCATGACGAAAAAGGATGTTCTCTACTGGGGTAAGTCTTTACTATGACAATTATATTATGATATAAGAAGGATCAGGCCTAGGTCTATGCCTGCTATGCACCCTTGCGCGGTGATACCCTTACAGGGTACTATATTTTCAGTCGAAAGCTCAAAGACTGTGAAGGAGTCATTTCCGACCCTATAAATTATAAATATTCTTGATCAGCATCGAAAGCTGAATCGATTAAGCTATCTTAGAGAGAAATCAAATTTTAAAATTTTTTTTCCAATTTTTTTTATGGGAATTTAAAGAAGATGAAGTTGTCAAAAATTGGCAAAAATTTTAATTGTTTTAAATGATAAATTGAGAATGCAGATTTATTATTCTATTAAAAACTAGCATAGAACAGCTTTCCGAATCGAAATTAATGCATTTTTGGCTTAGTTATGAGATTTTAAAATATTGACTTATAGGTAAATTTGTCATATAAAACATAGATATATATCGGCTTAAATAATGGTATTATAATAGTAGTCAGATGGTTATAACGATGTGAAGGAGTCATTTCCGACCCTATAAATCATATATATTCTTGATCAGCATCGAAAACTGAATCGATTTAGCTATCTTAGAGAGAAATCAAATTTTTAAAATTTTTTTTCAATATTTTATCAGGGAATTTTAAAAAGTTAAAGATGTCAAAAATTGGCAAAAATTTAAATTGTTTTAAATGATAAATTGAGAATGCAGATTTATTATTCTATTAAAAACTAGCATAGAACAGCTTACCGAATCGAAAATAATGCATTTTTGGCTTAGTTATGAACTTTTAAAATTTTGATTTATAGAAAAAATTGCCGTATAAGATATAGATATTATATTATATTATATATATATAGTCAGATGATTATAACGCTGTGAAGGAATCATTTCCGACCCTATAAATCATATATGTTCTTGACTAAATTATAATACTCTGCAAGGGCATAATAATAATTAAGTTAAGCAGGTTTCAAGCTAAGTAAATTCGCCACCGATTTCTATATACGATACATATATATATATAATCGGAATCAAATTTGTCACGGGACACACATATGGGAGTCAAGTATCGGATGCTTTGCCCGTGTCATTTTCCGCTCAATGGATAAACGCTTTCCGCTCGCTTGTTTGCCGCTTCTCCGCTTGTCACTCGCCAGCTTAGGAATCACTTAAATTATACAAATACATATAGATGGAGATATATATATATATATATATATATATTCCGTTGCCCCGCCGGCAGCTAAACGCTTGCCCTGCAGGCGGCCGGTTGTCCTGCGACAAATTAGGCAGCCAATGCCCCTTGCCCGCCCGGTGTGAGTGTGTCCTGCGATGATGATGATGATGTCCTGCTCGCTGGCGGAAGAAAATGGCAAATAGCTGGGCTGCCACGAGGACGAGGACGAGGACGAGGCGGGGCGGGGCGGGGCGGGGCCAATTTTTCACACTATACGGAAGTATTATTTGGGTCACATTTCCTGCTGCTTTTAATTAAAATCTTCTTCCCACTGGCGGATGTACAAATTTCTAGATGTTACAAAGCGCCAAAAACGAGGAGAACGTGGGGCGGGTAGTGTGGCACGAGGAGTGGGGTGGGATGGGGATAGTGGTGGTGTCCTGGCTGGGACTGGCTTAGTGACTTGGTCAGAGCTAAGTCACAGCCGAAGGCGTTTGTCGACCCGACAACCCGAACTTTATCCCGACACCGATGGCCGACCCGAGGAGAGTCCACAAAAGTCGCACACAACCTATTGCCCTTCATAATGCCACCACCACCCCCAGGGTCGAGAGATGCCCCTTTCCAGGGGGCATGCGGCATGCGGCATGGGACGTGGGGCGTATGTATGGGCTGGGACTTTTCGGTGGGGTTGGCGGCGGCGGCGGCCAGATGATTTCAGCTGAGATTGAAGATAAAACACATGCGCTCATCACGTTTGCTGTTTGTGCCGTTTCTGTTTGTGCTCTTCGTGCCACGACATCGTCCTCCTCGTCGTCGTCGTCGTTGTCTTCGGTGGCGTTCCCCGCCTGATCCTGATCCGGTTCCTGCTCCTGCTCCTGCTCCTGCTCCTGCTCCTGCTCCTGCTCCTGCTCCTGCTCCTGCTCCTGCTGCTGCTGCTGCTCCTGCTCCTGCTCCTGCTCCCGCTCCTGCTCCTGCTCCTGCTCCTGTTCCCGCTCCCGCTCCTGCTCCCAGCTCCCTTCAGCTGCGGCTGCTGCCTCCTCTCATCCTCACACACACACACACGCGTATACCGCAAGGACGAACACATACACCGAGGCGCGGACACAAAGCGCCGCACATGGCACTTGGCGCTGCGCCTTCGTTTCCCCCACACACAGAGAGAGAAAAAACTGGACTTAGGATTGGAAATCCTTAAAAATATATTATTCTATTAGTTTGTTAAAATTAAATTGAGCCAGGACATTCTATTTATCACAAAGTTCAAAGATCATAAAGTATTATTCATAAATATTGTTTATACTATAATGTATTTACAAAATAATAACTATTATAATATATTTTACCAGTAATAGTATGATAAGTTATATTACATTAATTTAATGTCTAAATTTATTAAGGATAAGGGTTCCTTACACATATTTCTTTATAATTCCCGACTGGCCTTAACTGGCGACAATCAAATTCTAACTAAGTATAATTCAAAGTGAATACTTAGAAGGGGTTAATATAATTTAAGAAATTTAAGTGAACACTATAATTCCCAACCGTGTCTACCTGTAAGCCTCTCTGAATATAGAAGCTGATCAGCATGGAATCCTATAAAGAAAAGAGATTCATTAAGAAAGGTTATATATATAAGCCATTATCTGGGCCTAGTTTCTCGTAATGAAACAATATGGCTATGATAATTTTAGAATTATTTTCAAGTTAAAATTTCGGTGAAAAACTCGCGTTTTTTTTGTCAGTGCACCATTTCAGTTTCCATCTGTGTTGCGGCGGCTGCTGTGTTGCCTGTGGTTGTTGCTGCCGCTGCTGCTGTGGGGGTCTTCTGTTGGCTTTGTCCCCGCTGGGAAATGCGCATCGCCCGCGGCAGACAAATATTTTTTTATCTTTATTCAATTCAATTCCACCAGCGACCACTTGAGTTTTTCTTTCTCTGCGGTCCTCGGATATGATTCTCTTATTGTCTTAATTGGAAATCCGGACAAGTTTCATCTGGCAAATGGACCTGTGAGCCGGGAGGGGCAGGATGTAATGCATGCAGGTGGCTCGGCAAGGATCTCAGGTGGGCTTGGGGAGAAAGTTGGCAATTCCCCAAAGGTCTGACATTTTTGCAGATATTTTTGGGAAACTATTTCGAGTTGTCAATGCTGCTCGAAGGATATACTTATAAAGTGTGATTGCCATTAAAATAAATGGAGGAATTTAGGCTTAAGGCAGTGGCATTAATTAGTATTAAGGTGTTAATTTAAGCTGAAAGGATTAGTTAGCGGTTCACTATTTCTTATATTATATATCTTGTTTTTTATTGTTATTAATTTAATGGAAGCCTTAATAGTTTCAAAATTTTCCACGAAGAAGAAAAGAAGCTACATATTGATTTAAAAACCACATGATAATTTACTTAGCATGTATATAAATTTTTAGAAAATTCCGGAAAGGATTTCTGGTATTTGCCGCATTTCCCAGAGGGCCTTTGGGCCTGAGAAGAACAGGGTTTTCGGTTCGGCTCGACTCTCGGCATTCGGTTCAGGTTCGCTTCGTTCGGTGTCCTTTCGTTTCGTTTCGTCTCGTCTCGTTTCGTTTCGTTTCGCCCGGAGTCCTGATGCTGAGACTGCTGTAGCTTTCTTCAATGAAGAATGTGGTGAGCAGGGGGGGGGGGTGCACGGGGTGGCAAGGAGCAAGGATGCGCGACGAGGTGAGGTGAGCGGAGATGAGGCGAGGCGACAGTGCTCGCTTTGGGCTTGGCTACAAATTTTTTTTGTAACAGTCGCGCACATCCTAGCAGCGACACGCTGCCCCCGCAAGCCAGCTTTCACACACACACACACTTACAGAGGCAGTGGAGCGCGCCTGGCATGGGGTTCGGGGGGTTACGAGACCCCTTCACATTTAATAGTTAATTAATAATTTTTTAAATAAGTATTAGTATGTACATATATACAGCGTGGAATTCTATAATTAATTATTGTGGGTTAGGTATTTATTGAATAATTAATAATAGTTAAAATAACTAGAAAAAATCGAGCTCTAGGAAGCGCTGGGAGCCCATCGTCATTCTCTAAGACCAAATAGAACCCTCTCGAAAAGACTCTAGCTTAAGATCGCCGGCAAAAACAGCCACTAAATGGTACAGTCTCCGCGTTGACCTTGATCAAAGTCAGCAGATCGTAGATAAGATAAGAAACCGCGTCTAAAACTCTTCTCCCGGTTACACTGCGTAAAACAGGTGCTGCCAAAAGTTAATGATTACGTGAAGGTGCCTCTTGGTAAGTCCACCAAAAAACAAAGGTAAGAATCAATAAATACAATAAATATTACGTATACGCTAAAATACAATTACAAAGTTCTCTAAGAAGTAGATACATTTTAGATTTAATTGTTTGTATTCTTGTTTATGTTATATAACTGTATGAATGAAATATTTCTTATGGTTACTATTATTATTTATTTATTTATTTATTTATTTATTTATTTATATTTATTACTTATTTGCGCCAAGTGTGCGCTTCTTTTCAAGAGGCAGTGTGATCGTTCCACGCACTCTCTCTCTCCCCCCGCTAGAGCTAGCTTTCCACTCCGCTCTCAAAAGCTTAGACTAAAGTTACCTGAAGTTAGTACGCATTTACCTTTCGAACTGATAAGAACCTTCCGCGTCGCGTAAAAACCCGAATTAAGTGAGAAGTGAACAGTGTTATTTTTTTTAATATATTTCCCGTGTTTAATAAATCGAATATTTAAACAATCGAACCCCCTTCTGGGCAGTTAATAAAATTCAAGCTACACCCCTGGCCCACACACACACACACAGCCACACACACAGCCACACACACAATGCTAGAGAGGCGAGAGCTCGCACTGCCGAAGCTCGCTCGGGCGGCCGAGCAGTCGGGATCCCCTTCGGCTCGCCTGATAAGCTTCTGGCTCCTGGCGGCGCTGAGTCCTGGCCGCGGTCCTGGTCCTGCCCAGCGTTCGGTGCTCGCTGCTCGGCGCTCAGTGCCAAACTGTCAATCGTGTAGTGCGGTCATGTGGTGCGGAGCCAGCGTGCGCCCGCCTCCCATCATCATCGCCCTCTGAGTGGTCTTCAGTCCGAGCCTCTCGAACCAGAACCAGAGCCAGAACCATAACCAAATCCAAACCGAAACCAAAACCAAGCCAAGCCAAGCCGTAACCGAAACCAAGACCCCAAGCCGAAGCCGAGCTAAAGGGAGATGAGATTCCGCCACCAATTGATTTGATTTCTAAAAAGTAAATCCAACGACAAATATATTACGAGAATATATGTTAAGGCAAAGTGCTCGAGTGCCAAGAGAGATTACGCGAAACAAAAACCCAACCGGAACCCATCCAGCCAAGCTGAAAAAAAGAAGTATTAAATATATTACAAAAAAAAAGAAATTAAATATATATATTTAGTATATTTAAACCGTGCCTCAGCCGTAAAAAAAATAAATAAAAATTAATTACAAAAGAGTTACAAAATGTTAGCCATCGGATTGCTTTTTGTTTTTGTGAGATTTTTTGTTCTTGTGCGGTTTGAACACGAGTGCGAACAGAAAAACAACAACAACTAAACCAACAATAATAATAACAACAACATCAACAACAACACCAACAATAACACCAACAATAACACCAACAATAACACCAACCAGAAGCAGAAGTAATAACAACAACCACAGCTCCATAAAAACAACAATGCTTGAAAGCTGCTGCAAAGGTGCGTGGAATACGAACAAAGTTTTAAATTTAAATTTAAATTTAAATATAAAATTACTATATATATATAGTTTCGTTTGTGGCACTTCCTTGAAAACTTTGGCTTTAGGTTAATCCAATTTGCGGCCCAAAGTCAAGGCTGGGGGGTTCTGTCACATGTCGTGTGTCCCTTGTTGTCGTCCTGCCAATTAGTTGACAGATTACGCAAAACTAAGGCCTCTGGCAACAGCCTTTAATTGTTCCGTGAGTTTCCCCGCCGCTGCCATTTCCCCCCAAAAAGCTTTTCCAGCATTTTTATATTTATATAACCACGGTGGACCGTCGCGCTCACCCCGAGAAGGCGACTAAACCGACCAAACCTCCATATTCATCTCGGTTCGACCCTAATGAAGTTGTGTGGCTGAGAAGAAGGAAAGCCAGAAGAAAAAAAAAATTACTCAATCGTTTTTGGTGAGTGTGCGGGTGTGCGTGTGTGTGTGGGGGTGTGTGTCTGTCTGTGTTGCCACCCCCGATTTAGGCCTTTTGCCATTGCCGCCTCTTGTCTGCGCCTTGTTATTTTTACAGCTCCTTGAGCCACTGACCAAATTTTCGTTATTTTTTCTTGTATATATGTATATGTATTTCTTTTTTGCCTTGCTTATTTTTCAGAGCGCAAGGGGTCCTGGGAGGGTCCTCAAAACTCTATTAGCTTCATTATTAATAAAGTTTTCCCTTTTTTTTCGCTCGCCATCGTTCGTTCGAGGCGGTCCTAATGATATTTTCCTCTTCTCTTCTTTTTTTTGTACAATATTTTTGTATGGCAATTTTCAATGTCGACGAGCAGTTGTCCTTCTGCGGGGAGGGGAAATCTCTGATGAGATGGGATGGCTCGAAAATTGAGTGATTATGGGTGTTGTGTCGGAATGTCCTGCTGCTCCTGCCCTGCTGCTGCTCCTGCTGGGCTTTCAAATTCTGTGCGTATTTTTGGCCCTGGAGTCTGGCTAAAAAGGGGTTTTGTATTTATAATATTAATGCGAGTCCTGCTGGCGGGGGTTCAAGTGTCGGCCGTAAAAGTATATTTTATATAGTTCATAAAACTAATTTTTGTTTACTCGCGGAAATATATTTAAGGGCTGCTTTGTTACTGAGTATAATTTGTCGCTATAAAATACTGGAAAACTTCACTTGTGATATTTTTTTGTTAGTCTCCGAAGGATTTAGGGTATTTGTGAGTAACATATACTTGCAATAGGTTATTTTTAAATATATTTTTTATTAAATTAAATATTATATTACATACATTTATTACTATTTATTAAGTTGTTGTTATACCCTTGCAGGGAATTATAGTTTTAGTCTGAAGCGTGTAACTATGTGAAGGAGTCATTTCCGACCCTATAAATCATATATATTCTTAATCAGCATCAACAGCCGAATCGATCTAGCTATCTTAGAGAGAAAAAAAATTTTTAATTTTTTTTTTTCAAAATATTATTAGGGAATTTTTAACAGTGAAGGTGCCAAAAATTGTCAAAAATTTTAGTTGGCTTAAATTTTAATTTGAGTATGGAGATTTATTAATCTATAAAAAACTAGCATAGAACAGCTTTCCGAATTGAAATTAGTGATGTTTTGGCTTAGTTATGAGTTAAAAAAAATTGATTTATAGGTAAAATTGTCATATAAAATTTATATATCTTTTATATAAAGAATGGGATTATAATTTTAGTCATAAGCTAAAAAGCCAATGAAGGAGTCATTTCCGACCACGTAAATAATATATATTCTTGATCAGCATCAACAGCCAAGTCGATCTAGCTATGTTCGGCAAAAATTTATTTTTTGCAAAATTTACTGAATTTTACATCGTTACATCGTTAAAATATTCAAAAATGTATACAAATTTGAATTATGAACATATTTAAAAACACCAACTAACCCTGATATATATATAAATTATTTAATTTTATATAAAACACTGGGAGTTTTTAAAACTCTTAAAGAGGGGTTCAATATTTCCGTGCACATATTTTTGAGTGGTTTGAAAAGTCTAGTGGAGTGTGAATCAAAGCCGCGTTAATGATGCACCGCAGTGCAATCGCTTCCGATTGCATTCAGCCTCTTAATTCCAAGCCTTCGATGCTTATTATTTTGCAAATCCCTGTAATGAGTGGTTCGCGGGTGGTTCGCACCGGCATCGGGGCCTAAACGAAATCCAAAGATCATTCAAGGCCACATATTGGCCGCCAAGGGAGTCGCGTCGAGTAGTCGTGTTACCAATTAAACAAACTTTACTGCAGCGGCAGCGGCAGCGTGAGACCTCGTCGGTCTGTTGCATTTTAATTAATACGGAATACGATGCCGAGTTTAATTTAATTGCCACATGGCTGAAAATGCAAATTTCCGCATTGGCCAAATAGGGTTTTCGCTCTGTTTGTCCCTGTACATTTTTGCCATTTGTTGTCGCTTGTCGAATATTAATTTCGAAACAAAAACGAAACATAAATGGATGGGATCCGGGTCACTGTGGCGGAAAGCTTAATAAATAAATTAAATATTTGGTTGGATAATTAAAAGGGATAGAAATAGTGATTTCCTGTGGATATTTGTGGGGATGTCGGAATAATGAAGAGTGTGTGAATGAATAGTGAAAAATATATGTTCTAGAATAAATATACTTTTGAGCTTAATTATGTTTAGGAAAATCTGCAAGAGTATTCTTTCCAATTACTAGAGTGCTCCAGAAATCTCCTAAAATGTTTCTAAACTAAGTATCAAATTCAGTGAAGAACTAATTTTTTTAGAGGTATATTAACACCATTTTATAAGTGGTTTCTATACCATCCCTGATATGTCTAATTAATAAATTAAATTATTTAACTACAGTATTTTTCCTCATTTTTCTTTTGCCTTTAGTTGTGTAATTGTATTATATATACTTACAATTTAAAATCAATCTTGGGGGATATTCTTTAATCTGGGTTCCAATAATTACATTTCACCTAAGGCAAATAAATAATAAACCCCATAAATAGCTTTCGACTTTAAAACAGTCCAAAAATACATCCAAATGTATGTAACAAAATATGGTTAATATGTTCGCTACAAATATTTGTGGCTTCATGTAAATATAACTTTGTTTTGTTAACTTTACAATGTCATAAGCCAATATCAACTTTTCAACCTCAATGTTGATATTCAATTTCTTTAAAAATTGCAATTTATTTCCTATTTTTAGTGACAAAAAAAAAAGGAAATGTAACCTTGATGGTTGCCAAATAAGTTCACCATTACTGTGCACACGTGTGTGTGTGTGTGTGTGCAAGCACCAACACACCCCATGTTGCAGTGGCGGTGGTGACAGTGACGTTGCTCATACGCCGTGTGTGCCCGCCGCCTGGAAAATGTTTGCCTTATTTGTTTGCTCGCCGCTGGTCGTTTTGTCGACTTTGATGGCCCCAAAATGTATGCAGGGGGGAAGGGGAAGGTCCTGGGAAGCTTTTTAGCCAGATTGGCTGCTGATTTTTTTTCCTATTTGTGTGTGTTTTTTTTTTGTGTTTTCTGCTGCTGATGCTATTTTCGTTCTGAGCTGTGAATGAATGTCATAATCGATAATTTAATGTGCAAAGTGGCTGCTGCTGCTGCTGCTCTCGGGCCTGCGGCACTTTTATTTTTTCTTCTCTTATTTATTTTTATTTCTATTTCTATTTCTGTTTGTGTTTCTATTTCTATTTTATTTTTTTTGCCGCTGCTTCTTCTGTTTTTGTTGTTTTTATTCGTTATTTCTTTGGCCTGTTTCGGCCATAAACGTGTTTAATTAATGGCAATGACACAAGCACTCACACACACACACACACACACACACACACACACACACACACAGGGACAGGCCGAAAGTGGAAGATTAAGCAGAAGAAAGAGCAGAGAAAGGTGGCGAAAAGGAGAAAAGGAAGAGAGAGAGTGACAGAGAGAGAGTGGAGAATAAAATGACACTCACATTCGAAATGTTCGCAAAATAAACACTGAAGCAGAAGCGGCAAAAGTAACACACACACACACACCCGCACACACTGCTCACACACTTACACGCACACTTACACATTGCCAGCGAGATGCTTAAGAAGAAGTAGAAAAACAAGAAGAAGAACGAGCGAGCGAGGGAGAAAGCTCTCTCCCGCAGGACAGAGAGAGTGAGCAAGAGCGAGTCAGGGAGAGAGAGACAAAGAGCGCGCCAAGGAAAAATGCCAAAGATGCCGACTATGAGGAAAGGACAATGGCAAAAGCAGACGACGACATGTTTGTATATGCATACAGGTCGGCCTGGCTATGATGGAAATATTAAAATATATCTAATTTGCTTTTTTTAAGTATAAATTATCACTAATTTGTATACCCTTTCCATAGGGTTCTAATTATAGTCAGAAGCGTGAAACGTAGTGAAGGAGTCATTTCCGACCCCATAAATCATATATATTCTTGATCAGCATCAACAGGCGAGTCAATCTAGCCACATCCGGTAAAAAAAAAATTTTGAAATTTTTTTTTCAAATTTTTATGAGGAAATTTTAAGAAGTTAAAGTGTCAAAAATTTGAAAAAATTTAAATTGCTTTAAATTTCAAATTGAGTTTGGGGATTTATTAATCTATTAAAAACTAGCATAGAACAGTTTTCCGAATCAAAATTAATGCATTTTTGGCTTAGTTATGAGTTTTTAAAATATTGATTTATGGAAAAAATTGTCATATAAAACATAGATAAATATTTTAGGTTCATGAGCATTTTAGTTTCAATTTTAAAGTCATAAAGCACTTTATTTTAAGTCTCTTCCTAAATTTCTTTATATATTTTATATATTAATTTAAGAAATAAGCCTTTTACAATTTAATGCTAAACGTAAATAGAGTAGAAAAGTTTAAGAAACATCGAAATGAATGTATTGTAAATACAAGAGATTAAAGGCAGTTCACTGTACTGGCCTCTATGCTTTTCTCTCTCTGCCATGCGTGTGTGTTAGTAATTTTGTGTATGTGTGTGTGTGTGTGTGACAGCAATAATAATAAAAACCTAGAAGCACAAAAATACAAGACCATGTGTGTGGTGCGTCTTCTCTCTTTACGAATGCCAAAAGGAAATGCCAAGAAATGAAGTGCTTCTCCCTCTCCCTCTCCCTCTCCCCCTCCCTCTACCCACATCTAGCACACACACCAAATACACAGGCTAGCTCTGTGTGTGTGTGAGTGTGTGTGTTAGCCCTACAATTACATAATATGGTACGCGCATAAGACGAAAAGTATTGTTAAAGCCTTTTTGATTTTGATTCCATCGTGCACATTCGCAGAGGGAAGAAAACTATGCCAAAGCCGGGCGGAGATTTTCCTCACTTTTTCCTTTTTTTGTTGCTCGCTTTTCCACTTTTCCTCGTTTTTTATTATTGATTGAATGACACTAAGAGCAGGGCAGGAGGGAGGGTGTTGGCAGCAAGTGAAAGTGAACTGAATTTTCAGTTTAGCTCAGCTCCTTAACACGTCCTTTGAGCGCTGTGTGTGTGTGTGCATGCATTCCATCACAGAAAAAAATATTATTCAGAAAAGGAACAATTTTTCAAAAGAATTTAGTTATAATAATTTGTAAAGTAGTTGCAAAAGAATGCGCTTTGCATTATTTATAGTTAATTTCAATAATTATTAATTAATTTGTAACACAACTCCTTTGGTTTGTTTCGTATCGGCCATCGCATGGAATTACAATATAATAACCAGAAATTATAGGCTTAAAAATCTGAATTCCATGCAAAAAAGGATGCTGTGCCTCATTAGCCCTGAAAGCAGCAATTAGTTCCCTCATGGAAACTTTCATTTATTTACATAAACAATAAAAAGGGGATAAAATGTACTTAAATAAATACCAAGCATTGATATTCTGCAAGCTACCAGAGTGCAATTTAACAGATTTACCTATATTATTATAAGAATTATACAGTTCTCCCAACTTCAAGTTCGTTTAGCTCCGTTCATAAAGGTTATGTGAGCTTGCGCTTAGCTTGTTAAGGCTTCTTGGTTTCTTTTTATGGTAAATACAAAGTTTCAACGAAATCAGGCAAGTTTTATGGGTTGCACGAGCGATTAAACCTTCCCTTGTTATTTTGCCTGCAGACAGCCCTCAAAAGTATGCTATAGCTTGCGTACTTTGGCTCGCTGCAATCATTGCCTACATTTCGGCGCTTGATGCAGGACTTAAAAAGTTCGCAACTTGATAGCAGTATATTGAACTGCAAATTCCCATGAAACTGGCTTTTCTCCGGGTGTGTGTGCTGTCCTACTGCCCTAATGAAATTACGGAGACCAACGATGAGCTGCCAACGCACGAAATGCACTCAACGCAGACAGAGACAGCCACTGGCACACACACACATATATATATATATATAAATATATATGTATATATATGTATGTATATGTATGTTTACAGCCACGTTAAGGCAAGGACTGCATTGTAGCCCTGTAGCCGACACCGATAGTGTGTGCTATTTCATAAATTGCATTTAGTTGGCCAAGTTTTTTGTTACTTTTCAGTTGATTTGATTTTATGGTCTGCCAGGATCTGTGTCCTCGTGTGAGTGAGCAAGTCCGGAGTCCAGAGCACGGACAAATGTGTCCGAAATGGATGCCAAGTTGAAAAAGGTTTTATAGAGATTATTTATAAATGTTATTACGCTGCCGAGAGAATGTAAAGGAGCCCCCAGGGGAGGGAATGTGTGGAAAAAACGAGATTTGATCGCTCGAGAAGAGTTTTTGCCATGTGTTTAGTTTCTTTTTGTGTGTTTTTTAGCTTTGTTTGGATTGGAGAATGATGGGAATATAGAAAGGAAAATGGGAATTACAATTATTATATGAAAGAAAAACAATGAAGGTTAGCAGCTGAGGATAGAGAGTGACTTTCTGGGGCTTTTTTCCTTCAATTCAATTAATAATAACAATTACATTTCAATAAAGAAAATGGTAGAAAGAATTTTCTTATTAATTAATTATTTGTATTTGTATAAATATTATTTTTAAATGAGTAAATCTGTTGGCCTTATTTTCTAAATATTCCTTCCTCTATTTTAGCATCTTCCAAAGTTCCATATATTTTTATTTCCAACAAAATAGCTCGTGTTATCCTTAAGTCCTTAGCAAGCATTTCCCACCCACTTAAGCAGCTCCACTTCTCTTCACATTCCCTCTAATTTAACTGGGCTTTCCTTTTCTTTCTATTTACCTTTCCTTTCTTTTATTTTATTTTGGCTACCTGGGGTCCTTGTGTTTACCTTGGCTTTCGATTAGCCGTGAAGCCAAATACCCGGAACCAGAACCGTAAAACACGAAACACGGAGCATCTTCATGCCGGGGCCTGAGAGGGGCGATGATGTCCTTTCGGAACCTCGCAACTAACTCATTTGCCAGTCGGCTTTATCGCCGCATCTTGGCCAGGGAAGTGGTAGTAGCGTGGTACGTGCCTATTAGCCGGAACGTGTTCCATTCGAATGTCCTGGCCGGGGCCAGAGGGGAAGCCGTGTAACAGACACTTCTCGCCATTAATTTCCATTTTGATTGGACTCCCAGCTCTCTGACCTTTTTTGTTTCATCTTGCTAAAAAAAAAGGCGCTAGCATCAATCAAACATAATTTTCTGATTTATGCAAAACTGAATCCATCCTCTTTTCGTACTATTTTTATACAATTTTTGTAAAATTTTTTTATACGATTTTGATTTAATTATGCTGCTGCCGAGAAATTGATTGTACGCTGGCCCGGCCAGCTGCAATCAATCAAGGCATTTTGGCCTAAAAGGGTTGCAGACCTTAACACACACACATTTTTAGGACTCGAACAAGGACTCGGGTCAGTGGCTACAATAAGAAGAATCCAGTCTTGAGTTGCTTCTTTATCACTGAAAAAAACATGTTTTAAAATGTAGAAATAGGAAAGTTATTGTAAATATTTCAAAAGTGTACACATCTTAATTAATTTGCTCACAAGCAGCGCGTTAATAATAAGTGCAGTAACCAAAGTTAATTTCTATATGACTTAAAATAATATTATCAGTACATAAAGTATCCTAACTATAAGTTATGGATATCCTTTAAGATCTAAAGAAATGCCCAAAGTTAGCAAAACTTTTCTGTCTGTTTGGTTCCAAGGACGATGTAAAAGTTTCCGTTTTCTTTGAAAAATTGGCAAGACAGAGCCTTCGGAATGTGGGAAACATAATTTGTGAAGCATCCATCAATTAGCCTGCGATGAAATATCATCTTTATACGCTTTTCCTAGGGTACAAGGCTGCCAAATGACTGGAAGAGCCTCCGTAAATGCACACCAGGGACCCAAAATACACACACACACACACACACTCCCGCACTCACGCACACACATCATTTCTTTCGAGGGGTGTTTGCATGGCCTTTGCGTGTGTGCGGACATGAGGCATGTCAAATAGTTGTCAATTATTTTTATTACAATTTCCCTTCCTTTTTGTGTTTGCGCCTCGCCTCGACTTGACTTCCACCTACTTCACCCCCCTTCCCCGGCAAGGCCCAACAGCCCCCAGAGCCCCCTTTAGCGGCACTTCGTCACGCCCCTGCACAGTGTTCTTTATATTTTACACAAAACCTACACATGTAAGGATGTCAGGAAGCTGGTACACCAAAAAAATTAATATCCTTTTAAATAGTACTAAAAAATGTAGAAAAATCGATACAATTTATAGATATTTTAAATATTAAAATTGGTAGTTCATGAAGATTTTGTACGTCAATTTGATACTTAATTTTCATTTGACAGAGAATGAGTTCATCGATTTAATTGATAATTAAATTAACATTAAATTAAATAGAATTTATTTAGGAAACACAACTTGATTGTAATATCCACATGTTCTTTGGACTGTGGTACTCTATTTATTAAGCCAACTATTGTGCTTTATTTTGCCAAGTGCATAAATGTTTGCATGCGTGTGGTATGTGTGTCCTGCTGTGTGTGTCGCGTGTGTGCTTGCCTTTTTTAACGCATTTATTATTTCGACGAGCGTCTTTTGTTGATTGCAAGTAAGGAGGAGGAGCGGGAGGAGCAGGAGGAGCAGAGGCCTTTCATTCGGCGTCCTTCGTCCTTCGACGAAGCTGGGGTTCAAGTGTAGGCTTAATTGGCATTCATCTGCCTTCTCTGCTTATGTGTGTGTGCGTATTTTATAATTTTTCCATTTCTCTTCGCCGCGCTCATTGCATACACATTTCACATTTGAGCTTCCTGTGCCGTGGCACTTTCCCTTTTCGCATTTCGCATTTCGCTTGTCGCTCTTCCATGTTGCCTTTCATGCTTTCATGCGCATTGTGCGCACTTTTCCTGTCATTCGCGTAATTGTGTGAGTGTGCGGAGGGTGTGTGTGTGTGTGTGTGTGTGCCATTTGATGGGAACAAGCTCAGCCAGCTGAGTCTGCTCTGAGCTGGTTATCCTTTTACCCTCGCAGTGCACACACTGTCCCGAAATGTACTGCAGGTATTGCAAGATGTCACAAAAATTAAGGCTCTAAATATTAAATATTATTGATCTTTACATTAAAGTAACTTAAATAATTCATATAATTATTATTTTGGATACTAACAAGGATAAGGTAGTGGCTCTTTTACAGAACAGCTGTAAAACCCAAATACTTTGGTTTTTATATTAAGATATAAATTGTTCTCTAAGTTAATCTCTAAAAACCCCATTTTCTAGCCTTATTTAAGGGCCAGCTTTGAAGCCACATTTTCTCGCAGTGCCCGCTGTGTGTCGCCAGCCTCAACAACAAATTCAAATCCAGCGGAAGTAATTTGACGCACATGCGGGGGGTCCTTCTGTGACGACGACTGACTAACTGTGACCTAGCCCCCGCAGAAGGTCCTGCGCTCGGCCCAACTGCCGTTCATCATTTGAATGCGAATTGACGGCAAGGAGCCAGGATCCTCCGCCAGAGTGTGTGTGTGTGTGAGTGTATTTGTGCCAATTATGTGTGTGCGTGCCATGCCGCACTCCTTTTTTGCCCCGGGAATATTATGCGCCCGGCATACTTTCAGTCACTCCCGCGCCCAGATTTTATTTGCCTCAATTAAATATTTAAGCTAATTAGCTTACACTTGGCAGCCAGACAAAAGTTGATTGATGCGAGGCGTTAAATAATTATGCTCCTTTCGGCACCTCCCTCCGCTCGCCCCCCGCCCCGCTGCTGCAATTAAGTGCAAAGGCATTAAGGGGCCAATCCAATGAAGCGTGTCAGCGTGTGCGAGCGGAAATGGCGGAAGGGTGACAGAGCGTGTGTGTGTGTCTGTGTGTGTGTGTTGGGGGGGGAAGTGAAAGTGACAGGCGGATGTTAAGACGCCATTGTTGAAGATTCAGATATTCAGATTTGATTATCCAAAAATGTTCAATGCAAAAGGAAGGAGCGAAGGAGCTGCCTGCGTCGGCACTTGTCAATAAGTTATTTATGCGACGGCAGCCGACAAATCAATTCGGTTATTTTTTAAAATACTCGCAGATAGACGGACAATTCCAGGCATGCATATTTCATGGCCACTTTTTCCGTGCGTGTCCTTGTCCTTGGATTGGGCTTAACTAAGCCGAAAGGCGAGAGCCGAGAGCTGGAAAATGGGAATTGGGAAATGGTAAATGGGAAACGGGAGCTGAGAGCGGAAAGCCTAAAGCCGAAAGCATCGCTTTCAGTGTTTGTTATGTTACATTTATGTTCATTCTTTTGGACACGGCCGTTGGAATAATTCATGCGGCTCTTAAATAAATAAATAAGCATTCTTTTTTCGGTTAGCCTGGGTGTGCGTTTAAGCCGCAGTTATTTGAATTTAACCATGAATTTCATTTTCACTTGGTTAAAAATGTATGCAAAAAAAGAATACTTTGATTTTTGCAGGCTTCTCAATAATTTAAATATAATTTATTTAAAATATTCAAGTGGTTCTAGAGTAGATTGAAAAGAAAGGCAGGGATCAGAACTGAGCTTCTGAGTTAAATTATAATTTCCTGCAAGGTTATAGAAAGGATTCAAAGAAATTATTTACTTATCCCATTCCTTAAGGCCTCATTTCCATTAGCAAGGACTTACCATATTTGTTAAATATGATTTAATATCACTTAATAAGAAAAACCATTTCCCTGATTTCACAATTAAAGCCTTAATGTGATGTGTAGTTGAGTGAAAACGATTGCAATTCCCTTTCGTAATTTATCGTTAACGCAGCGACAGCTCCACTGGGAATGCTTTATTATCCGCTGCCGCCGGTTGTAGCAAGCCAATTCAGGCTAATCCAGCGCCGGGCCAGCTCCAAAGCTCCGCTCTGTGGCCGTTCTAGGGCCAATTGCATTAGCGTGCCACGCGGCGTATGCGTAATATGGCGTTTGGAAGCGATTGAGCGAAATTAAACGCCTTTGCAACAACTCTGGCAGCCACCAACAGCTGGCCATTAATTTCCATTGCCGCTACTGGTGGTGTTGGTGGTGTTGCTGCCACTGCTGTTGCTGCTGCTGCTGCCTTTGCTGCCATTAAAACGTTTTTCAATTTTTCAAACGGCAGCGGAAAGGTGGCAGAGGCGAGCAGGCGAAAGTTCCGACATTGAAAAATTGTTTAGCCAAGCTGAAAGCCGAGGCAAGGACCTGCTCGCTGGCACATTGGGAGCGAGGCCTCCTGAATCAGGACACCTCACCCCTGGGCGATAGGTAATTGCAGCGACTATAAGTGAGAATCGAAACGAAGCGTGAAAATCCATTCGATTCATTTCCAGGCGAGGCCTTAGAAATAGAACAGGTGTTATGAGAGTTAATGCAACAGCAGTGAAGCAGTTGAGTCTCTAAAATATTTCATTCAGCAAGTTAAAGTTAGAAAGATGATTTTCATGGGAATAAGTTCTAAAAATATATTCTTTCCAGCTAAATCTACTTACCCTTAGAGGTTTTTGGTCAATTTGAGGCTCTTTAGTGCTAGTTCGTTACGCATACGCCCGGTGGCACAGCCCAAAGCCGGATTACGTAAAGGAAAACTGTTACGTGTGTGTGCGTGTGTTTTTGTTTCTAATTCGATGTAAACACAGCTCTTAAAGACTCCTCGGATTTAAGGTGGACAGCAGACTGCCGCTCTGGAATCTTAGTTTATTACGCATACGCTGAGGGCCACATTACGTATACGCCTGGTGGTGCCATTCGAATGCTAAGCAAGGTGGCCGAAAAATAAGGCCAGGCTTCGGGTGGAGAGCCATGATACATATTACGTAAGCTGGGGGCACACACTCGAAGCGGCAGTCGCCAGGGTCCCATCCATCCCAGGCCCAGCCAGGACATGCCAGGACATCCAGCCATCCGAGCTGCGGTGAGCCTGCAGAGTCAGCCACAAAAATCGAATGCGAGCGAACGAGAGCCAAAGTGCATTAAAAATTCAACGTCTCTGCGAATGATTTTTCACTTTGCCTTCGCGACGGGGAGATGATAATGCCTGGTGATTGCGTTCATTGCATCATGTTTCATGCAGGAGGCAGCCAGCACAGGATCCCACGACCATCCCCGACATTCCCGACATTCCCGACATCCCCGACATCCACGAGATCCACGACATCCTGCCCGGCATCCGGGATCCATGATGTGTGCTCACATTTCCCCAGCGTTCACTTTATTCTCTCCGTGGCTTAATAATTTTATTGCTTTCGGTTACGGTTTATGCTCGGCTCGGCTCGGACCGAAGGCCGTGCGGAATAAGCTCCAAGGAGACGGGGAGTGTCTGTGTGTGTGTGTGTTCGTAATTGCATTATTCCTTTCTTTCACTGCGAAAACAGTTTTTCTTTTAATTGAATTTCACGCAGCCTTCCCTCTCGGTCTGTCTCCCTTGGTAACTTGGCTTATTTACATAGTCTCCAAAGGGTTCCGTCCTTCGACGATATAAATCACCGGCAGGCAATCCCCGATTTGAATCGAAGACAAACAGGAAGACAGACGGAAAGGCAGGACTCCTCCTCGCCTGATATATGACCTTTATTATATGCGAGCGGGTTTTTGGTTTTGGCTTTGCCATTGGTTTGGCGATAAATAAATCGGTTTAAGAGGTGCCGCGGCGTCTTCGGGGGAATTTATTATACCCAGCCGGCTTACGGGGCGTATGAGCGATTCCGGGGCATCCGAGGCAACTCCGGCAATTGATATAAAATCACAGTCGCACACAAATTGCGAACGAGGAGGAGGAGGAGGAAGCGGAGGAGGAGGGCTCAGGAGCTGGAGGGATGGAGGCAGCTCCGGACCGGGATCCTTCAAGGGGTTGAGGCACCGCGTGGCGTTGACTGAGTGTCATGTTTATGCATGAGGCAATCCACGTAACGAGCTGCCTGAAAGCCACAGCGCATAACGAAAGTTTTGGGCACCAAAAAAGGGCCTCGATACGGTGAAGAATTAAGTGCTTTACCTGGCTTCCATCGACGAAGATTGTAACGCTGTTTAGGGCTACAAAAAAAATTACTTATGAAGTTGGTTTAATATTTTTAATAATATGTGAAACATGTTGATATATATGAGAATGATTTTAGTCAGAAGTGTGAAACGTAGTGAAGGAGTCATTTCCGACCCTATAAACCATATATATTCTTGATCAGCATCAACAGCCGAGTTGATCTAGACACATCCGGAGGAAAAAAAAATTTTGAAATTTTTTTTCAAAATTTTATGCGAAAATTTTAAAAGTGAAAGTTGTCAAAAATTGGAAAAAATTTAAATTGCCCTAAACTTTAAATAGAGTATAGCGATTTATTAATATATTAAAAACTAGCATAGAACAGCTTTCCGATGTAAAATTAATGTATTTTTGGCTTAGTTATGTGTTTTTTTAATTTGGCCTTATTACAAAAAATTGTCATATAAAAATATCGTTAAATATCGATTAAAATAGGTATTATAATTTTAGTAAGTTGTGAAGGAGCCATTTCCGACCCTATAAATCATATATATTCTTGATCAGCATCAACAGCCGAGTCGATCTAGCCACATCCGGAGGAAAAAAAAATTTTGAACTTTTTTTTCCAAATTTTATG
This sequence comes from Drosophila bunnanda, assembly GCA_035046265.1. Lineage (NCBI taxonomy): Eukaryota > Metazoa > Arthropoda > Insecta > Diptera > Drosophilidae > Drosophila > Drosophila bunnanda. The sequence goes on along the minus strand of JAWNOB010000083.1, from coordinate 1,294,704 downwards.
AGGAAATTTTAAATAGTTAAAGTTGTAAAAATTTGAAAAAATTGAAATTGTTTGAAATTGTAAATTAAGTATAAGGATTTATTAATCTATTAAAAACTAGCACAGAACAGCTTTCCGATTTGAAATTAATGTATTTTTGGCTTAGTTATGAGTTTTTTTAACTTGGCCTTATTACAAAAAAATGTCATATAAAAATATCGTTAAATATCGATTAAAATAGGTATTATAATTTTAGTAAGTTGTGAAGGAGTCGTTTCCGACCCTATAAATCATATATATTCTTGATCAGCATCAACAGCGAGTTGATCTAGACACATTCTGAGGAAAAAAAAATTTTGAAAATTTTTTTCAAAATTTTATGCGAAAATTTTAAATAGTTAAAGTTGTAAAAATTGGAAAAAATTTAAATTGCTTTAAACTTTAAATTGAGTATAGAGATTTGTTAATCTATTAAAAACTAGCACAGAACAGCTTTCCGAATCGAAATTAATGCATTTTTTGCTGAGTTATGAGTTTTTTTATCTTTGCTTTTTCGAAAAAATTCTCATATAAAAATATCTATAAATATAAATTCAAATAATGCGGATATTTTATATAACTTAACGAAATTTATTGTAATATTTGCGCTATTTATTTACTCCTAAATTCCCCCGTTTAAAGGAATTCCACACCCGTTTTATGAAATGGACATGAACTTTTTCCACTTAGTTTGATTCATTTAAATCGTTCGGACGGCGAAAAAGTTGAGTGAATCAATTGCATGTATTTAGTGTCGATGAAATCGATGTGCTGCTGCATATAACTACATATAATGTATATATATTCTTTTTGTACTTTTCAATTGAACTTTTTCCCGTTTGTTGGCCATCTTTTATTAAAGCTTTATTCATTCGTAATTTGTTCAGCGTTTCTGCTGTCCGACTGCCGGTGTTATTATTTTTGACTTGAAAATGTAAGTGGCTTTAATCTAACAATAAACGTTGGCTGGCAGTTTATTTTTCATTGAATATTTTACAATTTATAATACAAATTGACTCGATTGTGTGAGCTTTATTATTTTTGACTCGGAAATCAATAACAAAATTGATGCTGTTCTTTCACAGATTGTTACGCAGAGTTATGCCGATAATTAAATTACAATTTTTTCCATTGAAAAACTACCAGTTATATAGGATTAAATTACAGTTTTGTTTGATATTAATCGGATTATCGGGTGGGTAGCACCTAGTCGTCACCGGGCAGGACCGTGGATTCTCCTTTTTCTTCGGAATCTGCGAGCTCAAGTGGACGAGGGTCGTCGTCAGAAGGATGTATATGTACGTCGGATAGAATCGGGGGGACCTAATCCATGGAGCGAGGCGATGCTCTTTCATGCAAATCTTGTCTCATCCTAATTTATGCTGCGGCTCAGTTTACAAAATTTACATGAGCTTGCTGTTCGGAGGGACACAGGAGACGGGACGCAGGACGCAGGACGCAGGACACAGCAGCTGCTGCTGCTTGACCTACTCCACATCCCCCGGCCTCTTCTTCGCCACGGATACCGCATTCCGGAATCACTTAAGTCCGGCTATATGCATGGCAATGGCAACATTTGGCTTTGGCTGCCTACAGAACACAACTTCATATTCATAACATACACGATTTCTTGGCAGGCTTCGTCTCCTTGTTGCGGTCTTAAGACAACATTCGCCCTGAAAGCCCCGAAAAATGTGAAAAAAATAAGGAGAAAAGCACACACACACACACACACACACCGAACGAGGACGAAGGACAAAGGACGAGCCACTAGGCTGGACGGCAGTTTGGCTACTTAGTGGCCAAACATTTGACATAATCGTTGATAAGGGATTGCTTACCGAAAGCGGAGGAGAAACTGCGAAAAGGAGCCCGACGAGCCGAACTTTGGGCGGAAGAAATAAACATATATACGAAAGTGTATACAGGGAAATATAAAAAGGACAAAGGCACAATTGTCCCTCCCATCTCTGGCCAGCCTTCCTTTACCTAACTGAAATCGCAATTGGCTTCACAAAAGGGCCAACAAGACATAGACAAAAAGTAAACTTTTAAGCCAAATATGTGGGTCAAGCGAGCACTGAGCTGGATTTTCTTGGCAGACAGATTTATCGATGCCCTATTTTTGGGATATACATCGGCGGTATCTCGCATCTCTTGTATGTTTTTGTCCATCATTAATATTTCCCTGTTCCGGGCTCGTATTGTTTTTCCCGTTTTTCCTTTGTGTTTGGGGAAATCCCTGTCACTTAAGTTGAGATAGAAATAGAAGGCACAGCGGTGGGTGAAATTTTAGTGTTTCCTGAAAGTGTATGAGAAGCTTAGTAAAATATTGAATATTTTAAATATATTTATAACAAGATGGAAAAATCGAAGGAAAGTTTACAGTGACAGTTACAGTGTGCCATTGATTTATAGAATCGAATTAGATATCGATCATAACTAAGCTTAAAATATTTGCATTCTTTGAATTGATGTTTATTGATATTTTTATACGACATTTGTTTTATAAAAATCACAGTTTAAAAAACTCATAACTAAGCCAAAAAGGCATTAATTTTAAATCAGAAAGCTTTAATGTGCTAGTTTTTAATAGGTTACTAAATCTGCATACTCAATATAAGTATTTAAGAATATGCTAATTTTGTCAAATTTTTTGACATTTTTAACGATGTTACCCCTTGTGAAATTTGGAAAAAATTGTTAATTTTGTTTGTTATGCCAAAGATAGCTAGGTCGATTCGGCTTTTGATGCTGATCAAGAATATATATTATTTATAGGGTCGGAAATGACTCCTTCAATGTTTTGCAAGCTTCTGACTGAATTATAATACTTTGCAAGGGAATAAAAACCCAAGCCAACAGAAGCAAAATAATTTGTTGAAATTAAAGCAACGATACACCATTAAAGCCCCAGGCTTACATAAATTGAATTAAGCTTTAATAGAATAAAATTGTTGTGGAAATAATATATGTAAATTCATGTATTATTAATTGTATAACAAAAGTATTAAGACAGAGAATTAAAATTTATTTGAATATTTCTTGCTCGTAGCTAAAAACAGTGTTAAATATGAAATGATTATTATTATTTATTCTTATGCTATTTAACAGTTGAGCACTCGTTGAATTTATTTTTATAAAGCTTATAATATATAATGTAAGCGAGGGCAAATAATTAATTTTAGACAAATTCCCTGCTTCCTTGAAAATATTCCCAAGATAATTTTCTATTCTTTTTCAAAACTAATCTCTTGAGCTCTACTATATGTATTTCCCGCTTTTCCTTATCTCGGCAACCATCGCTCATATTTTAAAATCCCTACCCCTAGAAAGTAAAAAAAGACATTGAAATAGAAAATGTCATGCATTTTAATGTAAATTTCTTGCCGCGCTGCGGATTGGAACGGGACACGTGTCCCTTTAATTAACCAGCAGAGGCCAGGGAGCAGAGACGAGAGGCCAGGAGCCAGGATCCAGGAGCCAGGAGCCAGAGGGGAGACCAGAAACCAATCAAAATGCTGTCTCTGTGCCTGTTTTTTGTGCGATTTTCGGCGGGGCTTTAAATATGAATTTTACATAACGCATACGCCGCGTGACCCCGCCGATAAGTTTTTGATAAATATTCGCTCGCTCCCTCCCCGCCCCCGCTCTCCGCTCCCCGCTCTCCTCCTGACAAGTGGCCACCATTTTTTAATGTCACTTTTTGTGATGGCGCTGCTGCCGCCTCTCGTGCTCCTGTGCCGTCGTGGTGGTGGTGGTGAAGGAGCTTGGCTGGTTGCTGTAAGGGGGTTTTCACTGCCCAATGGAGCGTACATTTTGAAATTGAAATCGGCAGGGGAAGGCGGCAACTACGGCAGCGACGGCGAAGGAGCAGCATCAGCATCGGCATCAGCATCAGGAGCAGCCGTTGCCAGAGCTCTCTCTCCTTCGTTATCTTCCCCGACTGTCAGTGGATGCTTCATTGGGTTTTATGTAGAAAAATGCGCAGATACGTCCGCAAATACTGTACATACACATCAATAAGTGTTTTTGTGTTGGGGATGTACCCAAATAAGTATCGAGCGGAAATCGGGAGAGTTCAATATCGATATATATCGATACAAGTGACCTGTAATGACATATAGAGAGTATATTGTTAATGAACATGTATTAGTTGTGAATCAAATTTAGATCGAAATCAAAAATTATTTAACTTGATGGGCTTAACTATTGAAAAGTAGCTATGAATGTCTTTAAATTTTGATATTTTTATTTGAAGAAGTAATGTGTTATATACAAAGTATAATTAACATGTAATGTTTATTGGAAAGAAGCTTCAATCGATAAACATACCTATTTGGATCACTTTGATAACATATTAAATTAATTAAAATTAAAATCTTAATTGGATTTTTATACAGCTAAAAATCATATTTAACAAATTTTCAAAATTTCATTAATTAAATAATATAAATAATTAAATTCTTAGTCACATTTTGGGGGAATACAATGTAAATAAAACTAATATCTACTTAGTGTAAGTATCCATTGTCATCGCTAATCTCTGCACCATATCCCATATCGACTAAATACTCCCTGCAGCCTGGAGCCTGAAGCCTGTATCCTGTATCCTGCACATCCTGGGGCATCCGATGGGCACTGCTGCTGCCTCTGCTGCCTCTCGGACCAGGCAAAAACTCATAAAACTTGCTGCGGCTTTCTTTTGCTCCTTTGGCTCCTCCTCTGGCCCTCTAAGCTGGTTAAGCGTTCGCACAAAGTGTTAAGTCTCTTACTTTGTTTGCACCCTCAGCCCCGGACCCCTGCCCCCTGACCCCTGACCTCTGCCCTCCAGCGTCTCTGCAGCATGGGTAGCCCTCCATTTTTTTTTTTTGTATCTCCTTTGCGGATGTTTGAATGCTTTATAATTACATTTTATGTGCCATCGTTGTGTGTATATTGAAGATGCCAACAGGTGCAATCCATCGACTTGGCGAGATGAAGTAGAGCCACTTGGAAAAATCGAAGGCCACTGCCTGCTTCTTAATAATTACTTCAATTTAATTATTCAAATGTTTATTTTATCAAATGCTCAAGTATTCTGGTGAAAAGTTTATTTGAATGAAGAGCATTTATCTTTTTAGTGAGAAAATTATTAAATACTGCTCCGAGTTACTAATTAAAATAATTATACATTTTTTTCGCAGTGTAAAAGCCAACGTCAAAGGCACTTTCCAGGGCCTCCATCTCAATCTCCGTCCCCGTCTTCGTTTATTTAGTTTACAGTCTTTATTGAATGTTTGCCTTCGGCTCAATGGATTCTGCGTTGTAATTGCTTGGAGTTTTATGGCCAATCGCCGTGTCCTGTCAGTAGGACCAGTTTCTGGTTTTAACTTAAAAGCTTCTGGGACAACCCTCGGTCTAGTCCTCTGCCAAGTCTCTGACAAGTCCGCAAGGATCCCACCGAGCTGTGTCTTGTTCGCAGAGCAATGTCATACTTTTGATTTACATTTGCGACATGTTTACAACCTTTTTGGAGACATGAAATTCGCTGTAATTTTTCCGGGGCTTCCGCCAGTGCTCAGCTTAATAAAAAAATAAAATCGGAAAAGTAGGAGACTCTCCCGTGGCCCGTAATAAATCCGTTTCCGAGGGGTATAAAGCGAGCGTCGGTTATTGTCTATTGTAATGAATGCCGTTGCGAATGCCAAGTGAACGCTAAATGAATGCTAAGTGAATGTCAAGTGAATGTCTGAGTGTTCGAAATGAATGAATTTGAGGCCCAGATTGAGTGGGCGACGATGCTCGATTGATTGCCTAATGATTGTGCCTCGCTCGATTGAAGTCTGGCGTTAACTGTGGATTTTCGGAGGCGATTCGGTCCGCCAGCTGACTGAATGAATGCCAATGTCCTTGCGCTTGATTGAGTCCCAGGTTGACTCCAAGTTTGCGAATGTATTTCCCGGGAAAATCGCTACTAAACAACAATTGACCGCAGCCTATAAATATTCAAAGGTTAGGCAGTCGATTGAGCTGGCTGATTGATTGATCGATGAGCCATGCTTAATTGTTGTGCCGAGAGTAATGAGTGGTTTACAATTATAATTAATTGGCAAATACAGCAGAAAGGTGGAATTTATTAATTTCATACTAATAAACTGAAAGGGAGTTACAAGCATTTATGGATCTCTAATTGATAGAGTTCTCTCTCTGCTTGCTAAAGCCTAATCCTTAAGCCTCAATATATACCAAAATCAAGGCTAGTTGAATTAATATATTATTATATATTTGTCCTGATTTATATATATTTAATATTGTGATTCCTACAAGCTGATAATTGATAATAGACTGCAGATAATCAGGCTGATTGATTGGACTCAACTGGCTATCACTAATTAGATAATTCACCCAAAGGCCGGCCATCCGTGATCCCCATCAATCATTGGCCATCAATCACGGCGGCCGATAGTTGGTCAACTTTATCCGCTCCTCGCTGTCCCTCCAAAGGGTTCAATTACGCACAAATCAAACTTTGCCGCAAAGTTAATGAACTTTGCACCTGCCTGCCGCACCGCCGCCCACACCTGCCTTGTTGACTATTTATTGCGGATGACTTTCGGGCGCAAAGTTTCGTATTTGACTGCAAATGGGTGCCGGAGTGTGTGCCTGAGTGTGCCAGAGTGTGTGTGTGTTTGCCAAGCTCCAACAATATTAATTTGAATTGCAAGCCAAACAAGGCGACTTCAGGGAAATGCGGAAAATGCGGCAAGTGCCGAAGAGTAAGCAGCTGCGGTTGCTCTTTAAACGACATTTGGTTCTGGGAAATTCGCTGAAAACTAAATCGTTTCGGTGCGAAGCCCATATTTAATGAGGTGCCACTGAGAGAACCTGTGTATATGTTTTTTGAGGAACAAATTAATGAGTATTTAAAATTATTTTGAGATTTTTAGATACTAGATATAATAAATAGAATATGTAATATGAATTATATAGTTTTTTAACTATTTATATATATTTTCCCGAAAATTGTATGGGTATTTTCCTTGTGTATATTTTGGTAGCATACTTTTGAGAGCCTTAATTGGTGATTTTAATTAACTAGCTCGCTTTCGCGAGAAAACTATTCAGCTCGAGCCTTTTGGAAACACCTTTAGAGGTGCCCAAAAGCAACACCTTTATGGAATTATTTCATGCCATGGAAAGGGTTAAGTAATAGTTGTTTGAAGGATTTAACAGAATATTATTGAAGGCGTTTTTAATGGTTTTTAGTAATTAAATACATTTTATGCTGAACTCGAGTGTTTTTAATGTTTCAAAAAATCTATTAAAATGTAAATAAGTTAAACGGAGGTTTCTACTTTTATTACATTTAATATTTTTTTAATTTGGAATAATTTTGTAGCTTAAATAGTAATTTAAGCTGCCTCAAACTGGCACAGGTTTCTTTCTCTGTGCGTGTGCTTGAGTTTATGTTTCGTAACTAAATTGTTGGACATTTTAATTAATTTTCACTTTAATGTTTGCTTAACTAAATGTTTTCTTCGCCTGCAGGCAACCGCAACAACAACACCAGCAACAACAACAGCAGATACTCAGCCAAAGAGCCGCAGATACAGATACAAATACAAGGGCAGAGACATAGCCACAGATAGAGATAGAGATACAGTTAGCGCTACAGATAGAGATAGAGATGCAGATACGACAGCACCAGCTACAGATACTTGTAACTAAAGTGACATGAGGCCTTAACAACAATAAAAACAACAACAACAACAACAACAACAACAACAGCAACAACAACAACAGCAACAGCAACAGCAACAACAACACCAAAAGCAACTACCAGAGGAACAACGCAGAGAGTGAGGGGCATAAAACAGCGACCGACGGCACTAAAAACCAAATTACAAACAATTAAAAGCGAGAGCTCCCCCCGGCACAGACACACACGCACAGCAGGATTAGGAGCAGCAGCAGCAGCAGCCGGAACAGGACACTCACAGCCAAGGAGGAGGCAAAAAGGACAAAAGCCAGGCGGCGGAGGCAGCAGCAGCTCTACATGCTTCAACGTTTATGGCCAACTAAAACTGAGCAGCGGTCACAGACACGGATCCACGAATTTTCCCCTGGACAACAACAACAGCAGGAGCAGCAGCAGCAGCAGCAGCCGCAGTCCATCATCATCGCCAGGACCTTTGTCTCCAGCTCCACCTCCACCTCCATCTGCAACTGACTGCCACCGAAGGCGGCAATAAAAAGTTTGCCTTTGTGTCGTGTCCTGTCGTCTCGGTGTCGACATTGCCAGCTTGCTTTCGCTTTCGCTGCTGCTTTTGCTTTTGCTTTTCATCCAGCAAAACTGCTGCCGGCACGCCCTCCGTTTTGCTGAAAACGGTGTCGTCCTGTGTCGTCCTCATCCCCATCCTCATCCTCATCCTCATCCCCGTCGTCGTCATCAGACGTCGCCGCCTCTGGGCACTCAATTAAGCCCAATTCAACGCAACTTGAAAGCGACGCGCGGCAAACAATAGCAGCTAAAAAACATCACAAAAACAAGGAGGGGAGCGGTGAGAGAAATAACAAACAACAACAGGAGCAGGAGCAGGAGCAGAGGATACAGAACACCGACCAGACCAGAAATAATAACAATTGTTAAGCCATAAAAAACACCTACGCAAGGAGCAAAAATTGCAAGAATTGGAAACAATCACATTATGAGCAAAAAGCAGCAATATTAATATTAATAGTAACAGCAACACAAAGTGCAACCGGAGCAGCCCCGGACAAGGACACGGACGCGGGCACGGACACGGACACGAACACGGACACGAACACGAACACGGACACGTGGGCGGCACTTGGCAACAGCAGCAAGGACGACAGCGATAGGCTGCGGCCAGGACGGGGTGCAGGAGATTGGCACAAGGATAACGAGAGGAGGCTAGGCGCCCACACGCAACGCATCGCAGGCGTCGTCGTGGGCTGCAGCTGCTGCTGGCGGGGGCGGCGGCGGGCGAGTGGATGTCAGGATGAAACTGAGCGTGAGCGCGTATCGGGCGCATGCATCCGCACACAAGAAGATCCTCTCCAGCGGCTATCACTCGCAGCTCAACTACGGCAGCACTGGAGCGGCAGCGGCATCCTCCTCCTCGTCGGGGGCCACTGCAACGGGCCTATATACGGTGAGTGCAGAGTGCAGAGTGTTTCCCCATCCCCATCCCTATCCCCAAAGCCCAGCCATGTCCATGTCCGTGTTCATGTCCGTTTGCATTTCCATTACCAGTCCTAATTCCCAGAGGAAAACTCCCATGACACTGTCACTGGACCCGTCCTCCTTCCGCATGTGTCTGTGAAGCCATGTCCTGTGAGCTGAAGCTCATCTCATTCTCAGATATACCTATATATAAGCCACAAGGGTCCTGATTGGGGGGCTATGGTCTTAACAAGACCCAGGACTAAGGATGCATACATCAGCAGAGTTGAAAAGTCTGGCATCGCGCTTAGTTTCAATTTAAAGTAAAGTTAAAAGTATGGAAATTTGAAACAAAGTCATATATTCCATTTAAATATTATGGAAGCTTATTTGAGGAAACTAAAGCCCTTGCAATTGATTCACGAAAATCGTTAACTAAGCCAAAAGTACATTAATTTCAATTCGGAATGCTTTTCTATAGTAATTTGTATTATCTTAACAAATACTTATATTGACTAATGGCATTAAATATCGTTAAAGTTTCGATATATTGATATTTTCCAGAGAGAATTTCCTCTGTGTGCCTTCAGTTTTCCTTTCGCATTTTCCTTCTCACATTTCCCTTTCAGAGAAGCCTTCCTGCTTTCCTGCCACCACTCATGCTCCTTTATCCCTCACATTAATGTTGTGTGACAAACAAACGCATAAAATTTAAACATTTCTGATTATGAGCTTTACTGTTATGTCCGACAGGGTAGCTACAATTTAATGGCATTGTTTGTGAAGGTTCTGGTTACAACCCAAAAATAAATAGCCCGAAATAGTGGGGTTTCGAGAACAGCTTGCAAATAATTATGGCAAGTTCATAAACTGCAGACTTCCCATACAATATATTTACTTATATTTGGCAGTGTTCACAAACATCTTGGGCCAAATACGGGGGGCCTAATGAAGGCTTCATTAAAGTAATTACCCCAAAAAAGGAGGATAATTCCCGAAACTACTTGCGCTCGTTACCTGAACTCCACGGCCGGCGTCGGGCTTTTAAAACATTTAAGTACTCGAGAGCTTGGCATGAATATTTATTAAGAAACAATTTCCAGGCTGCTTAAAAGTTATTAAATTAGTTTTGCGGAACAAGTTCCGCTGGCCAATCAGGGCCTTCGCTATATATATTTATATATGCGGAAATATTGGAGTAATTGAAGAGGCTCTCGCCATTCGATTTGTCATCTCGACTAATTAAAACGGAGAGCACTTATCGGTGTATTTTTTTAGGGGATTCCCCCATGGCCACAATAAATTCCAATCAAGTTTTGTGGCGCACTTAATTGCCATGCTGCTGGCTTCTATATACACATATATATATATCTGTAGAGATCGGGGGATATCAGGGGAGATATGCATACATGTAGGCAACTCACAAGTGAAGCTTAATCTGGCACTGAACCGATTTGTCAACTAATTGGTGGGAACGGGCATACAAATCCCACCAGATATGTTATGTGGTTTCCCCTATTTGGGACCGGGGACCAGAGACCAGGGACCGGAGGCCAAATTGAAACCCTCGGACGGATTTAGCCAGTTTTGTCACGAATATGTATAAGTGCACTGAGGGAAAATGTAGTAGTTTTTTTTTGCTGCGAGTATTTAGGAGAATTTAAGAGTCAACATTCAAAGACAGAGTTTTGTGAGGGAACTTTAAAGGGACGCACGGGTTTATTTCTAATCAATAGATCCATTAAAAAATCTATATTTTTATTAAGTTAATTAATTTATTAATTTTATAGTTAAAGCTGGATTAAATTACCCAGTTTGTAGCAGTGCTCTGAGGGCACGGACCACCGCCAACTCTGTCCCAATGGCCAAATCGATGCTTCCCAGTTTGCGGCGCTCGAGTACTCACGAGTGCGAGCACTTTTGGGCCCCAACGAAGCTGGCTTAAAGTTGGTTTTCGGCCACTGGCGTTAAATTAATAATGGCCCTGCCCTGACCCGGGCCTGGCTAACAAGTGGTCCGACACAGATCCAATCAAAGTGTGAATGGGAGTGCGGGGAATCTGGGAATCTGGGATTTGGGTTATCGATATGGAATCCGGTTCGATTGCCACGATTAGTGCCAGTTAATGTCAATCGATTTTGTTGCAAGTTATGCAATGTGCTGACAAAAGCAAGTTTCTGGGCATTTGATTTAATTGGATTTAAGGAGAAGTTCAACATGTGCTGACTTGTGTGTTTTATGTATTAAAGCAGGGAAGTCTACGTAATTTTATTTTAAAATGTATGATATTTCCGTTTCGGTTATTCTGCCATTTTCGATGGCAATCAATAATATAATACTTAAGGCCAGGCAAAAGTTTTCCGCCACTCCTCCATCGCTGAATTTTCCCCCTTGCTTTCTGCTTCCTGCTTCCTGGCCTCGGCCTTCTGCTTCCGCTCACCTGAAGGCTCTCCTCTCCGACTTGTTGGCCAAGTTTTCGTGTCGGGCGCAATCAAATCAAAGTTTAATTATTATCGTCAACATCATCCGATTTAAAATGCACCGTGGGCCAAACGTGGCAACGGCCTCGCTGCAGCTGCAGTTACAGATACAGATGCGAATGTCGATTGAGATGCAGATACATTTCATGAAGCTTGCACAATAATAGTTAAGCAGCAAGATCTCCAAGATTAAATCAATTTGAAATACAACATCTTTGTAAATAAATTCCCATATAAAATAGATTTAAATATCATAAGAAAGATACATAATTTCCCAAGTAATTATAATTGATTCATCCTTCACCTATGCTAGTATATATTGCGCATTGCAACTGGCACACCTTGAGTGCCAGTATTTTGTACACAACTGTACCTGTAGCATTGACACCATTGACATTTTGCCCTGCACCAAAGAGGAATTTGCATAATTAGCAATTAAGATGCGCTCAATTGCGATTGATGAGGCCCCAGGGACGGTTGTTCTTGGCGATAAGCCAAATTAATATCGAATTGGTGTGCTGGCAGGTATCAGTATTAAGGCGGTGTACGAATATCTGTGTCTTGACATTATAAGCCTTATCGAGCAATCGATATTAAATAACAACTATTTTCGATACTCTCTATGTGATTTTGATGTGAATTTTCAGTAGTATTAATATTTTGGCTATGATTATTTCGCGAAAATCGATTATTAACGAAAAGTTATGATGACATGTTCAATATTAACCTTTTTAAATGCAATTTTGTTTGATATTTTCCATCTTGGTTATTAGAAATATTCAATGTTTTTATAAATTCAAACGTATTTTTAATAATTAGAAGAATTCTTTTCGATATCCGACTTCTTTTTAATATAAAAATTGATATTATTCTATATCGATGCATTTAGCAATACTTTCAATAATTCTTTGATTGTATACCCTTGCAAGGTATTATCATTTTAGTTAGAAGCACAAAAGGCTGTGAAGGAGTCATTTCCGAACCTATAAATCATATATATTCTTGATCAGCACAACCTGCCGAATCGATCTAGCTATCTTACCAATGAAAAAATTTTTGAAAAATTTTTTTCCCAATTTTTTTGAGAGAATTTTCAGAAGTTGAAATTGTCAAAAATTGGCAAAAATTTAAATTATTTTAAAACAAAAGTTGAGTATGAAGATTTATTAATCTCTTAAAAACTAGCACAGAACAGCTTTCCGAATCGAAATTAATGCTTTTTTGGCTTAGTTATGACCTTTTAAAATTTTGATTTATAGGAAAAATTGTCATATTAAATATAGTCTTAAAGAATGGTATTATAATTATAGTCAGAGGCTCAAAAAGATGTGAAGGAGTCATTTCCGACCCTATAAATCATATATATTCTTGATCAGCATCAACAGCCGAATCGATCCAACTATTTTAGACAGGAAAAAATTTTTAAAAATTTTTTTTCCAAAATTTTTGAAGTAATTTTAAGAAGTTGAAGTGTCAAAAATTGACAAAAATTTAAATTGTTCTAAAACTAAAATTAAGTATGAAGATTTATTAATCTGTTAAAAACTAGCATAGAACAGCTTTCCGAATCAAAATTAATGCTTTTTTGGCTTAGTTATGAGTTTTTTAAATATTGATTTATTGACCAAATTTTCATATAAAGTATAGTTACATATCGTCTTAAAAAATGGTATTATAATTATAGTCAGAAGCTCGAAAAGCTGTGAAGGAGTCATTTCCGACCCTATAAATCATATATATTCTTGATCAGCATAAATAGCCGAATCAATCTAGCTATCATAAACAGAAAAAAATTTTTGAAATTTTTTTTTCCAAATTTTTTGAAGGAATTTTAAGAAGTTTAAGTGTCAAAAATTGGCAAAAATTTTAATTGTTTTAAAATTAAAATCGAGTATGGAGATTTATAAATATGTTAAAAACTAGCATAGAACAGCTTTCCGAATAGGAATTAATGCTTTTTTGGATGAGTTATGAGTTTTTTAAATATTGATTTATAGAAAAAATTTTCATATAAAATATAGATATATATCGTCTTAAAGAATGGTATTATAATTATAGTCAGAGGCTCAAAAGGCTGTGAAGGAGTCATTTCCGACCCTATAAATCATATATATTCTTGATCAGCATCAACAGCCAAATCGATCTAGCTATCTTAGACAGTAAAAAATTTTTGAAAAATTTTTTTCCATTTTTTTTTGAGGGAATTTTAAGAAGTTGAAGTGTCAAAAATTGGCAAAAATTTAAATTGTTTTAAAACAAAAATTGAGTATGCAGATTTATTAATCTGTTAAAAACTAGCATAGAACAGCATTCAGAATCGAAATTAATGCTTTTTTGGGTTAGTTATGAGTTTTTTAAGGTTTGATTTCTAGAAGAAATTCTCATATAAAAATATCGACTCAAAGAATACAAATATTTTAAGCAGACTTTTGCTCGATTTCTGATTTGAACCTATAATTCAATTTCAAAGTGCAAGGGTATATTATCTTTGAGTTTCTTGGTTGTTTTTTTGATGTTTTATTGACTTCTTTTCGCTGGCATCATTGCAGATGGAAACGCACGACCACGAGCACGGAGCGGGCAAGTTCGTCAAGGATGTGGCCCGCCAGGTGCACGACTGCAACAGCGACACGGATGTCATTAGTCCCACGGGCACCAGCAGCTCCGGCGGCGGCGGCGGAGGAGCCAGCGGTGGAGCCGGCGGCGGGCCGGGGACGAGCGACGGCGGCCACCACAAGCGGCATCACAAGAGCAGTGCGTCGGCGATGGCCCGGGACGACGACAACAACAGTGCGGCCCACTCCTCGGACAGCAAAAGTCCCAGTCAGCGGTAAGTTTGATTTTATGTTCCTCACACCTCTCTAGCCCAATGGCCAAACCGAAAAAACACCCACACATGCACTGAGCGAAAAAGGACAATGATTTAAAAGCTAAAATCTTAAAAAAAATCGTACAATTGTGAAACTAAAATTTAAATAATGACATTGATTTTAAATTGAAAGAAGTATTTGACATGAATTGGTAAACCTAGAAAAATCACTTTCAAATAATACAGATAGTAACTAGAGCTGGCATATCGATATTTATCGATATAAAATCGTACTATTGCGCGTAAGAAATCGATCCTTTATGCCAAGTTTTATGTAAAGAATTTATATAAAATATAAAGCAGTAAAAAGTTAATTTGTTGCAATATAATAATAATACTCAACTGAAAATTAAAAGTATCTCCATTTCGCTCAGTGCACACACACTAAGACGTGAATAGCTGTAAAAGAAAAGTTGAAAGCGGACTAAAAAATAAGAGGAAAAGCTAAAGAAGCTAAAGAAAAAAGAGAAGCGAAAAAACGAGCATAACAAAGATGATTTATTCAAATCGTGCCAAGTTGTTACCAAACACATAAACATAATCCGGCTCTGCTTGCAGTCCACACACTCACACACACACTACACTCACACCCCAAGACCCACACCTATACGCACACACACACACACACACACGCAAACACGCTCACACATAGACACGTGCCGTAGGCGTAATTGATAAATGTGTAGCATACTTTGTTGGGCTTCGTTCGCCTTGGCAGCTTTGTTGTACGCCATATTTGATCAACCGTAAGCGACATCACATCCGTACTCGCATCCGTATCCGCAAGACAGCAGAAGAAGCCCTGTCCTGGTGAAAATAGGTATAACAAAGAATAAGACAAATACGACAAGCCCGGACCGATTCAATTCAGTTCAACTCGACTCAATTCAATTAAATTAAATTAGCAATTAGCAAGTCCCCCGCAACATATAGTATACATGTATCTGTATCTGTGTGTGTCTGTATGCTGAGGTCCCCGGCACATTCTGCATATCCTTTGCGGTCGCCAGGGAAAGGGGAATTGAAATCTGAATGGGAATGTGCGAATGTGAATGTAAATGCGAACGGGAATGTGAATGTTAATGGGAGCCGGAGAGCAACATCAAAAGTTTTCAGTTCGGCTTCTGGTTAATCTAATCAGCAGCCTTAGATCTGTCCAGGGGCAGTTCTAAACAGCAGACAGTGCGTGTCAGGGCTGTAAGCCTGTGTATGATATTTGAATTAAATCTGGCAAGGCTAACACCTTGAATACCCCTTTCTACACGTTAAAGTTCTTCAAGTTCTGATACATAATTAAATAGCTTTAAGCTCTTCTCTCTCATAGTTATTTTATTATTTTGTTTAAGAAAACATTTAAAGCCTCTTCCGAGGCCTTACAGCCGCTGAACGCACTGTGTCCTCTGCCCAGCAAATGTTGAGGTTTTCCCGATCCTGGAACTTTTTTGCCTTTGCAGTTGAATGGAGCTGTCGCAAGGAGCTGTCGCAAGGACACCACGACGCACAGTGACAACTTTTGTGTTTGTGTTTGTGTTTATTGTGCCATTGTGGTGGCGGCAAAAAGGAAATTAGCAATGACAATTAGCCGGGATTGTCCATGTCCGTCTTGGTGTGTGTGTTCTCGCCTCTCTCGCTAGGTGTGTGTGTGTGTGTACATGATTTCATTAATTAACTTGGCCCACAAAACAAAAGGGAAGAGCGGAAGAGTTACACTCATCCCTGGGGGCCAAGAAGTTTCACCAGCTCCTTGGGCTAATGTGCACTCTCCTTGGGTTAATCTTCGAGCACACGACTACACGCCATGCCACTCGACGCCACTCCAATCCAATCCCTTGGCTCAGAATCCACTCCAGAATGACATCCAGCAGCACACACACACACACACACAGGCACATACACGGTTGTCCCCCGCCTTCCCGAAAATGTTTATGTGGCCGGGGCAACAATTTAATCAAAAGAAAACATGGCTTCCATTTTAACTACTTACTTATTTAGTTGATAGAGTCTACAAGGGAAAGCCTATTTCTGACGGTTTGAAGTCACTTGAAAAGGCGTTGAAAAGTATGCTATGTTTTAGCTGGGTTCACTTTGGGAATTTATTTTGGTTTGTTTTTATAAGATTTTTGAATTTATTTCCCCAGTTTAAACTGTGAAAATGGGGTTTAAGATTGAAATAGTATGTAATTCATTTATTTATGCGTTTGGAACTTATTTTATATGATTTTTTTTCAATTTAAAAGAAAGTAATATACCTGGAATCATTCAAGCATACGTTTTGCCCCGTCTTTAAATGATTTCAAATCCACTTTCCTTATTATATTTTGCTGAAAAATGGAAGCCCCGTCCCTTTTGAGACCTTACATATTTGTATTACTAACCGTATATATATGGCAACCGTGTCTGATCGTATATAACCACTTTTTGGGTCGTATCGGATGGGATCGCTTATGTGTATAGATCCGCCAGCTCGTCGCTGACCAGTGCACAGCACCACACGTGTGGCTGCACCGCCAGCACCACCACCAACACTAGTTTAAGGTACACAGAGAGGGATAGACTTATACTGGCGCCGGCACATCCTCATCCATACCAGCGGCGCCAGGTGCGCCTCCATGTGAACAGTCCGTCCTCCGACCAGAGTGCGTACACGCCGGTGGGCAGTGGCACTGGCAGTGGCAGTGGCAGGTCGCTGCCCGCCATGAAGACGCTCTCCTCGTTCATCAGCGAGCATCCCGAGGAGCTCTGTCCGGATGGCCAGGGCCAGGAGCGGAGTCAGTACGGGAGTCCCAGCCACAACCACAACCAGAATGGCCAGCAGACAACGAAGTGGAAGAGCCTGCGGGCCGTGATGGCCTACTACTGCTCGCTGAGGCGCATCAAGAGGAAAGCCCCCCTTTTCCCCCTCCCCCTCGTATATTCCATATGTACCCACACTACATATATCCGTAATGCCTATATACGCGTTGTTCTAGCCATTAACTAACCCACAAGGCGCAGAGACAGAAAGGACAGAGTAGAGACCACGACATTTCAAGTAATACTTTAGTGAAAAGGTTTAAAATTCAAGGAATTAATGATTGAAATATTCTAAAGATAAATTCTGGTTAATTCAGTTCTGCAATATATTAAAATAATTACACTGGACTCCAAAGTGTCAGGCTCTGTTCTTTTTGATCTCTGTGCATCCTTTAATATATATGTGTGTGTAAACTCTCCTGTGCGGGGGTGTGTGCGAGAGAGATCCTGGCTCAGTAAGGTCCTCGATCCGCTCCCGATAAATGTTAATCGAGAGAGCAATCGATATCGATATATACTAACCGCATCCAACCAACTAACCCCACACTTCTCTGGATCAAACCCCGCTCTCTCGCCCGCTCACGCCCTCTCACTTTCACTCTCACTCTGTCTCTGTCCCCCCTACTAACCCAATCGTAGTGTATGAAACCTATGTGTAACCCTAATATATAGCCCATATATCATTGATGTGTAAGCGAATGCCAGACCTCTCTCTCTCAACTCTCAACTCTCTGAACTGAACTCTCAACTCTGAAATCTCAACTCTCAGCTAAAACTGATACTCAATATCGCCTGCTCACTCTCGTTCGCTAGCTCTATCCCACTCTCCCACTAGCCCTTTCTCTCTCTCATATGCCCTACTGTCCTCTCTTTCACTTTGGGTACAGTTAATCCTCGTCAAGTTAGCAGCTGTGGTGCAACTTTCGTTCAACTTTGGTGCAAAGAGGTTTTACGCATTTAATAAGTGTTGGAAAGTGTTTATTAGCCATATGCACAAATGTGTGCATACCGTGGCGGGGCGCAGAGGTAACACTGTACCAGTGTAGTTAACCCCGCAACAAAGTTACCCCGGGCAAGAGGGGGCCAAGAGGTGTCTTGGAAGGATATACATTTTACCACTTTCTGTTCTAGTTTCGGTTCATTTTTGGCAAAGGGCAACTTAAAAAGTTTGTTTCAGCTAAACAACTTGATGCCAACACACACACACACGAACACACTCAAGTGTCTAGGCACACACGGAAAAATAGTTTATATATTTTTCTGTATATTATGCGGGGGAATTCGTTGTGATATTTCAAGGATCTAACTAATGTTTGTACCTTTTCCTCCGTTTCGAATTAATTTCAAAGTAACTCCTTTCTTTCACACAAGTATATGTTCCAAGAATAACAAAATTCTTGTTTCTAGTGATACTTGTCTACCCCTTTTTCTTTCCGTGCATGTGTAGGGCCAGTATATGAGGAACTTTTGCTGGCAAAAATCTCGGCAAACAGTCGAAAGTTTAAGTGGCTTTTGTCAGTGTGTGTTGTGTGTGCGCCTGAATCGATATGTTTAAGCTGCTGGCGCTGCAATGTAGGCGAACTTTTGACACAAATACACCAACACACCAACACACCAACACACCAACGCACACCAGTGCCTTAATACACCAATACGCGCACACCCCTTTTCCCCGGCACTGTGCACGCTCTCTCCCCCCTGACTGACAACTTACAAAGAATTTGAATTTAGAAAATTGCAAATTTATGTAGGGAGCCGCCAAGTGAACACAATACCACCGAGAAGGCCACGGAGGAGCCTGCCAGAATTTATGCACCGATTGCAGCAGGAGTCCTGCCTCCTGCCTCCGATGTCGCCAACTCTTCCGTCGCACCCTCTCACTTGCATAGATACATTTGTTCATACATATGTGTATGGTGCATGCATGTGGCACACACAACACCCCCAATTACACCCCCCTGGGAGGTGCTGCGGTTAGGTAACTCCCTTACAAGCGACTCCTGATTCGCAATCAAATTCATTTGTTCGATCCGGCGATTGTGTTTTGATTTGCAAGCACTCGGAATGCCGCTCACATCCGGCGATGATATATATTTTGCTGGCTTTTATCGCATTGTCAGCAGCTCTCTCTCGGGCTGCTCATTAACTAGGATGACCCAAAATAATTGGGGTATTACTCACGGGCAATAAGCCGCACACTCGAACCCACACCCACACCCACGCACACCCGATGGGGTGTCACAGCAACCTAATGCGGGGAATTTGCGATTTACGAGTGCACTTGAAAAGCAAATCGCCTTTTCAGTGCTTTGTGCTTTTCATTTTTTGGCTTACAAATTTTGAAACATTTAAAAGTGCTCTCATTAGGTGGCCTAGAGCCACCTCTTTGGCTGATGTGGTTTAAAAAACAAACTTGCCAAATTATTCATTAATACCTTTATGGAAATCCCTCTTAAACTGGCGGCTTGTCGCGTAGATTTCCCCGGAGAGTTTCCGTGACACCCGGACACGGCTTAAACTCAAGCTGGCTCTCATTCACTTTCGCCGGGTGTGAAGTGTCCCCAGACTGTTATAAATTTATCCCCATCAGCGGCAGCTGGGGAGGAGCCAGGCAGCGGGACGTTGGCCAAATGACTTGGCGGAATTTTTCAATTGTTGTTCCCTCTCTCTCTGTGTGTGTGCGAGTGTGTGTGTGCCCCAACTGGGCCATGATGTGCGGCCAGTCAGTCAAGTGGCGCACCGAACGCGATTGTTTAGCATTCCGTCCGGTCATGGCCTGCGGCTGGGATGGCCGCAAAAACCCAAAAACGAAAATCGAAAACAGAAAACAGAAAACAGAAAACAGAAGGCAGAGGCATTGAAAACCGAATGAGTAGAGTGCCTCGACCGCAGAATACCCGGTCATAGGTTTGCCTTAATCATAGCCTACCTCGAGGCGGCGGGCTGCCTAAGCTAATAAGTGAACAACATTCGTAAGAAAACATTTCCAAAGCCAATAAAATAATACATTATTATTTGAAGAGCAAAAAAGTGTAGGAGTAAATATAAAATCAATTCAAATGCTGCAAAAATATGGAGCTCTTGGGGTATAATTTTCTGAAGTGATTTTCTAACGTACGCCTCATACCCTGCAATGAGTGTAAAAACTGAAAATCGGAAAAAACCTGATGCCAGGAATCGAGACAGAGGCGTTAATTGAAATCCGGCTTAGGCACCGAATCGCCGGTTAACCCCAGGGCGCCCCCAAATCGGACATCATGCAGCCATTAAACAATAACAATTTCAGGCGACCACACATGGCCACACACACTCGGCACACTCGACACACTCGGCACACTCGGCACACACGCTGAACAAACAGGAGAGCCCTTTAACATTTCGCTGGATGATTTGTGGTGCAATAAAGAAGGCCATTTAATACCCGGGGCCCAGCTCTTTAACCTTTTCGAACCCAAGCCCGAATCGAGGCGAATCGAATCGAATCGAAATCGAAATCGAAGAAGCGAGAGAAATTGGGAAACGCCAAAACTAACAAGCTCATTCTCAATTTATATTAAATCGAAAGTCCACAAATGGCTCAGCTGACCCCAAAACAACAATGGGGTCAGACCCACACACACTTATGTAATGTATATATATATATATATCAGTATGTGTGTGTTAGCGGGGTAATCTTATCGTGCAGCAAGCCTTTTTCCGCTCGGCTGAAATGGGCTGGGCAGCTGGCTAGCCATGGGTTAACGCCGGCAAATGCGGGAAATGCGGCCAAAAAAGCCCCTATATATATGCGTATCTGTCTCTGTCATCCCTCTCCTCCATCTCTCTCTCTCTCTATCAATCTATCTATCTCTCTCTGTCTCTCTTTGTGCGAAAATATATATATACTCTTCATATATATATATCTATTTCTATCAAACAACTCACACAACAAATTAAATCAAAACCAAATGAATACAAAACAAAGAGATATATGTTAAGCCCAGGAAAACAATATCAACCAGGAAATAGCGAGTAGAAAGTAGCTAATAGAAAATAGAAAGAAAATATATACATATATACGAATCGAAATAAATATATAAGAAAAAGAAAACAAAAACAAAACAACAAATAACAAAACAATGACAATGAAAATGAAAAACTTTCGAAACTCGTTTAGGAAATCGCGTATCGGAGATGGAGCTTCAGATCCAGATTCCGATTGGTAAGTTTGTTCTCTTGCGTTCCTTATGATTTCTCGGTTTTGTCTCTGCACACACACACGCACACACACACACACTAACACAACAAATACAAACACACACATGGAAACATAATGAGCTTTGTCCTGCTTTTGATTTGATTATGATTGCGATTATGATGATGATGATGATGGTGATGGCCGTTGATAAGGATGATCTCGGCATGTGCGCGCTTTGCATTTGAATAGGCCGCAAAAGCAGCAACAGAAACATATATATAAATATATATACTTACTAACAACATATACCAAAATACATTACAAATATAAATAATAGCGAGTAGAGGGTTTTGAGCAGGTCCAAAACCGCAGCCACCAAAGACACCCACTCCGCACACCCAATTACGCCCAAGAACACCCTAGTACACCCTGTAAAAAGCAAACAAGGACACACAGGACATACACCCCAGGCCCACACACCCACACACACAACCACATTGTACACCTATAGCTATCATTGTTTTCCTTTGGTTTTGTCTTTCGTTTAGCTAAAACTGCATTGCTACCAATCGCTTTCGTTTTTCGTACCTCATCGTGTACCACACGACGTATGCGTAATAACTTAGCCACCGCTGTAAATACATAGAAACAATGAAATTTAGCCACAAAAAACAAAATAAAACCAATAAAAAACCTCTAAGGCGAGGAATTAAAAAACATAAAACCAGAAAAGCAAGCCCTAAACCGTATGAAACATTTGATATGCTGAATGCGAACAATAACTGTGAATAAATTAAGCAAAAATAACCAATTAATGCATCAGAAAACATGTTCCGAAAACCCAAAATAACTGATCTGTACATATAAACCATGTATATACTATATATATTATGTGTATACATAAGCCGAATCAAATCGAATCACACCTAGAACCCTAGATGCTATAGCAGAACAGACGATTGAATGGCGACCCTGAGCGCGGCTTGAGCAAAAGTTGAAAAAAAAAGTGGTAAACCCCCGTCCCCGTCCCCGTCCCCCTCCCGGTCCCCGTCTCCGGACCCGTGTCCCTGTCCCTGTGTCCTTCGTAGATCTAGTCCTAGATCGAGTTCGTATATACTCGTAGTGCTTAGCTGTACTCTTGCCCCGTCACTCTATATCTCGCTGGAGTATCGTATGGTAATTGTCGTCCGCCTGTCCGGGTTTCGTTTGTGTTTTAAAAGTACATCAATTACAATCACTACTGATTGATGACGGTTGCAATATTTTGTATATATATTTGCGTATTTTTTGTTTTTCTTTTTGAAACATTTTAAGCATTATAAATGATGCCAGACGGAAAGGAACACTGAGAAAACCATAAATCAGGATGTTATTCAAGTGTGCCAGCTTGAGGAAATATTATTTACATTTCAGAGGGGAAATAGGTTTCATATTTGATTTAATTTT
Source organism: Drosophila bunnanda (assembly GCA_035046265.1). NCBI lineage: Eukaryota > Metazoa > Arthropoda > Insecta > Diptera > Drosophilidae > Drosophila > Drosophila bunnanda. The sequence goes on along the minus strand of JAWNOB010000083.1, from coordinate 1,271,752 downwards.
ATAAAATATAACCAACAGGAAGTGCTAAGAAATATTAATATTAATATTTAATTTTGTAATTAATAAAAATATAAATAAAAGCAAACTAACGAAGGAAGTACAGGTTCATAATGAACAGTGAGAAAGTCGTAAAACCCCGGTTAGGGGAATATTATTTAAGTATTAGTGATTATTCTATTATTTGTATATTTACAAATTATATATTTATATTATTTATATATATATATAATAACAACAATTTAAAAGAGTTTAAGGAAGGCAGAAAATTAGTTAAAGACATAGTTGTTATATCATAAAAAATAGTCATTTAAAGATATTGATTTGAAAACTTTTTTAAATGCAAAGAGCATTTCTACTAAACTAAAACTGAAATAACTTTAAAGTTTAAGATATTTAATTGATGACAAAATCAATAGGTTTTCCTTTTACATTTTCCCTTGTTTTGTGTAAAGCTTTAAGAGTGATTAATGAAGATTTTAAGACTTAGCTCAGAACCGGCTCCAATTATGTAAATACCCACGGTTTTATACCCTTATCGGGGGCAAGAGTATCCTTTGCTTCGGTCTGCCGGGGTGAAGTCCTTCTGATTTCTTTTTCATTTCCTTTGCTTTGCTTTTAATTGAAGACAACTTTTCAGTTTCAGTTTCCTCTAAGGGGTTTTCTTCACCTCGAAAAAGCGAGTTCTCAGTTTTTGTATATTTTGTGCTTGCTTTTCCTTGGGTTTCCCCCCAAAAAAAAAAGAAGAAAATAAAAACACCTGGCAGACAGTTCAACACTTTTCCAACCCCAAACCCAAGGCCGCCGCTGCCGCCAAGAGCTATTTATATCGATAGCGGAAAATTCTTGGCCACTTTTCCCCCCTGCTCTCACTTTCTGTCTCTCTCACACTCCCTGTCGCTATCTCTCTGATTTTCTCTTTCGCTCTTGGTCTGTCTCTGTCTCGCTGCCGCTGCTGTTCCTGCTGCTGCTGCTGCTGCTGCTGCTGCTGCTATTGCTGCCGCTCAAATTGTTTTCCAATTGCAATTTTCCTCATTTCCCGTCGATTGCATAACGCCTATGATTGTGATTTCGTTTGATTACATTTGATTCTTTATTCGATTTGAGTTCGAGTTGATTTCGTTTGCAATCCTCCGGCACATCTATCAATATCGATAAATATCATTTGTAGATTGATGGAAATATCGAAGACTAGCCATAACTATTTATGTATTTTCCGCATGCCCGTCTATCTCTTTCTTTCTCTCTCCTAGCTGTCTGTTGCTGTTAATGTTACCGTTAACGTTACCGTTACCGTTACTGTTACTCCTCCTGTTACTGTTAGCGTTAAGGTTACCGTTGCCTGCCTTTGTGTTACGGTGCTCCCCCCCATCCTTGTCTTGCCACTAAGTATGCGTAACATAGTCCGTATTGTGTAGACCGTAAACCATTACCTGTAACCCGTAACCCGTAACCCGTAACCCGTAACCCGTAACCCGTAATCCGTAGCCCGTAACCGTTCACCGACTAGCGTAAGTGTTTGATGTTTCGTGTTACGTAAGTGATTAAGCCATCTCTCTCTCTATATAAGGCACAACCCGTAACGTGAGCACTCGCTTAGTAGGAAAGATCTGTCTTCAGTTGCCAGCCATTAATAACCCTAACCCCCTTATCCTTCAAGGACTTCATTTTAGTTGGTAGCTAATCGTAGTTTGTTTGTGTGAGACAATCCCTTTTCCCCTCTTCTGAAGAGCCTCCGGCCTGTAACACACCCAATTTATATGTGCCTACATCTCTATTTGTGTGAATCCCCTTCGACCGTGAACCGGAAACAGGACGCGATCGAACCAACGCTGGATGAAGCTGCGCACCACCGTGCAAATCTCATCGGCGATACAGAAGAAACCACCGCTCAAGCGCGAAGACTCCTTCCTGAAGCGTTTCTCGACTAGACAGATACCCGAAACACAGGTGAGACAATGATGTTTTTAATTAATTATGTTTTTAACACATAAATATACATTTAAATAACCTCGCACACCTTGCAGGAAACTGTTGAAGACACGGGTTCAGAAAGTGCCTCTGGTGACGTCGACAAGAGTGTGAAGCGACGGCGACGCTATCTGCAGAAACGACGATCCGTCGTTAATCCAGATGAGAATTTTTACTTCTATTGGTTAATGATGTTAACTGTATGTGTTCTATATAACCTATGGACCCTAATTGTGAGGCAGAGCTTTCCCGAACTGCAGGTGAGTGCTTATCTTGTTGCCGCGCTTTTCTATATTTTCCCTTTTTTTTTTGTTGTCATGTTCCTTTCCCTGTCCACGCTTCGGCCGTAGCGTTTTTCCTTTCATTGTGACTTCCATTTGGCATTTTCCCTGGAAAGGACCTTTGTTCGTCCTTTGTGTAAGCCAACACCCTTTTGTCATTACGCGCCAAAGGGTTTCGGTTGGTAACGGCAGTTGGCCAACTGCGTTCCCAGCGGCGGGCTAATGGGGAGTCCCCGGGTCGTCACCTGCCCGTGTCTCTCTCTCTCTCTGTGTGTGTGTGTGTGTGTGTGTGTGTGTGTGTGTGACCGAGGAAATTATCCGCTTTTTTATCTGTTTGCTCCTGGTCTTTGCCTTGTAATGACTCAATTATAAGACACGCAGTCGGGCGGCCTGGGCAAATGTTTGTTTACGGCCCAGTTAGCTCTGTTCTCGGTTAGAGCTCCTGTTTGCCATCAGATTAGAGCGGGGGGAGGGACGTGTTGACTTTGACCTTTGGCCCGGCCGCAAAAGTAGTCCCGCATTTGCAATTGTCAACTGCATTCGCCGCTTAATTACCCTTGACCTGGCCGTAAAAATAGACCCAAAAAGAGCACACACACACACAGCTCTCCTGCCGCCCCCGTCCATTAAAAGTAACATCCTTTCTCATCCTTAATTCTGACGCTATTCCCGGACAGCAAGCTGTGCCCACGTTCTGGCTCATCTGCGACTCCATGACAGATGTTGTATTTATCCTAGATATAATAGTTCAATTACGCACAGGCTATCTGGAGCAGGGCCTAATGGTGAGTATCGATTGAATATTAAAGTGCATTTGGTATTTATATAAGTTTAGACTTTGGTCTTGACGTTTGAGATGTTTGTGATACAGCGATAGAAGAATTATTTAATCAAATACTAAAGAAAGTCTTTAAACCTATGAAGTATCTATGTAGAAATAAATTAATTCGTTTAACGACACCATTAAATATCGAGTTGAAACAGTATACAAAGATGCATGAATCGATATGTTGTAGCCTTGCGTACTTAATATATTTATTATAGTACTTAAAATGAAATTTCATATTTTCTAATCAATATTATCCGACAAATCCCTCAGGTATACGACGACAGGAAGCTGGCCTGCCACTATGTCCACTCGCGTGACTTCATCTTCGATATGATAGCGCTGATACCATTGGATCTGCTGCAGCTCAAGATGGGGACACATCCGCTCTTGCGTTTTACGCGCTTTTTTAAAGTGAGTTCTCCGCGGCCGAAACTTAATTCCGCGACTTCCCTAAACTCTCTCTAATTAACCCCTTCAGGTTTATCGATCTGTGAGATTTTATTACATCGTAGAGAGTAGAACAGTTTGGCCAAATTTATGGCGCGTTGTTAACCTAATTCATATCCTGTTAATACTGGCACACTGGTTCGGTTGTTTCTATTTTTTACTCTCCGAGGCGGAGGGTTTTCAGGTGAGATGAATAACAAATATATCGATCTGTTGATAATATTCTCCAGATTTATGTGACACTCTTTATTCAACTTAATTTCCTGAACTGAACTTTCAGGGCGATTGGGTGTATCCATATCGACCCGGGGACTATGCGACCCTGACCCGCAAGTATCTGGGCAGCCTGTACTGGTCGACCTTGACCCTGACGACCATCGGGGACCTGCCCACGCCGGAGACGAATGCGGAGTGAGTATTAACTTGAAATATAGAGCATTAATAGTTGCAACAATCACTGGAGATTTTAAACCGCTCGAAATGAGGTCTGAAAGTATGAAATTTAAATTGTTACATGCTCTCAGACAGAGTCTTGAGCGAGTTCTAATCCCCAGCATGGGAGGTTCTCTTATTTACTATTAATTTACAATCAATCCCCCATTAACAACCACCAATCAGACCGAACTTTTCGGTGGACGGCCCACGATCAATACCTAGGCGAGGCATCAAGTCGCGACTGCTTCAGTTTGGCTCTAGCTATGGGTACGAGACTCCCCTAACTTGGATAACTAACTAACAAGGCCACTAACTAACCAACTTAGTAGCTAACTCACTGCCTTAGGCAAGGTCAATCAAATCGAGCGAATATCATGCAATTTGTTTGGGGGCTGTCCACCGATTCGGATTCCTTGGCGTTCTACTTTCCCAACTCCTCAAGTCGATCTGTTGCTAACTCTGCCCTGCCCCCACAAAAGCGTTTGGCATCAAAGTTTTCGAAAGCGTGCGACAGCCTTGAACAATTCCATTGATATTTGTGCCTTTGGCTAACTTCCAAAAAATAAAGAGAGGAAATAGTATTATTGCAAACACAACATTTTGTTGACTTTCGAAAACTTTGATTGAGCTTGCAAAACGAAGAAAGTGTTTGATAGAGAGTGAGTGGTGGGCTTATTCAATTAATTCTTTATTCTTTTCCGCAAAAACAGTATTATTAAAGTTATTAAACTTAATTTAAACCATAAAAAATTGTTATAAATATATTAAGCTGTGTTAAACCAAGTACTTTATTAACTTTTCCAATCGAAGTGTATTGAGAAAGCTCTGTAGGAATGAAGCCTTCACCAACAACCACTCTCTCTCTGTCCCACCAGCTACATCCTTCGTCCTGCCTTGTGTGTGTCCTACTTATTGATGGAATTTCTCTCCCCACTTCCACAGATATATTTTTACGATCGTTAGCTATTTGATTGGTGTTTTTATCTTCGCGACCATCGTCGGCCAGGTGGGCAATGTGATAACGAACCGTAATGCGAATCGCCTGGAGTTCGAGCGCCTGCTGGACGGGGCCAAGACCTACATGCGGCACCACAAGGTGCTCCCCATATATTGTTGTAAAGTAGACTGTAGACTGTTACTGATATACTGTGTCCCTGCAGGTGCCCGGCGGCATGAAGCGTCGCGTGCTGCGGTGGTACGACTACAGCTGGTCCCGCGGCAGGATACAGGGCGGCGGTGACATCAACACGGCGCTGGGCCTGCTGCCCGACAAACTGAAAACCGAACTGGCCTTACATGTCAATCTCAGTGTGCTGAAGAAGGTGACCATCTTTCAGGAGTGCCAGCCGGAGTTCCTCCACGACCTGGTGCTCAAGATGAAGGCCTACATCTTCACGCCGGGCGACTCCATCTGCCGCAAGGGGGAGGTGGCCCGCGAGATGTTCATCATTGCGGACGGCATCCTGGAGGTGCTCAGCGAGACGGGCAAGGTCCTCACCACCATGAAGGCGGGTGATTTTTTTGGCGAGATCGGCATACTCAATCTGGATGGATTGAACAAGTGAGTCCTATTTCTAAGCCCCTGCGGGGCACTACAATTTCAGTCAGGAGCTTTTAATTTTAAAATTTAAATAAGCAGATTTTTTTTAGCACAGAACAGCTGTCCGAATCGAAATTAATGCATTTTTGACAAAGTTATGATCGATTTGCCATTCCAACTCTACTGGCTTGGGCTTTGTGAACTTGGCTTCCTTTCTTTTCATTACGATTATTACATTTTTATAAACATATATTTACCTTTCACAGACGTACGGCGGATGTCCGTTCCGTGGGCTACTCGGAGCTGTTTTCTCTGTCCCGGGAGGATGTCCTGGCTGCCATGAAGGACTACCCCGATGCCCAGGAGATCCTGCAGACGCTGGGCCGAAAGCGGCTGATGGAGGTGCGCTGCGTGAACAAGAAGTACGCCAAGGCGCAGAGCGACAAGGAGGCGGCAGCCTTCGCAGCCGCCCATCCGCACCACCACCAGAGCCACCAGAGCCACCAGGGCCACCACCAGGGACAGGTGCACCAGAGCGACAGCAGCGAGAACAGTGCCTCCAAGAAGATCGTGGACAAGCTGAAGCACGATGTCAAGGGGTTCCGCAACGTGCTCAAGAAGTCCAGGTGGGAGTGAGTTGTCAGCTTATATCAGTATTTTGCCAAATATTTTACCTTTTTTTACGCACAATAATCAAGCTTAAGGTAGTTTTCCCATCCTATATTCCTGCTCCGTTCCGATCCTGCCAAAGATATATTTCCCACAATACAATATACATTCTCTCGCCTGCAGGACCTCTAGGAAGAGCGACGAGTCCTTGGAGATGCAGCCACTGCATAACACATCGCCGCGCGGCAGCAAGATCATGCTGAAGCGCATGTCCCGCGTCCGATCCGACGAGAAGGACGCGGACAGCGCCGAGGCCAAGGACGAGCTGCACGACAAGACCCCCAGCCCCATTGGCGCCGGGCTGCCGCTGCTGCAGCGCCTGCGGCTGCTCAAGGAGAAACAGGTGAGAGGCGAGGCACTGCCACGGGCACAGGCCACCAAGTCACCGGAAACCACAGCTCTCCTGGTTATACACCCACACCCACACCCACACACACATACACTCACCTTTGCTCGACTTTCGTTCTGACATCCAAAAATCAACACACACATTTGCCACATTTTCGCATTTTCACATTTCCCCCCAGCTGGAAATGGCTTTAAATGGTTTTTCTCCCACAAGACCCACAGACAAACGCACAGAGCAGTGAATGAAGAGCTTGACAGATGGAAAAACAAGACACACAGACACACACCACAGTATAGAGTCGGAAAAGCCTCCTGTTTGAAGACAACAAAAATAATTGATTAACTGGAATGGAGCTTCACAGGGAACTGTTAAAGGCGGGAAACGAAAATTCATATTTTAGGGAAATTTTGGCAACTTTCGAATAGTCAGATTTAACATTCAAACAAAAGCCATCATAGCCAAGCTATGCGATTTGAAATTAATGATTTTTGCTTAGCTTATTTTGCCAAATGCACTAAATTCTTTTTGTTTTTTAATTTTTAAAAGTGATTTTGATGGTATTATATTTATATATCTTGATATCCCTTGGGGGAATTATCATTTTAGTCAGCAGCTTGAAAAACATTGAAGGAGCCATTTCCGGCCCTATAAACAATATATATTCTTGATCAGCATCAAGAGCTGAATCGATCTAGGCATGTACGGTTGAAAAAAAAATTTTGGAAAATTTTTCGAAATTTGAAAAAAAGATAAGGGGTTACATCATTAAAATTTTCAAAAATTGGCAAAAAATTGATTTTTTTAAGTTTAAAAACTGAGTATGCAGATTTGTTAACGCTTTCGAAACTAGCACAGGAACGTTGTCCGAATTTAAATTAATGTATTTTTGGCTTAGTTATGCGTTTTTTAAACATCGATTTTTTTGAAAAATTTTCGTATTTTTAACGATAAATATCGATTAAAAAAATGGTATTACACTTTTAGGCAGATGCTTGTAAAAGATGAAGGAGTCATTTCCAACCCCATAAATCATATATATTCTTGATCAGCATTAAAATCTGATTCGATCTGGCTAAAAAAAAAATTTTGCAAAATTTTTCGAAATTTGAAAAAAAGATAAGGGGTTACATCATTAAAATTTGCAAAAATTGGCAAAAAATTGATTTTTTTTAAGTTTAAAAACTGAGTATGCAGATTTGTTAACGCTTTGAAAACTAGCATAGAAACGTTGTCCGAATTTAAATGAATGTATTTTTGGCTTAGCTATGAGTTTTTTAAACATCGATTTTTTTTGAAAAATTTGCATATTTTTAACTCAAAAAATGTTATTTTAACTGTAGTCAGATGCTTGTAAAAGGTGAAGGAGTCATTTCCGACCCCATAAATCATATATATTCTTAATCAGCGTTAAAAGCTGATTCGATCTAGCCATCTCCGGCAAAAAAACAAAATTTTCAAAAATTTTCCATTTTTTCAAAAAAAATTTTTTCATTAAAATTTGCAAAAATTGACAAAAAATTGAATTTTTTAAAATTTAAAATTGAGTATGCAAATTTGTTAACCTATTAAAAACTAGCACGGAACAGCTTTCCGAATCGAAATTAATGCTCTTTTCGCTTAGCTATGAGTTTTTAAACTTTCATTTTTCGAATAAAATGTTTGAATAAAAATCTCGATAAATATTGATTAAAAATACAAATTTTTTAGGCTTACTTATGATCGATGTTCGATTTGTTTCTGTAATTCAATTGCAAACTGCAAGGATATAAAAATATAGATAGTTTTCCTCAATAAGACCTTAATGACAGTTCGCTGCACCCATTCCAGTATTTGATTTGAATATTAATTAGTGAATAATTATATACCTACAGTGGCTCACTCCACACACAACACTACACAACACAACACAGACTTTGACTCTGGCATTTGTGTACATTGTTTCGAAACCATTGTAATGCAGTTTGTACAAGTTGTTAGTGCACCCAAAAAAACAAAAAATAATTCCACATAAGATCAGTGTGCTAGTCCCGGCGATCTTCTTTATCATTGCAATCCAGCACGTTACGCAATTAAAGCTTTTGAAAAGAAGTAAAACCAAATAACTAAATAAGTATGTAGGAAAAACTATAAACACTTCTTTGAGAGAAGGCTTCAAATTGAAATTCTACCCTTACATTACATTTACAGGCAATCAGCTAACTTGAAAATCAGAGACTCCTCCCTAGAACTGGTGCCTGTTTTCCGAGCTTTACTAGATGCTTTCCATAGTGTTTTCCCCTGCTTCCGCTTTAGTGAATATTACATGTGTGTCTCTTGTGCCATTTTTGATTTTCCAACGGAACAGGAGCTCTGTCTCTAGAGATGTGTGTATATATATATAGTAATATGTATATGTGACATATAGAGATCCAAGAACACATTGCCGTAGGACACCCGTTGACATCTCATAATTTTTAATTTGCATTTATCGTTTCCACGTTACGTTCTGCTATCGTTTAGCTATCGATTATCGACCCGAGACCCAGAAATTCGTGTTGTATGTAATTAATCCCCAGCTCCTAAACAGTAGTTTTGTATGTGTCTTTATGTGTCTTGCACTAGGATCGCGAAGAGCGAGCTGTTAAGTCCACACCACCACAGAAATCTCCACCTCACTCACATGTAACGTGTACGTTATCGCCGCAGGAATCGATCCAGGAGGAGCCCGAACGCGAGTTCAGCGAAGGCTTTCCCCTGATCCAGCGACTGCAGCAGTTGAAAATTAAGAACGAGCCGCAGGCCATCGCCGCCGAACCCGGCGTCGTCATGGTAAAGCAAAACTTGAATCGAAAAACAAACCAAAAAGAAAAAGTACAGATAACTCACAACCGAAATTAGTAACCGAAACCTAAAATATCTCTTAGGAAAGTCTGTTAGTCATTTTTCCTTAACCTCTGGTTACCTTTAACGGGAGGTTAACGTAGAAAGCTAGACTTGAAAGCTAACCAGAGAGTAAGAAAAACTTCTTTCTTTTGGCTCGTTTCTCATTATTCTCCTATCCCCCTGTGACAGCCAAATCTATCCTCTGGTTAAGTCGTAAACTCACATTTAAATAACTTAACATTTTATAACCTAACTTAACCAGAGAGCTTTAAAAACTGTCTGTTAACTTAGCTGAGAGGCTGCCTCAGCCTCTGGCTTGCCCAAAAGTAGCCGTTAAACTCAAGTTAACTGGAGAAAAAGGTAGTGCAGCTGGAACAACTGAAACCTAATTTAAAGGGACACGCTAAATTGGTAGTAAACTGAGTCTTATTCTCTGGTTAAGAGCTTAACTGACAAGGAGCGTGCGTCGCCAGTTAATCCTCACCTATTAACGTGCTCATCAATCTCTCTTTCTCTAATCCTTGTTCCAAATCCCCGATGATCCCAGGTCAACACGCCGCCCAACATAAGCAGCAAGATCGATTCGCACTTTGGCGGAGCCTCGGCCGTGGGAGTGCCCGGCGGAGCCAACGGAAGCTCCAGCTCGACCACGCCCGGAGGACAGTCGCTGACGGTGGCCCAGATCAAGCCCATTATGAAGGTGTCCTTCAAGCAGAAGATCCAGCAGCTGCAGGGAGGCGGTGCCGGTGGAATGTCCAGCAGCTCGCCGGGCCCAAGTACCGGGGCCATTGCCAAGAAGGAACCGCCTAAGTCGCTCGCCTTGGTGGCCAAGCACGAGGATTCGATCACGGCTGGAGCGGGACTGGGCCTGGGCCTGGGAATGGGTCTGGGTGGGGCGGGAGGTCCTGGCATAGCCACCATATCGAAGCGGGTGGTGAAGCCGCCGGGCCACCGGATAGGCATGGCCATGGGCACGACGCCGCCCATGCAATCGGACACGGACACGGACGGCACACCCATCAAGCCCTGGTCCAAGCTGAAGCTGGCCACACTCATGTCCTCCAGCTACACCAGCCTGACCAACTGCTCGCCCACGGACGACCCCGAGACGCCGCTGAAGAACTACTCGCTGAGCAACATCCCGCAGCAGATGGAGCAGCACCCGCGCCCGCCGCAGCGCCACCACAGCGCTAGGAGCAGCTCGCGCTCGCCGCGGCACCACCATCATCACCATGGATCGCATCATCATGGCCACAGCTCATCCAGCACCACGTGCTCCTCGGGGGCCGGTGGCCAGCGGCGGGAGCTCAACCAGCTGGGAACGGGAATGGGAATGGGGACCACGGCCAATGGTGGCACCTCCGCCAGACGGGATTGCCTGCGCCTGCAGAAGCCGGAGCAGCATCTGCCCGACGGCGAACTCTCCGAGCTGGGCGGCAACGGCGGCCGAAGGAAGCTCTACCAGAGCGTGTTCGATCTGTCGCCGGAGTACTGCGGCCTGCCCTTCGTCAAGCGCCTGAAGATCCTGAACGAGCGCCAGAAGCTGGCCGAGCTGGAGCGCGCCCTCCAGACGCGCAGCTTCAGCCTGGACTGCTCCAAGTCCGGCCCCGATAGCCGGGTGCCCATCACGGAGTCGCTGTACCGCTGTTACAGCGACACCTCCGGCATCTACTCACAGTTCCTGAGCACCTACGAGTCCACGACCAGCTCCACCTCCACCTCGATATCCACGAATACATCCGCATCCGCCTCAGCGTCGGCGTCAGCTTCCGCTTCCGCCTCTGCGTCTGCCTCGGATAGCAACTCCAGGCAGCTGCTGCAGTACGTCCCACTGCCACTCAGCCCGGAGTCCAATGAGACACTGGAGCGGCGCAAGCTGAAGAGCATACTGAAGAAGCTGCAGAAGGGCACAGGCAACGGCGGGCAGGAGGAGGAGAGCCAGCCAGGAGGATCGGGATCAGGAGCGAACAACAACAGCGGCAGCTCAAAGGGGCCGGTGCCGGGGCAGGGCTTGGGACTGGCACTGGGACAGGGACAGGGGTTGCCCGCGGAGCCCACCGTGGAAGGGTACGTGGCTAGGCACAGTAAGCTCTTGAAGAGTGTAACCTTCCATTCCACTCTTTCCAGCCCGCCCGCCAGTGCCAAGGAGGAGTATCCCTTCGGCGGCGGTGGGACTAATAATAGCGTTGTTAGCCTTGTGGCTACCGATGTGTCGAGTGCCAGTGCAACTACTCCCACACCTACTCCTAATCCGAATTCGCGCGCGGCCAACAGTGCGTATGCGTATCCACTTCCGCTTCCGGTCAGCGGTCTTCCGTCTCCGATTTCAGCAGCGTTTCCGGCTCCGATAACGGCACCCATACCGCCACCGGCCACGGCCACGGGCGGCGGCGAGACGAGTGTCTGGTCGCCGACGTTGACGTTGGTAACGCCCACGAATTCGCCGCAGGAGAGCTTCGCGTTCGAGCTGCTGCGCCCCAATCCCGGCCAGCTGCAGCAGTTTCGCGAGCGCGATGGCGGACTCGTTGCTGGCGTTGGCAGCGCCTCAGCGTCCGGCGTTTCCGGTTCCTCCACATCCGCATCCGCATCCGCAACCGCTTCCGCTTCCGCATCCACATCCGCGACCGCTTCGTACATCGTGGAGTCAAAGTCGCAGAGCGAGTTCCATGCTCAGTCCACCACCACAGATTTGAATTTGAATTTGCAGCTCAGGCAGAACACGACCAGTGCGATGGGACTGGGCTTGGGACAGGGACAGGGACTGGGACTGGGACAGGGTCCAGGGCCGCATCACGAAGGTAAATATATCCGCTTCAGATCGTTACTATAAGAAAAGAACCCCACCATCAGAAAACCAGAAACCAAAACGCTAACCAGAACAAGAGCAACGCAACGCAAAGCAAAGCATCGCTTGTCACTCCCAAAAAAAAAACAATGTATATATACAAAACACGCTTTATCTATTTTGAGCAGTATGTCTAAATCCTAACACTATATTTCTCTAAACACTCTAACATTCATCACTTGCGCATGTCTGGGAGTCACAAACACCTAAAACTATTGGGTATACAGAGAATAAGATGCGTAACTCTATAGGATTTTGTACGAATTTTTCTATATATATTTATCTCCCTTATACGCATCTTAGTCTTTATATAGCCTTCACTAAACACACTCTCTTTTTCCGCTTTGCCCTGCTTCTTTTTTTAAACTCTCTTAAACTCTACAATTCTCTTTCAAACTATTCGATCTTAAAACTAAACTAACTTAATTCTAACTAAAGTCTAAATTGCATTTCTTAAACTCTTCTTCGCATGAAGGACACGCTTAAAATCTGTACAAATGTCTTGAAATTTTGTTTAAATTTGTAAAGGGAATCGCGCTACTTTAATTCTTTTTTTCAGTTCAGTTTAAAAATTCTTTAAAAATATTATATAAATTGTTATGAAATACGTAAAGTTAAAGCATCATGAAGTAAATATAGAAAATGGGACAGTGCAAGTTGGGAATCTTTAAGCCCATCCTTTATGTTGGATAACCCCTAACTATTAATAATTTTTTAAGCAGAGCTTTATTTATAATTTATACATATTTTTAACTATTTGTATATAAGCCCCGCCCAAAACCAAGCTCCCTTGCTGTGTGTTAATTCTTAACTTTTCAAGGTTTCAAGCCGAAAAAGCCCGTGTTTAATTATTTAAGAACTGTGCCAGGATCAGCAATGGAATGGACAGATCCTGAAAGCATTCCCCGAGCATGTGACAAAGCTTTTGTAAATAAGAACCCTTGCGAAACAGAACACGGCTATGTAAATAAGTGTTATATATAGATATCCGAGCTGAGTCCTTGATGGAGCACACTTGTATGATAATGGTAATGACAATGGTATTGGTAATGCTTATTGGTAATGGTAATGGTAATGGTAATACTAATGTCAATGGGAATGAGAATGTGTAAATAATACAAAAATAATAACAACAACTGGTCGGAAATGTCACTGCAAATGGAATTATATCCAAATGTTAATTACTTGCCAGACCTTCAGGTCGTAAAGAGGAGGAGTTACCTGTTTCTCCATCATTTGCAGTGGTATTACCCACAGTTTCGTCTTCGCCATAAAGTACTAATTTGTGTGTTTGGCCAGGACAACACCTGGACTTCAGTGGAGCTATATATATGGATATATAGCATGTAGTGCTAAGAATAATAAACGCTTCTACACCCACAGCCTATTAACTTAAATATTTGATGTAGTTAAACTCTGGAAAAAAAAACGAATTATTGAATGTCTTTCTCACCGTAAATGCAAAACTCACGTCAACACAAAAATGTAACCTGTATGTCCTGTGCCCCCTGATCCTCGCTCCTCTGACTACCTCTGACCGCTTAGCCTATCCTTTGAAGGTCAACTAATCGTCCCTCATCTTTACCTTTAAGGCTTCCCGGAGGCGCAGGACTACTTCAATCAGATCCTCAGCGGCATCAATCACGTGATCAAGACGCACATGAACGAGATGCACTCCAAGTTCGAGACGCAGTTCTCCAGCATGGCCGGCGAGGTGCGGCGTCGCGATGCCATCATTGCCCAGCTGCAGCTCAAGCTGCGCTCCATCGAGCAGAAGTCCTCGTCTTCGACGCTACCGGTGGCCACGTGCTCGTCCTCCGCCCTGGTCCTGCCACTCAGCCGGCGCCAGAAGAAGATGTCCCAGCTGTCGGTGGACGACGATGAGCCGGCCGAGGATGAGGATAACAGCAGTTCCGGCTCCTCGGCGGAGCTTCTGTTTATGGTAAGTGATTTTCTCGATGCCTTTCGGACCCTAAATGTCCCCCAAAGTGCCTCAAATATTTCCATTCTAAGAAGGTTTTTGAATAACTTAGTAATTGGCTTACCTTCCCCTTGCAGCGCGGCGACTCCCTGGACACGGTGTTCACATCGTCGCCACCCATCCAGGGCGGCCGGCGCAGCATATCGCCGGGTCCGGGTCGCGGACCCAGCCGGCATCATGCCGCCTCAGCCAATGCCCTGAACTGTCCCAGCAGCTACTACGGCGGACCGGGATCGCTGAGCTCGCGGCATGCCCAGAGCCACCCCAGCTTCTATTCCGGACAGGGCAACGGACGCAGCAGCAGCCGTGGCGGAGGCTACCGCGAGTGGAGCGGCGGCGGACCAGGAGGAAGCCTGGTCAGCGGCGGCAGCGGTGCGAATAGCGGCGTCATGGTATCAGACGTGACTGGGAATCTCACACGGCTGGCGGACAGCGTCATTCTGGACATTGGGGAGAGCTCCAGCTCCAGCTCCTCGTCCAGCAAGATCAACATTGCCGAGGAGGAGGACGAGGATGAGGAGGAGGAGGAAAACACTGCCGCCGAGCGACGCAGCCGGGTTGTGGTCGAGGAGGAAGACGACGAGGAGGAGGAGGTGGCGGCCCAGAATCGGGCGGGCCACAACGACTGGGAGGTCCAGATGCTGGCCGCCGAGATGGAGCGCCAGGAGCGGAAGCGCGGCCACTCGCTCAATCCCGACAATCTCGGCGAGCTGAGGCACTGCAGCACGCTGCTGCGGCGTCGCCGCAAGTTCAGCGACACGGAGACGGAGTTCAGTGAGACGGACATGGACGACCAGCTGATGGCCCGGGCAGCAGCCGCATCCTCAGGGGCCTCGGGCGCCGGAGCAGCCACCTCGGCGGGCCACCAGAGCGGCAGCCAGCGGCCGCGAGCCTCCAGCTTGGACCAGTTCAACCTGCGCTATGGCATCGGACGCGGGATCTTTAAAGCAATGAGCATCGATCGTGATAAAGACAAGCTTTGAGAACTGTAATCGCGACCAAGTCCAACCATCCCCCAGCAACCCACAGCCCCAGCCCCATCCCCATCTCCACCAGGAGCGGACAACCAATAAGCAATTCGGACAGTATTACAATGGTACAACAACTATATGTATTTAATATACAGAACCTAAAAGAGATGTGAGGACACATAGAGAGCTATATTCTATACATGTATGTTTAGCCCTAACGATCCCCCATATACAGATATACACATATAAACCCAAAGCAACGCCCGAATGAGACACTAAAACTGTAGAATTAACGAAACAACTACCACTCAAGCCGAGAAACCGAGAAACAACACACAGATAGCCAGGGGGAGTGCTCCGGTCCCTGCTCCGGCTTCAGTTTTTCATTTCCATTCTTGTTCGTTACCTTGACAATGTAAATAGTTTGATTAACCGACAGTTAACAATGCCTGACAGAAGGTTTACTGACTTTTTTTCAGTTTCTTAGGTTTGCTTTTAGAAAACAGGAAATTAACGCAGGGCTTTATTTCTGAACTATTTTAACCAACAGTTAAGTGTCCGTTAAAAGATTTACACAATTCTTAAACATCTCTTAAGTGATTTATATAAATAGGTTTAGATATAATTTGATATACTAATTATTATGGCAGGATGGATTTGGCTTAGAACTATTATTATTTAAAACTATCTTAACCAGAAGTTAACGGTGTCCGTTAAGCCTTTTACAGAAGCTTTGAATTCTTTTTAAGGTAGATTGTGAAATTCTTCTTCAAATTTATGAATTATTTTAACCTGAAGTTTGTAGTTTCCGTTAGCTTTTTTGCAATCTTTTGTATAGCTGTGTGAGTGCGTCTGCGTGTGAGCGAGATAGTGCGCGCATGTGTGAGCGAGTGAGAATGACGATAATTCCCACATTAAACCGTCCTGAGAAACGTCCAAGTTTGTTCATTAACCCGACGTGTCCAATCGTCAACCATTATTCTGAATCTGAATCTGAATCGAAGGCGTTTTCTAATTTTCGCCATTTTGTGTGTATTGTTTAGTTTTCCTCCTTTGAAGCCGGCGGGGCGTGGCTCTCCCTACAGATGTATATACCTCTTACTGTTAGAGACTATGGAACACATATATATACATATATATTTTAAGTACTTATATATATATACACAAAGAAATATACATAGTAATATATCTATATATGAACTAGTGTAATGAAAACCGAAAGCTTTAATAACTTATATAGTGAACTATTTAAGAAAACGTTTTAAATATTAATCGATTCGGACAAATGTTTTTGAAATAGAACAAGCCACCACCTCATACACACACACACCCGACAACACACACACAACAACACACACGCACGCATACAAATATCTAAATATAGAGCCTATAATATGCATAGATTAGCGATTTACTTGTTGAAGAACCTCAGTTCGAGCTGTTAGGACTATCGAAGCGTTAGTCGAACCTATCGAAAACTTAGACTAGCCCTCCTCCATTAACCCTCCATTAGCCCTTAACCCCTGTTCCTTTTGTTCAACCGATCCCCGAACTAGAGACACTATCGCGTTATAAGAAAGGCAACTCTCTAGCACTTAAGTAGTTTATTGCTGTTCAAGACTCGAGTCTGTCGCACTGTGTAAGCTTGAAGCTCGCCCCCAAAAAATGCAACTCAAAACTAGGCAAGAGAAACGATAACGATAACGATAACGATTTGTTGGCATTTTTGGGTTTCATTTCACGTTGCTCTTTCTCTCTCTCTATCTCTCTCTCTCTATCTTTCTCTGTCTCTCTCTAACTAAATGCTAAGCCAGACCCTAGAGTTGTAGAGTCCGTAGGAAGGAGTTTAGAACCCATCTGCAGAGGAGGCACACCCTCTAGAGTTTCGTAGTTTCTAGTTTCCACAAAGGCCGCAACTATCGATAACTACTGTACTAAGCGCACTAAGAGACACAACCATGCACACATGCCCACAGACACACACACACACACACCTACAAGCATACAGCTTAAAGGACACAAATATGTAGTCTACTGCAGTAAATAGATGTTAGATTGGAGCTGGAATATCCCTGATCGAAGCGCTCATCGATGTGGCACCACCTCTAGGACCAAGCCTACGATTAATTTCTAGGGATGTGCTGTATGATCGATAGGTTCATCGATGCTTTTCCATCTCTAATTTGATAGAACAAAACATAAAACGAAATTCAAGGAACAAGGAAATGAAATTCTCAATGGGTTCAATGCTAACAAAAAGGGAAGAAAATAAACTAAACTACAAGAAACACCAAAATGGGTCACAGCCAGCTAAGCAGTCCAACTAAATGTAATAAGAAGACAAAAACGACAAGCACAACACAACTTATGTAATTCAAGGTAGTTCGGAGCCGGAAGAAGATGTTACTTGATAGGATCTTGATTTATTACTCATTTACCGGGTGCTTCGTTTCGCGGAAAACCCTTTTCAATTGAATTACATACGCCAGGGACCACGAAAATGTTTTTTGTCTCTTTTTTTTTATATATATAAACAAACAAAAGAAAACAAAAAACAAAGACAAAGTGTAGTCACAAATGGAGGAGATCTAACCTAGCAAAAAGTAAACCTAATGATAATAACGAGAGAGATGCCAGGCGGTAAACGGAGGAGCAGTAACCGCAACCCTAACAGTAACCGTCAGTTAATCATCGATGTACCGTTAGCCACCGTTTGGACACCAATTAGAAGAAGTCCCCGCAACTCTTTGATCGATAGATATCGATCGAAATATATTGCATTGCCACATTGATTTCGTACCACTCGCTCTCAGTTCAATTGTTGTCAGCCAACGAAACACACTCTGTGAGTCAATTATGTGTAAATGGATCATTTTAAAGTTTAAATAAATTAACAAAGGGATTGCATTGTTTTTAAAAAGACCCCTGACCCCTGACCCCTGACCCCCGATAATGAGCTACTCTCTGTACTGTATTTGTACTATATTACCGCGCGAATTGTTGTTGTCGTTGTTGATTTTAAACGTTTTTACATTTTAAATTGCTCGTCCTTAAGTTATCGATATTTTTGTACATTAGCTTAAGGTAGCCCCCCACGAGTCTAGAGTAAAATTCCTATATAAATGTATAAAAACATGCAAGTACATACCTACACATATTTTTTTTCTCCTAATTGCTAATTTCGCAATGTTGACAGACACTAAAGAAAGGCAAAAGAAAAAAAACAGAATGTACTTATAGTAAAGATTATATGCAAAACATAATTTAAACTAACAAAAGAACAAAAAAATAACTTAAAGCAAAACGAAACAAAGAAATTAGCACATGTTAAAGATCCGCAAAACAAAAAACAAAATAAAAGAAAACTATAAAGAAACAAACTAATGCAGAGACAACTTGCGAACTTGCCTTCGGTTGCGAGTCCTCGTCACTATTTGTGTGTAGTGTGTGTGCCAAACGTGCATCATATCAACTTTTACTCACCACAAGGTATGATGTGTTGCTGCAAATAATACGATAATGCGATAATACGATACGAATCGATCTCTGCGGAGATGCGAACGAACACTAAATGAAAAACCCGCGACAAGCCGAGGCAAAACCCCCCATGCAACCAAGGTGAAATATGAACGAAAATAAACGAAGCATACAGAACTTAACTTTGAATAAAAGTGACAAAACACGAAAGCGAAATATGACAAAAAAGAAAATACAGTGTTTATATTATTTAACAAGGGAATGGGGATTTAAGTGTTTTCAACCAAATAAGATAGGTAGATTGATAGATAGATGGATAATGAGATATATAAATAGATAGATACATAGATAGATATATAGATAGATATATAGATAGATAAATAGATAGATAGATAGATAGATACCTACATGGATAGATAGATAGATATTAATATAATATAAGACAGGTAGATAGATAGATGGATAGATACATAGACAGGAAGATAGATAGATAGATAGATATTGTATGGATAGAGATAAAGATAGATAGATATATATTAAGTTATTTATATAAATGGTTAGATAGATTGATTATGATTATGAAACAGCACTTGACAAAGAGTAGCAAAAGCCGATTAACTAATGCCAAAATATTCTTTTCATGAACTGCCAGGTTCTAGAATCATAGGTTTCAGGAAGCCACCACTTCCTTCCTAGTTATTATATATGCTTACCTAACACATATATTTATTAATTCATATTAATTTGTTATAATATGTATCTATATTTATTTAGTCTTCATACTATAGTATTATATATAGCAGTGTTGGGTTTTGAGCCAGACTAAACTTTGACTTGACTCTAAGGATGGCATACAGCCGCGGTCGCCACCTATTGACCACTTTGGCGGAGCACAAGAACCCAGGGACCTGCGCACAAGACCCCGACTGTATTCGCAGCTGATGCGGAACGTGTTGCAAGTTCGCCAGGGACCACCACCGCAAGAGCTTTTTTTGTTGCCCATCATCATCCCCCGTGCGATGCTGCTGCTGGTGAATCTGCCACCGATTCTCGGATACTGCCACCGATTCTGATTCAGATTCTGAATCAGATTCTGATTCCGGGACCGAGTCCGAGTCCGAGTCCGAATCCGGCCAGTGAGCAGAAACAACGCACGCACGGAGCACTCGCGACACGCTCGACGTTTTTGAGCGGCAACGGCTGCGCCCCAATATTGCGCATACGACGTGTGGGACGGGCGAGCGCGCCGTGTGGCACGGAATAAATAGTTGGCATTTGTTTTGCTGCCGCTGCCGTTCGCGAATATCAACTCTCTGTTGTGCTCCCGTATTTTCGTATTTATTTTAGCAACAATTCGTGCGGTGTGTGTGTCTTTTTTTGGGGTGTTTTGTTTGATGTGCAAACGCGTTGGAGCGATTTTCAAGCAAATAATCGCTGCGAATGGGCCCTGTGATTGCCCGTTTATCAGCAAATCGCAGTTGTAGTTCGCCCCTGATTGCCAACGGCTGTGTGTGACATGTAGCCAGAGCGCGGAGAGCGGAGAGAGGAGAGCGGAGAGAGGAGGGTGTGTGTGTGTGCGAGCCTGCGAGAGGGTGTGTGCGCGTCGCAGGAGTGGATCCGGAATCGGTATCGGTAAGTCAGGAGCAATCACACGAAATCAACAGAACACCAGAACACCAGAACACCAGAAGCTGCTGGCCCCCTCAAAATTATTTGTTTACATTTCACCGACAAGGCCCCTCGCAGTTTTCACACACCCATTTCCCATTTCCCACCATTCCGTGCGTGCGTGTGTGTGTGTGTGGAAAGTGTTTGTACAAAGCACCATCTGAATCCGAGAGATGCCCATTGTTTATGCGATCTGCGAGGGCATAGTTCTCCTCCAATCTTTTTGATTATTTCGGTTTTGGAAATGCATATCTATGGGGAGGGAGGGCGAGCTCCGTGGCAGTTCCTCTTCGGTGGGGCACGAGGCGGGGAACCCCATCATTATGTAAACCCGTGGCTGGCTGGGTCGTTGTCTCTCCACCTGGCTGTGCCAGTGTGCGTGGCTTTTGTCTGATTTATGCCGCAAAACAATCAAATTATTGCTCGCCATCATAGCCAGGCCTTAGCCCCCGTCGCCCGTCGCCCGTCGACAGAGCCCCCAACCCTTAACCCATTCGACTTTTGGTGCCCAATTTTTTATATTTCTCTATTTCGCTTTTGCGGCTGCCTCGCAATTTCATTATATAGTCGCTAGCTGGCACTGAGAAAAACTATTCTTCACTTGTAAGGCATTTTTTCAAAAATTCAAAGTTCGCAAAACTCATAACTAAGCCAAAAA
Source organism: Drosophila bunnanda (assembly GCA_035046265.1). NCBI lineage: Eukaryota > Metazoa > Arthropoda > Insecta > Diptera > Drosophilidae > Drosophila > Drosophila bunnanda. The sequence goes on along the minus strand of JAWNOB010000083.1, from coordinate 1,250,772 downwards.
AGCCTTAAATTCGATTCGGAAACCTGTTCTGTGCTAGTTTTTATAGGGTTAATAAATCTGCATACTTAGTTTTTAAATTAAAAAAAAACGATTTTTTGCCAATTTTTGCAAATTTTAATGATGTAACCCCTTATCTTTTTTTCAAATTTCGAAAAAAATTTCAAAATTTTGTTTTCAATCGGACATGTCTATATCGAATCAGATTTTAATGCTGATCAAGAATATATATGATTTATGGGGTCGGAAATGACTCCTTCAATGATTTTCAAGCTTCTGACTAAATGTTAAAGAAATGATGGAAAAAGCAAATGATAAATTTCAAGTTCATTAAAAAACGTTTAAAATATAACGTTTTAAAATATAAATTAAAATGTTATGTAAATGAATTTAAAAATAGCAAAAAATGAATCTCCTTTTCACATCCCTCTTGTTAGTGCCTGTTTTCTGCCAGTGTTCGTTCCGCTTTCCCATTTTTTATTACGCTCTCTTTTTTATCCGTTTTTTCTGCCCTCGGTTGTGTTTTTGTTTGCTTCTTGTTTCAGCGTTGGACTAGTTTTTGGGCCACCACCACCACCACCACCAGCAGGACCAGGAGCAGGAGCAGGAGCAGGAGCAGGAGGACCATAAGCACCATCAGCAGCAGGGCCATCCCCCATCATCAGTCGCATCGTCGTGACGTGGCGTGGCGTGGCGGGTAGTTCGAGGAGTTCCGGTGTGATCCTTTGCCTATTCCCTGCCTTTTGCCGGGCGGTATCTTGTATCATCCGCCGAGGTTTTCGTCTCGTCCTGTTCAGCTCGGGCCGAATGCCTATCGGCGCCTCAAGGATATGGCGGGCCAAGGACGAGGACCCTTGGAGCAGCCCTCGTCGTCGGCTCTGCCCAGCTGTTGCATAAATTTTCGCATTTAGCCGCCTGTCTACGGCGTGTGTGTGCCATGTGTGTGTGTGTACGGTGTACGGTGGGGTGTCCTTTTGCGGATTTCGTGAGCGTTTTATGCAGCTCAAGGAATTCCGTTGAAGGCATGACAAGGCATTTCCACTCTCCTTCCTTTGTGCCAGCGCCTTTTGCCCTTCCCCAGAAGGTACTTAAGGCCCAGGACAGACTAGAGCAACCGTCTGTTAGCCGGGATAAGTTCTTAATCGGAATCTAACAAGGCTAAGTTGTGCATCTTAGACTGTTCTTTTTCTCGGCTGCATTATGCTTTCCAGCTTTTAAAATTAATAATAAGCCCAGCGATTAGTAGAGTTGACTCTTGAAGCAACTATTTTCTTTTAGAAATTGTTCAATGAATAATATGTGAAGCGAATATCTGTTTTGATTAATACTCTGTGCTTAGGATCGTCATCTATAAGGATCTGGATATCCTTTCAGATTTCTAAAAGGGACGTCACTTTACCTCTTAGCTTACTAATGCAATCTAAACTAAGCCTAACCGATAGTATCAATTTAATATAATTTATAGTGAGAGAGTATCCGTCTTGCGACTTGGCTTGCCTGAAAAGCGCGCCCCATCGGTTTCCTCGATTTTCCTGAATTTTCATTTGCGACTCAAACTCAAGTGCGGCCCTATTTCCGCCGTTGTCACCGCCACCAGCCTCGGGTGGGGTCGTCCCGGGTTACAGGCCGCGTCGAGACGGACGGACTGGAGCGACGACGCGACCAGTTAGCCAACTTAGCCAAGTTCGCCAAGTTGGCCAAGTGAGAGGGATGTGGCAGTGGCAGCGGCAGCGGCATCCAGTGGATAGGGCCAGGGAAATGGCTTCCGATGGCTGCTCAGCTCATTTGTTTCGTTGTCATAACAAAATCAACAAAAACTGAAATTGATTCCGCCTTCCCTTATTTTCCTTTTTGTCTTTGGCGGCACACAGGCCGGCGGATAATTGGCTTCATTAATGCGACCATGTCCTTTGAATTACTTTTGCATAAATGAGCAGGAGACGGCAGTCCTGTCTTCGCAGCCAGCAGACCGAATAACCCGACTAATACCGCCAATCTCTGGTTTCAGTAATGCAAAGACGGCGTTATGGCACTACAAGGCTGGCGCTTTTTCGGTGTCTCGGCGACCATCATCATCTACATTGGCGGCGTCCTCTTCCTGTCCATGAACAACATACCCGGCTCGCATCCCAAGAGACCGCGCATCGAGCGCTTCGCCGAGGTGAGTCCCCCCGCAGCACGCACTCAATCTATATATATATGTACATATTTTTAGAATTTTTCTTTCGGCGGAAATGGCACTGCAGCATGCATTTCCGCTTTTGTTGCAGTCAGAAAAGAGCTTAAAAAATATTTCACAGAGAGCGGAGCGAAGGATATATTGATTTAGGAAAGAAAGAAACCAGTTTAATGTGCTTTAAAAATCATACAAGCTTACTGAGCTTTAAGAGAGATTTGTAGACAAAATTAATGTTTGATTTCTGCTGCAGTTAAGATTTGCCAAATAATTGTTTTTATACCCTTTCAGGGTCCTGCGATTTCAGTCAGAAGCTTAAAACGCAGTGAAGGAATCGTTTCCGACCCCATAAATCATATATATTCTTGATCAGCATCAACAGCCGAATCGATCTAGACATGTCCGGTTGAAATCAAAATTTTGAACATTTTTTCGAAATTTGAAAAAAAAGATAAGGGGTTACATCATTAAAATTTGCAAAATTTGGCAAAAAATTAATTTTTTTAAGTTTAAAAACTGAGTATGCAGATTTGTTAACGCTTTAAAAACTAGCACAGAACCGTTGTCCGAATTTAAATGAATTTATTTTTGACTTAGTTATGAGTTTTTTAAATATTGATTTTTTTGAAAAATTTGCATATTTTTAACGATAAATATCGACTCAAAAAATGGTATTTAAATTTTAGTCAGATGCTTGTAAAAAGTGAAGGAGTCATTTCCGACTCCATAAGTCATATATATTCTTGATCAGCATTAAAAGCTGATTCGATATAGATATGTCCGGTTAAAAAAAAAAATTTGAAATTTTTTTCGAAATTTGAAAAAAAGATAAGGGGTTACATCATTAAAATTTGCAAAAATTGCCAAAAAATGGATTTTCTTAAATCTAAAAACTGAGTATGCAGAATTGTTAACGCTATAAAGACTAGCACAAAACAGCTTTCCGAATTGAATTTAATGCATTTTTGGGTTAGTTATGATATTTGAAAAATATAGATTTACCAAAAAAATGAACATTTAAAAATATCGATTAAATTCATCTTAATTAAAGGGTTTCTCGGTTTAATACAAAGGCCAAGAGTATAAATTCAAAATCTGGTTTATTTTACACCAAGAAACCCCTAGAATATATATCAATTTTCTTTAAGTATTTATTAAATTAAAATTTAATACTTTCGGACTTCTTTTTGCGCCACAGTTTCCCAGCTTTCATAGTCCTCGGTTCCCGATGCCCAGCCGCAAGATGGCCATCCGCTGGTGTCGCGACCTCAAGTACATAAATCGAGATCTTCCAAACTACACGGACTACAAGGCCGACTTTTACAGTAAGGACCACATGGCACATCCTCTCGCAGCATTTAACATAGATCCCTTTCCCACAGCTGCCCTGCCCAGTGACATGAGCGCCGCCCTGCAGTCCCTGCCCGCCCTAACGGCCCTGGCCAGCTTCCCGGGCAGCGGCAACACCTGGCTCAGGTATTTGCTCCAGCAGGCCACGGGCATCCTTACGGGCAGCATCTACAAGGACTACGGCCTGCTGAAGACCGGCTTTCCGGCGGAGAACGTCTGCAACAGCTCAGTATTATTGGTGAAGACGCACGAGTGGGGCGGCAAGGCGTGGGCCCCGTTCTCGAAAGCAATACTCCTGGTCCGCGACCCGGAGAAGGCGATCATAGCCGAGTTCAATCGCCAGAGCGGCGGTCACATTGGCTTCGCATCGCCGGACCGGTATAAGCGGACCAAGGGCAAATGTACGTACGGCAAAGATGTGTTTTTTGAGAGCGGAAAGCAGCCACGATTCCCATGGCAATTCAGTTCAATTATGTGGTTTTCCGAGCAATTAGGGTGGGGTTAATACACGACAGCGATAAATCAAACAGAAGCCAAAGCCGAGCTGCCTGAAATCATATTATTTTGCATTCGAAGCGAGTTCTTTATAGTATTATTAGTAATATATTCCCTAATCTCTTGCAGATTGGCAGCAATTCGTGAGCAATAAGCTCAAGGGCTGGGAGCTAATGAACCTCAGTTGGGCGCGCAATTTCACAGGCAGCCTCAAGGTTGTGTTCTACGACGATCTGGTCCACCACACGGAGAGGGAGCTGCGCTCCATTCTGGATTTCCTGCAATTTCCGGTCAACGAGCCGCTAATGCGTTGCGCCATCATGCGCAAGGAGGGCATCTTCCGGCGGAAGAAGCGACTGCTCTCCTTCGATCCGTACACGGAGGCGATGCGGGCAGAGGTGCAGGCCCGTCGGCGCATTGTCTACGGACTGCTGGGTCGGCAGGAGCCCTAGAGTTGAAGTCCTTGAACACATACTTGCCACGATGCACAATGGAAAGCCCGGAATTGCAAAACACCAGAATCGAACATGAAAATTCCCTGCTCATCTTCATGGCTTACAGTAGGACCAAAGATAAAGATGCGTAACGCCGCTCGAGAGAGAGAGTTAGCTGTAGAGCGATTGGGCACAGAGTAAAACAAAGGACCGCATTGAAGATGCGAAATGCAGAAGAAAGCCCCATTGAAGTCTTATGGATGTCGACGCCCTCTCAACGCAAGCAAGAAGCACGAATTTAAATGCATGGGCGCTACGCATCTTAGTGTTGCTGGATCTTTGGCTTAAACTAGGACCATAGATCTCATCCGGAACCATAGATAGACCCAATACGTAGTAGAGAAGGCCGAACCCCGATCGTTATCCTTTCGCTTGGCTCGCTTGGCGCATTAGTTCAAATTTTGTTCACTCCTTAGGTATGGTATTTAGAGGCATAATACATGGATATTGATAGGCTCTACCTAGGTATATATATAGAAGTACATGTAGGTAACGATCGCTTGCGTTTGCAACAAGGTATTATGATTCCTGAACGAATTTATGAAATTCATTATAGGCCATGTTGTGCTTCATCGCTCATCAACCCGCAAAGAAGAAAACTAGACTCAACCCATGCGCATCCTCATTCTCCTTTTGGTCACGTTGAGTTCCCATATTTAGACTATCCTTGTAAAAAGTTTTATACACGAACTCTACAATAACTTGTGAAATATTAACGATGCGCAAACGTATTAGATAATTGTACAAAACAAGCAACACAAAAGTAAAACGCAAAAAAGAAACAATGAAAACGAGAACAACAAATCGAATGTGAAACAATGAACAATGATTTAAAAACTGAAACTAAACTGCATTTTTATTTATTTATTCAAGGAGGAGCTTTCAGGACGAGCAACTTTTCGAGAAGGGCTTCGGGAAGCTCAGACGGGGGGTTGGGATGAAATCCTTGAAGACAAAAGTTTCTACATAACTTAAAGGACCGAAGCTTCCCAGGGCAGAGCTTTAAGGATGTACCTTTTAAGCTTCATGTTGGTATGTTGGTATAACCATTTTCACATACAGATGGCTCTTTGAATCGAAATTACAATAATACTTATTTTTAAATAATTGTAGGGGTTAGCATGTTTTATTTTATAAATTATTTTTAGCCGAACACGCCTTTATCGAATCAGATTTTAATGCTGATCAAGAATATATATGATTTATGGGGTCGGAAATGACTCCTTCATCTTTTACAAGCATCTGCCTAAAAGTATAATACCATTTTTTGAGTCGATATTTATCGTTAAAAATACGAAAATTTTTCAAAAAAATCGATGTTTAAAAAACGCATAACTAAGCCAAAAATACATTAATTTAAATTCGGACAACGTTCCTGTGCTAGTTTCTAAAGCGTTAACAAATCTGCATACTCAGTTTTTAAACTTAAAAAAATCAATTTTTTGCCAATTTTTGCAAATTTTAATGATGTAACCCCTTATCTTTTTTTCAAATTTCGAAAAATTTTGCAAAATTTTTTTGTTAGCCAGATCGAATCAGATTTTAATGCTGATCAAGAATATATATGATTTATGGGGTCGGAAATGACTCCTTCATCTTTTACAAGCATCTGCCTAAAAGTATAATACCATTTTTTGAGTCGATATTTATCGTTAAAAATACGCAAATTTTTCAAAAAAATCGATGTTTAAAAAACGCATAACTAAGCCAAAAATACATTAATTTAAATTCGGACAACGTTCCTGTGCTAGTTTCTAAAGCGTTAACAAATCTGCATACTCAGTTTTTAAACTTAAAAAAATCAATTTTTTGCCAATTTTTGCAAATTTTAATGATGTAACCCCTTATCTTTTTTTCAAATTTCGAAAAATTTTTCAAAATTTTTTTTTAGCCAGATCGAATCAGATTTTAATGCTGATCAAGAATATATATGATTTATGGGGTCGGAAATGACTCCTTCATCTTTTACAAGCATCTGCCTAAAAGTATAATACCATTTTTTGAGTCGATATTTATCGTTAAAAATACGCAAATTTTTCAAAAAAATCGATGTTTAAAAAACGCATAACTAAGCCAAAAATACATTAATTTAAATTCGGACAACGTTCCTGTGCTAGTTTCGAAAGCGTTAACAAATCTGCATACTCAGTTTTTAAACTTAAAAAAATCAATTTTTTGCCAATTTTTGCAAATTTTAATGATGTAACCCCTTATCTTTTTTTCAAATTTCGAAAAATTTTGCAAAATTTTTTTTTTAGCCAGATCGAATCAGATTTTAATGCTGATCAAGAATATATATGATTTATGGGGTCGGAAATGACTCCTTCATCTTTTACAAGCATCTGCCTAAAAGTATAATACCATTTTTTGAGTCGATATTTATCGTTAAAAATACGCAAATTTTTCAAAAAAATCGATGTTTAAAAAACGCATAACTAAGCCAAAAATACATTAATTTAAATTCGGACAACGTTCCTGTGCTAGTTTCTAAAGCGTTAACAAATCTGCATACTCAGTTTTTAAACTTAAAAAAATCAATTTTTTGCCAATTTTTGCAAATTTTAATGATGTAACCCCTTATCTTTTTTTCAAATTTCGAAAAATTTTGCAAAATTTTTTTTTTAGCCAGATCGAATCAGATTTTAATGCTGATCAAGAATATATATGATTTATGGGGTCGGAAATGACTCCTTCATCTTTTACAAGCATCTGCCTAAAAGTATAATACCATTTTTTGAGTCGATATTTATCGTTAAAAATACGAAAATTTTTCAAAAAAATCGATGTTTAAAAAACGCATAACTAAGCCAAAAATACATTAATTTAAATTCGGACAACGTTCCTGTGCTAGTTTCGAAAGCGTTAACAAATCTGCATACTCTGTTTTTAAACTTAAAAAAAATCAATTTTTTGCCAATTTTTGCAAATTTTAATGATGTAACCCCTTATCTTTTTTTCAAATTTCGAAAAATTTTGCAAAATTTTTTTTTTAGCCAGATCGAATCAGATTTTAATGCTGATCAAGAATATATATGATTTATGGGGTCGGAAATGACTCCTTCATCTTTTACAAGCATCTGCCTAAAAGTATAATACCATTTTTTGAGTCGATATTTATCGTTAAAAATACGCAAATTTTTCAAAAAAATCGATGTTTAAAAAACGCATAACTAAGCCAAAAATACATTAATTTAAATTCGGACAACGTTCCTGTGCTAGTTTCGAAAGCGTTAACAAATCTGCATACTCAGTTTTTAAACTTGAAAAAATCAATTTTTTGCCAATTTTTGCAAATTTTAATGATGTAACCCCTTATCTTTTTTTCAAATTTCGAAAAATTTTGCAAAATTTTTTTTTTAGCCAGATCGAATCAGATTTTAATGCTGATCAAGAATATATATGATTTATGGGGTCGGAAATGACTCCTTCATCTTTTACAAGCATCTGCCTAAAAGTATAATACCATTTTTTGAGTCGATATTTATCGTTAAAAATACGCAAATTTTTCAAAAAAAAACGATGTTTAAAAAACGCATAACTAAGCCAAAAATACATTAATTTAAATTCGGACAACGTTCCTGTGCTAGTTTCTAAAGCGTTAACAAATCTGCATACTCAGTTTTTAAACTTAAAAAAATCAATTTTTTGCCAATTTTTGCAAATTTTAATGATGTAACCCCTTATCTTTTTTTCAAATTTCGAAAAATTTTGCAAAATTTTTTTTTTAGCCAGATCGAATCAGATTTTAATGCTGATCAAGAATATATATGATTTATGGGGTCGGAAATGACTCCTTCATCTTTTACAAGCATCTGCCTAAAAGTATAATACCATTTTTTGAGTCGATATTTATCGTTAAAAATACGCAAATTTTTCAAAAAAATCGATGTTTAAAAAACGCATAACTAAGCCAAAAATACATTAATTTAAATTCGGACAACGTTCCTGTGCTAGTTTCTAAAGCGTTAACAAATCTGCATACTCAGTTTTTAAACTTAAAAAAATCAATTTTTTGCCAATTTTTGCAAATTTTAATGATGTAACCCCTTATCTTTTTTTCAAATTTCGAAAAATTTTGCAAAATTTTTTTTTTAGCCAGATCGAATCAGATTTTAATGCTGATCAAGAATATATATGATTTATGGGGTCGGAAATGACTCCTTCATCTTTTACAAGCATCTGCCTAAAAGTATAATACCATTTTTTGAGTCGATATTTATCGTTAAAAATACGCAAATTTTTCAAAAAAATCGATGTTTAAAAAACGCATAACTAAGCCAAAAATACATTAATTTAAATTCGGACAACGTTCCTGTGCTAGTTTCTAAAGCGTTAACAAATCTGCATACTCAGTTTTTAAACTTAAAAAAATCAATTTTTTGCCAATTTTTGCAAATTTTAATGATGTAACCCCTTATCTTTTTTTCAAATTTCGAAAAATTTTGCAAAATTTTTTTTTTAGCCAGATCGAATCAGATTTTAATGCTGATCAAGAATATATATGATTTATGGGGTCGGAAATGACTCCTTCATCTTTTACAAGCATCTGCCTAAAAGTATAATACCATTTTTTGAGTCGATATTTATCGTTAAAAATACGCAAATTTTTCAAAAAAATCGATGTTTAAAAAACGCATAACTAAGCCAAAAATACATTAATTTAAATTCGGACAACGTTCCTGTGCTAGTTTCTAAAGCGTCAACAAATCTGCATACTCAGTTTTTAAACTTAAAAAAATCAATTTTTTGCCAATTTTTGCAAATTTTAATGATGTAACCCCTTATCTTTTTTTCAAATTTCGAAAAATTTTGCAAAATTTTTTTTTTAGCCAGATCGAATCAGATTTTAATGCTGATCAAGAATATATATGATTTATGGGGTCGGAAATGACTCCTTCATCTTTTACAAGCATCTGCCTAAAAGTATAATACCATTTTTTGAGTCGATATTTATCGTTAAAAATACGCAAATTTTTCAAAAAAATCGATGTTTAAAAAACGCATAACTAAGCCAAAAATACATTAATTTAAATTCGGACAACGTTCCTGTGCTAGTTTCTAAAGCGTTAACAAATCTGCATACTCAGTTTTTAAACTTAAAAAAATCAATTTTTTGCCAATTTTTGCAAATTTTAATGATGTAACCCCTTATCTTTTTTTCAAATTTCGAAAAATTTTGCAAAATTTTTTTTTTAGCCAGATCGAATCAGATTTTAATGCTGATCAAGAATATATATGATTTATGGGGTCGGAAATGACTCCTTCATCTTTTACAAGCATCTGCCTAAAAGTATAATACCATTTTTTGAGTCGATATTTATCGTTAAAAATACGCAAATTTTTCAAAAAAATCGATGTTTAAAAAACGCATAACTAAGCCAAAAATACATTAATTTAAATTCGGACAACGTTCCTGTGCTAGTTTCTAAAGCGTTAACAAATCTGCATACTCAGTTTTTAAACTTAAAAAAATCAATTTTTTGCCAATTTTTGCAAATTTTAATGATGTAACCCCTTATCTTTTTTTCAAATTTCGAAAAATTTTGCAAAATTTTTTTTTTAGCCAGATCGAATCAGATTTTAATGCTGATCAAGAATATATATGATTTATGGGGTCGGAAATGACTCCTTCATCTTTTACAAGCATCTGCCTAAAAGTATAATACCATTTTTTGAGTCGATATTTATCGTTAAAAATACGCAAATTTTTCAAAAAAAACGATGTTTAAAAAACGCATAACTAAGCCAAAAATACATTAATTTAAATTCGGACAACGTTCCTGTGCTAGTTTCTAAAGCGTTAACAAATCTGCATACTCAGTTTTTAAACTTAAAAAAATCAATTTTTTGCCAATTTTTGCAAATTTTAATGATGTAACCCCTTATCTTTTTTTCAAATTTCGAAAAATTTTGCAAAATTTTTTTTTTAGCCAGATCGAATCAGATTTTAATGCTGATCAAGAATATATATGATTTATGGGGTCGGAAATGACCCCTTCATCTTTTACAAGCATCTGCCTAAAAGTATAATACCATTTTTTGAGTCGATATTAATCGTTAAAAATACGCAATTTTTTCAAAAAAATCGATGTTTAAAAAACGCATAACTAAGCCAAAAATACATTAATTTAAATTCGGACAACGTTCCTGTGCTAGTTTCTAAAGCGTTAACAAATCTGCATACTCAGTTTTTAAACTTAAAAAAATCAATTTTTTGCCAATTTTTGCAAATTTTAATGATGTAACCCCTTATCTTTTTTTCAAATTTCGAAAAATTTTGCAAAATTTTTTTTTTAGCCAGATCGAATCAGATTTTAATGCTGATCAAGAATATATATGATTTATGGGGTCGGAAATGACTCCTTCATCTTTTACAAGCATCTGCCTAAAAGTATAATACCATTTTTTGAGTCGATATTTATCGTTAAAAATACGCAAATTTTTCAAAAAAATCGATGTTTAAAAAACGCATAACTAAGCCAAAAATACATTAATTTAAATTCGGACAACGTTCCTGTGCTAGTTTCTAAAGCGTCAACAAATCTGCATACTCAGTTTTTAAACTTAAAAAAATCAATTTTTTGCCAATTTTTGCAAATTTTAATGATGTAACCCCTTATCTTTTTTTCAAATTTCGAAAAATTTTGCAAAATTTTTTTTTTAGCCAGATCGAATCAGATTTTAATGCTGATCAAGAATATATATGATTTATGGGGTCGGAAATGACTCCTTCATCTTTTACAAGCATCTGCCTAAAAGTATAATACCATTTTTTGAGTCGATATTTATCGTTAAAAATACGCAAATTTTTCAAAAAAATCGATGTTTAAAAAACGCATAACTAAGCCAAAAATACATTAATTTAAATTCGGACAACGTTCCTGTGCTAGTTTCTAAAGCGTTAACAAATCTGCATACTCAGTTTTTAAACTTAAAAAAATCAATTTTTTGCCAATTTTTGCAAATTTTAATGATGTAACCCCTTATCTTTTTTTCAAATTTCGAAAAATTTTGCAAAATTTTTTTTTTAGCCAGATCGAATCAGATTTTAATGCTGATCAAGAATATATATGATTTATGGGGTCGGAAATGACTCCTTCATCTTTTACAAGCATCTGCCTAAAAGTATAATACCATTTTTTGAGTCGATATTTATCGTTAAAAATACGCAAATTTTTCAAAAAAATCGATGTTTAAAAAACGCATAACTAAGCCAAAAATACATTAATTTAAATTCGGACAACGTTCCTGTGCTAGTTTCTAAAGCGTTAACAAATCTGCATACTCAGTTTTTAAACTTAAAAAAATCAATTTTTTGCCAATTTTTGCAAATTTTAATGATGTAACCCCTTATCTTTTTTTCAAATTTCGAAAAATTTTGCAAAATTTTTTTTTTAGCCAGATCGAATCAGATTTTAATGCTGATCAAGAATATATATGATTTATGGGGTCGGAAATGACTCCTTCATCTTTTACAAGCATCTGCCTAAAAGTATAATACCATTTTTTGAGTCGATATTTATCGTTAAAAATACGCAAATTTTTCAAAAAAATCGATGTTTAAAAAACGCATAACTAAGCCAAAAATACATTAATTTAAATTCGGACAACGTTCCTGTGCTAGTTTCTAAAGCGTTAACAAATCTGCATACTCAGTTTTTAAACTTAAAAAAATCAATTTTTTGCCAATTTTTGCAAATTTTAATGATGTAACCCCTTATCTTTTTTTCAAATTTCGAAAAATTTTGCAAAATTTTTTTTTTAGCCAGATCGAATCAGATTTTAATGCTGATCAAGAATATATATGATTTATGGGGTCGGAAATGACTCCTTCATCTTTTACAAGCATCTGCCTAAAAGTATAATACCATTTTTTGAGTCGATATTTATCGTTAAAAATACGCAAATTTTTCAAAAAAATCGATGTTTAAAAAACGCATAACTAAGCCAAAAATACATTAATTTAAATTCGGACAACGTTCCTGTGCTAGTTTCTAAAGCGTTAACAAATCTGCATACTCAGTTTTTAAACTTAAAAAAATCAATTTTTTGCCAATTTTTGCAAATTTTAATGATGTAACCCCTTATCTTTTTTTCAAATTTCGAAAAATTTTGCAAAATTTTTTTTTTAGCCAGATCGAATCAGATTTTAATGCTGATCAAGAATATATATGATTTATGGGGTCGGAAATGACTCCTTCATCTTTTACAAGCATCTGCCTAAAAGTATAATACCATTTTTTGAGTCGATATTTATCGTTAAAAATACGCAAATTTTTCAAAAAAATCGATGTTTAAAAAACGCATAACTAAGCCAAAAATACATTAATTTAAATTCGGACAACGTTCCTGTGCTAGTTTCTAAAGCGTTAACAAATCTGCATACTCAGTTTTTAAACTTAAAAAAATCAATTTTTTGCCAATTTTTGCAAATTTTAATGATGTAACCCCTTATCTTTTTTTCAAATTTCGAAAAATTTTGCAAAATTTTTTTTTTAGCCAGATCGAATCAGATTTTAATGCTGATCAAGAATATATATGATTTATGGGGTCGGAAATGACTCCTTCATCTTTTACAAGCATCTGCCTAAAAGTATAATACCATTTTTTGAGTCGATATTTATCGTTAAAAATACGCAAATTTTTCAAAAAAATCGATGTTTAAAAAACGCATAACTAAGCCAAAAATACATTAATTTAAATTCGGACAACGTTCCTGTGCTAGTTTCTAAAGCGTTAACAAATCTGCATACTCAGTTTTTAAACTTAAAAAAATCAATTTTTTGCCAATTTTTGCAAATTTTAATGATGTAACCCCTTATCTTTTTTTCAAATTTCGAAAAATTTTGCAAAATTTTTTTTTTAGCCAGATCGAATCAGATTTTAATGCTGATCAAGAATATATATGATTTATGGGGTCGGAAATGACTCCTTCATCTTTTACAAGCATCTGCCTAAAAGTATAATACCATTTTTTGAGTCGATATTTATCGTTAAAAATACGCAAATTTTTCAAAAAAATCGATGTTTAAAAAACGCATAACTAAGCCAAAAATACATTAATTTAAATTCGGACAACGTTCCTGTGCTAGTTTCTAAAGCGTTAACAAATCTGCATACTCAGTTTTTAAACTTAAAAAAATCAATTTTTTGCCAATTTTTGCAAATTTTAATGATGTAACCCCTTATCTTTTTTTCAAATTTCGAAAAATTTTGCAAAAATTTTTTTTTTAGCCAGATCGAATCAGATTTTAATGCTGATCAAGAATATATATGATTTATGGGGTCGGAAATGACTCCTTCATCTTTTACAAGCATCTGCCTAAAAGTATAATACCATTTTTTGAGTCGATATTTATCGTTAAAAATACGCAAATTTTTCAAAAAAATCGATGTTTAAAAAACGCATAACTAAGCCAAAAATACATTAATTTAAATTCGGACAACGTTCCTGTGCTAGTTTCTAAAGCGTCAACAAATCTGCATACTCAGTTTTTAAACTTAAAAAAATCAATTTTTTGCCAATTTTTGCAAATTTTAATGATGTAACCCCTTATCTTTTTTTCAAATTTCGAAAAATTTTGCAAAATTTTTTTTTTAGCCAGATCGAATCAGATTTTAATGCTGATCAAGAATATATATGATTTATGGGGTCGGAAATGACTCCTTCATCTTTTACAAGCATCTGCCTAAAAGTATAATACCATTTTTTGAGTCGATATTTATCGTTAAAAATACGCAAATTTTTCAAAAAAATCGATGTTTAAAAAACGCATAACTAAGCCAAAAATACATTAATTTAAATTCGGACAACGTTCCTGTGCTAGTTTCTAAAGCGTTAACAAATCTGCATACTCAGTTTTTAAACTTAAAAAAATCAATTTTTTGCCAATTTTTGCAAATTTTAATGATGTAACCCCTTATCTTTTTTTCAAATTTCGAAAAATTTTGCAAAATTTTTTTTTTAGCCAGATCGAATCAGATTTTAATGCTGATCAAGAATATATATGATTTATGGGGTCGGAAATGACTCCTTCATCTTTTACAAGCATCTGCCTAAAAGTATAATACCATTTTTTGAGTCGATATTTATCGTTAAAAATACGCAAATTTTTCAAAAAAATCGATGTTTAAAAAACGCATAACTAAGCCAAAAATACATTAATTTAAATTCGGACAACGTTCCTGTGCTAGTTTCTAAAGCGTTAACAAATCTGCATACTCAGTTTTTAAACTTGAAAAAATCAATTTTTTGCCAATTTTTGCAAATTTTAATGATGTAACCCCTTATCTTTTTTTCAAATTTCGAAAAATTTTGCAAAATTTTTTTTTTAGCCAGATCGAATCAGATTTTAATGCTGATCAAGAATATATATGATTTATGGGGTCGGAAATGACTCCTTCATCTTTTACAAGCATCTGCCTAAAAGTATAATACCATTTTTTGAGTCGATATTTATCGTTAAAAATACGCAAATTTTTCAAAAAAATCGATGTTTAAAAAACGCATAACTAAGCCAAAAATACATTAATTTAAATTCGGACAACGTTCCTGTGCTAGTTTCTAAAGCGTTAACAAATCTGCATACTCAGTTTTTAAACTTAAAAAAATCAATTTTTTGCCAATTTTTGCAAATTTTAATGATGTAACCCCTTATCTTTTTTTCAAATTTCGAAAAATTTTGCAAAATTTTTTTTTTAGCCAGATCGAATCAGATTTTAATGCTGATCAAGAATATATATGATTTATGGGGTCGGAAATGACTCCTTCATCTTTTACAAGCATCTGCCTAAAAGTATAATACCATTTTTTGAGTCGATATTTATCGTTAAAAATACGCAAATTTTTCAAAAAAAATCGATGTTTTAAAAACGCATAACTAAGCCAAAAATACATTAATTTAAATTCGGACAACGTTCCTGTGCTAGTTTCTAAAGCGTTAACAAATCTGCATACTCAGTTTTTAAACTTAAAAAAATCAATTTTTTGCCAATTTTTGCAAATTTTAATGATGTAACCCCTTATCTTTTTTTCAAATTTCGAAAAATTTTGCAAAATTTTTTTTTTAGCCAGATCGAATCAGATTTTAATGCTGATCAAGAATATATATGATTTATGGGGTCGGAAATGACTCCTTCATCTTTTACAAGCATCTGCCTAAAAGTATAATACCATTTTTTGAGTCGATATTTATCGTTAAAAATACGCAAATTTTTCAAAAAAATCGATGTTTAAAAAACGCATAACTAAGCCAAAAATACATTAATTTAAATTCGGACAACGTTCCTGTGCTAGTTTCTAAAGCGTTAACAAATCTGCATACTCAGTTTTTAAACTTAAAAAAATCAATTTTTTGCCAATTTTTGCAAATTTTAATGATGTAACCCCTTATCTTTTTTTCAAATTTCGAAAAATTTTGCAAAATTTTTTTTTTAGCCAGATCGAATCAGATTTTAATGCTGATCAAGAATATATATGATTTATGGGGTCGGAAATGACTCCTTCATCTTTTACAAGCATCTGCCTAAAAGTATAATACCATTTTTTGAGTCGATATTTATCGTTAAAAATACGCAAATTTTTCAAAAAAAATCGATGTTTAAAAAACGCATAACTAAGCCAAAAATACATTAATTTAAATTCGGACAACGTTCCTGTGCTAGTTTCTAAAGCGTTAACAAATCTGCATACTCAGTTTTTAAACTTAAAAAAATCAATTTTTTGCCAATTTTTGCAAATTTTAATGATGTAACCCCTTATCTTTTTTTCAAATTTCGAAAAATTTTGCAAAATTTTTTTTTTAGCCAGATCGAATCAGATTTTAATGCTGATCAAGAATATATATGATTTATGGGGTCGGAAATGACTCCTTCATCTTTTACAAGCATCTGCCTAAAAGTATAATACCATTTTTTGAGTCGATATTTATCGTTAAAAATACGCAAATTTTTCAAAAAAATCGATGTTTAAAAAACGCATAACTAAGCCAAAAATACATTAATTTAAATTCGGACAACGTTCCTGTGCTAGTTTCTAAAGCGTTAACAAATCTGCATACTCAGTTTTTAAACTTAAAAAAATCAATTTTTTGCCAATTTTTGCAAATTTTAATGATGTAACCCCTTATCTTTTTTTCAAATTTCGAAAAATTTTGCAAAATTTTTTTTTTAGCCAGATCGAATCAGATTTTAATGCTGATCAAGAATATATATGATTTATGGGGTCGGAAATGACTCCTTCATCTTTTACAAGCATCTGCCTAAAAGTATAATACCATTTTTTGAGTCGATATTTATCGTTAAAAATACGCAAATTTTTCAAAAAAATCGATGTTTAAAAAACGCATAACTAAGCCAAAAATACATTAATTTAAATTCGGACAACGTTCCTGTGCTAGTTTCTAAAGCGTTAACAAATCTGCATACTCAGTTTTTAAACTTAAAAAAATCAATTTTTTGCCAATTTTTGCAAATTTTAATGATGTAACCCCTTATCTTTTTTTCAAATTTCGAAAAATTTTTCAAAATTTTTTTTTTAGCCAGATCGAATCAGATTTTAATGCTGATCAAGAATATATATGATTTATGGGGTCGGAAATGACTCCTTCATCTTTTACAAGCATCTGCCTAAAAGTATAATACCATTTTTTGAGTCGATATTTATCGTTAAAAATACGCAAATTTTTCAAAAAAAACGATGTTTAAAAAACGCATAACTAAGCCAAAAATACATTAATTTAAATTCGGACAACGTTCCTGTGCTAGTTTCTAAAGCGTTAACAAATCTGCATACTCAGTTTTTAAACTTAAAAAAATCAATTTTTTGCCAATTTTTGCAAATTTTAATGATGTAACCCCTTATCTTTTTTTCAAATTTCGAAAAATTTTGCAAAATTTTTTTTTTAGCCAGATCGAATCAGATTTTAATGCTGATCAAGAATATATATGATTTATGGGGTCGGAAATGACTCCTTCATCTTTTACAAGCATCTGCCTAAAAGTATAATACCATTTTTTGAGTCGATATTTATCGTTAAAAATACGACAATTTTTCAAAAAAATCGATGTTTAAAAAACGCATAACTAAACCAAAAATACATTAATTTAAATTCGGAAAACCTTCCTTTTCTATTTTTTAAAACCTTCGAATCAGATTTTAATGCTGATCAAGAATATATATGATTTATGGGGTCGGAAATGACTTCTTCACTCCGTGGCAAGGATTTGACTGATACTAGAATACCCTGTAATATGATTGTTTTTGTATACAAGTTTTCAGATTACTTTTTCTGTGTTTTCCTTTTTTATGGCAGAACAAGTCTTGTCTTTTCAAATTCTATAACTAAAGACTTCTGCTCGGAGCACCCTTTATCCTCGTGTCACGGGACACCCTCTAGGAGATTTGCCACGCTGCATGCTTTTAACAGTTGCACTGCAACAACTAGGCCTCAGCCAGCACCGGCTGCCCAGGCCCATTCCCTCCCAGCAGCGGGAGGAGCAGGCGAAGGATCCGGCGGAGGACCACCCTTAGGAAAGTACGCCCATCTCTCCGTGTTTTGGTATTGTTCGGCCGCGTTGGCGTTGGTTTTGTGCTGCCTTTTGTTGAGGCGGCTTTCTCTCACTCGCTCTGGCTCGTTCTCCCTCTATCACGGGGAAAACCCCTCCCTCCGCCGCAGAAACAAAAAAGGAAGAAAATTCCGGAAAAAAGGGAAACAGAAACACACGCAGCCAGGAGAAATTGTGCCATATGCCGGACGTCGGCGGGGGCATTGCGATGCTCTGCTCAGCGCCGCTCCGCTCCGCTTCGCTCCGGTCCTGTCAGGACTTCCAAAAGGGGCCAAAGGACTCGCAGCCGGGGGTTGCTGCCGACTCTGCCATGGGTGGCAGTGCGCAGCCGCCGGGCTTTGGCTTTGGCATTGGCTTCGTCAAGTTTGGAAGCGTCCGCCAGGTAGAGACACGTCCGCCGGATGCCCAATTCCAGCTGAACGAAGGCGCCGGCAGCGCTGCCCCGTCCGGGGCTGCGGCCAATCAGAGGCCCGGGCCAGGCTGGGGAGAGCCAGGACCGGGCCTTGCCCTGCTTATTATATAAGCGCGGCTGCCATTTTCGATACGGCCGAGGGAGGGAGAGGGCAGCGGCAGGGCTGGCCACGCCCACGCTGATAAATAATGAAAACATGTCGTCCATGCCCCATTGAAAATAAACTCCGAAGTTAGCGAAACTCATCATAGAATTCTTTATCACAACACCACGCGCGCTTGTCTAGTTGTGAAATCTGTGTTCCGTTTAGTTTCCACAATAGTTGAGCGCACGGCTGGCGGGGCGGTACACGGAGTAAACAAAGGCGGTTCGATATATTCCTCAAGTTCGATTCGATACGTTTTCGATAACAAAGCGATTGAGCGGCAGCGGTACGCGACGGTACCGGCGGGAGTCCCCTAAAAATAATACAAAAAATTAAAAAGAAACCAAACTAAAACCCACAAATACATAACCAAGTGCCAGTGCGTTTGCCGAGCGGAAAACAGGAAACGGAAAGCGAAAAACGGAAAGCGGAAACAACAGGAAACAGGAAACAGCCGGCAAAGCGGAAAAGCCCCGCTTGACTCAGTTCGAGCGCCGAGGCCCAACCGTTTATAACCGTTTCTCCCCGAGCAAAAGTAGCGGGCGGAAAAACCGCCGGGAAAATCACACAGAGAGACGCGTCTTCATTGCAATTCTCCAGCGGCAACGGAAATTCTTCTCACTCTCTCACTCTGTCCCGACAGCAACATTTTTTTCCTGTGCTTTTTTTCTCAGTTTCCCGAAACGCGTCACGACAAGATAAATATATTCAAGAGCGTTTAAAGCGTAAAACTAACCGCCGAAAGTCGAATAGAAAGCCCAAGAAAATCCAAGAAAAAGCGCGAAAACCCAGTGCAGTGCCTACGCAAGAAAAGCAAAGCAAGAAAGCCAAGAAAACGCAACCAAAACGAATCAAAGTCAGTCCGGCGGCAAAGTCAGAGAAGGGACTGTATCATAAGGACTCTGAGTGTCATTATTTCGTTTGTATTTCCCTTTTTTTTCGGAACCCTTTCGTATGTCCTGCATGCAGGACACGCGCTGAGCCTGTCCCAGTAAGTGCTTCAAAATTTACTCGCCAACCACTTTCGACGCCTCCAGGGCGTTCAAGCTGGAGGAGGATTTCGTCGGCGGCTGCATGACAATGTCGATGTACTCGACGACGGATAAAATGAAAATGTCAGCGCCCAGTTGTTTTCCAGGACGCTACAGTCCCTCCTATCGAAGTTCGGAGCAAATGCGGCGCTGCATGCCAAATCCATCTGTAAGTATCAAGGACCCCCTAGTCGCTTCTTCTCCCGTCTCTCTACGTAGCTGAATGTTAGCTGAAAAGCTGGACAATTCTAAAGGGGATTATGTGGAGGTGTTTCTTTTGGGAGAAAGTCTTGGAAAATACCTACATACTTGGAAAAGCATGATATATTTCACAAGGAAATTTATGAAATTGTATATTTTAATATCTATATTATCCATTATATGTTGGACATGTTTCCGAGAGGATCTATTCTATCATGGATCTTAATACATGTTAAAATAAATAAATAAATAAATCATTAATATCAGTTTTAGAGAGAATTTTAAGGCAGTTTACTACCGCCTTAAACTGAATATCCTTTTTTACTTTTCCTTCAATTTACAAAAAAATAAAAAACAAAGTCTGTGAGTTATTCTTAAAATAAATAGGGCTCTGTCATCGATTCGTACTATCAAATAAGTGTGTTTAATTCCTAAGCTCCCTTTTTTTTAAGTCTGGGTTAGTTGAAATTAATTCGGGGCTTGCTTCGATTTTATTAAAAAACACAAAGCAATCATATCATAATAATGAACCTTCCTTCTGCAGATTGTCATGTCATCATCTTGCGATTCCATCGAGGTAAAGGCAATTCTTTAATCACTTTTAACAATTGTAAGGACATAAAAAATCAAATGAGATTCTATTCTAATAAGAGAAAGATTTTAAGAGCTTCTTAGGACAGTTGTATGCCTTTGCAGGTTAATATAATTTCAGTCAGTAGCTCGAAACGCAGTGAAGGAGTCTTTTCTGACCCCACAAATCATATATATTCTTGATCAGAATCGAAAACTGAATCGATCTAGACATATTCGGTTGAAAACAAAATTTTCAAAAATTTTTCGAAATTTGAAAAAATGATAAGGGGTTACATCATTAAAATTTGCAAAAATTGGCAAAAAATTAATTTTTTTTTAATTTAAAATTAGGTATGCAGATTTGTTAACCTATTAAAAACTAACGTAAAAAGACTTTCCGAATTAGAATTAAAGCATTTTTGGCTGAGAAATGTTATATTTAAACTTTGATATTTCCCAAAAATATAACATATAAATTGAATCGAAAAATACCGATTAAAAGACCTTATTTCCTTTTCGATCTTTCTGGTGGTATTTAAAAACCAAAAATAGCATGATTGCCATATATATATATCGACTCGCCATTAAATTCTCTCTATAAAATACAGTTTTAAAAGTATTTTGCCAATAATTGGAATTTCCTAATATCTATGGCGTTTTTTGTATCCTTTCAGGATATTATAATTTTAGTCAGAAATTAAAAAAAAAAACATTAAAGAAGTCATTTCCGAGCCTATAAACCATATATATTCTTGATCAGCATCGAAAACTGAATCGATCTAGACATATTCGGTTGAAAACAAAATTTTCAAAATTTTTTCGAAATTTGAAAAAATGATAAGGGGTTACATCATTAAAATTTGCAAAAATTGGCAAAAAATTGATTTTTTAAATTGTAAAAACTGAATTTGCAGATTTGTTAACGCTATTAAAACTAGCATAGAACTGTTGTCCGAATTGGAATTATTGCATTTTTCACTTAGTTATGATATTTGAAAAATATAGATTTATCAAAAAAATAGCATATAGCTTATGAAATATATATTTTATGAAATATATATTTAAAAAATGTAAAAAATAAAATGTTGTCTTGTATGCTACACTCACCACGGAATATATGCCCTATCTAGCATATTTTCTAAATGATTTTTGACTGACATATCTGCTGTGTAAGGATAACAGAGCCGTAGGGGAAAGTGCCAGGAATGCGTTCCTGTGACCCGCAATGGCTGGCTCTATTCAAATTCCGCGACTCAATGGAGGATCTCGCCGTGGAGGACCCAGATCCAGGGATATATATGTGTATACGGATACAGGTGGGCTTTGGGAGCGACGGACAATGCCATGTTTTTCCTGCCTGAATGCATTAATAACGAATAATTCCGGAGTATTTGGCAGGCGTCTCGGAGTTTGCCGGTCCTGCTGAATCTTTTATGAGCTTTGAGTTAAAAATTGAATGGGAACACGGGCAGACATTAAATGGTTATTACTGACAGTTCTCAGACAGGTTTATTGATGCCAGTCTGGCAGCAAAAAAATACAAAAGGCAAAGAGATACATTCAGGAAACGGAAACGGTGGCAGAAATGGAAATGGAGAAGCACAAAGCAAATAGGGGGAAATGGTGCTTCCACTCTCCCTTCCGGTCGCGATAATACGTCTTAATTATGGGGCCTTAATGTCGGCTAAGAGTTTTCCGGACTTTCGGGGTCTTACTTTTCCCGCAAAAAACGCACCCGAAACTCCTGAGAACGGGTCCGTATCTGACAGAATGTGCGGCCGCCTGTGCAGTAACCTTGAAAAGTATTTTGCAATTCATTTGCATTAATTATTTACCAACTATTTGTATGCGCTGCTGACCAGCTAGACAAATAAAAAATTTAAAAGCTTGCCACCAGAACAAAGACCCAAAAAAATACTATAAAAGCGGGGATGCAGAAACGAACAGGGGTTTTTTAGGAATGGAAAATATATAAATTGCTAATTAAATAAAGATTTTAAAAGAAAGATTAAAGAAGAATTCATATTAGGAATATTTTTATAAAAACAGAAATTAAAAAAACATGAAATAACACAGATTAATATTAATATCATAAATAAGATTATGTATACAAAATTATACAACAACTCTATATATAGAAAACATTTTTATTTAGCGTTTTACATTCACTTTTTTACATTTACTTCTTTAAAAACACCAGCTTAAATGTCTTGCAATTTAAAGTTTGTTAAGAAACCCGCAGGATACCGTAAGGAGTAAGACTTATCCTTGGCTTACGCCACCCTTTTGCAGTCTAAAAAAATAACAGAAATGTGCATAAAATAATGAGTTGAGCGCGCGGCTAAAAAACCGACTGGGGAAAGGGCACACAAAGTTGATTGCCTGAACAGGTGATTGGCAGAGGGGAAACCCCTGCCTTTCCTTCCCTTCTCGCACATATATTTTCTTTTTTTGGATTATTTTCACCCCCTGCCGGGCCTAAATTAATCCGACAGGGAAAGCACTTTAAACATGAAGGAAAAAAACCAAAGACACGAGCGGAAATCACTTCAAGAGGCAACAACTACATTTGCTTATCGGATTTGGACCTGGCCTCTGACCTCGGCTGATATGTCCTCGTGCCAGCTTCAGTGTTCACTTGCTCACTTGCCAGTTAGCCACTTTTCGGCTTTTTGCTGGACCGAGGCGAATGATCAAAGCGGCGGATTTATAGGATTTATATGCTACCCTTGGCTGGGCATTAGACCCGCGAGTGGCAGGCCAGAGGGAAAACGCAGGGGCAGAGGGGAGGGCGCGGCAAGAAAACCGGCAGGGAAAATCTGGGGGAAGGTGTCTCTCCTTTGGTTCATTTTTTCCTCTTTGAGCTGGTTACAAAAACACTTAACGCCTTGCAGTCCATTAAATGGAAATTTGTCGCCGATCCCATGAACCGAAAATCAACTCCTGGAAATCCTCAGTAAAAAACTCACCCCTTCGCGGGGGCTCGAGACGCCGGGACAGAGGGGGTGGCCACTTGAATTGTTTGCCAGCCGCGTTAAATGGACAGCGGTGGCGTTAATTTGATTTAAATATTCATAAACTGCATTTAATGGCCGCGACAAATGCGCCCAAGCCCCGAAATTAAATCGAAACCAGCAGGAATAAAATTGATAAATTACCTTTAAACCCAAAAAAAAAAATAGTAACTTTAGGAAAAAAACAAGTAATTTGAAATCAAATTGAGGCTAAGCCAGTCAAAATAATAAATACGAACAAGCTTTTAGGTGAATCATAGAGATTTAAGCCTTGGATATTGGGTTATCGAAGCCATTAACAAAATTGGTGACACATTCAGAGGATTTTTCCTAAAGTATTGGGATTTAGTCAGAGAGGCCACAAAAGACTCAAGCTAAATTAACAATGAGCAATGCAAATTACGTAAAACATCTATTACATAAAACATCTTTTGTGCATCAAGCAAATCATAAATTGTATTGTAACACATCAAAACACATTATATTTAAATTCTTTATATGTTGCATGGCTAGAAATAATCGTATTTTTAAAATTGAATTCAAATTTTGCGGTAGCTTAAGTGTATTTTCTTTCATTTGTTGTTGTAAATTCTATATTGTTGTTGTTGTAAAAGAGTACCTTATTGTTGTTATGTTGTAGGCAAAAACAAGCCTTCAATTTGGTAATTTCCAGTACAAAATTGTTAATTTCTGGATTAAACTTGTATGGTAGCAATTGATCGTATATTTAAATTTATCGTTTAGTTGACATGGCGAAAACTGAAAGTCTTTTCGCATTTGAATTCAAAATTTGACCGTTAAGTAATTGCATTTTCTTTTCTTATTTTGTTGTGAATTACATATAATTTTTATTGTTAAAGAGTTGTTTTTGAAGTCGTAGGCAAATAAAATGTAGATTTTGACAGTTTCTATACAAATTAAAACTGATACAATTTTGACTTAGTTATGATCGATTTCCCATAATCCAATTGCGATCTGCAGGTTATAAAACATGGTTATATGAACATGGACTTCTAGAATTTAGATTTCATCCTTGTTAATATTATTTATATTGTTATACAATTGTCGGGGCACCTCAAATCAAAAGGGGAAAAAACAGTAAAAGGTTTTAAAGTAATATCCCTTATTTGAATTTAATTGCTCCAGAATTCAGAAGTGTGTGCGCGGCAATCGATAAAATTAAGCATTCAGCATTGCGTATCTATTTACACACATCATAAATATTAAATTCCCACAAAAATAAGCAGAGAAAAAAAGGCAAAAATCAAATTATACACATGTATGTCTGCACGCACACAGAGGCGGCAGAGGAAAATCAACACAGACAAACAAGTGCGAGACTGAAACAGAGCTAGATGGAGAGACTGGCGGAGAGAGAAGGAAAAAAGAATAACAGTTCACTTGATTAATTTTTCACACTAATAAAGAATTTATGTGCAAGTGTCAACCTGCACTGCGCCCCGTGTGTGCGAGTGTGTGTGTGTGTGCGAGCAGGTCAAGACGGAGGCAGGCCTCCCTCTCCCTCTCTGGTGTCCTAGGTCGCGGCCAGGACGAGACTCCTGGCTCCCCGGCTCCTGGCGCCGGTGTTGCATAATTTGATGAATGACTGCGCATATTAATTCATAAATTAATTTGCTGCCGTGTGTTTGCGGTGCTAAACTTATTGGGCAACAAACTGTTGCCACTTTGGCTCGCTTTTTGGCAGTTGGAAAACTCCTAAATTAATTATATTCAAAAGTTTACTTATACTACATATTCTTACGTATTTTCTATCCTTATGTTTTAAAGAAACAAACAAATGTTTCTAGGAAACGCTAATTAAAATAATAAGTCTTATACATTTCATTTAATTGAAAAAACCTATTCCTTTCACGATCCCTAAAAAGTATGCTAGGTTTGTTTTACTGAGACTCTGTTAGACTGTTTTATCGTATCCTTTGAGTTTCATATCCAAGGAGCCATTTTAGACCCCATAAAGCATATATATTCTTGATCAGCATCGAAAGCAGAATCGATCTAGGCATGTTCGGTTGAAAAAAAAATTTTGAAAAATTTTTCGAAATTTTGAAAAAATGATAAGGGGTTACATCATTAAAATTTGCAAAAATTGGCAAAAAATTGATTTTTTTAAAATTAAAAACTGAGTATGCAGATTTGTTAACGCGTTAGAATCTAGCACAGAACCGTTGTCCGAATTAAAATTAATGTATTTTTGACTTAGTTATGAGTTTTTTAAACATCGATTTTTTTTTAAATTTGCGTATTTTTAACGATAAATATCGAATCAAAAAATGGTATTTTAATTTTAGTCAGATGCTTGTATAAAGTGAAGGAGTCATTTCCGACCCCATAAATCATATATATTCTTGATCAGCATCAACAGCCGAATCGATCTAGGTGTATTCGGTTGAAAAAAAAATTTTGAAAATTTGTTCGAAATTTGAAAAAATGATAAGGGGTTACATCATTAAAATTTGCAAAAATTGGCAAAAAATTTAATTTTTTTATATTTCAAATTAAGTATGCAGATTTTTTAACCTATTAAAAACTAGCACAGAACAGCTTTCCGAATCAAAATTAATGCCTTTTTTGCTGAGTTATGAGTATTTGAAGATTTGATTTGTTAAACAAATTGTCAAATAAATATTGATTCGAATGCGAGTACTTTAAGCTGAGTAATGATCGATTTCCGAATCGATCCTTTAATGCAATTACAAACTGCAACTGTCCGAACTTAGTTTCCTTTCTTGCTTGCTTTGTTTTTCCCTGATAGAAACCTAGTTTTCCCTGTGCATCGCTTTTCCTTTCTTCCAGAGTCAGTGTGTCTCTCTCCTGGAATGAGCTCTTTACGATCTGCTGGCTCCTGATTAATTATAAAGGCCTACATTTTTTGCAGCACTGCGATGCTTTTGCTTTCCTTTCCGGTTCCTTTTACTGTCAGAGTGTGTGTATGTCCTGGCATTGTGTCTCTGGGAAGTCTGTCAGGTCCTCGTCCTGGCATCCTGAAATGGGAGCACGCATAAACGTGGCGCCAAGTGCAAACACACTGCCGGGGCCGTCGGATTATTTGCACACCGCACCCTCCCCTCCGATGGGGCACGCCCCCTTGCAGTGACAATGGGAAGGGGTCTGGTCGGGTTGAATATGGCCAAGACGGCATTAAGAATGCACAACATTTTGATTTCCACAATGGCCGCCGTCCCGTTGCCGTCGCCTTTGCGGTTCTCCTTGGGCGGTCGAGGGAGGAGCTGGTTTTCCATTGAATTACGCCTTTCGCCTTGGAAAATGGGCCGCAAAACGTGAGCGCCGATGTCCTTTGGACATGTGGGCGTCCTCTCACTCGCTCTCTCTCTCTCTCTCTCGCTCGCCGCATATCCTTGATATCCTGTCGCTTCCCGCCGCCTCCTCCGGCGTTCGTCTTTCGTTTTCGTCGTGCGGCGTTTTGAAGTTTTTGTGCGCATCTAAATAATTGATTAACTGAAAAATTCGTGCGAGTTTCGTATACACAACGAGTTGTTTCACTTGTGCCTGTACAAATATATATATATATATATATGTGTATATATAAAATATAAAATCGATAAGACTGGAATAATAAAGACGCCGACGACGACGACGACGACGATGGCGACGACATGAAGATGAACCGGAGGGAACCAAAAAACTTTGATATTATTTATTTAAAAACCAGCTAGTGGCGCGCGGTGGCAGTGGCAGGTGGCACCGGGCTGGGGCAAAAATCAATATGACCCTCAAAAAAAAAAACGGGTTAAAGACTGAAAAACGCTTTAAGATTAGACGGAGGAGTTATCTTTGAGATTCCTAAGCATAACCTTAATCTCAACTACTGAGCAGAGAAAGAGAACCTTTTAGAAAAATGTTTACAGAAGTTATTTGCACCTCAAAAGGATATACGAAAAAATAAGGAGAAACTATTGTAAATCTTGTAATATAATTTCTTCTGTTCTTTTCCATAAATAATATTTCAAGGTATTTTTATTTAGAAAACAAAGGAAATACCTATGGAACTCTAAGAATATGTATATAAGTTGAATTGTTCTTCTTTTTCCAACAAAATTAAAATAAATAGAAAAACTTATCTACATTCTAGGTGGATTAATTCCTGTGTTTATGCTTGACAGTCACAAATGAAAAATAAATAAATATTTAGAAACTATCCAAGCAAATTTCTGTATTCTCTAAGCCTCTACAGATAAACTTCAGTTCATATATGTCTCGAAAACAATATTTAAACAAATACCTGACACGAATTTCTGCATATATATTTTCCATAAAAAGAAATAACGATTATTAAGCAGGAAAAACCTGTGCCAGTATCAGCGGAGTTTCGCTATATATATTCCCGAAAAGAAAAAACAAAAAACAAATAAAGAAAACTATATACGAAATACCTTTTGCTACAAAGGCAAAGCCAATCTATACACATACTATCGCTGTTTGTTCCGTCTTTTCAGAGTCGTTTGTTAGAAGATGCTTCCCTATTATGCAATTCGTGGTCAGCACGTCAGAATGTAAGTTACACAAACTTCAAAATTAAACAAAAACCAACAAATAAAATATACACACACAAAACAAACGAACGAAAAACCATGTTTGTCTTGACTCTTGATTGATTTTCCTTTTCCGAAATTCATATTTTTGATATTCGATCTCTCGTGCATCGCCGCCGCCGACCTACACATATATGTATCTGTATATCTATTCGTATGCCAAAGCGTATCCTTGTTTCATCGAAAAATTCAAATTGGATTTGGGATTGATTTGTTCTCCATATTGTTTCCATTGTTTCGATCCTCCTTGCCGCCGCCAAACCGCCGCCCAAACCGATCCGATCTGACCTCGCTGACCTCTCTGACCTTCTGCTCTCTGCCTTCCAGGGTGATATCTTCGCGGGCATCAACGACGGCATCCTCAGCCGAGCGGAGGCCCTGGCCGCCGTCGACATCCAGAAGCATCAAGCCCAGCATGTACATAGCCAAATGCCCTCCCAAATCAAGCATGACGTCATGTACCACCACCACACAATGAGCGGGCCCCCGCAACGTCCACTGCAGGTGAGTGTCCTCTTCATTATTATTCTTGCAAAATCAGTTAGAGCCCAAGAATTACAAAAATCCATGAAGGTAATGCTACTATAAATGCCTATACGAGATACTCGACAGACTGCCTAGAAAGTGAACTAAAATGCAACACCTCTCCTTGAAGATATATTTTGCATTCTATTAACTTTAATTGAACCACGGATCAATAGATCATTTGAAATGTAAAATGCTGTCTGTGCCAGTGCGCTCAATCATCAAAAGAGGCTTTTATTGTGTTGCTGGGCACCCTTTTCCCTGCCGAAAAGCACTTTCATTTCGCATCCATTACATGATTCTGGGATTAGCCAGGACATGGGGAGCCGACCGCAAGTTGAATTCCAGCCGCTGATTGAACTGTGCGGTGTGTGTGTGTGTGTGTGTTTGGAATGGGGGGGGGGACAGGATAAGGCATATTAACCAACGTCTAGAAAGCTGCAAATTATGAAAGTCATTCCCTGATGAGAGTCCTGCGAGTGGCTAAGTGGAAAAGGACGAGAAACTGTCGCATTGGGACAGTCGGCAACTTCAATTTCCGCTTTCGGTGGTCACACGCATGTCTCCCTTCCAATATATATCTCTATATATATATATATACATACGCTTGTGCGGTTAATTTGAAATGTTTCTTTAATAAAATTAAAATTGTGACGTGTAAGCCTTCTGGGAACGTGCCACGTGACGGTCGTTTGCCAGGTAAGCACATCATGATTCGTGTCGTTAATTGTATTGTACTTCAACTCGAACTGGGCGTTCCGAAAATGGAACCAAAAAAGGACAGCCGAGGCGATCTCCCTGAGAACGCCCCGTGTTCCCGGACCGGTGCAAAAGGGGATTGGGTCAGGTGGCCCAGTTGGGACTGGGACTAGGACTGGGACTGGGACTGGGACATGGACTGGCACAAGTGGAATTATGTGCGCCAGTGGTTGGTGCTCTATTAGAAGTTGATTGTAATCAAATTACACAAGCAACCTGTTTTCGGGCCTCTCGCTGCACTGCAAAGAAAATATAGTGAGCTTTAAATGTAGTAAATGAAAAATATGGGAAATATAAAATTATAGAAAAATATTTTTTAGCCTAGTGTTTTTAGCTCAAAACATAACCATTTTAATTACTAAGGAACATCAATATTATAATCTATTATGTAATATATTTATTTTAAATTACTTTGTTAATAAAAACAAAACAAACAAAAAAGAAAGCTAGTTTGGGAAGCGGAAATTTCTATACCCTTGCAGGGAAAATCCTCCATAGCTCAGTCAAATATGCCTTAATTTCCAATCGGAAAGCTTTCCTATGTTAGTTTTTGTTAGGCTAATAAATCTGCATACCCAATTTAAGATTTTAAAAAATTCACATTTTTGTCAATTTTTGCAAATTTTAATGATGTAACCCCTTATCTTTTTTTCAAATTTCGAAAAATTTTTCAAAATTTTTTTTTCAACCATATATACCTAGATCGATTGGGCTGTTGATGCTGATCAAGAATATATATGATTTATAGGGTCGGAAATGGCTCCTTCACTTTTTACAAGCATCTGACTAACATTAAAATACCATTTTTTGAGTCGATATTTATCGTTAAAAATACGCAAATTTTTAAAATAAATCGATGTTTAAAAAACTCATAACCAAGTCAAAAATACATTAATTTTAATTCGGACAAAGGTTCTATGCTAGTTTCTAAAGCGTTAACAAATCTGCATACTCAGTTTTAAAAAAATTTAAAAAAATCAATTTTTTGCCAATTTTTGCAAATTTTAATGATGTAACCCCTTATCATTTTTTCAAATTTCGAAAAAATTTTCAAAAATTTTTTTTTAACAGAACTTGTCTAGATCGATTCAGCTCTTGATGCTGATCAAGACTATATATGGTTTATGGGGTCGGAAATGACTCCTTCACTGCGTTTCAAGCTTCTGACTTAAATGATAATACCCTGAAGGGATATCAAGAAATAAATATAATATCAACTGATATCGATATCAACGATACATATTAGATCACACAATCCATATACAAATCATTTTGGACATTTCCAGCTTCGACTTTAGTTTGCAAACCTCAATTTACTGCTCGATATTCAGCCTTACAATACATTTTATGGCTCAAATTGTATCTCTCTGTGTAGCCGGGCAGTTGCTCCTGCCGCTCCTGGCTGGTGTTGCTCGTGTCGTCCTCGTGTTACCGCCGCCGCCGCCGTGCTCATGTTGCTGTTGCACTTGTTTTCGGCACAATCGAGCATGACGAAAGTGCGCCCTGTCCACGCGCCGCCTGCGGTGGTGGTTGTGCGGTTGCAGCCCCGCCTGCGCCCTGCACCACTCCACACACTCCCCTATATGTACTGGTCCGTTCATAGGCAAAATAATCCCACCCACAGGACGAATCCCTCCTGGCACATAACCCGTAACCCATAACCATTCCCAATTGCCAGCGCGTGCAGGCCTTAATTTTCGGCAAACACACACTCTCGAGCTTCGATTTCGGCCTGCGGAGGACTCAGGTGGCAGGGAACTCTATCAATCACCCGTACTCCTCCTGCTCCTGGCAGCGGTATCGGGCGAAGGACTGCACACGATCTCCGCTCCGATTCAATTGTTAACAAATTGGCTTTTCCGGGGAGGCAGCAGGAGGAGGAGGAGGAGGCGGAGGAGGGAGGCTACTTGGCTATGAGTAACGATGGGAAATCAAAGAAGGATTCAGGGAGAGGGTCTTTCACACTGTATTATTTGAACTTTCCTGAAAACATAGGAGTCAAGGAGCTGCGGCCTTCTTCAGCATTGCTGCCTGTAAATCGAAAATAAAAAATTAACCAAATTAAAATGAAATTCCTCTACCTTGCACAGCACTTACCTTCTGAAAAACTGGACAAACTAGTTGCTTTTCCTTCCAAAACGAGCTCTCGATTATTACCTTTGGAAAACCATTTGAATTTTGCTGCCGAAGAGACTAACTGTTCTATGCTTCACTGTTGTAGTACCACCTTTTCCAGGTGCACTGGTAACGTTCGACATCATTTCCTCCATTCCGGGGGCACTGGTTGCGACCCACATTATCCCCTCCATCCCCGATGGCCGAAGCATTGTCACCGGGCTGAGCCTCATGGAGGGCACAAGTGTTCCTCTTCGGTGCCGGCGTCTTTGGTGGCTTTGGTGCCCTCGGTGGCGGCATCTCCTGCACACCCAGAGCCACTTTGATGCGATCCAGGAGCTCTGGATTTAGCTTGGGCACAGGCACTGGCTTCTTCCAGATCATTGGCCTGTTTCTTTGTAAGGCTATCTCCTCGAACAATTCGGTCAGCCTTTGAACCTGCCCGAAGGCGGGCCACGAAGAACTTCGATGGGGCGGCATGTCTCCTGCTTGAATGAGCTGCGAAATACAGACTAAAAGCGTTTTAGATATTCCACAAGGGTTCACATTCTTGAGCGTTACAAATGCATTAAACGATTTCATTATTTACTCACAGTTTGCTTTAGCGAATGGTACAAATATGTACAAATTTTGTTATATAGATATCATCCAAACCTAAAAATTTTAATATATATTTCATCAAAACAAAATACGAATATTTCCGTAATAAAATTTTGCTGGCTTTCGTTTCGCACGGGAATTTTGACGACTGTTTACTTTTGAAAGTCTTGATGAAATATAGAAATATATTTGACGCTTACTACACAGATAGATGTTCTTATATGGAGAACATACGAGTTCTGAATGGTTTTCCTAATGTCTGAATGTCTGAAAGTCTGGCATACATAAGCTAGCTTACTTGATTCATTCTAAAAGAACTCAAAATCAATCAAAATTATAGGAACAACTTTTTCAAATAGTAAGAATATGGTGATCAATACTTTACTTCTCTATTAACCTAACCATATTTTCGTTACGTGACACAACCCTTGTTGAAGTCCCTTAATGGGCTTCCTGAAAACATTTCTTAGTCCTAGCCCAAGTCCTTGGCTACCTGGGAGGTGAGTGCCACTGCAACCCCCTCAGAGCTCCGCTCTGCCCGACCTCAACTACCCCGGTGGCAGGCGGGGACACACTCCGTGGGCTAACTGTCAGAAAGTCCTGGTAACATGTGTCATAATCGTTATGCCAGAAGACAGGCTGAGGCTGAGGCAGAGGCACAGGCAGAGGCCCCCGGCGCAGGGCGAGCGGCATTATGAAACTCATTAAATTAAACTAATTTACGGAGCGGCAGCCCCAATCGCAACTGCTTCAGGTTTCGGGTTTTGCGAGCATATGAAAAGCCAATTATGTGGAGAGGCAATCGCAATAAAATCCAGGGCCGAGCCTTCGCCGAAGGGGGTAAGCACGAGTAAATATAATGCTAATTAAAATAATCATATCCATCATAAAATTCTCACTCGGCGACGGTGCGGAGCGGGGTGGGTTTGTTGCTGTTGTCGGAACATTTGTAACAATTACGGCGGCGGCAAATATCCATTATCAGTTTCCATTCCCAACCCCATCCCGGGCGGCCGTCGCAACTGTGCCAAATGAGCAAGGATGAGCCAGGATATGCGCTGCGATGCCACTTTGCAGGCATTTATCACAGATTTCCGCCGGCTGAAACTTATGCTGCGATCTAGTTTGGGATCGGGGAACTCCCGGTAGAGCAACCCTCGCCCGCCGACTGCCCGCTTGGCTGACCCGGAAAATAACACACAACAGACAGCAGCAGCACACTTAATTCAATTTAAATTACACTTACATATTTCCGGGCTGGGCCGGGCCGGGGCCAATGGCCATATCCTGTGTGTGCCATTAGTATTCGCAACATATGGCTTGATTTCCCGTAGTATCCTTCGGCAAGGCACAGCACGGCACGGCACGCACTGTCCTCGCCGCCCCGAAGGGATATGGTACTCGTTCTCTGGGCTCCTGTGTATCCCCGCGATCCCTCCTCTGCAACCGCAAGTGGTTTATCATATTCGAAATTCATTTAGTGCACCTGTTTGATTTTTCATGTCCTTGCACTGCGGTTTGGCATATTGTTTGGTAAATATCGTTAACTTACCATTGCCACTCCACACGCAACTCCACTTCCACTTCCACTGCCATTTCCACTTACATTTCCTCTTCCTCGCCCACTTCCGCTTCCTTTTTCTGGTACCGTTATTCCTGGGCCCAGCGGCGACAGGCGACAACAGCAAATATTTGTCTTGTGCGCACATTAGAAACAACTTACCGCTAACTAGGGTGGCCGCCAGTCACCACTAATAAAGTCCACCCTGGGGTTGAGCCATGTCGGAAATTAGGACTTATCTTGCCGGAAACTAAAGTAAACCAGCTTGATTTTTATATATTCCTTGAGCTCTATGCGTTTCTCAGGAGCCTTGAGTTTTTCAAAAAAAAAAATACAGATTTGTATATATTTCTGTATTCCTTTGCAGGGTATTATAAATTCAGTCAGCAGCTTGAAACGCAATGAAGGAGTCATTTCCGACCCTAAAAGCCATATATATTAATGATCAGTATCAACAGCCGAATCGATCTAGACATGTCCGGTTGAAAACAAAATTTTCAAAAATTTTTCGAAATTTCAAAAAATGATAAGGGGTTACATCATTAAAATTTGCAAAAATTGGCAAAAAATTGATTTTTTAAATTTTATAAACTGAGTATGCATATTTGTTAACGCTTTAGAAACTAGCACAGAACCGTTGTCCGAATTAAAATTAATGTATTTTTGACTTAGTTATGAGTTTTTTAAACATTGATTTTTTTGAAAAATTTGCATATTTTTAACGATAAATATCGACTCAAAAAATGGTATTTAAATTTTAGTCAGATGCTTGTAAAAAGTGAACGAGTCATTTCCGACCCCATAAATCATATATATTCTTGATCAGCATCAACAGCCGAATCGATCTAGGTATATTCGGTTGAAAACAAAATTTTCAAAAATTTTTCGAAATTTGAAAAAATGATAAGGGGTTACATCATTAAAATTTGCAAAAATTGGCAAAAAATTGATTTATTAAAATTAAAAAACTGAATATGCAGATTTGTTTACGCTATAAAAACTAGCACAGAACAACTTTCTAAATTGAAATTAAAGCATTTTTGGCTTAGTTAGGATTTTTGAAAAAACGTTGCTTTTGAAATTTTTTGATTTCTGAATAATTTACTCTTTAGAAATTTTACCTTGAAACTGAAAATATAACACACTTGACATGTATAACACAAAATATAAATTTAACAACATAACCACAGTAAGTTTTACTACTTTCTAGCATAATTTCATAATTGCCATCAGTTAAGCAATTTGTTTAAATGTTCCCTTCCCAGCTAAAGTCTCTTGAAACGATTAAATTGAAACTATTTAAAGACTATTTGCAGTCATTTACATTCTTGATTGTTTTTATTTCTTCTGAGTTTTAAAAATTCAAATTGTTAGGCAAACACACACTCAGTGGGGGGAATTTTCGTGCATTGAACTTCTTGTTATTTTCCCGTGGAAAATAAAAACTTTGCCGTCCGTAATTGCGAGGCATTACTTGTCCATTGGCAATCATTTGAATTGTCCAATTATCGATTACTGCTGCTTGTTTATCGTCTCGCCATTTGTCTGGTTATCGATTACGTTGTCATTTATCGCCAGCAGCCTGATTGACATAATTAAATGTGTGACCATATTTAATGTTGACCCAAGCCACAAAAGCCCGAAGATAGATGTGGGAGAAATTATGATTATTAATGCATTAACTTTATTTAGGGGTCTGTGCTTTTTTCCTAGCTCAGGTGAAAGTTCAATGAATCGCTCCCTCTATCTCTCTCTCTCTCTCTCTCTCTCTATCTCTCTCTCTCTCTCTCTGTGTGTCTGAGTACACTTTTTTTATTTATTTAGTGTATTATTTGCGCTGTGCAGAAAGCTTCGTGTCATCCAGTGACAATTTACCTTCCCCATGCCCACTCTCTCTGGCTCCACTTTCCCTTCGTTCCGCCTCGTTCTCGTTCTCGTTTCATTTATTTATTTATTTAGTTTCCTTTTCTTCATCAATTATTTATGTCCGCCACTGTATACGTACGTGCACGTTCTTCTTTTTTATGACCGAGACAATTGAAGGCGCAACTTTACGAAGGGGCGGCGTTTAGAAAGAAAAATAAGAGAAACAAAGAAGACCACGGCTAGTTGTCACATAAAACCCAAACTAAATATACCCTAGGTCTACATTTTGAGTTACAATTTAATGATTCATATAAAATTCTAAAAAAACAGCGACTTGAAGCTTTCGAAATAGGTTTAGCGGTTTCTGGATTAGAAATATGGAAGTATATGGAAGGGAGCAACACCGATATAATATATAATTAACTTTAAAATAGACACAAAAATATACAATATATATAGAGTATATGATAAATCCAAATTTAAATTATTGCAACCTGTGTTAATATCAGGAAATTACGGAATAATAAATGTTTGTTCTTATATGATACATTTTTAGCCATTGCAGGGTATTATAATTTCAGTCAGAAGCTTGAAATACATTGAAGGACCCTATAAATCATATATATTCTTGATCAGCATCAACAGCCGAATCGATCTAGGTATATTCGGTTGAAAAACAAATTTTGAAAAATTTTTCAAAATTTTGAAAAAATGGCAAAAAACTGATTTTTTTAAAGTTAAAAATTGAGTATGCAGATTTGTTAACGCGTTAGAAACTAGCACAGAACCGTTGTCCGAATGTAATGTATTTTTGACTTAGTTATGAGTTTTTTAAACATAGATTTTTTTGAAAAATTTGCGTATTTTTAACGATAAATATCGTCTCAAAAAATGGTATTTAAATTTTAGTCTGATGCTTGTAAAAAGTGAAGGAGTCATTTCCGACCCCCTAAACCATATATATTCTTGATCAGCATTAAAATCTGATTCGATCTAGCCATATTCGGTTGCAAAAATAATTTTCAAAAATTTTTCGAAAATTAAAAAAATGATAAGGGGTTACATCATTAAATTTTGCAAAAATTGGCAAAATTTTTAATTTTTTTTACATTTTATATTAGGTATGCAGATTTGTTAACCTTTTAAAAACTAACATAAAATCACTTTCCGAAATGAATTTAATGCATTTTCGGCTTAGTTATGCATATTTTAAACTTGGATTTATCTAAAAAATGTTCATATAAATATATCTAATGTTTTAATTCAATTGCAAACATCTGTCCGAAGTGAGATTTCCTACTTGTTAAATATATATTAAAATATCGATTTCCCTATTGATCTCAGCTTAAGTTATCAATGTATATATTTTCTGGCTTCCGTTGTTAGAAATCAATAACAAAACAAAACAATTAAAGGAATAATAGATTTTTTAAAATTAATTCTTGGATGTTTGTCTTCTATCATTTGTTTATTTCTTTTAATTAAAGGGCCCTTAATTTTAAAATGAATTAAATAAAGTTAGAACAAAACTTTGTTTCGATCATTCTATTAAACCGATAAACATGGAAGCATCCAGGCTTTTCCAGGTGTTTCCTCTGAAAGCCGATTAAAATAAAATCCACTTAAATAGTTCTTTGGTTTGTAAGAAGAGTTGAACAAAGGGACGAGCATTACTCATACGACATGTTGTCGCAATTACACGGAACCCCCCCTGCTACACGGTCGCCCGGTTTTTGTGACTGCAAAATGCACTTTCGCTCCGTGCAGCTCCTCATGCATGCGTAATGGTCCACTTCCGGCGAATCAGCTTTTCGGGGCTTCCCCCTAATCGACCGATTGGCCAAATTGCGGATTACAATAGACGCGGAAGGAGGCTAAACGGAGGACTCCCTGAGCTCGAACTCCAGCCAAAGTGAACCTCCTGCCCCCGGAGGTGGACGAGAAAAGGGTTCTGCGACAGTTAGCAGGTTAACCTGCTTAAAGTGCACATCAACGCGGCGCTTGACCCAAAATCCAACCCCCTGCCAGGGCCTTAATGTGCGGCATATGTGGATGCCAGACTTTACAATTATCAGTTACAACTGTGACGAGGGATGGACGCGGGCTTTCAACGGAAAATATGCTTCCTTTTTTCAATGAGACTGAGCTGAGCGAGCGAAGTGAGCATCAAATTGATCGTATTAATGGCCATAACTAGTTTATCCCGCCCATCCTATCGGGGGAGAGGGCGGATTATGCACGCAGATTTCCATTACACGAGGGCGGGGGTGCAGCAGGGGTGGCTCCGGCAGGTTGGAAAGTGCCTCTGAGGGCCGGGGGAGAGGCGAACTCTATCTATTCGCCGGAACATTAATGCAATTTCAATGAACCTGGGCTCCGGTCAGCCAGGGGAGCGGGGGCACAACACTCTTTTTCGATTTGCGGCTCCTGTTCCGGCTCTGGAAACCCGTTCCCGTCCTCCTCCTCATCCACTTGGCACACACCACTCCATTCCACCTGCCCGGGCCATGTTTGATCCGCTTGTTTTTATGCCCATGGCCCGGCGCACACACAATTTGTTTTAGCCGGCGAGGAGGGTTCCAGCTACCTTTACTCCTGATCCCAGGCCCGGGCCCGGTCCCGGTCCCCGGCCTCCTGTGCATCTCCCACAGGAATTCCCAGGCAATATAACTGAAAGCAAAAATGAAGATAACAGTCAGCACGGCAAGTGCAAATCCACCCGTCCATTTAACAACTTGTGCCCGCCCCTGCCCGCCTCAGCCACTCGTGTCCTCGCCCTCGTCCTCGTCCTCGTCCTCGTCCGTATCCTTCTGCCGCGTCCTCCCCCTTTTGCTTTTCCTTTTCCGGGCAAAACCAACTAACTGCCTTTTTACTCGGCGCGTCTGTGGGCGATTGGCGTGGCCCTGTTTGATGCTTGTAAAGACCACTTTACCCGCTATAATAAAAATAAATCATAATATTTCCCCGTGCCCCCTGTGACCCGGCCCCGGGCCGGGACAGCCGCAGCTCCTGGGCACAGTGGGCATGTCCTTGGGTTTTCTGGGTGGATTTTTAAATGATTTTTGTATACAAATTTCAAGAAAATAAGTTGAATTTTAATATTTAAAGAAGACTGAGTATGAAAATTCTTAATTAACACTGTTTAAATATTTTAAATATAATAGAAAACCCAAATTCGCAATTTGTATTATTAAAAACGTATTATATATTTTGCAATATACGACACTGTGTATAATTCCTTGTAAAATTTTTGAATCTCACCCAAAATTTCACTTCAAAATCATTGTTTCATTTAAGCATCGCCCACTTTTAGTGATTTCGAAACACTATTTCCATTTCACTTTGCCATTGTTAGCTCTGCCAGTAAATTCAGGATGCTGACTGCGTACGCAGTGCCGTGTTCCTTCCTTGCTTGCTGCCCTGCTCCTGTGTTATCCTGGAGGTTGTAACCCCGGATAATGTACTTAATGCATCTACATATTAATGTCGCACCGCCAACATAAGGGCAGAGCGGCGAACGGGGGAGGCAGGGGAAGGACCTGTGTTCGCTACTTTGTATGTAATTTCTATTACCGCCCCCCGCCGTCCACTTGGGCTTACGTGGAATCCCCGTGTGTCCTGGCAGTGTGTGTGTGTGTGCAGCGTGTCGTTGTGCTTTTTGTTGTTGTTTTTATTGCACAGACTTGCGACGACGCAGCGTGTGATTGCCACTTTCCCTGGGCACTCGAAGAAAATTAACTCACGGAAAAGCATATCAATTTAAATTCCAACTAAGTTCTAAAAAATATAACCATATGTATTTCATATTTCATAATTTTTCTGTTTAAAAAATAATAGAGAGAGAGCAAAGTAACATACAAGTTAAGATGAGCTTATGTTTCCCAAGTGAATGTTCTCAGGAAGAAGATATCCTTTAGTTAGATTTCAAAGAGTTTTCAATACAAGTTAAATTTTAAATAGGTATTTATTATTTAAGATTTTCTTTTAATTATTTAATTATTTTATATATATTTTCTAATGTATTTCTTTATTTTTGTATTATTTAATTTATTTATCAAAGGCTGCACCAACTTTAATGACGAGAAATAGCCTCCAGTAATAAGTTATTTTTTTAAGAGTTAACTTTATTTGTTTTACTTAAGAATTAAACATAAATTAATTAAATAAAATATGAAATAATGTATAAATATATAAATGCCAACCCTATTTCGTCGAGTGTCCTTTTACCCCTCACCTGAGAAACTGTAACTGAACCTGTAACACCACCGCTGCTGCACTTGTTCCTCCGTCGCCGCCGCCGGTGTGTGCGTGACGTGTAAAAGGATCTGCCGGGACAGGGTAGTTGTATGTGTGTGTGTGTGTGTGTGTGTGTCCGTGCCTCAGAGTTTCCCGGTTTCCCAGTTATATTGATATGTCTCCCAGTAGAGCAGCGCCGGAAAACAGCCGGCAGAAGGCGGGCCGTTAAGCTGGGACCGCAATGTGTAAAAAATTACGAGCATTTTAAGCATGGGAGGAAGGGCGGAAACACAACAACAACAGCAGGAAAAATTAAAGCCCGATCGGAGGCAGAGTCCTGCAGGTCCTTAATTCCTTCCGTCCTGCCTTCCTTACTTCCTTCCTTCCTGCAGCCAAGGCACGCATGATGGCCCAGCAACAATATGCTGCCACCATTAACCCTGAAACTTATTGCAGTGTACGGTGGGTTCTTGGAAAACTTTATGAGTTGTGTCTATCCAGGAGTCAGGCATACACTTAAAGGAGATTGCCAAAGGAGCCGGAAAATGACAGGGAAAGCCAGTCAATTGAATGTAATTAAGGACTAAGAAAACAACAATGAGACTACGTACAGGAAAGCATAGGAAAATGCAGAAATTACCTCTGACTTTTACGCTTTGAAACTAAATTAAATGTATTTTTATATAGTTTTAATATTGTTCATGTTTATCTTAATATATTAAATATATAAAGATTGGGAAGATGAAAGAACGAGTAATACAGGAATATCTTCAAGCTGATTAATTAGACCAGGAAACTAATTTATACAATTTCATTAATTGATTTGATTGAGGATTTTAAGAAAAATTAAATTCCTAAAAGTGTAACTCCTTTTAATAAAAAAACACTGTTCATTTGTGACTCGAAATATAAACTATAGCATGTAGAATAAGTCAATCACAGAAACTTTTCCCAATGCTGAATCAGTTGCAGTGTATCTCATCATGTCCTGGGAATTCCCCGTGAAATCCGCCTTGTTGAATCCTTGTTCGCTTCCCCCAGCGGACCCTTCCGATCCGAACGGCAAACGGCAAACGGCGGACGGCAAAAGGTAAAAAGTAAAAGTAAGCAAGGACACGATTTCCACCCCCACCCGGCGGCCCCTGTTGCCTTCCA
Organism: Drosophila bunnanda; assembly: GCA_035046265.1. NCBI lineage: Eukaryota > Metazoa > Arthropoda > Insecta > Diptera > Drosophilidae > Drosophila > Drosophila bunnanda. Next base: position 1,209,930 of record JAWNOB010000083.1, on the reverse strand, counting down.
GCTCGTCTGGCGGATATAAAAATAAAATAAAATCTATTACGTGGCAAACCACCCCACATTTATGCGGCAATTTGTTGTTTCTTGATTGTGTCTGTGTGTGCGCGAGCGAGTGTGCACTTGGAGAAAAGTCTGGCGATTCCAAGCAAGCTCATAGCACAACAAAAAGCAGTCCTTGAGCCAGCAAAACCGCTAAAATGTTTGATTTAGTCAGCAAAAAACCTTAAACACAAGCGTATTTTAGTTACTTTTCATTTGAAATTGGACGCGATAATTTTTTTATATTATATTTTTCGATATACACCCCTGGCTGTATCCCTCGCAGGGTATTATAATTGTATTATGAAGGAGTCGTTTCCGACCCTATAAACCATATATATTCTTGATCAGAATCGAAAGCTGAATCGATCTATGCATATTCCGTTTAAAAAAAAAATTTTCAAAATTTTTTCGAAATTTGAAAAAATGATAAGGGGTTACATCATTAAAATTTGCAAAAATTGGCAAAAAATTTATTTTTTTAAATTTTAAAACTGAGTATGCAGATTTGTTAACGTTTAAGAAACTATCACAAAACCGTTGTCCGAATTTAAATTAATGTATTTTTGGCTTAGTTATGCGTTTTTTAAACATCGATTTTTTTGAAAAATTTGCATATTTTTAACGATAAATATCGACTCAAAAAATGGTATTTAAATTTTAATCAGATGCTTGTAAAAAGTGAAGGAGTCATTTCCGACCCCATAAATCATATATATTCTTGATCAGCATCAACAGCCGAATCGATCTAAGTATATTTGGTTGAAAAAAAAAATTTTGAAAAATTTTTCGAAATTTGAAAAAATGATAAGGGGTTACATCATTAAAAGTTGCAAAAATTGGCAAAAAATTGATTTTTTCAAAATTCAAAATTGAGTATGTAGATTTTTTAACCTAATAAAAACTAACATGGGAAAACTTTCCGAATTGAAATTAATGCATTTTTAGCTTAGTTATGATACTTTTAAGTTTTAATTTTCCCAAAAAATTGTTATTTCCTTAAAGTGCTTATATTTATTAAGTTTAACAGGAGGAACACAATGCGAATTATTGCGAAAAGATATAGTTCGATTCCCCAATAAAATTTATAATTTATAATATTTATAAATAATCAATTGCAGCATTTGAATATCAAAGAAAAAATGCAATTTTTGAAACTTCTTCTTTACTACTTTGATTTACTGTCCCATCAGTTGTTTGGTTACTTACCCATATTTTTCTCCAGTGTATCGATGTGTGCTGGTGAAAAAGTAAGTAAAGTGTATCATTTTCCCATTTGTCGACCCCTTTTCGCCGCCACTCCAAGGGCACTTCTCGCACTTTGTCTCAATTCCCAAAACTGTCGCCCCGGCAGTTGCAATTTATGAAGATTTGTGTGTGGCCAGAGCGGGCGAGGGGTGAGCCTGGGGGAGGCTGACACTGAGGATGGACGGGGAAGGTCCTGGCAAAGGACGAAACACCGCCCCCTCGCTTAGCCTCGTTCGCCTGCACTTGTTTTGATTTGTTTGGAATAATAACAGATGCTTACCGTTCATATTATTCATTGTTAAAGTTATGAACGCTTGACAATAAAAATTGGTATTTGAACAGCTCTCGAAAGGTGCACTCAACCCGCACACACAGGCACACACAGGCGACCCCATTGGCCGGGGCAAATTGCAATTTGTGCAAATATTTATGTACATTGAAAATTACTCATTTGTGTAACACCAATTAATTTCAACAAACAGCAGAGGCAGCAGCACAACAATGGCCAAACCATTTATAAAACCTGATGCTGTTGTTGCTGCTGCTCGTGCCGTGTTGTCCTTCGCCTTTCTGGTTAAACAAATGGGGAGAAAATGAGGTCCTTTGTTTCCCCAAAATAAACGATGCTGTTGCTCTTGCCATAGTAGCGTGTTTGCTGTTTGCCTTGCGGTGCAGGACACTGCAAAATGACGGGGGGAAAGTCCTGTGTACAGTGTGTGGTACAGTGGAGCCCTCCCAGGGTTGCTCGCTGAAAGTTTTCCCCCCAAAAGCCCCTCACGATTTGTCTCTTTGTACAGGTGCAACATCCTGGAAAACAGATCAATCAGCTACGGGAAATGGCTTTCTGCACTCTAAATAATTTATTCTTATTTGAATTAGTAGCTCTACAAATTTAAGTTATTTTTAAGACGATGCACAGTCTAACAATTAAATATTTTTGGCAAAGAGTACTTTTACTAAAGCAATATTCTTCTTGAATTTAAGCAGAGTTTAATTCCATTTATTACGATAAACCTATTTGAATTATAAGATGTATTCGTTTTCCCAGAGTTAATAAATTATTATTATTCCCTTAAAAACAAATTCTTACTTTTAAATGAAAAGAAATTCCCTTCTCTCAAATATAAATAAAGTCTGGAACTTGTTTTTGAAGTATAGGTGGAAATGAGAATATATTGAGGGTTAGAATGGGCCCATTATTGGGCCAGTGCACTTGTCCCCTCTTCAACTTTATTTACACTGCAATTTTTCAAGCCGCGCTGACAAATTGCAGCTAATTACAGGCGGCACTTGAGAAATCATGCGAAACATAGAGAGTCTCGCCCTCGAGAACTTCAAGTTTTCCACTCAATCAGAGATAATAAGAACAAATGGATAAGGGATCTGTGGGCTCAGGGGTCGCGAGTCCTGTAGTATTTCAAGAGTGCAAATTTAAGAAAATTTCTTTGCTCACTTTCAAGAAAGACTAAAGGGAGCTTCTTTGATCGAGCGAGTCAGCAAAACAAGCGAGGATCAAGTGTCCTGAATAGTGTGACCTTGCTGCATAGGAAGCGTGAAAGTAGTGTGGCCAAAGCTGATTTGAAACAACTTAAAATGGTTAATGATTGAATGGTTTTTATGTCCATAAAATGGTTTTTCTCGATTGATATATAAAATATTTCTTAATTTACTGAAGTTTCTTAAATTTTATTTCGGTTTTACTGACTATGCAATTTATTTATTCTTTTATTGAGTTCAGTTCGAGGAGCCTTTGTTCTGTAGTTTACAAATTTCAGCTTAATTACTTCCTAAAGGAGACTATTTATATATTCATTTAAAAACAGTCGTGAAATCTAACAAATTTCTAGACAATAACTAATAATTTGACCATAAGATATATTGACATCAAAGATTCCAGACTGATTGACTTGTGAAAAGCCACCTCAATTACAGACTTCATTAAAGTTTTCCAAGTCTCGCTTGAGTTTTTCCCCCGCAGCGCAGGAAAGTGTGCTACGAAATCTGTCAGGACGAGGGGAACGAGTTTGCTCTATCTGTTCGTGCTCGGTGCTTGTGCTCTGGGTGACAAAAGTCACCGCCATAATATATTAACATTGCTAAAAAATTAATGAACAATAACAAAGCGCACACACACACTTACACGGCTGTGAGAGCGAGAGGGAAAAAGAGAAGGAGAGCTGGCAGACAGACGACAAACAAAAACAAAGACAGGCTACAACAAATTGCGCCAAAAACGCTTTATTATGTCAAAACAAGGAACCAAAAAAAAGCATACAGCCAAGCTGAGAAAGAGAGAAATAACAAATTACATTATATATAGTATATATATGTATATATAAATGTATATAATGAGGTCATTTGCGCGTAAACAATCAGAGAGGTGAAAAAAGGCAAACCAAAACCCACACGAGGAGTCAAAGGCAAAGCCAAGGGAAAGGAAAGTAAAGGAGGACAGCAGGACATGTTTATCAACAAACGGCAAATAAATAAATTATGTTCGCAAATTTGTTAATAAATTATGAAGCTGGCGACCAAAGTCAAAGCGTAAAATTAAAGCGAAGTAAGGAAAGGCAAGGAATAACGAACAGGCAATACTCTTTCGTCTTTAAAATTTTGGTTAATAATATCTAAATTTTAAAAAAACATATATGTTAATTAGTTAGTAAAATATTAAGTTCATTTTTTTATAATGTTTCCAAAAGGAAATGGAGTTTAATGGATTTTAGGAAAAGTAGTTAAAGAAAAACCATTCTTTTAGCATAAAATCTTACAGTAGTTTAGTTATTTTTATAATTAAAGGAGACTTTTGATTAAACTTCCATTTTTCTTTTTTAATATATGATATAATACTTAACTCCCATATTTTTCTTTATATTTATATTTAATTTTAAAGAGCTCTTATATTTGATTCCTTCTTTTAAATTTAAGTGTGTTCGCTAAAAGGTCTTTGCATTCGCTGTCCTTGTTCAGGGTATTTCTCTTTTAAAATGGCGTCTTTGCGCACACAGACACACGCACACACACATGTCCTGCCTGCTCTCTCTCTCTCTCTCTGCTGCAGCAAAAAGGATATATGTATGTATGGCCGCGTGCGTATGTATTATACATACGTCTATATACGGATTGCAGCAGAAAATCAATGCGGACAACATTTGGCAATTTGGAAGAGCACCGAATGCAATTCTTCTCCCCCCCTTTCCCCTGTTATTTATTTGCACTATTTCTGTCCATTCCTTTATCCTTTTTTTTGGGGAATTGTCTTCTATTGTTGCATTTGATTTGTCCTCCGGCCATAAAGGGGTGGAGATACCAGGCTTGCCACACCCACACCCTTCGAAAAGGCCCATCTCGCTCGCACAGCACATTTCTGGCCCTGTATCGCTCTAGTCCTAGCTTCAGTTTGGGTTTTTTAGATCAACTTAAAAATAATCACAATAAAAAATAAAAACACACAGAAGCCACTTAAAATGTTTACATTGCTTACATCTTTTGGTTTATTACAATATCTACATATCACCAGAGTTTTGGAATTTCTTAAAATGCTGTTCAAAACTATTATTAGAAATGTTGTACTGGTTTTTTATTCTAATCAAATTTACATTATTGAGGTGAAAGAGATCTAATTTAATTACCATTTTATCATTTATACATATGTATATATAAATACATAACAAATAAGATTAAAACCAGGCTTTAATAATAATATATTAAATATAAAAACGTGTAGTTCTTTAAAGGCTTTTAGCAATTTATTTAAACTTTATATTTGAATGGCGTAAAATAAAGATTTTAATGCTTTCATTGAGATTTTAAATGTTGTTACTTATTTATGAGTAATGAGTATTTTTAAAGGCATATATTATTCAAAGGAAATTGTTTTAAATTTATACATTTTTAATATTTTAAATATTAAAACATTTATGTTAATGTTTAACCCTATTTTCTTTAAACAATACTTTTTAAAAATGTTATAAATTGCATTACACAAAAATGGCAAACAAAACTAATAAACTATACTAAATATTGAAGAAGATACAAATGTATATATTTAATATACATTTAGTGTTACTTGAATAAAGGTCCAAGGGTTTAAAAATCTGAAAAAAATCTGGAAATAGTCAGGAATCACCTTTAGAACAAAATTTAAATCGTACAAATTTTCATTTATAATTTCTATATTTTCTCCCCAACTTTAAAGACTTGGAAGTGCATTTAATGCAGTTGACCAGAGTCAGCTTAATTCTTTTCTCACGGTGCATATTCAACTCCAATCCGTGCCAACTTTAAGTTGCAGCCTTTTGTAGCCGAAGCCTTTGGCCCCCTTTGAATAATTTTATTAATTACAAATTATGCGCCTAATGAAATGGCCAGAGCAGAGGGACTGTGCGGGGGGAGTTAGAGGACAACGAAGTGGGCGGATGTGTATATATGTACATGTATATATTTGTATATAGCATATCCTACTCGGGGCTGACGTTGACGTTAACGCTAACGCTGGCAGCGACATCGGCGCTCGGAATCGGCACTGCCCACATGAATTTTGCATAAGCCCCAGCCAACCACAATGCAGCAGCAGGACTATGGCTCTTTTCGGGGGTCCTGCCGTAGTCACGGGCACGCAGATCCTGGCCCCGGCTCCGGCTCTGGCTCCGGCTTCAGCCGGGTGCGGGTTCACGGCAGGTCCATGGCCAAGTCTCGCTCTCACTCACTCACTCACTCTCTTTCTCCGTCTCTGCGTGGTGTCCTTGCGCAGGGTGGTTCCTGCTCTCAGTAGAGAGAGACAGCCACATTGGCGTGCGACAGAGAGCGCGGCAGGACCTGCATCCCCAAGTGCGACAGAGCGACCGAGGCGAGCGAGCGAGAGAGCACCGCCAAGGGTGCAAACCAATAACCGTCAGACTAATTTTGGGATTGGTTTATAATTGAAGAGTTTGCCATTGTATTCGGCAACATCCCAGGCAGGGAGAGAGCAGGAGCGGGAGCAGGAGCAGGGGCAGGAGCAGGAGCAGGAGCGGGAGCAGGAGCTGGAGCAGGAGCGGGAGCAGGAGCAGGAGCAGGAGAAGGAGCAGGAGCTGGAGCAGGAGCAGGAGCAGGAGCAGGAGCAGGAGCAGGAGCAGGAGCAGGAGAAGGAGCATCAAGGCTCTACATAGTTCCTGCCATCTACATAAACACTCACAAATATATATACAGTATTATTGTAGTCCTCCATCGTGCTTATCATTTTAGAGTTTTACATAATTGGCACGGGTCCGATTTTGGTGGTGTCCATTTTCCATTTCCCTGGCTTTTCCCTGTCCCTCCGCCCTCCTGCCGGTCCCCCTGAAGTTCCTAAGCGGGGGCGTGGTATGTGCGCTCTGTACATAGAGCCAAAGGGGCGTAGAGAGCGACGGGTTGGGGCAGCACTAAGCGCTAGTTTTACCCGCCCGACTGCGCCACATTCACACACAAAAAGATAAATAAATATGAGTGACCCCCTCTGCGCCGGAAAAGCCCTCCTATTTCTAGTGCTTTTCCAGCTCTCGCTCGCACAGCTCTCACACGGCTTTAACCCACTCGAAATGGAAATGGAAGTGGAGCAAAGGGAGGGAGGGAGCAGGGAGCAGGGAGCAGGGGGACAGGGAACCAGGAGCAAGGAGCAAGGAGCCACGAGCAGAGCTAGGAGCCCAGTCTATTTGTAGCATACTTTTCAGCTGTAATCAGTTTAAATGCTTAACAAAGCAACACAAAAGCAAGCGAAGGATAACGAGCAAGGGGAATGGGCAGCGGGAGCAGAGCCGGGAACACCATTTTAGTTGCTATTCATATTTGTATAAATAATTCAGCACTTCCATGCATATTTGATGGCTAGACAAAAGAGTTGTGAGAGCGGATTCGTATCCCATATCCGTATCCGTTCCATTGCGCCTCGTTCCAGTTCGCTTCGTTTCGTTTCCAGCCATCTCAAGATGCGTTCAATGAACGGGGAACCCCGAAAATCCCCAACTTGGCTCCTCTCCCTTCCACTATTTTTTGGGAAAAGTAACAAGTGCAAGGGTTGATGGCAGCCGGAGCTGTTGACTTTAATTAGAGGCAACTTTAAATACATTTCTTATGCCGCGTGAGTGGAAAACTTTATAAATTATCTGCTTACGAGAGACTTTTGGACGGGGGGAGGCTTGGAACTTTTCCAACGTGATAATTACAGTGATTAGTTTGGGGGTAATGGAAGCGATAAAGCTGCGGCAGGTCCTTGAATTATTTATATGACTTTTTTCAGGGTTGCATATAGTTTAAAATGTAGTACTTGTGTCTACATTTTTCTTTAATTATTTGATGCTAAAGATTGTTTCATTTGATCTTTGCAGATGCACCATTCGATGGACCAGCTGGACATGCTGGATCCAACGGGCTCGATGACCACGTTGGCGCCCATTTCGGAGTCACCACTAACGCCCACACATCAGCACCTGCACGGTTCCTATCACAGCATGAATCACATGATGAGCCACCACCATCCGGGCACGTTAAGTGGCCACACGGGGGGTAAGTAGTGATCGGATCTGGCCAGCTAGGCCCTTCTCACCTGCTCCTTATCCCTCTCCTCGCTGCGGTGGCCTGCAGGTCACCATGGACACTCAGCGGTACATCATCCTGTCATCACGGCGGCAGTGGCGGCCGCCGGCCTGCATCCCGACACCGACACCGATCCCCGAGAGCTCGAGGCGTTTGCGGAGCGCTTCAAGCAGCGGCGCATCAAGCTGGGTAAGCTGAAAGTTAATATTTTCTATATCACAAAAGTTAACTATCACCCTTAAATATTTAAAGATATTTTTTGTAAGGCCTTAACACATTAACTTATAATTTTAAAGGTCATTTCTTAATTATTTGCCATACTTTCAATTTATTTACACTATCTAGTGGCGCCATCTATGTCTGGTTATTGTCTTCCACTGTTATTCTCTTAGGAATTATACCATTTATCGGACTTTTTTGTAGTCATTTTTAAATAAAAAGGGTTTTCATCACCAAAATAAGGCTTACAATTTCTAAAATAATTCCCAAAGCAACTGAAATTTATTTCACCAATCACCAATGACTTGCAGGTGTGACGCAGGCCGACGTGGGCAAGGCCCTGGCCAATCTCAAGTTACCTGGCGTCGGCGCACTGTCGCAGAGCACGATCTGTCGGTTCGAGAGCCTGACGCTGTCGCACAACAACATGATCGCCTTGAAGCCCATCCTGCAAGCGTGGCTCGAGGAGGCCGAGGCGCAGGCGAAAAACAAGCGGCGCGACCCGGACGCGCCCAGCGTGCTGCCGGCGGGCGAGAAGAAAAGGTAGAAAGTGTTTTAATCGACCCGCTAGCCGACCCCCGTCCACCCACCTGTCCCCCGTCATCTCCCCATGTCCCAAGCCCCATCCCGGCGAGAAATCGCCGCGTCAGCAGATCCCCGAGAGCCCCCGAGAGTACCATCCTGCCCCTTCCAGCATCGGAGTAGCGAAGAAATTGGCCCAACATCGCAAGAACGCAGAGATTTATGGGATCGAGCTTGAATGCCAGTTAGTTTGCTCCAATATTAAGGAAAAATCTATCACTTTTCAGTGTTTTATTTTAATATTAATTTAAAAAAATCATAGAGCAAATTGAATCATCTGGGGTTGCCAGGAAGAAAATATTTATAGATTTCATTCATCAATTCAGAAACTTGAAACGCAGTGCTTAAGCCAAAAATAAATTAATTTAAATTCGGACAACGGTTCTGTGCTAGTTTCTAAAGCGTTAACAAATCTGCATACTCAGTTTTTCAACTTAAAAAAATCAATTTTTTGCCAATTTTTGCAAATTTTAATGATGTAACCCCTTATCATTTTTTCAAATTTCGAAAAATTTTTCAAAATTTTTTTTTCAACCGAATATACCTAGATCGATTCGGCTGTTGATGCTGATAAAGAATATATATGATTTATGGGGTCGGAAATGACTCCTTCACTTTTTACAAGCATCTGACTAAAATTTAAATACCATTTTTTGAGTCGATATTTATCGTTAAAAATATGCAAATTTTTCAAAAAAAATCAATGTTTAAAAAACTCATAACTAAGTCAAAAATACATTAATTTTAATTCGGACAACGGTTCTGTGCTAGTTTCTAAAGCGTTAACAAATCTGCATACTCAGTTTTTAAATTTAAAAAAATCAATTTTTTGCCAATTTTTGCAAATTTTAACGATGTAACCCCTTATCATTTTTTCAAATTTCGAAATATTTTTCAAAATTTTTTTTTCAACCGAATATACCTAGATCGATTCGGCTGTTGATGCTGATAAAGAATATATATGATTTATGGGGTCGGAAATGACTCCTTCACTTTTTACAAGCATCTGACTAAAATTTAAATACCATTTTTTGAGTCGATATTTATCGTTAAAAATATGCAAATTTTTCAAAAAAATCAATGTTTGAAAAACTCATAACTAAGTCAAAAATACATTAATTTTAATTCGGACAACGGTTCTGTGCTAGTTTCTAACGCGTTAACAAATCTGCATACTCAGTTTTAAAATTTAAAAAAATAAATTTTTTGCCAATTTTTGCAAATTTTAATGATGTAACCCCTTATCATTTTTTCAAATTTCGAAAAATTTTTCAAAATTTTTTTTTTCAACCGAATATGCCTAGATCGATTCGGCTGTTGATGCTGATCAAGAATATATATGATTTATGGGGTCGGAAATGACTCCTTCAATGTTTTTCAAGCTTCTGACTTAAATAAATTAGGAATAAAAACGCTGGCTTCGACTCGATTCCAAAACGAAAAAACGCAACAAATTAAGAGTGTGAAATCTTGTACAAATTGAAAATGGAAAATTGAAATAAAATCACCTCACCCCCTTGCCGAATTACCACCCGTCCGCGTCCGTTCCCCGGCTTAGGGCCCCGCTTCTAAAGTAATCTATATCGAGTCTTTTTTCAAGAAAAAGGACTTCCATTGCGGCACCTGAAAAGCGTTCCCTGGAAGCCTACTTCGCCGTCCAGCCGAGGCCGTCCGGTGAGAAAATCGCAGCCATTGCCGAAAAGCTGGATTTGAAGAAAAACGTGGTGCGCGTCTGGTTCTGCAATCAACGTCAAAAACAAAAACGTATGAAATTTGCCGCTCAACAACACTGACAATCAAATAATACAGCCACACAATTAGGTATAGTTAGTAGTGTAACACCATCAATGACTGGCCACGGTTCGGCGGGATTCGGATACTGATAGTCGTTTATGACGGCAGCGGCGGCGGTTAACACGGCGGCGGCATCAGCAGCAGCAGCAGCAGCGGCGGCAGCGGCAGCAGCAGCAGCGGCGGCGGCGGCAACAGGAGCGGGAGCGGTGCCGGGCCCGGGACCGGGAGCGGTAGCCGGGCCGGTGGCCGGTCCGGTAACGGGAATGGTTCTGGGAGCAGGAGCAGCATCGCAACTTGGACAGCAACAACAGCAGCAACACCAGCAGCAGCAGCAGCAGCAGCAACATCAACAGCCACAACACACAGCATCGCATGCAACATCCGCGTGTCACATGCCCCTCGCGGGCGACTACTACCTATAGTGACTCCGATTCATGACTCCAGACACTGGCTCATGACTCCTGATTCCTGATTCTTGATTCTGATTCCGATTTCGATGAATATATATATATAGATCTCGCCGGCGACTTGCAGCGGCGGCAGCATCACCACAGCAACTACAAACTACAACAGCAACCGAGAAAGAGTCCTTCTTCTTCACTTCTCTCTATATTTCAATCAGTAAAAAGTAAAAGAAAAACAAAAAGCAATAACAAACAGTACTAATAATAGCAGCAAAATACACACAACTATAACATAGTCCGCCCCCCCCTCCTCCAATTTCCACTAATTTTCCCCACCCACACTCCCCAAAATAATGAAACGAGAACGTGGAAAACCCCCAAGTATAGCAGGGAGAAATTGCAAATAATAAACAAAGAGGAAGAAAGCGCAAGGAAAGAATGAAAACATGCAACCAAGAAATACAAGAATTTTTTTAGGAACGAATAATGAAACAATGGACCAACATATCAAATGCAATAATTTATTGAATTGTATAAGAGAAAAAGGTAAGCGAAAGCTCGGAAGCCAATGGTGTTTGCACAGAGAAAAATACTTTCCACCAAATTCATTAATCATTTTATATATTATTTAGACACTAAACTAAGCAATAGTTTGTATAATCCCTAATTTTCTTTAATTTAAACTGAAAGGTCTATGTAAATATTGCATTTGTTAAAGGAAAGAATATTTTTTACTAGGAAATAAGGGAGATGAAATTAATATTTTGTTATTATTTTGTATATTGTATATTATTTGATAAATATAGAGTTTTTTCATTATTTTTCACTGAGGTTTTAATATCTTTCAAAGAGTTGTCGGAAAGTATGCAATAAAATCTGTAAGATAACCAATTGAGTGTAAATCTGTTATTATTTGTTAGTTTTTATTTCCGGGCACCTTTTTAAACGGAATTTCGAAGCGATTTAATTTTTATACATCCCACTTTTTTTCTCTGTGCATCCTCAGCCACCTTTCACCAGTTTTAACCGAAAATAAATTGACCAAACTAAGCCATTTATTTGTATTTCTCCGTCATCCCCTCTTTTCTTACTTGTTCCCTTTTGCAGAACAAAAATGAGCAAAAAAAAAAACGGAAGAATAAAAGCGAAGAACAAATTGAAATGATAAATCAATTGAACAACACACGACGGGCCTTCCCCCTCTCTCTCTCTCTCCCTCTCTGTGCGGGAAGGAAGAAAGAAACCCCTCCACTCCAAAATCTGCTACTGCCCAACAACAAGGATAAACACACACACACACACACCAAACACACACAGACACCGACAAAGACCAAAATACGAATGCCAAGAAATTGCTTCAAGTGATCCGATAATAAGAATCTAAGCTTATAAATCTAAGGAAAAATGGCAACACGAGAGGAGATACTGGAGGAAACAACAGCAGCAGCAACAGCAGCAGCAGCAGCAACAACAAACAGCGACACACACACACAACAAACACACCACTCACTTGCGATATTGCATATTAGCCACTCTGTATATAATACTATATACAATATAGGAAACTTTGATTCGATTGTAAATACCAGCAGCACACGTAGCCAAAAAAACAAAACAAAAGATACAAAAAACCAAAGGACAACGATGATTTTTCAGCTAGCTTAACGTAGATCCAGAGAACCAGGCCAAAAGGAAAAGTAGCCACACTAAGCCCCGAGCCCCTGCCCCCCCCTTTCCAAGCTTCCCCCTCAGAGACCAGCCAGGAAAGAGCATAATTTAACCCTTTTTTTTGTCTAATTATAAGTAAACTAATACAACAAAAAGCAAAGAACAAAGCAAACAACTAAATAAATGCAAAGAAAAGCGGAAAAGTTAGCAGCAACTGTGGAGATATTGCAACGAATTTAAAATGTTGCCAAACTAAACTAAAAACTAAAGCGGAGACACATATATATATAAAGAAGCCACTCTATGACAACTACGCATAAACATATGAATATATATAGTAATATATATATAGTATATATATTATATATATAAAGAATTTTAAAAAAATTATATACTATACATACAATTTTTTTTGTGTTTTTTTTTGTATAATTTAGCACATTTTATAGTTTTAACTAGAATTGTACATATAAAACGGAGAAACATTAAAGTCAAGGTTATATATAGCGTGCGTGTGAATGATTTTGAATGAGTAGCCATAAATAAAAAGTAAACACAAGAAACAAAACGAAAAACCCAAATCAAGACAAGCGCGAAATTCAATAATAATTTTAAAAAGGAAATTGAGGAAGGCAAGGGGAAAGCTAAGAAAATATAACTCATAGTTTTGTATTGAAACAACAGTTTTGCCGACAAATTAGTGCATACAAAAGAAACAAAAGTGTAAACGGAACATTGAATTTTTTTCATAAAAGCGCATAATAATAATTATAAAAAATTATAATACCAAACCAAAGCAGCAGCGAACATGCCGGACAAGCTCATAACTACATTTAAATTTAATTTTAGTAGTTTCTAGACACGAGAAAAACAAAAACCAAATACTGTAGCATGAAAATCAATTGATTGCAGGTGGAGAGATATATAAGTAAATAATAAAAATGCAGCAAGACAAGCAACAAAAAATACGAAAATCATCACAGTCTCTTCCACTTTGGGATTATTATGGTTCAACTCTCATCTCTGCACATTATTTAAACAACAATCAAATCTAGTTAGTTATTTTCATTTGAAGGTTGCCCGCGTGTAAGTTAAAGTTAAATCTTTATTAGATTTGATTGCGTAGTTGATTTTTACAATTAACCTTTGTCTGTTTACAATTTCCTGGACCGGCCCTGCCTAGACCACCTTGTAGCGTCCCTTGTTGAAGACATGGTGGGCGGAGCTGAGCTTCAGCAGCTCCTCCTTGATGAGGCGCGTAATCTCGCGCTTGGCCTTCTGCACGGCCAGCTCGCTGCAGCTCTCGATGGCCAGGTAGAGCTTCCGCTCGCCATCCGGCGGATTCTTGCCCTGCGGCACGTAGGTGCCGCGCACGGTGAGACCCGCCTCCGAGTACTCGGAGATCTGGGCGAGGGCCTCCTTGGAGGTCACCTTCCAGCGGGCCTGTTGCGGGAAGTCGTTGATCTCCAGCTCTTCTTCGTATTTGGTAAACGAATTGGTATTGCCGCCGGCAATGGTGCCCAGCGACTCCTCGTCCTCCTTGGGCTGGTAGTTGAGCTTGTTGTTCAGCTTGGCGGCCATCTGTTCGGCCACCGTTCGGGCGGTCAGCATCGCCGGTGCGGTGCCTGGGACATGCTGTCCCTTGAGCAGCGGCTCCACGACCGTCACAGTGCTCTTTGTGTCCAGGTTCTTGCTGCTGTTGATCTTCGAGGCCAGTCGCTTGGCCAGCTCAAGTTTATCCGAGCTGAGCGCTGCTCCGGCAGCGGATCCAGTCGCCGCACCAGCAGCAGGTGCGCCCGGTCCAGCGGCTGCTGATGCCGCTGCAATGGCCATATTGGCGGCAGCAGCGGCGGCAGCTGCCGAGGCCAGAGCCACATTGCCACCGGAAGCGGCAGCAGCAGCCACCGCAGCGGCAGCCGCCGCCGCAGCTGTGGCCGTGGCCGACGTGTCCTTCACCGTACGCTTGGCCGCAAAGATCTGTTCAATCTGCTGGTCAATATCCTGCTCGATGTCCTCCTCATCATCGGAGTCGGCCAGACCCAGGGCGGCCTTCTGCAGCTTCTTGCTCTCCTTGACAGCGTTGAACTCCTGCTCGTCGAATTTGAAGCCCTTGCCGCTGAAGCCGCCGCCGGTGTGCACTGTCTTGCCCTCGGCCTCCTGGGCGGCCTTGTACTCTGTCCACAGCGTTTGCAGCTCGGCGGGGATCAGACTGCCGGACAAGTCCAGGGCGCGAATCACATCGCCAGCATATCGCGATTGTTCCGGCGTAATGAATGTGAAGGCGCTGCCCTTCTTGCCCGCTCGTCCAGTGCGGCCACACCTGCGACAAAAGGAGTGTTTAGTAAGGTTCAGAGCATAGGGCTTCACTGTCTCACCTGTGCACATAGTCCTCGTAGTGATTGGGCACATCGTAGTTGACCACCAGGATGAGATCCTTGACATCAAGGCCACGCGCCGCCACCGAAGTGGCTATCAGCAGCCGCACCTTGCCCGACTTGAAGTCTATGATGGTGGAGTCACGATCGAACTGATCGATGCCGCCGTGCAGGCTCATGCACGGATACGAGGCCTTCATGAGGTCGCGCAGCAGGCTGTCGGCGTTCTCCTGCTTGTCAACAAAGACGATAATGCTACCGGCCTCTTGGTAGATTCCCAGCAGCTCCAGGAGCTTAAAGAACTTGGCATCATCGTTGAGGATGACCACATTCTGCTCGACATCCTTGCACACCACCGACCTACCGCCGACTATCACCTCGATGGGCTTCTTGAGGATGCGGCGAGCCAAGGCCTCCATTTGGCGCGGGAATGTGGCACTGAACATGACCGTCTGCCGATCCGGCCGCACGTTGTCGATGATGCGCATCACCTGCGGCTCGAAGCCCATGTCGAACATGCGATCCGCCTCGTCCAGGACCACATAGGTGACTCGTCGCAGGTTCGTAACGCGTCCCGAGTTCGCCGCCAGCATATCGATCATGCGACCCGGCGTGCACACGAGGATCTCGGCGCCGCGCTTCAGTTCGGCAATCTGCTCGGAGATCCCCGTGCCGCCGTAGACGCAGACCGGGCGTAGGCCCAGCGATTTGCTAAACTTGCGTATGTCCTTGCCGATCTGCATGCAGAGTTCGCGCGTGGGCGCCATTATGATGGCAATGGCGCCATCGCCATCCTCGAGGCTCGGCTGGTCCAGGATGTGCCTAAACATTGGTAAAATGAATGCCAACGTCTTGCCACTGCCGGTTTTAGCAATACCTATCAGATCCCGTCCGGACATGATGGCCGGTATGGCCTGGCACTGGATGGGCGTGGGCTTCTCGAAGCCCAGCTTGCGCAGCACATCCATCTCTTTCTTACTGACGCCGCACTGGGCCCAGGTCTATGGGGATGACAGGCATTAGTTATGCATGGAAACTGGCAACCAAGCAGTTCCAGCTCTATTAGGTTCTGGGATTTGCACTCACCTTGATGGGCTTGGGGCAGCCTTTGCCCTTCACTTGTACCCCCTCCAGCTCCGTGCGATACTTCTCCACATCGCCGGCGGTCATGCGCCCCAGCTCTGGCACCTCCACGTAAAAGTTTTTGCGGAACGGAGCGTAGCTAACCGAGGAATGATCAATCTTGGCCAGCTCCTTGCGATGCTTCATGGCCAGATTGACGGCCGTGTCCCGTATATCCTCCAGCTCGTCCTCGCTGGAGTACTCCAGACTGTCCATATTCTGTTCGATCAGCTCGCCCTTCTTCGTCGTCGCCGACTTCTTCTTGGCCACGCCCGTGAGGATGACGACGCCCTGGGTCTTGGTGGGTGGATTCACGAAATTGTTGACGCGGCGCATCTCATTGTTGACCTCCTGCATATAGGCATCCAGCGGATCTATATCGTCCTCGGGCTCGACCTCCGCTTCGGCTTGTGGAGCAGCTTCCGCCTCCGGTTCGGTTTCGCTTTTGGTTTCGGGTTCCGGCTTAGTCTCCACCAAAGATTCCTTTTTAACTTCATCGGTCTCCATTTTGACGGGAGCTGCGGGAGCGGATTCAGCTGGCTCTGGCTCAGGCTGGGGCTCCTTCTTCACCTCCTTGTGCTCAGCGGCAGGTGTCTCCTTTTTGAGCTCCGCCTCGGTTTTGGGTGTCAAGCCCATGCCTAGCTTGGCGCCGAATGCCTTGCCGAAGGTGGGTCGCTTCATCGGGGAGAACTTTGGCTCGACAGCGTCGTCGTCGAAGCGCTTGCGGATGCTGTGGAATTTGGACGGCGGCGAGTCGGGCTCGGCATCCTTCTTGCCGCTGTCCAGCGGCGGAGCGTGGTTGCTGTCATCCTCCTCGGACTCATCCTCCAAGCTCCACTTCTTGGCGGTTTTCACTGCAGCCGGCGCCACTGCCGGCGCCTTGGTATCCCGCTTTCGTTCAGCCCGCCAGCGTTCGATGCGCTCACGACGCTTGATCATTTCCTGCTCGAGGCGACGCTGCTGCTCCTCCTTGTCGATCTCTTCCACCTCCTCATCGGAAGAGCTGGATGAGGGCACCGGTATAATCAGCGGTGCAGCGACGGCGGGACGCCTGCCATCCGACTCGCGATCCCGCTGGCGATCACGATCGCGCTCCTTCTCCCGTTCGCGTTCCTTTTCCTTCTCGCGCTCGCGGTCCTTTTCCCGCTGGCGATCGCGGTCCCGATCTCGATCGCGGTCAAAGCGCCTGTAAAAGGTAAGAAGCGGCTTTGGTCATAGATCTTAGACGGATTAAGAGCCACTCACTTGTCCTTCTCGTAGTCCTTGGACCTGGAACGCTTCCTTCGCTTCTCATCCCGCCTTCCGCGATCGCTGGCCGAATCCTTCCCACGCTTACGATCCTCCCGGCCGCTACGGGAACTCCCAAAACTGCCGCCGCCGCCTCCTCCTCCTCCATTACGGGATTTTACCATGTCATAGTCCCGGCTGCGATTATCCCGATCCCTGTCTCTGTCCCGATCTCTGTCCCTGTCCCGTTCCCTATCCCTGTCCCGATCGCGTCTGTGGAATTCGGTTATCATTGGGAATATTCCAAGAAAAATGTGGAAAACTTACCCAGAACTCTTCGACATCGCCGATTTGTTGGTGTCCGAGGGCGCCGGTTCGCAGACACGCCTCCTATTTACGGACGGTGGCTAATCGAAGCTCACCCACTGGCTTTCTCTTTACAGAGCACTAAAAACGTAGTAATTTACACTTTTTTATTGAGCTTTTAACTAATTTTCACTTGCAATCCGGCATCAGCATTTTTTCTAGTTTTTTTTATATATTTTCCTTTTTGCTGTCCACTAGAGATGTCTAAACATCGATATCACTATCGATAACATATCAATAACAATTGACCCATAGTTGGTATTTTAAAAACATTCCGGTATTTTTTAAGCCCAAATTGGAAATGGAATAAATTCTTATAAGCCTACTTTTAACGAAAAAAAAAACAATATTTAAGTTACAATGTATAACTATTTAGTTAAAATAAATATTGGCATCTATTCCATTTATTGGACACACATAACAAAAACAGAACTGAGGATTAACTAGGAGCTTTTCGTGGAACGAAAGTCGAAGAGCTTGGGTATCACATCGCCGCACTTGGCGGATATCTTGATGTCCGCCAGATGATCGGCCCGCGTATCTCCTATATTGACTATGGCCACCGGCAGCTTAAGATCCTTGGTCTGCAGCACGACCCGGTATCCGGAGAAGACTAGGAGACTGGAGCCGAGCACCAGCAGGCCATCGCTGTTGTAAACCATCTCTGCAATCTTATCCAGTCGCGCCTTGGGCACCGAATCCCCAAAGAAGACAATCTCGGGCTTCAAGTCTCCGTCGCACTGCGGGCATGCGGGTATTTGGAAGTTGTCGATGTATTCAGCGGGTATTTCCACGTCGCCATCGGGCCGGATCATGTCGGGGGCGTCCTTAAAGGCCGGATTGAGGGAGGCGAGAATGCTCTGGAACTCGTGACGATCGATGCGATACTCGCAGGACAGGCACTTGACCACAAAACCACTGCCGTGCACCTCCATTACGCTCCGACTGCCCGCCTTCGTGTGCAGTCGGTCCACATTCTGGGTGACCACAGCCTGGACGCGCTCCTCGCGTTCGAATCTGGCCAGAGCATGGTGCGTGGCATTAGGCTGGGTGGCGGAGAACGTGGGCCACCCGACGAAATTCCGGGCCCAGTAGCGTTTGCGGATCGCCGGCGATTTAACGAACTCCATGTGCTGCACCGGCTTGTGATTGGACCGGGCGTAGAGTCCAACGCCCTTGGAACGGTAGTCGGGAATGCCTGAGTTGGATAATCACATTTAGCTGCTTGTTCGGATGCATTAAATACGAGATACTCACCCGATTCCGTGGAGATCCCTGCGCCTGTCAGAACCAAAACATTCGGTTTGGAGAGCAGGAAATCTTCTAGCCGCTTGATGTCATCCTCCACCGCTGGATTGTGCTGTGGCACATACTGCTGCCGGGTGGTGTTGCTCCTCAGAGCAGTGCAGCGAAACCGCAGCAGGCTGCCAACACGCATTTGGGGATTTGTTTAAAAGATTATTATTGTAAATTTTGCACTTGTTACCGCATCAGTGTGACCCTGAGGGGCCACAGCAAAAAATACCAAATAAATATCGGTATTCAGTGCTGCCACCTGTATGCCAACAATGTTGCCACTCCACTTGCGCACGTGTTGAGCGCCTTCAGCTTCGCTCGTAAACAAATTGTTAAAAGCTGAAAAACAAAGCAATTTTAAATAAAACCAACATGCCGCCAGATATCGAGATCATCGTGAGCACCTACAATGAGTTCCTGCTGGGCTACCAAGTCACGGCAGCCGATGAGGAGGACGAGAAGTCCAACAAACTGAAACTGAAGCAAACGTTTGCAGACAAATCGCACGCCGGCTCAATAAAATGCCTGTCTGTCCAGGGTCCCTGGGTGGCCACCGGCGGAATCGATGATCGCATCTTTATCTACGACATGCGCATCCGAAAGCAGTCTCAGATCCTGCTCTCGCACGCTGGCACAGTAAACACGATGACCTTCTCCCCGGACCTAACGCACTTGCTCTCGGGCAGCGCCGATGGCCACATGATCGCCACCCGGGTGGGCAGCTGGACCACCGAGGGCGACTGGCGCAAGGCCCATGCCGGCCAGCCAGTCACTCACATCAGCTGCCATCCCAGCAGCAAGCTGGCCCTGTCCCTGGGCGGCGACCAGGTGCTCAATACCTGGAATCTGGTCAAGGGTCGAGTGGCCTACAAGACGAACCTGAAGAGCAAGAAAACACTGGGCAGTGCGCCGGAGTGCCTGTCCTGGTCCACGAGCGGCGATCACTTCACAATAAGCGGCCCACTGCTGCTGGAGATTTGGGACATCAAGACCGCCAATGTGGTTAGGCGCGCCAAGACGCCGGCCAAACCCGTCTGCGTCAGCTGGCTGGATGCCAAGGAGTGCCTGACTGGCCTGGAGAACGGCAGCATTGCCTGGATTTCGCTGGAGGACGGGGAGGACGGTACAGAGGCAGCGGTGAGTGAGAGTATCTATCCAAGGACGTTATTTTTGTATTAATAGGTCTTCTCTAATTCCCTTGACAGCCAAAAATCATTCCTGCTCACGAGTCGCGGGTCAAAGCCATGGCCTACTTGAACGAAACACTGGCCACCGTCTCCAGGTGAGTTTTCTTCAGAAGAAGAAGCCTTAACTATCCTGTGACACTTTCTTATATCTCGTAGCTCTGGTGAGATCAAACTCTGGCGCTGTTGCCTCGACAAACGAGAACTGGAGGAGCTGGCCAGCACCAACATCGACTGTCGTCCCACCGGCCTGGGTCTGCTGGATCTCAGCCAGTTTGGCAATGCCCATCCCCAGACGGAGCGCGTCAAAGCGTTGGACAAACCAGCGGTTAAAGCGCAGACCAGTCAGTCCGCGAAGGTTCCGGCGCCAAGGGGCTTCGTGACCATTGAATTCGAACAGGACGAAAAGACGGAAGTTGAAGCAGGAGCTAAGAAATCCACCAAAAAGAAACAGGCCAAGAAGACGCTGCCAGAACCGGAGGAAGAGGAAGAGGAAACCAGTGAAGACAGCAATTCGGATGAGGACGATAGCGAGGAGCTCTCCGACAGCGACAGCGACGCCTCCAGTGACGCTGGTGAACGGCGCAGGAAACCTACCAAGAGGAAACAGCCGCCAGCCACTCCACCTTCCAAGCGGAAGGGCAAACTGCAGAGAATTAAATAATTAAAAGTTAATTGTTTTACTTTACATGATATGACTGTCAATAAAGTTGAGTTAATCCTAGAATGAGATCTAGACTTATTCATGGCAGCACAGTGCCTCTTTATAAGACTGACAATGAGACTACATACATATATTGGAACATGTTTGGACATTTGCGGGTCAAAAAATACTCCAAAAACTATCGAAATCTTTATTAGACAGTAATTAGCTGATAACATTATTAACAATTTTAATTTGTATACAGTAGAGGGAGCCGGGATCAAGGTTTCGGCTCCCAAATCAACAATAACTTCATGTTTTTATTTTGCTTGGCGGAAAAGTGCTAGGGGTAGGAAGGCGGGATAGCTACCTATCTATCCCTGTCTCATGGGGCCAGGAAGTAGTGTATAAGGTTTAGGTAAATGCGTTCCAGCAGCGGCCACAGGTGCTCGGACAGAAACTGGATCAGGTGTCTGAGCGGCGGGCAGAGTGTGCACACGTAGTTCGTGAGGGCGTCCAGCACGCGGACGAGGGCCATGGGTCAGTTACTGTCGCTGTTATTCCGCTCCAGCTGAATGTAGATATTTCCAGCGCTGCTACTGCTCCCCGGGATGTCATCTACGTTCCGTCCGTCCGGCCCCAGTCCGTAGCAACCATCCTCGCGTCGCTGGCAGGCATATGTCCAGGCCATGGGCTCTTGGAATTTGTCCATGTGCGCTGCATTGAGGAACGCGTACAGGCGGGGATGATCGAGGTAGGCGGAGCACGCATAACACCACACGGAGAGGTCGCTCAGGCTCAGTGCCAGTGGATGATCGGAGCACAGGGAGTGCATCTGCATGTGCTCGTTCACGTAACGCCCACAGGCCGTCGTCCGACAGCTCAGACACACCCAGTTCTCCGCCACCGACTCGCACTCACTGCACGCCGCCTTCGTATTTATTGCTGTTGGGCGAGATAATTGTAAAAATATAAATTTGTTAATGTGACATAATTAATTGCGACACAAAAAGCATATGTACAAAAAGCGAGAGAGCATGCGAAATCAAGAACAAACCAGAAAAAGCATTTTAAGAGCAAACATGAAGGGTTCAAGCAGAACTACGGAAGCATAATTGTTGAAACTTTGCACTTAAAATAAAAACAAACAGAACATAAAACATAATAAAACCGAGAATCCAAAGGAAAAAAAAGCACAATATAAGCGAACGCTTTCAGAAACCATTTACAAAATATGAGCTTATTTATATCAGGCAAACTTCTATATAATAATTATTCTTAAATTTCATTTAAGCTTTCTTTCTCATATTTATAAAAAAGTGCGAAGCAAGCCTTAAAAGCCTTGAAGCTGGGGAACCCCCTGCATGCTTTGGGCATTGCTTTGTTCCAGATTTCTAGGTTGAACTCTGAGTAAAGACTAATCTTTATATATAATCTAAAATATAGAAGCCTGCTCGATAGGCACACAACTTATACGCGGCACACATAGAAGCAGAAGCTGGACTACGCTGATGGGGATCGGGGGTCTTACTTAGTGGCGCCTCCTCCGGTCGCAACAGGCTCAAGTGCGGGCACGTCTTGAGCGGATACACGGCGAACATCTCATTCTGCTCGAGGGCCTGAGACGGGCCAGGCAAGGATTAAAGTCAAGACGAGAGCAAGACCGCAAGATGGGGGATTAAATTTTGTGTTTTAAGAGACAATGGCGGCATGGAAATGAAGGAGACAACGAGAGAGAGACAACCGATTAGCTAGGGGGGATGATGGTCTGTGGATGATGTTCGTCATACCTCCTTGTGCTCCGCCATGTACTCGGTGAGCGTTTTTACCTTGACTTTGGGCTTGCTCCCGCTGGGCCGTTCCTCGCCGGAGTCGGTCCGATCGCCTTCGGCTCCGCCCGCCGCCCGCGGAACGCTGTCATTTGTAATATTCAACTGCCGCAAGGAGGCGGTAAGAAAATCCTCGTTGTTGTTCTCGCCCACGAACGGCTCACGAGGCAGACGCTTGCCCACGAACTCCAGCGATCGCCAGTGCTGGCCCTGCACCTGCAGGCACGCCTGCAGGGTCTCCACACAGCTCTGGAAGGCCACAGTCGGCTGTTTCTGCAGGGCCACGGCACCTAGCTGGGGCGTGGGCACCGGGTCGCCCAGCAGCGTCTTCGTGCACATGGTCATTGCGTACGAAATGGAATTCACGTTGTAGCCGCCCTCCAGGCAGACGATGATCTTGCCGCCGGCCAGCGCCGATAGCCAGTGGGTGAGCAGACCGTAGCCCTCGGGTGTGACCTTGCAGCCGCCCAGGGGATCGCCGATGGCAGCATCGAAACCGGCCGAGACCAGCACCAATTGCGGATTGAACTCGTAGGCAATGGGCATGATGAGCTGTTGAAAGGCCAGGGCGTACTCCAGGTCGCCCATGCCCTTCTACGAAACGGAGGAGAACACACATTAGGAGGGGAAGCAGATAAAGATAATAAGCACGCACCTTGTTCCAGGGTATGTTCACATTGAACCCCCTGCCCGCTCCCTTGCCGACCACATCGAAATTGCCATCCGGTCCCTTCGGGAAGAAGGCGCCGTGCTCGTAGCGGTGCACACTGATGTACAGCACCTTGGGATTCGACTCGAAGATGTGCTGCGTGCCATTCCCGTGGTGGACGTCCCAGTCAACGATGAGCACGCGCTCCAGGCCAAAGTCCCGGATGGCATACTGGGCGGCAATGGCCACGTTGTTGAAGATGCAGAACCCATGCGGCTGATCCGGCTCGGCATGGTGACCCGGCGGCCGGACGTTGCAGATACCGCTGCGGGATTCGCCGCGCAGGACACTCTCCACCGCCTGCAGAACGGATCCGGCGGCCAGGGTGGCGCAATCGAAGGTGCGCGGATGCAGATACACTGAATTGTAGCCCGCTCCGAGCTGATGCAGCTCCTCCGGATCGCGGCCGAGCAGGCGACGCACGGAATTTACATGGGAACGCGTGTGGGCGAGGCAAACCTCATCCGTGGTTGCAGTCCTGCCCATTGGCAGCTGCTTCATCCTCGCCAGCAGGGCGTACTCCTCGTGCATCTTATGGATGTGCAGAATGCGTGAGGGCTGCTCCGGATGCCCGGGATCATGGAGATTCGAGTGCTCCAGCATCTGGGGATCGTAGGCGTAGCATACCCGGATCGCCGGCATAGACAGCTTCGTCTCAGTGCGCAGCACCTGCAAGCGGGCCAAGTTCCTGGCCTTCTTCTCCGGCGGCAAAGGGATGGCCGTGTCGCGCGTGGGATAACGATCCACGGGCGGCGGCCCGCCTATCCAAAGGCGCGCAATCTGATGCAGATCGTTATCCTTCTCCTTATCCAGGTCAACCAGCTGGGTCAGCTCGGCCACCTCGTACGTTCTCTGGAGCTGCAGGCAACGCCAGTGCGGCCTGTGCAGGCAGATGCAGTTGAGCAGGGCCTTGGCCAACTCGGGGCGCGGCAGGGCCAGTGGCTCCACCAGAGGCGGGCAGGGATCGCCGAGCAGCGAGCGGAGAGTTAAGGCGGCACCCTCGGCCAGGGAATCCAGGCAGTAGCCACCCTCGAGGACGACAGCTACACGGGAATCGGCCAGCCGGAGCAGCGGGTTCAGCAAATGAGGATAGCAAGCGGGAGTCACCTCCATTTCGCCCTCGGGACAGCCCAGGGCAGCATCGTAGCCGGCGGAGACGATGATCAGTTCGGGCTGGAACTCCAGGGCCACGGGTAGCAGCAACTGCTGAAAAATGGCCAAGTAATCGCCATTCGTCATGCCGATGGCATTCAGGGGGACATTGAAGTTGTAGCCAGTGCCCGGTCCAGATCCTATAGCATGGTAATCGGACTCCTTGAGGTGCGGCCAAAAGCTGCCGTACTCGAAGCGATGTATGGAAAAGTAAACCACCCTGAAAGGATCATTAGTAAGGGATCTCTGTTAAGCCTCTTTGACTCTCTTCGACTCACCTGGGATCGTTGTAGAAGAACCGCTGCGTGCCCTGCCCATGATGGACATCGTAGTCAATAATCAGGATGCGCTGCAGCTTGTGGACATCCAAGGCATGCTGGGCAGCCAGGGCCACATTGTTGAAGAAGCAATAGCCGTTAAACTCGGCCTTCATGGCATGATGACCCGGCGGCCGGATAATAGCCATGCCATTCTGCGCCTTGCCAGCGATCAGTTGGTCCACCAGCTCGATGGTGGAGCCGGTGGCCAGCAAAGATAGCTCAAAGGTGGACTAAGGGCAGGAGAACAGGGAAGAGAGACAGAATCGGAGGTTATCAACACAGGCTAATTTGTAATCATGAAAAAACCTTATCTGAAACTTAATAATAGACACAATACTAGACGGGTTTTATGAATTTACAGTGCGTTTCATACGTATAGAGATATGGGTGGAGATAGCAGAGATTGATTTGCTGTACAAGATCAAGAATTGTGAATAATATATGCATTTGTTTTTAATATATAACCTATATAACCTATATAATCGACAAATTAAAGTTTAAAAAACTCACAACTAAGCCAAAAAAGCATTAATTTTAATTCGGAAAACGTTAGAATGTTAGTTTTTATTAGGCTAATAAATCTGCATAGTCAATTTGAAATTTTGAAAAAATTAATTTTTTGCCAATTTTTGCAAATTTTAATGATGTAACCCCTTATCATTTTTTCAAATTTCGAAAAATTTTTCAAAATTTTGTTTTCAACCGAATATGCCTAGATCGATTCGGCTGTTGATGCTGATCAAGAATATATATGATTTATGGGGTCGGAAATGACTCCTTCGCTTTTTACAAGCATCTGACTAAAATTTAAATACCATTTTTGAATCGATATTTATCGTTAAAAATATGCAAATTTTTCAAAAAAATCAATGTTTAAAAAAACTCATAACTAAGTCAAAAATACATTAATTTTAATTCGGACAACGGTTCTGTGCTAGTTTCTAAAGCGTTAATAAATCTGCATACTCAGTTTTTAATTTAAAAAAAATCAATTTTTTGCCAATTTTTGCAAATTTTAATGATGTAACCCCCTATCATTTTTTCAAATTTCGAAAAATTTTTGAAAATTTTGTTTTCAACCGAATATGTCTAGATCGATTTGGCTGTTGATGCTGATCAAGAATATATATGGTTTATAGGGTCGGAAATGACTGCTTCTCTTGGTATAAATCTTTTAAGAACAAAATATTAAAGATAAGGGCGAAGCAACGATATTAATATTGGTAATCAATAAGCAACAGATGTAAACTTAATATTTGCTAGCGAAACTGATAGTTAAATGTAAATAGGATAATTTAAATTAAACAAATTGTAAAATTTATAAATATGCAATACAGAAATGCCTTAAGCTCACATTAATTCAATATATACCAATTATTTGACACCGAATAAATGACTATAAAGCCTGAGATCTTGACTCCAAACAATAAGACTATAAAAGAGGAGGAAGAGGTTACATTTCAGTAAATGCAACCCCTCATATATTACTGAACCGCACTGTACTTCAGCCTCTCTAATCTAATCTACATCAATTTGCATTTTCCTCAAGCAGCGAATGAACTAACAGCACGATCTTCCCAGGCAATCAAGCGTAAGCACAGACAAATCAACAGGTAAGCTCTGGAAGAGGAACCTGGTACCTGTCACCGAGCCCTGAATCGATTTGCTCACCGGATGAATGTAGATTGAATCGTAGCGGGAGCTCAGCTCCTCCATGCGCTCATCGTCGCGTATGCCAGCGGTTTGCTTTAGCCGCTCAAAGTGCTCTTCGGTGTGCAGGCGCAGGATCTCCTCCTTGGTGGCGGCCCTTGAAGGCAACTGGTTGCATCTCTCCACCAGGCTCAGTTCACGGCAACTAAGCACGAAACATAAATAAATAAATTAACTAGGAAATATTCAATAATATCCAGGACTTTGAACTCACCGCTCCAGGACGCGTGTGAAGCGCTCCGGGCACTCGTAGTGCTCCTTGTCCCACAGACAGCAGTGCTGGCTCATGGTCTCGTCATAGATCAGAGCCGTGGGTCCTCGCACCAATCCCTTGGCGTTCATGGCCTGCCAGGAATATGCTCATTAATAAGTTGCTACCGGGTAGCCTGGATACAAGAGCTTACATTCTGGAATATATCGGTCACCGTCTCCTGCACGGCCATGGCGCTTCCCTGACTCTTGAGCATGTTCCGTGCACGACGTTTCGCCTCCAAGAGCGCTGCGCTCGGTTTGCCAGCCTTTCGCTGATCGCCGGCGCCGCTGCTGTTGCCGCTGCTGCTGTTCCCGCTGCTGCTGCCGCCGCCGCTGCTGCTGCTGCTGCTGTTCCCGCTGCCGCCAATCATTCCAGCTGCCGTTGCGGCCGTCGTACCGCCAGCGGCCGACTTGGATTTGACCATGGCGCGAGTCTGGATCTTTGCCTGCTGGGCGCTGCGTCGCGTGACGATGGGCGGGCTCTGTGGATACATAATGTATATAGCTTAGTCTCGATTTCAGATACACACACACACACACAGAGGGGAGCTTAGATGCACTGATTAATTCCAATATATTTAGATCGCTTCGCTATCCATAAGAAAAGTTGTGAGTTCGTATGAGAGCCAGGTATAGAAATATACGAATCAAATGTGTCAAAGCACCGAGATTACGAGTGTTGACATACTTTTGGGGCCTTTGATTACAGAACCCAATAGTTCTAACACTAATCTTGGTACAGTTCTGACTCGCTAAACTGTGCTTTCGTATTTTATTCACTTATTTTTAGTTAATTAATATTATATCTATATAAAGTGGGCTGTAGATTAATATATTGAATATGATTTTAAATGTTTAGCAAATATCTAAACAAAATAAGCAAAATATGTCATGTTCTCAGATTATTACAGTTTACAGAAGCACTTTATAAATTAGTTAAGTATTTTTAAATAAATAATGGGGAATGGCAATGGTTTCCAGTGAAGAAGGTTTCACTGTAGTTATCAGCAGCTAAGCAGCTAAGCAGCTTGTACTGTTTACGTTCATCACACACTAAACAAATCATACTTTTGGTACAGTTTTCTGAAGTTACAGTTATTTATGTCGATAAGTTTGATAACTTGATGGAATCTCTAGGTTCGAAACTGTAACCTTCCCAGGTGCTCGTACTGTGTAGAGGTAACACTGTGCCAGTGTGTGTGCCTGGAAGGCAACCAACTGCTGGCCACGAAGTTTGAACAGGAACTGCGGCTGGGAGGCCAGCTTGGAACATGGAACATGGCCAAGCCAGCGGCTGTGGGGCTGCGGCGCGAGTGGGAGTTGTTGCCATTGCCGCTTTTGGCCAGAGCCACTTCAAGAGGCGGCAGCGGGCAGCACGTACTTACCATAATGTGTGTGAGACCGAATTCGAAGCCGAATCGGAAACTGGAGGAGGAGACAGGAGGCGCAAGCGGAGCAGCAGGGGCGGCCTGATTCACAGCTGTGGTGGGCGTCCGTTTGTTTGTTTGTTTGCAGCCGTCACCGTAGTTGCCGTGGGTAATACTTTCTTGGCTCTCCTTCGGCTCCCGTTCCTTTTTTTTATCGATTCTTTTTAGTTTTTCTTATTATAATTAGCCGTTTTGTGTGTGCTATAAATTATGCCTACTTTATTTCTATCTCGCTTTCGCAATCCCTACTCTAGCTCTGCTGCTGCCCGTCAACGAGTGTGCATGTGTGTGTGTGTGTGTGTGTGTTTGCGCTTCAGTTGCTTTGGCTTCTTGTTGTTATTGTTATTCTTCTTCTGCTTCTTATTTTCCCGTTTGTTCTTGTAATTGCACTGCACTGAACAACAAAAATTATGCTTGTCTCGCGATTCGTTTTACAGTTAACAGTTGCAGCTGCAGTTGGCAGTGTAAGGCAGCATTCGCGATTTTTAACAAGAAGAAGAAGAGAACACGAAGATGCAGCAGGAACGCAACGGCAACAGCAACAGCAAAGCAGCAGTAGTAACAGATACAACGAGAACCTGAAACAGAAATCTCGCGCACAAACACACACACGGCGGTGGAGCTCTTGAAGGGAGTGGGTGGGAGCGGGGCGGAGCAGGGAGCCGAAGACGCGGGCGGCGAAGATACGGAAGGCGATGTTTGTGTGCCGTCTTCTTCTTGCCGCTTACATGAGAACAGATGTTTGGCCGATAGGCACAACTTGTTGATAATCGCCGGAATCGATAGTTGTAACAATATGGAAGAAATATAGTGAAATAATCTCTTTTATGAATGAAATAGTATAGGAAAATATTGTATAATGATTTCTATATTGTATGTTCTCTCATATATATATAATATACAACGATTCTTGTAAAATAAAAAAATTTGTTTTGTCAAAAATACAAATATTCTTGCTGAAGCGTAGTATAGGAACTCATTGTGTTGAAGGAGAGAAAACTCAAAAATTTTACTTTTATTAGTTTTAATTATTGCAAAAGGATTCAGCAAGAACAACAAATGAAAACAGAAATGTTTTATAATAAAATAGGAACAATTTATATGCAAATATTTAAAAAAAAAAAATTAATTATATTAATAAACAGAAATTCCAAGCTCTGAATACTTGGTTGTTACTGATTGTTGGCTTTTTTAAATTTAAATATTAAATATTTTAAAAAAGAACGAACAATTTATGCACACATAAATAAATAAATTTAATCATATGTCGAAACTGATATTCCAAGTTCGGATTACTTGGGTTTTTTTATAATATTGGCTTGATAAAGTTCAGAAATTGTAAAAAAAAAGCTCTTTGAGACTTGTATAACAGTCTCATGGCTTTGTAGTGTATTTTTAGGTTAGGTATTCTTGATTGAAAAAATAATAATTTTTGAATTAAAATAATAAAAAACTAAAATCAAAACTTTTTCAATAAATAAACAAACAACAAACAACAAAATAACAAACTTCTTTGGTCAACTTCAGCAATTAAAGTCGAGGTGCTAAATAAACAAATGCTACAAACGCAAGAAGTGACAGTAGACAAGTGACCAATATATGCTCCAATGTATGCACAAAAAAACCTTCTTGATAAAAAGCGGAATCGCTCAAAATAATACCATTATCAATAATTGTACAGCTTTACAAAGGTAATGTTAAGCATAACATACAAAATTAATAATTAAATACATTTTTATTTTACTTACTTTATGATAGATAGTCGAAAGATGTTCCACCTCTATATCTTTACCTTTACCGATCTTGCTTTCGTCGTTCTATCGGTCTAGTGCCATCTCTGGCAGCCCGCCAAATCTCGACCTTTGATTTAATGCTTTGATTGTTTACCTTTTTGGATTCCGCGTCCATGCTGCCCTTCGTTGAGGAGCACGTCCCGGAGCTGCTTCTGCAGCGCTCGCGCATCGCCTTCAGCTGCAACCTGCACCTGGAGCGCGGCCGGGATCGACACAATGCCACCTCCAGCTTGGTGCTCGCCCGGAACCTAAAGTTCTACGAATTCCGGCGCAAGGAGTTGCTGCATCACATCGATTTGAGGGTCACACGGCTGCAGCGGTGGGCCGAGCAGCTGGAGAGCTACAGTGGACCGCCGAGCAACTTCTTGCCAAAGGAGCCTGACACTTTCAATGGCCAGGAGTTGGACTGCAGCATGCTGTCCTCGCCAGAGGACCTGCCAATCCAGATAGGCAAGTACGTGTGGCAGCAGGATCAGATCTATATACTGCTGCACTGCTGGGAGCTGTTCCTCGTCCTGCGCCGGCCCAAGGAACATGGCTGCAACTTTGAGCTGGTGGCACAGCACCTGGATGTGGCCTTGTTCCGCATGATTGGCGGTCCCATTCCCTACCAGGCCTACGTGGAGCTACAGTTCGGTAGCAGTGGCAAGCGCCTGTGCACGGACTTTCAGGAGCCACCGCTGAACGAGGGCCCTAGCACCTCCAACAAGGCCGGCGCCTCTGCCTCCACCACAGTTTCCGTGTCGTCGCAGAAATTTGAGCGCCTGCTGCAGCAAGTGCACAGCGCCCGGGCGGAGCTCTCTAGTCAGCGGGCGCAGACGCAGCGGGACTTTGCCCGCAGCCAGGATCTGCAGAGCTTCGGGCCGCCCGGCCAGCGGTCCTTGCTTTTGGAGGAGAAGCAGCTGCTGCGCCGCTTTGGCGACGTGTGGACGCGCGTATGCGGCGACTATCTGGTCTGCGGATGCCTGCTGGTCAACATAGCCGGTAGCCATCGGCTGAGCATCGTCCAGGAGCTGCGTCCGCTGGTGCGTCTGGAACCACCGCCGCCGAGCCTCAGCCTCGAGCATCGCCTGTACGAGCTGCCGCTGCAGGCGGACGGCCAGCCGCCAGAGGACTATAATGAGCTGGCGCAGTTCTGGGCATGTCAGGAGGGTCAAAGTCGTCGTCTGAATTGGCGGGAGGTGGCGAAGGCCGCACAGCTGCCGCCCGAGTGCTCGGCGGTACTGGTTGTACGGCTGAGGCTTGCGGACCTCCTGCAGGTGGAACAGCTTCACCTGATGGCGGTGTACGAGGTGAGGAGCAGGCAGCAGAAGCATCTGGAAGCGGAAGCGGAGACGGAGATCAGGCAGCTGCATTTGGTGAGTTTGGATGCGAAAAAGCTGCTGGATGACATGGAGGCCCAGGCACCCACATTTTCCCCCGCCACATTGCACCAGGACTTTCTTGCCGTTATCGTCACCCAGAAGGCACATCGCACTTTGCGTCTGGAGTTCCAGACGGCTCAGGACTGCGAGCGGTTCGAGCAGCTGCTGGCATCCAAGCTACAGTTTGAGCTGTTCCAGACGCAGGAACAAGGTGAGTTGTGCTGCACTCTTACATTCGAAAGGAGACTAATAGCTTCCATCTCTTGGCAGCCTCCCAGTTGAAACTCCTAGATGCCACCTGCTCGGAAAACTCCTTTGAGTTGACATCTGACACTGATTCCGTGCAGCGCATTTTCTACAACCGCCAGCCACTGTCGCAATGGTGCGGCATTCTCTTGCTCCGCGACGATCCCGGCCAGCATTGGCACGTGTACGCGCCGACAGAAGCCCGCCTGCGCCTGCTCCTCCACCGCCTGATGCGCGATCTCCTGCAGCTGCAATGCAATCTCACCCTGCTGGAGATGAGCGAGCATAACCCTTTGTCTGCGGACGACGCCGCTACTCTCGAACTGGAAGCAAGTCTCGACGAGGAGCTACAGGCCTGGACAGAGCTACTGCGGACGGGAAACCGAGCGGAGAAGCGACTGGAACAACTGCAGCATATCCAAAGCCTGCAGATGGTCAGCGATGTGCTGGCGGCAACTGTGATAAGGAGACAGACAGATCAGGAATAGGTGGCATGCCATAATCTTATTGATATTGCGATCTCGTCCGACTGTACCGTTTGTACACTTAAAGCATTACATTTGTAAACAATTTAAAAACGATAAATCCCTAACCTAAGGCTACATTAATGGACTTGGACTTAGTCGGGCTGGAATCTCACTTCTCCTCACGTGCTCAGGCGTCGCTGCTGCTCCTCGCTCTTGATTATGCTGTCCAGGACATTCTCCAGGTTCTGCGTGGCCGCCGAGAGTTCGGCATTGTCGCTG
This sequence comes from Drosophila bunnanda, assembly GCA_035046265.1. NCBI lineage: Eukaryota > Metazoa > Arthropoda > Insecta > Diptera > Drosophilidae > Drosophila > Drosophila bunnanda. The sequence continues at coordinate 1,177,666 of JAWNOB010000083.1, read as the reverse complement.
TAGGAATCCTCCACAATCTCCTTGACCTTGTGCACCAGCAGCTTAAAGTTGACCATGCCATCTCCCGGTGCAGCAGCCGCCACTCCTGCTGGCTGCTGGCGTTCTAGCAAGGCAGAGAGGGGGGCTAAAGGAAGGGAGCCTGGTCCCTGGCTTGCACGGCGCTGATCAAACCACAAACTGATGTCGTTCAGGGAGTAATCCGACTTGTTGGCCTCCAAATAGCTGCGATTCAGCTCGGCTCCATTTACTATAAAGAAGGGATTATGAATAAGGCAAGGGTAGTGTACCCCAATCCTCGAGAGGGAGACGATACTTACTGGAGTGGGTCAAGTTGGCTCCCACGGGTGCATACATATCGAACAGCTGCTGTCTCTGCGGCGTGCTGGAGCTAAGGAAGGTGGAGCTAACCAAGGCAGTAGCTAATGAGGCAGGCGGAGCTGTAGCTGGTGCTGCTCCCTGCATCCCTGGCGGGGATGCCGTGGAAGAGCGCTGCAAATATACAAAGTTAGTACAAGTTCCCTTGAAAATTAAATGTTAAAGCTAAACCCACCGATAGCTGTCGCATATCCTCAATGATTTGTAGCAGAAACCTTTGGTGCGCACTCAGGAACTCGGAGATTTCCGAGCTGGACGAGGTGGCCACCATTTCAAGCTGTGTTTCCAGTTTCCTACAAAAAAAACCAAGGTCATTAGAAGCTTCAGAAAGAGAATAAATCCACTCCAAAACTCACGCATTCTGCTGCAACAGACGATCAATGATGGACTGCAGCTGGCCTGAGGCCTTGCTGGCCATTCCAGTTAGAGAAAACAGCTCCTGCTGCTGCTGCAGGATTTCCTTGCTGTGCTGCTGCTGCTGCTCCTTCTCGTGGAGACTCCGCGTTTCGGCGGGTATGGGCGTGACAGCGGATTGACCCACCGTGGGGCCACTCTCCTGGGCATTGCAGAAACCCCGACGTTCCTCCTCCTGCGCCGTCTTGCGCCGCGGCACCCAGAGCCAACCGCAAAGCCTGGCCAAATGCCGCGTCCAACGCTGCGGCGGCTGATCCTCCACAAAGACCTCGCACATCCGATGGCAGGGCTCGTGGCGGCCGCCCGCAAAGCCCACCGCGAAGCAGGGAAGGCACAGTGAAATGTCCCGGCACACCTGGCAGCGAAACCGAATCCCCACGATGTGCTCCTTGCGGCAGCCTGCGCAACAGTTGCTGTGTATCAAATGCTCCGTCTCCTCAATGCGCTTGATCAAAGCGAGCAGATTGCCGTAGATGAGGAACCGTGTCTGAAGGCCCGCTCCCGTCCAGAGTTTGTGGAACTGCTGTTCGCCGAGACCGGCTATGCCATGGGGACAGCGCGCAAAGCATTGCTCCATCGTCAGGGGCAGATTGTGGGCGCCGTACGCCTTGGCCTCGCCCAGATAGCTGAGCAGCTTGCTCAGCGTGGCCAGCAGTTGCTCGAAGGCGTAGCGCGACATGATCTGCGTCTTGGGATCAGCCAGCAGGCCAAAAAAGTCGGCCACCAGGTGATCGCTGCTGTACAGCTTGCAGAGCAGAATGAAAGTGATCTTGATCTCCAGCAAGGAGATGGAATGGCGACGTTGCCTAGAGTATAAAGAGAGAGCGAAGAAGGCTTAATAAATGGTAGAGATAGGCAGGGAGAGGGAGAGCCCTTACGGATCGTAGACGTTCCAGAAGAAGTTGGCCAGCATTCCGGTGGCCCTGTCCAGCTGATAGCAGCTATCCTGGGCAAAGTGTCCCAGCTTCTCGCAGGCAAAGTAGACGTCGTGCAGCAGCGATGTCAGCTGGAAGGGCGGCACCATAAGTTCCCAGCTGCCGCTCATTCCATGCCGTTCCAATATGGCCAGCAGCAGCTTATACGGTATTTTTCCAGCTGGAAAAAGAGACGCAGGCTCGCAAATTTCAGAGGACACTCTTGGAGGTTGCTGCTCTGCTACTTACTGTGAAAGACCTTCTGCAGGGCCACAAACTTGCTGGCACAGCGGTACACCGTATACTTGTAGCTCCCGTAGTCCGTTTGCAGCGCATCCATAATGGTGGCCAGGTCTTTGTTGTTGTTGCTGGTGCTGAGCGCAGGAGCCACTTGTTGCGCGGCCACCACCTGTGCAGGCGCCTTGTCCCGGGCCAGGCAAGCCATCGCCTCCGCGCTAGTCCGCATTTTGGTCAACTGCGGTCGTTGTGCCGTGGCCATCACTTCGTTTCTAGAGTTTTAACTTATTATTCTGTAGTTTTGGCCTTTTCCGAACGCGTCTCAAGCCTGGCTCTCTTCTTCTTCGTTTCCGTTAGCGCAAAAGTCAAATCTCGGAGCAGTGTGACCACGCCGCTTCGCGACTTCTGAGAATCGATAGTGCGATCGATAACCAGCCGTTGCGATTTAAAATTGTGGAACTTAGTTTTTGTACACATTTTTGTTTAATTGTGGACAAATATTAAAATAAATTGGTTTTTTTGAATTAAATTGATGCAGATTGAACTTCTTTTGCATTTTTATCATGTTGCAATGTGGAATAATTAAGTGATTCAAAGGAAATGGAGAATAATTTTCATTTCTCAATTTTTGCAAATTTTGCACGTGAAATATCTAAGAATTTACATTGTTCTTTTAGTTGAAAATTGTTGAAAAGTTTTCACTATTAATAATTCCACTCGTTAAATTATTAATAAATGTAATCAAAAATATAAATAAAATATAAAAAATATAAATATATAAAATTTAACTTTGATTCCTTAATAAATAATAATATATAATTAATTATATTATTATATTTATACTTCAAATATACAAGTTTTTAAGATTTGATCAAATTAAAAATATACATTTTGTTAATTACGTTATATATGGTTATATTCGAATGTTTTAAGAAACTTCGAAGTTTTCAATTTTTATATTACTTTTTTATTAATTAGTTTTAATTTAACGATATTTTTCCTATTGCACTTTCTAAACCTTTGCAGTCGAGTCGAGTTGATCTAACCATCTCCGACGGGAAACAATTTTTGTAAATTTTTTTTTCAAAATTTTTAACATTTTGAAAATATGATATAAATTTTAATTTTTTTTAATTTTAAATTAAGAATTGTTAAGCTAATAAATATTAACATATGAAAGTTTTCCTAATTAAAATTAATGTTCAATTGGCGAAGTTATTCGTTTTTTAAACTTTATTTGTCGAAAAATTGTCATATAAAAATATCGATAGCTATCGACTATAATTATAGTCAGAAGCTCGAAACGCTGTGAAAGAGCCATTTCCGACCCCATAAAGCATATATATTCTTGATCAGCATGAACAGCCGAATCGATCTAGCCATGTTCTGAAGAAAAATAAATTTTTGAAAATTTTGTCAAAGTTTTATCCCTTTTTTTTGCCATTGTTAAAATTTTAAAAATTGATAAAAATTTTAGTTTCTTAAAATACGTTATTAAGTATGCAGATTTATTAATCTAATAATAACTAGCATAGAATTAAAATTAATGCTTTTTTGGCTTAGTTATGTGTTTTTTAGGCTTTGATTTGTAGAAATAATTGTCATATAAAAATATTAATAAATTCATAAGATCCACACTACAATAAGCATTGGTTTTACAATTTCAAGTCTAGTAAGTCTAGCAAGTCTAGCAAGTCTAGTCTAGTTCGGACTCATCAGTAACCCCTTTAAAAATTTCCCAAAAAGGAAACAAGACTGTGCATGTTTAAAATTAAATATAGGTTGTCGTATGTATATTTGCATCATTCCATTACAATTACAATAACTTAGGCTTAAATGTTTTTTTTTTTTGTTTTTATTTTACGTTTGTTTTGTTTTCGTTTCGTTTCTTTAAAATATGTTGTAGTTGTTTTTTTTCTTGATTTTTATTTTATTTGCTTACATCGATATTGTTGTTTTAATATGCCAAGTTGTATAAGTGAGTGTGACACAAATGTTGATGTTTGCTTAACTTTCTTCTCTTGTATCTTTTTATTGCCTTTTGAAAGCATACATTCATACGTATATAAATGTGTGTGTGTTGCTTTAATTACTAATTATCATATGTGTGTGTGTCTCCTCTCTCTATTTGTAATTCAATATTCTTTATCTTGCAATTTATGCTAGGGGTGAGGGGGGCTTCCATCTTGATCATTTTGTTTTAATTAATTAATTAAAAATACAGCTACATACAGACATTATTATATTATATAAATCATAAACGATGGGCTTGAACAAAGGTTGTAAAGTGTAGAGTCTCCACTACGCTGCACCCTTTCCTCCTTCTTCTCTCCACTCTCTTCCAGTTTAAGAGAGAATTCTCGATTCTCTTTGATTTTTACAGGGTTCTCTTGTTTTTGTTTTTGTTTTTATTTTTAGTTTTTCTTTTGTTTTAGGCTCACTTAATTGCACATACTAATTAGATGCTAAAGCATAGAGTTCCATTTTTCATTTACGTTTCGTTTTCTGTGGTTTTGGTTCATTGATTGATTTGCAATTGGTTGTTGTGGCTTGAACAGAACGTGAAACCTGCCTATATATATATACACAATATATATATATATAGCTTAGCTTAGAAAATATTAAAACGGTTTTTCAAATTTATATGAATTTAGCATTTGTTTATTTTGAAAGTCGTAACTAAACTCACGAAGGTACATACAACGAAAACCACTTCTATAATAACACTAATTTATGTTTTCTTTCCGTGTTCTCTTCTCGTTTTAACTTTATGTTTCTTGTTCTTTTTTCAGGGAGTTATACGACGACCTTGGGCTCAGAGTTGAATAAATTATGCTATGCTATTCTGCCTTCTCTGATCTCTGTTCCGTTTAGCATTTAAATACGTAATCATAGTAAATTTTATATTAATTTATAGTGAAAGTCATCTTTGCTAAATAAAAATCAACTATAGTTAAAACATACAAAGAAATCATCTTGCTTGCGTCTTGGGTTTTTCGTTCTTTTTAGTTATTTGTTTTTGTTGTTGTTGTTGTTTTTCTTGTGCTTAATTATCATTTATAATTAACATAATAGTTATTTATATAAAAAAAAATAATTATATAAAGAAGGTAACTTCCATAGAATTATGCTTTCTTGAATATGTGTTTCTCCCTCTTCTTCTCTTGGCTTGGCTTTTATTTAACATAGATTATATGCATAAATATATGCATACACATCAAACTGATCATGCACATATTTAGCACATATCCAGGTGAGTGTGTTGTGTGTAATGGGTGGTGCATATTTCGTTTAGTTAGACTTTCACGAAAAAAATACATTGCAAGCAGCTCTCTCTCTCTCTATCTCTCTCTCCCTATCGCTATCCCTCTCTGAATCAGACTCTTCAGAATCTCTTACGGTTTACACTCTGAATCAAAGGGTTCTCGCAGTCTCCGCTCGACCCAAACAGCTGGATATATGCATTACCAATTGCATAAACTGTTTGGGCAAAGAAGAAATGTAATTGCTGTTGTTCCTACTGCTTGCTTGTGTTGCGCTGCCTGTGCTTCGATGTGTGGCTGAGTGCGTTTAGAAACGATAATTCTCGTCGGCCATGTGGACGGCCCAGAGGAATTTGGTTCTTTGTGTTTTGTTGAAGATCTTCTCGATGGGCACGCCATTCTTTTTACACCTGCAAGGGGTTAAGGGCCGAGTTAGAAGCTGAGTGAGCGGCTAAGGTATGTACGAGTCGATACTTACCATGCCACCGATATGCGTGGATCGAGATAATTTAGCTTAGATGTGCCCAGGGCAATGGTCTTATTCTCGTCTCTATCAGTCTCTTGTAATTCCAGTTTCTTAAGCTGATCCTTCAGCCGCTCCAGCTGCTTGCCCTTTTTGTCCGCATTGATCTTCTCCTTCATGGAGCCGCGCTTGGCTGCCTTTTTCAAGTCCTGCAGAGGTCGGGATTAAGTTAGATTTCGGAGAACTCAAGAAGCAAACTCAAGGGTATTTGATGTTCTGCGCCATACTCACATGATATTCGGCCTCGCAATCATCGATGGCATCGCGCTTGGCCTTTATCTTCTCCTTCAGGTTCTCCATGGACTTCTGGTGGCCCTTGGGCACGGAACGCTGATGGTTACAGAGGATGGCCACGGCACGATTGGCCCGATTGTAGGCCAACAGCTTTTCCGGCACCGTCGCACTGGGATCGGTGAGCAAGTCCAGCTGACTTTGCAGCGTCTTCGAAGCGTTGTACGTACGGAATACCTTGGCCGTGAGTCCTAAAAACGGCCATAGATTTAGTCTCTCAGTGGAGAGCGTATTTTTACTAAAAGGACATACCTTCCATCAGCTCCTTGAGATGCTCGTTGAGCACCTGGGTGTTGAGGCGATCGAAGAGATCGTCGCCCTCCTTCTTGTGCTCCATGAACAGCTCGAGGTTCTTGAAGACGCGCTTCTCCACCTCGACCTCGTTGTAGTAACGAATGGAATCCTTACCGGGGAAGTCGAACACCACCACGTTCTCCTTGCCGTTCAGCTCCTTGTGCAGCTGCACGTGCTCCACCCGCAGCGAACAACAGCCGACAGTGTCGGCCTGATCCTCATCCTTTTCGTTGCCCGCCCTGAGGGCCAGTTTGTCGATGAAATACAGGGCCACTGCCCTCTGTCGGACGCGCATCTCCTTGGACTTCCATTCGTCGCGATAGGTGGCACGGATCTTATCGATTACCTTGTCCAGGCGACGCGCCGTCTCGTACTTGATGTGATCCTTTTCGCCCTTCAGCTTCGACGAGGGATTCAGCATAATGTACTTGACCTGGCCCTGAACGTTCTCGATCCAGGAGGCCAGCCAGGTGACCGTGTTGTCGTGGCGCACCTCCTTCCATCGCGACCCTGGCGGCGGCGGCGGCACCTTTGAGTCCTTTCCGCAATTGATGGACACATCGCTGGCCTGGATGCGCCGCTTGATCATGCCCATTTTGGGATGTTCACCACGACCACGGAAGAGGCCTGGCGGCTCCAGACGGAAGTTACCAATCTTTTCCTTGTGGCCATCGATCATACAGAAGCCGTACTCCTTGATCAGGGCCTCGTTCTCGTTCTTCTTCACCAGCTTCTCCTCCTTGGTGGCCGCCTTGCGTTTCTCGGACTCCGCCTGGAAGAAGTTAAACATCTCCTGGAAGTTGCATTTGCGGAAATCATTGATGATCTCCTTCTCCTTGGACGTCATCGACTTGCGGAAGTCCTTGAAGAAGTTGTTGTTGAACACATCCTTGGTGCAGTAGTCATGATTCAACATCTTCGCATAGAAAGTGGCCGCTTCTTCCGTCTCCTCCGACAGTTCCAGGGGCTTGCCGTCATAGAAGAAGCGCACATTGCGTGGCACACGCTCGTACGGTGGGGCAAACACGGGTCCCTTGTGCTCCAGCGTAGACCATTTGACGCCATCCTCGCGCTTCTCTTCTTCCCACCTGGAAAATTGGAAGAAAATAGTGTTTAGTAAATGGTTGGCAGAGAATTCTATTACTTTTAAAGCAAAAAATAAATAATTGTCCTCTGAAATCTCCTATGGACCACCCTAATTAAGAGGCACTACCCTAAAACCAGCTCCTAACCATCGACTTGGCTGCTCTTCGTCTGGCACGACGCCGCTCTTCCTTCTTTCTCTTCTCTTCCTGTTCGCTGCAACGGTGGCCAGTTGCTGCCTGAAAACTAAGCAAACACTCCGATTTCCCAATGGAAACACTGCCGCCGCCAGCCAGCGCATTTGTTTTCCGTGTTATTTCCAGATTCTTTTAATGTTTTCCTTTTTTCCATCACATTACGCAAAGCAGCAGCGGCGGCGGCAGCGGTGGCGTTCGAACCTAACCTCAAAGTCTGGTAATGTCGGTGTGTGTGTGTGTGTGGGGCTCTTCGGTTAGGTTGCTAGCTCGCTCAGCTGTTTTCTGGTTGGGAGGTTGGGGGTCTTCGTCGTCTCCACACGCGTCTCGTGGTGAATGTTCCCCCCGCACAGTGGGCCCCAAGCAGTATTCTCCCCACATGCGCCACAGCGGCGCATAACTGTTGGTACTCACTATCTGCCTGTCTTTCTCTCTCTCTTTTTTCTTCTTACTTAAGTTAAAAGCTTTTTTTTAAATAGTGGTATAAATAATACGCAAATTTATCTGATTTAAAATATAATAGAAAATGCTATACAGGTGGAAAATTCATTAGCTTTCCGTTTCCCAATATCGCAGATATAGCCTGAAGTAAACTAAACTGGCACAGTGCCTCTGTGTGACTTTCAAAATGTAGGTCAGTGACATTCAAACTTGACAAGCAAACACATGGCATTCGCACACGCACACACACTACACGTGTGCACACGTCATTTTCAGTTGCGTGGGCAGCCAGCGTGTTATTTTGTTATTGTTGCAAGCGCCATATATGTTATTTTAAATATTATATATATGTATAAGCACATTTTTTCTTTCCAAATGCATGTTTCAATTTTTTTTATGATTAATCAAAGCCTTTCACCGCAAGTAACCTTCTCTCAAATGCAATAACAATAAAAATGAGCTTGTTCCTTATCGGCAGCTAAACAAAGGCATTGATTTTATAATAAATTTACATGTGAGAGTTGAAGATTTCAATTAAATTTCATTAAATATGGAATATCCATGGATATTCAAGGCTCTCAATATGATTTATCTATTTTTATGATCCTCAAAGACACGTTAAACAATTTCAAATATAACTCCATACTGACTTTATAGTTTTCCTTATCAAAATCTACTTTTAAACGGCTCAAGTCTTTAAAAATTAAAAATGGCATATATTTTAAACAAGTAATTTCACTCACCATCTCCACACCTCCTCCTCCTCCTCCTTGATCTTCTGGCGTTTGGTGGGCGAAACATTCTCCGTCTTGACCTGACTTCCTCCGCCAGACTCCTGCGCACGGGAAACAAATTGCAATCAGAATAAATTGTAAGTGTAAATAAATGTAAATAAATACCTTCTTGATCTTTTTCTTTTTGGGCTTGACGCTGCCGTAGTCGTCGTCGGCCTCCTCTTTGATCCGCTTCTTCTTGTTCTTCTCCTTGGCCTCCTTCTTGATCTTTTTACGCGCCAGCAGCGGAATGTCGTCGTCGTCATCCTGGCCGCCGTCGCCGCCATTTGACGGCTCGAATACATCCTGCTTACGTTTACGCATGGCGAGCGGCACGTCCTCCTCGTCGTCCATATCCGCGTCCTCATCCTGATCCTGATCGTTGTCGTTCATGGTGCTATCGTCCTCAACATAAGTCGACTCATGCTTAACCTCAAACGGCGGCTCATCGGCCCGAAACTGGGACATGGAGTAGTCACAGGAGCTGGCCTGCGACAGATTGTTCAAGCTCGTGTCCTCCTTCTTGATCTCCACAATCGATTCCTCATAGCCATTCTTGTAGTTATTGCCATCAATGGAATCCCCACTCCCATTGCCATTGCAGTTGATATTGGCATGGGTGGCGGCATCGTAGCCACCGAGCGGCTGCTGCTGCATGTGGAAGGGATCCATGGCGCCCGCGTTTATTGCCGGCTGGGAGACGGGCTCGGGCTTGACAAACACCCCATCGTAGGATGGCGTTTCCTTCGAGGCGGAAGAGCTGCTGTGACGCGAACTGGAATGTTTGCTCTTCGATGATGACGACGACGAGGAGGAGCTCTTGTGACTGCTACTGCTGCTGCGCTCCTTATCACGGGAGCTAGACGAGGACGATGAGGAGGACTTGTGACGACTGCTGCTGCTGCTGCGATCCCTGTCCTTGTCACGTCGCTCCTTATCCTTGGAGGAGCTCTTATGGTGGCCGGAAGAGGACGACGATGATGAGGAGGACTTGTGTTTGCTGCTTCCATCCTTTTCACGATGACTCGATGAGGAGCTGCTGCGGTGTGAGTTGCTACTGCTGCTGTCCCGGTCCTTTTCCTTGTCCTTGTCCCGATGTTTTGACGAGGAGCTGCTGCTGCTGCTGCTCTTGTGGCGATCCTTGTCGCTAGAAGGATAAAAATACAATTATTACTATGTTTTCAGGGTTAACTCGGCTCCAGCACAACCATTCTCTGTGTTTAAAGCGCTGCTCTGCGGAATATCGTTCATTCTCACGGGTGAAAAGGAGGTCAAGTGATCATAACTATGTTGTTTGCATAGATAATTGAATCAAGCTAAACGGGGATGGCCATTTTATATGGTTTGAAAAGATACTATAAATCGGATTCATTCATATACTACCCTCTCTCCTTGATCCCCATCTTGCCATACATTCCCAGGAGGATCTACTATAATATATATAAGATTTCCCTTCTCTACATGCTACATAAACATCTTATGCTAGATTCTACGCTATAGACCTCTTCGAGAAGATTCTAACCAATCTGCTGATTCCCCCTACATTATATTCCATTATCTTAAGACCTCAGACGTACCGACTGCTGCTCTTGTGATCCTTGGACGAGCTGGACGAGCTGGAGCTCTTGTGCTCCCTGTCCTTATCACGATGCTTGTCCTTGCTGGAGGATTTATGCTTGCTGCTCCCACTGCCACTGCCACTTCCGCCGCCGCTGCTGCTGTGGTGGTGGTTCTGGGACTGGTGGTGGTGTCCATTGGTGGTCACCCCGTTGGACTGCACCATCTCGCAGCTGCCACCATTTTGTGCGTGGATGTTCTGCAAAAGAGAGGGAGAGAGAAATATATAGAGAAAATTGAAGAGATGTAGACAAGAGTGGAGCGTGAGGAAAGTAAGAGTAAAATCGAGCCAGCAAACCTGTGCATTCGTCATGTCTCCAGCTGCTGCTGCTGCTGCCGCTTCGCCGCCCTGGACGCTTTTCACTCTTACTAAGTATTACTTATTATTTTCTTCACTTTAGATTCCGATTAAAAGTCGTGCGGGGTGCGTGTGTGTGCGCTCACCACGTGGTGAAAAATCAACCCTAACAAATGCCGCGTAGGAAAATTCATGGGAAACAACAACAACACCAGAGATGTTCGAAGAAGCAGAGCGAAGAGCGATGGCGACCCAAGATTCCTGCTTCCGAATGGGAAATGGGAATCGAAATCGGGCTATCGGTTGGAATAGGTTAAGAAACATATGTATGCCAAACAATGGCACACGCACACACCACCTTGCGAACACTAACACACACACACACCGCTTCACTGGAGAATACAGAAAATCGACTGCGTTTTATAGCATAATTTTGTACTTTTATTTTTTCAACGTGGGCACACACGCTTGCAGACCGGGGTGTGCTATTGTTGTTGTTATTGTTGGGGTGGCAAATCTGGCTTATCAGAAATATCAAGATGAACATGCATATGCATGTACGTGGGATTTGTAATTGCAAAATGGGACACTTGCAATTACATACAAAACGAGAAGAATAATGAAATACAACAACAACAAACACATGTGATTTTGAATTATTTTGTTGTTGCTGCCGCTGACCAAGGTGACCAAGTGTGACCACACTGGGGGCAAGTGGGAAACATCAACAAACTGCAAGCCCGAAAAACGTTTTCAAAACAACACTTGAAGTAACTGAACTGAACACAGCATTTATTGTGTAATTTGGGAGTTACAGCCGCCGCCGCAGGGCCAAAAGGGTTGAGTGATCGAACACAAAAAAGGGAAAAGGCAGCACCAAAAAAATACTAAGTTAGTATATTGCGAGCGGTCACACTGTGCCAAATACATTTCGTTTCGTCTGTTCGGCTTTTCTCCTTCCTCCCCGCCCACTACCAGCCACCTCCCGTCCCTCGTCCGCACTTGCTACTTGCATTGTCGCCATTTTCGTCAATTACCAAAAGGCCTTTTTGTTGCTTTTGCTTTGTGCTGCTGTGGCTCTGCCCGCAAATTGTTCGTACCGTACGCACTGCGAGCAGCGACGCCGACTGCGTACACCACTTGCAACTGGGTTTCTTTTTGTATTGTCTTGCCTTTTCGATTTGTACATTTACTACTTTGCGGCAGGCAGGAAGGCGCAGGCAGGCGCCTATTCAACACGTTTGCACTTGCCTTTCGGTTTAATTACATAAAATGAAGAGGCCAGTCCGCCCGCCTGCCTGCCTGCGGGGCGAAAAGTGATGAAAGGAATTTTCTCGGCAACTTACATTTTCGGCAGCCACATCTCCGCTCATTTTGCACAGTTGCTGCTGCTCGGCGTTTTTTGTTCGTTTTTTCCCTTGCTCCGCACTTTGGGACCCCGTTTAATTTCGTTCCGTCCGACCCGTACGTCGGTGTTGCGCACAAAACGAGAGTTTTTCCGGGCAGTGTGCAGTTGCTGTCTGCCGTGTGTGGAAAGTGGAAGGCTCTTTTCAATTCTCTCCTGTTCCTCTTGTTCTGCCTTCTCCTTTTTCGCTTCTTCGCCTTGAAAAGCAGCACACAGCCACGCGAACGTCACAATCCGAGCAGTGTGACCCAAGACTGCTAAAACATCGATGATAAGTACATTCTTAATCGATTTCGACTCAAACTATCGATCAACCCGCCAGCTGGCCACACTGCTTGGAACATCGAGAACGCTCAAGGCGTAATCTAATTACGAGAAATGTTCAGAAATGCGACAGTTTTTTATAGGAATGACTTATCAGGAAAGATTGAAAATAAACAAAGGTGACATGTAAAAAAATGAACAGGAGCTCTTTTAATTTGAATAGTACTATCGATAGTTTGCCGTTGACCGGCATTGTTGAAATGTTTGGTATATTTCCTCATTCAATGGTCGATTGTCGGTATTTTTTTCAGAATTAGTACTTTTGGTATATTCAATGTGATTTATACCACTTTGCGACCGTTTTTGATTTTTGAAAAAACTTTCTCCATTTTTAAATCCTTGCAGGGAATTAAAATTAAAGTCTGAACTTTGAAACGCAACGAAGAAGTGAAAGATCGGGAAATTTATAAAAGAAATAAGAACTTCACTGTCCTTTAGCATACTTTCATGTACCCTCAGATATGGCAAGTTTTTATTCTTTCAGAATTAATCTTTTATAAATCTCATTTAAATTTTTCTTGTTGCTTGGAAAATCCCTAAGAAATTTAATCAAACAACTGGCAATCGATGGTTCTCCATTGTTTTGTATGTAGGTACACAAGTTTATTCACTAATACATTAGTTTAGTATTAATTTAGATAAAAAAAAAACAAATGCATAACAAACATTTAACAGAGTTCTCTTATTTTTTTCATGCTTTAGATTTTCATTTCTGCTGGTTTTTGTTTTATGTGTATGTGGTTTGTGTGATTTAGATTTTCTTAATTTTTCTTTACACCGATTCAAATACATTTAGTATTTATAGCATATCCATATATGCTGTGTAAATTGTACTTGGCTGCTGTTGTTGTTGTTGTTGTCGATGCTGATATTTCCGGCTATTAACAACATTAAACATCTATAAAAAGGTGTGTGTGTGTGTGTGTGTATAGTAAATTTAATTTATCTATTTTATGAATATTTTTATTATTCCAAATTAAGTTTACGTTGTTTTTTTTCATCGTTTCCTTTACAGATTAGTTTAGTTTAGATTTATGCGTGTATCTATGTATGTATATAGTATGTGTGTTTGTAGTTGGTAACAGTCTTTTATCACGTTTAGTTTGGGCCATGCGCTTACCACGCACAACGTATGGTACATAGGTACATATATATATTTATATATATGTACTTATACATATATATATATATGTAGTATATTTAATGTATATTCCGATTTAGCCTAATAATTGTTTATATATCCTCCCATTTATGCTAATCTTCATCCTTCGTCCGTCGCTTCGATTTCGCTGAAATTGCATTTTGTTTGTCAAATTTCTCTAATTTACAAAGCAAACAAAAAATAGTATAAAATATTAGGCCATAGATGCAAATCCATAGAGATTTCAGAAACAAGAAAGATCAAGAAACCCAACACACAGTGGGCGACTTTAAATATCGGAGGAACTCAAATATTTCCTTTAAGTATAAAAGCGAGAAAGAATTTCGAACTAAAATCGAAATCAAAATTGCAAAATCGGCGCAGGAAACAGGAAACGGCAACCACTCGTAACTAGTTGCAATTACTCGTCACTCCATTCTCGTTACTCGTTCCAAACTCCGCTCTACGTGGTACGTTAGGTTTAAAATAACAACAAACTGATCAAACAGCATTGTGTGTCAGCGAGTGTGTCGTCGGTGTGTGTGGCTGTAGTTGTGCGTGTAGGGGGGCATCTCCATGTAAAGTATGTTTGTCTCATGCTCACTCATAGGTTGGGATTATAGGTAGTGGTTATCTAACCGTAATTGTAATTGTATCTCTCCTGCAGCTGGTCTCTCACAATCGTGGGTCTATACTCTAGCTATATATGTACATATATATGAGCTTGTTTGTTTCTTGGGACATTCCGCTTTGGGGGCTTGAGCTGGCTGCCAGGACAGTAGTAGTTATCACATCGATGAAACCCTTCTTCAGTCGAGAGCTGACGTCGCTCTCACTCTCTCAGTATCTCTCCTGCGCTCTAGTCCTGTTTCCGATCCTGAGCCGTTGTCTCCTGCTGCGTTTCCGTTTCCGGGGACTTATGGGCGCCGCCGGTCTTGCTCTGCAGCTGCACCTCGTACTCGCTTTTGATATTCACATACAGCTCGCTTTGCTTCTGGTGTTCCTGCTGCAAAGGGTAAGGGAAATCGAAGGATTCCGGTAAGACATTCAAGCGACAAAGCATTCAGGACATAAGGATAAAGGGTTTTCGGGGAGTAGCTCACCATGATCTCATCGAAGCGCTGGTCGGCATGCGGCAACTCGTAACGCTGGCCCTGCTCCCTCAAGTTCCTGGCCACATTGAGCTGCTGCGTCAGCGTTCTTCCTATCTGATCAAGGGATGTGTGCAGGACATGCTCGATTTCTGAAGGATAATAAGTAGTAGTATCAAGGATAGGAGCAAAAGCTATTCCCTGTTCCTCACCAGTGCTGGGCATGAACCGCCGCTTGGCTGAGTGCTTTTCCTCGCCTTCCGTCAGAGTCGTAGTGCTTCTTTTCAGGCCGGAACCTATCGGCAGCGGATCGGGCGTGAGCGGAGCCTGACAAAAGTCGCAGGGGGATCGGGACTCGCTGCAAGTGCACCTGGACGACAGGGAGGCGGTGGGTGACTTAGCTGCCGAGCCCTGGATGCCGCGCAAATGTTTCGCCGCCGTCACATTCACCACACTGATGCTCTTCGATATCGAGGACTTGACGGAGGAGGTTTCTGGGGGCACCAGAGCGAGAGGCGGGGTCTTGGAGCTGCCCTGACCATGATGATGGGACAGAGCAGTAGATGAGCTGCCGTGCTGTGACCGCCCATGGTGGGGCTGCTGGTGATGATGCTGCTGCTGCTGCTGGTGGTGGTGTTGACTATACGGATCCCCAAACTCGGACATGCTGCGTGCCCCATCGTCGGGATCTTCGTCATCGTCCTCGTCGTCGTCCTCGTCCTCAACATCTTCGTCCTCATCGCCCTCCAGACCCTGGGCACCGACTTCCCCGGACTTTTGCAGGTTCTGAATGAGTCGCAGCACCGCCTTCTCAAGCAGAGCAGGATGCTCCGAGGCCGGCACATCGACGGTGGACTGCGGTATCTGCGTATTGATGATCACAGAGAACTTCTTCTTCATCTCCTGCACCCGTCGCTTGCCCTCCTCCTCGTCCAGCAGCGTGTTGACGCAGACGAACGAGTGCACCTTGTTTGTTTCCTTGTCGATCTCCAGATAGCCCTTGGATTGCAGGTAGATGATGTTGCCGTTCCGAGTGAAGAGGCGATAAGTGGACTCGCCATACGAGCTGTTGCAGTCGTACACTGCAAGGATGTAAGGGGAATTTCGTTAGCAAAACTAATTTGTGTCAGAAATAGTGGATATATAGTTTTAAACTCACTCTGTCGCAGCGCAACGATCACCCAGCGCACGTCGTCGTTGTGCATGAAGGTGAAGGGACTGAGGTTGCGCACCTCGTCCGTCATGTAGCCGGCCACGATGCCGATCCGTTGGTCGCAGTCAATGATCCTGCCGTCTATCAAGTGTCGGGTCTTGTACTCGAGCGTATTGGCATCGATCAGGCGATTGACGATCTTCGGCGGACGGATGATCCGGGCGCAGGCTGTCAAAATCTGGAGGGGAATATGCCACGAGTTAAGCATATGAATATAGGATAAGTTCAGAATACTTACGATATCGTTGCCACTGATCGTGTGCAGTGGAATGACATCGTCGCGACCACGAGTCCTCCGGATCAGCTGCAAGCTGGAGCTCAACGTATTGGAGCGCACGCCACGCGGAGCCTCGTCACTGCGCCGGAAGCAGCCATCGATTTTGACCACCTCGTAGGCGGTGGGCTCTGACCGGGGTCCAGCACGAGCTAACCTGAATATCGGGATATATATCAATGTATTTTTCCATGTGTCTTCATAGATTAATATGCAATTACCTCACGCGAAAGCTACGCCTGTCCTCGCGCAGCTTCCGGTCGATGTAGTCCTCCTCGGACTTGCTCCGCTGGCGGGGCTCACCCTCCGCATCCGAGTCGCCGTGGGCATCGAAGAGGTTCTCCAGCTCGGTGGGTATCAGCTGCTGCTTGAGCATGCTCTGGTCCTCGGGATGGGTGATCTGCATGATGCTCTGGCCGTACAGGTCCGTCTGGCAGTGGCCCAGGTGCTGTTCGATGCTGGACGAGATCAGCAGGATGTGGCCATGGCAGGTCAGAGCCAAAAAGAAACTGTCCAGCATGCTCATCAGTGTGTCGGTGATCTGGGGCCGCTGGTGGAGCAGGGATTTGCCAAAGGCTAAACACGGATTACGGGTTAGTCATTAGATTTACATTTTGGAGATTTCAAATCATTTGTTGCTGAGCCTAAGTTTCCCTTTATATTAATATATTTATTTGTTTTATTATTTTAATTATTTCTCCAAAAGAGAAATCCTTAACTTAAATACTTAATGAATCTTAATTATGGTTAAATTTGCATAGCCTTGCAGCTTATTATAATTGAAGGAAACATTTCCGACCGTATAAACCATATATATTCTTGATCAGCATCAATAGCCGAATCGATCTAGGCATGTTTTAAAGAAACAAAAAATCTACTCAATTTATAAAATGTATCAAATTTGAATATCAAGGAGTCATTTCCGACCCTATAAAGTATATATATTCTTGATCAGGATGAGCAGCCGAATCGATCTAGATACATTTGATGGATTTTTATTTTTCTAAAATTTTTGTTCAAATTTTATAATCAAATTTTTACATTGTTAAAATTTTGAAAAATGATAAAAATTATAATTTTTTAAAATTTGAAATTGAGTATGCAGATTTTTTAACCTATTAAAAACTAGCACAGAACAGCTTTCCGAATAGAAATTAATGCTTTTTTGGCTTAGTTATGAGTTTTTTAAGATTTGATTTATCAGAAAAATTGCCATATAAAAATATCGATAAGTATCGATATTATAATTTTAGTCAGAAGCTTATAACGCTATCAAGGAGTCGTTTCCGACCCTATAAAGTATATATATTCTTGATCAGGGTGAACAGCCGAATCAATCTAGATACATTCGACAGAAAAAATTTTTTCTAAAATTTTTGTCAAATTTTATGATCAAATTTTGACATTGTTAAAATTTTGAAAATTGATAAAAATTTGAATTTTTTTAAATATCAAATTGAGTATGCAGATTTTTTAACCTATTAAAAACTAGCATGGAACAGCTTTCCGAATCAAAATTAATGCTTTCTTGGCTTAGTTATGAGATTTTTAAGATTTGATTTTTCAGAAAATTCTCGTATAAAAATATCGATAAGTATCCATTCAAAAAATGGTATTATAATTTATTCAGAAGCTTATAACGCTATCAAGGAATCGTTTCCGACCCTATAAAGTATATATATTCTTGATCAGGATGAACAGCCGAGTCGATCTAGCCATCTCCGACGGAATTTTTTTTCTAAATTTTTTTTCTTCAAATTTTATGATCAAATTTTTCCATTGTTAAAATTTTGAAAATTGATAAAAATTTGAATTTTTTAAAATATCAAATTGAGTATGTAGGTTTATTAACCTATTAAAAACTAGCATGGAACAGCTTTCCGAATCGAAATTAATGCTTTTTTGGCTTAGTTATGGTATATTTAAAATTCGTCAAGGGTATAGAAACTTCGGCTTCCTCTCTTGTTTTTAATAAAACTTAAAAATATATCCTTACCGTGCTTTAATCTTAATCCGTGTGCAGCGAATCGCAGAACCGCCGTCTTGTCCACTCGTCGCGGCGACTCTGCCACATGGGGCACCATTGTGGACAGCTCCTGGATGGATCCATTCAGTTTATCCCGACGATTCTTCTCCGCTCGATTGCGTGCCTCGCGACCGCTAAAATAGTATAAAAAATAAAAACACTCGTTTTAGAATCGTATTATTAAGGTTAAAATAATTATAATAAAATTGTCTGTCGATGGGAAACTCTTTAAATTATACTATTTCAGACTTTCAATAAATTTCGAATGATAATAATGATAATATTTGATTTACAAAAGCATTCCAATATATTTTACTTTTTTAAATATACAATCTAAGCAACATCTGGCTTAAAATTGTATTTTAAAAGCCTCACAGAAATATACCCAAGTTCCATCTCATTTTAAAACTATATATTAAGGGGAACTGTGATACTCTTGGCTTTCTCTCTCTCTGGATGCTTCCGTTTAAAAAGTCAAATTAATGACGATAATAAAGACATACTGTGCAATGCACACCGGCCAAGTAGTTAGTAATACATTTTTCAGATATACGACAAGCGGTTGCTGATTGAGGTAGGAAGGTGAGGTGACAAAGTCCCAGAGCTTCAGGTTGAGATTAGCCAATCGCTTTTTATATGCCGTGTGTTAATTGTTGTTTAGAAGAGAGAAAAAATAACAAAGTTGCAGGAAATAAGGTATCAGATTTATAGCAGGTGTCAGTTTTCTTAAAAAGAAATCTAGTACTATCATATTTTTTAAATAAATAAGACAAAGAATGATCTTAAACCTGATCTTCTAGACCCCTAAATATCTAATACTTTCCTTAATTAAATAATAACATGAAATTGATAAATTTCTTGTGAATTTCTACTTGATACTGCACTGTGTTTACTCATTATACAAGGGTTTTTCTGGAACAACCTCGGCTATCTGCTTACGACTTTGTAGTCCATTTCCCGTATTCCCCATATGCACACACCCCCAGTAACCGTATAGCTCTGGTGCTATATAATTTAGTGCAAATACAGAAACCTATATGTGTGTATATGGGCGGCGCATGACTTGGCATTTGTTGGCGCGGTTACGCAGTCTCGCAAGTATTGCATAGTGAGTGCACCCGTTCGGCTAGACTATGACAACGAAAAAAGTCTGAGTACTGTCAATAATTATCAGCTCCGTTCGGGGGTATCGATTCCGGGGAAAGATAGACGGATGGTGTAATTCAAGTGCAGTGATCACGTCGTTCTTGAGCGCAGTGCCTCCATTAATTGCATAATGTCAGACAGGGAGAGAAGTGGGTTTTGGGTCAAATTAAATAAATATTATAAATATTATATATATTCTATATATCCCATTCTATTCTATTAACTTGTATGTATACTATTTCTGAATAACAATGAAATAAATCTTACAAAAACATATTTAATAAGCTAACACTGAAGATACTTTGAGTTTTGAGCTCATTTTTGTCAAAACCTGGCCACTTAGCACTGCTTTCTATACGAACCTGGTCACTTTAAATTTCATATTTAATTTACAATGTATATGTACGCGCTTTTCGATGAACTCATGAGTAATTCATACGGAAATGTGAGATCGCCGCCGCTGCGTTCGATTAGCAATGGCTTCCACCACCGCCACATTGTTGTTTTCGCACATACATAGACCCCAACCCCCACCCCAACCCCCACAGCAACCCCCCTCGGTGCTCAGCCCTTGCCTAGCCACTAGCTAGCCACTGATGTAATTTATTTTAAAACGCAATTGCAAAACAAGTTCGCAAAATACACTCACACACGCACAGGCGGGCGAGTGCGAAACGAAGTGCAGGAGCAATTGCAATTGCAATGGCAAAGGCAATGTAAACAGCAAAAAAAAAAAAACAAAACTGAAGAAAATAGGAAAAACAAAATGTGCAAAAAAAAAAACAGGAAAGTGCGCAACAGTTCGAGTAAACAAATGCAGGCAGTGGTTACAAACACCAAGGGGGGTGCATGCACATTGGAAAATTATTGTGTGTTAAAAATAAAATATATAAATATATAAATAAACTAATAAAATAAATATAAAACTATAGTACAACAGTAGTTAGTTATTACTTTTAAAATTATAATGAACAGAATACAACAAACTGGGTCTCGTTACGCCTGCTTCTTACTCGAATCTGGTTACATAGTTACAACTGCCTTTCATTCAAGCCTGGTCACATTAATTTTTAATATTTAATGCTGACTGCATAAAAGTTTACAAATTGTTTTAAAGATACATCAGTATTTTCCCCAAGTGCATAAAAAGAGGAGTGTGCGAGCATTTGAGAAAATTATTCCAGGGAAGTTCGACAACATTGTGGGCTTTGTGGTCAAGGATTAAGACAAAACTAGAAATTTGGCAACATTGCAGAAGCTGAAGAACAAAATTAAACTCAAAACTAACCTGGGTCAATAAATAATTAAAAACTATTGGCGAATGCAAACTATCAGTGTATATTTAACGCTGTAACCAAATCCCGACTGAATTTTTGCTTATTAATTTTAAAAATAGCCCAGGCAATAGGGCGCACATAAAAACAAGCATTTAAAAATTACCATAAAGCAAAATTTGATTGCTGTTTATTGAAATGAAATGAAAATTCCCGGAAATGAAGCTGATTATTTGGTTATTAAAAAGTAGCCCCAAATAGCTTTAATGGCTTAATCAAAGTCATATGCTTAAGAGGAACTTGAATGAATTTGCTGGGATCAGTATTCCCATAAAAGTCTCATCAAACGCGTTGATCGGCGTCTTAATTATAGAAAAACCATTAAAAAACAATGTAAGCTAGAGTATTCAAGTGTTGACTATATTGTTTCGTGTGATTTTCTTTTGCTATTTGGTTGCCCTTGATTGACTGAAGCGAGTGCACTGCACCCTTGCACTTGATGTCACATTGTTGTCGTAGCAATTGTTGAGGCTATTTGTTGCTGCTTTTGGCCCACTCAAAGCGTTAACGTTAACGGTTTTCTTTTTTTTTTTCGATGGTTTTTTAAGACCATTCCAAGTGTATTTGTCTGTGCACTTAACTTGTTGCATTCGCAACAGAATGAGAAAAACAACGTACACTTTTCTAGATTTTCAGATCTCTTTGCAAACTACAAACTGTATTAATTTACGTTGCCTATAATTAACAATTTAATTGTTTAAATATCATGCCAAAGTATGCATATAAATCGATATTTTAAAGTGACAATAAATCGATATTATGTTTATTATATAGGAAACATATAATCAACCAAAGTGATCAAGTGATGCATAAAATAGCATTCTTTTAAATGTTTTTGAATAATATCGAAATTTAAAGTTAAATCCAATTTCCTTCGATATTACAATATCTAAGCTTATCGATATTTTCGGTATAATAAACTGTGCTCTCGATAAACTTCCCTAATTCAGGGAATATTTAATATTTTTCAGGGGTTTCTATTATCTATTATCCTTTTGGCATTTCTCACAGTGCACAGGCCCGTTCTCCTCTCTCTCTCTTTCTCTGCCTGCTCTCCTCTCTCTTTCTCTTGCTGTATCTGCTGTCAGTGGAGCTTACATTGTAAAGAGCGCGCGTATCGATAACTGCACCACCACCACCACCACTATCGACACCACCGGCACCCAGCGGATGCAGGTCGACCTTGGAATCGACGCTAATGACGTATCGAAACGCATTGGATTATATATGGCCGATTGTAACGGTACAGCAACGGCAAAAGCAAAGGCCAAGTAAATAAGGAAGCAAATTGTTGGTGCTTCCAACGGCTCTGTGCCTCTTGGCTGATTCTCCACCGAGCTCATGCCTCGAAAGGGGGCCAGTGGGGGCAGGCCCTGATTGGCCTCCGATGGGAGGAGGTGGAGCGTCGTGTGCAGCTCTCCAGCGGCTCCCTTGGACGGGGAAAATTGGTTAGCGATTCCGCCGAATGAATGAATGAATGAACCGCCTCCGGGGGCGTTGCGTCGTCCGAGACCAAAAATAAATCCAAACAAAACCCCCAGCCAGATGACATGTATAAATACACATCCACCAGGCGGCTAATCAGGTTCAGTTGGGAGCCCCAAGAAGACGGGCTAATTGGGAGCGAGGTAAGGAGCAGCCGGCAATCTCCAATCAGGCCAGACGACCAGCGGGATGCAGGCTCGTCCCTTGCAGCTCATCTCATCATCCTCTGAATGACCGGCAATTGGCCACCCACGGAGGTGGCTGTGGATGTGGCCCCCACTTAGCGCCACGGGTGATCCGCCAGGGATCCATTCAATCCATGTGCCGCTTCTCGGGAAAATGTGGGAGGATGAGCGAGCTCCCCTTACAGCTACGGGTTTCCCATTTCCGTGCCAAGGGAGATCCATGAAGGATAGGGAAATGTCTCTGATGTTTTTCCACAAATTGTTTAAGTTATAGAACTTAAAACGGAGAAAACCTAATCAATTTTAGAGGCATATAGCTTGGTTTTAGAGTTATCCCTATAAAAACTCCCCCTTTCTTGGATTAATAATTATAATTTGCGGTGAAAGACTCACCTATTCGAGAGCTGGAACATCTCCATCATGGTCTCGTGCGGATGCTGGTGGTGCGGATGCTGAACGTGGTGCGCATGGTGCTGGTGCGGATGCGGATGCCCGTGGGGATGTGGCTGCTGGTACGGATGGTGCAGGGCATGCGCCGGATGATGCAGGTGAGCCGGATGTCCTGGATAGCCGGCTCCGGGACTTAGTCCGCCCGGTCCGCCATAGGTCATGTACCTGCCGCCGGCCACTGAACCGGTGCCGGCACCCGCAGCTCCGCCAGAGCCGGAGGCACCGTAGGGCGCATTGGGATACCACATGTTGGGATAGAAGCTGGGCGGCGTGCCGTGCGCCGCGGAATGTGCATACGGATGCAGGCGTCCGGATGCGGATCCAACAGCAGCTCCACCAGCACTTGTATTGCCTGGCATGTCCAGGGGACTCGCCGGCGATCGGTAGTTGAAGTGATACATGGGGCTGGAGGGCGGCCGGAGCATCAGCTCACAGCCGGAGCCCGAGGCGGCGGAGGGCGTTGGCGACTGATAGAAGCTATTGGCGGCACTGCCGCTGCCACTCGGCGCATAGTCGCTGCCGAGCACCGAGCTCTCGTTCTCATCCGGATAGTTATCCTCCTGCCCCTGGTCTGGGTCTTGGTCTGGGTCTTGGTCCGGGTCTGGGTCTTGGTTCTGGTCCTGCTCCTGATCCGCCTCCATGTCGGCGGGATCCCAGGCCAGGTCGTCCAGGCTGCACTCGCTCTTGCCGAGCACGAGCAGGTCGCTGGCATTGATCGCCGGCGGCTGGTCAAAGTAGGGAATGTCTTGCTTGAGGTCCTGCTCAACGCGGTCCTGGCTGGGGCGTCCTCCTTGCTGGCTGTGGCTCGCGGAGGCAGCCGATGCGGCGTTCCTGCTGCGACTCGCACCCTCCATGATCTCTAGCTGGAACGAGTTACCAAATGGATGTATTACAAGGAGCGATCGAAGCTTATAGAGAAGGGAAGCGTATAAATGGGTCTCTTTTTTTGAAAACAAAATGTATTGATTTATCTTTAAATTAAATATTTATAAATAATATATATAAATTTAAAGAAGACTTGTATTTATTTAAAACCCAAACTAATTGCTGTTCCTTAATATTTTTCTCTCAAAGATTTCTCTTTTTAAACTTCTCATAAAAGACCAAGTTTTTTTTACTAATATTTGTACACAGACATAATTAATTTTGCTTGTTAAAAACGAAACAGTTTAAAAATTAAAAATAGCAGGAAACAACAACGGAATCAAATAGTAAAAGATAAAAAGATAGGCGCTATTGGGAATCGACGTTCCTGGGACTTGCTGTTTTTTATGATCGAACTCGTAAAAACGCTCAAAGCCATAAACGCTCGTGAGTCATGGGCGGCGGTTGAGGTGGGGTTCGGAGGGGGATCGGTTCTGTTCGGTTCGGTTTGGTTGAATGACAGAGGCAAAAGTCAAAGAACAGACCATGGATACTCTCCGTGCGTTATTTATATGCGAATCTTGTCCAAGTGCCGCCTATAAATAATACCCACACTACACGCACACACAGAGATCGGATGGCGCACATATAGCCGGCTATTCAGGGCAGATATTTGAACTATATTTACTCCTCTCGCTTTTCCTTTGTCATACATATTTCCCGCCTCTCTGATTCACATGACAATCGAGGGGAGAAGGGGAAATTCTAGTCGTAAATTTCGTATTTTTTGTCCTTGAACCCGATCATCAACCCTCCCCTCCACGGATGCTGCTTCTATTTATTCTCTCGGGGTTTCTCTTGAGGAAGATTAAAGAATATCCCAAATCCTTTGCCAGGTTCATGAAATATTTGTACTTTTCCTGGAAGAGCTTTTCACGGGAAATTCCCTCAGAAGAGGTATAATTTCATATCCCTTTGCAGGGCATTATTATTTCAGTCAGAAGCTTGTAAAACACTAAAGGAGTCATTTCCGACCCTATAAAGCATATATATTCTTGATCAGCATCAACAGCCGAATCGATCTAGCCATCTCCGGACGAAAAGTAATTTTTTAAATTTTTTTTCAAAATTTTATGATTAAAATTGACATTGTAAGAATCTTGAAAATTGGAAAAAATTTTAAATTGTTTAAATTTTAAATTGAGTATGCAGATTTAATAATCTAACAAAAACTAACATAGAACAGCTTTCCGAATAAAGATTAATGCATTTTTGGCTGAGTTATGAGTATTTTTAGCTTGGCCTTTTTGAAGAAAATGTCACATAAAATATCGATGTAAAGAATGGTATTATTTTTGTAGTCAGAAGCTTGTAAACATTGAAAGAGTAATGCGGACCCTATAAAGCATATATATTCTTGATCAGCGCAAAAAGCCGAGTCGATCAGGCTATTTTTGGTGAGAAATTTTTTTTTTTTAATTTTTTTTCCAAAATTTTAGGGTTAAATTTGACATTGTAAAAATTTCGAAAATTGCTAAAAATTTAAGTTTGTTTAAATATTAAATTGAGTATGCAGATTTAATAATCCATCTAAAACTAACATAGAACAACTTTCCGTATAAAGATTAATGCATTTTTGACTGAGTTATGAGAATTTTAAACTTTGATTTATCGGAAAAAATGGTCATATAAAAATATCGATAAATATTGATGACACATATGTATATTTATTTATTATCCTGCGATGTTCTGCGTATTTGTATTCTCTTGTAAACTATAATTTCACCTTAAAAAAATGACCCCAGTCTTAGGCATTACCTCCCAAGATAATATAATTATCTGATTAAAGGAAAAAAAAACAAGGAAGGGGACACAAGGCACTTGACGGGCAAGTAAGTAATATTCAAGCGTTTTTTATTTATTTTCCTTTCCTTGTTTCTAGTTTTTATCATCGACGCTGCTGCTGTAATATTTGCTCTTCTTCTCTTTTTATTAGTTTATTTTGCAATTGCTGCTTCTGCACTTTTTTCCGCCTTTCCACCTTTGTTTTGTAATTGTTTTCGAGTGCCAGGTGAACACACACCCACACACACACACACACACCAGCAGGTGAGAGCATGTCAATTCCATGGGCCAAAATCGACAGACAGTCGGCGTTGTTGACGTTGACGCCGCTGCATGGCCGCCTGTCGGTGCAACGGGGCGTATACGCAACGCGATGAAAACGCGATGAAAACGCGATGGAAACGCGACAGACCGAACAGGGGGAGGAAAACAGCGACAAGTGGGTGGCGCGGTTGGAAATCTACCCAGCTAACACCCTATCTCAACGCCTTGCTATGAATTAATTTAAATTTAAATATTGATAAGTACTTCTCTACTATCTCTGTTAGTTTTTTTGGTGATTTAAATCATTCCTGCCTATCTCTGAGCCCAAAACGACGGCTTTTGGCCATAAAGTGGCACACGACACACCTGAAGTCTAACTAGAAATTCGGGCCACAAATCGATAAAGTTGCCAAAGTTGCCAAGAGCCAAGACGACCCTCTCTCTCCGCCGACTTGGCCATATAAATTTAGATATAATCGTGTGCGAGTACGCACGTCTGAGTCCATATTTATATGGCCCGGGTGTGTGTGTCAGTGTGTGTGTGCGGGGCAATTATACTTCGTACAGATATTCAACATGAATATTGCTTTTGATAAGCCGTCGCTTGTTTGCTCTTCTCGATTGCTTTTCAGCCAACAAACACCGCAAAGCACAACGAAACAACACACACACAGTACACACACCCTGCCGCTGCTGCTGCTGCTGATTATGTGTGTGCAGATATCGCTAAGCTGATTAGACGACGCCACAGCTTGTTGGGGTCAAGCTTTGACAGTTAATTCCCCCGTTGGGAGTGTGTGACATCTCCCAGTACTTAGTATTCACTCAGAACCACCCATCCCCGCCTCCTACCATTACCTGACCTCGACATAGAAAGCGCAGGGGGAGGGGGGAGGTAACTATTTGAAATGTACATATCTTATGGCTGGGGTCAGTTTCTAGCCTGATCTCTGGCCATTTTAAATGGGTATACCATTTCTATTTCCTTATAAACTAGTTGTCGAACATACACTGAAAGAAAGAGATGCAGTAAACATTTAATACAAAAATCTATCGAAAATTAATAGAATACAATGGATACAAAAGCATAAACAATTGATTTTTTAGTTCTGGGATAGATAGATTACAAAAAGAAAACATAAAATAGCCATCAAAGGGCTTAATTGATTTATAAAAAAAGGAAAATTAACGTTTTCGATATTTTTGTGTTGATGTTAAATCGATAAACAATCGCTGTTCTTCCATCTCTATAACACAAAGCTAGGAATTGTAATAAAATTGCGTTTTATAACTGCTTTACATAATATAATATCTAGTACCTTGTCATTGCCACTTATTAATAATATTAAATATTCCCTATTAGTAAGATATATTTAGAATACATATTTTATAAAGCTTTTACTCTATTTCAAGACCTTCTCCCGATGTTATATAGTTCTAAACTACCTTTCCCATAGCATTTATCAATGGTTACCGAAGGCCCTCAACAGGGTCTTATCATATTATATAACTCTTGATCTAATCTATTTGTAATCCAACAAAGTTGCACAGTGACTCACTTTTTTACGGATTACCAAGAACGATAGACAACTATTATTCACATGATTGAAGAGCTATGATAAGTGCAGGCGCAATTGCATTACTTTGTGAGCTGGCAGAGTTTACAACTTTAGGTGGTAATCTGCTAAGAGATTACCTCAGATTTGATAAGATTAGATTGGTTTATTTTTAGCAAGAGGTTTCCGAGATATTTTTGAACTCTTTTTCTGTATTTTTAAAATTTTGAGACATTAAAATGTATGGCAAAAGCTTTGGAAAATTCAAAATAATAGATTTTTTTATAATAATAAAAATTATTTTGACAGTTTTTAACTAGTTTTAAAACTTTGTATCATTTAATTAAAAGATTTGAACTCTTCTAAAAGAAATTTATTTTACGATTAAAGGGTATCAGTTGACTTAGTTTTTAAATGTAAAAAAAAAAACCATAAAAAAACGTATAAACATTATCTTCCCCAATGCCCAACATTTAATAATCTTTTCGAATAAACATGAGATTATCACATTTGCGCCAGGGTTGCCACCCCGCCTTGCTGCGATACCGTTAGCTTTCCCTGGGCCCGCATAAATCAATCATGAAATATTCACGTCTAATGTTGGCAATAACAATAACAGCAACAATATAAATCAAATAAAAGGAGGGAGCAAAAGGCAAAGGAAAAAATCAATTTCACTTACATGTTTTGCGCTGTTTCTTGTTTTTCTGCATGAAGCTTTTCGCTGGCGCTCTCTCTCTCTCTCTCTCCTTAGCTCTCGCTCTCTTTCTCCGCAAGCTTCGGTGCCGTTTGTTTGGTTTGCCTGCCCTCTCACTCACTCGCCTCGCTCGCTCTCTCTCTCTCTGTCTGCTACTGTGGGCGGAGGATGCGGTTTGTTGTTGTAATTGTTGTTGAATTGGTGAAATTATATATTTTGTATTACTTTGTTGTGCTGCGTTGTTGTTGTTGATATTAGTCTATGCAGTTTGCATTTAACGTTGTTATCGCTGCGTTTCTTTGTGGTTCTTTGTACTTTGCATTTGCATTTGAGTGTTTGCAGGAAAACAAATTAAGAAAAAAAAAAAAATAAAAAAAATAATAATCCAAAACAAAATAACGGGATTTTCAATTATGCTGCGGTATATTCTTTAATTTAGATCACTTGGTATTTTTTTGTGGTACTTTAATAGTCACACTTGCGGTGAAAAGTGCCGGTAGTATTTTCTGAAACATCTTTCCTCAGATTTTCACACTCTAGTTTTCTTTGTTTATTTTTCTTTTGGACGGGGTAGGCGGATAATTGATTACATTGTTACACATTTTCGTATTCATATTTTTGTTGTTTCATTTTTAATTATATTTTGGTATATATGTATATATGCTTTTATATTTGTTTCTCAATATCAATCAATATTTGTACAGCTGGAGGTATTTTGTTGTTGTTTCTTGTTTCACTTCTGTTTGTTTGGTTGTTGTTATTGTTGTTCCATTGTTTGTTATTCAGCTTCCAGCAAGTGTTCAGTGTTTTTTTGTTGTTGTTTTTGTTTGTCGCTAAAGAGTAGAGGGAAGAAAAACAAGAATACGAATAAGAAAATAAGAAAGAGAACAAGAAACAGAGCTCTATGAAAAAATCGTACTATTTGTTTGTATCTGTTTTTTAATTTTTATTATTATTATTCGAGACCATTCACACACACACACGTCCACTAAAAAGCTTAAGCTCCTCTTGCAAAGGTTTCATTTTTGTTTTTGTCGATTCACCCGAATGTTAAACATTTTCCAAATAGAATTCTTAATTACTTTTAAATTACACTTTGCAAGGTTGTCAGTTCGGTTTTTTTTTTGTTCTGTCTTTGTTTAACACTGTAAACTATCAGTTTGGCATACTGTCTTAATTAAAATGCAAGAATAAATAATAAAATACTGATATAGAATTTAATAACTTGAATAATTGTATTTTCCCAAGTCTGTATAGTTTAAACTATAAAAGCACTATCTAAAATATTAACAAATAAATCAAATAAAAGGGTATTCAGAATTTCGGCACGACTCTAATTTGTACTTTGGCTCGTCTTTTTTTTATAGCTCGCTTCAGAATGTAATATTGTTGTTGCTGCTTGCGGTTCGTTTTTTCATTGCTAATTAAATGAATACTTTAATTTATATATTTGAATTTTTATTTCCCACTACGCTGGCCAGTCGTCGATCGGATCTGCGCTGTCACCTGTTGCCTTTGTCGCTCTCTGCAGCTGCTAAATGCCTCTTAAATTCTTTTTGTTTTATACTTTTTGTTATCTCGCTGCCTTTGTGGAAATATATACCCAATAAAGTGTATAGTATATAGTATAGCTATAAACCGGTTAAGGCCGACCCAAAATTTAGCACCCAACGGGGTGGAATTCGGGGCCCGGTTGCAAATTAAGGGAATTATTGAACCCGAGTTCAAGTCTCCAATGTCGACCGTGTTTTAATCGATTTTTTGTTTGTTCATTTGTTAGAGTCTTAAAGAATTCTTAAATCCGATAAATCGATATTAAATAACTCTCTTCGATAACATCAGTATGTTACACTATCGATACAATATTTTCGTTACGATATTGAGTGCGATATTTATCGGACTTTCTATTCGATATAAATCCCTATGTTTCACTATTAGTTTAGTTTCATATTACCTCGCCTTTCATCTACAATTTTCCCACCACAAAAAATGTGTGTGTATACAAAATATATAACATATACTGTATGTATTTATTTGTGCGCATTCAACTCAAGTGTTGCTTGGCAGTCTAAATCAAATATATACATATAAGAAGATAAACTTCTTGGCGACTGTGCTCCCCACGTTTCCCCCCCACTCGGTGAAAACTCCTCCCCCAGCACAGACATAGACACAGACACAGACACAGACGCTCTGGTATTTGTATAGAAATTTCCCATGAAGCAAGGACATTAATGCGTAGGAGGGAGTGTGCACACGCACTTTTCAGGCCAGGAGGTCCTGTCAGTACAGTGAATATTCGATATTAGAGTTTTTAAATGGTTTTGAAATGTAAATAATTCCGAAAAAAGATTAATGTGGAATAAAGTACATTTGCATTTGTTGTGAAATAATATAAATATTGTTATTGTTGTTGACCTTCAAGTGGTTAACCTGTTTTCGCACTTAATCTATAATTTAATGAGCAAATCACTTGGTTTATTATACTTTTTAAATAAATAAATTATATAAATTTAGATTTATTTCGTTTGTATATAAAGTGAATGTATTTGAATTAATATATAAATTTAAAAGGTATTTTATAACCATGATAATGAAGTTTAATTTATGTTCTTTTGACTCAAATTTGTTTGGTATATATTTATTTCATTATTGTATTATTTTATTATATTTATATTATTTTTTCATATTTATAATGTAACTCCTAATTTTCTTTTATTGTGTCTCTTCTGTGTTTATGTTTGTCTCGCTTTTCGGGGACATGGCACCCACTGCGAAAATCTTTGGCAACATTTTTCGAAGGCCTTTTGTTTGCGTTGTTTGTGGTTGACACACACAGGCACAGCACCACCCAACCACCCCACCACCCACCCACTGCTAGTTGTGGCCCTGAATCTGGATACGGATCTGGAGCTCGCCCTCTGCGAGAGCCTGGGGCTTGTGGGTCAATCACCCGGCAGCGGGTCGTAATTGCAAAAATGACACACACACAGCGGCAGTAACAAAAAATTAAAATGTAATATAAAGAACCTTTTCTCCGCTCTTTTTTATTATTTTTTATATTTTTTGCACCCGCTTTATTTGCATTTCAGACGCGACGATGTAGAAAAAGCAACAAAAAAAAGACACAAGACCCGAAAAAAAGACACAAAAATAAATTCAAGTGCTCGAGGGGGAAAAAAACACAAAAAAAAACAGAAACAAAATGAGAACAGCACAAAAATTGGCGAGCAAAAAGCTATTTGCCAGACAACAACGACAACGAACCCTAAAGAGAGAGAGAGAGACTGAGAGAGAGCGCACCGCGCGGTAACAAAATAAATAAATTATATAATTCGCTTTGACGTTTGACGTACCACCCCCTCTCCCCCCACCCCCCCTTCCACTTCCAGAACTTGCGGTTTGTTTACATTTGCAATAGTTAAAGTTACATCGCGCGCTCTCTCGCCTCGGGTTAGATTAGGCTTGAACTACGGGGCGTATACGCAATATTACGTATACGCATACGCCGCCGTTGTACGTCGATCATTTATAAATAGAGTAACAAAACAGGAAAAAAAAAACGTAGGAATGCCAGCTAATAGATCATTAAAAAAGATCACTTCGCCGCCAACAAAATATAAATAAATAAATAGGAAGAGGCTGGAAAATTGTACATGAAAAACCTTATGTGGTTCTTTAATAATTGTAGTCATTACATTCCATTTGTAATCTGAACTCTCAACTGCTCTCTTTCAAATTGTTAAAATGTTTGTCTTTTGATGTCTGTAAATGTTTCTCCTTTTCTTACACTCTCATTGAATCGAACCTGACACCTGTTCTGAGGTATGCAGTTACACAAAAAAGTAAAGGATAAAAAAGGAATAAGCGTCAATGGCGAACATGTCGAAACATGTTTATTTAGCGGAAGAAATTATATCACAAAGTTATTCAATTTACTTTCAACGAAATGATTGTGAATAATTCTTTTGAGTGAATTCAAACTACTCTTTTTCGAAATAGGAAACTCTATTATTATTTCTTTTTCATTTTAAGGGTTTTCTTGCTAAAACAAAACTGTTCTCCAGCATTATTCCTCACTTTTTTCTGTATTAAACAAGAAAAGAAACTAGCTTTGGGTAAATAAGTTTATATGCCGCAGTTGTTTGTAATTGAATTATAGGATCGCATTGGAAATCGATTATAATATTGATCAAGCTATTTATTTGAAGATTTTTTTTCGATAAATCAAAGCTTAAAGAACTCATACCTAAGCCAAAAAGCCTTAATTTTAATTCGGAAACCTTTCCTATGTCAGTTTTTATTAGATTTATAAACCTGCATACTTTATAAAAAATTAAAAAAAATGTATTGTCTAATTTTTTACATTTTTCATGATAAATAATTTAGAAAAAATTTTTTAAATTTGTTTTTTTGATGCCTGAGATGTCTAGATTGACTCTGCTGTTGATGCTGAACAAAAATATGTAGGGTCACACTGCATTACAAGCTTTTGACTCAAACTAGAATACCCTAAAAATGGTATTAAAATACATACACACATACATATGTACATATATCTCCAAGAAAATACATCTAACAAGAAAATTACGCGCCTTTATCAAACACCAAATAAATAACAAACAAAGGCAAAAGCCAACCAACAAACAAACAGCAAAAATCACAACCGCACACACACACGCACACACAGACATACAATCTATTGCCCTTTCTTTTCTTCTCGCCGCTAGCTGCTAAGTCTGTCTCTGTCGCCGCCTCAGCTGCTGCCTCTGCCGCCTCGACCTGGCCTAATGCCGCTTGCCAACTGCGACGCGGACAGCGGCGGCGGCGACGCAGACGCCGGCGTCGGCATCGACATCAGGTGGTGGCTGGCAAAAAAAAAAAAGTTGTCGCAAAAACCAAAAATAGCTGAGCTGAGAGAGAACGAGAGAGAGAGAGAGAGGAGCAAAGAAGAAATGGGGGAAGTCGAGTGGAGAGAAGAGAGTTAAGCAGCGAAGAGCAGAGGGAGAGGGAGAGGAAGAGGGAGAGGGAAGAACGTGGTCGTTGGAGCACGTTCTACAAAGATTTCCGAGTGCATTTTGCATAACATTCCATAACATAGGTAATACTTATAAATAATAATAATCATATAATATATGGAACACGGAGTGCAAAGCACAAATAAAAACAGAAAATATATATGAATTAGAGCTGGAGAATAATACTAAAGGGAAAAGGAAAGCATGATAATTTACCCAATTATTTATTAATAAGTTAAAAGATATTAATAGACCAAATATTTAAATATAAGTTAGAGCTTGGAGAGTAATATTAAAGGGAAAAGTAATTGAAAGCAAGATAATTTGCCCAATTTGGCAATTTTCTCTTATTTGTTAATAAGTTAAAAGATATTAATAGATCAAATAATTAAATATAAGTTAGAGCTTGAGGGTAATACTAAAGGAAAATTGAAAATAAGATAATTTGCCAAATTTGGACATTTTCTATTATTTAAAGATATTAATTGACCAAATTATTATGTTAGTTGTGAATCAATATCAATATAAATTTGTACTTCATCTATTTGAATATTTAAATAATAAATAATAACTAAACACTGAATATAGGATTTAGAAATAATTAAAAAAAAATCTATTTATATGAGAAAAATAATTAAACAGAAAATCTGCTTTAAATACCAATTCAAATACTTATAAATACGTTCAAATAAATATTAAACTTTAGAAATACTAAATTCTAGCATATTCCATTTTGTAACAGCAGCCCGAGCCCAGTGTCTGTGTTTTTCTTTGCGACAACGGGGCGTATGCGTGATGCGTAGCCATTGAAGATTGCGTATACGCCATGTGAGCCGCAGAGCCGCAGAGTGTCGCTCCGATCTAAGCGGAATTGATTTAATTAGCAAAGCAGCCTAAGATGGCGTCAAGCTATCTCAGGCTGTGTGTGAGCCTCATACCCATACACACACCATACCCACACCATACACACACCATACACACACCATACACACACCATACACACACCATACACACACCATACCCACACCCATACCCCTCGCCGTACGATCTCCAATCAGGCATGCTAAATTCGCCTCCAATTAAGATTCGATTTATCGATAAACTTGTGCTTTGGCAGGCCACATTTTTTGGCGGATCGTTGGATCGATTTGATTGCCCTTAATTTATGGCCCGATCGCTGCTTTGCCTGCCTAAGCGGCTTGCTGTTTACAACAATTATTTATGCTCGAGTTCCCACAAAACGCTCTCTGCGTTATAGTTAACGATATTAACAACACTTTCATGGCATCCATTTTTCGGTATTTATTTCTCAACTTTTAATTGAGAACGGGGCAAAAGTGAAAGACAGAGAGAGAGAGAGAGAGAGAGAGAAAGTAAGTCAAGGAAGAGAAAGAGATGAATTTTTTACGAAGTGACCTAGCAATTGGTTTGTTCGGGTTTTTTTTAATTATCTAAAAATTAGAGGGACCAAAAGACTTCGCTTCTACTCCATGCAAAATATTTTATAAGAAGAGTAGAAATTGTTTCTTTAGTTAAAACAGTAAATAGGTTAATAATAAATATGATAATTTTCGTTTAAGAAGGTATTTTAATAATCATAAATGTTATCAAAGTGGAAATCTATTTTATTTAAGACATTAAAGGAAAGGAGGGTTTGATTTATTGCAATGCAATCATTTTAAGTTTCAACATTTAATACCGAATTGTTTTGAAAGAAAACTAGCTTCCGGAAACCGAAGCTTAGATACCTTTGTAGTTAGCAATTGAATTTTAAAATCGGAACGAAAAAGCTAATAACTTAGTTTAAAATATATACATTCTTTGACTCAATAATTATTGATATTTTTATTTAACAATTTTATCGACTAATTAAAGCGTAAAAAACTCATAACTAAGTCAAAAATGCATTAATTTGCAATCGGAAAGCGTTTCCAAGTTAGTTTTAAGCAGGTTAAAAAATATGCGTACTCAATTTAGAATATCAAAAAAATTAAATTTTTACTAATTTTTCAATGATAAATTTTACGGAAAAAAATTGACAAAAAAAAATTAAATTTTTGTTTTGTTTTAGATGGCTAGATCGACTCGGCTGCTCATGCTGATCAAGAATATATATGATTTATAGGGTCGCAAATGACTCCTTCACTGCGTTATGAGCTTCTGACTAAAAGTATTGTACCATTTATAAGTCGATATTTATCGATATTTTATATGACAAATTAAAGCTTAAAAATCTCATAACTAAGCCAAAAAAGCATTAATTTGCAATCGGAAAGCATTTCTAAGTTAGTTTTTGCGAGGTTAATAAATCTGCATACTCAATTGAAAGTATAAGAAAAATCAAATTTTTCGTAATTTTTCAATGATATATTTTCCAAAAAAAATGTGGAAAAAAATTGAAAAAATTTATTTTCTGTCTGAGATGGCTAGATCGACTCGGCTGTTCGTGCTGATCAAGAATATGTATGATTTATGGGGTCGCAAATGACTCCTTCACATCATTAAACGCTTCTAACTGATATTATAATACCTTGGAAGGGCATCAAAATATGTTCTTTAGTGTTAAGAGTTAGCCTCTAAATTATAAATAATTGTTAGAAAATCAAACATAAAAAAACCGGGGAAGGTAAAATGTGCACATTTAAGTGTGAGTAGATGTACAGACAATTTATATACATTTTCTTGGCATCGGTTTTCAGTTTTCCAGTTCAGTCAGCGATTTGCAATCTGTTTTTTGTTTCGTTTATTGTTGTCTAGGCTGGCTTATCAATTTGCCGCTTTCGGTACAAGTTCGGCTTTCCATTTTTCCGCAGCTTTCGGGTTTCCCCCCTCGCCCCAAGCCCCCCCTCTAGCGCCCACCGGAACCCCTTCGCCACGACAGAGCTTTCGGCTCTCTCTTTCTCTGGCTGCCGCTCGCTCGCTCGCTCGAAGCGTTGAGCGAAAACGCTCTCAGACGCGACGTCAGCAAAAATTTCATGTGAAGGCGACAAGAACAACAAATTATAAAATATATATATACACACAAACACACGCACACACAGATGTTGGAATAATATATACATATATAGCAGCGAGCCCAAATAAAAATATGAAACATTAAACAAAAAATGTACAGAAAGTATATGCATACATAAATAATATTCTTCTTATTTCTATTCATTACACACAAAAAATAAAGAATAACAATATTCAGACACTCTGGCAGGCGATTATTAAATTATTATACTATATATAATATATATAATGCCGTGCACAAGTGTGCGAACACAATTAACACAACATTCGGAACATTCTGCGACGACGCAATTGAAATGCCAACATCAACATCATCGCCGCTTTGGCAACAATCTTTTCTTTTTTTTTTGGTGTGTGTGTGTGTGTGTGTGACGCTGAAATTAATTATCAAACATAAAAAAATAACAACAACAACACACAGAAATGGCCAAAGTAACAGCCCAACAACACAAGCAGCGAAAATAATAATAAGACACAAAAAACAACGAAAAATCATCGGCAACAGCAAAGAAAACCTTGAGAGCAACACAAACGAAAAATAAACTACAACAAAAAACACTACTAAAAACATAATAAAAACCGAAAAATTGAAACGAAAAAGCAACAACAAATACCCGAGAGAAACAAAAAACCAAATACGCTTTTTTTTATTGATTCGGAACTCGGAACTGGTAGGTAAATCATTGAAAGTTTGTTGCCAAAAAATGTCTGATGTTGTGCTGGCCATTTATATTTACTTTTATTATTATTATCATGCCCCTCCAAAGCACACCTCAGCTCCTCTTTTTTGGCCCAAACCGAGATGCTGTGCCATGTGTACCCCACCGGGTTCAAGGGTGGACGTGGAGCGACCCATAAAGCGCAGGCCATAACACTTTGCACCTTGTCTTGGGTGACATTTTCACCTGATCTTAGGTGACATTTTCACCTGATCTTAGCTGACAGCATTTTTCGGAAATCAAATGTGTTATAGATAAACCCTTTCATTTTTTAACAAATGAAAGTATTTCAGAGTTGAGCTCCAATCTTGAAATAAATATTGTGCTTGTAGAAATCTTTATTCCTAACAAAAAAGCTAATCAAAAATATGTTCTTCATCTTCAAAATATTCTAAAATCTAAGTATACAATCCCCAAAAACTGTATTCAGATTAATGCTCAATTATAAACCCCTTAGACTTTCTTTCATATCAAATTCTCAAAGGTTAAGAAATATTAAATAAGAGAGAAACATTGAACACATTTCGAGTAGCGTTGGTGTAGTGTTGGTGTAACATTTCTTCGCTCCAACGGCTTAAGGTTTCTAAAATCCTTCAAGGATCGAAAATAGGGCCTTAAAGCCCATTATTTCACTTAAGGGAATTTATTTTTATATGCTCTGCATTAGGTATTTCAAAGTCGGTAGACTCAACGCTCACGTTCTGGCTTGTATTTGCTTGTTGTTGGTATTTCATTCGTTTTCTGATACAAAACACAAAATAAAAAATTAAATAAACCGAAAAAGAAACTGGAAATTCATTAATATGTTAATTTTTTTTTGTCTTGCCTCATTGATTGTGTCGGTGTGTGATGTTTATGGTGTGTATAGACTGAGTGTGTGTGTGTGTGTGTGGTGTGTCCGAGTATATAGTGTTGCTGTGCGAGCGTTAATGTTGGCTAAGCAGATTTTCGGGGGATGTCAAGCGGTCGCAGTGGGAATTTTGTGAATCGAATACTTTTCCTAAGCCAACAGAAAAGCGGCAGCGGCAGCGGCAGCGGCAGGTTCTCAAGTTTCGATCACACTGCACAAAGTAATCGGAAGAGAATCCAAAGAGAAATACATATAGAAATGCGCGCGCGCGCGCAGCTGATATTCAATTCACCAACACTACTCCAATGCCACTCCAACGCTACACCAACACAACTCCAACGTACACCAACGCACCGATAGTCGATTTTAGACTTTGTGGCTAATATTTTCGGGCCATTAAGGTCAACGTAATCTACCTTCTTTTGTAATATATTTCTTCTCCGCCGCTGGTTGTTCTTCTCCTTTTGTTGGTTTTGTTATTTCACGTTTGCACAAACACTAGCACACACGATAAAAAAATGAAAGAAAACCGCTGTGTTATTGAAGCAACTCGAGTTTGTTTGTTGCTTGTTTCCTATTTCGCTTTTCGCTCCTTTATTCGATGTTTTTTTTTTGTATTTCTGTTTTTTTATGGGGCTTGGGGGGCACTGTTTGATATTCCAATTTCATTGGTTAGCGCGGCGCCATTTACGTTTCTCGAGCGTGTTCTTTGCATTTTAGCAGCGGCGACGACGACGACGACGACGAAGGCAGGCCAGCAGTTACTGCTCCCGCCTCTGATCTCTCACTCACACAAATAAAATACAAAAAAAATATATATAATATATAAAATAATAACAATAATAATGTTTATAATAAATAAATATACAGCGAAGTTGCGACGGCAATGCTAGTAGCGAGCGAACCAAGCGGACGGGCCAAGCGAACGTCGCGACGCGTCCGTCCGAACCGCTACAGAAACAAAAATTAATTACATATATTGAAATCACAAACTAAACTAATCAGCCAGACCGACCGACCGCCGGAGAGCGGAGAGCGGAGAGCGGAGCGTGGAGAACAACGCTCCCGAAACGCGGCGAGTGGCGCAAAAGCTTGGCCGAGCGGGAAAGCTTGCTCGGCGCCGCTGAGCGGAGCGGAGCGGAGATAGAGCGACAGCAACAACCTGCGTTGGAAAGCTGGCGAGACCTTGACTAAGGTTTCCGGCCGGGAAACCCTCGGCGCGGCGAGTCCACGCTCGCCACTTAGCCAGCTACCAAGCTACACCATGCAAAATTTGTCAAATATTTATTATTATCTGTTTCCCAGAAGAATAAATAAATGGAAATATGTTGTCGAGGGGATTTTAGGAGATTTAATTGCTGAGCCTTGAAAATCTCCAGAAAACCTGCTCAAAAGTAGGCTACACAAAATAGGCAGCGAAGCGAAGAAGAAAATCAAGTTAAGATATTAACAAACATTACAACAAAAAAATTGTTAAAAAAAAGAAATAGTTTACTCAAAGACTTAAAATT
The DNA here is from genome assembly GCA_035046265.1 of Drosophila bunnanda. NCBI lineage: Eukaryota > Metazoa > Arthropoda > Insecta > Diptera > Drosophilidae > Drosophila > Drosophila bunnanda. The sequence continues at coordinate 1,138,536 of JAWNOB010000083.1, read as the reverse complement.
AATAAAGACAAGAAAGGAAATATACTTCGGGAAGCCGATGTTTAAATACCTTTTGAGTGTGTAATTAAAAATTCACATTCCTTAAATGGATATTTATCTATCTATAATTTTGTCACATTTTTAGACAATTTTAACCTCTTATAAAATGTTGAAAAATGTGCAAATTTTAGGTTAATGCTTTATGTGTCTAGATTGATTCGGCTGATGGTGCTGATCAAGAATATATATACTTTATAGGGTCGGAAGTGATTCCTTCACTAATTTGCAAGCTTCTGACTAAAATTCGAATCAAAGGTATACAAATAAAACAATAAACACACCGCATACAAACTAGCCAGAGATATTGTTCGATTTGCTAGCTTTTTCTTTCAGTGCACTAGTAGAGCTGAGAGCCAGTAACTTGGCTCTCTCTCTCCTCTCTCTATCACTGAGAGCTTTTTCTTGGAGGCGGAGGCGCGACAGTTTGTCGCTACTTGGTCTATGAACTTGACGCTGGCGTCTTACACAATGCTGCCGCTGCCTCTGCCTCTGCCTGCGTCGCTGCCTCGGTCTTCTCTCCAACGCAACGCAACGCAACACAACACACTCGCACACACACACACACCACATACACACACTCGACTCGAACACACACACAAAACTCTTAAAAAAAAAACAAAAGCACTCGGAACTAAGGCGGAGATTTGTGAAAAGATTTCACACTTAGAGCTCGAAACTAACCTAGGAACTTGGGAAAGTTAGGAAAACTGGGACTCGACTCCGAGCGGAGGCGCCACTTGGCCAACTGGCCAGCCAACCGCTTCCACTTCCAATTCCACACACAGCCACTGCAGCAACGGCCGATGCGGAGCGACGACGCGTCGTGGGACTTGGACAGATGCCGACCGACTGCGATGGCAACTGGCGCTCATCCGCGGTCCCGGTCCGAAGCCCAGTCGGTCGTGTGGTGGGTCCTGAGACGGCGAACAGCAGCCAGGACGACGCACTCAGACAGCTTTTCGCCACTCAGGCGGAGCTTTTCCTCCGACCCCCATTTTCCCCATTTTCCGTGCTCATTTCCCTGCCGAAAAGCAACAGTAACAGCAACGGGGCAGACAGGGCGCATACGCAACATTCGAGTTGAGCGACAACTTGGCCACAATTGCGGTCACAACAATATCTGGGGCATCCCTTGGGCCTACAAATCAAATCGTTTGGCCCAAACAGGTGGCCAATGGGGCGTATACGCAATATTTCAATATTAGTTTCGGTTCACCAAAGTTACACCAATTATACTCCAACATACACCAACGCTCTAGTTTATGGTATTAGACTGTTAGACAAACAGGTGTCAAACGGGGCGTATACGTAATATTTCTATTAGTTTTGGTTCACCAAAATTATATCAATTATACTCCAACATACACCAACGCTGTTATACAAACAGGTGTCAAACGGGGCGTATACGTAATATTTTTAAGTTTAAGTTCAACAAAATTACACCAATTGTATTCCAAAGCTCTAGTTTATAGTGTTAGACTGTCAGACAAACAAGTGTTAAACGGGGCGTATACGCAGTATTATTAAGTTAAAAAAATGTTATAAAAACAAATGCTTAGCTTCAAAATAAATAATAGTTTACATCGGCACGCCGATGTTTATTATTTACCCAATAATTTTTTCTATAATATATTATAATAGCCAGAGTCTTTTCATTTTTTGTGAAAGGTAAGTAGAAATGAAGTATTATCTTAATTTCCTAAATAAAACAATTAAAGAGCGTGATAATCTTCCTAAAAATGATGCTGTTATCTAAAGTTATTTAGATATAATAAAAGTCTGAGCATAAAAAGTTGATAAGCAGATAACAAATTTCATTTTCAGCCTCATTTGGCACTACAATTTTCACCATAGGTGTACCCAGGCACGCTGTGCTCTCCGTCTTTTTTTTTTAGGTTTATGGGTATTCTTTGGTTATCTCGCGATAAGGCAATCAAAATAATAAACACAACACAAAAAGCCGAGCAGGAGATGGAGGAGCAGCAGGAGGAGAACTAATCTCAAACATTCGATATGCGACATCGGAGTGATTCCCCGTGGGGCTCCCAAGTGATAAAGTGCTGCAAACTTGTTATTGTTTAGCATAATCGAATGTTTGGCATATATATTTAATTCGGCACGCGATAAAGACGCGAAGATAGCGGACAGAAAATTATACTTTCAACGGATTAATTTGATTTTATATTGTAAAGTTTTGCAATAATCAAATGAAGTACGATTTCTATAAGATATTTGAGATGAGTGGGGCAAGGGATCCGTAAGAGGTTTAAAAATAAAAGTAATCACTCACCCTTATTCCCCTTTTGAGCTTCTAACAATGGCATGATGCACGATGTATGTGATTAGGAGTCGCGCAGTATATTCAGTTCCTCGGGCAAGGCATAGATGCGCAGCTGCTTCTCGGTCATTACGTCCTGCAGATGGGACAGCTCCTGCGGCACATAGATGGCCCCGTCCATGTACAGGGCCTTGTCCCAGGGACACTCGTCCAAGGCGGTCACCAGGCACTCCTTGCTCCGCTCGAAGCTGGTCCTGGTATCGGAGAGACAACGCAGGTAGCTGCGCCAGTAGAGCGAGTTGCGTCGCAGGATCTGGTACTGGTTGGCCTCGATCTCCGAGCGATTGGTGTTGCGCGGCAGAAAGGTCTCGAACATGTTGAGCAAGCGATTGCGCACGGCGGCCTCCACTTGGCTGCGCATCTGCGGATGGCTCTGCTGCTGGTCGAAGCTGGGCGTCTGCTCCAGGATCCTGGCGAAGCGACAGCGAGCGGCAATGACCAAGTGGAGCAGCGACAGGATGCCGGCCTGGGTGCGTATGAAGCGAGCGCGCAGCTTGTGCCACTGCATCGTACTGAAGGTGGCCCAGAGCTGCAGGAAGACCAGGTTGCGCGGGAATTCATTGAGTCCCAGCTCCACTAGCTCCACAAGACACTTGTTGTTGGTTCTCGAGGCTACAGGTGCGAGGCGACCGTCCTCCGCCAGAGGTTTCTCTGGCACAGGCAGCTGCCTTAGCACTAGCGCCAGTTCCAAGACCTGCTCACGTAAGAACCGCTTGCGTTCGTTGCTCTTTGCAGCTGCGTAGCTAAGCTGGTCCTCCAGGAGCTCAGCGAGCAGGATATCCCTCTGCGCGATGCGATTCTTTTGGGTCCAAATCAGACAGCGGGCGCGTAGGAGGATGAGCACCTTGTTGGACAGAAAGTAATCCTCCAGGGGCATCTCTTCCGGCATGCTGTCCAAGGCATGTATTTCCATTTTCAGCCGCTGCAGGCTGGAAAACTCATCCAAGATGTTGGGTGTCCTTTTTGTGGGCCGGCCCAGGCAGATGCTGTGGAGCAGCTGCAGCGCCTGGTCGTGGCGATTCCGCGAGATGAGCATTTCGGCGAAAACCAAATACACATGCATGACATCCGGACAGGCGAGGCATTCATCACCCTCCCGCTGCTGCTTCAGGGTAACTAGGTTTCGAAATATGCTGAATGCGCGAACAGGTTCATCGTCGCGCCCCACAGTCTCGAACTCGAACTTGGCCAGCTCGATGTAGAAGCGGGAGATGGTACGATTCTGCTCCAGGCGCAACAGGTTACGGATGCGAGCACGGCTCTCCTTAACGTACTCATCGGTTATCTTGCCCGTCAGCTTGTGCAGCACCAGCAGAAGTCGCTGGAAGCGCAGCCACAGGACCACAAAGAGCTGACGCTTCCGCTCCTCATCCTGGAAGGCCTCGCTGCACTTCAGGAGGAGGTTGCTTATGGTGGCCGCATACAAATCACTGCCGATGCAGTGCGGCATAAAGCTGGGCGTGACGCACATCTCCCGGGCCAGGTCCAGCAGGGCTGTGGTGAACTCGTCGCGGTCAGCAGGGCGCGCGGCATAAGAGTTCCGATCCGCCAAGCCTGCGAGGAGCATCTCAATGGCCTCAGAGTCCCCGAGCTGGTCAATGCGCGTGCTCAGCTTCTCCGCCAGGCAATCGCTGCGCACCAAGGGCATCTTGGTTAGCTGCACCACCAGGAGGAGCAGCTGCAGCCGATTTTCCGGGTTCTTCAGCGGGTATATGTAGTGGCAGACATCGTCGGTGAAGATGCAACGCTGCGGATCCAATCCCCCTTCCACGGCGTCCTCCGACGAATGATTCAGCTGCGGATATGGCAAAAAGTTATACGCCTGACGCAGTCGCTCCACACGCGTCCAAATCTCCGGCAGCGGCATGCCCGACTGCAGCACCAGCTCCTCGAACTCGATCAGCGGGAGCTCATCGTCGGCCCGCGCCTCCAAACAGTCCACCGTCAGACCCGGAAAGTTCAGCTCCAAGGCCAGGCGTGCCAAAGCGAAGACGTGATTATAATTCGCCGATTGCCGCAGGAAGAGCACGCAGTTGTGGAACAGATCTAGCATTATCTTGTCCGTGTCCACGGTGTCTAGCAGCCGGCTCGAGGTGTCTGTATGCCCGAAATGCATGCGCCGCATGCTGTCCTCGTAGATGCGCAGCACATCCGGCACATGGCAGCGCGCCATGGTGCCTTGGGTGGCCATGATCAGGCTGCTCCACAAGGTGTACACAAAGGGGCTCCGCTGCAGCATGGTCTCAATGCGAACGGCCACCTGGGATGGGCGGGAATAGCATAGATTACAGATGAGATACTCTGGCTGGCAGATATTGAGGGAGCTTACCTCACTGGCCGGATAAGTGGCGTTAGCCGTTTCCGTGTACAGACGCAGCAGCTGCTCGTTGAAGGGATGGTGCCCCAGGGCCGTTTCCAGGGTGTGCAACTGATGCTCGGATACCGCCAGCCGATTGGCCCTGTCCAAATTGAGCTCAAGCAGGCGGTGCAGCTCGAGCCAGTGCTCCAGGCGCTGCGGCTCTCGCTGGACGAGCATCCTGCTGTCCATGAGCTGGGCCTTCAGCTCGGCCACCTCCTCCGGCGAGTGTTTGCTCTCCGCCAGCGGCGGTACTGGGGCATGCTTTGTGAAGCGTTGGAGCTTGGAGCGACGCGAGCGCGGCGCCTGTCTGGCGTCCAGGAGATGACGCAGCCGGCACTTGTAGCGCGGTCGGGTGGGTTTGGTCAGAGTGCTTACCGTGCGCAGGCTATTGTTGCTCTTCTTGTCCACGTAGAAGCCATCGGTGGCGGCATCGAATTCCAGGCGTTGCTGGGGCAGAGTCCTCTTTGGTGGCGGTGGAGTCTCCTCTTCGCCGGAAGAGGAGGAGGAAGAGGAGGACTCGTCGCAGATGTGGGACTGCTTTGCGACCTGCTGTCCAACGTTTGCAATTTCCTTTTCATAACTCTTATTGCTCTTCCAGTCGGAGCTCGTTCCAGCTTCTTCTGCTGCCTTCCTTGCAGCCGCGGATGTAGTCGGCTTTTCGCCGCCATAGGCGGGAAACAAGGACATTGTCTAAGCACTTTTTAATAAAGTTTTGTGCAACTTAAGTGTCTTTTTTTTTGTTTAAACAATGCAAAAACAGCCGAACCGGCGAAATACGATATGTCAGTGTGACCAGCACGCGGAAAAAGAGAAAATAACAGAAATCCAAGGTTACACTAAACTAATGAAGGAGCAATATTTTTAAATTAATAAATTAAACCTTTAAAATAAATACACATTTGGCATATTAACTTTTGATTAAATAAACTCTGACACAACTGAACTTACTCAAGTTCTTCTTTTATTTATTTTAACAAAATTACACTTTAAGGGATATAATATTCATTAAATTCACAGGCTGATTACCGGAAACAACGTAAAGTTTAATCTAATTATCAGTATAAGATTAATTTAGTTATAGTTAAAGAAAACTGTACATGACCTTGAAAAGCATCCACTGAATTTCCACGAAATTGGGCAATTTTCCAGCTTTTAGTCAATCTCTCCACTTTTCCACCTTTTGGAGAGTTCTCAGCTTAGTTGCAAACCATTAAAAATATTTTGAATCTTCGGGCGTTTTCAACACTCTCGTAGGTTTTTCCGCCAAAGAAAAAGGAAAAAACGAGCCCAATACGAAGTTTTACGAAATTGTGGCACCCAAAATACTCCATATACATGCATACACACCCATACAGGCTCACAAACACACACATACACATGGTGCATGTGCACAGGACACATGTAAAATGCGCTGTGTTTACCATCCTTTCAAGTTGACCCATTAAAATCGAGTTATAAACGTTATATTGAGGAGGATCGTTATGAAAATCACTGCAACTAGGTAGAATACAAGGAGCGTCGCGAAAAGCATCCGCTGGCCGATGATTTCCTCCGCTGGCAGTGCCTAATGGCCCCCTTCGGTGATGGTTGGTTGGGCAATGCGACAAAGCTGACGTTTTTGGATGGAAAATGTGAGTCCTTGCGGCTATTCGAATATGATTTCGGGATATTTTGGACATTTCGAACAATGCAGGTTCTGTCTGGCGGCCATTCATTATGTCATGTCCCATCCTGTCAGCGAGCGCGCCACATGTAAGCTTCCTCTGTGGAGGAAAAATTATGCGAAATTGTTTGGGGCCTGGAAAACTCGGTGAAAAACAGCAGCTCGTTCGGTCTTGATTACCTTTTCTAACTTAAGTTGTAGGATTTCTCTAACTTTGCTGCCTAAGAAGATATATAAGTGTATTTCTCTTTAAAAATACTGTAAGATTTGGGTAGAATTATTGAAAAATAAATTACCTTGTAATTAATTAGGGTAATAAATATAAATAGAGTGTTTAAATATTTTATATTCTTAGTTAATGCAAATATAATTCGATATTAACTTCACTGTAACTATTTAAGACTTAATAGTACGTTAAAACAGGTTAAATACCATTTTAATTAATTTATTACAAGACTTTAAGGCGTTTCCCTCTAGAATTTAATCTGCTTTTCAAACTTTTCCTTGGGAAATTACTATAAAGACAAATTAAATAAATATGATTTATATATTCTTCGATTTTTTCGATGTCCTTTTTAAATTCAAACTCCCACCTCCTTTGTATGAATTGATGCTGAGTGCCTATACTTATATAGCTTATAGTTTTTCTTTTCACCTGAATATGTTGCCGGGAAATATATCAGGGAATAATGCTTAATGTCAAACGATTTGCAGCTTAAGCTTTATGCACATTTTGATAGCGCTTTCAGGGAGGCGGCATCGACGCGCTGCTGTCTCGCCGTGATTTCAGCTAGACTTTTACCGCTTTTCCACGGGAGTTTTCCTTCTCCGTTCCCTCTTCTTCCCGCACTTATTTTTTGCACACTTCATTTTTTCCCTCTTACTTTTTTTTAGCATCTCAAAGACGCTGTAAAATGCGCTCGTTTACACCTCAAGTGGCAATCATTTGCCATCGCCCCCAGTGACGTTATCGTGGGAGCATTTCCTTAGCGTTTTCCCAACCTACCCTCCTGGCGCTCCCTCGGAGACCCCGTCCCCCTGCCCCGCCGTATTTTCCCTGCCGCTAATCACCAGCTGCGAGAATGTCCTGCGAAAAGGAGAGAGGGAGCGAGCGAGCGAGCGAGAGAGCAGGCGAGAAGCGTTGACTGCTGCTGTTGTTGATGATGATGAAGTGCCAGCAATGTGACAGTTACAGGATGAGACAGAGACAGGGACAGCAGAACGAGAAGGGAGAAGCACATATGAAATAGCAGGATGCGGGAAAATAGGAGTTTTCTTTTCTTATACTGCAAGTTAAGAAAGTTTGGCAAGGAATAATGGTAGAGAGGTTATTTTTAGGGATGCTAATTTTCTTTTTCAGGGTTTTATGACAAAAGAAGAGTATTTAATTTCAAAAATATTTTCAGTTCTTCTTAATTTACCCACAATTTAAGAAGATTTTAGTTTAAAAAATGAAAAAATATTATAATATATACTATAATTAAAGGTGAACAACAATATATTTCTAATGTCCCTATAAAATTGCTTTAATGCTCAATGTTGCTAGTTTTTAAGAGTTTCCTTTATATCTGTAAACTTTTATGAGGTCCCTTAATGCTATTATTTTGAGCACAACTGTACTCGCCCACACACAAGCACACACACTTAGTCCACATTTGTAATAATGGGTAAACAACAAGAACAAGAACAACAATGGCTATATGACAATGACAAGGCAAATAGCGAGAAAAACTTCACAAATGTCAGCTGGCGGTTGTCTTCTCATAATTTTCCACCCTCGCTTGGAAAATTGAACTGTAATTACACTTTAGGCTTTGGGGAAGGCAGGAAAAGCGTAGAATAAAATTGGCATTTAAATGAAAACAAATCAGTGCCAGGCGGAGGAGGGAGGCTGGACCTTAAAGAGCCAGACGGCGGCGGCAACCAAAGTTGCCAACGGCAACTTCTGCTTGTATATATTTTATGTCTGGGATATATTACACTGTGCAAAAAGCCAGAGTTGAATTAAATTCAGCTGAAGCTGAAAGTAAATTTTTAATTAATTTTTAAGTATGAAAAACAATAGATTTTTATAGATTAAATAGATGGGAAATGTTTAAAATCTTGTCTAGATATTCATCATAAATATGTATATAAATCCCCAAGGATCGGGGAATATATTTCTGCCTGTGCATCGGCTGTGTACATATCGCTTTATATTTACAGCTACTAAACTGTAATCGGGGCCACACACCGGAAGTTGAAATGACTTGAAAATTTATTGCATTTGCAGGAGCACAGCGTCGACAATGTTGGTGTTGCTGCTGATGTTGCTGCTGCTGCTGCTGCTGCTGATGCTGCTGCTGATGTTGCTGCTGCTGTGCATTCAGCAGGCTAACGCTTGGCTGACTTTGGTGTTGCCATCGCCATCGCCATCGCATCGCCATCGTCAACGAAACGGAAGTGGCGCGGCAGTCAATTGGGAAGACAGGCCAGGACATGGCCGGAGGCACACAGCCAGCAGGAGGGGGCGGGGGGAGGGGAAGGACTGGGGCTTGCAGAGCCGGCGATTGCAAAATTGAATAAGCCCACAGAACCCGATCCCTCGAGCTGAAACTGAAGCGCAACGGAGCAAAGCAGCCGGAACACGAAACTCCGCCAACTCCTTCACTGCTAAAAATTGCTATCACTGGGGAAATTAGAAAATAAATCGTACAGAAACTACGATTCAAATTATTTCAAATTCAATTTAAGTGAAATAAAATTTTAAATACAAAAAAAAATAAATACAATAAATAAACTAACTAAAAATATAAGAAAACCATAAACCAAGTTCAACGAATAAACTTCTGCTGAGAGAATACGAAATATAATAAAAACATAAATTCTAGGTACATGTATTAAATCGATATTTTTATATGCTATTTTTTGGGTAAATAACAGTTTTTTCAAATATCATAACTAAGCCAAAAATTCATTAATTTCCATTCGGAAAGCTGTTCTGTGCTAGTTTTTATAATGTTAACAAATCTGCATTATCAGTTTTAGAATTTAACAAATTTTAAATTTTGTCAAATTTTGCCAATTTCAAAGATACAATTTTAACACCATAAAAATAAAAAAAAAATCGGTAAAATTTTTTTCCCACCAGACTAATCTAGATCGATTCGGCTGTTGATGCTGATCAAGAATATATATGCTTTATAGGGTCGGAAACGACTCCTTCAAGCTTTGTAAGCTTCAGACTGAAATTATAATACCTTGTAAGGGTATTATTAAATATGAGACCAAACCCAAATTTTTCGAATATCATAACTAAGCCAAAAATTCACTAATTCCCATTCGGAAAGCTGTTCTGTGCTAGTTTTTATAATATTAACAAATCTGCATTATAAGTTTTATAATTAGAAGAATTTAAAATTTTGTCAAATTTTCACAGTTTCGAAGATAAAATTTTAACACCTTAAAAATGAAAAAAAATCAGTAAACATTTTTTTCCTCCAGATATATCTAGATCGATTAGGCTGTTGATGCTGATCAAGAATATATATGATTTATAGGGTCGCAAACGATTCCTTCACTGGGTTTTAAGCTTATGACTAAAATTATAATACCCTGTAAAGGCAAACCCGTGGAAGGGTACATAGCTGGCATAGCTAATTCTAGACTTAGGCTTAATCCCCTTTATAGTATGATATAATTGTCATGATTAAGACTTACCGCTGTAGAGGAGACACGTCATTGCTAAATACCTTTCAGTGTAGAGTCATATTCTTGGTGACTTCAATTAGGCATTCGATGACGTCAGCGAAGTGAGCTTCTTCCAGGTAATTCCGATGTATTGCACTGACCAGGTGATATTTTTGCGGTCGAAGGCCAAATCACTATCACTAGAACTATCACCATTACTATAGATGTAAACAGCGGTGACGCCGCACAGAGACTAAAGCCAGAGCGACGACAGGCGTCTATTTATAGTCTCCGAGTGGAGAGAAGAACAGAGAAAGCTAGAGCGAAGGCGTGAGCGCGCAAGAGAAAGCGGGAGGGAGCGCGCGAGCGAAAGGCCAACCTCTAGCGCTAGGCAGAGCTAGATAGAGAATGAGATCTCTAGAGATGCACAGAGAGAGATGGACGTACATGCACAGGCCGCATAGAGAATAAGGCCTGAGCGACGACGGCTACGGCTAGGTATACTCTCCGAGCATAGAGAAGAATAGAGAAACTTAGAGCGGGAGCGCGAGCGCGCGACAGCAAGCAAACTTCTAGCTAGAGGGAGCGCGCGAGAGAAAGGCAAAACTCTAGCGCTAGGCAGAGCTAGAGAGAGAAAGAGATCTGTAGAGATGCACTGAGAGAGAGAGGGACGTACATTTGACGATCGATTTTATGGCAGCTATATGATACAGTCGTCCGATTTTATTTAAATTAAAGCCTAGATTATAAAATAATACAAAATTGCTAACTTTTGACTAAAATTATAATAAACATACTATTATTTAGATCAAATGAACTTTGAATTTATTTTTAAAATGAAAAATTACACTTATTCAATCTTCTTTCATTGCTTATTTTTGTGCAGTGCAGGAGGTGCAATTCCCAAACTCATCCTTATTCCGGTCGACACGAATTTACGGCGATTTTGCCGTCACTGGCAGGACATTTTTCGCCAGGCATTTTGCAGGAATTGGCTGCCGTTCCCGTTCCCGTTGCCGGTGCTGCTGCTGCTACTCTCCGGGCCAAATGTCTCAAGTCGTGGCTGCCGGGGATTCCTGAATCCTGAGTCCTGAGTCCCGAGTCCCGAGTCCCGCGTCTGAGTGAGTGCATCCGTCCTGCCGCGCAGTTTACTGCTCATAAAAATCCATTAAATTATTCAAATGGCATAGGAAAAACAGCTCCTCTCTCCGAATATTTTCGACACACAAGCGGAGATTTTTCAGGAATACCGGATGCTGCAGGTTTCGGTGTGTTTGATTTGAGGCCATTTCTCTGCCTTGTCCTTATTTTTTCCTCTCCTCTTCTATTTTTACCTATATTTTTAGTTCATTTTAAGGTATTTTTCCGCGTTGGCTGCTTAAAATAAAAGACAGCCGGCGGTTGCAGCTGAAGCGGCAGCTCGACGGCGGAGGAGGACCTGCCCAGTCGGGCATGCCTCAGCCTCAGAAACAACAGTGGGTGGAGGAGTGGCCAGAGGAGGAGCCCACACATCCAGTACATCCACTTGACTGCCAGCCGGAGACCCCGCCACATCAGTTCCAGTTGCAGCCACCAAGCTCCGGACCCAGACCCCGACCTAGAAGCTACAGTTACACGGAGAGAAAAGTGATGTCCTGCAGGGAAATGTCAAAGTTAATGCACGAATTTGTTTGAATTTAATAATAAAAATATATAAGCTAGCTTGTTTCTTTGGAAATCTATTTTCTGAAGCTTTCAATTTGCATTTAAGTTAAATTTAAGGTGTAACTTTAAGTCAGGCGGCGACGAAACCAGAGGCGACGACCAGGCCAGAGACCAGAATAGCGCAGGTCAGGATGCGGCTGGGTTAAGTTGGTTTAGTGGGGGGCAGGAGCTGTAGCAGGAGCAGGAGTAGGAGGAGGAACAGTAGCAGGAGCAGGGAGCAGGAGGAGAAGCATCCATCGGTTCCACGCTAAAATGTAGGCGGCGAGATGCTGGTCCTGCTGATGCATGTGGCTACGCTTCACATGTGGCGGAAAATGCCAGGAAAATTTCAGGAAAATGTGTGTGGAAATTGTGAGAGACAAATTAAAAAAAAAAAAACAAGAAACGGGGATTAAAATATCTAAAAAAGAACTGGGAAAAATATTTATTTATATAACTTGATAAGCTAAATAAACGTGTCCTTTTTTGTTGTGTGGGTTGAGCTTAGATTACAACCACTGTGCCAGGTGGGTGTGTGTGCCCGTGTGTGTGCGCTTGGCATTCTATTCACAGTCTGGTTAGCCCAGCGGCATATCTAATTATTTGCCCACAGAGTCATCAGCAAAACAGTGCCGCCCGCAATCCACCAGTTCGTCCTGCAGGCTCTCCCTTTGCCTCTCCTCCTTTGTGCACCTGCAGCCTGGCGGCCTGTGTGTGCCTCATTATGCTGGAAAATATATAGAAAACGAATTTTGTAGTTTGCGCCAGCACACACGCCGTATTTTTTAATAATATTTCCCATTTCCCCCCGAGCCCCGCCCCTTCTAGTTTAGCTTAGTAATTACATATTTGTACTGTTATTACCCGTGCATCGCGGTCGTCCTTTTTGGGTCCTTTATCTATCTGTTGGAGGCGGCGAGGCAGGCGCCCAGCCTCTGCATTACATAATTACGCGAATGTGAATATAAAAGTGCGTAATGGCTGCGGGTTAAATATGAATGTGTGTGTTTGTATGTCCCTATGCCATAATGGCTTTCAAGGACAGCAGCAGGAGCCAGAGGCAGGTGAAAAGCCAGCAGGCCCAAAGGGGATGCTGCCTGGGCAAGATTAGCCGGCCCAGAGGGGGAGGCAGGATCGGGAAGGATCAGGGAAAAGCGTGACAGCTGCAGGAGGCTACACGCTGCGAAAGGAAAGTCAAAGTTTAAGTCGGCTTAGAGCCGGATTGAAGTTCTGCTATTAAAGAAATGCTTATACCAAATATATTTATAAATATATATTATATCTCCCTCATTTAAAAAGCATAGAGCCGTACGACAGAGGCAACCTCTGTGCTCGTCCCTGGGCCTGTCCTGTGGCCCAATATTAACCTGGACTCGGAATTCGTAGCCGGAATTGCTACAATGTCGATAAAAGAGCAATCTAACCGCTGCCCGGAGCAACGATTCGGATTCGATTCGTTCCCGTTACCAATCTCGTTGTCGGCCCTGAAAAGTAGGCAACACAGACTGCACTTGAAAGGCCCAACCGTGTCGTCAATTTCAATGGGCGGGGCGGGGCGGTGAGTGCGAGAGGGGGGAGAGACCACTACTGGACACTGGTGGGTCAGTGGTCCTGTGTGTCCCTGCTCCTGTCCAGCTCCTGTCAACGGTCCGTCGCTGTTGTTGTTTGGCTTGTGACACGTGGATTGCCGAGAGATTTCGCTGCTTGTTAGCTGTTTGCATTCCTGTGTTTTTGCCCTGTCGCACTCGTTAAACATTCGCTGGCCATTCCCTTTCCAGGAACTCAACCTCTCCTTCTTTTTTTTGGCAGGACTATCGCAGTTAAAGTCAGTTGTAGGTCTTCAATTTGCCAGACCGCGAATGGGAGTGTTCCAATGATTAAATTCTGATATTTGTATAGCTTAAATGAAGTTTTAAATGCTTTGGAATATTCAAAGGACCTTAAATGGAATGTCTTCTCTTTTAAATATTTTATAGATTGAAAAGAACTACAATGTTATTTTAAAGAAACCCATTCCATTTATTATTTAAACATTCAGCTAAGAGAATAGTTCTTAATGTAAACCAATCAGTTTTGTTAACCTGGTTACCTCGGCCATAATTATTTTCCTTTATTTCTAGTACAATTAAACATTTAAGGCGTCACAGCCGACAGCCGCTTTGACTTTAATCCATTTGTGTATTTCAAAATGCATTAATAAATGACATTATTTACTGTGTTTGCAGATCGAATTACATGTGCACCATGGACAAGAGTGTCACTCAGGCTGGGGATTTACCAGTTCGTCGACTGGGGATTGACCTGAATTCCGAACCGAATTTGTTTGCAATGGCAATTGTAATGTATATTATCTATAATTGTTACTGTGTGTTTGCCCATTAGTTGTAATGTATGCGAGCGCATTTTTAATAGAGCCTTTTCGGGGTTATCCCTGCGGCATGTCCAAAGGATTTTCCCGGCTCGGCGCAGTGCGCAATTGTCAAGTGTCTGCTGTAATTAATAGCGAGCTGCTGCGAGTGCAATAAATAATCGATACTCACTTAATTCCGCCTTCTGTTGTGCTCCTTTTTACTTTTTTTCGGTTGCCTTGACTCGATTTTAATTAATTTTTTATGGACTCTGTGCCCGTGAGTGTGCGTTAGTTGTAAATATCCGGCAGGACCCGCTATTTTCCTGTTTTCCCAGCTCCCCCCGCCTTCCCTGCCTCCTCTCTCACTTAAAAAGGAGCACAAAGGCAGCCGGAATGATGAATGACTGCCAAATGAACATGTTTGAGTGGAAAGTCGGCAGAGATGAGTCCGGAGAGATAGAGTCGGAAATGTACAATATAATCGAAGCGATTTCGTTCGAGACATTCACACACACACACACGCACACGCAACCCCTCCCCCCAGTGAAAAAGGGTTTTCCCCTTCAAGTCGAGCTGCATTCCACAGTGCGGCTGCCATATAAGCTCCATTGTTGTAATATTATATTTACACTTCAGGTTCTCAAGGCTCCTCAAGCTCATATTCAGTTTAAAGGACACGCTACAATATGCTGCCTTAAAAAATTCCTAACTACGCCAAAAATGCATTTATTTTAATTCGGAAAGAAGTCCCATGTTAGTTTTTGTGAGGTTAATAAATCTGCATACTCAATTTAACATTTTAAAAAAATTAAATTTTTTGCAATTTTCAAAATTTTAACAATCTAAAATTTCGACCATAAAAAATTGAGTAAAAATTTTTTCCCTTTGGAGATGTCTAGATCGACTCGGCTGTTCATGCTGATCAAGAATATATATACTTTATAGGGTCGCAAACGTTTTTTCACCGCGGTACAAGCGTTAGAATAAAATGATAGTACCATTCTTTGAATCGATATTTATCGATATTTTTATATGGCAATTTTTTCTAAAAATCATTGCTTAAAAATCTTATAACTTAGCCAAAAATGCATTAATTTTAATTCGGTAAACAATCCCAAGTTAGTTTTTGTCAGGTTAATAAATCTGCATACTCAGTTTAAAATTTTAATAAACTTAAATTTTTACCAATTTTCAACATTTAAACAACGCAAAAATTTCATATAAAATTTTGAAAAAAAATTGAGTAAAAATTTTTTTCTGTCGGAGATGGCTCGATCGATTCGGCTAGTCATGCTGATCAAGAATATATATACTTTATAGGGTCGGAAACCGCATTTCACAGCGTTACAACCTACTGACTAAAATTATAGTACCATTCTTTGAATCGATACATATGATATTTTTTTAAAACCAATCAAAGCTTAAATATCTGAAAAGTAAGCCAAAAAAGCATTAATTTAAATTCGGAAAGCTTTCCTATGTTTCTTTTTATTAGGTTCATAAATCTACACACTCAATTTAAAATTTTACGAAATTAAAATTTTTATCAATTTTCACATTTATAAAAGTATTAAGAATAGAATAAAATTTGGTCAAAATTTTCCAAAAATTTTATTTTCTTTCGAACATGGCTTAATCGACTCGGCTTTTGATGCTGATCAAGAATATATATGGTTTTTAGTGTCGGAAATGCCTCTTTCACAACATTGCAAGCTTATAATTCGAATTATAACACCCTGCAAGGTTATAATAAAAAGGCTTGATAATTTAGTTTATTTTAAATATATTTATAATTTGACCTTATTAGGCAATGAGATAGAAATTGGATGGAAACACAGTCCACGATCCACGATAAACGATCAACAATCCAGGTCGAAGTGATCAGCTGATTTTGACGACATCGCCCCACTCTCGCTCAAAAGCTCAACCATCGTTTAAACATCGCTTAATCATCGCTTAATCATCGCTTAATCATCGCTTAAGCTTAGCTTAAACATCGCTTAAACATCGCCGCCTCGCTCACTTGCGAAATGATCTCTCTGGAAGGCGGTTCGAAAAATCAATACCTCTTACTTCGCAGGCCAAGCGGAGGAAAAAGACAGAAGAAAGAAAGAGAGAAAATAACTGAACGCATGGAGATCGATCGCAAATATATTAAAACCTGGAAAACTTACAGTGGCAGTTGCCAAAAGTGCTAGTAAAATGTAGTGAAAAGTATAAGTGAAAAGTGCAAGTGAAAAGTGTAAGTGAAGTAATGGCAAGGTTTGAAATAGCCTCAAAATGAGAGCCCTTTTTTTATTTTTTTTTTCTAACCCAAAACATGTACATATATGTACATACATATGTACAAATGTACGTAAGTATGTACATATGTACACATATTGCCAAGATCAGTGAATTTTGTTGTTTTTTTGTATGTGCAAGTCGAAACAAGAAAGATCAAACGTAAAGAGGTACCGCAACTTTCAAGTCCGTCTTATCTCTACTCAATCGTTTTGCTACACTCGGAGAAAAATCTTCGAGCTCAAAATTATAAAAAATAATATGAGGGGAGAGATATGGAATAAGCGGTTAAAGCGTATAAAGTTGCGGTACACTCGAAAAAAAATATTATTGGTCATAAATATAAAAATGAAAATGAGGGAAGAGATGTGGAAGAAGCTGTTAAAGTGTATAAAGTTGCGGTACACTGGAAAAAATATATAAAATATTTATTTATATATATAAAAACGAAACTGAGGGAAAAGACATTAACATTATGCCCTCCCATGAATTAGAAGGTTATTATATTTCCTTCTTTTTTTTGGGTGTATATTTTGCCAGCTAGCGACGGTGAGTGAATCGTAACTATTTTCTTTCCTCTCTTATTATCGTGTTATTATTTATTATTATTTATTATTATTTTTCATTCTTTTTTTTTCAGGTGTATGTTTCGCCAGCTAATTTTAATCGCCGCTGAGATCTGCATCAAGAACAAGAGCAACTGTACGCGAGCGCGGGTGAGTGAATCATAACTATTTTCTATTCTCTCTTGTTATCGTGTTTCTATGCCTTTGCGCCCGCACTTATCTCTTATCTCGTCTTGAAATCTTGTGGTTGTCGTTCGAAAAGCTTTTGCCCTTGATTTGCCCTTTCTTATCTTGGCGATTTGTAAGCACGAAGTAAATGCAAGCAAAACTTATCCACTTCCACTTTACAATACCATAACTAGTGTTATTAAGCCCCTGCAGGTTTTAATCTATTTTATATGATTTTAAAATAGGGTTTTGAATATGATCAACATCTATTTATAATATCATATATATCATATATATCATATATATCATATATATCATATATATCATATATATCATATATATCATATATATCATATATATCATATATATCATATATATCATATATATCATATATATCATATATATCATATATATCTCCTGATAGTTCTTATTTTCTTTTTAACAAAATAGATATGTATATTTTTAATGCAGTTACCTTTCCGTTTTTCACCACTGTTTACAATGGTTTCTCAAGAGTTCTTGTTGCTAGATTGCGAGGTCCCACTGTAGCTGATTATTGATGAAGCTCCACTGACAGCCAAACGAACGGCAACAAAGCATCAACTTTCGGGTTACCTGTACCAGGATTAGGCATCTGTCTCAGTCTCATCAGCTGTCTGCCTTCCCATCGTCTTGGCCTCCGTCTCTGTCTCCGTCTCTGTCTCCATCTCTTTCTCTGCCCCTGTATATATGTCTCATCTTCCAGCTGTCATGCGTTCACTCACTCACCGAGAATTGATGGCATTTGCCAAAAATACTGATGACACGCACACGCACATACAAGTGCACACACACACGCTGGCGGGCACGCACACACACACAGTGGCAAGCAGAATGAGAACTTTTGTTGCATACTTAGTAGGGCAGGACAATGCGCCACTGATTGAATTGCATGTAAATTAACTTGCTGATCCGATTAGGGACGAGACGACGGAGGCCAACAACAGAAATAATATATCCAATGCAGAGCGAACTATTTACACTGAGAGAAAATATATCTGTAAAGGTTGATTATATATAGTTTTGAAGGATTTTATAAATAATTCACTAAATCAGCCTGAATATTTTATTATTTTTAATATGGTTTTATATCTTATAACCTTATTTATATATTATTTATCTATTTTTATATATTTTAATCAATTTACTTATTTCCATGACAAATTAATAGGTGAATACTTATGAAAAATGAAGCATTTTGAAGTCCATTAGCTGATGAACTCTTTAGCGAATGAATATTTATTTACCAGTTGAATAGTGAAGGGCTTTTTGACGGCGAGTTCATTTAAGTTGAGTTTAAGGGTGAACACAGGTTACTGATTAAATCAATTGATGAGTTTATACGTTCATTTACTATGATCTTTTCCTAATTGGGCAACTCTTCGGCGAATTCTTATCCATTTACCACTGTAAATTAAAAAATTATGTTCATTGTCTTATCGGTGAATATACGGTGGGAAGTGTATTCTTTCACTGGGGAATAATTTAATTGATTTATAATTGACTTACCAATTAATTCGAAATTTATTTATCAGGTTAAACGTTGGGTAATGCATTGGTGAATTTAAGTTGTTGAGTTCTTGGTTTGATGGGGTCACTTGTTGGTAAACTCTTTGATGAATTTTAATTCATTCTCTAATTAATTAATGAAGTTAATTGGCGAATAAAATCGGTGAGCTTATTTCGGAGATTTTAAAGTGAAACAATCATATTGTATTATAAAACTAGGGTGTCTGCTATTTTTCTCAGTGTGTCGTCAGGGCTAAAAAACCGCATGAACTGCGCCAGCAGGTAAATGGCGAACGAACTCGCACACTGCCGCAGATACGCATGAAGGAGCTAAGTACACACACACACACACAGCACTCACACACAGCACACACACACACACACACACACAACACACACACACAGCACACCCACACTCATGGCCACCGCCTCGGGCAATTTCATTTGCTGCTGAGGTCTCACACAATTGAAATTTTTGTTGCATACTTTCGAGCAATTTGTTTGCAACTCAAGTCGGCCGAACACACACAAAAAACAGACGGGAAAATCCATCCGGCCCGCTCGGCTCTTTACCGAAATCTCCCACAAATTCCGCACAGCCTTCATCCTTATTCTCTTCTATTTTCCCCCCCGAAAAACTTGGACTCGATTTATTTTGATGCACTTTTTATTTTCTGGCAGGGATTTTTCTTCTTTCTATTTTCTTTTCCATTCATTTTCTATTTTTTTTTTGTGTCGTTGGGAAAGCCGAAGGGAGCGTGGCGGGGAGTGGATTTGATGGTCGACCGAGGGATTGGGAAAAACTTGTGCATACTTTCCGTGGCATATTTTCATTTTGCCCCTTGTTCGTTATGAAAGCGGAGCTCGGTTCAAAGAGCTGCGACCACAACTTGGCTCTATCCGCCGACTGCCATTCACCCTTCAGCCACTCGCTCCCAGGCCGGATACATATATACTCTATATATATATGTATGTGTTTTGGGGGCTATCTCTTGACCAGCGCCCGAAAAGAAAAGCGGGAAAAACTGTAGACGAACTTATTTATTTTCATACTTAGAGCTTTGGTTTTGGCTTTGGTTTTGGGTCCTCACTTTTTGTTTTTTTTTTGTTGCCTTCGCTAACTTTCCTTTGAGGATCTGCGCGCTTTTCGCGAAAACAAAACAAAAGCTGATGGGAAATATTTAATTAAAAACAAGCAAAACAAGAAAATAACTGCTGCCAGCAGTTGCTCACTTCTCTGGATAAAATCATTAAAGGGGGCGAGAGCCCCGGAAAAATCGAAGGGGAGTGGAGCATCCTCGTGTCACATACAACATATTACTTATGCACATAACAATGATGCAGGGGCTCAGCGGCTCACTTATTAACATAATCGCCAATTCATAATCTGCCACGGTCTGGGAGGGATAATAATAAAGTCTGAGGGTGGCAAAGCGATGACTTTTGGCTTTTCCAAGGAAAAAATTAAATCAATGAAATGCGTCTCCTTCCGGGGGAGCATCTCACGTCCGGGGGGGAAGCACCCGAGTTCCAGGACCAAGCTTCAAGGCGAAAAAGTCCTAGCAAGGGCTAGGCAATCGATATTTCTTGATAATTATTATCTCAATTTAAAAATTATATATCATTTATTGGGTATTTCTTGATGTATTATTTTTCTATATTTAAAAATAGAAAAATTTATCATTTCCAATATAATAACTGATCGTTATTTTTTAGATTTGTCATAAGGACATAAATTAAATGTAAATGTGTTTTGTAGGATTTGATATTTAAACTTAAAAAATATGAATTAACATAAAGAACTTAAATTAAAAGAATTTTAATTTATAGAGAGTAATTTCTAGACTCTTTAAAATTCTTCAGACTCCTAAAAATTCTTTTACAGGGAATTCTTTTTGTTATATTTTGATTTCAAAAACCCCTGCGCCCTTTCTTTTCCCCTTCCAAAATCAATAAGGAAAAAGGTAAGGAAAACGAAGACATCTTTTTATATATGAATTAATCCTGGTTAGCAAGGCATTCGGGATTACCCGCCAGCTGTCGTCCTTCCGTATCATTTGAGCCACTTCCCAATGGCTTAGTCTTTCGCTCCACTCGATTCGGTGTGGTTTTTCCCAGGGATTTCCTTCACCTTCTTCTTCTTCTTCTCCTTTGAACTGCGGCTGCATCAATTATACAGATTGCGTATATGTATGTAACTATATAGTATATATACTAGGGGATAGTAGCAGTTAGCCCCGGGATAGTCGCATAATCAGTGCCAAATGGCACAGGACACACAGCACACAGATGTGGACACTGGGACAAACTCATAAAATTCATGAAGGGAAGGCTCCCCAAACCCCAAATGGACTTTTCAGGCTTACGGTACATTTGGCATTTTCCGAAAAGGGACAAGCTGGCACAGATTTTCACACTTTTCGCAAATATGTATAGTGTATTTGTATAATCCGGGGGCCAAATGAGATGGAATTGTCTTGCTCGGACACTTGATTTTCATTTTGTAGTTAACAAATTCATAAAACGAATTCCTTTCCATGTTTTCATCTGGCTGACCGCACCGAACTCATTTCCAAGTCAGAAATTACAACGCCAAAAACCAAACCGAAAAAAAGAAGACAAGTGAAAGTGAAGGGGTGAAAAATGGCCAGGGGAGAGGGAAAAACTGTGTAAAAAAAAACACGGAAAATCCGCAGGGGGGCCCCTCCGAAAAATATTATGCAGGTTTTATCCCATTTTTAGCCGCCCCCAAAAATGGTTTAGCCAAACAAACAACACACGCAAAAAGCGGCCAAAAAACACAGGCAGCAAGGAGGCCAACCAGGAAGACAAACAAAAAACGGTGACAGCGGTGATAACATACACACTCCAAGCAAACAAAAAATAAAGAGAAGAAAAAACGAGGAAAAATGGGGAAAACAGGAAAAAATATTTACAAAAAGGGAAAAATAGGAGACTAGGAAAAACACCCACAAAAAAATAAAAATAAAGAGAGAAAACGGAACAAAGCATTCTGAATTTAAGGAACAATGTGGTTGAGTTTTGTTGTTGCTGGCAGAAGGCGTGAAGGAATCAAACGAATATATTATCACACTGAAATGCCCTCTCACGATTGTTCCCTGTTACGGGATACTGATTCAAATTGACTTGATTCAATCTGAACATTCAAGGCGAATAAATATCGAATCAAATCGATCACAGAAGTTCGATTCGGCTATTTATAAGACCAGAAATTAAGCTCATTGGCATTAAAGTGAAATAAATAAATATATAACTTAATTATTTCATAGAAACATTGATTTAGATAGATTAAAGCTAATCGAAACAAATTAGTTAAAAATATTTATGACCGGTCAAGATTTCACAAATCAAAAAGAGCAAATTAAAGGACTATGCTCTTCCTGAGACCGGTTGGCTCTGGGAAAAGTCGAGGGAAAGTTGCTGCTGCTGCTCTAACTCAAAATTGCTAACCGCCGCTGTGCGTTTTGTGGGGTTGGTGGGGCCTGGTGTCCAGTTTTCCACATTTCCGAGGTCCAGGTGAAACTTGCGGCGCCGCTGGCGACTGGGGAAAATTCCGGGAAAATGCTGCACCAGCAGTCAAGCTGCTGATGCTGCCTCTGAAATTGTGACACAATTTTTGACGAATGTCAAAAACTGAACCGTAACAAGTGGATGCACACAGCGAAAGGCGAAAGACAAACAAATGAAAGGGACCAGGATGCTGGGACCCCGGGGGTGAGGAGAGAGGTGAGGAGGTGGGTCGGAAAAAGGACCCAACGAATGGTGGTTAATGGAGGCAAGTGCCGTAAACCCGCATCATCGCAAATGTCATTTGATGGATAAGTTTTTGGGCCAACCTCTGCCTCTGCTCCCACAGTCACTGCCACACCCACACCCACACCCATTCCCCCTTCTAGTCCTAGTGGCAGTCGTTGTCCCAGAGATACTCTGGCATCCTGGCACCGAAAAACAGGGATAACTATGTTCCACATTTAATTATTCATGAGGCGACAGAAGTGCCGGAGCGAGACAGACTCTTTTGATTAATGAAGCAGCTGAGACAACATCAGCAATCAAATTAATTTTAGTTACATGAGCGGATTATAAAGAAACAACAACGCAGCGAATGGATTTGTATCCTATTTGGCAGGGCCTCGACTTGGGGATGCTCTTTGGGATTTTACAAATAATAATAAATATTTTAAATTTAAAAATAATGTTTATAAAGCTGAAAACTGAAGATTTACAAAGGGAAATGTATATAAAATATAGGTTTTTCTCAAGTTTTATTTGCTTGAATTCATGATTCATATTGTTAATATTTTCCATCACTTTTTTATATAAAATTAAATATATTTTGCTTGTCTTAAAAGGATTGTTTACATTATTTAAACAGAAGAACTTTAAAAAATGTATATTTATCCTTTCCCCATTTGTATATAAAATTAAATATAGTTTTGGCCCCAAAATAACCCCTAAAATAATGTTTAAAAATATTTAGTTAAATGCTTTGTTAGCCGGCTATTTCCATTTTGGTTTTTATGTTCCGGAAAACAAAAACTAAACCAGGACGAATGAAGGCAGAAACACAGCGGAGCAGAAAATGCTGCTTGGCTAAAACCCTGGGAGGGACAGCAACAAATCGCTTTGGGGAGCAGAGGCAACGGCGAGCGGACATTTTTCACAACTAAATGAAGTAATTTAAAATAATTATCAATGCTAATTTAATGAGGCCTGGGCCTGCCTCGGAGCCAAGAGCTCTCCTCCGGCTCCGCCTCTGCAGGATATATGTTGCTTGTGTTTTTTTTTATAAAGTTTCTTTGGGCAAAAGCTTTATATTTTTTTTGGTTTGTTCTATGTTGAAAATGTTGCAATTGAAATGCATTAAGCGCGCGTCTAGACGGCTTTTCCACATTTATTTACAAGTTAACGTTCATACAAATTAGCCAAAGTCAAATTGGCTGGCACTTGAGGGACAAGGGGGGACAAGGGAGGGGGACAAGGGAGGAGGGCGGAAAAGGCCTCGCTTTTCCCATTGCATTGGGAATCGTTTGCGTCGACAAGTATGCAACATAAATTGTGCAAGCCGCTAACGGTAATTGTAGCGCCGCCATCATGACGTATACGCGATATTTGCCTAGCTGCAAATGAGGCTGCCTCTCTCTCTCTCTCTTTCTCTTGCTCACTTCCGGTGGGCATTTGTGTGTGTATGTGTGTGTGTTGGCGTGCTCAAGCGCCTGGAAAATGCCGCTAACGATGACGTTAACGTTGCCTTTTACTCGTCCTGTTCTCGCATCCTGGGCGCCTAAAAGCATGCAACGGCAATTTAAATTTTGTGCGCATTTCAATTTGCAAAATGGCGAAATAAACAACAACAACAAAGGAAAAAAGTACAGGCTGAGAAAGAGAGAAAGAGAGAGTGGGAGAAAGAGAGAGAGGGATAGAGAATGCAGTTTGGTAATTAAAACCTTGTGCGGTAAGCAGGAGAGTAAGAGGAAGGATAATAAAAGTCGCTGGAAGGGAGGGAAATTAAGAATAAAGTGTTTAACAAAATTCGTCAAACAAAGTTGCCTAAATATTTGAAAATAATATTGAAATATTAAGGAAATAATTAGCTTTATATTCAAAAGCATAAATATAATAAGCAGAAGTGACTTTAGGTATATATTTAATATTTTTCTATACATTTTTAAGGAGTTCTGTTTTCAAGCAGCGATTCCTCAACAAAAATATAAATATTCAACATTTAAATGTTTACTTAATATTCCTTAAAC
This sequence comes from Drosophila bunnanda, assembly GCA_035046265.1. Lineage (NCBI taxonomy): Eukaryota > Metazoa > Arthropoda > Insecta > Diptera > Drosophilidae > Drosophila > Drosophila bunnanda. Next base: position 1,114,096 of record JAWNOB010000083.1, on the reverse strand, counting down.
AAATACTGTATGCATTTCATTGTTTAAACACTACTCTCTCAAAGCAAACAATTCCTGCGCAAATACTATTATTTATAATTATTAACCCCTGTATCTGTTAGTCAACTAAAAGTTATGTATTTCCACATAAACCAGCTTTACGAAATGAACAAAAAATATAAACATAAATGCCACTAAATAATTAATGCCGCGCTTATTTATTTCCAACATAAATATGTTCGCCTCTTGTTTATATTTGCCCATTATTTGCAAAGCCACACACATGCTCTTTTAAATGCTGTCCATAATTTGTTGAAATTGGTTAAATTTAATTAATAAAAGCACGAAAGCCAGCTGGCATTCTAATGAACTCGGTTAAACAACTTGTTTACATTCAATTTCAATTAAATTAGAATTTTAATTTAAAATAACGCTCGGGCAGCATATTTGGGAAATAAATAAATTGAGTGGCTCCTTGCAGGATTTAAGTGCACCGAAAAAGTAACTTGTTTCGCTCAGAGATGCTATTGCAATTACAAGGATTCCTGGCTGCCAATAGAAATTCCTTTTTGCAAACGAGACCCAAAGGGAATCTATCTCTATCCGTATCCGCATCCGTTTCCGTTTCCTGTAGCTGTAGCTGTATCTATAGCTGTATATGTGTGTTTATATATATATATATTTCTGTTGCTAAGTGGCACGCGAGGATCCCCCTTTGCTGACCCGTTGATTGAAACGCTTCGCTAGCGCGTGGCATTTAAACTTTAATGCAATGGGAAAAGTGGTGGTTGGTGGAAAAGTGATGGTGGGGCAAAGTGAAGCAGGAAAATGCGGTGGTGGCCAGTCGGGCAAACAGCGGGGGAAAGTATAAATTGGACTGCAATGGCGCCGGACGACCGACTCGCAGTGTGGGCAAGCCGCTTAGAGAGCTGAAACGAAGCGGGCACAGCACGCACATTAAAAGTTCAAATGGCACAAAAATAAAAATCCGCTTACAAAATTCCAAAGAGAGACTCGGACAAACAAAAGACAAAAGGACAAGACTGTGGCAGTTAAAAGTGGAATAACAGCGGTGGCCATTATGTCCGGGGGAATCATTGCCCATTTTCCACTCGCACGGAGTTTCACTTTACCCCATTTACCCGGCCATGGAGCCATCGGATGTACTGATCGATAATCAAGGGGTAGTTGGCCATCAACGATGGACTAACTCCATAATAGTACATGATCCAAAGTAGGTTGTAGGTTGTGGTAATGGATTACTCACAGAAACATAAATATATATTTAAAGGAAGTCTTAAGAAACGCGCTTTATGGTGTATTCAAAATATTATAAAAAAGTATATGGGAGTTATGGATATTATTGAAAAAACTACAGAAATTCCAAGAGATTATTTAGCAAAATATCGATTTATCGTAAATACATTGCAAATTAATTTAAACAAAAAAGAAATCGAACTTCTAATTGTTCTAACAAAGTAGTCAATGAATTTAAAATCAGCTCCTGTCAGTACCTACCTTCACTAGTTTCTCATTCCGAGTTATTCCTTGCCATATCTGGATCGAGTTGAGACATAATTCCTTAACTTTTCGTCTATAATGTGCGATTACATCTTCAAGATTCTCCTTGTTGGAGATATGGGAGTCGGTAAGAGCTCCCTAGTCTGGCGCTTTACGGAGAACCACTTCTCTCGCAATTACTACGAGACCACGGGCATTGAGTACAAGAACTGTCCATTGGAGGTGGCCGGAAATGACGTCGTCCTGCAACTGTGGGACGCCGCCGGCGAAGAGCGCTTCCGGACCACGGTGAAGTCCTATTGTCGCAACTCGCATGGAGTGATTGTCGTTTACGACACCACCTCACTTAGCAGCTTCCGCCACCTGGGCTCCTGGCTGAAGGATCTCGGCGTTTACTGCTGCAAGGGCGTCAATATCATGCTGGTGGGCACCAAGTGCGACCAGCTGGAGAAGCGCCAGGTGGCCCAGGAGAGGGCATGCCGCTTCGCAGAGCTGCGTGGCCTCACCTACATCGAGACATCGGCCAAGAGTGGTGTCAATGTGAAGAAGGTCTTCGACACCTTGGCGGTAGAAGTCTACAACCGTCTGGCGGTAGATAATGGAGGTCGCCTACAGGATGGGCAAGATAAGATGGACAAGAAGCACGGCGATGGCGAGGGCGATGTGCCACCACCATCCACAAGTTCCAAGAAGAGAGAAAGTAAAGATTGCCAGCAAGGTGGACAGGAGAATGTCGACAAGGACGAAGGCGATGACGATAGCGATGTTCCATCGCCATCGAAACTCTCCAAGAAGGAAGATGATGGAGGTCACCTGCAGGTGAAGCAGGATAAGGCGGCCACGGGTCAAGGCGATGGCAAAGGCAAAGTTCCATCACCATCGAATCTTTCCAAGAAGGGAGATAATGAAGATCGCCAGTCGGACGGACGTGAAAATGTGGGCAAGGACGAAGGCGATGGCTTTTGCGACGACGATGTTCCATCGACATCGGCAAAATCCAAGAAGATAGAATATGGGAATCCCCTGTACGATGAACAGGATGAGGTAGACAAGGACCAAAGCGATGTCGAAGGCGATGTTTTCGCTTAATTTACTAATATTAAATAGAAACTAGAAATCGGCAATATTCAATATTCTGCCATGGAAAAGTACACTTTAACCTAGTCTCCTGGACGAGCCCTTGGACCGGGCCAGGCTGACCTTCATGGGGACACACACATGCTGTGCCTATGGCTCCGGCGGTGGCGGATGGAGGGTTGAGGGTTGAGGGTTGAGGGGTCAAAATCATGCCAAACTAATTACTTGCTAAAAGCGCAAACAAAGGGAACAGCACACAGAAAATAAAAACAATCACAACAATGAGGATGCAAAGGGCCTGGAGGCTGACACCATATCTCCGATCGCACACTCGACGACCTCTAACCCGGCTCCTGGCAGGACGAAACAATGGAGGAGCAGCCAGGCGGGGCTCTCGAGAGCCAATCAATGCAGGAAAATGTCCCAAAGTCAAGTTGCGCAACACACATGCAGGGGAGGGGTCCTTTTTTCGAGAGGGCTTTACCCTTATGCAAGGATTTTCATTAATTAGTGGCGAACATTTTTGAAATGCGATGGAGAGAGATGGCCTTTTCCAATGTACGCAATACACACAAAGCCTGCCTTGTGGCCTGGAGCCGATGGACGCTTAATTTAGTTGCGACATAAATGCTTAATGCGAAAGTAAATTGCCCCAAAGGAAAGTTGGGCTAATCGGTTGAAGAAGCATTTAATGAAAGTTCAGATTAAATAATTATCGATTAAGCAGCTTTTATAAGTTATTTACAATATTTGTGCCAGAAACTTTATTATCTTGAAGGTACTTAAGTTGGTTTGAATTTGGCTTTGTAAGTTTCTTAAACTTAATTTATTTTCGAGCATTTTTCAGATTGTTTTATAATTATTTAAACATTTATTTTGAGCAGAGGCCATACCATCCAAGATCGTAGCCCGGAAAAGCGTCCACGCTTCGGGGCATCACGAGTCCTTATGGTTTCTCGGGGATTGTCCTAGCTGCGGGACTGGGCTTAGCAGCTGATTAGGTCAGCGGCCAAGAAAGGGTCCTTGGTAAACGGGGTCCTTGCAGTTCGATGGCCGTCTTGGCGTTAAGCCAAGGCGCCGGGGCTGAGCAGGGCTCAGCTGGGGCACTAACCAGGGCGGCCAGGACACGCCCAATGTACTGCAAGGACTCTGGCATTGTGTGTGTGTGTGTCCTTATCGAAATCCAGTGCTGTCACTTGTCGGGCACTTCACGGCAGCCAGTGATCTCCCTTGAGTGTGTTGAACATACGCTTCTTATGTGACTCCCTCCAGGTCCCATGTCCATGTCCATGTCCTGCTTCCACAGCTCCTCTCTAGCTCCCTCCTTGCGCTCCGCTCTTCTGTCTGTGTTAGCTTAGCCCCTGGACTGACCCCTGACCCCTGGCCGGGGCTTATACAACCACTCAGTGACACAAATAAAAGTAAACATGATAAAACCATTGAAACTTTTTCCATTTTCACTTTTGAGTGTGTTTGTATTTTGCTTTACTTTGCTTTTGTCCCTTTTTTGCAGGACCCTCCCCGACCGGGTACATTCTTCCCCAGACACAGCGCAATACACTGAGAAAAATAGCACTAAGAAGTGTACTAAAAAGAAATATAGATCCTTGTTATAATGGAAAATGTATAAAAAAGGTATCAATAGGCGAGCAGATTTAGACGAACCCATTTGTCCGCCTTTTAAATAGGAAAAAGAAAGAGAATTAGACAACAATTAGACAATCGTGTGCTTAGCTACATTTTTCTAGCAACATGTGGCTAGCAACACTCATGTTGTGCATTCCGCCTTGTTTCATTTAAGCTTCGAAACCCAAATGAAAGTATAAATTGATTTCTCAATTAAGATTTAACTTTCAGTATAGAAAAGGTCCTTCCACTTTACTTGTATAGTGTATATTTATATATTTATATATTTTATATATTTTTGTTTTTGGTGTTGCACATTCCCCCCTCTTCATCCTCCTCCCCCGCTGGATAGAGCACTGCATCTCTCTGTGTGGGAGTTAATCTCAAGTGCAGCCGAGAGCTAAATATTTACCATTGGCGTTGACTCTGCGCCTCTCTACCATCGCAAATACAAACACAATGCCGCCAAATGCTGACCGCCTTCGCCGTCCACCTGGCGCCACGCCCCCTTTTAGCCATTTTCGCCATTTTCACCGCACACTTTTCCCCAGCTCCAAGCCCACCGTTCGTGTTGACTTCTCGCTTATCATCGATGGAGCTGAGGTCTGTCCATCCAAACATGTATTCAAATGACCTAAGCTACGCTCCGCTTTTCTCTATTTTGTACTACCATTTATCCACCCCAATTTTCCGGCCCTTTCCACTGCCGCTTTTCTTCAACTTTCCGCCCACTTTTGGCCACTTTCTAGCCCACTTTGCCTCCCCCTCCCGCAACGCCCCTTGTTTACGCTTAACTAACAAGCCAAGCTAAAAGTTAGCTAGCTGCAAGCCAAAGCTACTTTCGCTGTCTTTTTTCGTCCTGCTCGTCCTGTTCCTTTGCCATTCAAAAAAGAGAGAAGAAGAGTCCTGCCGGCGATGGATGGCTGGCTGGCTGGCTTGTTGTCCATAAATTGTTTATGTTGGTGGCTACCCTGGCTGGTCCCGGATTGTTTTCCGAGTTCGACTCTCCGGCGTGTACATATTTGTGTCAGTCGTTGAACTTGCCCCCCTGACGGACAGCACACGAGTCCTTGCATAAAATGTGCGATGCACAGAGGACTTTTGAAAAAGGATTCAGAAACGGATATTTTAACGGCTGATTTTCCACCAAATTGTCATGATAGCTGACTGCGATTCGACGGTTTCCAGGCCACGTGGACTCGTGAATATTTAAGGCTCTCCAGCTTCAGCCTTGGCGGCGCCATGAAGTGACTGTGACTGCAGCAGGTGGTGTGCCTAGGCTGGGGGCTGAGTGTGCGGTGTACGGTGTACGGTGTGTGTGAGTGTGTGTGTGTGGGATCAACCGAGGCGTGTAACCGAGGCAGTGGATGCATGCCCACATCCACATCCATTCGCTTTCCCTGCCTGCTTTCATCTCCTGGGAAACTGTCAAATGTTTCATGAAGATTTAACTCACTTGTCGCTCCAATGAGGCGCCTTATTATGAGCCGGATGCAGAGGCGGATACGGCGACGGATTAGGGGCGGGGCCATGGAGGCCGTAGCCACATTGTCCGCGTACAATAAGAGGGAAAAAAGTGCACGTAACGTTGTCTTAATTAAGCTTTGGCCGATGGCTCAATGGATTTTTGGGTGAGCAACCCATCATCATGACATGAAATTGAAATATTTTTGTGTTTACCATAAGTTTCAGTGAGTTTGCAGAATGCCAATGTACGGGGATAGAGTTTTCTTTTTTATAGATTTTTTGTTTACTCGTGCATCCTTATGGTTTTTACGAATTTATTTGTATCCTTTCTGTAAGTACATAGATTATTTTGTGGCCATCTTGTAAGAGTTATCGCTTGTTTTTTGCACGCTCTGACTTGTTCCCCTTATAGTCTTTACTAGTTGTTTTTTCTGCACGCTTACTCGCTGTCCTTGCTCGTTGTTCTGCTTACTCGATGTTCCGCTTACTCTTCTTTTTACCGCTCACTCGCTGCACTCCATGGCTCTCATCTCTGTAAATTATTCCTTGCCATCTCAGCTAGTAGAGGGCAAGAGTCAACGCTCCAATGCTCGGTTAGCTATCAATCAGGGGTTAAGCGCGAGCAGAGATGAAACCCTAATGGGTTAACTATGTGTGTGTGAGGGGAAAAGTCGCCATAGCCATAGTCATTGCCATTGCCATTGCCATCGCTATCGGTATCGGTATCGGAATCGTTGTCGTTGTCGTTGTCGCTGTCACTGTCGCTGCTCGACAATCATTTAGCGAGCAGCTTTCGCCTTTCACTTTTCACACATCCCGCAATTAATTTCCGTTTGATTGTTTGTCTCTGTCCGGGACGGTAGTCGGGCTCGTCGGGACTCGTATTCCTATTTGCTCGCCACACAGCGAATGCGATTTAATTGCTTTGGGGCTGCCGTTGCTGCGACTTAAGCTTTTCGCCCCCGCTTTTCCGCCACTGCAATTTCTGCTATAAATAAAGCAGCTAAGCTCGGCGAGGCATTGCAGGTGGCAGTCGGGATGGCAAAGGATGCTGCCATGTCAACAACTTTGCCGTGTGCGAGTTCCATTTGCTCGCGCTTCATTTGTTGCCGAAGAAGTAATCTGGCAACGGGGAAAAGGATAATGGAAAATGAGAACCTAGCGTCGTACATGTACAGGAACATGAATGGGAAAGTTCAGAGTGTGTTAACCAGTGTTGCCAGGCGACCTTAAATAAGCGAATGAATGGCCTTACGCCGGCTAATGCCGACAAATCATGCCAAAAATAAAGCTTAAAAGGCAGGAAATCATGATGATCATGTTAGCCTCTGTCTTTACCTCCTTTCATAATACATACAATAATTTTGACTGTAATTTAAATTCAAAGCTTCTATCTTAATGGGGCTAAAACAAAGAGATGTTACTTGGTTTTTAAAAATAAAATCAACAAACGAAATATTTTTGACTTTTATTATTAATGCAAATTTTTTAAGCAAATCAAAGATTTTCCAATATCATAACTTAGCCAAAAATGCACTAATTTCAATTTGGAAAGCTGTTCTGTGCTAGTTTTTATAATATTAACAAATCTGCATTATCAGTTTTCGAATTTCAAAAATTTAAAATTTTGTCAAATTTTCACAATTTCGAAGATAAAATTTGAACACCTTAAAAATGAAAAAAAAATCGATAAAAATTTTTTCCCACCAAACATATCTAGATCGATTCGGCTGTTGATGCTGATCAAGAATATATATGGTTTATAGGGTCGGAAACGACTCCTTCAAGCTTTGCAAGCTTTAGACTGAAATTATAATACCCTGTAAGGGTATTATTAAATATAAGACCAAGCCAAAATTTTTCAAATATCATAACTAAGCCAAAAATGCACTAATTTCCATTCGGAAAGCTGTTCTGTGCTAGTTTTTATAATATTAACAAATCTGCATTATCAGTTTTAGAATTAACACAATTTAAAATTTTGTCAAATTTTGACATTTTCGAAAATACAATTTTAACACCTTAAAAATAAAAAAAAAATCGGTAAAAAATTTTGTTCCCACCAGACTAATCTAGATCGATTCGGCTGTTGATGCTGATCAAGAATATATATGGTTTATAGGGTCGGAAACGACTCCTTCAAGCTTTGCAAGCTTCAGACTGAAATTATAATACCCTGTAAGGGTATTATTAAATATGAGACCAAGCCAAAATTTTTCAAATATCATAACTAAGCCAAAAATGCACTAATTTCCATTCGGAAAGCTGTTCTGTGCTAGTTTTTATAATATTAACAAATCTGCATTATCAGTTTTAGAATTAAATCAATTTAAAATTTTGTCAAATTTTGACAATTTCGAAGATACAATTTTAACACCTTAAAAATAAACAAAAAATCGGTAAAATTTTGTTCCCACCAGACTAATCTAGATCGATTCGGCTATTGATGCTGATCAAGAATATATATGATTTATAGGGTCGGAAACGACTCCTTCAAGCTTTGCAAGCTTCAGACTGAAATTATAATACCCTGTAAGGGTATTATTAAATATGAGACCAAGCCAAAATTTTTCAAATATCATAACTAAGCCAAAAATGCACTAATTTCCATTCGGAAAGCTGTTCTGTGCTAGTTTTTATAATATTAACAAATCTGCATTATCAGTTTTAGAATTAAATCAATTTAAAATTTTGTCAAATTTTGACAATTTCGAAGATACAATTTTAACACCTTAAAAATAAAAAAAAAATTAGTAAAAAATTTTTTCCTCCAGACATATCTAGATCGATTCAACTGTTGATGCTGATCAAGAATATATATGGTTTATAGGGTCGGAAACGACTCCTTCAAGCTTTGCAAGCTCTAGACTGAAATTATAATACCCTGTAAGGGTATTATTAAATATGAGACCAAGCCAAAATTTTTCAAATAACATAACTAAGCCAAAAATGCACTAATTTCCATTCGGAAAGCTGTTCTGTGCTAGTTTTTATAATATTAACAAATCTGCATTATCAGTTTTAGAATTAACACAATTTAAAATTTTGTCAAATTTTGACATTTTCGAAAATACAATTTTAACACCTTAAAAATAAAAAAAAAATCGGTAAAAAATTTTGTTCCCACCAGACTAATCTAGATCGATTCGGCTGTTGATGCTGATCAAGAATATATATGGTTTATAGGGTCGGAATCGACTCCTTCAAGCTTTGCAAGCTTCAGACTGAAATTATAATACCCTGTAAGGGTATTATTAAATATGAGACCAAGCCAAAATTTTTCAAATATCATAACTAAGCCAAAAATGCACTAATTTCCATTCGGAAAGCTGTTCTGTGCTAGTTTTTATAATATTAACAAATCTGCATTATCAGTTTTAGAATTAACACAATTTAAAATTTTGTCAAATTTTGACATTTTCGAAGATACAATTTTAACACCTTAAAAATAAAAAAAAAATCGGTAAAAAATTGTTTCCTCCAGACATATCTAGATCGATTCGGCTGTTGATGCTGATCAAGAATATATATGGTTTATAGGGTCGGAAACGACTCCTTCAAGCTTTGCAAGCTTCAGACTGAAATTATAATACCCTGTAAGGGTATTATTAAATATGAGACCAAGCCAAAATTTTTCAAATAACATAACTAAGCCAAAAATGCACTAATTTCCATTCGGAAAGCTGTTCTGTGCTAGTTTTTATAATATTAACAAATCTGCATTATCAGTTTTAGAATTAAATCAATTTAAAATTTTGTCAAATTTTGACAATTTCGAAGATACAATTTTAACACCTTAAAAATAAACAAAAAATCGGTAAAATTTTGTTCCCACCAGACTAATCTAGATCGATTCGGCTATTGATGCTGATCAAGAATATATATGATTTATAGGGTCGGAAACGACTCCTTCAAGCTTTGCAAGCTTCAGACTGAAATTATAATACCCTGTAAGGGTATTATTAAATATGAGACCAAGCCAAAATTTTTCAAATATCATAACTAAGCCAAAAATGCACTAATTTCCATTCGGAAAGCTGTTCTGTGCTAGTTTTTATAATATTAACAAATCTGCATTATCAGTTTTAGAATTAAATCAATTTAAAATTTTGTCAAATTTTGACAATTTCGAAGATACAATTTTAACACCTTAAAAATAAACAAAAAATCGGTAAAATTTTGTTCCCACCAGACTAATCTAGATCGATTCGGCTATTGATGCTGATCAAGAATATATATGATTTATAGGGTCGGAAACGACTCCTTCAAGCTTTGCAAGCTTCAGACTGAAATTATAATACCCTGTAAGGGTATTATTAAATATGAGACCAAGCCAAAATTTTTCAAATATCATAACTAAGCCAAAAATGCACTAATTTCCATTCGGAAAGCTGTTCTGTGCTAGTTTTTATAATATTAACAAATCTGCATTATCAGTTTTAGAATTAACACAATTTAAAATTTTGTCAAATTTTGACATTTTCGAAGATACAATTTTAACACCTTAAAAATAAAAAAAAAATCGTTAAAAAATTTTTTCCTCCAGACATATCTAGATCGATTCGGCTGTTGATGCTGATCAAGAATATATATGACTTATAGGGTCGCAAACGATTCCTTCACTTTGTTTTAAGTTTCTGACTGAAATTATAATACCCTGTAAGGGTATACCCGTACAAGGGTGCATAACTGGCATAGCTAATTCTAGACTTAGGCTTAATCCATTCCATAGCACGATATAATTGTCATAGTTAAGACTTACCCCTGTAGAGGACACACGGTTAGAGATCTCATTCTCAATCTATCTCTGCATCTCGCTAGAGATAACTCTTTTTCTCGCGCACTCGCGCTCTCGCTCCAACTTTCTCTGTTCTTCTCAGTGCTCGGAGACTATGAATAGACGCACAGTCGTCGCTCTGGCCTTATTCTCTATGCGGTCTCCATCTGTGCATGTATGTCTATCTCTCTCTGTGCATCTCTAGAGATCTCATTCTCTATCTAGCTCTGCCTCGCGCTAGAGGTTGGCCTTTCGCTCGCGCGCTCCCTCTGGCTTTCTCTTGCGCGCTCACGCCTTCGCTCTAGCTTTCTCTGTTCTTCTCTCCACTCGGAGACTATAAATAGACTCACAATCCTCGCTCTGGCTTTAGTCTCTGTGCGGCCTCCCCGCTGTTTACATCTATAGTGATGGTGATAGTTCTAGTGATAGTGATTTGCCCTTCGACCGCAAAAATATCACCTGGTCAGTGCAATACATCGGAATTACCTGGAAGACGCTCACTTCGCTGATGTCATCGAAAGCCTAATTAAAGTCACCAAGAATATCACTCTACACTGAAAGGTATTTAGTAATGACGTGTCTCCTCTACAGCGGTAAGTCTTAATCATGACAACTATATCATACTATAAAGGGGATTAAGCCTAGGTCTAGAAATAAGCTGAGCCAGCTATGCACCCTTGCACGGGTATGCCTTTACAGGGTATTATAATTTTAGTCATAAGCTTAAAACCCAGTGAAGGAATCGTTTGCGACCCTATAAATCATATATATTCTTGATCAGCATCAACAGCCGAATCGATCTACATATGTCTGGAGGAAAATTTTTTTTATCGATTTATTTTTCATTTTTAAGGTGTTAAAATTGTATCTTCGAAATGGCCAAAATTTGACAAAATTTTAAATTCTTCTAATTCTAAAACTGATAATGCAGATTTGTTAATATTATAAAAACTAGCACAGAACAGCTTTCCGAATGGAAATTAGTGAATTTTTGGCCTAGTTATGATATTTGGAAAACCTTGGATTTGCTCACATATTTAAGGTTTTCTTGTAGGTATTCGAAGGCCAAAAAGCCAATGAGTTTTACAATTCTATTTTCATTCAATAACTGAATCATTGAAAAATAAAACATTTGAATACAAGTTCTGGAAGTTGGCTTCCTTTCTTGTTGTTATTATTTTTATATTTATTATTTTAGTATTAAGATTTTCCCTGTCTCGCAAAGATGGCCTTGCTCCCTAAATCAGCTTGGCCCCGATACCTCTGTCGTTAGCATTTTATGGTATTAACAGGTAGTCAGCACACACCATTCGACACACACAGGTATACACAAGCGTTTAATTTACAAAAAAAATATAAAAAAGTCTAAAAATAAAAGAAAACGGATCGAACGGGAACCAATCAAGTCCAGAATTTAGTCCGTTGAACGAAGATATCGCTGTCGCGTCATCGCATCATCGGAGGACCAAGACGCGTGTGCGGCGCGCCAACCAAATCCCTGAAACTGATCCGTACCCACAGGACGTTATTGAACTCAAAAAGGACCCGAAGAAATTCGCGGGCTTAAGTTCAAGGATATTCGGGGGACTGACAGACGTAGAGAGAGAGGATCGAGTCTCGTGCCAAGTGCCAGGAGCCGGAAACCGGAAAAGGAAGTTAGCCTGCAGCAGCGGCAGCAGCCTCAAAGTCCAAATCTGGAATATCTTTTCCACTTCTTCTTTTTCATATTTTTCTAGTCAGGTGAGAGAGTTCGAGCTGTAATAATATCCTTATTATTATAGTTAGAATTAGGTTTTATATATGGGAGTAGCGGATGGATGTTCCGCATATTTGGGTTGCAAACTACAGAGATTATATAATGTATATCCCATATCTAGCTAGGATGGTCATCAATCTAAATCCGGCCACTGCCAGCGATTACAATGCGAGTGGCAATGGAAGCGGCGATGGCGTGGGCAATGGCGGAGTTGCCGTTTCCCCAAGTGCCAACGCCATTGACGGAACCGGAAGCGGAACTGGAAGCGGAAGCGGAAGTGGAAGCGGGGGCAGCGACAGCGGCAACGGAGGCGGAGGGGGACCTGGAACGGGAACCGTCAACCTAAACGGAAATGACAACGGCGGTGAAAACTCAGAAGTAGGCAACGAAAACGAGAGCGGAAGCGGAAACGGAAACGCGAATGTTGGCAGTGGCTCCAATATAATGGGCATCATAACCCATGCGATTTTCAACGGCATCATCTATCTGCACGTGATCTACGCCGGCGAGGACTCCTCCAAGTGGATCACGCTGGACGAGGCGATGGCCTTCTGTCCCACCGGCGTCGTGGCCTACACGACCCTCCAGATCTCCGAGGTCTACGACGTGCCCATGGAGCTGCTCTTCGACTAGTGGACCGATGCTGGGTTTGGATGCAGACTGATAGAGCCGCTGCGGCTATTGGCATTTGGCAAAATTGAAAGCGTAAAGTGCAAAGTCCCTCCCGAATATCCAGGAGAGGGAGAACCATTCGAAAATCCGCAATTGTTCGAACGATTTTCAACAAAAAAATACTCATTTGCCAAAATTTTAAGTTAGGATTATATGCAAGAATGTAATTCATATTCAAAAAGTGCAAACAAAAAGAAAGGAAACACGATAAATATTGAAGTTGGCTTCGATGATGATGAAACTGCGAAAACTGGTTGCACTTTCTGGTCTGCGAAGAACTTCCCATATGGTTTGGCACCAACTCCCCGAAGACTATTCGTGAAACGCAATGTATCGAAAGCTATCAATATTTCATAAAAAAAGTGTATTCAATCTTTTAAATGTTTTAACTAGGAAAGGTTTTTGGGGAAAATGTGTGGGTAGCATTTAATATAAGTAACTAAGGAGATTTATTGTAAGGCAATCAAGGATGACCAGGAGTCCATTTATTTAATTCTAAATCCAAAGCACAGAATTCCACTCTCAAAATTTAATAATCCGACAAAAAGTACTTCAATAAGTGAAAGTGTTCTTTTGTCTTTTAATTTCTCTCTTCACTTGCTTTTTTTTTGTGATTTCTACTCTTTCTTTTTTTGTAATTCCAAAAAGCTCCTTTCGTCCTGTTAAATGTCAGCCGACCTGTGGCGACTCACGTGCCCCTGTGGCATTTGTCAGCGGAGTTTTTACGAGGGGATGGATATAGCTGGGGCGATGAAGATGAATGGACAGCGGCGGAAGTTTAAGGAGCCTTTGCCACGCAGCCAACGCGGCGTATGCGTAATGCGGCCAGCCCACAGAATTTGGGCATTTCAATTGCAAATTAGCCAAGAGCCAACTTCAACGTTCGGATGCCACGCCCCAAGCGCCGCCTCCTCTAAAGTGCTCCACGGCCTTCTATCCGGGTATCCAGGACAAGAGTGTATCCTTTAAAGGATTGTAGATTGGGGAAAAAATGGTTTTTAAATTAAAGTACTCCTGAAAAGAGTATGTAATTTTAAGCAAAAGTAGTTCATTTTCTGTTAAGTATTTCTTGGAATTTATTTTCCGTATTTATTATCGTTTACTTAATTAGTAATCTTTAATATATATTACTTAATTTGCAATTCTTTCTTTAAATTCTTAAATATTCCATAATTATTTACAAAACCCCCCTTAGTTACCTTGAAGTTTACTTAACTTTTGCTATTTACTGGGTATCCCCTTGGTCGTTGCTTTTCTTTCTAAGGCATTCTTTCTTGTTAGCCTTCGTCTCTCTGTGTGTGTGTGTGTGTGTGTGTGGGGCAATTTGAATGATTTATGTTGATTGCGTATAATTGCATGTTGTGTCCTTGTCCGCCTCTTTGTCCCCAGGTGCGTTAGCCGGCCACGTGACAAATCCCCGCCAGCTTGGTCCCCTCGCTCGCCTCTGGTGCTCCTTCGCTTTTCCGCTTTTCCATTTCCACCTTTTTTGCCCCAACCCAACCAGCCTAACCTCAGACATTTTGCGGCGCATTGTTGTTGGAGTTGAGGTTGCTGCCGCTTTTATGACGCTCCATCTGTCAGCGGCTTGTTGTGACATCGTTTCAGCCGGGGAGTTGGGGTTTTCCGCTTTCTCTCTCTCTCTTTTATTGTATGGAAAATGCAGGAAAAGTGGAAAAGGAGCGGGCTGGGGGCTAGACGACCGGCTGCTTATCTAATTACGCGGCCAAAAAGCACGCAACACAAAAATGCCAACCGAGTCGACCGACCAAGTTGTCTTTTGCGGCACGACGCTTCATTTTTCTAATGCCAGCGGAAGGGCGAGGGAAATGGTAGCCAGGAAAAGCGGAATGGCGGTGGGTCAGGATCTGGCCTTAGATCCTAGTGTGTGTCTGTGTGTGTGTGGCTGACTTTTGCCAAATGGCAGAGGCGCGCGCGCATTTATTTCGCTTGTAAACGAGCGCAATTTGCAATTTGAACGCGTCCGCTTCGCGTGTATCCCTCCCCCCAACCCCCTCCCCTGGACAGAAAAGGGGTGTGAGCCGCCCCATTTGCAATTGAATATTTATTTGCATTGGCCCCCGGGCCGTGTGTCGGCGGGTGTGGCGCAACTAAGAAATTATTACGCATACGCAGTGTTGTCACCGGGAAAGAACAGAAACGAATTGCGAATCAAATTGTATAGAAAAAAAGTTGGGAAAGGCGCAGCAGGAATTCTTTTTTTTGAATCAGGGGTTTGTTATAATTTTTTTGAGGAAAAGAAACTGGAGAAACTGGAAATGTTTGAATACATTTAAGAGAACTTCATAATTTGTTAGCTTTCCACTTTTCCATTTTCCAATGATCTCGGTTCTCTGAACTATAGAGGAACCTGGCCACACTAATAACATGCACAGGACCCACTGAACCAGTGAGGCAAGCTAATAAAATGTACTTTATGCCGGAACGTGCATGGACTCTGAAAGCGTCCGAAAAACGCGTCCTGACAGGCAAAATCCAGGGAATGCGGTAAATGTTGGTGGGGGCAGGGGGGGGGAAAATGTGGCTAAAAAAAGGGGGAAAAGCGAAAAGCCTTTCCCGTTCTTGTTGGTATCTATCTCCCTCTTGTTTCGCTCGCATCACGCGGGGCCTTCTGGCTGCCTAATTATAATTTTGCATTCTGCTGGCGCATGCAAAATTCATGAACGAGAATTCCATTCCATTTCAGTACATCTCTCGCTCGGTGCCGGGGCGATGTTAAACATAAAACTTGACAACATCCTCCGGATGCGTCGGTGTCCGTTTCGCATTCTGTACCCTTTCCAGGGTATTGTAAATTTAGTTGGAAGTTTGCAATGCAGTGAAGGCGACTCTTGATCTATATAACTATATCCCATCTGAATAGAAGTTTGCAGATAGTATTCTCTATAGAACTACTATATCATTTAGCTGCCATGGGAACTATCGGGATATTAAAAGACAAACACTTTTAAGTTCTGTAAATATAATATGTATAATTATGATATATAATTCCTGTTTGGCTTGGCTTAATTCTTAATGATTCAGTTGCAAACTGCAGGGTATACAAACTGCGGCTTGCCAAAGTTTCTGTTTTTTTTTTGGGAGGGCATGGACAGTGGTCCCGGGTCAGAGGTCGATCAAAGCGAACGCATCAGCGTTAAGCGTTTTATGGCCAGAATGTGCGTTTCATTTTGGGCCCCGCTGCTGCTGCTGCTTCTGCTGCCAGGACTTTTTGCGCTGATTCGCACAACTTCCAGTGGCAGTGCCACATCCACATCCACTACCGCTGGCAGTGGCACTTCCACTTCCGTTGGCTGACTGCCTGCCTGCCTGACTGCCTGTTTTCTGCAAATGTTGCAAATCTTCGCGAAAAACTTGTCGTAAAAATATTTCCATCAGCCAAAATAAAGCAGGAGCGATGCGAATGAACAGCGGATGAAGATGGAAGATGGCAGCGGACACGGACACGGACACGGAGGAGCTCCTCCAGCTTGGGGAGCAGGCGGAGAGCCGGAGGAGGAGCTGGTTTTCCGGGGCCTCAGATAAGCGCAGCGTACAGGCAACCTTCGCAATGAAGCAATGAAACTGGCAATAAACAAATGGCACAAATGGCAACGGATGTGCAGGAAAAAAGGAAACAAAGAGTATGAAAAGCGGGGAAAAACACACACAAAATGAATGGCTAACGGGAGCAAAGAGAAAAGGAACTAGAGGTACCCTTTAAAAAAATATAAGTGAGGTGCTACGTGTTTATATATTAAGGTAAATTATAAAAATGTAAGCATATGTTTATATTTTGCAATTTTCTTGCAAAAATAATAAAGTTGTAAGCGACTATCTTTCATATTTCCTTCACTTAAAACCTAATTAAGTGAAATTTAACTTTCGTTTTTGTGCCTTAATTAGGTTTAAAATATGTTTTAACATTTACACTAGCTTAGTTTTCTTTTAATACAATTTTTTCTCTTGTTTAAATTTAATGAAAATTTCGTAGGCAAATTATTCATACGCAGTGTTGTCTGGGTCTGGTTCTCAAAACTACTTTAAATTAATAGTATTTAACCCTTTTAACTCAAAAAGAAACAAAGTTTAAAATATTTTTAGAAAGAAATTAAACCCTCACAAATGTTTGTTTAAATTTAATGCAAATTTAGCAAGCAGATTACTCATACGCAGTGTTGTCTGGGTCTGGGGCTCAAAACCATTTTAAATTAATAGTATTTAACCCTTTTCAACTCAAGTAAAAATCAAGTTTAAAATATTTTTAAATTAAAGCCACAAATTCAGCGATATCTTCATCGATTTCAAAGCTATCGCTTATTCATTTGCGCCACGAAAGTAATTAAAGGTGTTGAACTTTAAGTTTTCATATTTTGTCAGGCGGCACAAGTTTTCTGGCTTTATGGAATCTGCAAAGTTTTTTGGGCGAAATTCTGGCCAAATTACGGAACTACCGAGGATATACCCTCGGAAAGGAATGGGAGCTTCAGCTCCATCCCCAGCTCCAGCGGCGAAGGAGCAAAATGCCACCGGAAGACGCCGTCGCGGCGCCAAAAGCAGTGCCGTCGGTTCGGGGGGAGGGCTTTTAATGGGGGTTTTGGGGGGTTTTTGGGGGGTTTCTGGGGGGATGGGGGCTTGGGAATTACAGATTGGAGGTGATTTCGGCGACAAGGGGTCGGAGGAGTGGTGGCGAATTTATGAAGCATAAGCTGCATAAACATTAAGATTACATAAACGTCGTCGGGAATCCTTTGGCAGGACAACGACACTCGGCCCGGCGCGACGATGACGATGACGAAGATGAAGAGGAGAGGCTAAAAAAGGGAATATAAAGGGAACAAGGCTTAAGGGGAGAGGGAAAGAAGAGTCCTGCAAACAAGCGACGCTTGCAACATTTTAAGCGTCGATAATTTGGCAGCGGCAGGACTCGCACTCCGCTCTTCGAGGCGTGGCCCTGTTTAAGTCTCATGCATATGCATTAACGCAGACCGAAAATAAAGAGAGAAGCGAAGGAGAATTGAGGAAAATCGAGAAAAGCGAGGAAAATCGAGGAAAAGCATTGCAGCGACGGCATTTGCATTTCTCGGGGCCGCAGCAAATTAAATAAATGTAAATTTTTAGCCCGAAGAAAAGCGGTATAGCTGGCTGTCATAAAAGGCATCGCCCGCTAAGATACTCTGATTTATGTTGCACCTTGAAATTGATAAGATCGGGAGCAAGGGGTTACCTGGAGCACGTAAAAGAAGTGAACCCTTAAAAACTATGCAAATGTCAGGGAGATTTTTACTAACTTAGAGCACTTCTCTATTACTTCTCGATAGAAATCACAGAAAATATATATTTAAGCCATACTAAAGCCCTTATTGAGAGGACTCTCCTAGACCTAGATGGCTTGGAGGCTTCTCCCCGAATCAATTAAGTACGGTGAATACGTTTCCACTTACTCATCCGCACATCTGTTTCGAATATATTTTGTAACCACCGAAGCCACAGGAGCGGGAGGAGGACCAGGACCAGGACCAGGACCAGGACCAGGAGCTGCTGTCCCCCAGCGAAATCAAAGAATGCAGTGCAATGGCGACCAAATGAGGAGCCATGTGTAATGGCCTTCGGCCAGGAAGCCACCCTGGACGGGGAGGGAGGGATGGCCCTGCCGGTTGCTACGTGATTTGTTTGCCAAATTGTGGCAAATGTCTGTGTGTGCGTGTGTATCTGCAACTCAATTAGTGCAGAAAGAGGAGGAGCAGCAGCCGCTCCGCACTTGCTTTATTGAGTTAGCATGACCCTAATTTAAAGATGATTTAAAATTCCCGCAGCGAAATTAACCAAACATCGGCAAATGCAGAATGGAATAGGGACGCGGACGCGGACGCGGACGAGGACGCGAACGCGGACAGAGTGAAGCAACGCGCGGGGACTTGGGCGAGCGATTTATCGCTGGCTGGCATTGGACGCTAATGCGACGCATTTATCATGGACAGGACACGGCACCGACTCCGGCTCCGGCTCCGGCGATGGCGATGGCGACGCAGCGCTAATGGTCGCCACTTGGCCAACATAAATTATGCTTAATCAGGAGGAGCAGGCAGGCAGGCAGGCAGGCAGGCAGGCGACCAGCAGGAAATCCTTTAATCGAAACAACAAGCAGATACAAGGGCAATCATCAGATACACAGATACGCAGATACATGCATGCAGATACAGAAACCGTGGCGGAAATGCAAATTGAAAAGCAAAGCCACAAGAACTTGCACATCCCACATTATCCCCTCCTTAATGAACCATCCAATTCTCAAAGGATAACCGTATGAAGCTCCTTAGATTAAACTAAATATTTATTTTTCATTTTACATGTATTTTCCATATCTATATGTGGAAAATAGTAATTAAACTGCATCCTTTCGAGCGGCTTAGGCGCCACGGAGCACGTTTCAATTACCGGCTACCACCCCATGGCTTATCCTGGCAACATCCTGGCCTGGCATCGACCAGGAGCCACAACATAATTTGCCGACAAGGCTCTCAATATCCCCCGTCCGGGTCAAGCAGCAATTTGACTTTGGCTCAACGCATTGATCGGCCAAAAGCGAGAGCCAAATCAAATCAGAGCCGGTGGAGAGACAGGACCCTGCCTGCCACATCCTGGCGGCGCCCGACCCCCCCGGGCTGTCATCATATCATGTCAATCAAGAGCAGCAGAAAACACTTTAGCCTTGGCCAAGACAAGACAGCGACAGCGAAAGCGACAGCGACAGCGACACAGGCCGGGCGTTAGGGGGTTAAGCGGGGGCCGAGAGGTGGCCAACAACTGGGTAGGGGTTAAGGAGGCGTTCGGGGGCGTGGGGTGAAAACATTAAACTAAGCTGGCAGCCAAATGGCAAGCTAAGTGACGAAGCCTGCGCGAGCCATTAAGAGCATTCGTGTTCCTCATCGGGCCCTTCCACAGAAATTGAGTTGTGCACTGAAAGAAAATCACTAGGGAGATCTTTAAGGAGTAGCTTAAGCCCAAAGGGAATTTATCCTAAATAATCAAAGGCTTTATAATTACTATTTACTTTATAAATAATCTGGGGAACTTTATGTTAAATGAAGTATGCAAATTGAATGAAAAGGTCCTTTAGGGGCAGTGTGACCAGCCAAGATTGAAGTTTCCAGTGAGACCATCCTTTTTGAGACACTGTAGTGCAACAATCATTAACATTAAGCCCTTCTCAAGCTTTCTTGGACTTATTTTAGTACATGTTTAGCTTGTTTCTGGAACAAAGAAACTATGCCGAACTGAACTTTAATATTTTTGTTTTATGCACAAAAACGTGTAATGTATTTTTAGGCCACACACAACTCGTGTCAATATTGACAGTTTGTGTACTTTTTCATTGCAATAAAATGACACGAAAAGGTTGTAATAAATAAAGGGCGGGCATGCCTCAAAGGCTTATTGCGGAGCGGACAATGGCGTTGCCATGGTGGCCATTGATATTTGCTGTGTACCGATGGGCCACGCCCCCAGCGGCAGCCTCCTGCAGCGCCTTTGTTGGCCTCAAAGTATGCAACACAAAGCAACGTGAAATCGTTCGCCGATGCGAAGTACAAATGATACCATGGGCGTGGCCATGTGTCATGCATCCTGCCACTCAAGGACATTGCCGGCTCTTGCTCTCTCAGGGGAACGGGGAGGGTGTTTGTCAGGGAAAAGTGTGAAAAAGTTGGGGCAAAGACTGAAAGTGGCAGAGAAGCAGCCATTTGAAAGCAGCAAGAACTTCATAGAAAAAATCAAGACAAGAAAAGTAAAAGGGGAAAAGCACTGGAAAAGCCGGGAGAAGGCAGAGAGAGAGAGAGAGAGAGCTAACAACGCAGAGAAAATAAATAAATATTACAGGGAACTTTCCACACATGATCGATAACTGAGTTTGAGTTAAGTTTGCTGATTTTTCTGCTTAATAAAAACATCTTTGGAACAGCTTCAGTCTCTTAAAAGTTAATAAGAACTTTGGCTACATTACTTCATGGTTTTTAGCACTTTAAAAAATATCCTTTAACCCAAATTGATTTATTAAACAACAATAATATAGGTTTTTCCATTCCTTCCCTCCCTAAACGAGAACTAAATCACTTTAAACTCCTACAGAACTCTCTTTTTTTTTGGAGGAAAAGCAGCAGCTCGTGAAACCATATTGCAATCATTGTGGCTTTTCCACCTTGGCAATATTTGCTCATACTTCATTTTGGAAAAAAGAAAAAAGGCGAGAGCTGACCGTAAACTAATCCCCCAAACGCACTTCGATATGAGAAATGAATAAATATCCCCACCACCACCCTCCGTCTCCACTCTCGAGTTTTCGGCAGAGTCCAGGTCCTTTTTGTCCTGTATCGACGTCCCCCAGGGGGCCCCGCTTTCATTCCGCAATTTATGGACGCGTTTTGGCCTTTTGCCGGCGAGTTTGTTTTGGGTTTTTGTTTGCGTTATCTTTGCGCCAAAGCAAAAATGAAATAATGGCTATGCCCTCGGACGGAGCACCTCCACCGATCTCCCAGGTGGATATTTAGGCTGGCCGCCGATCCATGAAATACACTCCTCATGTTCCTCGTTCTGGGAGCTTAAAAGGGAAAAAATAAAGTTACTTTTTTGTATAATTCTTGCTAATTTCATAAGCCTCAGGACCTACCTTGGAAATATATTTGAATAAGCTTTGAGTTGTTATCCTTGAACTGTATGAATTTTCATGCTCGGAAAGATCAGATCTCTTGGCTTTTTCTCCAGGGCATTTTCGGCTTGCTTCAGCTGTCTTGATATATATATTTTTGTTTCCTCTTTTTTTGGGCGAATTCCTGGGAAACAAAGTAATTTATAGCTAGGAATTTTGTGCGCCGCCGTTGCCAGGACAACGAAACGGAATCGGCGATGGGTAACAGCACGGGCGAGTGAGCAGGATTCGACGGGGGAAAGGACGGAGGACACCTAGAGCGAGGGCACGTAAATTGTGGATGACAGTTGAGGCGGTGTCGCAGAGGGCGCGCCTTTAATTACAACAGATTTATTTATTGCGCATACGACGCGTTGGCCGCCGCCGCCCTGGAAAAATACTGGAAAAAGTGCAGCGGCTAATTTGCAACGAAACGCACCTCGCAGAGAGCCTCAGGCTCAGACCGCCTCACCTGACATCGCAGGCGATAAATTGTCATTAAAATGAGACTCCTACGGCTCCTGCTCCTGCTCCAGCTGCAGGTCCTGCAGCAGGAACCGAAGCTAGTTAGCGGGGGCCAAACGCTAAAAGTGTAATTAAAATTTAATTGCTTGCCGGCAAAGTGAACGAAAGGAGGGGAAGAGTGCCTGCCTGCAGTTGGAAATGGAGACGGAGATGGCCTTAATCATTATCCTTACAGGGTACGCATACAGCAAATCAATGTCTTCCTGGAAGGCTTATTCCTCTGTTTTTATCCGTATTTAAAACTATATTGTTTTCTGTGCTAAAATGTCTATGGTTTTATACATTTTCAATCAAATTACGTGCGCTTAAAATGTTAAATCGGACCTGACTATTGAATGGCTTTTTGTTTGACATGCGAATTGTATATATTGACATATTTTACCATTATTGCATTACTGAACAAATATTTAGCATTTTTTTTTTTTTGTGACATTTTTTTGTCGCCGTATTTTCCCACTTTTTGTTTGCCTTTACATATTTCTGCTATTTATTGTCATTTTTTTTTTGCGCGCTGCTACATTTTTCTGTTATAGTTTTTATTCTGTTTTGCAACTATTTTTTCTTGTAACCCAACCGTTTTTCTCCTTAAAAAACTCTCTGCCGATATGCAAAAATTTTTAATGAAATTACCAACGTTTATGGAAATGAAAAATGTATTTCAAATATTATTACTGACCAGAATATTTAATTTAAGCACGTACCATTGCGATTTATTGACATATTTACTTTGCGCTGCTTAACAAATATTTTGCCATTTATTTTTGATCTCAACCGAGCCAAGCGAGGAGTTTGGAAGCACTTGGGCGCGTTCAGGGGAAGTGGCCCCGAAAGTCTCTCAAGTCAGAGACAAACGAAAAGCGTCGGCGGGAAAAGGGCAGCAAGAGGCTATGTAAACATGGCAATTAAAATTTAATAAAATTTAATGAAAGTTGATGGAACAAATCAAAAGCAAATTGTAAATAGCCCTCGGCGTTGGCTGCCTGGCCAGGCCAGGACCGAGGCTGGCAGGCTGACTCTCGAACGAATTCATTCCCTCTAACCGAGTATATAAGCCAGCTTATATATATATGGATATATTTACGGGTGCATATATTTGGTTTTGTGGCTCTGTTTCGGGGCTGGAAACTTTATCGATTTCCATTTGCACTGTGGGCGCCGCCACCTAGTGGCCAATAACCGAATAAGAGCAGTTTGGCCAAGTTGTTGTATGGCCGAAACAAATCTCAATAATTGTGCCCTGGAGTTGTAAGCGCCAGTGCAGATACACACGGATAGTGGTGGCCAAGATATTAGCACTGGCAACAATTGTATTTTGTATCTTTTGGCATTGGAGAAGGTCCTGGAAAAGGTGTTTTGTAAAAGGTTTCGGATAAGGTATTGAAAAGGTATTGGAGGGGGTATGGAAGAAGTTGTTGGAGAACAAATTAAAGAAGGTTTTGAAGCAGATAATGGACAGAGGTCTGGAAAAAATACTATAGAGGTTCTTGTGGAAGAATAGAACTCTAAATAATACATTAATCAGAAAATGATGACCTATAACTCCAATATATGAATATATATTCCCCCAATAAATAGGCATTGATGTTGTAAACCTAGTGTTTCGAAATCAACTGTAACAAATGCCATATACAAACGCCATATAGGTGGACACCCCGCACGGGCCGATAAATTGATTTATGTGCTTGTTTGTCAGTTGAACTGCAACTTGTGCATAAATTTCAAATTGCCATTGCCACTGCCTGCCACATGTGGCGCCACGCCCACTCCACCTCCGCCCTTCCGTGCAGCACATACACATGTATAGGTGCAGACACATACTCGTGTCGAAAAGTTGGTCCACAAACGCAGCTACACCACACACACTCGACCACTTGGTGACCTCTTTCTGGTCGAGGATGGATATTAAATACCACGATTCATTTGCTGACCAAACGAACGGCAAGCCAAGCCAGAGCCAATATGCCCGGCCAGATAGTTTAGGGGGTATCTCTCGCCGGGCAGATTGTTTCCACAAGTTTTCATGTTGCCTGCCTGCTCCGTGTTCCGTGCTGCTCAACTTTGCCGAGCATCTTCATAAATATTTTGAGTTCTTGTCTCGGATACCTAACAAAGTCGCTGTCAAGAAAGTGGCAGGTGCAGGCAACACACACTCACCGGCACAACTCCAACAAATTCCCAAACAACAACAGCAGCAACAGCAACATAAAGTACTGCTATCCAACAACGCCAAGAAATCGACCAAAAGTAATGCAACAAATTGCACAACAACAAGGATGTGCAGCCATTTGTTTCCTGCCACACTGAGTTGAATGCATCTTAATTTCATAGTTGAAAATTAAAACAATTGGGCGCATCAAGCAAAAGTATAAGTAAATCTTAAAATAGCTAACGAAAGCCTCAGCAAAAGCAGCACAGAAGTGGACAAGAAGGTAATTGAGCGGTAGCTGAGTTGGACTTATAACCACTAGCTTGAAGATACACCAACAAGTACTCCAATAGATACACCAATGAATACCATCACAATCGAAGCATTCTAAGACGGTGGACTATGAAGATCGCCAGGAGGATGGCAAGTACACCAAGGAGTACTCTAAGAACTACCACATCAGATACACAGATAGTAATTTAACAAGTACACCAACAAGTACTCCAATAATTACAACAAACTAAGCTGAGGCTTTGTTTCTAGCAAATATTGAATAGGATGGTAAGTACTCCAAGAAGTACTTTAACTTCTTAATTCTAGAACTACCACATCAGATACACAGATTGTAATTTAACAAGCACACCAACAAGTACTCCAATAATTACAACAAACTAAGCTGAGGCTTTGTTTCTACCAAATATTGAATATACTATATATCTGTAAAAGCCATTTCGCTGATCCTAAGGTGCTTTCGATTAACGTCTACACATGCATGTTGTCGGGGTTTACCGACTCGGGGGAAATTATGCAATTGGGGAATTGGAGTCCCGCAGAGATTGTCGCTTAACCCCAACAAGGGGATTACATGCCAAAAACCGATTCCCAGGCCACCTGCACCTGTTTGCCACTGTCGCAACGTCCCGCTCGCTCTCTCTGTCGCCCACTTCTATTGAGAGTGGTACAGCAATTTCCATTTAAGCCATTTTCATGGCTGTCTTGTTGGGTGGAAAGCGGCACGCCCCCTGCGGCTTGAAGGGCTGTCAACGCCCTCGAGGCAATAATGCTCGTCGTAATGCCGGCGCAAGCTGGGAAAATCGTTGACGAGCTGAAGCTTGCGGTATACTATTTGTAGTCAAGCTTAATCACATACCACGTGTGTGTCTCTACATAATATATATATCTGTATATATCTGTATGTGGGGATATGTGTAACTGGTATCCTGTGCGTGCTGGAAATTCATCACATTAATTTGGCCAAAATAACGGCCGTCAAAGAGTTCATGTCAAAGAAATTAATTTACTTAATGAATTTATCCGAAGCATTCTTCGTATTGCATTTGGCCAAGTATTTGTCTGCATTGCCATTACGTATTAAGGACACAGCAGGATCAAACAGGACTTGTGCTGGTGATTCGATTAGGACCACAAGTGCAGCATCTTGTGTATCTGCTGGAAAATGGAGAGTAATTATTCTGGGGTCCAGAAGAAGTGCAGGAAAATGTGTCAATTTCCCTGTATTTACTTGAAGTTACCCACGGAATACAAGGAATGTGCTTCGACTTTAATGACCATGGGTTAATGCCTTTGCGGCCGCCATCGGTAGCTGTGTTAATCGATTAATTATCGCTGCTGAGAGGCTGTGCCTTCGCTGGGGCTAATGCGACCAAAATGCGAGTACATGCCCCAGAGAGCCTCGAACAACTTGTCCTGTCCCAGAGGCAGGTGCTTACATGGCATCCTTCCTTGTGCTCGTCCCCGCCCTTGGTCCTGCCCCTGCCCCTGCCCCTGCTCCTGTGCCAGTTCTTGCCCCGCCGCCGCATTCGTTGTCTGCTTAAGTAACAAAAAGATCCGGAGTGCAACGCACAACATGCAAAAATCTACACACAGACACACAGGCCGCAACACACACTCGGATGTAACGTGGCAGCTGCTGTCTTTGAACACTTGAAGAAATTCTAAGGATTATATAAAAGGTGATGAAGTATTTATGGGAAATATATGAGGAAATCTATGGTGAATATAAGTAAGTTAAGAGATGAATTATAAATAAGAAAAGCGATGGAAAAATTAGACAAAAAATACGGGGAAAGACTGGAGAATATCCCATATATATTTATATTGATTAGCAAATGACACATGTGTGGTTACTTTTTCTTACAGTGTAAGTAAAAGGTGGATACTGGCTGCTCTCACATTCAAAAAGCCAGCAACAAAACGCATAAATGTGCGCAGAAACCCACACAGCTGGCGTAACACACACACACACTTAGTTACATGTGTATGTGTGTGTGTGTATGTGTGTGGGCTATCTGTACTAACCCCCTCTCCGCCCCACAGGGCCACCGCTAACCCTCAGTACTTTTGGCCTTGTTTGGCCCCGTGGGACCAACTTCAATTCAAAGCGAACAAACTAATTTCCTATGCAAATTGAATGGCAGTCAAGTGTGCGAAGTTCGAGATACATTTGCAGCAAATGCTTTTAAAAACAACCCACACTGGCACACACTCCCCCCACACAACACACACACCCAGAGAGGGACAGAGAGAGAGATAGACGAAAGTGTGTCAGGTTGTGCAATGGTCCTGGATTTGTGCTAGGACCTGCAGCGGAACAGTGCCTCCACTCCGATTCTTGGCTATATAATTTACTTTTCATTTTAATTGCCAAGTGGTTAGTGTAAATTAATTGCCCCCCCTCCTGCGCACACACACCCACACACCCAATACTAACACACACACCCACAGAAAACCCTCCGAAAACCTCTAACCTCCAAGAGCCAACAACCCATCCAATCAAGTGTCGTTGAGGGTTCGGTGTGTGTGCGGCAAGGCAAGTGGTTATAGTGCCGCCAAATATTTCGACTGTCGAATTAAAATACAATATAAAATACACTGGCAGAAATTCTGAAATGAATTATAAGCCACAAAGCATAGACGAACAAGCTCAAAAAGTATTCATTTTTATGTGAAAAGTATCTCCGGAAGAGACATTTGATTAGAATTTAATTTAAACTTAAAATTACTATTACTAGTCCAGAGCTTGCAAAAAGGAATACTATAAAAATACACTGCAAATAATATGTAAAAATGTACAAGTCAAGTATAGAGCTAAGTCTGTCTCAAATAATTTTGATTTTTATAAGAAAACCTTATGTTTTCTGTATAATAATATTACATTTAAGTTGTGCAACAAAATCATTTATTTTTTTATAATTAAATTTAGGTAGACTATGAAATTATTTTTTAAACCCTTATAATTTTAGTGAGAAACTTTCCGAATTAAAATTCTGATCCCATTTTAAGCTGCAAGTGTATGCGAACTTCGGCTTCCCCGAAGTTATATGCTAATATGTAATATATAATATAAACTTAAAAAATGTTAAACGGTTAAACTATAACTTTAAGTCATTGTAAGAATCTCTTTAACAAACAGCTGTGGAACAAAGGTGTCTCTTCCGTATGGCTTGTGACTTTGTTGTTATCCCGAGTGCTTCTGGTGGCTAATCGAAATAAGTAAAGTGCCGCTTGCTTTGAGGCCCATATGCCACTGGATGTATCCTCATCGTCGACGGCCACATGTCCTGTAATTGCAGGGGATGCCGTCCTGCGGGGCCAGGGCACTTGCCACCCCAGGGACCCCCGAAGGACCTCGACCCCGACCCTCGCCTCGACCCTAGGAGCACTCTGGAGGCACTTGAAAATTCCCAGCAGATAATCCGGCCCACGCCGCTGACAAGTGGATATGCTGGATGGTGTCCTCTGGCTGCTCCAAGGGCTGTGACTGTGGCTGTGACTGTGGATGTGGATGCGGAATTGTGGATATGTGGAAATGAAACTCATTCGTCATACGCAACGTGGGCCGGCGTGCGGAGCGAAATGGGAGTTATTCACGTACGTGAGAAGGAGGCCAGGCATTGTTGTTTGCTGTGGAACTATGGCAGCATTTATGATGCTTTGATATATCGAAATGGCAGGAAGCCAAATACGTTGCCAGTTTTTTCTCTCTTTCTACCATTTCTGCCATTTCTACCAGCTTTTCCTTTGCCGCCGCCGCCATAGCCATCGCAGTTTCCATGACAAACATTCGCCGTCAGTTGACAGTCATAAAATCAAATGCACACACACACACACACACAGACACACAAAAAATACACTCGGAGCTGGGTGTGACAGCTGCTGCCCCCTCGATTTTCCTCTTTTTTTTTTATTTTTTTGAGGGGGTGAGCTCAAGCTTATGCAGCTCAAATATTTTTGCAACAATTTCGTTTCGTTTGCTGGGTAAATTTACTTTCCGTTATGCGGCCATTTTCAACAAGAAAACTTTTTGATTTTATTTCATTTCGTTTCGTTTAAGCTGTCTTCCGTCTTTCCCTCTGCCCCTCACTTTTAGAGCTAGATTTAAGCTATATATATAGATATATATAGATGTAGAATATCTATTCTTTTTGACTTGGCCAAAACTGAAACGGAGAGCTTGCAAATAGGAGCCTGTGACAGCCTCTAATTGATTGACGTAGATGTGGCCTGTCACTGGAGGCATAATTAAAAGCACATTTATTTCAATTTTCCACGCTTAAGTGGCTCGATTTCTACCCTTTCCAAGGGAGAGTTCACCTTGGGACTTGGGGATTTTCCTTCAAGGGGAAATGTAGGAAAATAGAGTTATATATTTATAGGAAAATCTTGACTAGAGTCATTTTAAATAATAAGGGCGTTAGGCATCTTACTTCTGGTATTGTCTTTGGTAAAGATAATGAGAGATATTGAGGGGTATTATTTATTACACATTCACTAATAATATTTATTAATATTTATTTATACAAATTACAATCAAATTATCACAATATTTCAATATTTCGGTTGTTCTGAAATGATTAAAATTGTAAGAAAACAAATAGTAAGAGTCCTTTATCATCATCACAGTTGACAACGAAGGCCCTTATCCTTGTTCTCATGGCTACAGGTGGACTAAATTCATTCATCATCATCACCTGCTTAGTTGGCCAAAAAGTTGCGGCCCCAAAACCGAACGCCGGAAAGGTTGAAAACCAAAAGCCACTCTTGGCTGACCCCATTCCTTTCCTCGCCCATTTTCCGCTGCTTGTCGCTAATTGTAATTGGAAAATTTATTTAGAGCGTCTGCAAATAATTGCGCATTAATCAATTTTTGGCGCATGGGAAGCACGCTGACAGGCCAGGCAACTGGCATTTGGCTTTGACGTCATAACCAGGCCTAATAATTACCCGCTCAAAAGTGCGGGGTGAAAATTTATTTGTATATCGAGAGGGGGGAGTGGCGAAAACGCCTTTAATTAGTTTGATAGCGGCTTCAACTTGGACTCTGACTGGGAGTATTGAATTGACAGGACATTATAGATATATATTTGAATAGGGAGTGCTGGATTATAAAATCAAAATCAAAATTGCTGCCAATTATGACGGGATACCGAAACCTAATTAGAGCATTTAAAGCGTTAGCTTTATGGCTGCCGAGGTCATAATGAGCAGGAAGTGAGCTCGTGTCTCTTTCTCGGTCTATTTCCCATTTTCCTTTACCCTCTACCCATTTTCCCCATTACCCCTTTTCATCATTTTCCCGAGACTCTTTTCCTTTGCGTTGGCGGAACCTGTTCTGTTCTGTCCTGTCTTCTATGATTAAAAATTGGCTGCTTAATGCACTAAGAAAAACTATTTAAAAAGAAGTAAAGTAATAGCTTTCAACTAAAAAAACTAGACTTATAATAAACATATATTATTCAATAATATTAGCAAAGGGCATTACATTTCTTTAAGATGATCTTCTTAAATGAATATTTCAAAATAATTGCACATAATAAATATTATAAAATATTGCAATTAAATACAAATTTATTTATATTCCTAATAATTTGAGTAAATATTTGTTATAAATATATTCTACAAATACTTCTCAAGTTTTCTGTCGTGTGTCGCCAAGGCAACTTGGTGCACGGAAAAGCGGAAGAGCAACTCCCCTCGCTTTCTCTCCCGCCTTTCCCTATTCTTTTTGGAAATTTTCCTTTATTATTGCATTAGTTGCCGGCTGTTGTTGTTTGCATTGTTGTTGCAGTGTCAGTTAATAGAAAAATCTGCAGGCAGGCAAAGTCTTTCGAAAGTTTTCCCCGGCTCCTCCGTCCTCTGTCCTCCCTTTGGCCATTGCGCTTTCCTGCGCCAGCCAGGGTGTATTTCATAATTTAGCCCAGCTTGTCGCTGGCCGCTTTTCCGCGCACTCTTTTTCCGTGCTGTTCCCTTGATTTTCCTCCGCCTTTGCTGCGATTTTCCCCACAGCTATCCCTCACCCTTTTGGCCCCTAGCAATTTTGATTGTACACCCGCCAACAATATTCGAGTTGAGTTAAGTTGATTTCCCATTCTCTGCGCTCTCGGCTTTTCTTTTCTTTTCTTTCCTGTTCTTTTCTCTTGCTTTTGCTTCTGCTCCTGCTCTTGCTCTTGCTCTTTTATTTTCCATTATTTCCTTTTATTTTCCTCGGCCCCGATCTTGGCATTTTATTCCGGCTCCAGCCTCGCTCCGTGCCGTGTTTTGTGTGTGGCGCAGCGTGAAATTGAATTAGGTCAATGCGTCGGGGGGAAAGGGGGGCAAAAAGTGCCAAATACTATATAGAAATTGGGAAACTACAAAGTGCCAGGCGGGGAAATTCCCCAGTAAATGAAATATGCTTCCAACTATGCAATAAGAAAAGTTTCCCTCGACCGAAAGTGAAACTGAAACTGATGAAAAGCGCAGCTCTCTCGTACCACTTCGAGGGAAACTATTTCGGGGGGAATATGCAATTTAGACACCATTGTGTATTATCCATTGTCCCATCTATGTATATTATTCTCTTGATATATATTCTCCTGATATTTGTCGGAAATTTGCACATAAACAATATTGGCTTGGCAAGAGTTTCCTCTGCGAGTTGATTGATTATTCGCTCATATTTATGCGATCGTGCCGCCGGGACCATTATTTTTGTTGGGTAATTAACTTTGCTGTGCAAAATCGGGTCCGAAACAAATTGAATTCCCGGACAATTCCCCGGCCGGAGCGCATCGAATCCAGTGCTAACCCGGGCTAACTGATGACGAGGTGCCAGCACAGGCCCCCATGCTAAATGAGGCAACTAAATCATAATTGTGACAGCAACTGCTACGCACAGAGGGGCACTGGCACTGGCTCTGGCACTGGCACTGGCTCTGGCACTGGATCGGGCTCTGTGTTTTAGCGTTTCAGCGACAACGACAACGCAGCCCATTAACAACTTCAAATAATTTCGCATAATTTATTGGCCAACATGCCGGGCCACTGAGCCCGAAAGTATGCCACGCGCCAGAGTAACGAAAAATCCAGGACATGGCTGAAAAACTCCAACAAAATTATTAATTACACTGGGAGGAATTGATGGGATAGTAAGGATTCGTTTTTGGTACATTTTAATATGAAACTAAATGATAATGTACAAGAATTATAAAAAGAAAGCTCGATTCGTTACAATACAAATTCCTAGATATTTATATAATGAATTAAAAATCTACTGAATAATATTATATAATATTTTGTTTGTAATAATTATTTTGAATGATTTAGATTGATATTAAAAATTGCTAGACTCTTAAATAATAATCAAAATTTCAAAAAAAGGTTGAGCAATATTATATTTTATTGTTGGAAGATTAAAAGAAAAATTATAAGCTTTTAACCTTTTCTATGCAATATATTTGTTAATATAATATTATAAACAAACATTTTTAAAATACTTTTATTCATATCAACACTCTTATTACGATTTCTTATTACTGATAAAGCTTGTTGAATAGCCACAAATATTTATATATTAATTCTATATAACTTATTTTAGTTTCTATAATTTTTTATTGGAAAATTCCTCTCTCTGCACCCCGAACATTGTTCATATTTCAATGCAAAAACTCGTGAATCGGGTGCTGTGCTCATTAATTGAATTTTGCGCCCTAATAAGTACATTGGGAATAACGCCCTCTCGACAAGCGCGGGGCGTGGCATGCGTAAAATGCATAATTAACACAGCAAAGTGGAATTTATCGACACACACACACCGCACACACACTCGGCCATGTCCACAACCGTTATAATAATCATAGCCATGGTAACATCTGTGCGGTGGAAACAGAAATAAAAATAAAAATAATAACGCATACGCACTGGTGCCCTTACGGACAGATAAAACCATTGGGAGAGCAACATGCACATGTAACATATATTTATATCCGTCAATTTGAATTAAATGTGCGCCAATATTTTGATTGCAGAAATGCTTTTTCAGACTGGTTTGTTGCGGTTGTGTTGCACAATCAATATTGAGAGCAGACTGGGCGAATTTTCCGCATTGATTGCAACTGCCTGCTGCCTGCTGCCTGCTACCTCTGCTACCTGGCACTTTAATTAACATTAACCCTTCGGAGAGCATCATCACGTAGTCAAAGCTGAAAATTGTTTTCATCGCTCCAAAAGGAGCATCCGCATCCGCATCGGCATCGGCATCATCTCATCGTCATCATTATCCGACCATCGACGACGTGCCACGCCCACCTTTCGGTGAAATTTGCATTAAGCGAAGTGGAGTGCAGATCCGGAAGTAGATACGGATGCGAATGCTGGCTTTTTACCCAGGTGGGTTGCCGTAAAGGTGGTGTGTGTGCGGGTGTGCGGGGTGTGCGGGGTGTGTGTGTGTGCCAGCGCCATAAACAAAAACTCATTAACCCAATTTCAATATTAACCCAATGAAAGTGCACTGGCAGCGCTGCCAAAGGCAAACAGAGAGCGAGCAGACCCCATAGAATACATACTATATAGGATATATATATATATATATATGGGGAATACTTATATAAAAACACATTAAGTAAGGGCTAAGCTGAGCTCCAAGTGGAGGTAATTATCTCTTGTATTAAATATGAGGGTTTGGGTGTGGAAAAATCAAGCAAGCTTGTCTACAAATCTAACCAATTGTAAAGTAAATAATATAATATATATAGCGAAGAGTATTCTTAATAAATAATGCAGTTAATAAGAAGTATAAAACCCTAATAATATAAAGAACAAATAATACAAATAATATAAATATAAATATATATATATAATATAAATAATTTAACTATATATAAAAAATGCAACAATTCCATTTGAAATGTTCTGGTCTCCGGCTCAGCAGGTGTGTTGCAAAGTACAAAAATTAATTCAAATAAG
Organism: Drosophila bunnanda; assembly: GCA_035046265.1. NCBI lineage: Eukaryota > Metazoa > Arthropoda > Insecta > Diptera > Drosophilidae > Drosophila > Drosophila bunnanda. The sequence continues at coordinate 1,080,627 of JAWNOB010000083.1, read as the reverse complement.
TCTTTCACAACTCGAGTAAAAAAACTCAGTTTTTATGGAATTTTTTGTGCTCGAAATCAATGTCCTTCTTTGTCAAAGGCTCAACTGGAAAGGGTATATTTATTCGCACAAAACAAAAACACCACAAAAAAAAAAAAAACATGATGAAAGCGTCAATCAAATAGGAAGTATGGCAAAAAAAATGCGGTCAATAGGGGAGAAATCAATTTTCCAACCAAACACCCGAACTCGTATGAAAGTCAATATGTAACTTGTCGGAAAATATCTTTCGTTAAATATTGGAAAATCCTTTTCGATCGGTGAATGTGTGGCTAAGTGCTCCGAATAGCTTATTTATTTATCTCACAATTAATTTTAAAACAAATTAAATATATACCCAGAACTAGCTGAAACACTCTCACAGAGAATATGCATAGCCCGGGTTTCTCAATCACTCAATCATTCCGTTTGCCAGCGCTCAAGGACTCGCCACACTTAATCAGCCGCAAGGCCAGTGCAGGATGCACAGGTGCCTGGACCTGGACCTGGACCTGTCCGGGTAGGTGACCCCAAAAAAATCACATACATTAATTAGAAGAAAGCCAGTGATTGCCCAGCCAGATTTATTCTGGAAACCGAGCCTTTGGAAGTCCTGCTCCTGCTTCTGCCCTCTTTCCCCTATGACCGCAGCAAACTTTGCCAATAACTGCAAATGCAATGCATTAAGCCTGGATGGGGGGGAAATTCGGAAAAGCGGCGGTCCAAGCTGAAAGCTTTTCCTCCTCAATCTCTTCGTGCTCCTATCGGCACTCAACGCACCTGTCGCAAAACTGACATTAAATTCACATTACAAAATTGGTTGCCTGCATTCGGCGTATCAGTTTTTGGTTACCTTGTTGCAGCAGCCACCAACAGCTTGATGGGCCAGGGATCGAGCCGGAGCCGGAGCCGGAGACTGGAGCCGGAGACTGAAGAGCTGGCTTAAAGGGGCAGCCATCGATGCGCTCCACCTGCCCGAAAAAGTTTGTTTTAATGGACAAAGTTGGCACTGAACGCTGAACGCTGGCCGGGATTGCCGGGTAACTCGAAACCTGGAAAGCAGCGACCTGCAGCCGGAGATGGAGCTGAAAACTGGGAACTGCACAAGGAAAAACTAGAGCATCTTTATTATAATCTTTGTAATAAAAGATGGAAATAGTAAAGGCATTAAAAACATATGCCAATTTAAGTTAAAGGGTAAAAACCCAATAACTAAATCAATAATATGCATTTAAAGTTTATTTTTTGAACTCTGAATGCAAATTAAGCAAGCAACTCGATTGTATAAACTGTAAATATACAATATGCTTCTGCCTGTTTTTTAATATACAAATGAAATATTTGTAATATTTATTATTATTTACAAATGCAACATTGTAAAGTTGCACGAATTTCCGTGAATTTCCCTAGATTTCCATTTGATATTGATATACGTTTTTCGGTTGTGTGCGCTTTCGCCTTGCTCTATTTGAGTTTCAAGTTGTGAGCCGCAGAGCCGAGAGCCGAGAGCCGAGCGCCGAGAGGGTTTCACCAACTTTTTCCGCCAACACACAAATTAAATTATAAATCAGTGGGCGTGGCACACACAGCCCACCTGAACTGGAGCCCAGTTCGGTTCGGATTCGGGCTTGGCTTAAGTCCTAGCTGATCCCGGTCCTGGTCCTGGTCCTGGTCCTTCGTCGGTTATCGCTTTGAGTGATTTTCTTGCTCGTTAAATTTTGCCGCTGTTGCGACAACGCGGCGTATGCGTAATCTATCAGATTGAGCCACAAAGAAAAGTTTCCCCCACCGAGGAGAACTCAAAACTCTGCGAGACCTGACATTTGATGCCATTTAATTTGAGAGCACAAACTTTTGCCGGCAGCAAATAAATGTTTGAAGCAACACACACGCATGAATCATGATTGGAAACAATCGAGGCGGCGGACTAAATTGTGCGACACACGAGTTGCGAGTTGCGAGTTGCGAGTTAGTAGATGGGAGATTATAAAGTTTAAATTATTGTTTGACTCCCAAATCGATGGGGGGAAATGTGTAATATTCAAGTCCACAGAATGGCAAAGCAATTAAGGCATTAAATCAATTTATAATTAGATTGAGCATTAAGCTAAGATGATGAGAAGATGTATTAAATTTATAATGTAATCAAGCTTAAATCTGTGTAAAGTGTAAACTCTTGCCGGGTTTTGGCATCAAGCCTTGTATATCCTTCAATTATTATATCAATCAATCAATCAGTCCCAGAAGCTATCTCCCAACTACCTGTAAGTTGTGTTTATATCTCTCTCACTGTGATTGCAACACGCGACTCAAGGTCCTTGGTTCCAGGATCTTCATTGTCCGCCTTAGTACTTGAAGTGCAGCATTGTAGTTAAGCTTTTATGCTGAGTACGAGGTAGATTCAAGGGGTATATAGCAGTGGCGGAGGGTTTAACTAGAAATATATATACGGAATAATAATAATAGTTAATAATTAAATTTCAGTGCAGTTTGCAGGCTTAAGGTATGCCACATTTTCTTATAACTTTCCCTCCATCCCCGGTATTTAATGGTCGGGTCAAATTGCCTTACTTTAGCCCCCTTTTCTCACTTTTCTGTTTTTTTTTTTGAGTTGTAGTTGCTTGTAGTCGCTGTTGCCACGTTACCTCGAGCAACAATTTAGTCTTCTGTTCGCATTAAATGCTTGAGCTGCTTAATGAAGGAAATTAGCAACGCAGCCGGCCAGGCGGCGACAGGAAAGGTCGGGAGAGAGATAGCCGGAAGTGCAGACAGAGCGCGGAGAGGAAGCGGAAGTTGCAGGGAGCAGCATCTAAGCCGCTAGTGTTGCATTGTGTAAGCAAAAAGTTGCAAGGACCCTCGTCTTCGCCATCATCCCTTTCGTTGGGGCCCAGAGCCGCCAGCCAGCCGCATTCCTTGGAAACGCCACCACGCCACCCCTGCCAGCTGCCTGCAACATCCATCTGGCAAGCCAGTGGAGCGTGCAAGTTATGTTTTCTTTGAAGTTCATGAAGCAAAATGTCTTAATTACTGAAATGAGATGACGACGAGACAGAGAGGAGCGCCAGAAAAAAAAATATGTATATATTCTTTTTATATGTAGATATATATATACCATGAGAATTCTGCTCATTCTAATTAATTTGCGGCGGGTAAAAAAATATACTCTCTGCCTCTCTGGCACAAAATGGCTGCAACGGGGCGGAACGAAAGCATATATATATATATATATATACATATAGCTTGGCCTGGGTGTCCTGGTGCACATCCTGCGGCAATAACTCACGACCACTTTATGCGCTTAAGTGATTTCTAATGCAAACCAATTTCCGAAATCAGGCACAAGCACTTGGAGGCAAGGACAAAAGGCCCACCTACCCGGCACCACCAGCAGCAGCAACAACTCCCCTTCGGGGGGAAAATCTGAAGTCAGAAAGGATATTTCGTTGATGGGGATTGGAGGGACTTTGAGGGAGAAACACTGGCTCTGGCTCCGGCTCTGGCTCTGGCAGAGGCACTGGCTGTAACACAGTCGCTTGCCAAAGGACGCCGTCTATCAGGCAAATGACAGTCGCGTCCTGCCTCGTCCTCAGCTTCCCGCTCCTGTTTGTGTGTGTTTTCCGTGTCCTGTAGCCAGACGATGTTTGTCTTCGACTTGGTCCTTGGCTTAATATCACATGCAGAACTCGCCGAGCTGTTTGGAACCAAGTGCTGCCAGCAAAAAAATGGCTCAAAGAGCGAGGGGAAAGCGGAAAAATGGCTCGGAAGAGGAGGTGAAGCGGCAGGAAGTAAGGGGCCGTAAAAAAACAGAGAATAGGACTTTGCCCTCGAAGAGGGACTCTATGTGGCATCACATTCCGAATTCAATTGGTGGTGAGCGAGAAATGCAGGTGCCTGAATTTCATGCTGCTCCGATCCATGCACATTTCATGCTCTCTTTAAATTGAATCAAAAATTAATGAAAACTAAATATAATATAATTTGTTTTTATTAAATTTGATTTGCAGATTTATTAGCATTATAAAAATGAATATAGGAAAGGCTTTCGAATTGAAATTAATGAATTTTGATCTAATGATCTCGCTGCAACTTTATTAGTATAAAAACATTAGCTAACCAAAGTGCGCTTTCTTTTTTCTTTATAGTTTATAGATCACATTTTATTATTTGGTTCATTTTAAAATTATTTTACAAGCTGAAAGAAATAGTTAAATTTAAATTTTCGCACTCTATGTCCCACTGTGCGTGGCAAAGATAGTCGGAGGCCCACATGGCCAGCAGGCAGCAGCGGAAAATCATAAAGGAAAATATTGAATTTACTGCAAAAAATGCAAATTTCTCCTTTGAGTCAAGCCGGAAATCTTCGCTGACTTCTATATGGCCTGGGTGGGTAGCTGAGGGAATGTTCGGCGAACTTCCTTAAATAATATATAAAATGATATACTCCTTAATAGATATATCATTAACTTAGGTGGAAATTTAACCTCTTGGATATCTGATGTTATATATATTGTTATAAATTTAGCATTCTCTAAAGGGTAATCCCTTGCATATCCTCATCTAGGCTTGTACTCTTTCCGGCTCAACTTGTTCTTTGCCGGTCTTGCCACAGGACACCAGTGGTAACCAGCCAGGACCAGCCTCCCTTCGTCCCTCTGTCCGAGCATGTGTGTAAGTGTGTATAATAATATTGCCACAATTTGCTGGCCAGTGGCAGGGGCCCAGGCAATAAGCCAGAAAGCATCGGCCATTATAACCCGTATATCCCTGCAGGATGCTGAGCATTACGCGCTCACCTCGCAGCGTAATCAAACATATTGGCAGAAGCGAAAATGTTTATGAGCGAATGCCGCCGCGCGAGCAATAAAATTTAATATGGGCAAATGATGTGGGGCTGGAGGCTAGATCCCGATGCCACCGGGCACCGGGGTCGGTGGTGTAATAACCACAAATAAAAGCGGCTGGCGGAGGCAATGACAATAAAGAACGAAGAGCAAAATCAAAGTTATGCAATGGCAATGGCAATGACTCTGCGCTGCCCCCCTCTAAATGGGGCTCCCATGTGCGATAAAATTAACAATTCAATGAAGTGAATTCGAAATGGCAAATCGAAAAGCGAAATCGCACAAAAACAAGAACGAGAGCAAGGAGCAAAAAAAAGCACAGGAAAAAGGACCTAGAATCACACACACACATAGAGAGAGAACTTATACACAGCCGTCGGAGCAGCTCATAAAAAATTGCGTATACGCCCGGGCGAACAGCGTCGCACAATAAAAATTAAAATAAAATGTGCAAAATAGAAGCCAACAAAGAAAAAAGTTACCCAAGCAGCTGTAACAATTACGATTGTGTCTGTGTGTGTATATATTTTATATATTATATACATGAGTCTGTTCTAAATTTGATCACTTTCCCCGCGGGGAGGGAATAAAGCCATGTGGGTCGTCTTTCACCGGGTTTCCCTCTGAAATTGTTTTGATGCTTACTTTTTATTTGAATTCCAAAATGGTTAATATGTGTAGCTCGTACTGTGCTTACGTTACAAATAAACTATTTTTTAAGTAAGTTATGATTTTATTACCTCTATTACATGGCTTGCCTATGAGGAGATATTATAAATATTCATTTATTGAAAAGATTTTTATGTAAAAGGTTGTGTTTTATTCTATATTAAATTACATATACAATAATGTCTCTAGTAATCTCTAGTATTTAATTTTTCACTCTTTATAAATCAGCTACAAACACCTAATAATTAATATATATTACTATATATATAATATATCAAATTTATATCAATTAGAAAAACATATCTATTCCATACTTAAAGGATACAAATTCCACTAAAAACCCTAAGCGAAATTCCTTTAAGCTCGGAAAATTCTCTTTGCTGCCACAAAAATAGTTAATTAAATCCAGAGATGTGAAAATTGCCAAGGCATCTGCTGTTCACAGAGCAAAATTAAAATAAATACAGAAGCTTACCTAAGCTGGCACAGCATTTCACATATGTTCATAAAAAGTAAGCTACCGAAAACCATCTATGAACAATAAACAAAATGATTGATTGGATAAGTGTGTAAGCCCAAGGTAAGCTCCTGCCAGAATGTTAATTAAAACGAAATCTAAATAGTTTTGACATGTTTTGAGCCGGATAGCTTGCAGAAATCGATGAGCGAAAGGCGTTGTCTCTTTGTGTCGCTAAAATGTTTGCATTTGGCTTAAACGCAAAATTTGCGGATGTTTGGCAAACAGCAGAAAGCCGGCAGTCGCTGTTTGTTGTTGTCAATGGCAGCAGCTGCGGTTTGCCGGGGTTTTCGGGGAGGGCGGAAGGCCTCCTGCATTTGAATTGTTCATATTTTGATTAATTTCTCTCTCTTCTCGGAGCTCTGTGCTCTGTGCTCTGTGTTCTGTGCTGTGTGCTGTGTGTCCTGGCGGCTGCTGTTTGTTGTGGCTGCTGTTTGTCAAGCGGAGTAATTGCGTGCTCGCAATTATGCTCGCTCCCGCACATGCAAGCTGCAGTTGGGCAAATAAAGCGCTAAAAGCATAAACTAAATGAATTAAGCGACGCAGCGGCGCGCGCTTACAGCCCCCACTAGTTAGGGAGGGGGGCCAGCCCCCTCGGAAAAGCACCCGAAGAGCTTTCCCAGCCACCCCCTAGCAGGCAGTGGAAGTTTCTATAAAATATGAGATAATAAAAAGTGAATTATGTGCCCGCACACACAGCGCCAGCGGAAACAAAAAAGGAAGAGGAGCCAGGACTAAGGTCCAGACTTAGGGATATCCCTTGATTAGTTCCCGATTTTCAGGGGTAAAATAATATGATATTTTACTGGAAAATATCAAGAATGATGTAAAAGTTCTTGGGTAAAGAATATAAGGATCCTAGAATCATTAGTATATTTTTTAATATTTTAAATATATAAATATAAATTTATATGCATACATAGACAAAATGCGAACATACCCTTAGTCTTATTGGAAAAATTCATGGATAGCCAAACACGAGCAGCTGAGATGAAGAACAACAAATAAATGTGAATACAAACATAAAGCAATAAAAGCATCAACAGGGGCAACAACAACATTTAATTGCAATTGTTTGTCCGCCAGTTAGTTTTTTATTTGCACTTTAATTATGAGAAATAGGAGCAGCAGCAGCAGCAACAGCAGCAGAAACTAATTTTCATAAGTACACAACTTTGTGCGCTGCAGTTGGGAAAATGAGGAAAAGTGGGAAAGTGTGGGGGGAAATTGGGAAGAGCGTGGAATGGAGTAAGGCGAGCTGGCTGCTGGGAGACATATGACTTATGACAAAACACAAAACTTGATGGCCAAGACGAGTGCTGACCACTCCAGAGACGGTCCTTGGGACCAAGGAGCCAGGACGAAGCAGCGCTGCAAGGGAAGTGAATAAAGCGAAATAAAATAAAGCACTCGAGCCGTGCAAATAATAAACAAACAAAGTTATAAATAATAATGCCATCTCGGTGTATTCCCCGAGTGAAATGCTCTGCAATTATGGCCATTCCAGGAATGTGTTGCATAATCAAAATAACAAAATAAGTTAAGAGGTCCTTCTGTCCGCTCAGCTCCTAATGGAGGTAATTAAGGACAAATTCAATGCATAAATGATTGAAATTTAAATTAAATAAGAAAATAAACAAACTTCGAAATGCCGAAGTCGCATTCACTTGCAGTTTGCAATTGAATTATAACATTGTATAGGAAATCGATCCAGCTTTAAACAATCTCATATTTTGAGTCGATATTTATCTTAATTTTTATATTAACATTTTTTTCAACAAGGCCAAGTTAAGAAAACACATAACTAAGCCAAAAATGCATCAATTTCCATTCGGAAAGCTGTTTTATGTTAGTTTTTGTTTGATTATTAAATCTGCATACTCAATTTAAAATTTAAACAAACTAAAAATTTTTCCAATTTTCAACATTTTTACAATGTCAAATTTGAACATAAAATTTTGAAAAAAAAAATTGAAAAATTTTTTTTCCCGCCAAACATGGCTAGATCGACTCGGCTGTTGACGCTGATCAAGAATATATATGATTTATAGGGTCGAAAATGACTCCTTCAATGTTTGCAAGCTTTTGACTACAATAATAATACCATTATTTAAATCGATATTTATCGATATATTTATATGGCAATTTGTTCAACAAGGCCAAGCTAAAAAAACTCATAACTCAGCCAAACATGCATTAATCTTTATTCGGAAAGCTGTTCTATGTTAGTTTTTGTTAGATTAATAAATCTGCATACTCAATTTAAAATTTAAACAAACTAAAAATTTTAGCAATTTTTGAAATTTTGACAATGTCAAATTTGATCATAAATTTTTGAAAAAAAATTTTAAAAAATTTTTTTCACCCGAAGATGGCTAGATCGATCCGGCTGTTGACGCTGATCAAGAATATATATGATTTATAGGGTCGGAAATGACTCCTTCATTATTTAGAAGCTTCTGTAAAATAATAATACCATTATTTTAATCGATATTATCGATCTTTTTGTATGACGATTTCTTTAACAAGGCCAAGCTAAAAAAACTCATAACTCAGCCAAAAATGCATCAAATTCCATTCGGAAAGCTGTTCTGTGTTAGTTTTTGTTAGATTATTAAATCTGCATACTCAATTTGAAATTTTAACAATTTAAAATTTTTACCAATTTTCAATATTTCTACAATGTCAAATTTGACCATAAATTTTTGAAAAAAAAAATTTTAAAAATTTTTTCCACCCGAAGATGGCTAGATCGACTCGGCTGTTGACGCTGATCAAGAATATATATAGTTTATAGGGTCGGAAATGAGTTCTTCGCGGCGTAACAAGATTCCTACTAAAATTATAATAACCTGAAAGGGTATAACAAGTCCACATTGTATAACTAGTATAACAACCCCTTCTACTACCCCTTAACAAAAGGAGAAAGTAAGCCGAGTTTTGAATCAAAAATCGATTATAACTTGGCCAAAATGCACTAATTTATGTGCTAGCGCCTATCACATAAGCAGAGTAGGCATTGACTTTAAAGTTGGTTTATGCAAGTCACTACTTTCACTAGTTTCTCAATCCGAGCATTACCTTGGTGTATCTGTATCCAGTTGGAAAGCATTTCGACAATGCTTAAGCACGTATTCAAGATCCTAATCATAGGGGACGAGGGAGTGGGCAAGAGCTCCCTCCTTCGGCGCTTCACGGAGGACCAGTTCACCCGCGATTACCACCAGACCACGGGCATTGAGCTGAAGTATCACCGGGTGGAGCAGGCTGGGAAGGGGGTCCTCCTACACATTCGGGACTCCGCCGACGGAGAGCACTGCCGGGCCATGCTACAGATTCATTATCGGAACTGCCACGGAGTGATCATCGTCTACGACACCACCTCGCTGAGCAGCTTCCGCAACCTGAACTCCTGGCTGAAGGATCTCGGAGACCATTGCTGCCGGGGGGTCACCTTCATGCTGGTGGGCACCAAGTGCGACCGGCGGAAGGAGCGCCTGGTGACACACCAGCGGGCATATCGCTACGCAGACTTTTATGGCCTCTACTTGGTCGAGGCATCGGCCGCGAGTGGGGCCAATGTGAAGGATATCTTCGAGATCCTGACGGGAGAAGTCTACAACCGCATGGTGCTCAAGCTTGTGCCATCACCAGAGTGGACGCCGAATGGAATGGATGATGTCGTGGGCTATGTCCCTCCACCATCGAATCGTTTCAACAAGGAACGCGATGAAGAACGACTGCAGGATGGAGAGGATGAGGCGGAGGATGACAATATCGATGTGGAAAGCTAAGATTCCGCTTAATTTACCAATTTGAAATATAAACCATTGGCAGATATTTCATTATACATATGATGGTGTTGTTCTCTTCCATGGTCCAGTATCCTTTTCGTGATGTCATCGATACTTCATAGATGTTTCATCGATGTTTCTCCATTCAACCAAAACTTTTCAAACTTTTCAATTTTATTTTCCTGTTTTATTAATATTTTTAATTATATTTAAAAGCTACCAAAACTAAACTAAGCAAAAATCAAAGGAAGCTTGAGGCAGCCACAAATTACCCGGTTAATCCTTTGATGACTCTGATTCCTTGGTTTTTTTGTTCTCTATTTTTTGTTTGGCCTATTTCAGGATCTTCTGATTGCCTGTGAATCTTGTAGGCTTTTACCATTACTAATCGCCTTACTATTTCCCTGATTCCTTATTCCTGGTCCTGGTCCTCGTTCTAGGGGCTTCCCCCAGAAGTCTTTTAAAGGCTGTACGCAGTGCCTTCAATGGCATTTTCCAGCGTCACCGCAAACTTTTCAGTTTCAGTTTTCCATGTCTTGTTTTATTTCATTTTGTTTTTATTTTTGTTGTGTTTTTAACCCCACTCTCTCACGCCAGCTCTCTTTTACACTCAGTTTTTCTCTCCTAGTTTGCCAGCTTTTTGTGTTTTCTCCTCCATGTTACATTAAATTGAACAAATTCTGGCGAAACAACAACAAAAGCAGCACTGGGGAGCATAAACTGCAGAGAAGCTGCAAAAATCGGAGTAGGAAGAAGGGGTAAGCTCAGGAAGACGACAATTGGATACCCTTACGGTGTCCATTTGTAGCAAAAACTCAAAAAAATCACGCTTAAGTTGATGGTCACTTAATGTGGGCTTGATTTTATTTATAAATGCAGTTCAGCTTTCATCAGAAATATTTTAATAGTACCAGAAAGAAGCCATTTAAACTGAAAAATTAAAAATAATAATTATTAAAAAATATATATATAAATGCTAGTAGTAAATATTAATGATTCGGTTAGCTGCAGTCCTTGGGGAATCCTTACCATTTGGAGAAATACCAACCCATCTTCCTAGATATGCCATACATGAAATATACCCTTTCCTAGGGGAGTATGAAAATGTCTGAAAACTTTTTTGCGCGGCCTATACTCGTATATCGGTCCTTCTCGCACTAATTACGGCACACGTTAACTGTCAAGCGCAGAAGGAGATGGAGAAGCGGCTGCTGCGGAACTGCAAATTAAATGAAATTCTGCAAAGTTTTTTAGTTGCCTCTAGATTTTTAATATTATTTTTCTCGTTTGTCCAAGGGAGCCAACTAAGAGTACACGGAGTATAATAAAAATCAGAGCGGCAAACTTTATTTTCTGGCCTCCATCATAAGTATTTAATGCACAGTCTTTGGCGGATCAAAGAGTAAGGAAAACTTTAACAAAATCCTATGCCAAAAGAATTCTATTAAATTGGGTGGAATATTTTGTTAGGACATCTTTAAAATGAGGCCTAAAAAACTGGGAAATCTTGAGACTATGGAAAGGGAATGCATATCAAAAATGTATATAGAAAAAAATATAAATATTTCGAAAGGTATTTCATAGGACATTATATTGAAAAGTACATATTTAAATATTTTAAATTTAACATTACGGAAAAACATACATTTGGAACGGTCATCGTTAGAACCTTTTCTCCATTTTGAAATCTATAAAAATTATTATGTTTCAAACATCAAAATTTAAATTGCTAAGAAACACCTTTAATGTGTGTGTGTGAGTGTCTACACCACTGTCTCTTTGCATAAAGGTGTAAAAATACACCTAACAACCAATTAGGAAGATGCCCGAGATGAAGTAAGCCGGGGCCAGTTGCCAAGTTAACATGATGAATGCAACTGGGGGCCAGGGAGAAGAAGATGCCCGGGAGGGGGATGGAGGGCATCGGGATCGTCGGTGCTTGTTAAAATTGATTGCCGGCCAGAAACAGAATAGGGCCAGAGACAAAGGCAACAACTGCTTAGGCATGTTACCTTTTTGCCGCTCGCCTAACCTGGCCCAAAGAACATTGATTTATATTTGTATTGACACTTCACCCGGCCTCCGCTGCCCCGCCCCCTGTTTGTTTGCCTATCGCACAAATTTGTCCTTGTCATTGTTTTACAAGCAACCTTCTTCTGCTTTCCCAGCTCCCCCCGAAAAGTCGGAGACAAATAAAGAGGAAAGCTGTGGAAAATGAAGGCAGAGGGGGCGGGCAATCAGGCAAAATCGATTGGACCACAAGAAAAGGGGGCTGAAAACGGCCAGAGTTCCTGAAATGATTTTAAAGCCGTAGGAAAAGTGAATATAAATATAATGAATAAACGAAATAAACCTGCAACTTCCTTAAAATATAGTCTTGAACCGTGTTTCTGTCTGAAAAAAATATAATAATAATATTAAGATATTCATGTACATATATATCATTTATTTAATACCTTGATTTATTCCCTAAAGTATATTTTTCCAACCACAAAACTGAAAGTCAACTCAATGAAAGTCTCAAAAATTGAAATTAAAAAGCACACACAATGGCACACTATGGTGTGTGCGAATGCTTAATTTCTCTGCAGAGCAGAGACAAAACACTTGAATGGACTTGTTTCCGCTTGAAACTGAAATTATTTCAAAGTTGACACACGAAATTACCATTGATAAATGCCGGAAATGTGCGCCTCATTCCGATGGATCCACAGCCACTGCTTGTTCCAGGTTCCTCGTTGTCCTGTGGTCAGAGGGTATTCGGTGGCATCCTCCTCCACAATGGCCATGCAAATTGGACAGGGGCTGCACCGAACCTCAGTCCGAATCCGAATCCGGATCGGGGTAGTCCCGTGTTTGTGTGGCCTGTGTTTGTTTAACTCGGTCATCAAGTCAAAACAAGGGGCGGAATGGGTTTCAAAAACAAAAATAAAAAAAGCTGAAAGGAGGGCAACCGTATTTGATTGTGTTGAATGCAGCATGATTGGAGGTTTCCTTAAAGGACGACGACCGACTGACTGGCCAGGATGCCACCACATATAGATATATATGTATCGGTTGGTTGTCACTAACGACTTCCTGCAATTAATGTCCTTGTCAGCATCATCGCCTGACGGCATGACTTGGTTGCGGATAACCCACAGGTCAGTGATATGGTTAAACAACTATCGCTATTAGCCGTCAACTTTAAATGCAATTAGGTCAGTTTTTCATCGGTATAAATCTAAGGAAATAAATATTTTATGGTAATTATAACGAGGTTAAGTTCATTATACGCGACAATTAAAATCAGATGCTCAGGGGAATTAATCGTGTATTAGTTATACTAGATTAGTAAATAAATACACAATTAGGTCAGTTTTTTGTGGGAAGATAATACATACATCTTGCTCTAGTGAAATAAATATTTCATGGAAGATTAGGCAATTTTAAAAATATTTATTAAAGGGGTTCTTTAAATGTAATATTTAATTATCAAACAAGGTCCAGCTTATTATCGAAAAACATTATATATAAGAGTGTTTACAAGGGTCTACGTAATAATGATTGAAATATAACAAAATCATTAAAACAATTTTGATTTATTATGACTATTAGGTTATTAGTTATTTAATTGTTTAATAAAAAGCATCATTAATTTGATAATTACAATTACAATTGATGAATAGGTTAACCGAAAGTGATTATCAAAATTGTATTATTTATTTATTAATATGCTGTTTATGTTCCCACTGACCTTTTATTATCAACTTACAATGATTCTCGCAACTTGCCTCTTACCCAATTGTCTTTTTGCTCTCAGTGGCTGTCATCTTGTATCCTTGAAATTGAAATATTTTCCATCCTCCATCTCTGTGCGCTTTCTGGCCAGATGATAGAGTGGTTTATTTTCGGTGCGCCTTCGGCGATCGATGGCACCGAGTTATTTTTGACATGTCGCCCTGTCAACGTCAACACAACGCTGACATCCAAGTGGCAGGCCAACACCTGAGACCACCAGCGGGAGTGCTCCCCAGCTCCCCAGCTCCGCATCCTCCACGTCGTCCTCCTAATGCCATTTGCCACTCGAGAGACAGAGCCATCGAGTGGCTAATGATGCAAGATGTACACGCCGCCAAAAAGTGATTATTACATTAAAGTAAATTTAAGTTTAAATGAAAAGAAAATCAGTTATATAAGGAGCGTTCAAGATCCTGGCATACCTGTATTTTGGGCAGCTTTATTAGTTGGGTTTTTTGTAGATCATCTCTTGAGATTGTTATCCCTTTTTTGTTGCCGTGCACCGAGTCCTGTGTTTGTTTATCTAACGAGTAAATACGATTTTAATTAAATGTAAATCACATTGTCAAGCCACACGCACACTCGCACACACGTACGGTGACAAGAACAGCAGGCAGGCCATAAAAGTTACTCGAAAGCCGCGGGAAAGCGGATGGAAAAGTGAAAAACGAACGGGGGATGTCGAGAGTGGGTAGTCGGAGTGGGAAAAGCGGCAGCCTGCCTGCTCGCCTGCTGGGTAGACGTCGGAAAAACACAAACAAAATATTGCTTTCGCATGTTACTCATACGCCCCGCTGCTCGGCAGCCCAGTAATCCCGCCGCTGCCAGCTGCAACTCCGTCTTCCTCAGCTCTCCGGCATCAGCATCCAGCCAGAGCCATGGCCAACACACACCCTTGAGATTATTAATTAAAAGACAAGAAAACATAATTTCTAAATTTCCATGCAAAAAGCAAACGGAGTTGGGGCCCAAAAACAAAGGAAAATGGAAATGGAAATGGAAAAGGAAAAGGAAAAGGGGAATTGAAATTGGATATTATTGTATGTGCATACAGTATATATGTACACAAGTACATCATGCTTTTTAGGCGTACATATGGAAGCTTACCAGAGACCAGCGCTATGTATGTAAGAACATACTTCACATACATTCTCGTCATATCGGTTTGCGTCCCGCGTAGTGAAATTCCAAGCTTCTGACTGTGGAAACACAAAAAGAAAGAGTTTTTCCTTGAAAAGAGGTTTAATACGCAATGCAAACGAAAAAAGAGTAATATCTCGTATGTGTGCTTATAAATATGTATACACATTGGTTACATACCCATCAGTTACATCAATTCGTAGTTTGACTAAGCAAAAATGCACTTGTTTCTACTGGAGGTGCTTTTAGCATCTTGGCGATAATCACACGATCACACTTGAGATGGCTTACGGCTAAACTTATTTACAATCTAGATATAAAATAATCAGTCTGTGTGGGAACATCTGCTACATTTTAGCTATGGATATTTTCAGTAATTTACTCATTTAGTCATATTGGGAATGACCTCAATATTATGGCAGCAAAGCTGAGTGGAGTTTTCCAATTCTTCTCTGTAGAAACACATATTATATATGAACTCTAAAAACAAGAAACAGTTTTTCTCTTAAAGAAAAACTAAAAGAAGCCATTTACAATTCAATGACTTCTAAAATAACGCATACTAGATGTTTATTTAAAAAAATAAATAAATCTGGAATATTATTTTAATAAAAAATTATATCCAACATAGGCCAAAGGATAACAATTAGTCCGAAAGTGACTACTAAAATTATGCACAAGAATTATTCGTTCTAAATAAACAAAGTTTATCCGTATGTCTACTATTTTATTGCCTTGCATTAAGTTGCATCTTAATAATTATAATTTATGTTGTTTATTTACCATAACAAACTACTAAGCATATAAATATCATACATAATTCCCTGCAAATATTTCATATTATATTTAAACTATATACAATTAAAAACAACAAAAGCTGTTGTTTTGATAAAAACTCTAAATGCTGGTTTACCTACACGGCATCTCCCGTTTTACATTTATGTATTTTTAAGCGATAGTTTTACGCGATAGTTTTAAGAAGAAGCTTCAATGCAACTCTGTTTCTGAGCTTCCGTTATCGATTTTGACTTATCGGTCTCTTTCTCCATCTCTTGCGAAAAGAACGGACGCGTGCGCGGAAGTGTAAAAACTAAAAAAGGTGAGAAATATAATTGAAACATAACGAAATATGCAAAATAACCAATACCTGAAGTGTTAAGTGCCATTATTTGGAATATTTCTTGACTGGATAATTGGATTCCAATCGGGGACGCCCATGGGAGTCCCATTGGCGAATCATATATGTAGTTCCACGAATTCCCCCTAACCTCTAAACTTTTCCCAGCTACAACATGGCCAATCGTTCGGATGATGTAAATGCCACCCAGAAAAAGGATGACAACGTGCCATCGACTTCTGGAAAGCCGGCAATAAAGGTAAGACTCGCCAGTGCAACTCCACGTGTAAGCCCACGCCACCTTCCATTCCAGCTATTCGAGTCTTTCACTGCCACGTTCTACCGCGATGGTCCGCAGATCGTCTGCGGCGGCATCGACAAGCCCATGACTCTTATTGTGTTCGACGATGACTATACTTTGGCTGATGAGACCGAGAAGCTAAAGCTTGTGGCTAATGAGGATGTGGTAGAGGTCAGCATCTACGTTTTTGACAAGGAAAAGAATCAGGCCGAGCAAAAGGAGGCCGAGGAGAAGGAGCCGGAAAAGAAGGAGGCCGAGGAGAAGGAGCCGGAAAAGCAGGAGGCCGAGGAGAAGGAGCCGGAAAAGCAGGAGGCCGAGAAAAAGGAGCCGGAAAATAAAGAGGAGCTTCTACTGGAGGAGGAGCAGTACAACGAGGTGGATCTAGAGGATGTCGACTAGTATTCCAAAGTGTCTTCCAAATCAGAAAACAAATTGGAGACCAAGGAATCAGAATCTTCATTCTTTGCGCTCAAGAAACCAACATAAACATAACACTCTAAAAATGTGTAAAGTATTCCATCAATAAAGTAACCCATTTCCAACACTTTATATAACAAAAGCTTATTTAATTATTTCGTTATATATTTAGCCAGGGTTTCGCTTAGAATTGGAAGAGCTTTGAGGCGGGGTTTTTGACCTCTTGGCAGCAGAAAATTGGCACCTTCTCCTGTCTCACATTTGGTGGCCCTTGAGTAACCCTTCTGTGTATATATGTATATATTCCCGACAGAGATTGCCACCTGGCTGGTGGCTGGTTGCCCATCAATTCCAAGGTGACACCGGGAAGGCAGCTCTCGCAGGCGTTTGAATTGATGATGCCGATGATGGCATCGCTGGCAGGCGTTGCCAGGAAAGTCTTGCGACATGTTCGTTCACCTCGGCTCAAAGGCCGGACTCGGATCCGGAGCCGGCTCTGCCACATCTCCGTGTCCGTCCGTGTCTCTCGTCGTCTTCGTCACCGCCTTCAGTTGCCAGCAGGAGCCAGCCACAAAAGGCATGTGCCATTGTCGTCGTTTATGCCGTCAAAGTGAAAATCCATGCGAGAAATTATATGTCAAAGTTTCACTTTTGATATGCCAAAGCATTTGCGTGCAGCCCGCAGAGGAGAGTGGGGCAGGATGGGCCGGGGGAGGCCAGGAAGCTTCCAGCTGCCAGGCTTCCCCATGCTGGCCTGCCACTGCAACGCGGCACGCTCCACTGACGCACTGACAAAGACACATTTGCGGGCCACACAGCGCTGGAGATGAGCAATGGCAATGCTGTCAGGAGGAGGCGGAGGAGGAGGATCCGCAGGAGCAGCAGCAGGAGCAGGGGAGATGGAATGCGGGGCGGAGTGCTACCAATTACTCGAGTTACTGGGCCAGTGCAAGTCCGGGTCCGGATCCGGTTGTAACTTTACAGGTCGCTTGGCAAATGCCCTCACGCGACTTCTTGCCCAGTGAACTTCAAAAGGCTTTCGTAGGTATTTGTATATGTTTCGTAATCAGGTTTGAAGTTAAATTATACTTGTAAATAGCATTAACTAAAGCTGCAACTTTCAGGGTTGGATTGAAGAGTATCTGGATGGAGTTAACCCCTTGGTCCTTGGGTCGTCTGTGCTTCTTTTCGCCATTGCAGTTAGCTGTGCGTTGTCCTTTGGTTTTGTCTATGCGGAAAGGCAATGTCTTGCCATTCTTTGGACTCTGCTGCTGCTGCTGCCGTTTCCTCTTTCCACCATTTCCCTTTTCTGTTGATTTTTCCTTGGCTCTGGCGCCATGACCTGCACTATTCCGAATTTCCATTGGGAGTATATCTGATCTGATAGGAGCTCGAGCTTCGTGAGGCAGAACCTGGGAATTATGGAGCTGAATCTAAAGGAACATCATTTGTAAGCCAACGTATCGTGGTAGTTATTTCTGCCTGTTAATTAAGTCGAAAGTCTGTCCCTAATTTGGTTTCCTATTTTGCAGTTTTGATGGGCATCTCAAGGGTCGATGCTTCACCGAGCTGGGCTGGAATTTGCCGGCTTCTTCGGCTCCTTGGCTGGTGGCATCATTCAGAGCAATGTAATCTACCCTACTTTACAGTTGACAACCCAAAGAACCTCGTTGCTCCTCCTCCTCCTCGTCGTCCTCGTCGGTTGCGGTTGTGGCTCCAGCTCGGGCTCCGTCTCCGTCTCTGTTCGGAGCAAAGCCTTCCCCGGGATGCATTCCGGACTGCTGTGGCCATGGATCCCGTCCTCAATCCGGCCGGGCTGCCGTTGCCTTATCAATGTTTGCGCACTTTGCTTAATTTGATTTCGCATTTGGCGCTTGGGCCTTGATTGTGTTTGCACTCGCAGCTTAGCTGGCCACGCTGGCAGCCGCATAGAGTGGCCTGGTCACACTGCTCCGCAAATTGAACGACATTCTCCCCGGGGGCTCTTGGCTTTCTTTGAGGCAATCATTATTATTGGCATTTGAACTTGAAGCGAAGACGATTACTGCGCTCCCCCCGGGAAGTTCGAGGACCTTCAATGGATTGGTTCGTTCCTCATTTCAGACAATATTCAAAGGAAGTGTGCCCAGCTTTTAAGTGAATCAGTTTCTTTCCTCCTCAGGTATTTCCTTGGAAACTAAGTGTGGAGCCCAAAGATTGATGTCGGATCAATGGCTCCGTTATTCGCTCCTCTGGCCACCGCCGAGATTCGGGTGAAAGTCTGGAGACTGGAGCTGGTCCCAGGTCTGGGAGTGCTCTACTCCTTCGCCCTGGTAATCTGCACGGCCCCTTGACAGCCTCTAGAATTTATCGGGCTCATTAAACGCAGCGCACTCCCTTCCCTCGATTCCCCGACAGCGATTGGTAGGGCAGGGATGGGATGCTCCGAGGCAACACTGACATGCAATTTATAGCCCCGACTGGTAATTGACAGACACTCCGTTGCCCCTCCGTTGTCCTTGTTGCTGCTACTCCTTCGGCTGGCTACTGCTGCTGTTTATTAATAAATTGTCACTTGCATCTTCTGTGCACTCGGAGGAACTGGGAGCTACGCAGACAATATCTACAGAGGATTGTAAATAATATGGAAATATTGTATCCTTATTTCATAAAACTCTATCTGTATCCTTTTATAATTTTCTTAGATCTTTAAAGCTGTACAAAGGAGGTAGAAACATACTTTTCCCTCAGTGTGGCATTATGGTTGATGGCCAGTTGGTTAGCACGATGGAGGATGGCAGATGGAACCCATTGCCAATTAGTTGCCATCATCGTTCATCGCTCCCACCACCACCACCACCACCACCACCTCGGACAGAGCATGGGCCATCCTTCCTATCGGAGGCCCTCTCCTTGCCTAATCCTTGTTAAGCTTCATCGAAATTGTATCATTATCATATCGAGAGCTGCCATTTTTGGCTTACACAATGGCAGGGCTCTGGAGTGGGCTTCCAACTAGCAAGGCTCCCCGGCTCCCAGTAGCCAGGTTCGTGTTTCCGTGTCCCAGCTCCAATATCCAGCCACACTTGTCTGCTGTCTGCTCCTGCTCCTGCTGCTCCTGTGATACCTGAGGGAAATCTCCATCGCTCTCCATCGCCCAACGTCTCAATTCAATCTGTATAATGCTCGACGGCGCTGGGCTCTGGCCGCTCCTGCTCCTGCTTCTGCTCCTGCTCGTGCAGCTCCTCTCCGGCTTCGATTTTGGCGTTAACAAGTTTCCTCCTTACACTTCTTTATACTCTGCTGTCCGGAGTCCAGACGGTGGCCTGCCCGGAGCTCGGAGCTCGGAGCTCGGAGCCGCAGCTTAAGCTGCTTATTATCCCGCGGGGCTTGGTCTGGGTCTGGCTATGTGTGTGTCTCCTCCGGCAGCACTAATTGGATTTCTCCGAACAATGGCCAACTATCTGGACCTTTATCTCCGCCCAAACTGGCCCATATACGGGCCGAAAAAATTCAATTGCCGGACTGATTAAGCTACGGCCAAGTGCCAGCGGAAATATATTAAATTATAACAGTGAAATTAAGCCGAATGAACCCAGAAACAGGACAGAGTGGTTGTTGGTGAAATGTATGAAGGATATCAGTATATTTGAAGTCTATCTATATTGTACATTTTATATTATAGAAGCCATATCTCTCAGGTCCCCCCCCCGTCTACACGAAGAGTTCGCACCAGTTGCTGAGGCACTCGTAGCAGGCGGAGGCCTGCTCGGGGCTGGCCTGGCACACCTTCTCCATCCAAGCCACGAACTGCTCCTTGTCCTTTTTGAACACTAGAAACTTGCCCAGCAAGTTGTAGGCCTGCACATAGAGATATACATAGATGTGGGATTATTAGAAATTGTAAGAAGTGCTAGCTTCGGCTCGCCGAAGAGCGTATACGCTTCCAAGTTTGAAATTTTGGAAAAAGAAAACGTACAATGACTTGCAGTTTTCCAAGTACAATAAGAATATTTAATGGCTTTCCATCACACATACCTTCTCGAAGCCTGCGTCAGAGAGGCGTTTTCCCAAGACACTGTTAATGCCGGGCAAATCGGTGGCCTCCTTGTCGCCAATTGACTCATTGAGAAACTTTTCCTTTTTCAAAATGTCGGTAGTCATTTTTTTAATTTTTCTGTTCTCGCTTGTTAAACACAATCAGTCCCAATGACAAAAAAAAAGTGTGACAGCAGGTTGTTTCTGCCAGAAGCCTTAAAAACATCGATTGCTGAGAACAATATATTTTCCGTAGTAAAGCTATCGCATTTTTAAATTGATTTGCTAACTATTATCGTTGACTATATATATATATATATATAGTGATATTTACAGCAGCTGCCCAAGGGTATCCTTCGAAGCCTTGGTCTTGTCGTGCGGGACTCCTGACCTTATTGTCTTGATGGTGGATTATTCAGTAGTCTGTTGGGCTTCGACATCAGCCCCCTCGAAAGCTTTCTGAATGTTCAGGAATTCAGGAATCCTTTGGAATCCATCCAGTATGTGGAACAGTCTCTTGACCTTGCCATATTATATATGGCTTCATTCGATCCGCGCCGATCATTGCCAGTAAGAGCAGCGATTCGAGTGGTTTCAGATAAATCAAATCGAAGGCCTGAGCCTCGATTTTGACTGGAACAATGCGGCATTATTGCATTATCCTTGGGCAGGGGCACCCTGAAGGGGGTCAAGGAACAATGATGTCCTGTCTGCGACAATTGCCGGACTGATTAATCTATGGCTAAGTGCCAGCGGAAATATATTAAATTATAACAGTGAAATTAATCCGAATGAACCCAGAAACAGGACAGAGTGGTTGTTGGTGAAATGTATGAAGGATATCAGTATATTTGAAGTCTATCTATATTGTACATTTTATATTATAGAAGCCATATCTCTCAGGTCCCCGTCTACACGAAGAGTTCGCACCAGTTGCTGAGGCACTCGTAGCAGGCGGAGGCCTGCTCGGGGTTGGCCTGGCACACCTTCTCCATCCAAGCCACGAACTGCTCCTTGTCCTTTTTGAACACTAGAAACTTGCCCAGCAAGTTGTAGGCCTGCACATAGAGATATACCATACATAGATGTGGGATTATTAGAAATTGTAAGAAGTGCTAGCTTCGGCTCGCCGAAGAGCGTATACGCTTCCAAGTTTGAAATTTTGGAAAAAGAAAACGTACAATGACTTGCAGTTTTCCAACTACAATAAGAATATTGAATGGCTTCCCATCACACATACCTTCTCGAAGCCTGCGTCAGAGAGGCGTTTTCCCAAGACACTGTTAATGCCGGGCAAATCGGTGGCCTCCTTGTCGCCAATTGACTCATTGAGAAACTTTTTCTTTTTCAAAATGTCGGTAGTCATTTTTTAAATTTTTTTGTTCTCGCTTGTTAAACACAATCAGTCCCAATGACAAAAAAAAAGTGTGACAGCAGGTTGTTTCTGCCAGAAACCTTAAAAACACCGATTGCTGAGCACAATATATTTTCCGTTGTAAAGCTATCGCATTTAGCTATATTAGCTATATTTTACTTTATTTATAACTTGGAGGTTTCTGTCTCTACTTACTATATATATATATATATCGTATAACTGATGATGCAGTAGTCTTTTGGTCTTCGACATCAGCCCAGAGTGCCACACCCCGTCGAAAGCTTCCTGAATGTCCAGGAATTCAGGAATCCTTTGAAATCCATTTAGTGATCCCTCACGATCATTGTTAGTAAGAACAGCGATTCGAGTGGTTTCAGATAAATTAAATCTAAGGCCAGAGCCTCGATTTTGACTGGAACAATGCGGCATTATTGCATTATCCTTGGGCAGGGGCACCCTGAAGGGGGTCAAGTAACAATGATGTCCTGTCTGCGACTCCGCCTCATCACTTACGGTTAATTGTGATGGCAACGGGCGCAAAAAGAGCACATAATTCATGGCACTCGGACAGCAGTAACAGCGGCCAATGCTAACAAGCACATTAATAATATCGCACGCAGACGCTCGAGTGGCGCCCATGGACCATTGGCAGCTCGCTGGGTACAGTGGGACCTCGACTAGAAATGTCTAGAAAAGCTATAGAAAGTATCTCGAAAGAAAATAAATTAATTAAGGTAAAATTTCTAAGATTTTAGGGGTAAGAAGTAAAGGGAACTTTATTCAAGCTTGGCACAGAGCTCCCTGATTATATATTCTTTGGATTATTATGCCTTCCTGCGAGTGTCCACTGTGTCAAGGCTGCGGGGTGGCAAATGGCCGTTGCCATCGGACGTGGTCGGGCACAAAATGCAGTTAATTAATCATTCCGGGGCAAAAGTAGTTGCGGCTTGATTTATTTTCGGCCATAAGCACAGGGCGAGAGCAAAGTTAAAGTTTTTATCTGGCCAACTTCAGACTTCTGGGCTGGCGCACAGGCCTTGGCCAAGTTATTATGGAAAAAAAGCGCGTCAACAGGCGGGGGCACAGTGAAAACCGCAGCGACAGGAAGTCACTGACTGGCAGGGACGAAGGAGCCGCAGAGGGTGTGGATTTCGAGGGGGGTCATGGCAGTGTAAGGACTATGCAGCTATGAGTCGATTAATTAAACCACAAGCGTTTAAGCGGCAAACCGCAGGGGGAGCTGGGCGGGGGGTGCTACTGAACCGCTCTGCCTGCCAAGTCGAGTTTACTTTAATTTGACTTTCCCTGGCACACACACACCCATACACCCACACACACTCGCACACACATTCACTCGCTCGCTCGCTCAAAGAGAGCGCCCGCATCCGGTGCTGCGAACGCTGCTTCTTCAACTTCCGGTCCCCACGCGGCAGAGGCAATCAAATTTCGTATTAATTATGTGCTTAACCAAACACCTCACACACATACGCACACACACTGGCGCACGCACACTCCAAAGGACACTCGAACACACACGTACACACTTGCAAAAGAGGACAACATCATCAACACAGCAAACAACAACGAAAACAAGTGCAGGGAGCAGGAGAAAGCGCAGGCGAAAGGGGACTGATAGTGCTGCTATTAAAGCTATCAAATTATAATTTTAAAATACTTTAATAATTTTTGAATATTATTGAAAAAATAGGAGCTTGTCTTACAATTGTAAATATGAAATTATCAGGGCCTTATTTAAATTTTGGGATGCATTTTTATGAATTTTTTATTCTTTTTCTGTCTCAAAATCTATAATACCCTGCAAGGGTGTAAATATTCGTATTTTTGGAATCGATATTTTTATGAGAATTTGTAAGACAAATAAAAGTTTAAAAACCTCATAACTAAGCAAAAAAAGCTTTAATTTTCATTCGGAAAGCGTTCCTATGTTAGTTTTTGTTAGATTTTTAAATCTGCATACTCAATTTGAAATTTTAAAAAATTAAAATTTTTACCAATTTTTTAAATTTTAAAAATGCCAAATTTTATCATAAAATTTTGAGAAAAAATTGAAAAAAATATATTGCAGCCAAAAATGGCTAGATCGATTCGGCTGTTGATGGTGATCAAGAATATATATGGTTTATAGGGTCGGAAATGACTCCTTCCATGTTTGCAAGCTTCTGACTACAATAATACCATTCTTTAAATCGATATTTTTATATAAGAATATTTTCAACAAGGCCAAGGCTAGAAAATAACATAACTCGGCCAAAAATGCATTAATTTTTATTCGGTAAGCTGTTTTATGTTAGTTTTTGTTAGATTGAATAATCTGCATACTCAATTTGAAATTTAAACAAACTAAAAATTTTACCAATTTTCAATATTTTAACAAATGTCAAATTTGATCATAAAATTTTGAAAAAAAATTGAAAAAATTTGTTTTCCTCCGGAGATGGCTAGATCGATTCGGCTGTTGATGCTGATCAAGAATATATATGATTTATAGGGTCGGAAATGACTCCTTCACTTCTTAATAATCATCTTACTAAAATTATACCATTATTTGGGTCGATATTTATATATAACCATTTTGTTTAAAAAGCAAAGCTTAAAAAACTCATAACTAAGCCAAAAATGCATTAATTCTTATTCGGAAAGCTGTTCTATGCTCGTTTTGGTTAGATTATTAAATCTGCATACTCAAATTAAAAAATAAACAATTTAAAATTTTTACCAATTTTCAATGTTTGTACAATGTCAAATTTGATCATAAAATTTTGAAAAAAATTGAAAAAAATTTCTTGCCTCCAAAGATGGCTAAATCGACTCGGCTGTTGACGCTGATCAAGAATATATATGGTTTATAGGGTCGGAAACGAATTCTTCACTGCGTTTCATGTTTCAGACTGAATTTATGATACCCTGCAAAAGGCTATCAACTTGTCTATGCAATCTTGCAGTGTAGCTTGAACGTAGCCAAGCTGTCAGCACTCCCGGTGTCGGCTGCAAAATTGTAAACTGCCAGCTTGGGGATACGTTGGCGCCGACGTCGGCGTCTGGCGTTGGCACAAAGATTATGCCGGAGCCCGCACCCGCGCCCGCACCCCTTCCCATACCTCCTCCGCCGCCGTCTCCGCCCGTACCCGAATCCTGAAGCGGCAGAGGGCCAGGTCAGGGACAGGCGACAAGGCAATAATTCTTTGGTTTCCACATTCTGCCGCCGCCGTTGTCGAAAATCTTTTTGCGGCTTATGTTACAGCATCCCGACCCAACCGAGCCGAGCCGAACCACGCCCCTCCTCTCCTCTCCTCCTGGCCAGCCAGATGCGGGTCCAGATGGGCGGCGGCAGTGGGCGTGTCCGCTGGGACGGGCGACACATGTTACGGGTCAGTGGCGCTGCTGTTGCCGCCGGCTTACACTTTTCGGTTTAGATTTTATTCATTTGCATATATGCATGCTTATGATGAGATTTATTTATTTGATTCTCGTCAGTCCGTCCGTCCCGCCATCTTGTCGCCATTTGCCTTCTTTTTTTCGGTAGCCACGGCTGTGGCCGGGTTAAGTTGGCTGCGATGCGGAATTTAAGCTAGGTGTCACACCGACCTGGCAGCCGGAAAATAAATTGTTCGCACCAGAGCCACCGAGGGTCTGTCATAAGGGGTATATTATGAACGATAATTCCTCGTGTGTGCTTTAATCTTTGAGTAACAATAAGCTCCGACGAATGATCAATTATCTGCATTTAAATTTAATTAATATAAACCCAAGCTAACCGCATGCTCATCAGTGATTAATCATACAAAAGTCCTGGGAAAATCATTATTAACAACAAGGCAATGATTGATCACTGGCAGTTGAACAAATTATTTTATGTCATTTGTAAGACGATTATTCTTAATCAAAAATTAATGTAATTTATTTTAGTTCTTTTAATTTTAAAAGGAGTATGCGGAAAAGCTGAATTTTTGACTGCAAGGGTATAGGATCTTTTTATTATATTTTTATCTATTTGTTTCTTAAGTTTAAAGCTCTGATATTTGTTGATAATTATGCTTTGGCAATGATACAAGTATTGCAGAAACCTTTATTTTAACTAAAGAAGGGAAAGGGATATCATCTTAATTTGAAGAAGACAGCATCCCATTGCTTAAGTCACCATTATTGCAATGAGTGACCTTCATGCTTCATTTTAACGCTTTGTGGCGCACCAATTAATCGAAAATCGCATCGTGCAATTGACCTTTCTACAGTCATGCCCCACACCCGACCAGGTGGCAACGCTGCGCGTAGGTAAACAAAACCCTAACCTAACTTTGGCATGCAACACGCGCGCGATTAGCAGCAATTTGTACAGCAATTAAGCTCAAGTGCAATAAAAGTTATTCGCAATGCAGCGGAGGGTACTGTAGCAGTAGGAGCAGGAGCAGGAGCAGGAGCAGGAGCAGGAGCAGGAGCAGGAGCAGGAGCAGGAGCAGGAGCTGAAACTGTACAACAACGATGACAGCCGCAAGTCGGGCAAGTCGGCAGCGGCGGAAGCCAAAAGTTATGCACTTTTTTAAGTGAATATGATTGCATTCTAATGTCAGGCCATAAATTAGCGACTCGGACTCGGGACTCGGGACTCCCGGACTACGGGACTCCGGGCACTCCGTTGGCGTGGCATGACCTCAGCTCAGCACGCGACCCACGCCGCCGCTGACAGTCAGTCCCTCCCCCTCGCATCGCACTGCACCGCATCCCATCGCCCAGGAGCGGAGCCCCCACTGCGCGTTACGTGACAGGAGTATGTGAAACTTTTCAACTTGAACGAAAATTTATATGCTGAAAAATATAGCGAGCGAAGCCAGTGGCACACCAACATCAACCAGCCAGCGGCCACAAAAGGAAAAAAGGCAGGGAAAGGGAAGGAATGCATGAACGCGGCCCATAAAAGAGTTTGGCAAACATAAAATACCCAGTACAGGTTTCCCCGTCTTCTTTACGATCCTAGCCATAAAAGTATGGAATGGCTTCATTTGATTTCAAACTACCAGCGATATGGCTGTAAAAACTATCAAAGAGATAGGGTTTGAACTGGCTGCCATTATCGGAGCAGCTTCCTGAAGTACCATCACTTGAGTCAGACTTGTAGGTAAAGTTGGAGAAATGCCTGGTTGTAAATCCTTTTATGTACATACCAAAATTCAGATCCTTAGCTCTTATGGCATTCGGGTTCAACCGTGATTCCTTGGGGCTTAGTTATATTAATAGAAAGATTTCTCCAAGATTCAGTTCTATTGCTTTTGTAGAACTCGTGATCCTTCCCTTTTGCTTGCGATCTTCTGTATAATATTTTATAATTTAATTTAATAGACATTTATAAGTTCACATCCCAATTTTCAGAACATTAGCTTTCATAGAACCCAAGATCAGGTGCCAAAAACCCCTCGAAAGCTATATACCCTTTCTTTCAAGCAAGCCAATCGAGGGATATCAAATACAACAAAAAGTGAAAGGGCAAAAATGTGCGAAAAATTCGCAGTGCATGACTGGGCCAAGGGGGGAAGGGCGTGCGAATCCTTGCACAAGGATGAGTGCCAGGACGAGGACGAAGACGAGTGCGAGTGCGAGTGCGAGAGGGTGTGTGATGGAGTAAGAGGTCTGCAAGTGGGGCGGCGACATTTTCTGCGGTTTCGCGTGCCACTGGAAAGTTGAACGTGCTCGGCTAATGCTGATGCTCCCGCTCCTGCTCCTGCGAATCCTGCTGCAGCTTTTGGCTCCAGCACATCTGGCACTGCCAAGGCCAGGGAGGGCATCGGTGGGCGTGGCACTCGCATGCCGCCCGCTCGGAAGATGAAAAACTGCTGCGGAT
The DNA here is from genome assembly GCA_035046265.1 of Drosophila bunnanda. NCBI lineage: Eukaryota > Metazoa > Arthropoda > Insecta > Diptera > Drosophilidae > Drosophila > Drosophila bunnanda. The sequence continues at coordinate 1,052,787 of JAWNOB010000083.1, read as the reverse complement.
TACTACGTGGTGGTAAAAACTTTTTGACGCTTGATTTTCATGCTGATTGTAATCCTTGTGTACGAGTACGAGTATTTTTTTCAGCCTGATCATGGACCCGCGGCTAAATATGTCGGCAATTAGATTGGATGGGAAGTGGTCTCTGTCCATATATTAAATATATTAAATATTACCTTAAATGGTTATGAATTTTAGGCAGAAATATTAAATAGAACTTTCTGTATATCTGCACGCACAAAGGGTTACCCACCCTGTGCTGGCACTAGACAGGAGAAGGGGATGTGATTCCAGTGAACCTTTTCCCCCACGGCGTATTTAAGATTTTTGATGTGGGCTCCGCCAGAGGAGGCGAAACTAATTTATTTCCATTAGTCGGCGACGTCGGCCACGTGAAATATTTCCGCTAATTGGCATTTGGCAGGCCACGCAGGGGCAAGATGGAGCAGCTCTCTGGCTCCCAGATCCGGGATTCTGGATGCTGGATGCTGGATGCTGGAGACCTTGGAAAGCATTCTGTAATTAATCATTTTCTGATTTGGCACTCCGGCGGCCTCCCAGGACTCTGCGGACTCTGCGGACTCCCTGGCATTTTTCCGGCCATTTGGCGTCGCCGGCCTGGCATTTTACGCGCCGTTAAAGTTTAATCGAAAAAGTATTTTTGTGGCCAATGAAAATTCCAATAACGAAATGCCAGGCCAACAAACTTCTTGACTTTTTTATGCCCCGCAGGGCAGGAGAAGTTTTTGGTCCTCACCTCCCACCTGCACCTTCCCGTGCACCTGTAGCCGGGTCACTTTGGGTTGATCACTGGCAGAGGAGGGAAGTGGATCCGGATGCGGACATTGATGCAGCCTGCAATTGACGGACAACAGACAAGGGGACTCGGTCGTCAAATTGTCTGCCTGACTGGAACTTTCGCAATGTGTTGCGTTGTGGCCATTCGCAGGAAACAGGAAAACTTTTCCCCCTAATGCGCAATTAAGCAAAAATTCCACAAACCCTCCAGCTCCAGCTCCAGGTCCATGTCCGCTTCCGGATGAGATTGTGGATCATCACCTAAACGGGGGGAGGTGGAAGTTAAAATGTTGAAAAATTGTGCGGCTTCACGGGGCTGGGGATGGGATCAAAGGCGGAGGAGCAATCGCAACTTTAATTGCATGGAATCAAGGCCCAGGCCGGAGGTAAGTATGCGCACTAAGTTGCCCAACAATATATAGGAAAAGTTTCAGTTTATTTAGTAATAAAGTTTCCTCGGGCATTTCCGTAGTTCAGTAGTTGTGCAAAAATGTATACAGGGAATAAATGAGGGACCTACAATTCTATTAAGCATCTGGAAGTAGAAGGAAGTTAAATATACATTTATATTTCCATGGAGAGTCACTGTTTATTTGGCCAAGTCAAAAGTGTTTCCCCATCGTATTTCAATTCCGATTCAATTTGTTGTTATTATGTGCAAGCTCTCTCTTCGAACAACTTCAAAGTGCCTTTAACGTTGTGACAGCCCCACACATCTCTAGCCATTAAAATTTGTACCTTTTTGACACAAAATCAAATAAATTCATAGGTCTTACACTTACTTACTGCAAAGCACATACGAAGCTGATCTCAGCCAGGATTAGACGTGGACGCCCGCAGAATGGGAGACAAGGAATCGCGTCCAGATCAGGGGGAGGGAGCCGCTGCCCAGCAGCCGGAACCCAAAGCGCCGCCGAAGGCGGAACCGGAACCGGAAGCGGGCGCAAAGACAAAGCCGGAACACTACAAAGAGCCACATTTGCTGGCAAATGAATATCCCAAGCTGGTGCGACGCCGATCGAAGGCGGGCAACCTGATGACCGCCATCGAGGATATTCAGCGTTTGTGAGTATGTCACAAAAGGGAGTAGTAGACAACCCTTTCTGTATATATTTTAAATATATATTTGGGTTACTCCAACAGTTAAATATTTTTGCCAATATTAAATTGTATTGTTTGAAGAAAACACAAACTCAATTTAATATATTCTGCAAACAAATATTTACCACCAAAGGTAGCTTGCTTTTATATAAATATAGCCACAAGCTTAGGCTTTGTGATTCTATCGAACTTTCTTCTCTAACAAATTATTTACTTAACGACACTCCAGTCCAATTGAAAGTTAGGACATGGCATATCCTTCACCCTTATAGTAATCAATTTGCTTCGAATTCAGGCCAACGGAGGTCATCTACCAGGAGTTCGACCGCCTGCTGAGCCACGCACAGGGCCAGATCCAGGAGGTGGCGGAGATGCCCTGCGGGAATCTGGCCAACCGACTGAAGGACTGTCTGTACCAAAACCGCCAGCGCTCCTGCCAGTGCTTCTCGGCCATGGAGCAGTACCGCCAGTGCGTCCTCCGGGCCACCCAGGACCGCGTGGACGACATGGCGGCCAGGGAGCCGGTCATGATCCCGGTGGTGCCGCCGCAGCCAGCGCCGCGTCCCGCTAATCCGCCGCAGCGTTCGCAGCGCAGCTGGTGGCGGTTCTGGACCTGGTTTAAGTAGTCCTTTTGTCCGGTTTCCGGATCGCAAATAAAAACCGAAGCCGAGCCATCGGAGGCCGTCGGAGGAGCGGCCACAGTCCGAATAAAAAAATGGCTTTATTAATTAAAAGCAGAAACTTGAATCCATTTAACTGCCTGCGCCGAGGCCAGGTGCTGGGAATTTCCACAGGATTCTAGCTCTCCCCTCAGCCCCTGGCACAGGACTTGGCCACAGTGTTGACTCCGGCTTGGGGAAATTGATAGTGCACTTGTTAGTGTCCGGCTGCCTCGGTGAAAATTCAATTTACCTCGAAATTTCCACTCAACTCACGAATTCTAAGGGAGAGAGTCCTCTCTCGGCAGGCAGAGACAGGTCCTGTTGTCAGGCTGAGGGCCCGAAGGGAGCATTTTTACAAGTCCTTCAGGATAGTTAGCTATGCCGAAATATATCCGTGAGTCGTTTCGTTGGATTAAAGCACAGTGGGAGTTGTCAAGCTTGCAGGTTTCTTTTTCACATTTTTAAAACTTGTTATTAATTCAAGACTCTAAACGAGGGCTTACTTGAGCCTTGCATAAGCTCCAGCGATGCGCATTCCGATATTGTGTTGCTCTTTCAATTTGCGGCTTAGACCGGCCATCATATCCAGCTGTCACTGTGGCGGACAGGCTAGAGGTGCGCTTATGAAATGCAGATTCGCATTCACAGCCAGGGGAGATGGATGAGGATGAGGATGTGGATAAGGATGAGGATGCACATGCCAGCTCCAGTTGCACATTAGCCCTGGGGGCCCTCAGCCTTTGTGTGTGTGTGTGTGTGTCTGTCTATTCATTCATTTAAATGTCTATATCATGTGGCCAGAAGGAGGCGAGATGGTGGAGGCCGGGGTCCAGAGTCGACGGCGGGAATGCAGAATTGCAATTTGCAATAAAAGTAAATCTGCTGTGGCGCCGAACTCCGGCTGGCTGGCTCCTTACATTGTTAGTCCTTGCCGTGGTCCTTTGCCCGACCCCGAAAAGCAGCTGCTGCCGCCAACCGTGCACCGTGCACCGGAAAATAGCCAAAACTCTTGAATGTGTTAAAAGAAAATCCTCGGCATTTGAGCCAGCTTTTTTCTCTCGGTGCACGGTGTGTGTGTGTGTATGCTTACGGTTTCTGGTTGAAAGCCTTTCGGGCAAGGTAAGCAAACATTAGAATTTATTAAATCCAGCTCAGGCATGCCGTACCGCCCACTGCCTCGCAGAGAAACAAAACGAAAAAAAGGTAGAAAAGGGGGGAAAAACAGAAAATAGGGAGGAAAATTATTGCATATAAAGCTCACCTTGCTGTGGAGCACATTCAACTTTTGGGGGGGCCTTACCTCACACTCCCCCCACGGCGGACACCAGATTCGTTTGTATTATCTCGACACACACGCCCTCAAACACACACATCCCGGCACATATTTGCCCGCACATAATCCAACTTTGCTTTTAGCATTTGGCAAGACAAACAAAATGGCACTCCCGAAAAGGAGTTATCCTGCCGCTTCACTGGCCACCAAATCAATTGATCGTGGAACTGATCGGAAAGGAGCCTTGCTTACAGAGATTTTCCACAACAACATTTTTTGTAGCATACTTTTTTGGGAGCTTTCAGGCCAGAGTAACCCCTTCTGTTAGGTCCTTCCAAATACATAATACACACCTATGGCATTCGTTGTCAAGTCTGCCGATTATTTGTTTAAGCCGGGAATCAAGGGAAATGCGAGGGAAAAGATATGTAAGCTGCCTGCATTTGAGTTATTCGTAGGATTTGCCCGGTAAGTTGTTGCTTCCCCAGGAAGCAGGCGATTTATTATCGCAACTTAATCTCGCAAAAACACGTCAAACCTGAAAATCCTCCAGCTACACCTACCCTCTCCCAAGTGTGCGTGTGTGTGTGCTAGTGTGTGTGCCAGTGTGGGTGTGCATACATTTGGTTGCTCGCCGTTGGCTTCATAAAAAACCAACTCCATGGAGTGCGCATAGCAACAAACGAAAAAAGTGAAGGAAAAAGCATGCAGGCAAATCACAGTGTACAGCGCGCACTCACTTCTTTTTATTTTCAAGCCCCCTTGACAGCCCCGCCCCTGGAAATTTCCATTCAGCTGCCCTTGTGCGGCAGTTACACTAAGCAAAAATTATGGGGAATGTTGGAAATTTTTAGCAAGAAATTCGGAACTATGTCTACCTATATAAAGCTTGTAAAGTTGGGAGAGTCATTTTCGCATCTATAAAGTGTAATTAATTCTTGATCAGCATCAGCAACCGAGTCGATTTAACCATGTATGTCTGCTTCATGCATTTATAGTCGCAAAAATTACGTATACGCACTGGTGGAATTATATTTCAGTCCGTTGCTTCAAAGATTGTGAAGGAGACATTTCCGACCCCATAAATCATATATATTCTTGATCAGCATCAACAGCCGAGTCGATCTAGCCATCTTCGGCGGGAAAATTTTTTTTTTTAATTTTTTTCAAAATTTTATGAAAAAATTTGACATTGTAAAAATTTGAAAAATTGGTAAAAATTTTAAATTGTTTAAATTTGAAATTGAGTATGCAGATTTAATATTCTAACCAAAACTAACATAGAACAGCTTTCCGAATGAAAATTAATGCATTTTTGGCTTAGTTATGAGTATTTTTAACTTGGCCTTGTTAAAGAAATATTCATATAAAAATATCGATAAATATCGATTTAAAGAATGGTATTATTATTCTAGTCAGGAGCTTAAAAACAGTGAAGGAGTCATTTCCGACCCTATAAACTATATATATTCTTGATCAGCGCGAACAGCCGAGTCGATCTAGCCATCTCCGGAGGAAAAGAAATTTTTAATTTTTTTTTTCAAAATTTTATGATCAAATTTGGCATTGTAAAAATATTGAAAATTGGTTAAATTTTTAAATTGTTTAAATTTTAAACTGAGTATGCAGATTAATTAAGCTAACAAAAACTAACATAAAACAACTTACAAAATACAAATTAATGCATTTTGGGCTTAGTTATGAGATTTTCTAGCCTTGGCCTTGTTGAAAAAATGAGTATATAAAAATATTGATTTAAAGAATGGTATTATTGTAGTCAGAAGCTTGCCAACATTGAAGGAGTCATTTCCGACCCTATAAATCATATATATTCTTGATCAGCGTCAACAGCCGAGTCGAACTAGCCACCTTCGGCGATAAAAAAATTTTTCAATTTTTTTTCCCGAATTTTATGATCAAATTTGACATTGTAAAAATGTTGAAAATTGGTAAAAATTTTTAAATGTTTATTTTTTAAATTGAGTATGCAGATTTAATAATCTAACAAAAACTAGCGTAGAACAGCTTTCCGAATGGAAATTAATGCATATTTGGCTTAGTTATGAGTTTTTTAACTTTACTTTTTAGACAAACACTTATAACACTTTATATAGAATATATATAAATATCGACCCAAATAATGGTATTATAATTTTTGTCATATGCTTGTTAAGCAGTGAAGGAGTCGTTTCCGACCCCATAAATCATATATATTCTTGATCAGCATCAACAACCGAGTCGATCTAGCCATCTCCGGTAGAAAAAAAAAAATTATTAATTTTTTTTCAATATTGTATACTCAAATTTTTTCATTGTTAAAATTTTGAAAATTGATAAAAATTTTAATTTTTTAAAATTTTAAATTAAGTTTGCAGATTTATTAACCTAATAAAAACTAGCACAGGAACGCTTTCCGAATTAAAATAAATGCTTTTTTGGCCTAGTTATACGTTTTTTAAGCTTTGAATTGTGGACAAATTTGTCATAGAAAATTAGGGTATTTTAACTTTGGCTTCCCGAAGTTGATTTCCTTGTTTTTTTATGCCATTCAAAATTATAGAAAATATATAAATATCTTCGAGTGCAGCTCGTTTAGCCGTGTGTTTTCCGTTTTTGGGTTTTTTTGGTAACAATTTTTGCCCATTTCTCCTGCTCGCGCTCCGTTTTCCGTTTTCCGCTCCTCGCTCTACGCCTTTTTTCTATTTTCCTCGTTGTGCCATAAAGATTATTATGAAAGTATTTTGCTAAGCTTTCTGAGTTGAGATGAGATGTGCTGGGCTGGCCTGGCCTGGTCTGGTCTGGCCTGGTCTGGGTTGGGGCTTGAGGTCTGGGGTTGTGGAGGTTCCGGGGGGTTCCGGGGGGCTTGGGGGTTTCCAGGGGCTCGGGGTTTTTCCACTTTGCTGGCATCTCTGTTGCGCGCGCTATCTGGCCCAGCATCCGTCTCTGTCATGCCATTTGGCTGGCACTCTGGAGGCCTTAAGTGTGCATGCATTATGCCATGTGCAGGACGGGGCCCGCCCCGCCGCGTATAATATGCATGCATGGATAATTTATCAGGACACACACAGGGCAGGGCTTTAAATTTGATTTAAGCCACGTGGCCCCGTCCCATGTCCATGTCCACTTTGGTGGACAGCAGCTCAAATGCAATTAAATGGTCCAAATCAAGCGCAAAGCTCAGCTGAGGAACCGGAAAATGTCAATGTTGGGTCTAACATTAAAAGGAGGTTGAAGGAAAATGGTTTACTAAAAAACAAAGGTTTATATAATAAATTAACTGGTCATTAACTCTATTAATCATTTAATTATTTATATAGTTCTTGTTAATTTGTCTCGTATAATTTATTGTTTAAATTTAATATGAGTTTCTCTATTATAAACCTAGGTGATGCTTACTGGACACGAAACCTTGAATGACATGAAGACTCCATCGCATCCTGGCTCACACACAACACCGAATCCGAGGCACTAATCCTCGGTCCGGGGATTTTCAGGAGCGGAAAGGATGCAAGGATCAGGAGCGGGCCAAGGAGTAACAGCCCCTGCCTTGCGGCATTCTCGATGTACGCCTGTAAGTCTCTTCATGTTTTTTTGGGGACTTTGCGTTCGGTGGATGTTCCTCATCCGCCGGATGCCGGAAAATGGGATATGGAAATGTCTTGGCATGGGCTTCAACTTCGGCTTGGGCTTGTGTACATGGAAATCGGATAGAGCCAAAATTGTTTGTTTTTATGGGCTCTTCAGCTGTCTTCTTTTCAGTGTCGGCGTTGCATAAGTGCATTTGTCTGTTATCCCGACGAGCTTTTGTTTCGCGCATCTACGGCTCCCATGCCTAAGACCATTTTCCTCCCTCGGATTTTCCCCAACCACCCCCCTATTTTCCCCATTTTCGTACTTACACTAGTACAGAGGGCACTTGTTTTCAATGGAATCAATTTAGCGTAAGAAGTTTCAGTTCCCAGCGCAAGTTGTTGTCATGTGCAGGGCCAAAGGGGGCGAGGGAAGCAGGACTCGTCGGTCAGGAAGGGTGTGTGTGTGTGTGCTGTGTGTGTGAGTGTTTATACGTGTGTGTGTGTGGTGCAATTATGCCAACGACAGCTGCCTGGCAGCCTCGTCGTCGCTCTATTAATCAAAAGTTATACAAAAAGCCAGCGAACTTCGCCACACGACTTGCCCCGCTTCTGCCCCCACTCCCGCATAGAGCACTTTCCCGGCAACGCTTTTCCACCGCCCATCGCTTTTCCTGAGCTCCCTATTCCCAGCTCGCTTTAGCCAGCTTTTGCTCCGGCTCCGGCTCCGGCTTCGGCTTCGGCTCCGCTTCCTCGTCCTGTGTGTTCTTCTTGTTGTTTGCAATTTAACTTTGCTGTGAGCGCAGCCGAAGCCTGTTCATGGGTTTTGGCCCAAGCTTATGTGCGCATACACTGGGAAAAATCCCCCAAGTGTTCGCCCTACATATATATTGTTAATAAGAGTACTCTACGCCGCATTATCTCCCGGTGCACGTTATCAGTGTATGAGTGGCCCGCAGCGAGTAAAAACAAGATATAATATTTTATGAAAGCTTTGGCAACCACTGCCCCCTTGGCAGCCACATCGAGACCACCTAGCCCTCGCCCCACATCCCTGCCAGCCGCCGTGGACTCTGGGACTCATTGCCCATAAATAAATAAAGCAGCCAAACACAATCAAAAACCAATGAAGCAGACCAGCAGCCACAAATGACAGAAGGAGCAGCCAGTTGCGACCTTAGCCCCAACCCCATCATCGTCCTCATCATCGTCCTCGTCGTCCTGCTCGACGTTGTGTCAGCTTTTTGTCCTCGTCCTTGGGCAACCGAAACTCTGTAACTCTGCAACTTGGAGGAGCTGGGAGCTGGGAGCTGGGAGCTGGGAGCTGGGAGCTGGGAGCTGGGAGCTGGGAGCTGGGAGCTGGGAGCTGGGAGCTGGGAGCTGGGAGCTAAGAGCCGGCAACTGGCAACTTGGAGTGGAGCAACTCGAGTTACTTGGAGCCATAATCTGTTATATCAGCAGTCGGTTGTCCAGGCCCCGTGTCCTTCGTTCCAAATCATTGTTACTTACTCACCCAGCTTGTGGCTTCCCAAGGATCTTCTTCGTCCTGACTATTGCCTATTGTCAGGTGCAGTGTCTCCCCAACTGGGGAGCAGGGGTGTGTGTCTGCACCAAACTCAATAATTTGAAACGCAACAAAGTTTTTCGCTTAATTTAATTTGCAGCAGCCTCCTTCTAACTCGATTCCGCAGCGCGAGGAGCGCGTTTATCGCTGGGCGACAACTTTTTAATTGCCAGGCGTCGTCCGCATTCCACATACGATGGTGTGGAAGGATGTCCCGGCAAGTCCTGGCAAGTCCCGGCAAGTCCTGGCAAGTGTGTGTGTGGGGGGATGTTAATAAATAAACAGTCCCCTGGAAGGGGTGGAGCTGAGGAGTTCCCTATTTTACTTAAGATTTTTCATGTCGCCACTAATGCGCGAATAAGTGGTTCTTAACATAATACATGAACTACTGTTAGTTATTTAAAAAAAACTAACTAGACATTCCTCAAAAACAACATTTGAAAGTAAATAATATCCAAGGAATAGGAAGTTAGCTTTTCTGTTACTCTCCGTATTACTTTGAAACCTTTAAAAACTTTATGTAATGCCTTTAAATGGTTCCGTGAAGTAATTTCCTTAGTACTTATACTATAGTATAGATGTATAGATTAATATGTATATATATAGCTTCAGGATCTGCTTTAATTCGTGACGCTGCGTGATGTGCTTTTCATTTGCCCTAAACGTTTGCGCCATTTGACTTAATGAAGCTTAAAGACAATAAAACGCTTAAGCACACAACTTTGCCGAAGCCACCCACAGGTCCCCCAAACCCCACTTCGCACACCCTACACCCACACACCCCACATCCAGCCATAGTGTGTGTGTGGGTGTGTGGCACAACAACATTGTGTCAACGTCAAACGTCTTTTTCTTGCAACTTTCTGCGCTCGCGTCATAATTTCTATGAATTTTATACACTTTGATAAGCATTCCATTGGCATGCGAGGCACGTTCGCGTTCGTGGACCATCCTTACACGACCTACCCTCCCCTAGAAGAAGGCTACACTGAAAGAAATGTGTTAACTCATGCTAATTTCCAGATAGATTATCCAGCTACAGATCCAGAAAACTAAGTAAACTAAGCAAAGTTAGTCAATAATTGTAAGAAAAACCAAGTATTTTCGCTTTGAAAAAGAAAGGAAAATATTCAGCATCACCCTAGTTTTTTGCCAGTGTAAAAGCCAGACCGCCTTTGACTGTTTGTTTTGCGAACTTCTGCCGCCGTCCATGTAAATCAGGCCAAGCAACAATTAAACGCGCCAAGCACGACAATACTTAGGGCTAATGGCCACGGACCTGGACTGGCCAGGACCTCGGACAATCGTTGGGTGGAATGGAAGGGGGTGGGGTGGGGAAAGGGGCGGGGAAATGGGCGGGGAAAATGGCTGGAAAATCGAGGTGCTGGTGGCAAGCCTTTGGCGCTTCCGCTCCCATTTCCGCTCGTTGGCCGAAAAGTGTAAACAATTAAATTTTAATTAGAATTCGCATCGCTTGACATGCGACATGGAAATGGGAATGGAATGGAAATGGAAATGGGAATGGACATGGGGTGCCAGCAAGCTGTCAGTTGCCGGAAAAGTGGAAAAGCCACGGGGGGGTGGCAACGAAGTCTGCAACTGGAAGTCACTCACAATCACATTCACACTCACACTCACACTCGCATTCACACTCGCACTCGCACACACCGAAAACCGCACTTCCGATCTCCGCCACAGGCGCACAGACATTTCATTTCCGCTCTCGTCTGCTGGTTAATTTATTGGGCACCTTCCACGTTGCCTTCGGTGACCCGACCCCACTGCGACCCCTTCTTGACCCCCCGAGGAGGTGCCGGGCTTGTAAATTAAACGGCTGACAGTTAATAGAAAACCGAAAGCCTCTCATTTGGCACATTTGCGGTCGTCGAGGGGCGCTCTATAAACCCGGCGCACTCGGTGCGGTTTGATGGATTGCCGGCTTAGTTTTAGCCAGTTAACTGCCGCACTCGACAATTTATGCTACCAATTCCGGCAAGGTGTCGAGGCCCGTAAAATACGATGGCGAGTCCTGGTGGAGAGGTGCGAGGGAGGCCGCCTTAATGCCCAAATTGTGGCTAATGAAAATGTCTAAAATTGCTCAGATGATTTGTTGATTTCCCAGGGTCCTCCCAGCCACCCCCATCCCTGTGGGGGCTTTCAGCGAGTGGCCTAACAAGGTCATAAAGATTACGGGTCAACAAAAGAGCAAATACACAACACCTCTTAACACACACAGCAAAAACAGCAAAAACACAACACAAAGCGAGCAAATGTACTTCGAAGCGAAGGGCAATCTTTTATTCGCAGACCCCAAGGTATATATCCTTGAATTTCAACTATATATTCCCATTTTTATGATCTACAACCTGGATTATGAAAGTAGACCTTTAGCATTGGTGTTTTTTTGTGAGTTTACTAACAAAATATAATATAACTAATATAATAGTTATTTTAACGCATTTAACATATAGAAATATATATGGGAGGGATTCTCAAGGTGGAATCTGGTGCGAGATTGAACTTTGGGAGAGTCTCTGTAGGTGTCCGTCTTCCTGTGCCTGCCATTGCCCCCGCCTGTGTTCCCCTCAGCCCTCTAGATCTTGAGGTACTTGCGAATGGCCTTGCGCATCATGCGGCGCTCGACCGAACGCTTCAGGCGCAGCAGGCCAGGCAAATCCTTGTGCATGATCAGGTCCTGGATGGCCTTGCGTCCCTTCAAGCGCTCCAAAGTCCAAGATGACTTCCCAGCGGCACAGTCTGGAAAAGTAAATCATGTTAGCCTTGGCATAAGTGTCAAACGGTAATCATTTTTTTTGAAATGCAGGAAAATTGTGGCGTTTTCCTTGAATGTGTATTAAAAAGACAGTGTCCGGCTTATTCCTGTTGTTGGGAACTCTGACTACTCACTCAATATATCATCAACCTTAAGTTTCTTAACATTCTTCTTAATATTCTTCGGCTTGGGCTGGGCACAGAATCCCTCATGGACGTGCACCATGGGCTTCTTGGCTTCGATCAGTGAAATGGCAATATGGGAGCCATGCTTCTCAGCGGAAATCACTGGGTGAGCATAAGTGCCGGCTGCATAGAGAATGGCCAAGACCGCAACTGTATAGAAAGGAATATGACATTATATATACCATATAATATGCATATACATTGTACACAGTCTAGTACTTGGTATGCTCTCCAGGAAGAACTTATACTCACTTATCAACAATATCTTCTGTAGCTTCATTTTGAAAATTATTCAGTATCTAAAATTTTACTATATTTCCTATACTTAATTTACTTTACTACTTTTTCCTAAACTTTTTGATTCCTATATTTTTTCCAATTTATTTTAGAGGCACTTTTTTTTTGAGCTGTTCACTGTACAACGATCGAATGAGAAGTGATTCTATGTTGTTAGGTACCTACACAGGTCAACAGAAACGAACGACACAAAGGTAATGGCATACTTTGATCTTAGATTTTTTCTAAAACAAAACTTGAAAAGTTTTACTGAATTGAAAATTCTAAAGCTTAACCTTTGAAAGGGAAACCGGTCGATTATCCTTGGTTCCACAGACCATTCAAATATACTTCCCTTCACCTGGGTCTGATTTCTGGGAACAGCAGAAGCAGGATTAGGAGCAGGATGTGAAAAAGGAGCAGTAGCAACTTTCCTTAACTCTGTGTTAGCTGCAATTTACGATCGGTTTCCGTCGAGAGACATTGCTCTACATACTCACAAAAATGTATTTTTCTACCTTCCTAAAAACTAATCTCCTCAAAACTTCTGACTACAATAATAATACAATTCGTTGTATCGATATTTATCGATATATTTATATGACAATTTTTGCAATTAGGCTAAATTAAAAAAACTCATAACTAAGCCAAAAATGCATTAATCTTTATTCGGAAAGCTGTTCTATGTTAGTTTTTGTTAGATTATTAAATCTGCATACTCAATTTAAAATTCAAACAAACTAAAATTTTTACCAATTTTCAATATTTTTACAATGTTAAATTTTATCATAAAATTTTGAAAAAAATTTGAAAAAATTTGTTTCACTCCGGAGATGGCTAGATCGACTCGGCTGTTGATGCTGATCAAGAATATATATGGTTTATTGGGTCGGAAACGTCTCCTTCACTCTTTTTAGGCTTCTGACTACAATAATAATACCTTCCTTTAAATCGATATTTATCAATATTTTTATATGAATATTTCTTCAACAAGGCCAAGTTAAAAATACTCATAACTAAGCCAAAAATGCATTAATCTTTATTCGGAAAGCTGTTCTATGTTAGTTTTGGTTAAAATATTAAATCTCCATACTCAATTTAAAATTAAAAAAATTTAAAATTTTTACCAATTTTCAAGATTTTTACAATGTCAAATTTGATCATAAAACTTTGGAAAAAAATTTTAAAAATTTTAATTCCTCCGAAGATGGCTAGATCGACTCAGCTTTTCACGCTGATCAAGAATATATATGATTTATAGGGTCAGAAATGACTCCTTCATTATTTACAAGCTTCTGTATAATAATAATACCATTCTTTGTATCGATATTTTTATATGAACATTTTTTCAACAAGGCCAAAATAAAAATACGCATATCTAAGCCAAATATGCATTAATCTTTATTCGGAGAGCTGTTTTATGTTAATTTTTGCTAGATTATTAAAACTGCATACTCCATTTAACATTTAAACAATTTAAAATTTTTACCAATTTTCACAATTTTTACAATGTCAAATTTTATCATAAAATTTTGAACAAAAATTAAAAAAAAATTTTCCCCGTCAAAGATGGCTAGATCGACTCGGCTGTTCTCGCTGATCAAGAATATATATGATTTATAGGGTCGGAAATGAGTTCTTCGCGGCGTAACGAGCTTCTAACTAAAATTAAAATACCTTGAGGAGTAGCGCATGGTAATTAATAAGAGTTTAATTTTGGCACCGTCTTAATTCAACTCTTTGGCGACTTCCTTCTACGCTCTTTGCACTACGCTCATTGCGCTCTTAGTTTTCTGCGCTTGTCGCTCTCTTCGCTCTTCGCTCTCTTTTCGCCACTGTGCATCGTTTTCAGTCACGTGATCTTGGCGATGCACGGCCGTAGTGAAAAGAGAAAATGAGAAAAAGAACAACGCATTTGCGGAGTGCTGCTGCTAAAAATCGTTTTTAATCCTAAAAAAATGTGTAATAATATCAACTAAACTATTAAATCAGTTAAACTAAGTGCACTTTATGCGTGGACACTCAAATAATCATTTAAAATGTGCATTTTTCAGGGAAAAAGATGAAATGCAAAGTGAGCGCCTCTTCCTCTTCCAATTGGAGTTGCGACCGCGGCAAGCGGAATGTGAAAAAACATAATTTGTGCGAATGACGAAGTGAACTTGGCAAATAACTTAACAAATAACTTACGTGATAACAAAAGAAGACATTTTTAAAGCAATTAGCAAGTGAATATCGATTTAAAGCCAGTAAAACTGCAATGAAAAACCTGAGACTCCCGCGGACAATGTGAGACAGCCGCAGCCGCCGCGGCGCCCCGTTATGCACACACATACATATACATAATTGTGAGAGGAGTTGATGCATATTTGTCTGTGCGTGTGTGTAGGGGCAGGGCAAGAGAAGGAAGAAGGAAGAAAGAAGAAAACATAGCAAAATCAATGTTTTCATGCGATGTTCGGGTTTCAGATGAACCGTTTTAAAGCAATAACTGGAAATATAAACTGTTTAAAGTAAAAAGTAAAGTGCAATGCAAATTAAATATGTGTGCGGAGTAAGTTGGTGTATTGTTCGGGCGTGTAATTTTGGCGTTCTTTCTATTTCTTTCCAATATATATTTTTTTCTATTTTTTTATGTGTCAATAAAAAAGTGCAATGCTAATTAAATATTTTAAAGAAAATTGGTGTTTTTTTTGTTTTTTGTTTAAGTGCTTAATTAATTAATATAATATTTTTTTTAATGTGTAAAAGTGAGTTAAAAAAGGGAAAGGAAAGAAAGAATGAAATCTCGCGAATTAATTTAATTTTCAATTCAACCAGAAATAGAAGAAGAAAAAGAGTAAAGCGAAAATGAGAAAATTGGTAAGTGAAAAATTCATTTAATTTTTATATTCAATGTAATTCCCATTCCCCCTTATTTTTTAATGCATAAATTGCATTGTTGGGCCTACTAGATTTGTTTAGTTTTTCTCAGGAAATATAGAAGATTCAATCTCAAAGGCAATTTTCCTATATTCTCAGATTCTCTTTATAATTTTAACAAATTAAAATATATTTTTATATTTGAAACTGGGCATGCAGATTATTAATTATAAATTATTTATTAGGACAATCAAAACATTGATCTGCTTTCTTGATAAACATCTAAATTTCAATAGCAATAAAATATAATTTAAAAAAAAGACAAAGCTAAAAAAAAAGGAAAACACGAAAAGAAATTAAGGAACTGGCCGGAAAAGGGACACACCAGCCAAGTCACTTGGCGAATCAGGATGCCGTATAAAAAAAACAAACAAACAACAAACACAACAAATGTGTCTGTGGATATTTATACATACATAAAAAAAGCAAACTTAATTTTCGGCCCCCTCCCCCACTCGAAATCCATCTTAAAAATAAAAAAGGACGAACTGGCAATGCCCTGCCCAGAAGAGTTGCAGGTTATCCCAGGACCCGGGTGGATGCGGCCCGATCGGGACAGCTTCCCCCTCGGATCCAACGAGGCGCAGAGTAAATATTACAAAAATGTATTACACGGGACTCGGGCGGATAGGCGCGGCTCGGGGAAATGGAGATGGAAATGGCAGACGTGACAAAAATGCTTAAGTGAAAAGTTACGAGCGAGCGGCGGAAATCGCTTTTTCCCCCTGGCCCCGCCCCACCGACTCTTGTGTTTCCCTTTTCTTTATTTTATTTTGCTTGTTTTCTCAGCGTAAACCCCCGAAAAGTTCCTTCGCGCATTTCGTTTTCCTTTTTCCAGCTTTGTTTTCTTTTTTGTCTTTTTTTTTGCCTTTTTTTGTCGGTTGTGTTACGTTTTTGTTTTGCTCTCGCAGCTGCTTAATATTTTCTTGTTTACGCTGGGCGACCGGGGGTGCACTGAGAGAAATTCTATAAAGAACTTTGTGTATATACAATCGATTTAAATGATTCATAAATTATGTATAAATTAATGATAGATTTGCTTAAGCTTTGTTTTCCTTTAAACAAATGCTTACTCCTTTCGAAATATTTATTTTTTCTTGAAAATTATTACCTAAAATTAAATTATTACTTTATATTTATTATTTTCTTTACATAAATTATTATATATTATTTAAAAGAGAGAAATATCAAAAAGAATAGATGGTTCTCAATTAGTTGAATATTGCATACTTACCACAATTTATAAAGAAAAAGTATTAAGAAAAAGATTTATTCTGTTAATCAATAACATATACATTCGATATATAAATATTAATGAAACATTTAAAATTACTAAGACCAACCTCTTAGTTGTTTTACAATTCGTTTTTCAAGCATTCCTTTGATTTACTGTCGTAAATTAAACAAAAAATAATATATTTAGATTTCCTATTAATATGAATATTTATTTTCCTGTGCGGCCCTGGGGCCTCCTGATGCTGTGCGGGAGCGTTGAATGAGTGGCGCTCCGGACTGGCGGCCTCCCGTTGTTCATCATCCCGAGTGGGTGTCATTCGGGGCGCCTCCTGCTCCTTGGCTGCTCTGCTGTCAAACTTTTCACGCACGCCCGCTGCCGGCGAAGCGATTTCCCGGCACGGGTTGAAGACGGCACGCTACCGGGATGCCATGATGAGGGGGGTGAGGGAAAATGAGAGGGGCAGGGGGAGCGGCAGAGCCCGCTCCAAATCGATTTCCGCTTCATTACGCCACCGCTTATGCGGCGCCCCCAAGCAGAGCGGCGGGAGCAGCGAGCACTTCAAATCGTATCAATCATCTTTCAGAAACACTTTGCACACCCCGCCGCACACTCGCACACCCCACACACACTCACACTCTTACTCGGAGTGAGATGTGAGAACGCTTCCGTCTTCCGTCTTCCGCCTGGTGAAATATTTTGTCCGTCCGCCACTCGCTTTTCCTCCTCGCACTCATATGTCAGAGACAAGACCCGCAAATTGTTTGTTTGCTTTTGCATGCCATTCTGACACACACACACCCACACACACACACACACACCCCTCTCTACAGTGTTATTTCGGGCCGCTTTCATGTCATTTTTCAAGTTTACACAAAATATTTCAAGTGTTTGATGTCTTTTGCACCCGAAGCGCATCAATTTCCTCCATTTGGCCATATTTTACATTGTTTCTGCCGGGGGGAATGCCCCGGAAAAGTACGAGATACCGGCTATAGATAGCAGCTTCCAGATCCCAGATACAGATACAAAACTAGGTCTACTTTCTGCTTTATTTTCCATCTGCGGCAACTCAATTAAAATGTAAGCCAACCGCAAGTGGTGGCGTAAAAAACATATAAATATCGCGTATACGCCGCGTAAATCCATAATTGCATTTGTTTGTTATCGCCACGTAAGGGGCGGGCGGTGGGGGTGTGGCTGTAGTTGAGAGGGGGGAGGGGTCCGGGATCCGCAGGGGGGTTCAACTATAACAACCAGCAAGCAGAGCCAGTGCACACGGTCCATATATCCATGCTCTGACCACGTACCGATAACCGTTTTCCCAGGAAAAACTATCAGAGAAATACAAAGGAAAATTGAGAGAAACGGAAATGTAATTTTTATTTAGGAGAAATATGAGGGTAAGGGTCATAAACTATGCCTTACTTGATTAGCAATTAAGGGGCTTAAATATTTATTACAAGTATTTGGAATCGATACTCTTATGAGGGTACCCTTGATTGCACTTATAACTAAGCTCAATATATTCGCAGTCTTTGAATCGATAAATCACAATTTTATAGACAAATCATTAAATTTTTAATATTTAGTATGCAGATTCATTAATTAAAACTGACACAGAAAACTTTGCATTAAAATTAACACCATTTTGGCTTAGTTGTAAATTGTTTTTACCTAAAAGTTGTGAAACATTGATGTGTTTATGTTTTTCAACTTCAAGAAGCATCTTTACATTTGTGTTAACAACATAACAAAAAAGATACTAGACCCTGAGAGAAGATTATATAGATTATATAGATTATATAGATTATAGATTGCTTATAGATTATATTTTAAATTAGTAAATTAAGCGGGAGTATTGCCTTTGCCATCGCAATCGCCTTGGTCTTCGACGGCCTTATCCTGTCCTTGTCCTGCAGGTGATCTCCATTCTGATGTAAAATCGCCATCGCCAGAAATATTCTTGTTTAAGAGATTTCCCTTTTTGGGGTTTTCCCAGAGAAATCGCTTTCCAGCGCCGCCCCTCTCATAGCAGGTTTTTATATGCATTTCGTTGCATTTCCACTTCAATTTGAACGTGCAATGTATTTTTAAGCACTCGGCTGGGCGACACGGGTTGCTGCGGGGAAGGGGGCGGTGGGGGTGGCAGAGGAAGCTGGAAAAAGGGGGCGGGGTCTTTGGTGGCAACAATTGCCAAGTGCAGCCCGGCATGATCATCATCATCGTCGTCGTCGTCGGGCAGAGCAACGGCGGCGGCATCATGATGATTGCCACTTGAGCGGGTTTTTTGCGCCGAGCTTGCTCTGCTTTTCATTCTTTTTTATTTTTGCCAACTAACCAGTCGGAATTCTCCAACCCCAAGGATGCTCTCCAGGACACGTGCGGGAGTGTGTGTGTGTGTGTGTGGTGTGTGTGTGCTTGGGTGTTTGGGTGTTTGGCGGGTGGTCAATTATTTGTTGCTACTTTATAAACTGCCAGCGAGAGGAGCACCTTTGTTGTAGTCTCTCACCAGATGCTGCATAAATTGACCCCGTTGAGTGGTTTTTGTGCTCCTCTCCGGCTTGGCCAAAAGGTGTAACCGGGTGTGGCCGGGGGAATGTCGAAAGATATCGGAAAATCAGATAATCGGAAAACCGGAAAATCACACCCGCCCAAAACGAGTGCGGAAAGAAAGCGCCAAGAAGGAACCAGGAAAGGAAAACTTTTCATATAAATTACAGGAGGCGTGAAGGAGGCGCATTTGGCATTCACCGAGAGCCAGGCAATAATATTTATTTAAAACTCTCTGCCAAATGGCTCGGGGAATGCTCGCTCCCCCAGCCTCAGCCCCATGTCTGCCACACACACGTGCACCTGCTTAGCAGGCTCTCCTGCTGCCGAGGGAAAAAATGAATACATTCCCGATAATTTGAAAGTAATTCGTTTAAAGAAATTTACGTGATTTGCTTAACAACCCAGGGGTTGTGCGGGGGGAGTCCCCCTGGGTATATTGAGTTGTCCAATGACACGCCATAATATTTCCTTGGGCGTGATCTCTCCGCCAGCCGGGTTAATATGTGCCCCATTTGCGTGCCACCGAATTATTGCCTAATCACTGCTCCTTGGGCTCCTTGGAGCCAGTGCAGGACACGGCCTGGAAGGGACACGGCCTGGCTGCTGCGACATCTTAGGTGGCGGGTTGTAGTGGCGAAAGTAGCCGCAAGTAAAAGTTTCCTCCCTCAGCCAATTTGGAGCCGAAAAAGAAAATTTGTAGGCTACGCAAAAGTTTTTCCGCCGCCGCCCGCAAACCTCTTCCCGGGACCTGTTTTGGCGTAAGAACTTTTCCGTATATAAATGGTAAATACAGATAGAAAAAGCTAGCGAGTTTAATTTGCTAATTGAAAATATCATTCTCTAGACATATCTCTATATAAGTAAGTACAAAATTGATTTAATTTCATTGTGGGACATTTTTTAAGGAGTGTTTTCTATTCTTATTTTTATAATTTATAATTTTAGTCAAAAACTAGCATTGGAAAGCTTCCCGAGTTAAAAATTAATTGTTTTTTGCTTAGTTATGAGTTTTCTTGTCGTAAAAATACAGAAAAATGTCGATAAATATCGAATGCGAATACTTTAAGCTTAGTTGAGGTCGATTTCCGATTCGATAACATAATTCAATTGCAAAATGCAAGGGTATATATACTATATCCCGAAGTTAGTTCCTTTATTTTTTGGTTTAAAGACCTTTTCGATATTTATTTTAATCCTGAGATACGTTTCAATTGGAATTTTAAATTTATATTTTTAAATTTATATTTTTTTGTTATCGATTAAAGATTTAAGTTCCTTGATGTATTAACATATATTAATTCTGACATTAGCTTTATTTTAATGTCAGTATTAATATGGTCTGTTTCCAAACTTCTTCCTATAGCTTTCCTATGTGCCACACAATTTCCAAGTTTTTCTCCCTGTATCTACAGATATCTTTGTGTATATATCTTAATGTATATATACACCTACAGTGTGTTGTTTTTTTTTTTATTTCTTGGCCCGCTTAGAGTCTATCTGTTGTTTAGTGGCCCTAAGGCAGTCAGACAGGATGGGGGCGAGCCTGGGCGTGGCATGTGCAAAAGTTTTCGCAGAGCGCCGAGGCGCCCGGCTACCAACAAATACCAAAATAAACAGCCAACAATGGCAAGTGGCAGCGGTTAAGCTGACAGAATGCTGAATTCGGGATGGGATTCGGATGGAGTGCCGGCCATGGTCGTGGTCGTGGTCGTGGTCGTGGTGTTGGCGGATCTGCAAGATAAAGCGCTGAAAACTCAAAGCCGGCGGCGGGCAGGCAGGCAGGCAGGCAGTCGGAAAAGTCGGGGAAAGTCGCTCAGCACAAAATGAAAACAAATTGTGTTTTATACACTTTCCATTAGGGTTACTCGGGCGAGAGCGAGAGAGCGCCAGCAGGCAAGTTGAAGGTCGTTCTCGTTCTCGGTCTCGTTCCCTCCCTTTGGCGGTGATGATGATGACGAGGAAAAAGGACACAGGGCACAGGACACAGGGCACAGGACACAGGGCACAGGACACAGGACTTAAGACGCAAGATGCAGACTCCCTTTGCCGGATGATAGATAATCGGGCAACTCAGCTCCGAATAAAGTGATAAAGCACAGCGTGATGGAGAAGTTCGGATGAAGCTGGGATGACTTGGGGCTCCAAAAAATACGACCATCTATTTGTTTACAGCGAGGTGATTTCATCGAGTCACTGCCCCCTTATCCGGAGGAGTTTTGAGCACAAATTGAGTGAGCGGCGAGTGGCAAGTAGGGGAGTAAGGGGTGGATAGTTAGGACTGCAGTGCAACGAGTGGGAAATGTAGGGTGTCCAGTGACTAGTGGCGAGTGTGGGGTAGTTGTGACTAGGAAGTGGCGAGTGGAGAGCGACGAGTGACTAGTGACAAGTAAGCAATGGCAGGGAAATATGGAGAGTGTGTACCAATGGACGAGTAGAGAAAGCTGAGTAAACGAGTAGCGAGTAGCGAGTGGTGAAAACATAGTTCGACTTTGTTAAAAAGTAACCAATGGCGAGTATTCCACGACTTTAATAGAAAAGAGTTCTGAAACAAGGCATAAAATAACCGTACAGGACATATCTCTGCTATATAGAAGGGTATCTTACCATACCATTTATTTTGCAACTCCCACGCGAATACCCCTGATTTGTATATAGACAGCAAACCCGAAAAATTGAAATATTAAGCCAAACAAATCAGGCTGCCGTTCGACACGCGCAGCATTTATCAGTGTTTTCTTTTTTTTTTCTCTTTGTTTGGTTCCTTTCCTCTTTCGGCAGTCGCACACACATAAACAGGAAGCGGAAGCGAAAGCAGACAGAGAAAGGGCTGGAAAATGGCCGGCGGCAGCGTCTGATGCCGATAACAGGAGCAGGCAGCAGCGAGGCCCGGGCCCCAAGTGCGGAACAGGACGCTTATTGACGTTGAGCAACGCTTATTGGCGTACTTAATCCTTTTGGCAAATTCCAATAAATTACGACAGAGACAGGAACAGAGACAGGCGGCATCAAGGCCAGCCGAACATTATCCTTTGCGCCAAAAAGAACAAAAAACAGGGAGCACATAGCACACAGCACACAGCACGCAGCATGAAAAAAATCATCAATAGGCCATGATGAGTTTCTGATTGCAAAGCAGTCAAAAAGGGAGAAGTCGGCCAAAAAATAAAAAAGAAACAAGGACTAAGGACTCAGGACGCAGGACTCGGGGAGACTGGAAAGGGCAACGAGGATACCGATGATGGCCCCTGATTGTCCTGAACGATGCGGCCATGTCACCCGGGTTAGCGTCGAAGGAGACCCTTCTCCGGGATTGCTGATTTCGGGGCAGTCATAAAATCGAACCGACGCTTTATGGGTCGTCCAAGGGAGAGACTACTACCTTGAAGTCCAACTCCAAGTCCAAGTTCAAGTCGGAGGCTAACTTAAATTGAATGCCAGCATTTTGCCGAAGGACCTTTCTCACCATCTACACTAAGACTAAACCTAATTTGATAGAAGAGTTAATTTCTCCAACCAGAAAGTGGATAAAGTTAAAAGAATGTATTTTAATACGTAAATTTAACATTACTTTATATACGAAAATGAAACTTACAACTCAGGAACAATCCAAAAAGCAGATTTAAATACTTTTCCTTAAAGCAAAGGACTTCTGATGTTCTTTTTATTAATTACTTTAATTTTGGTTCGAAAACAATTCGAAATCAATTTGAAAGGAATTTATTTCGAGAAGCCAAAAGACTTGAAGTAACCCAAGGACCTTTTCGTGAATTCGCCGTATTTTTGCAGTGTTCTGGGCCCGGTCTGTTGCTGTTTTTTATGGCATTGTGCTCTGGCTTATCTCTGGCCCGACCTGCTCCTCGGTCCCTTTCCCAGCCGGGAACTGTGCCCCTTCCAGCGTCGGCTTGTCTGCCGTTTTTATTGTAAATGCTTTGCATATTTTTGATTGGCTTCCCGACCCCTGGCCAAATAAAAAAACAATAAGAATCCTTTGTCCCTCCGCTTCCTTTAATTTTGCGCTACTGGCTCCTGGTTGTGCTCCTTCCTACTCTTTCTGCTGCTGCTCCTTCTGCTTCCCCGGCTCGTGCTCCTTTTGATTTTCCTGCCCCTCGACATTGTCTTCGTTGGCGTCCTCCTCGAAGTCAGAGCCAGAGTCGTCCCGCTCGTTGAGAAGCTTGCCCCCGTACAGGCTGGCATCGATGCGCCGGCAAAAGGCCACAAGGCGCGGATAGGTGTTCAGCAGCTCGGCCAGCTCCCGGTTGGGCAGCGGCGTGTTGAGTATGCCCACCACGTGGCCAAAGACCAGGGCATCCAGCTCGCAGGGCTGCGAGCCGCACAAGAACCCCTCCGAGTCGACTTCGTGGTCCTCCAGCTGGTCCATGAGGGCCTCGCAGCACTCGGTGACCTCCTCGAGCACCTGGTCGGTGTTCATATGGTGCCACTGGTAGACGCGGAGCAGGCGCATGGCCTGGCGCTGCTTGTAGAAGCGCCGGAGCAGGCTCAGCACCCAGGGATGCCCGGCGCCGGTCCGCCGCGCCGTGTACAGCCGGTAGTTGACGGGGTCGACGTAGCTCAGGTGAATCTCGGCCAGGGTGAAGACCGTCTCCACGTAGTTGACCATGCAGCGCATGTCCTCGCGCTGCTCCTCCGACAGCCAGCGGCCCAGGGCCTTGGATGGCCTGGTGGCCGCCACATGGTCCACGATGGGCTCGAATTCGGCCAGGATTTGGAACTGGCCGAGCCGGAGCATGGGCAGCCCGGTGAGGCGGCCGCCCTGGGTCATGAACTCGGCGTGGGCGCTGGTCTTCTCGGCGAAGGGCAGGCGGCACAGGCGCAGGTATGTCCTGACGGCGATGCAGCTGGCGCGCTCCGCCAGGAGCAGCTGGCTGTGCTCCGGCGGCTGATGCAGCTGAACTAGGTCCGGCCAGGGCTCATCCTCCTCCCCGTCGTCCTCCTCCTCAGCCAGCTCCTCGTGTTCTCCCAGCTGCTCCAGCTGCTCCCCATCTTCGGTTGACAGCTTGTCCGCCGCTTGGCCGGACTGCCTCAAGGCGGCGGTCAGACTCTGCTCCCGATTCATGGCCGGAAAATGGGAAATTTGGGGGGCCTAACGTGTGTTGGCTTTAAGCAGTAGGTTTTAAATAATGCCAAATGAACTGGAAATTAATCGAAAATGTTACTGGTTTTTTCCTGTTAGCTTGTGGCCTCAACTCGATTATTATTTGCGGGAATCAATTTTGGCCTTAAACATAAGGAGCTTAAACGGGAAATGTGCAATTAGTGACGAGCAAATAAAACTAAATTTTGCAATTAAGCCGGCGGGCATTGTTCCTGCACTGCCAGAGGAAGCTGCTGAGCTGAAAATCAGTTTCAGTTTCAGTTTCTGTTTCGGCTTCGCTTTGATGATGAAAATGTTTTGTGAATTTTCCGCTCAAACGGACATTCCGGCAATTAATCATCGGGACGGCTCCCCCCAAGAGAGGAGTAAGGAGTCGGGAGTCGGGAGTCGGGAGTCGGGAGCGTGGAGAAGCACTCAGCGCTTCCTGAAAGGTTTGCCCCACTCCCGAGTCCTCCGGCAGACTTCAGGCAGATTCGGGGACTCTGGCATCGAGGATGATAAATTACACAAGCGGAACATTATGCAGGCCTTGAGGACTCCGCCAGGGAGTGCTTCCGGAGCTGAGCCGCCAGTCTAGAGCCGAATTGTGTCCTTGACGAGTTTCAAGGATCATCAGGTATGGGGGTTAATTGAATAGGAGAGCCAGAAAGGCTGGTTTCATAATGCTTATTATTATTTCTTATCTATATCAGTAAATATTTAAAATGAATTAATATTTGATGTTTCTTTTAGTGAGCTAATGAAATAAATTGATTGAAATTAATTAAGCCTTGTATAAAAACAGAAAGAAATAGTTAAAACATATAAAGATACCTGCAAGTAAAAGAACCTAAATATTTAATCATTGAATCTTAAAAACAAAGCAATATTTAAAGTAGCATTGAGATACACATCAACAAAAATTATAATAAATTAAAACCAACCAAGTTAAACTTGGTAAAATATATAAATAAACCCCCTAAAAGCTTTCTTTCTGTGTAAAAGGACTCACCAATAATCACTTCGGCCGCTGACAGCCAAGAAAATCAGATGTGCGATTGACGGATTATCCCAGTTGGCCATTTGCCTTGACCCGCTTGGTATTCCCGCGATGTTTGGCTCTGCCTTTTGGGACTAATTTAACGCTAAATTACGAGTCTTGGAGGCGAATTTTTGATTTTGCCAGATGAATAGGAGAGGTCCTGGCCTAGATGCGAGGTCAGGACGTCCCTGTCGTTGATTGATTTTGGCTTCTGGGACTTCTGGGAATTCCTTAAGGCTTCGTTGTAGTGTCTCAGTACTGGCCATAGTCCTGCCGAATTAATTAAGCCCTGCTTCAGCCACTTCACACAAGCCAGGGAATCGGACAAAGCGCCAGTCGTGGTCCAGGTGGCAGGATGTGGCTGGCAGAAGGATACTTTCGGGTGGCTGCGCCCCGGCCCGGTTGAGACATCGTTTCGGCAACAAAAGCCAACAAAAGGCAACAATTCTTACCCACTAATAAAGAATAATATGACTGCCATAAAACTCAATTTATTACCAGAATGTCGACAAGCAGCAGGCCCTCTCCCTGCCTCGCCTTCACTGCGTATGTGTGCCACTGTGTCTCTTTCACTTTTCGAGAATTACGACCTCCGGATGGAAAGGAGCAGAGAGCAGGGAGCAGGAAGCAGGGAGCAGGGAGCAGGGAGTAAGGAGCCAGGAGCCAGGAGCCAGGAGCAAGAATCCTGAGACACCACACCAGAGAAAGTGGCGGCGAAAAGGAGAACGAATGACGTACGGAAGTGAAGGGGAAACGGCCAAAGTTTATGCTGCCATTTTTGTTTGGCAATTTTCTATTTCTATTTCAATTCCGAGGCGTCGTTTTATTTGCATTTGGTGTGAGAAATGTGTGAGCGCGACTGGCTTGGCCCGGGCTTGGCCTTTTACTTTATCAGGATACAGGATACCCCTTAACTAGGGAGGTCCTGCCTGGTCCTGGTTAGCTCGGGGTCAAGTGAAAATTAATATAATGTATGAATATAGCTGAAAATGCTATAGTTTCAGTTTGAGAAGCGTTGCTGTGTTAGTTTTTATAGTGTTAATAATTATATACGTAGGAAATCAATTCAAAATTAATTTGTTTTTCCATTCTGTTACAATTTTAATGATGATAATGATAATGATTGTATTTTCTTTATTTCTTTTCAGTATTTTGATAATTTATTCTGTGGAAATTTAATGACGAATCGGAATCTGCCATCAAAGGCTATATGATATGGAGAATAACAACGATATGTGAGTCTTTAAACCTTTGTATATTTATTGATATTTGTATAATACAAAAGTGATATCCAATCTCTACAATATTTAACATGTGGAAGCTTAAAACTATTTAAATTATTAATTTATTTATGAAATGATTTGTGGAAATTTTTGTTGTTTAAGAAAGGCTTTTTCATGGTTTTAATTAGAACTAAGAGGAAGTTGAAATAGGTTGTATATGTGAATATTTAAGAGTTTTCCTACAAGTAAACCTTTTCTTAAAACCCTAATATTTAACCCTGATAATATTGCGACAACAGGGTATATCCTGGCTCAGTCTCGCCGCATCCGATGGCATCGTTAGTCCTGGCTTTTAACGTAATTCTTTCGCACGACTCCCCGGCTTCGTCCTTTGTCTTCGGCTCCTGCATTCGCCGCTCCGCTTCCATCTTTGTTGTGCAATTTTATTTGCTATTTCGGTTTTGTGCTCCTCCATTCCACGCTGCTGCTGCTTGTCTTTATTATTATATTCGTTTTCTTTCGCTGTCTTCCCCCCGTTTGTTGTATTATTTCTGTGTTGCTATTTCGTTGCCACAGTTGGCCATTGTTGGATACTGTTGGCCAGCTGTTAGGCGCGTTTCGCCGGCCGCCTTGTGGCCAGAATTCGGCGGAGCGAAGGACTCCCTTCTCTGGAGACCGCTAAATAGCCGTTTGGCTGAGCTAATCCGCGGGCGGAGGGTCCTTTGTCTGGTGGCGATAAGCGGGCACTCGGACAAAGGCCAAGACTGGCGCGGGAGTGGCCAGCCGGCAGGACAAAAAGGACGAATCACAGCTGATGGCGAGCCGGGATAAGCCCGCTTGTTAGGACATATTCTCAAGCAGGTACTGCCAATTGCTTTGCTGTTTGCTTACTATATCAAATAATAATGGGAATTAATGAATATAAAGGTGTAGTTTTAGGTAGAAATGTTCCACAATCCCTGAATAATTATCAAGTAGCCTTCGAATTTGATCTTTACCCAACAAATACTTTCAAGGACTATGCATAGACAGTTCTGAGCAGAATTTTCCAATTGATTTGAAGGCTGTTGAAGGCCTTATCATACAGTCTCGCGTCCTGTCGCATTACCACGCTTATTTTGCGGTTGTCCTGATGGAACCATTACCTCCCCCTCCCTCCCTCTCACATTCTTAGATGGAAAACGAAATGGAAAACCTTTTATGTTACATTAAATTTGACTGCGTACCGAGTGATGCTCGTGCGCTGGGAAAGGGTCCTGGGACGACTTTGCCTCGGTGTCCTGGGTCTTGGTCTCGGGCTGGCGGCGGAGGCTGAGGCCTTGTCAAAGTTGTCGCAACATTGTGGCGCTGTCAGTGTCATTGTCGCTGCAAATTATGGCGGCCTGAATGCGTAAATGATGCTTAATTAACATTTACCCGGGCTCCAGCCAGGCGAAAGCCGAGGAATGTCTACGATGTGGCAGGCAGGCAGGCAAGCAGGACCCCGGAGTCCTTGCAGGCCGAAAATAGGCAGCAGCCGGGACGGAACGGGGCCAAGTGGGGGGTCCTGCTGACACGGCCAAAAGTGGGCCAAAGGTGAAGCCAAGGTAAGCACACAATGCAAAGGGAAATATTCCAACCAAAATGTACCATAAGCTTCCATCATTTTGCAGAGTTTCCATTTGAGTTTATGTCAGGGAAATCTTTTAGTTACTTTTGTATAGATTTTTCCTGCCTGCTGCTAAAGGTGCTTCCGTCACTAATAACGTGTAATAAACAGAATAATATAAAGAAAATACTAGTAGTACCTGTGATTTAACCCTCCTTAAGGAATCTCGAGTAGGCATTCGATTTTTGCTCAGTGACATTTAGAAGTTTGTCTGCATGTTTGGCTTAATCGGAACTAATTGCAGTGCCGGTCCGAGTGCGATAAATACGGGGAAAACCCCTTTCGCCTAACCCTAATTAAACCATAAGTCAGATAAGGCACGCACTCATGGAAATCACTTAGCCGAATTAGCCCAAAACCGAGATGCTGGCCAGGCCAGAACGAGGCGAGACGAAACCAAACGAGAAGCGAGAAGCGAGACATTGCGTCAACGTCAGGCAACTCAACTCAACTATGGCGGAGGTCCCTTTCCGGTTTTGGTCCTACAAAATGAGGATACAGGAGAGGCGAGGCAAGCGGGGGCCGTAGGCGGGACAAGACACGCTTTTAATACAATTAGAGCGCTTAAGTTAAGTGCTCCCAGACTACGCAGATGGCCAGATGCTGCTTATGCGACGAGTCCTGGAACTCCGGGCACCAGGACCTGG
The DNA here is from genome assembly GCA_035046265.1 of Drosophila bunnanda. Taxonomy (NCBI): domain Eukaryota; kingdom Metazoa; phylum Arthropoda; class Insecta; order Diptera; family Drosophilidae; genus Drosophila; species Drosophila bunnanda. The sequence goes on along the minus strand of JAWNOB010000083.1, from coordinate 1,024,225 downwards.
GATCTGGGACCTGGGACCCGGGAACTGGGAACTGGGAACTGGGAACTGGGAACCCCAGGCTGGGACGGAACGGGGCCAATGGCACTTTAAGTTAATGGCGTAAGCAGGGAACAACAAAGGATTGAACTTTGTTGCTGGGGACGGGCGATAAATGAAATGAACTACAGGTGGACCAGGCACCCAGGACCTGGGGAGGGGGTCAGGTTGGGGTTCCGGCAGGGTTTGGGTTCGGGTTTGGCGTGGCCAGGGTTAAGTTGGGTGCCAATGAGAGCACGAACGAGGCAATAAATAAGAAATAATAAGGTCGAGAGGGAGACTAAGACTAGCGGATACCTGGGAATTTATATAGTTTTAGTTTTCAGAGATTTATCTATTTATTTAACCGCTTGTATGCAAGGCTATACATTTAATTATTTACCAATTTATTCTCGAACAAAAACTAAATTCTTGCTATCTAGTCAGCTTTGAACTCCATGTGTCAAATCGAAAAGTGAGCTCCCCAACACAGCTCCTACTCATATTAAGTATAATTCCATTCGTCGAACCAGCAAGACCTTTAGTAAATATTTCTAAATTATTATTCAAAAGCTTTTCCAAATTTTGTAAATTTTGTATCCTAGTTCTGAGTTGTGTGCTTATTTTCCTACTTTTATCATTTTGAATACTAATTTCAATAATTTCCAAGGATGTTCGTAAAAATCTGAAGAAGGCTGCTTTGGTTCGAAGTGGCTATCCTCGGTGTCCTTGAGCTGATGTTCTTTTATTTCCGCCAGTGCTGTCTCTTCCTCGTTTTTCAGGATGACGATAGTTTCCCGAGCTCAAGGGAGCTCCGGATACCAATCGTCATCCTGCAAGACTGGGATGATGCATCATTGGCCGAAATAAAAGAGCTCCAGGTGGAGGAAGCCCTAAAGGAGAGCCACTCCCAAGTAGGAGCTCGGAGGCATTCCCAGGCCCATCGAAGAGCAGGGACATATCCTGGCAGCGAAGGTGAATCCCAAGGCAACCATGCATCAAATGCTGTGACCTTACTCAGTCCAATAAACCCCCTTAAAAATCCCCTACAGGGTATCAAACTTGACGCGCCGTCTCGGGCAGCTTAGCACTTGCACTTACACTTCCACTTACCCTGGCGGCGCCCTGATTAGGTCCGTGCCCCTGACTAACGCTGACCCAGACGGAGCAGCTCTGGGCCACCACGTCCTCCTTCCTGCGTCCGAGGCGTCTGCTGCTGGCATAGTGTTAATTGAAAATTAATGGTGCGATGGCAACACAAAAAAAATATATAATAAAAATAAGAGGAAAAACTAAACATGAACATTTTCGCTGACTCGCGCTGCTAGCAATGGCCGCGGCCAGGTGACGCCGGGAAAGTGGATGACAAGCGGGGAAAATGGCCGGGAAAAGAGGGGAAAGTACAGGGGAGGCGGCGTCGGCTTGGCCTGGAGTGCTAAGCAAATTAACATTTCCATAATTAAATGCGGATGACGTGGCCGAAAGGGTGCAGGAAAGGCAGTCGGAATCGGGCGAATATATGTGTGTGTCCAGGAGCTGAGGTGTACATGGCGGCAGAAAGGATCTTCGGGCCGTTTTTAATTGTGATTAATTGCGAAATTCTCTGCCCTCGTCTGGGTTTTCTCTCTACACTGCGAGGATAGTTGTAGCAAAGGGAGGAAGATATTGGGGTCTCTTCAAAATCATAAAACCCCCAGTAAAAATATATAAAGTTCATGGAATTAATTAAGAGTAAACGACAAGAGCTGGCGATTTTTTACAGTGCACTTTCCTTACATATTTTCCCATTGTGCGGAGGCGTAAAAGTTGCGTGGGCACGGGGCGTGGCAGAGCGCCGAGCAGATGCCAACACAATGGCGACAATGGCTTAACACTTTGACCGTATCCCTCTGAGCCAGGACGCCGCCCCCTCCCTGCCCAGCCTCCCAGCACAAGTGAAGGTTAAATTAAAATAAGTAGGTATGTCCGAAAATAAAATAGCGAAAAAGGGGGACAAAGAGAAAGCGAAAGGGAAAGGGAAAGGAAAAGCGGACGGCGCAAGCATAAAGCCGGGAAAGATGGAGTCTCGGAAATTAAGGAGGCCGGCAGGATAATGAGCGAGCCAAAAGCATGGAGTTAAAGAATGAAGCGAATCGCAAAAAATGGAACTACTTTCACAACAAAGGTTCATTTCTTTATGCCATTACAAGTTTTCTTTAAAAGTTTTCTAGGTAAAACAGAAATTAAACAAATCGATTTGATAAGCTTGGGCAGAATTTAACTCACATGCAGGAAGAAAACAACCAAGTCAATCACAATCAATTAGACACACATTAGAAGCCATTAGGAAATTAGTTTTTAAGGAAAACGTATCAACGCCAAGGCGAAACCAGACAAAATTAGCCAGAAACTTAAGGAAAATCAAGATAAAGGATAAAAGATGAAAGGAAATAACTTCGAGAAGTCCAAGTTTATATACCCTTGCAGAATGCAATCCAGTTATAAGATCAAATCGGAAATCGATCATAACTAAGCTTAAAATATTCGCATTCGATATTTATCGATATGTTTCTAGGGCAAATTTTACGCATACTCATAAGTAAGCCAAAAATGCATTAATCATTATTCGGAAAGCTGTTCTATGTTAGTTTTTGTTAGATTATCAAATCTGCATTCTCACTTTAAAGTTTTAACAAATTAAAATTTTTACCAATTTTCAACATTTTTACAATGTCAAATTTGATCATAAAATTTTGGAAAAAATTTTTAAAATTTTCTTTTCCTCCGAAGATGGCTAGATCGACTCAGCTTTTCACGCTGATCAAGAATATATATGATTTATAGGGTCGGAAATGACTTCTTCAATGTTTACAAGCTTCTGACTATTTTTTAAATCGATATTTATCGATATTTTTATATGAGTATTTGTTCAACAAGGCCAAGGCTATAAAATCTCATAACTCAGCCAAAAATGCATTAATTTTTATTCGGTAAGCTGTTTTATGTTAGTTTTTGGTAGATTATCAAATCTGCATACTCAATTTAAAATTTAAACAAACTAAAATTTTTACCAATTTTCAAGATTTTTACAAAGTCAAATTTGACCATAAAATTTTGAAAAAAAATTTAAAATTTTTTTTACCGCCAAAGATGGCTAGTTCGATTCGGCTGTTGACGCTGATCAAGAATATATATGATTTATAGGGTCGGAAATGACTCCTTCAATATTTGCAAGCGTCTGACTTAAATATTAATACCCTTTTTATATCGATATTTTTATATGACAGTTTCTTCTAGATGGCTAAACTAAAAAAACGCATAACTAAGCCAAAAATGCATTAATCTTTATTCTGAAAGCTGTTCTATGTTAGTTTTTATTAGATTATCAAATCTGCATACTCAATTTAAAATTTAAACAAACTAAAATTTTTACCAATTTTCAACATTTTTATAATGTCAAATTCGAACATAAAATTTTGAAAAAAAATTAAAAATTTTTTTTACCGCCAAAGATGGCTAGTTCGAATCGGCTGTTAACGCAGATCAAGAATATGTATGGTTTATAGGGTCGGAAATGACTCCTTCGCTGTTTTTAAGCTTCTGACTACAATAATAATACCATTTAAGTCGATATTGATCGGTATTTTTATATGAATATTTCTTCAACAAGGCCAAGTTAAAAATACTCATAACTAAGCCAAAAATGCATTAATGTTTATTCGTAAATCTGTTCTGTTAGTTTTCGTTCAATTATTAAATCTACATAAATAAGAATAAGAAATAATAAGGTCGAGAAGGAGGCTTAGACTAGCGGATACGTGGGAATTTATTATTTTTAGTTTCCGGAGTTTTATTTAATATTTAAACCACTGCAGGAAATTGTATACAAGGGTGTTCATTTACTTATTTATAGTTCAACACAAATTATTGTAAATTTATACTCGAACAAAAAACTTGCCATCTAGTCAGCTTTGAACTCCATGTGTCAAATCGAAAAGTGAGCAACTATGCATCAAATGCTGTGTGGCCTTGGTGTGCTAGATCAAAGCCAGAAGATCTCCGTAGATGAGGAAGCTTGTTCGAAGGCCCACTCCCGGCCAGAGTTTGTGGATCTGCTGGTCACCGAGACTGGCTATGGATTGCTCCATCATTTGGGGCAGTGAGTGGCCTAGGCGTCTCCCAGATAATCTCGAAAGCAGGTCGCGACAGGATCTGTGTCTTGGGATCGACCAGCAGGGCAGGATGAAAGTGATCTTGATCTCCAGAAAGAAGATGGAATGGCGACGTTGCTACATTGAGCTAGGTTCAACCAACATTTTAAGCAAAGGTTATTTCCCTTTCTGTGGCCTTAAAGTGTAAAGTTCAAGCAAAGGCTCAGCTCTTAGAAATTACTGTGACTGAATGTAATAAATATTCATTTATGCAAATATTGGGAAGAAGTCAAGGAATTGTTGAGGAAATATTAAGGAAAAAACAAGGACAAATCTAGGAGACATCGTGAAGACCCTATGTAATCTGAGTTTAAAATCCATTTAATACTAATTAATTAAATTATTACCCTTTAAATAATTTAGCCTCTTAAAAAAAAATGCTACAAAGTATTTAAATTTAAGGCAAAATCTGACAAACCATAAACTGTGAGGGAACAAGGCATATCTGCACGTTTGCATGGAGCCAAGCTGGCCGCCAAAAAGTCAAAGCCAGTTGTTGAGGCCTGGCCTCAGTGAAGCCAAGGCAAATAGGACAAAATACACACACTCCGCACACACACTCGCACACACTCGCACAGCTGTCTTGGCCACAATTTCGGCGGCGTATGAGCCGCTTGTTTGTGTGGGCGCCCACTTAACACAATGTTTGTCTTGGCAATTACACGCGCCTCCTTCGGCGCTGTCCGAAATTTGTTGCCAAGCAAAATTTGATTGTCAAACAGGGGAGGGGGGTGGGGGCTGGGAAAATGCCGGGGAAAATGCCTGGGAAAATTCTGCTGGAAACTCGGGCTTCGACGTCTTTGGTTTCTTGGTCAAATGGAGCCTACACTTGAGCACACGAATAATTCCATTACTTAACATTTGAGTCGCAAATAAGGCACGCAACGGGGAAAAGTCGCCGAAAACCAAGGCCAAGTTTTATGCCCCCCGTGTGTGTGTGTGTGTGTGCGAGGGAGGGTGTGTGTGTTGAGGGGAGTGTGTGTGTGCTCGACTATAAATGTCTCCTGTGACCAGTGGCAACAATGGAAAAGCTGCTGCTTAAGTGATACAAAATGCAAATACTTTGGATACGTTGATGATGGAGCAGCATTTGCGGGTTGGATTGCACTGCACAAAAAAGGTACTAAATGCTTGGGGAATTTTTACTCGAATTTGATTCAATTTATTCTGTGATAATAATGATAATTTGATACTGTTTTTTTTTTTTAGAAATAATCTTTTGTAGATCTTTAAGGGAAGTTTTTGAGAGGAAGAGTTTTTAGAGCTGTTTAAGCGGTCAGTAATTGATATTATTCAAAAATATTTAAGGTTCAAATGGTTTTTATTAATCGAATATTAATTATTTATATTATTAATTATTACTAATATTTTCTTCTTGTGTAACTGGCGGTTGTAGTGGCTGAGCATTTTTTTGTCGTACTTCCTTTTTTTTTGGCTGAATGGCAGGAAGGCAGCAAAGTCACTTGACGAGCTTCCGGCTTAAGGTTATTTGCACACAACTCCTCCTGGCCCTCTTGGCCCTCTTGGCCCGGCCTGCGCCTGGCGCCTTTGTTGTGCCAGTGCCTGGTGATATCCACTCGTCGATTGTTGTCCTTGCCCCTTGTTGCCCCTGCATCCTCAACCGCCCCCCCTGCGGGCCGCCCTCTTCGGGCCGTAAAAGTGGCGTCCATGTGACAAATATATGGCGGCATCTTGTCGCAGCTTAAGACGAAATGTAAACACAAACACGGCCCAGACAGAGCCAGCCGCCTCCCCCCTCGAATGTTAAATTATGCGTGGCCCCCTGGCACTATCTCCGGCGGCCTGGCTTTTCCGCCTTTCCGCTTTCCCGCCGCCCGCCGCCCGCCGCCCGTCAGTTTGTCAGCTCGTAAAAACAAATAGCGGGAAGCAGAGAACTGCAAACGCAGACACAACTGCCGAACGGAAAATGGAAAATGGAAAATCAAAAACTCATCTGCATGTTGCTGGATCGTTTAAATCAACTCGAACTTGCAGCTTCCACAGCTGCCCAGTCACGTCGCGCCATCAAGAGGTTAGTGCCGCTTAAAAATCTCGAAAGAGAACAAAAATCCAAATGCAAAAATGGAAAATAAAAACGGGGAAAAATAGAAAATGGAAAATAGAAGAAAAGCCAAACAAAGCGGCGGGTCATGTGCCGCTGTTTTGTTATTTTCGACCATAAAGCTGGCGAACGAGGTGACGAACGATCGTGACCATAATAAATTGCCAGCGAGAGAGAGGGGACGGGGCTTCCATTCTTTTCAATTCAAGGGAATAGTGACGCTTAAACTGTGATTTGTTGTCGGCATTTTTCCCATTTTCCCTCCACACACAAAGGGGCGGGGAGGGAAAATTGACGTTTCCAAATTGCAGCAGTTATCAGTCGCCCCATTTCAGGCTTCAGACAAATATGCGTTTTATATGGGCTTTGAGTGGGTTTTTCCAAGAAGCCAGTAAAGATAATATATCCTATAGATGGGAAAATATCTGGGAAATCCACTTCTCAGGTCAGTTTCCTCTCTGGTCTCATTTTTTTCCATTTATTTTTTGATTTATTCATACAAAGACATAATCATAATCATAATCTAAGCTTCATTTGCATTTTCAAGCTTAATTAAAGTCATAAATTGCACCCTCTGATTTTTCAGAGGAATTTATTTATGGCCAGAATCGATGAAAACAGAGTTTAAAAAACAAGCATAGCTAAGCCCGAAAAGGAATTCATTTTAATTAATTATGAATGCCCAATAAATATTGTTAGCTCTTGTATTGAAATTATTATCTTGACTATGCAAATATTTAGCTGGTGTTAATTTTAGCTTAAATATAAGTATTTTTCCAACCATAAGTTACTCAATACTTTCCATAGTTCCTGGCCTGTCCTTCAGTCTCTTTGCCTGCACCCTATCCTCGTTCGATGTCCTTTTTTGTGTCCTCCCCGGCGCACTTCCCACTCCGTATTCTCTCTATTTGTGTATTCCTTTTGGGGATTTCTGCTGAGCCGCCTTCAATGCAGCCATCAGCCATGGGCTCACACACTTTTCCAGCAGACATTATATCGGAGGGCCGCCTGTCCATGGCAACCCATTAATGCCTCCTGCCCCGGCTCCAGCTCCGGCTCCAGCCTCTTGGCCAGCATCCCATTTGCCGGCGGTGCTTTTGACGCCTCGTCCGGCGCGGGGACTCGAGGGGGAACTCTCTGAGCCTCTGTCTGTGGAACGTCAATTCAATACGTTTAAAAGTTAATTTGCTGTTTAGCTTGGTCATTATGTGCCTAGACCCATAACCATCCCGTGCTGATTCACTGCCTCCCAGTCCAGTCCGGCGCTGAGTAGGGACCGGACTCGGGACTTTGGAGCAGGAGGAGTCCCCCCGTCTTGGTTGGGGGCCATTAAATGGGCACTCAATGTGTTTGTCTAACTTGCCATTTGCGATGATAATAATGTTGTATGGCCGTTACATTGATGTTACGGCCGGACAGAAGGACTACGGCCTCGGCCATTGTTGTCCTGCCGCCGCTCGCATTGTTGTTGCTCCTGTCCGAGTATTTCCAAATCGTTTGGCTCGACGTTTTGATTTCGTTATCAGTTTTTATGTTTATAAGTATCGGACACATGCACACAAGGACTCCTGCTCCGTGTCATCCCCATGTCTGCCCAGCCGATAAATACTCTTTCCCCGCCTAAGTTCAATTAATTTGTTGAGCTTCGGAGAAGAGTTTCAGCAGAATTTGTGATATTTGAGGTGTTATAGGAGACCTTTTTGGTTTCTTAAATAAATTGTGTTATTATTTAAAAGTTAGCTAGACAAAATATTCAAGTTTTAAAGCCATTTTAAGAACAGTTTCTATGTTTGGTATTATACTCCATTTTTAAGTACAATTCTACAAATACTTCATTTATGTTTAACAATATTAATAGGTGAAAAAGTATGTATAACCTTTTTAGGGTATCTAAAGTCGCACCTAACCGCAGCCTATTATTTTCCCGACTTTGTTGTTTTCAGCCTGATGTTGGTTGGCTTTTATTTTTGCGTTGTTTGGTCAATTGGAAAACATTTCGTTGCAGACTTTTGGTCGCCGTCTCGCTCGCCAAACCGCCGGGCGCCGAAAAGGAGGAAAACAGGAAGGGGGATGGGGGAGGGTATTTTCCGAGGGGTGAAAACGTTGCCGTTGCCCGGCATAATGGCGTCGTTATTATTTTGGCATTAAAAAGAATTAATACGCTTCAATAGTTCTCGTTGTCGTCGCCAGGAGTCTCGAGACGCCTCTCGACGTGAATAGATCGTTAGGGCAGCATGCCAGGCATTCACCCCGAAAACCCCCCCTTGCAGGCAGCATTTTCCTGCTAGACTTTTCCTTTATCGAGTCGGCTTTCGCTAGTTTTCCATTCTGCCTTTGGCTTTGTCACGCATTGGAGAGCAATTTTTGGGCTCTCGAAGCATGCAAATGGAAGAAGAGACGTCGCCGGCAGGCGGAAGACCGGAAGAAAGGATGAAGGAGGAAGCCGGGAGACGGGGAGGGGCGAAAGAAAAGCCGGGAAATTGCCAGGCAGCAAAGGTCCGTCCGGGCATGAGACACGCATTCTAGGATGCTTCACAGGCAGCCGTGCATGGGCCAGCACGATTTCCCTTTCGGTCCCATTTTCCCATTTTCCTATTTCAGCCATTCCTGCCGGCCACATTCTTATTTGGCTAAATACGCTGCTTTATGTTTCCATTTTCCCGCTGGGCGGCTTCCTTCTGCCAGCTCCTTGGCAATCCCTTTGGTCAGAGCCATCGATATGGTTATTAATTTCTTTAAGAGGCAACTTTAAGGGGAAACTCCTTCGAAACACTAGTTTATGCGGATATTTTAAAGAGCGATACTTACAGATTAAGTTTATGGTCTTTGTAACTATATATTTTATTTATATTAATAATGTATATTGTAAGTAAGTAAGAAATCTGCAGTTATGACACTTCAGCGAGTAGAAGTACGAGTGATTTAAGTGCAGTGCTTAATGCATCGCTTGCTCTTTGTTTGTATATAAAAACCGAATTAAAATTGCTGCAGATATATGTAATGTATCCACCGCGGGAGTTGTAATTTGTATGCAGTCCGTGGATGGCACAAAAATAAGTCATTAGTGCGGGACCAACGCCGGTTAAGCCCTGCTGCTGAATATAATAACAAAATAAATACGGAAAGCGGGTCAGAGAGCAATAACACGGCTAGAAAAAATTCAATAAGCCCCTGTGTGATTACACGTCGATAAGTGCTTATGCCCCCTTTGTCAATCCGCGTTTAAATGCGAGCACAACTGTCAATAATTGCGCATAATGCCATATTGAAACCTTTGACAATGTCAGTCGATGTGTCCTGTGTCCCCTGTCCTGCGTCCCGTGTCCTGTGTCCCGTGTCCTGCCGCTAAACAAACAATGGTCGACCGGCCACTTGACACGCTAAATGCTGGTGAATCCTTTGGAGAGTGCTTAGTCCTTGCCGTGCTGGTCAGCATGATTAACCCGTGATCCGCAGGGCATTGTGTGCTTAACCCATGCTTTTTATATCGCAAACAGAATGAAAAAGGAGCAGGATTCGCTTTCAAACGAATTACCATTTGATGTTCATAGTTTCCTTTGTTGCCAAGTGCAAATGCATTGAAAAATGCACATGCATATTATTATTTGCATTTATTGTGGCCTGCAATTAGGAGATATTCTTTCTGCTGCTGCTGATAATAATTATGACAGGGACAGGAATTTGCATCAATGCAAATTCGATTTGCAATCGTTCTCGGCGAGCCGGAATCTGAATCAGAATCCAAAACCGAATCCACAGCATTCCAATTCCAATTTAGTTGCACGCAAATATTTATTTAATTTCTATGCAAACTCATGCACAGATACAGATACAGATACAGACGGAGAGGCAGATGCAGATGCAGATACATATGCAGGCACAGATACAGATACAAATGCGAATGCGAATGCAGATTGGAATGCAGATATAGCTACATATGCCGAGTGCCAGATACAGATACAGATACGGCAACAGATACAAATGCAGACACATAAATACAGGTGCTGTCACTGCATATCTATTAGATACACAGAAGCCCGTACCGGGGGCGAGTGCGGATGCAGATGCGGGTGGGGGGCGGCTGCGGATGCCGAATATTTTCATTTTGGCAATGCCTCAGTTTGCATTTCTTTTTGGCAGGAATTTTGGAATTCAGCATACCGAATTTCCCTTCTCCCTGCTCCCTGCTCCGCCAGCAATTATGCCAGTCCCTCCCTGTGTTTGCTTTTCATTTTCCTGGATTCCCCCCTCCCCTCCCCTCCCCTCCCCAAAACATATATATCAAAATACACACAACATCCAATTGGATTAGATTCGAGCTGCATATTTTCCATGCTCTGCGAACAGGCCTTTGAACTGGAAATTTATTTGCTTATTAGAAGCAATGGAGGCTCCAATTAAAGTCAAGCTCACAAGCTGTGTAATTGACTCGGCCGGGGCCAGGGGAGGGAAGGACACACTTGTTTGTGTCTCCCCGGGAAGGACTCACGTTGGGCAAACAACGGGCTTCGAGTCCTTGCACTGAATGCAGTGCCTCGATGGCCATTGTTATTCCCCGATTGTGTCGCTTCCACTGTCGACATCAATGTTTAATTAACACAATCGCTCGGCATTGCTTACAGTTCATCGATTATTCAGTCTCGCCTTTTCGGGGGAAAAGCTATACCTAAGTGGGGAGATGTCTTTGGCAAAGGTTCGGTGCTTATTTCATATATATTTTCATTCAAAAACAATACTTTAGTGGCCCCAAAATGTATATTTATTGATTAGCAATTATCCACAGCAGCCATGATTGAAGTGCACACCATGTGGAAAATCATTTGCAAACTTTTCACCGCATTATCCCCCCCAGCCAGGCTCCAGTTCCCTCCCGATAATTATACAAATGGGCGACCAGTGCCTGTGCTGGATTCTCAATTGCAAATGTGTTTTGGTAATGCTCCCAGAATGATGAATCGCATCCGGGTGCCAAGTCGTGTCCTCCCTGCTCGCTCGCACTCCCTCCCTTTGATGCCAATAATTCCGGAATGGGGATTCCCCCAGCAACAGCACTCAACAATTTGCCATTTAACCATTATGGCCACTGGAACCCCTGTGCGATTGGAGTGCCGCCTTTGTTTGCTTTTCTGTCACTCCGATTCCTGTTGTTGTCGTTGTTGCCGTTGTTGTTTGGGTGGAAAATCATGAGTTTCCATGAGCGAACCGGAAGCCGGAAGACGAGTAAGACCGCTTTTGTGCGCTGCTGCTGAATATGTTTGTCAAAAAACGAAAGAAGCGAGTGCCGGCAAGGATAAAACGGTGGCAAACAGGATAAAAAGGATGGCTAATGAACACAACACTGCTGCTGCCATCGATGAGGGTGTGGGGGGGGGATGCCTTTTAGTGCATTTCGCAATTATGACTGGGTTTTCGCCAGTTTTCCGGCAACAAATTTAGAGCGAGCGTAAAATTTGCAATTAAATGCCAGGCAACACAGCCACGCCCACTAATGCTACACATGGCAGGGAGTCTGTGTGTGTGTGTTTTTGTCACAAATGAGGTCAGTTCCCCTTTTCCGCTTCTGGCGATCGTTTTTCTCCCTTTCCCCCATATTGTTGTATTTTTTTTTTTGCTTGTGACGTTTTTTGGTGCATTAAGGCAACAAAAAAGCTGGCAGGAGGATGTAACAACAATGGGCAGTCAGGTGAAGGTCCGCTCCCTCTCTCTCCCTCTCCTGGCATCACAAATTGCGTATACGCCGCGCTGGTCACGATGCAATAATGCCCGACGTTGGCATTAAAAACAAAACTGAAAATGAATACAAAACAAGGGTGGAAAGCCAAAGAGTTGGGAACTAATGATACCCTCTAAAAAGGGGGGTTATTATAGGGATGAAAAATGAATTAAATTACTTGAAAGTATAACAAAGTCTCCTTGGAAAATGTAGTAATTAGCTTATCGATTTCTGTTAGTTCTGAACCCTCAAAGAGGAGATGTATTGTGTCACACTAGTCGTATACGCAACGCAGCCATCAAGCAGTTATAAAAACGCAGTAAGGACCAAAAAAAAAAAAAAAAGGACGAAGGAGGAACAGCAGCAGCAACAGAAGCGAACAAACAGCGACAAGAAAATGGCAGAAGGTTTCGATTATACAACAGCAGGACGAGAGCTGAGAGAGGAGGGGTAGGGTGTGTGTGTGTGTGTGTGTGTGTGTGTGTGTGAACAGGGCAATATAGCTTGTTGTGCGAAGGATGGGCTGGTGGAAGCTGCCGGCTGCCTGCACCATGTGTGTGTCCTGCAGCCGAGGGCGTGGCTGCAGTGCAGTGACACTGCGCCCATTCCGTTGACCCGCATCAAGGACACGGAGGGGCAGAGGCACTTGGCGAGTGCAAAAAGGGTTCGCAGGACCAAATGATAAATGACAAAGGACATGCACATACGCAGGATATCTCTTCTTGCTTCTGCCAGTTCTTTTTTATTTCTTTTTTTCGGATCCAGCTGTTGTCCTGCTGCTGTTCCTGTCTCTCAGCTTGTTAAGTAATGTGTGTGGGCGGTAAAGTACATACATCAGCTGTTCCGGGGTTTTGACTAATTGGTTTACGCCAGGCTAAGCGAGATATAATTTGCAGTGAAATATTATATTAAGCAGTCCTGAATTCGGACTGATTTCAAATATATTTCATATCGATCAGATGTATTTTCTCAGACAAATTTTATCTCCGTCAAAGCTTTGAATTTTTCATGTCTTCTTACTGAAATAAGTACCAAGGAAAACCCTTTGACTACTTTCATTTAATTGATTTCATTTTCCGTTCTTCACTTTCATTTAATTTGTTCAATTTTACCATTTTGCCAGGCGCAAAAACTCACTTCAATTGATTTTGTCGCTTTTTGAAGTCCTTTCATTAACGTTTCTTGTTAAATATTATTGTTGTGTTGCAACAAATTAAATCATTTGCTGTCGCCTAAGCAGAGCTTTTCTTGCTTCTTCATTATATAGTGTACAGTTTTCGTTGGCCGTTCTCTGGCTTTATTATTTTATTCAAATTGTCTAACTATTGTCTTGAATTTGCTTTCTTAAATCCTCGATTTGCCACATTCTTGCAGTTGATTGGCCAGAACAAACAAACGATTGTCGGAATTATGCAGACTTGTCTAAGGCTATTTCCATAGGTTTGTAGATTAAGTTGCTGGAAATATATATATTTATGTATAAATAATAATTATACATATAATTATAATTAAAATAAAATTCCTAGTGATATTAAATCTATTAAACGTAGATCGCGAATTAACAAACTTAAAATCAAGCACTCAGTTTCTACAATAAAATAAAACATTCCCTTGCACTGGACTCCCCTTGAGGCGATTTCTTAATAAATGAAAACCTTGTTAGTACAGATATTTGAATATTTGAATACGCCCTTAGACTCATCTGTAAACATACATATGGACTGCAGGCCTGTGTATGTCTTTTCTCGAGTTTCCACTCGAGCGAGCCATTTTAATTAGGCAAATCAACACGACGAAGAAGTTGATGCTGAGATTTCCATTGAAATGGCGACCGTTTGACGGAAGTGGACACTTGGCTGGACATCTTGGCATGTCGGCAGCCGGATGTTAACTTTAAGGACGCCACTTAAGTCCAAGGGGAGGGGAGAGTGAGGAGTAAGTGCATACATACATGCACCCTGTGTACCATAAATACACCCGTACGTACTCGAAATAGCCCGCATCCGGCTTGTTCAATTTGCGGCTACACGAAAAAGGCAAGGCCCCCGAAACTCGACCCTTTCCGGTTCCGGTTTCAGTCCGTTCCCGTTCCGTTCCTCCTCCCATGTTGGGGCTCCTGCTACTCGCTTAATTTGATTTCTGGCCGGAGGGAACGTGGTCGGCGATGAAATTAGCACCGCCTCCGCCTCCACTTTGCATAATAACCCTGACAGAACCGAACTGGACAGGACAGGATAGGACAGGACACGACAGGGCAGGACAGGACAGGACAGGGCAGGACGGGACGGGACAGGACAGGGCAGGGCAGGAGAGGCGGGCTCCCGGACTCGACCGGACCGTGAGCAATTCAATTAAATCGCTCGTCGTTTTAAAACCAAATAAAAATCCAAATAAAAATCAAAATTAAATTCATGCCGACAGAGTTTCGGGGACGGCGGGATATGGGACACGGACACCGAGCCGGAGCCGGAGCCCGATTCGGACACGGATCCGGATGGAGCATTCCAATTGGCATTTCAATTTGATTTGCCGGCCAGCCATCGCCGCGAGCGGTGTTTTTAATGTGCAAATCGTTTGAATTGTTCGAATCAATTAAATTTCTGGCCACGCATCGCCAGCCGTTTTTGGCTTTAGTGAGCTATTTTGATTTATTTAATATTGCTCGTGTCGCTTTTTCGTTTTGTCTCTTTAGAGTGGCTGCCTTTTCCCGGAATTAATAAAAATTAATTGAATCAAAAGCTTGCACTGATCGAAGCGTATAAATTCGAGATGAAGTTAATTCCCGGAAAGCCATTAGGGGCAATCTACGGTGTATATGGATTTGTGGGAGGTGTAACATATTAAATTCAATTATGCGCTTTGAGGCCATGCCAGTGACCAGTGGCCCGTTAATTCAACGGAATTCTCCAACGGCCGCCAGCCGGCAGGCCATCAATCAATCAGTTAGTCAATCACTCAGTGCAGCGTGCCAAAAATCAATCTGTCGCACTAATTTCATCCATTTAAGCGCAGTTAAAATGCATTTATTTTTTGCCCCTCTGCCAGTCAACGAGTTTCGCTGCAGTTTTGCATCGTTTGTACATAAGTGACCGAATTCAGGTTGTTGGCTTTCTGAGAAAAAAGAGAGAGTATCAAGGGTAGCTAGGCTTTTAATAATTGTGTTCGGTTACATTTTTCTCCCTCTTCATCTCTCTCTCTCTCTCTCTCTCTCTCTCTCTCTCGAGAATCTCTAGAAGGGTCTTTCTCTCTATCTCTGTCTACCTTTCTCTAGAGATATCCCTTTCTCTCTCGCTCTCACTTTCTCTGTCATTCTCTTTACTCGGAGACTTTAAATAGAGGCACTGTCGTCGCACTGACCTCAGTCTGTACCCGGCCTTCCCACTGTTTACATCTATAGTATAACCGTGTGTCTTCTACTGCGCTAAGTCTTAACAATAACAATTATATCATGCTCTAGGAGGAATCAGGAGGAGGTCTAGAATTAGCTGTGCCGGCTATGCACCCATTGCAAAGTAATACCCTTACAGGGCTTTATAATTTCAGTCAGAAGCTTGTAACACAGTGAAGGAGTCATTTCCGACCCTATAAACCATATATATTCTTGATCAGCATCAACAGCCGAATCGATCTAGATGTGTCTGGTGGGGAAAAATTTTTACCGATTTTTTTTTCATTTTTAATGTGTTAAAATTTTAACTTCAAAACTGTGAAAATTTGACAAAATTTTAAATTGTTTTAATTCTAAAACTGATAATGCAGATTTGTTAATATTATAAAAACTAGCACAAAACAGCTTTCCGAATGGGAATTAGTGAATTTTTGGCTTAGTTATAATATTTGAAAAATTTTGGCTTGGTCTCATATTTAATAATACCCTTACAGGGTATTATAATTTCAGTCTGAAGCTTACAAAGCTTGAAGGAGTCGTTTCCGACCCTATAAACCATATATATTCTTGATCAGCATCAACAGCCGAATCGATCTAGATGTGTCTGGTGGGGAAAAATTTTTACCGATTTTTTTTTCATTTTTAATGTGTTAAAATTTTAACTTCGAAACTGTGAAAATTTGACAAAATTTTAAATTGTTTTAATTCTAAAACTGATAATGCAGATTTGTTAATATTATAAAAACTAGCACAAAACAGCTTTCCGAATGGGAATTAGTGAATTTTTGGCTTAGTTATAATATTTGAAAAATTTCGGCTTGGTCTCATACTTAATAATACCCTTACAGGGTATTATAATTTCAGTCTGAAGCTTACAAAGCTTGAAGGAGTCATTTCCGACCCTATAAACCATATATATTCTTGATCAGCATCAACAGCCGAATCGATCTAGATATGTCTGGTGGGGAAAAATTTTTACCGATTTTTTTTTCATTTTTAAGGTGTTAAAATTTTAACTTCGAGACTGTGAAAATTTGACAAAATTTTAAATTGTTTTAATTCTAAAACTGATAATGCAGATTTGTTAATATTATAAAAACTAGCACAGAACAGCTTTCCGAATGGGAATTAGTGAATTTTTGGCTTAGTTATGATATTTGAACAATTTCGGCTTGGTCTCATATTTAATAATACCCTTACAGGGTATTTTAATTTCAGTCTGAAGCTTACAAAGCTTGAAGGAGTCGTTTCCGACCCTATAAATCATATATATTCTTGATCAGCATCAACAGCCGAATCGATCTAGCCAACTCCGGAGCAAAACAAATTTTAAAAATTTTTTTTCAAAATTTTATGATCAAATTTGGCATTGTAAAGATATTGAAAATTGGTAAAATTTTTAGTTTGCTTAAATTTTAAACTGAGTATGCAGATTAATTAAGCTAACAAAAACTAACATAGAACACCTTACCGAATTAAAATTAATACATTTTTGGCGGAGTTATGAGATTTTTTAGCCTTGGCTTTGTTTAACAAATTCTCATATACCATATATATAAAAATATCGATAAATATCGATTTAAAAAATAGTCAGAAGCTTGTAAACATTGAAGGAGTCATTTCCGACCCTATAAATCATATATATTATTGATCAGCATCAACAGCCGAATCGATCTAGCCATCTCCGGAGGGAAACAAAATTTTTCAAATTTTTTTTCAAAATTTTATGATCAAATTTGGCATTGTAAAAACATTGAAAATTGGTAAAATTTTTAGTTTGTTTAAATTTTAAGTTGAGTATCCAGATTTGAAAATCTAACAAAAACTAACATAAAACAGCTTGCAGAATAAAGATTAATGCATTTTTGGCTGAGTTATGAGTGTTTTAGTTTGTCCTTATTGAAAAAATTGTCATATAAAAATATCGAAGCTTGCAAAATTAAAATTAAAATTAACTTGTTAAAAGTGTCAAAATTTGAGAAAAATTTAAATTTTTTGAATTTTAAAACTCAGTACGCAGATTTTAGAATCGAACACATGATCGTATGGGTAACTGCATTCGTTTCATTTTATTCCCTTTCGTTTTGCTTTTCACCTTTTAATTGTACTTAATTTTCTTCGAATCGTTCTTCTTCCTTGTACTTCCTCTCATTTCCTTTCATTTTGTATAGGTCTCTATTATTAAATTCCATTTTCTTCCTCGTTGTTCTGTTCCCTTTCATACCATTCCTGTTTTATTTTATTCCATTCCCTTGTATTATATTGCATCTACTTTTAGTCATTTTTATTCCCCTTAATTTCATTTTATTCCATTTCTCTTCCCTACGTTCCTTTCTACTTGTTTCATTTTGTTAAATGATTTCCCTTAGCATTGTGAGGTATCCAAGCTTCGAGTTGAAAGTACTTCTTTGGCTGCCACCAATCTGTCAGTCGTTATCCTGTTTTTTGATTAATGATCTGTGTCCCAGCTTTGAATTTCCCTCCCCGGCCGCTTGGCTTTTCCGTTCCGTTCACCGTTCCGGGAGAGGGAGAGGAGACCATTAGCTTTGGTTTTTGGGCCCGTCCAAATGTCAATTTCATTTTGAGCCGCCCTGCGGCTTGAATAAATTGTATCCAGTTCGTCGATTGCACTGATTGCAGCGTGCTTTGGCCTGGCTGCCATTTTGTGGGGGAACGGTGTGGCAATGAAACGGAAGGGGAACCCGGCAGGAGGAACAGAAGGGGAATTGGGGGCTCAACAAATTGCATAATGCCAACCGAAATGTAAAATTATGGCGATAGCCAGTCCCCCAAACGAACCACAACAGACCAGGGGGAGCTGTTACCGCTCCTGCTCCTGGTCCTGCTCCTGCTCCCGCTCCTGCTCCTGCTCCTGCTGCTGATGCTGTGTGCGGGTTAATTTGATTTTAATTATGAACGAGGACGCGACCAGCAGCAGCAGGCTCGTTTCCCTGTTTGCGGTTAATCAACTGTCCATGGCATAAATATTTTGATTGCCACAAATGCGCCAATGGCCAGAGCCGAGGCCTTTGCCTTTGCCTTTGACAGGACCTACAGGACCGCATGCCGACCGCACCGAGCCTCGAGCTGGGCTCTTGGAGTGCTTTGGCCCCGAAAATGAGGCGCCATCGTTGCCGCAGAAAATGACAATTAAAAATAATTTTAAATGTAGACGGGAGTGCCGGTGGCAGGGCAGGAAGCCCGGAGTCATAGATGGAGCTCCATCTCGAGAGCAGCAGCGCATTTCATTAAAATTTCAAGTCGACTCAACTTTCAAGCACACACAGGAGGACAGCACTTGACAACAAGAGCCGCCACCACCACCAGATCCGGGTGCCCGGGCCCAGGTCCTGGCGTCGGTCCTGGTCCTCCACTTCTATCCTCGCCAGTGCACACTCCGCACTCAAAGTCCGCTCGGAAGCGCCATTTAAAATTAGTGAAAAGTTAAATCCTGAACGGAACGAGCAGACAACATGAGCTGGCCCGCAATTAAGTGGAAGCGAAGCCGAGGCGAGTCCTGGCGGCGGGGAACAGGCTGAGGGATACCCTGGAAGCTGTCTCGAAAACCGTTACAAGGAAGAGGGAAACGACCAGGTTCTGGACGTAGTTTCCCCCATGAAACATGGCGTGTAAATGCAAAGTGGAAAGCATATACAAGTCCTTACCCTCGGCCAGGACACATACCTACCCGAAGCATCGTTGTGGCATCCGCAGGATAGCAGTCCCTGGCTGGTGGCAAGCTGTAGGTGCTGGAGATGTGGGCGATGGCGATTGTAGCCATCGTTGGCCTCGGCTGAAATTCAAAACGTCCAGCCAAGTGCTGAGCTGCCATTCCGGCAGCTCCTCCCTCTGGATCCTTTTGCTCCTTTCGCTCCCTCCGCATTGCAGTCATAGTTTTGGGGTTGCCAGCGCTCCTAGGGAGGGCCCTCTAAGCGAAGACACAGAATTAAAAATTCCAGCAAAACCCCAACCAAAGGAGACCCAGGAAAATGCATTCGATTGACTTTGCTTTCTTGTGTATTTCTCATTTTGTTTCGGTTGCAATCTTTCTTAATATTGAATTTCATTTATCATTTATCGCTTGTTATCGATTTTCTGTATCGGGTTATGCCCCGCTCTAGCCGTTTGCCTCGCCTAGTTACCAGCTATCGCTAATCGTTAATCGTTCAGCGCTCGGCGTTTATCGTTTATCGTTTACCGGTTATCGCTTGCCTTTGCCTTTGAGCGTTCCATTGCTGTTCGCTTCGCTTCATTTCGTTTTGCCTTTTTCGGTTTTCTTTTGCTTTTTCTATTTGGTTTTCTTTTCCAGTAAACGCACACACACACACATATTCAGTTTAAGTTGAGTTTTCTTTTTCTCATTTTCGTTTAATAATAACTTAAGGTTAAATAACAATCACATTTACTTATTTTTCTTTTGTTTTCGTTCGACCCAAAAAAAAAGTTCTGCACGCCTTTCCTAACCTTTATATTTGATTTACGAGTAGTATAAGTTGTTTATTCATTATCTTCTTTATAGTTATTAATATTCATAATATTATTTTCCCATTGGCATCCCCTCCATCTCGCTCTCTCGTGTGTTCGCGGGGCTAAAATTGTCAATAAAACAATTGGAACAAACGTGAACGAAAACAACAAAACAGTGGTTAATCGTTAGTCAGGGATTACAATCCACCTATAAACGTGTGCCGCCCGCATATCGGAGTTATCGGAATAATCGAAGTAATCGGGGGCGCTGCATAATTCCTACTACTTACAAATTACGCGCTACTTGCAGTGCACGGTTCTGACTTTACTTGTATTCTGTTTTTTTTCGTATTTAATTCTAAGAGAGTAAAGTTTTGTTCTATGCTTTATCAATTGGTGTGTATACCATATATACCTCTATATATATATGTATATAAATATATATATATTTATATAGGGGTATATATATAGTTGTATATGTATTTAATGTGGGGCAAGTATACGGAAATATTTTCTGTTTTTTTTTTAGCATTTTTCTAACATATTTTACCAATCGCTTAGGTCTATCGTGTTAGCCTGGGAGTTCGAGGCCCCACACACAAGAAAAAATATATGTATAATATATATTGACTAGAACTATTACTATTTCTTTGAGTTTTACGGTTTAAAAGGTTGCATATATATATGTATATATATATGTTCTGCTGTAATCACCATATTGGCATTGTATAAATTGTTCGTTTCATCTTGTAAATTGTGTTTCTTGGTTTTTTTTTTTTGGCTTGCTACAAAAGTTCGGCACATTTGATTTTGTCATGTTGTGAATGTGTGTTTGTAATATTTGCGAAATATCGATAGTCGTCGATAACGACCATAATTTATTAATATTTAAGAGTGCTTGATCTGGGTTTATCTCTTGCCCAGGGAAAGTTTAGTTCTTCCGGAAAATCTAAGAATTTGCCAGTGTCTTTTATATATTTTAAAATATACTTCTTACCAACTGAACGACTGCGAATTGGCCATATTCAATTAAACCTTTGAAACCCACTAATTCTGTGCCAATTAACTCTCAGTCGGAATGTCCGGACACAGGACAATGTCCATGGAATTTCGTTACAATTATTCTCCTCGTGGATGTTTTTCTCGTTTTTGGCTTTGGTTTTGTTTGGTGTGTAAATAATTATCCTAATTAACTATGCATTATTACATATAACTGTCTGTTGGATTCAATGGTATTACTGTTTCTATTACTCGGTACTCGTTACTTTAACTCGTTACTCGTTACTTTCCTCGGTTACGTGCCACCTTCTGGCGTTACTCGTTACTGTTACTATTACTCGTTACTCTTAATGGTTGTTATAGACATTGAAGTACTCGTTAGATGGTGGATGCAGGTGGGGAGAGGCTGCCAGCCGCAAATAGACATTAAACAATTAAATATGACTTTAATCGCATTAATCGCTCTTTAATTGTTATTATTACTATATTACCTTTACCTCGATATATTTGGGAAATCAACAAACAGTAAGTGGAAAAAGTTTCTGCTCAGTGTGTGTGTCTATAAGTATTTCTTTTCGTTAGCCTTGTGGCATCAATGACCCCCTTGAGTCCGAAGATACGGATTGAGAAAAAAAAGCCACTGCTCGCTCACCTTTCGCCGGCCGCCGTTCTTAACTGCCATTCACATCGACCATGGAGTGCATCCCGTTGCTCAGCCCGTTGCCAGTGCCATAGATCCCGCTCTGCGGCGGCGGCGGCGAGGCTGGCGGCGATGCTGGTGGCGTCAAGGTGGCCGGCTCCTCGGCCTCCCCCTTGCCCAGTCCGTTGGCACTCCCATTGCTGAGGATGGGCTTCTCCTCCTCCGCCGCTGACTTGGTGGCGAGATGCTCCTGGGCAGGCGGCGGTGGCGGCGGTGGCAGGCTGTCCAACTGGTTGGACTCCAGGAGCGAGTAGTCGCCGAGCTCCGAGTTGATCTCGTCCGTGGTTGGAGGCGCCGGCAGGCTCATCAGGCTGTCGTAGTTGCCTTCGGGTTCGACGTCGACCTCTGGCTCTGGCTGCTCCTGAATCTCCTCAGTGGGCTCATCCTTGGGTTGCGGCTGTGTGTCTGCATTTTCCGGAAGGTCTAGTGGCTTTTCCGGCAGTTCTGATGACTCCTCCTTTTCTGGAGGAATCTCCACGTTACTCTCTGTGGGCTCCGGAGGGGCCTGCTTCTCGGGCGAATTCTCTTTCTGCTCGGGCTCAGTGCCCGGTGGCTGCTCCAGCTCCGGGTCCTGTTCTTGCTCGGGCTTTGGGCTGGCCAGGATAGGCTGGGCCGTGGGCGAACTGGTGGCATAGCCGGGCTGCTCGATGACATAGAGCTCCTGGTTGCCGTAGGAGTAACGCTTGTTGGAATCCCCCGACGAGGTGGAGCTGAGGTCCGACTGCGAGAGGCCAGTGCAGGCCCGGATCT
Source organism: Drosophila bunnanda (assembly GCA_035046265.1). Lineage (NCBI taxonomy): Eukaryota > Metazoa > Arthropoda > Insecta > Diptera > Drosophilidae > Drosophila > Drosophila bunnanda. The sequence goes on along the minus strand of JAWNOB010000083.1, from coordinate 1,001,941 downwards.
CAGCTGCCGGAGGTGCCTGCTCCTCGAGGGTCTGCTCCTCGGCCTCCTCGATGAGATGCAGCGGGGCAGCAGCATGCCCGCCGGCGAAGTCCTGCGGCGGGGCATGGATCTGCACCTGTTCGTGGCTGGGCGGCAGCGAGTGCTCGTCCAGGAGGTGGACCCCGTTGCCGGTCATTTTGGTGTCGAAGGGCAGCTCGGTGGCATCCAGACCGGTGACGGTGGAGTCTGCAGGCTGCGTGGAGCTGGAGTCGATGCCGCGGGCCACCTCGACGACGAAGACGCCGTCCTTGTCCGTGTGCATCTTGGTCTCGCGAGCGTTGCGCGAGATGTCCTGCGGGGAGTAGAGGAGCGCAGGCATTGAGAGGGAGATAGAAATGGGGGACAGGTGTGCGGGTTAGTATGAGACAGGTGCTGTTACACACACACACACACACAGAGAGAGAGAGAGATAATTGGCTACGACAACAACATCAAGGAGACAAGGATACAAGGATACAAGAGAGAGGATACAATACGGAGAGGAGGCGATAGAGCAGACAAGTGTTGGAAATTGGATTTGCATATACGCTCGAGGCTCTCACTCACACCCGCAACACACAACACACACACTCCCGGCGCTCCTTGGAAAAGCAGAGGAGCCTCCTCATTAGCCAAATAATCAAGAAGCACATTAAATCAACTGAAAAACGACATAATCTGGGTGTGTTAGACTTTCAAAACAGTGCTTAATGGCTAGGGCTTAGACTTAGGGCAGGTTTTAATGGCTAAGGGACACAGGCAACATTTTCCGGATGCAATTTCCCAAACAGAGCCGCAGGCAGAAGATACACAGAGACAGGACAGAGGCAGAGATTAGGCTGAGAGGGATGGACAGGCACCAAACTACGACAACAACCAGGCGACATCCTGACGAGCGAAGAGACACCGAGAGAGAGAGAGACGAGGGGCAAGGACACATCCAAGGACCTCGCCCGATCGGGTGACTAACGAACTTACGTGGCGCTCCTCGGTGACAACAATCAGATGATTATCTTTGAGCGTCATCTTGGTGACGGAGCCACTGGGAGCCACCTCGCCGCCACCATTCCCATGACCGCTCTGCGCTCCTTCAGGCTCGCCACAGAATCGAAACTGGAGGCACTCCAGAAAGCGGCCTTGACTGCCGAGGAGAGCTGCTCCCGGGGTGGGCGGGGGGTCTGCTGGCTGTGGATGCCTCCGCGGACAGCCCGTCGACGTGGCGGTGGCGGTGGTGGGGCTGGGGCTGGGGCTGGGGGTGGTGCTTGTGGCGCTTGTGGCGCTGGCGGATGCAAACGCAGCCCCAGATGATGGCGAGGACGAGGCGGAGCCTGGGGAGGCGGCAGAGGACTGCAAGAGACGGGCGGGCGAGAGCCTTGTGTTCAGTGTTTTAAAAAAAGGAATGCACTCGCACACACACACACTCGGGCACACACACTCTCGGGCACCCACAGCATAGCGCACACACTCTCCGGCACAGAAATTTCATTACTGGCAAAAGGGAATTCATTTAAATGTCAACTCAACTTGGGATTCAAATGGCGTTGCGAAGGATATGCACTTTAACGGCGAAGACTCGTATTTCGCATATGCAACGCCACGTTGAACCGGAACTCTAACCTTAGGATTAACTGAAGGACTAAATTTGTGAATTGCCAGACTTGTAAGATTTTAAGACATCACTTAAATTTAAGGCACTTTAAAAGCCACTTGGCAACTTTAACTTGAGTTAATAACCTGGAAAAGGGGTATTATTATTTTTGTTAGAAGATTGCAATCCTATAAATAATATATTTTCTTGATCAGGATCAACAGCTGAGTTACCTTTACAAAAACTAATATAGAAAAGCTTTCCGAAGGCATTTTTAAGATTAATTATGATTGATTTTTATGATCAAATTGAACACTGCAAAGTATGTATGTTGCCCGAAGTTAGTTTTATTTCTTGCTTTATGTTAATTTTCTTGTAATTATTTTAATTTTAAATACGAGTTTTTACTTCCTAAAACAAGACTCCTAAAAAGCCAAAAAGATATACATATACCCCGATATATGTATGTAAATATACCCAATTAATTAATAATGAAATATGAAAAAATATAGAGAATTGCTTAATTTAATCTAGAGAACAACAGCACAAAGTGCATTCACCGAGCTTGCTTTTGAATTTTCCCCATTTTCACAGTTTTCGTCGCGCGAGGCTGACGCCCAGGGGGTGGTGGCGTAGTGGTGGGTGGGTTAGCTTAGGTCAGGTGTTACGGGGTGGGGTAGTTGGGTGGTGGCTTTGGAAGTATGTTGTCCCATTCATCCTTTTCGAACAGCGAACTTACCTCATGCTTGGCGGAGTCCTGGCCCTGCTCGCTGTCGTCGCCTGGGGCGCCACCCGCGCCCGCCATCGAGTTCTTGTTCAGCACATACCTGTAAGGGGAGAAGGACACTGGTAAAAAATATGTGGGGTTCCAGGTAACATTTGTAACTTGTACTGCTAGGATATGGTCTTTCTTAGGGCATATTTTTAGTTGCATTTTCCAAGATTTTAACAAATTTGTACAGTAAAACATATAGTTTGTATACCTTTTCCCGCAGTGTAAGCGAAAACCCGAGACTAAGGCTGCGGCTGCTGAAGGTGGCAAAGTTGTTAAGCAGTCGAGCTGAGCTCCAGAGCCCGCCCAGAGTTTCAAAATCCAATGCATTTCTAATGATGCCGCGACTCAAATTAACATTTTGTTGCCTACTTGCGGCTGACTGCAATTACCCAGACGATGCCCTCAGTTTCCAAAGTTGCGGTTACATGGAGCTCCCTGTGTGCAGATATATAAGACTACCTCAAGGGAGCTCCATTCGATTAACAATCTACACTTTATGGGTTTTGATTGAGAGCTGAGAGGCTAAATAGCAAAGAAAGGGTGCTACAGCAGTTTCTTAAGATAACTTTGTTAAAATAAATTTAAATTGATCCGAGCTTCTTATTTATTATCACTATTTTACGCAATACCTAGGAGTTTAGATGAAATGTGTGTGTCTGAAATTCGAGGAAAAACATAACAAATGATTTTCTAGGAAATCGCCCGGCTTCATTATAATTTTTCTGCCGGAATTTCCTTGTTTTTCCCCCGGCCTGGGCCATAAGAATAATGTTTGCCTCTCAAGTATCTGCCCCCACCCCGTCGACAATGGAAATTACAATGAATTTTGCCCCATAAATATTAAACATTTCCATGGGAAAGTTGGTTGCCGCGGCTCGCGAGGTAGAGTGTATAGGCATTGTCGTTGCCAGGACTTCCTCCTGCGAACCTGCGAGCCTGCGACCTGGGTCCTGTGTCGTAACTCTCGTAATGCTATTGGCACTCAACAAATTTCGAGTTGGGAAGCCGCCGAAACGAGCCGCACGCACAACTAATTTCTCGTCTCAAGAGTTTATTGTGCAATTTCCTCCCAGACACTCGCACACACGCGCGAGGCGAGTGTCCTGGCCGGCCGAAAGGACGAAGAATAAGGCAAATAAATTGTGTGTTTCCCTTTTTATTTTGACTCTAGCCGAGGATGCGAGGGGCCCAAGGAGGCCCGGGAGGCAGGCCGAGTGCGAGGTGGCAACGTTTGCGGCTGCCATTTTCCGTTTTATGCGCTTTTCCTCGGGACCGACCGGGGATCACCTTCTTAAAACGGCTGCCTTGTTAGCTGCCTGGCATCTACATCATCTGCGGATGTGTCAGGGGAATGGGAATGTGACTTCCGTTTTCCGGCCGCCCTGATTTGTTGCGCCTTCGGTTTCCTTGGCAGACGTCGCGAGGCCCGTCTCCGACTTTCAGGCTTCACTTCATCTTCATCCTGCTGCCTGCTGCCTGCTGCCTGCTGGCAGTGCTATCTGCTTTCATGTTGTTTGGCATTTAATGCCCAGCGAGTATGTGCGTACACTGAGAGAATTAAGTACTAAGAACTTTACTTTTACAAAAGGAAAAACAAAAGGGGTTTTTTTGAGAATATTTTAAAGGAGAAAGCACTGAGAGAATTAAGAACTTAAACCTACCTTTTACAAAAGGAAAAACAAAAGAGTTTTTCTGGGAATAATTTAAAGGAGAAATCAAACTACTTTATGCTTTGAAGGAGACAAGTTCTAAGCCCATTTTTTGCCGTGTATTTATATACTTGTATACAAAACAAGGTATATGTTATATATATCTGTTGTATCTGTATATATCTCTCCTCTATATCCTTGGCTGTAGCTCCCATGGCGGCTTTGCCCCATCAGCTCTCAGCGAAATTCGGTGGCGTGGCCAAGATTTATGTATGGGCCAGAGACTGCGGGCGATAAAGGATGTGCGCCCTCACCCCCAAGGACCTGCTATTGCTCCCCCCCACTACTCCTTGCCTTTCACTCCGTCACAGATTTGTCAATGTTTTGTTGCTATTCCTGCCCCGGCTGACTGTCTGTTTGTCGCCGGCGAATGCGAATGCGAATGGGAAATAAAATGCCACGAATGAGGCTGATAAATGCGATTTGCCACGCCCACGCCAGCGAGGGGGGAAGGATGTGGGCGGCAGGAGGGGGAGGAAAATGAGTTGGAGGTCAGGTGGTGGCGGCAAATTGCTTTAGATTGAGTGCATTCTGTGGAATTCGAGGCGAGGGTTGGGCTGCCCTGAAAAGTAGGCAACAAATATCCCCCGAAAAGTAACGGCACCGCAGCATCCTTGAAATCCCTTCCCAAAGAAGGGTTGCGGCTGCCAGGGTGGCCTCTCTTCGGCTTCGGCTTAAAGGTGGCACATCCTTCCTCTCCTTTTCTTCCCTTTCCCTTGCCTTCCCTTTGTGTGCCTGGCTGCTGGCCCGGCAATTTCCCGCAATTATTTTTGATTTGTGTGGAACATGGCCGACATCTAAGCTGATTAAGCGCCACACGAGGCGTAACCAATTAGCCAGGGAGCAGGACCACAGTCTAAGATTCCTTGCTCCCAATTAAGTCGCTTTAGGAGTTCGATAAGGATTAGATAGATTAGAGAGAGAGACCCGCTTAAGGATAGTTTTAAAGATAGCCAAATCCCAAGAAGGACTGGAAGCTGAAAGGATAATACTCACTTGATGGCGCAGTACATGGACACCAACAGAGCCGAGGGCAGGATGACTATAATCAGGCCCATGGATACGGCAAACAGGTTGAAGAAGCCTGCAAAGGAAACACATCATCGAACAGGATTTCTTGCTGAAAAGGATTCGCCGCCAACTCACCATCATAGTCAGCCAGTGGATCCTCCGAGAGAGCTGTGGCATTCGAGGACCTGCCACTAGCCAGGAGCGGGGCCATGGCCGAGGCAGAGCCCGAGCCCGAACCCGAACCCGAACCGGAGCCGGAGTCCAATCTCTGGAGGAGCGTGGCATTCACCATCTCGGCCACCGGCAGCTGCTCCCGATGCAGATGACTGGCCGAGTGCCGGCTGGGCAGGTGGCTCAGTCCAGAGCCCGCTCCCGCTCCCAACTGGTGCTGCTGCTGCTGCCGGTGGGCGGGACTGTCGAAGGGATAGGAACCCTCGACGCCATCGAAGCCGCCGCCAGCGCCGTCGTCTATCAGATCCCCGCCGTACTGAATGGAGCTCTCGATCACGTCCGGCTCGCTGTCGATGCTGTTGCCCTGCAGGTCGTTCTCGTAGACACCCATGCCCAGTTCGCCGGGCATGTAGTCGATCTCCTTGAGCTCGATCTGCGGCGGCAGCTCACCAATTACGGGCACGCCAATGGCCAGATCTGGAAGCACTGCCGGCTGTATAACTATATCCTGCTGCTGCTGCTGTTGCTGCTGCTGTTGCTGAGGCGATGACGTCGAGGAGCTGCTGCTCCAGCCCAGAGCCGGCTGCTGCTCCACCTCGATGACCGACTCGCCCACATAGGTGACGTCCAGGGGCGGGGCGCCATCATCCGAGCGATAGATTTTCAGGGAATCGGAGCTGTGGTGCGGCGACAGGATGATGTCCTCCTCCTGTGCCGACCCAGCCGCTGACGAGGATCTCTGTGACTGATCCATCACATAGCTGGCAGGGAAGAACTGATTCTCCAGCTGGAACTTGCGCTGCTGGTCGCCGCCTCCTCCTGCCCCACTGTTAGGACCCATGGTGGGCAGGCTCTCGCCCACCTTAACCTCCGTGTTGGAGATGTAGAAGATGGTGTCCGAGTCGCGGTCGATGCTGGGCTTCCTGGGCAGCGGCGGCGGCGGCGGTGGTGGCGGTGGCCGCGGCACCGAGCCACCACCACCCTCCTTGAGGTCCTTCAGATCGGCCATGAAGAGTTCGTCCGCGTCCTGGACGGAGGACTGCTGCGGCGGACGCACCGCTGGCGGGGCACCGGCCACCGCATCCGAGTTGCGGAAGGTGAAGATCGGATCGGAGGAACCGGACGAAGGGGAGGCTGCTGATCCGCCTCCCGCCTCCTGACTGCTGTTGTCCGCCCCGCTGTCGATGATCTCCACCACCAGTATCTCGTCGCTCAGCTTGCTGGGCTTCTCCGGCTGCCTGTAGGAGAACTCCAGGTCCTCGCTCTCGCTGCCGAAGGCCTCGGAGACGTTGATGTGGATCTCGATGGCCGCCGGCTCCGGCTGGCCCAGCGGGGAAGTCATGCCCCCACTGGCGGCCCCTCCAGAAGCCGGCTGCGTGGACACATCCGCGCGATCGATCACGTACTGGGTGAACCTCTCCTGGGGCAGTTCCTGTCGCGGCTGCACCGACTCCGGGCGGGAGGTGACCACCTCTAGGGGCGGCACTGGCGGCGGGTAGAAGCCCTCGCTGTCGCGGAAGTTGGTCGAGGCCACGATGGAGTCCACCGTGGAGTCGTAGACCTCGATCTGAATGTCGGAGATCTTGGACTCGGTGCGCTCGCCGCTGGTGGGCAGGCGAGTGGTGCTGGTCTGCAGCTCTGGCACCTGGAACACCGTGGTGGACACTGAACTGGCTTCCTGTCCCTGTCTCTGTCCCCTGTCCTTTTCCACAGCCGGAGGAGCCGTGCTCGTCTCGAGGGCTGCCTGCTGCTCCAGCAGAGCCGTCGGAGCCAGAATCTCCACCAGCTGGCCGTTCCTCAGCTGGCTCTCAATGGAGGCCACATGCTGATGGCTCCTGCTGGCCGGCTGTGGTTTCTTCAGCGGATGCACCACGCTGAAGGTCTTCTCCCCCATGAAAATGGGTCCCAGGTAGCCGCTGTGGTAGCTGTGCGGGGCCTTGGTGGTGGTGCTGGTGGTGCTAGTGGTGGGTATTCTCTCCATCTCCGTCTCCAGGCTCCTGGGCGCCGTGGTGGTGGTGGCGGCTGAGGGGAAGTGCTGCTGCTGCAGCTGCTTCTTGCGGGTGAGCTTGAGGCCGTCGTGTCCACTGTCCAGGGGGGGAGGAGCCGCCGTGTGCTCCAGGTCGAGCAGCTGCATCGCTGGGAGCTGTCTGGCCGGAAGGTCTGTCTGGGCTTCGGCGATCGCCTTGGGAGTGGTGGTTTCTGTGGTGGCATTGGCCGCGGTTGCCGGTGGTTTGAGAGTGCTTTTTTCAGTGGAGGTTCTGAAGGAGCTGCTGCTCGCTGAAGTGGTGGTCCTCAGAGTACTCCTCTGTGGCTTGCTGATGGTTTCTTCAGTGGTGCTTCTCGGGGGGAAGGTGCTCTCTGTGGGGTACCCTTCGGTGCTGCTCCCTAAAGAGAGACTCTCGTCGGTGCTGGTCCTCTCATGACTGATCTCTAGGGTCTGCTCCCTTTTGTTTTCTGGGAGACTCATCCTTTCTGTGCTGCTCCTCTCAGTACTGCTCTCCAAGGAGCTGCTACTGGCTCCGCTGATCCCTTCGGTGGTGGGTCTGGGTGAGCTGCTTCCTGAAGTCTTACTGATCCTAAACTCTGGTCCTGCTGCTTCGGTGGCCGGTGTGTCCTTTACTGTCTTGCTCACCAGTGGAGCCTCCACCAGGGTGGGCGTATCGCCCTGCACCCCAATCTCCAGGTGGTGATGGTGGTGATGACTACTCCCAGCGGCGGCGGGAGCTGCCCAGCCGCCGTTGGCCAGCAGGAACAGCAGCCAGAAGGCGTTCATTTTGGCCACGCCTCGTGCGAGATCAATAAGGGGTGTCTTATATAGTCTTATATATAGTTCTGATTCTGCGGAGAAGAGAAGAGAGAGCAGAGTCCTGGCTACTGTCTGTCCAAGGTGCAGTGGCTCCTGTTGCGCTTCGCTCCTGTCGGTGAGGTCCCTGTGTGGCCTTTGGCACTTAGTTGAGTCCTTGGTGGTTGGCACTGGGCATCGGCAGCATCTTCGTCTGCAGCACCGGCGTCATCATCTGCCGCGGCAGCATCGTCTTCAGCATCATTGGAGTGGCGAGCAGCTTGCGCCGCAGCTGTTGCAGGTTGCACTCATTTGTGCCGCACTGTTGCAGTTGCAACTGCCACTGCTGCTGCTGTTGCTGTTGCAGCCATTTATAGTCCTTGTTACAGCTATGTGCCTGCTTTTATTGTTATTATTTGTTCAAGCTTTAATGGCTCGTATCCTTGTGGGGAGCAGCTGCTGCTCCTTCGATCTGCGCCTCGGAATGGAATGGAAATTTGAAACAATGAAACTAATGAAGCAACTCGGGAGCGGCAAGTGCTATAAAAAGGGAAAAGCAAAGGAAGGAAAAGGAACACGAAAGGATAATAATCAAGGCAAATGACAGAAGTAAAAAATACACAAAAAAAAAGTAGAGAGAGGAAAATGGAAAAATCCTGTCCTTGAACAGCAGTGTTTATTGAACATTTCTCTCGAGAGCTTCGCCTCCCCCCGGGTAGTTCTTCTCCCGGCACAGATTGCACAGCTTTCGCGAGTGCAGGGACCGAGGGATTCAGGACTCGGAATTCAGGACTCTCTATCTCTCAGCCACAAAACTGCTGCCCCTTTCCCCTTACCTAATTTAGTCAACTTTCGAAACCCAAGAATGCAGGATGAGGGATGAGCGCTCCTTTGAACCCTTGGCGGTGGCCAAAAAGCATGCAAATTAAATATAAAGCCTCACAAAATGATTCGATTTCTGGCACACTCTGTGAGTGTGTAGGTGTGTGGGTGTGTGTGGGAAAAAAGGTCGCTCTGGGCCCTAGAAAATGGGCCAAAAACCGCAGGCCAGGCACAGGCCCAGGCACAAGGCTTTCAATTCGCTCATCATCATCGTGGTCATCGTAACAAGTTGCTTATCATCGCCCAGCCTCTGCCTCTTGACCCCTTCATTTGGCAACTATTGTTGAAAATAAAAAATAAGACCAAGAACAAAATAAAACATCAAAGGGCGCATCGGAAAAAGGGAAAAGTTTGCGGCGAAGGGAAACACACATAAAAGCGGAAGCGCAATAAAGGCGTTGATAATGGCAGACCGTAATGATATGGCAGGGAAATCTATAAATACACAAATGTACACCTCCACAAAACGGGGGAAACTACGGAAAATGAATAAGGATCTATGGGATTGGTGCCTGAGGAACAGAAACTCTTTTTAATTGTGATAAAAGCAATTTCGAATGGTTTATTAACCAGAGTTGAGCTAAGTTTAAAGTGTCCTTAAGTCTTTTTTAATTCAAAATGATTATAAGTATATAAAAAATTCATGTTTTTATTAGAGAAGATTAAACAAAGGCATTAACATTATAAAACAATTTTTAGATATGCAGAATGGGTTCTTTAATTTAAAATTCCTAAGCTTCTCTCAGACTACGCTTCATTAAACATGCACTTTAATTATATTTATTTATTTATATACTAATTTTGCTTATAATTTAATGAAAACATTTTTACTGAAAACTTTAAAACAGTTTACTTGTTAAAGAACAAATTTTACATATTCACAGTTAAGTAAAGTATCTCTCACATCCAGGTTTTTATTGTTTATTACATTTAATTTATTAATCTCCTTGATGTTATGTATGGATTCTCTTTTTAATCGTTCAATATTCAAAAATAGATTTGTTTTGCAACATAAAACTATAAGAAATAAATTAAATTACATTCTGAGTCCCCAGGAAATAATGATTGGAAAAAACTATTCAACAATTAATGAAAGAAAGAAAGTCTAAGGAAGTAGAAAAATTACCAAAATATAAATAATAACTAGGAATTAATAAATGTCTGTCTTTGACGATATATTTAAAACAAAGATTGCCACTGAACACACCTTTTTATATCATAACATTTAAGTTTTATTTTTATTTTTAAATTATTAATGGTTCTCCTACAAAAAATGATACAGACTCAAAAACAAAGTGCTTAATCGCTTACAGTTTGTGTTATAATTATTTTAAGGCTTTCTCCTATTTGTTTGTGGCTTTTATGTACACTCACCGGTGCTCCTTCGATTCCAAATCCTTAATCTTGATTCGCCCCGCAAGGTAATCCAAGGGTCCTTGCAGAGCCCAAAACTCCGGCACACTTGCCTCTTGTTTTTGAAACAAATATCTTTTGTTTTTATTTTTAAAAAATCACCGCGCACTTTCAACTGCGAGTGTCTTCGATTTCACCAAGACAGTATGCTTATATATGTTTTTATTACGTTTTTAGTATGTTCACTGCAAAAAAAATGGGTGAAGGTAAAGGAACAGCATAGAAACCCGGAAAGAGACACTGAGAGAAACCGGAAGCAGAGCTCGTGTAAAAGCCAAGAAACGCCCCGCAAAAAGGCGCCAAATTCTTGGGATAATTTCTCAGGGAAACAGGGATAAAGGGATGTGAGATGTGGCGGGAAAAGGAATGAGGTATATGGGACGCAAAGGACTCACAACACTCCTCTATATATCCTATATCCTATTTGGTATTTTGATTTCTTTGAGGCTGTGTTTCTTCGCCGACCGCTGTTTCTACTGCTGCTGCTGCTGCTTTTTCCGCTGCTGCGTCCTATTGCTCCGAAAACCCACGCAAACTGCGCAAAACTCGAGCATCCTTTGGCCCAAAGGACTCGGCACATTAGAGGTGGAGAGCCATCGATGTTCGCAGACATCGATGCTGCCGATAGACCATCGATAGACTGTCTATGTTTCGAAATAAAGGGGAATCTGTTTTGCATTGCTTTCAAATAAATTTAAAAATAATTCAATTAACTTGTGTAGGTAAATAGGTTTTATTTATTTTATTTAAACGCCACGAAACATCAATGCGGCAAAACTTTGCTTGAATTTCGTTTCTCTAACGATAGTTGGCCAGTGTTGGCAAGGACTCAGGGGGTGGCAGTGGAGACTTTTGACAGCTGTGCAGGTAGGTGGTTCGCAGCCCGGCTAAGTTTGGCTCTGTCAGACGGCCGGTCAGATAAAGCTTTTTGTGGAGAGTTGCGGGAAGACAGTTGTTGCCAGACGCTTAAAAGCTTACAGTGAGCTCTCGTTAAAGCGAAAGTCTATGTATTTTCTTCAGTTGTTTATATTTTTATATAATATTATAAGTTTATATTTTTAATTTTTACAATTTTAAATTGTAATATATACAACGATGCAAAGCTCTGAGCAATATCGTTATTATAAATTATTCCTATGCTGCATGGTATTTCAAATCGAGCAATGAATTTGTACGGAAAATTATGAAATTGAAATTTTATTTTTTCCTACAACAACAACGTTTTTAAAACAGTATTTTACAAAATTTTCAGTATTATATTTTTTGCAGAAGTTTAAAAAGAGAGGCAATATTGATCAACAGCCAATTAAATCTAGCCATATGCGGCAGAAAAAAATATGTTTAGCCATTTCTTTTATTTTCCCAAAATATCTGACAACTTTTAGTTAAAAAATGTACCAATTTATTAGATTTATTTATAAACTAGTTACGAAAAGCTTACCAAATTAAAATTAAGACTTCTTTGAATTAGTCTTCAAGGGTACACAGACTTCCATTTCATTCGAATTCAGCTTCGGCTCACTTGTTCTGTCTGCCAAATCTTTTCACATTTACTTGATCATGCAACACGCACGATAATTCGCATAAATAACTAATGCCAGTTGGCCAGATTATGTAAGCATTTCTCCTCCTTCTGCTGGCTCTTTCTTCTGGCTCTTTCTTCTGTGGAATTGTCTACGCGGTGGAATTCGAGGCGCGTCCCCTCGGGCGACACTCCCAAAACGTCTTGGTCTTTGGATTTTTAGCTGGACTTGGACCCGTTTGATGCGTTGCACTTTAAATTTAGGCCTGACTTCGACTTTGGAACGGACATCTGTCAATTCTTTGGTCTTGGGTCTTGCATACACTGTAAGGAATAAATATATGGCCATCAAAATATTTTCTAAATTGTTTGAAGCAGAAAAAATTAACAATACATTAAATTGTATCGAGAGGATCCATGTTATTATTATTATTATTATTTTAGTAGAGAAGATGAAAGTTGGAAAGTTGGTTTACTTATTAAATTATTATACCTAAGGTATTATTGAGGTATTACTTATTCATAACTGCCTACTTATTTCTCTGAGTGCCCCTGTCAAAGCCTGTGACAGAGGCTTTGAATTTTTGGCAAAAGCATTTGCATTTTTGACAAATTAATAATGTGCACACCTGGCGGCACCAACCGCACACACACCTGGAGAACCTTAATTGAATTGGGGGGCAGAGTCAGAGGTTGATCATTGGCCACACTCCACTTGGTGACCTCAAAGAGATCCATTCGGCTGGCGGACTTTGGCAGGTTTGTTTGTTTTTGTTTTTGTGGCCCTTTTATGGATTTCGGCAGTCGGCGGAACGCTTTCTTTGCCGTGAATCGAATGGAATCAGTACGCACCGAGGCCGTTCGCATTTATCGAGCGTAATGAGCACGCCGGCGCAGACGAAGCCATCTCGGATTGAGACCCATTAACACACAAATCCACAGCGTGCAGTTGAAGATGAAGCTGAAACTGGAGTTGGAGTTGGAGTTGGAGTTGGAGTACGATTGAGACCTAAAATGCGTGAGACTTCTGACCTTTTGCCTTTGCTTTTGTGTCTCAATGGAGTAAAGGGGAAAATGTGGAATTTAAAAATGTATATATTTCATTTCACATGAATTTGTTGCTTTTCAAAAGCAGAATAGATAATTATTACAGAATTCTCCCATTAACTTATAAATCTATAGATTTCCTAGCCTTGGTATTCTAATTGTAGTCAGAAGCTTGCAAAGCATTGAATGTCTCATTTGCAAATTAAAATTGTCATATAAAAATATCGTTAAGTATTGGCTCAAAGAATGGCATTATAATTATAGTCAGAGGCCTGAAACCCTGTGAAGGAGTCATTTCCGACCCTATAAACCATATATATTCTTGATCAGCATGATCAGCCGAGTCGATCTAGCCATCTCAGGCAAAAAAAAAATTTTTTAATTTTTTTTTCAAATTTTTTTATGAAAATTTATCATTGAAAAATTGATAAAAATTTAAATTTTCAGAACTTTAATATTGAGTATGCAGATTTTTTAACCTAGCAACAACTTGCATGGGAAAGCTTTCCAAATTAGAATTAACGCATTTTTGGCTTAGTTATGCGTTTTTTAAACCTTGATTTGTCGAAAAAATTGTCATATAAATTATCGACCAAAATTATGGTATATAAATTTAGTCAGGAAGTTGAAACGTACTGAAGGAATCATTTCCGACCCTATAAATCATATATATTCTTGATCAGCATGAACAGCCGAATCGATCTAGCCATCTCAGGCAAAAAAAAAAAATTTTAATTTTTTTTCAAAATTTTTTATGAAAATTTATCATTGAAAAATTGATAAAAATTTGAATTTTTTTAAACCTTAAATTGAGTATGCAGATTTATTACCCTAACAAAAACTTGCATAAAAAAGTTTCCCGCATGGAGATTAATGCATTTTTGGCTTAGTTATGCGTTTTTAAATCTTCGATTTGTCGTAAAAATTGTCATATAGAAATATCGATAAATATCGACCCAAATTATGGTATTGTAATTTAATCACGAACTTAAAACGCAGTGAAGGAGTCATTTCCGACCCTATAAATCATATATATTCTTGATCAGCATGAACAGCCGAGTCGATCAAGCCATCTTAGGCAACAAAAAAATTTTTTTAATTTTTTGTCAATTTTTTTCATGAAAATTTATCATTGAAAAATTGATAAAAATTTTAATTTATTAAAATCATAAATTGAATATGCAGATTTATTAATCTAACAAAAACTAGCAAAGAAAAGTTTCCCGCATGGAAATTAATGCATTTTTGGCTTAGTTATGCGTTTTTAAATCTTCGATTTGTCGTAAAAATTGTCATATAGAAATATCGATAAATATCGACCCAAATTATGGTATTGTAATTTAGTCGGGAACTTAAAACGCAGTGAAGGAGTCATTTCCGACCCTATAAATCATATATATTCTTGATCAGCACGAACAGCCGAGTCAATCTAGCCATATTAGGCAACAAAAAAAATTTTTTAATTTTTGTTCAATTTTTTTCATGAAAATTTATCATTGAAAAAATGATAAAAATTTGAATTTCCTTAAATTATAAATTGAGTATGCAGATTTTTTAACCTAACAAAAACTAGTATAGAAAAGTTTTCCGAATGGAAATTAATGCATTTTTGACTGATTTATGATCAATTTTCACAGCTCGGGAGTACAAATTTCGGGTTCCCTCAATTAGCTTCTTTTCCTGTTAATAAATAAGCGTATCTTGAGACCACTTGCATTTCGGGGTTAATGTGGCATCAAACTGCAAAACTGCAAAACTGCAAACTGATATTAACTCAGCTGTCTTGGCCCGTTGGCCATCGCATCGTCACATCTTAACGGCTTATTTTAATTTTGTGTGCCGTTTGGCCTATGGAAATGCAATCCATCCGCCGCTGGCGGCGGCCACAGCAGTTGGCAATTGGCAAAATTGGCAGCTGACAGTTGGCCATTTGGCCATTTGGCCATTTGGCCGTTTGGCCGCCCATGGCCATGACTGCGCCCGGCGTCGACTTAAACGCTCAGCCTTTCCGCGCTCTCGACGACGACGTGCCTGGCATGCCGGCAAACAGTGCGCCTCGCCGATCCTGGTGCCAATCTCAATACCAATTCGAATCCGCTTGGCCGGGAGACTGTTAGCCAATCAATGCACGAGGCCAATGGCAGACACTGAACCTGTAAAGCGGCCAAGCTCCTGCAGGGGATTATGGCCAGGTCCGGAGGCAAAGCCAAAGTCCAGCTAGCTGTGATTTAAACTGGAGTTTGGTGGGGGATTCAAGAAAATGCAGAAGAACCCAGAAGTTGATAACAAGGAAATATTAATTGATTTAACTTTATAGGAATTAAATTATTGCTGATGATAAACACTTAGAAAAGAAATTGCTAAGGGGAAAGCAATATGTTTACAAGGATTTCGTGGAGTATGCCCAACTTTCATGCGAAAACTCACCGAACAATCACATCTCGTTTATCCAAAAATCATCACAAAAACCACATCTCGAAATCTGTTGATCTTCCAATTCGGGTCCAAAGACTTATGCAATCGAGATGCCTATCGCTGGACCCTCATCGGAATTGTAAAATATCCGGGGATATATCTTCTGGCGGGGCTTTATGACGATGCTTTCATGCATGAGAAATATTTGTGGGATCGATAATACACGCAGACCGAAAACTTTCGCATTTTCGGGTGTTAACTGATTCACAAGCCGAGTTAAGGGGAGGCGTTGGACCGGCCAGTGGTCAACCGAGGAGGGCGTGGCAGATTGAATCATCAATGGCCGCGAAAGCATTTCACTTTCGCTTCTTGTCATCGCACAATTTCTTTTCATGCCTGACTTTTTGGTTTCTGTTTCTGTGTTGTGTTGGTTTTTTTTTTCGTTTTCAGCGATTTATTCGGTGTCGATTTTTCTGGTTATTTCTTTAGTTTTTTCCCAGTTTTTTTTCGGTATTTTTCTCCTCCCGAAATTTCACTTTCTTTTGAGTCATCCCCGTTGGACCTGCGGCTTCTTTGCGACTCCGTTTACGTGGGTGACAACGATTGCAGCATCGTCCGCAGCCTCCGCAGACAATGGGCCGCTCTGTTCCGAGTTTCATCATCATCCGTCGCAACAATTAATGTGCATTATTGTCGGGGGACGGCCGGCGGAGCGGAGCGGAGCCCGCGTTTATTTATTTGTTACAGTAGAAATTGTTAAGCAAATATTTTCCTTTTCGCCCCGCAAAGGCCCCCCCTCCCCGAAAAACCTGTCGCGAGAAATTCGAGAAAATTGTGTTGTGTGCTGCGTATTTGCACAGTTGTTGTTTTCGGTTTCATTTCGCTTCGTTCCCCAAAAAAAAAACGAAAAAAAGTAAAATGAAGGGGGGGAAATATGCAGCAACTTTCTTTCATCCGCTCCTCGATTCTGGCTAAGGCCGCTCGGCTTCTCAGTCACGTTCCTTGGCCTGCCCTGAATTGCTCACAGTTCGTTTGCCGCAATTGTTGGTGGCCCAGCACTGCGAAAAATAATGTATTTCAATGAAAATAGGATACATTTTAGTATAACTTGATCGTAGGCAAACATATTTATGCAATTCCCATAAATTCTCTGATTCTTTTAGTTTGTTTTATGTATTTTTTTGAGGGATATTTCTTTCTGTTTGTATATTTCTGGCCCGCTCAATGGTCAACGCGTTCGGGCCAAGTTGGGCCGAAGGCTTGTGTGCCCAGAAATCATAATTCGCTAATAAATTTCCATTTCCCCGTCTCCGGGCTTGGGCGGAGTGAAAGTGACCCCGAATCCTCCTCGAAAACAGACAAATTCCCCAGTGTCTTCCGTTCGTCCGCTGACCTCCTTCGAGTAGCCCTAAAAGTCAAACATTCCGCCAAAAAAATAAGCAAACAAAAAAATGTCTGTGCGTAATTGAATTTGAAGAAAGGGGGATTCATAGGTTTCTTGACAATAATAATAATAAAAAACAATATAAATATTGTTAACCTAATAAAAACTAACCTAGCAACGCTTTCCAAATTGAACTTAATGTGTTTCTTTCTTTAGATATCAGGATTTTCATGATTTTTCCTTTCTTTTTATGTTTTATAAACTCTATTCTCTTAACAAATAGATATTAAATCGTTTATTTATATAGATTTAAAGACCAAACTCCACAGCCAAATGAAAGACTTAGGCCACAAACTTGCCCGAAGTAGAAGTCGCAGAAGAATGCCAGCTAATTACTCCGAATCTTTGAAATAAAAATATAAAAACACCGCCAACCCCCCACCATTTCCGGTATTTGTGGACTTAGTTTAATTACAAATTTCACTCTCGTTTTCTGCATAGAAACGACTATGACTACGGGGCTTCAAAAGAGCTGTGTTGTGGCTCATAAAACTTGTTTCTCGTGCGGCAGAGGAGGCGAGATACGAATAATTTCACTTTTATTAAGTAATTTCAGGCGTTTGGCCGAGAGAGTGGCACTTGTCAAAGGCCCGGGGACAGCGAGAGAGCGAGCTACAGTGCTGCAAAAGATACTTAGATACTTAGATACCGAGATACAGTCGGCGGAGGAAAGCCAGAGCCCTTCCTCGTTTCGTCTATTTCTTTCGGAGATGCATGTGCGCAGATAGCTCACGAGAACGAGACTTTCTTGGCTGCACATTTGGCACAGAGACCGCCGAGAGCCGCGGCCGGGAGCGTTCAATCAGAGCCAAAACGCTTCCAGCTCGGCGATAGCCATCGGCAGGCAGCAGAAATGAGCCAATTTCAGGCTAGACTAGATTTCTGTGTCTCATTTGGCTGGCTTGTCAACAGAACGCCCTTATCCTCCCCCTCGCATCTCTCTCCACGGCGGCGGCGGCGGGTCACATCAAAGTCAGCCTCCGATCTTGATTGCCGAGCACTTTCTCTTCCCAGCGAGCGATTTGGAGGGTTCTCAGTATCTTATGAAGCAAATCGTATCTATGATTCTGGGATTTATTGAGATACTTTCTGGCAGTAATTGAGAGGACTGCAAGTCCTGTAATCCCTTTGCTTCTCTTTCAAAATTCCTTGAAATATCTTTGAATATTTGAATCTTTATCTTCGACTAACTAAGTTAATAAAAAATACAAACCTCGCTGTGTCATAAGTCACAAGGTTATCTTTTTGTTTGTTTGTTTTCCATTTAGACTGCAGCTTTTGGCCAATTTTCACAGCCACTCCGCTGCGGCTGGTTTCTCACGCATTTGTCAAGCGGTTTTTTCCTCGGTGTATATATCTTTTTCGGTATTGTATCTGCAGCCTCTCTCTTAATGAGTGGGTCATCAGCAGTGACAGCTTTTGGCCGGGACTGTAAATTATATTAACTGCAATTGTCAAACATTGCACAATTTTCACAGTTTTCACAATGAAAAGGGGGGATTTTCATTGCTAGAAAGGCAGGTTTTCTAACAGATATTATTGTTTTACTTTAAGGAAGCTCGTTTCTTACTAAACATTAAGGTAAACCCTCTGTGAGTCATGCTCTAATCAAAAGACTTAAGACACAAACTTGGGGGAAGTCATTTATTGTAAAAATCTATAATATATTGCATAAATACCAAGGAAAAATCATAGCTTGACTAACTTTTTGCAGGCCTTATAGTATCCTTTGGCTCTGGGGTCAGCTTTACTTTTCCCAGGCTGACTTTCCCCCAAATATTTGCCTGAAAGGGCAAGCCAACGTGGTTTTCCACAACCTCCACGTCGTCGTGTTTTGTTATTTTTCGCTTTTATTGATTTTTCGAGCGATAAGCAGCGCCGCTGCTGTTTGCTGCCATTGTTGTGTGCCAGCTTTTCCCATTTCCATTCCCATTCCCAGCCACGTTTCCTTCATTTTCGGCCAATTGACACATCCCGATTGTCAGCTGGCTGACCTTGTGGCACATCTCGGCGACGGGCTTTCACGCTGCAACAGGCAGTGGCAGGCAGTGGCAGCTGCGCGTTGCGTTGCGATGCGGAAATGGAAATGGAAATGGAAAATGCAAGCTCTGGATTTCGGCTGCACTCAGTGCACTTTCAGGCCAATCGTCACACGGCTCGATTCGCTGACAATCGCAATCGCGATCCTCGCGGCTAATCATAATTTCAGTAAATTTAGCAACAAACAGCGACAAGTGCTTCTTTTTCTGTGTTTTGTTCGCCATTCAGCCCGATTCTGTGCAGCGGTGACTTTCTCCCGACCTCGTTTAGTTCCAATTCCAATTCCAATTCCTAAAATAAATTATTGACACAGAAATTGCCGTGGCGTTGTTTTCGTTTTTCGCGTTTTGCTCAAATCTGCAGAGAAAGAAATTACAGAAATATTTATGAAATAACAATTTAACTTGTGAGTTAAATCATTATTTTATCAATGAAAATACATTTTTATTCAAAAATGCAATTAAAAGCAGGGGAAAAGTGTAATAACTTTAAGAAATTGCTTAATTTAACAATAAAATACCCGTTTTTATAATTGACACTTTGAAAGAAAACTTGTATTTAAAGTCTTTTAAGTGTGTACTTCCCTCGCTTTATTTTAAACATTAATCTCAATGCTATAATTGTTGTTTTGCCCAACTTCAGTTTCATTTTCCCAGTGTAACTTTGATTTTTGGGCGTCTATTGACCCGCTGAATCATAAGCAGTTGAGGCCACGCCAGCCAGTTGGTAGTATTTCTTTTTTGTTTTAGAAACTTTTCGGCAAAGCCATAATCATAAGTAGCCCCGGCCGCTGAGGAGGCGAGTCCCAAGAAATTTATTTGCATAATTCTCGAAGAGAAACACTCGGCCCGGAATGCGTTAATTGGCCGGGCAGGCAGCCAACTGAGCAAACAGTTAGCCATGTTTGGGGTTCGGGCCCTGGCCCTGGCTCTGGCTCTGGCTCTGGCTCTGGCTCTGGCTCTGGCTCTGGCTCTGGACCGGGGCCAGGCTTTCGTTCTCGAGTCTCTAATAACTCACCTGCCGCGCTGATGGGCCCCGCTTAGCAGCCTAACGAGGCGGCACTGCGTCCAACTCCGAGTACGGCAGCGAAGGGCACTTGACACCTGTCCGGATCGAAAGTGAAGCTCATCGGGAATGGGGGGGGACCTAGGGCGGGGCGGGGAGGAGACCCACATAGCCATTGAATGGGGGCTGCGGCCATAAAAGTATCTTGAGAATTTCTAAAGGAAATTGATACGGCAACAGCAACTCGCCGAAAGTGGAGAAATAATAATAATGTTCATGGGTTTATATTTTTATATGAAAAGTATGTCCAAGAATATTTAAAAGAGATGGATCAAACCTAGAGAAATTCTTTATATATTTCATTTATAAATTATTAGTATATTAACTCAAAGTATGTTCGAAACTGCTTGTAATTTAACAGTTTAGTTTTTGGAGAATAAAGGGCACCATTTCCTTATAAGATTAAATCCAATATAGAATACATATAAGCCATAGTATTTTTATTATTAAGATATATAACAATCCAAGTTCTTTGAGGCTGCAATTTCCTACTGAAATATAATATAGATTTTCTATAAAACATGGTAATATATAGACTTTAAGATAGCATTCCAAGTTCTCTGTTTCTGCACGAATTTCCCTGTGTGATGGAGCAGTTTTCCGCTGATGGCATTCCATCTGTTGGCTGCCCATTTAGTGCTAGTACTTTTCACTCAGTCTTCATTAAATTATCATTATCAAAATGAAAGTTGGACGCGGCTGGTGCGTGCGGTGGGCAATGGGCACGTACCTGGCGGGCCATCAATAAAATTGTCAAATTGGCAAGGCGCCCGGGAGGCCGGGGAAGAGTATTCGTGGCCAGAATACGCAAATGAGCGCTTTTATTGAGTGCGGGGGAGTGAAGAAGCAATTAAATGCAAATTTCTCCGGTCATTTGCCTCTCGTTCTCGCCACGTCTGCTGCTGTCTCTCTCTCTCTGGCTCGGGAAATCGAAAGACTCAGGCAACGAACTCGCGGCGGCCAGAAGAAGGCAGGGAGAGAGGGAGTGCGAGGGGGAAAGGGAGAGGGAGACTCCACCGGGGAGGTCGCGGGGATCAGCCAGCGGTGTGTGTGCTAATGCCGCAAATGATTGTTTTCCAAGGCAGATGAAACATGTCATCTCGATGGCAGTTTTTCCTCAGCCCTTCAGCCTCTGCTCCAAATGAGCTGCGGTTGCTCCATTAAGGTGACACAATCCACAACGCTGCCTCTGTCCAGAGCGACCTGATCTAGTTGCGCAGGGCCCCAATGGAGGCTCAAAACTGATAGTACACTGGCAGGAATCATTTTCGCAAGCGAGTAAATTAATTAAATTGAAGAAATTCAAAGATTCTCCTAAGGGAAACTAACTTTAAACCTATTTTAAGCAATTTTAAAGTATATATGCTGGTAAATTAGTTAATTCGATTGTAACACTTAAATGGGGAAATTTTCTTATTACATATAGAATTTACTTTATTATAGTTTTAATTATAAATAGAAGAATTATATTTCTTAGTATTTATTGTTTATTTTTATAACATTTCTGGGCTCTTTTCTAATACTTTTCTCATTCTATCTGGATAAATCATATAAAATAACACATTTCATAGGTTTATAAGTATATCATTGCCTCGAATATACATTTTCCATCACATTTCCCTCACATATTTCCTCAAATTTTTCCGTAAAGTGCACGGCAGCTGCCCTCTCTTTGGCAGCGTCAATTGCTTTGTTTTTCCCCCTTTCGGTGATTTTCTTTCTCTCCGTTTTTGCAATGTTTATTGTTGCCACTGTCACACAGTCACCGGTGGCGGCTTTTGTGGCTTATGTAAGCCCTGGATTCTCTCGCCCGCCGCTCTGGACATCATCCGACGACGGCGGCGGTTGCATTCATCACCGTCATTAGTGTCCAAAAATGAAATGATTGCAAATATCAAAAGCGCAACAAAAGAGCACTCCACTTGTCAGTGGGGCACAAGTGGCCACTGGGTGGTGGTGGTGCAGCCAGTGTGGCAGCTAGAGTAGGACCTGGTGGTGGGTGGTAGGTGGTGGGCTCCGCTGCCATGACTCTCATCCCCTGGCCTCCCTCCGAGACAGGCCTCAAGTTGGCACAGCCGAAAGACAAGAGTTTTACTTTCGTTTCATGTCAGACATTTCACTGGGCTTTTGACTAGGTTTTCGTTTATTTTCCTCACTATTACTGGGCTCCCCCAAGAGGGAGGGAGAACCTGGCCCTTGCGTTGGCCAGCGCAACCTGCCACGCCCCCTCCAGACCCGTTGCAATCACTTTCTGTGGGCGCCTGATTGCGCAATCATAACATGTGCAATTGCCACAGGAGGCGGAGGAGGAGGGGGCAAGTCGGATGTTATCCAATGCGTAATTGTTGCGAAAAATTACGAAAACTTTAACAGAGTTTTTCCCCAATTTGTGGTTTTGTTTTTAAGGAGATTTAACTGAGTAATTGTTGAGAGAGTTTTCAATCAATAAAATTCAATTATGATATTAACAAAGTGAAGTAAGTTTTTCTATTCCAACTCGCAATTCATTATCTTCTCTCCTAAGATCTTAAATGTATTTAATTTTTACTGGGTCAGCAGTTCATTAATATCGGAAATCACTTTGAATTAATCTTCGTTTTGTCATAATCAAAAGCTCATCATCGCCGAACCAGTTTCCCCATCGATTTTCGGCCTGAAAGAAAATACGGGAAAGCAATTGCCCCAAACTGGAGCACGAAGGCCCGAGGTTTTCCCGCAGGGGAGGAGAGAGCCGCAAGGGAGGAGGGGAACAGAAATCCGGAAGGTAAATCCACCCAAAGGCAGCAGCGACTCAGAACATTAATCTCGCGGCCGCGGCCTGGGCTGGAAATTAAAAATAATAAAGCACTAAATGGAAAATGAAGCGCGGTATGGATTTGGTTGCTTTCCCGGGATCGTACAGTACAGCAGAAGCAGCAATTTGCTCTGCTTGGCTGCGTCCTAAATTCTCCCAGCAGCGGGCCCAGCTTTTCCCTGCTTTTCGCAGCTTTTCCACCGAACTTGTTGCGTGCGCCTGCCTGGCCGAGTTGATTTCCTTGTTGTGGTCACTCCGCACTGGTCACTGGTTACCTGGTGGGCGTCGCTCTGGAGGAGGAGACGGACGGAGCCAGCAGCACGTGGCCATGTGGCTGCCTTTTTACACAGTAAACAATATTTTAGGGGGGAGTTTTCCTTTAAAAACTAGATTAAAACGTTGCTTAAGGTGCTAGTAAATATATATTTCTCTCACCTACAGTTATTCTTTACTTGAAATTGTCTAATAAATAGTTGAAGATTCTATTTGTTAGCTATATTTAGTTGATATTATCAACCACTTACCTTGATTTCTCTCAGTGCCTGGTCAAGCAAGCGTAACAATGGGTGGCAGAGGAGCTGAAGCTCAAGACGTGGCCGAGGAAGCTCCATGACCAGGCCCATCGAGCATCCACATCCACATCCCCATTCCGATTCCCATTCCCATTTCCATTCCCGCCAGCCACTTGCACCAGCGATTTTCTAATTAAATGTTGCCACAAGCCAACTGCCAACTGCCTGTGTTCGGTGTTGGCCAACTACTCTGGGGGGTTAGCGGGGGGCGAGGGGCGCTGTTTGGCAAGATCGAACATGGATCAATCCGTGAACCCAACGCTTTGACATGACCGAAAAAATTGCTGCTTTCGGCTGGCGGCCCCCAAGGTGGCGATCAAGGTGACACAAATAGCAACAGCTGGCGACGGCTGGGGGTCCGAAATTTATGCGAATTTACAGATGTTGAATACATTTTGGAAAAGCTATTAAATAAACTAGGGAATTTATAAATATAAATATAATTTATTAGCATTAACGTTAATGCAGAACATGTACAAATAATTTAGAAGAATTAATGCAGCACATATACAAATAATTTATAGTTATAAATCTATATATCTGTAAATATATATATATATATATATATATATATTAATCTGTCAATCGATTTTGCTATTTATCTATCTATACTACTACTATCTATCTTTCCATTTATTTATACTTTACACCCATCTAACTATATATCTATCTATGTATCTACCTATCTTTCTATGGTACCATCGATATATTATCAATGTATCTTTCTATCTATCCACCCATCTCTCTATCCATCATCTATTTATATATTTTTATTTTATTCTCTTTATCCATCTATCTATGTAATTATCTATCTACCTATCTACCTATCTATCTACCTATCTACTTATCTATCTACCTACATATCTATCTATCTATCTAACTATCTATATCTCTATCTATCTATATATCTACCTATCTACATATCTATCTATCCATCTATCTACCTATCTGTCTATCTACCTATCTAACTATCTACCTATCTACCTATCTACCTATCTATCTATCCATCTACCTATATATCTGTCTATCTGTCTATCTATCTATCTTTCTGTCACTGAACCCCCCGGTTCAATCCGTCCCCGCTTGCATCGCCCGAAGCTCCCTGCCAGTGGTCATGCTGTCTGTCAGGTCTGTCCACTGAGTCCACTGGTCCACCGGTCCATCATCTCGCCGTTTCTTCTTGAGCAGATCGTGTGGAATGCTCGACTGCACTTTGCTCGCAACCCAATTCGATGTCACCTGGTTCGATCGGGTTTCTGGCCTCCGGCTGCCTAGCCTCCCGGCTCTTGGCCAGCTCACGATGATCATTAGCCTGGGTCTGGACCATTTTGCATTTTGCATTCTGCATTTTGCATTTGGCCCACATGTGTCACATGTGCGTTGGCCGCTGGACCTGGGAGAAATGGGGAAAAAGCACAAAGAGAGCAGCTGAAAGATGCTGCAGTGCATCTGCGAATCTGGATTTTGTGCCGGTTTCCTGACCATTTGGCTTACTTTCCGCCCCGTTCGTGTGGCATGCAAATGCGCAGCCGCCGCCGCTGCCGAGGCATTGTGCAACGTTCACATCCACCGCTGCGCTGCGTCCAGTTCCAGGTCCACATCTCGCCAGCAGCAGCAGGTAAAACCAGGTACCAATAGAGGAATTCTTCTCCAAATTGGTCCACTTACCAGCTCAGATGGACAGCAAGACACTGGGAATTATTATTAGTTAAATATTTGTAGTAGAGGGAAAATTGCAAGGGAATATATGCCTTGGGTTGCTTTTAATTGGGGAACACTTGATTTTCTTGTACACAAATATATATTCACAATAGAATTGTATATTTTTTATACATAATAGTGGCTAACCTTAATTTAAATCGAAAGACAGAAAGATAAAAAGATATACCCTTGCACACTGCAAATGCACGAGGAGGACGGACTTTAATTCGTTCATAACTCAGCCAAAAAGGCATTAATTTTAGTTCGGAAAACTTTCCTATGTTAGTTTTTGTTATATTATTAAATGTGCATACTCAATTTAGAATTTTAAAAAATTCAATTTTTTTCGATTTTTTTATTTTTATTTTAACCCCTTAAAAAAATGTTGAAAAATTACAAAAAAAAATTTTCCGTCGGAGATGGCTAGATCGATTCGGCTTTTTGTGCTGATCAATAATATATATGATTTATAGGGTCGGAAATGTTTCCTTCATGGCGTTTCAAGCTTCTGACTAAAATTTAATTCCATTCATTGAGTCGATATTTATCGATTTTTTATATGCGAATTTTATCGGCAAATCAAAGCTCAAAAAACTCATAACTCAGGCAAAAAAGCATTAATTTCGATTCGGAAAGCATTCCTATGTTAGTTTTTGTTAGGGTAATAAATCTGCATACTCAATTAAAAATGTAAAAAAATAAAATTTTTATGATTTTTTTTTTAATTTTAACCTCTTAAAAAAATGTTGAAAAAATTAAAATTTTATTTTCCATCCGGAGATGGCTAGATCGACTCGGCTGTTGATGCTGATCAAGAATATATATGATATATAGGGTCGGAAATGTTTCCTTCATGGCGTTTGAAGCTTCTGACTAAAATTTAATTCCATTCATTGAGTCGATATTTATCGATTTTTTATATGCGAATTTTATCGGCAAATCAAAGCTTAAAAATCGCATAACTCAACCAAAAGAGCATTAATTTCGATTCGGAAAGCTTTCCTATGTTAGTTTTTGTTAGGGTAATAAATCTGCATACTCAATTAAAAATGTAAAAAAAATAAAATTTTTATGATTTTTTTTTTAAATTTTAATCCCTTAAAAAAATGTTGAAAAAATTAAAATTTTATTTTCCATCCGGATATGGCTAGATCGACTCGGCTGTTGATGCTGATCATGAATATATATGATTTATAGGGTCGGAAATGTTTCCTTCATGGCGTTTGAAGCTTCTGACTGAAAAATATATAAAATATATATAAATATATAAATAACCATAATTGTTCCACTTTTTGGAGAGTTTATTCTTTTTGGTCTCCATAAAATGAATCGAAAATGCTTATTCAAATTAATAACTGTATAATTATTTTGTATATTATGGATAAGCTTTTGATTAAACTCAAAACCAATACTAAATAACCAAAATGGATTAAATTTTGTGAGATCTTGATCCTTACGAAATTCTCTATAGAACAAGAGAAATCAACAGATTGAGAAAATGTTGATCCTTGTGCTATTTTGAAGAACAAATATTATATACATATTAAATATATATATATATATATAGGTTAGCTCTGTAAACCTGAAAGATGTGATCTGCCTAGCAAATTCCTCCTTACTAATTTATTTTAAAAGTCTCCACATGTGACCCCACGATACCTAATAACCGATATATATCGATGTATTCGATATCTCCCCTATCTTGGCCGCTTTTTTGCCGAGTGTTCCGTTACAGTTGCATAACCTGTATTAGTTGTTATTACCGTTCTGGCCACGATGATGATGATGATGATGATGATGACGACGCTGATGATGGTCCAAGAACCGCGATTGGTGGCCATTGATCAGCTCGCCCTGAGTGGCGTCGTCTTAGAGGTGGAAAGCGGTGACAGAGGGGGGGCACTTGGCGCACTTGGCACTTGCCAAAAGCGCAGCAGCAAGTGCGTCGACCGAGGCAGAGGCCGCGCAGCAGCAGCGGCAGCCGAGGTAGGTGAAGCTTACAAGACGCACGACGCGCCGCCGCTAACTTTCAGTTGCTTTCGAGCTGCGCAAGGCAACGGTTCGGCTCCCAGTTCCAAGAGAAAGAAAAGAAAAGAGCGAGCGCCAAAAGAGAGCCCAGAGAGAGAGCGAGCGAGCGAGCGAGCGAGCGAAAAGTGAAAGAAGCCGAGCTTAAAGCGAAGACTCACGAGGCGACCTCTTCGAGCGCGATCGCCGCCTGCGAGTGACTCCAATCGCCTGCAGAGCTCCCAGCGAACGGTTCGGTGCAGCGGAAGAGCGCGTCGCGTCGAAACCCAATTAAACACTAAAGTCGTTGGCTTTTTTTTCAAGTTTTTGTCGTGCAACAAATTCCCGTGTGCAGTGCACCTTGTTTTTTTTCTGTGTGGTTGAAGCCACCCGAAACTCGTACCCAGTGAAGTTCAGAGTGTGGCAAGCGCTGGAAAAGCAAGCGAAAAACCGAATCGAAAAGGAGAATCAAATAAGTTAAATAATTAAGAAAATTAAGAAGGAGCACACAGGTGTGAGCGAGAGAACAGCAATGCACCGCACGCCGCGCTCGCTGCTGGCGCTGGCTCTGGCGCTGGCGCTGGCGTCGACGCTGGCCACGACGCAGGCGCAGGCCAAGGCGCAGGCACAGGCACAGGCGCAGAATATAGGTGAGTGTGTCAAGCGAAAGACGAAAAGCAAGAAAGAAATGCTGCGAAAATGTGGGGGGGATAACGACTTAAGGATACCCTGCCCAGGGGAATTTTTAACGATGGAAATTGGGGATGGGGAGCAAACAGTCTGTTTTTGTGGGTTTTCTGGCTTAAAAGGGGTTTTATTATAATTAATTTAATTGGAAAAATTTATATAAACGCAATCTACAAAATTAAATTAGTAAAAAATCCTTATAACTTAGTTAAAAATATATCCTTCCAAGTACCTGACCTTCTCTTAACGAATCTCATTAGAAACCCCTCTAAAAACATTTCCTCTCTCATATAAATCACATAGAATTCTTTCATTAACCCCAAGTCTTTGTTTATATATTTATTTCAAAGCCGTCATAATTATCCCACATATTAGTAAAAAAATTCTATAACTTAGTTAAAAATATATCCTTCCAAGTACCTGACCTTCTCTTAACGAATCTCATTAGAAACCCCTCTAAAACATTTCCTCTCTCATATAAATCACATAGAATTCTTTCATTAACCCCAAGTCTTTGTTTATATATTTATTTCAAAGCCGTCATAATTATCCCACATATTAGTAAAAATATCCTTATAACTTAGTTAAAAATATATCCTTCCAAGTACCTGACCTTCTCTTAACGAATCTCATTAGAAACCCCTCTAAAAACACTTCCTCTCTCATATAAATCACATAGAATTCTTTCATTAACCCCAAGTCTTTGTTTAGATATTTATTTCAAAGCCGTCATAATTATCCCACATATCAGCTGGCCATTATTCATTCATTCTTGGCGCTTATCTGGATTAAATGCCTAAATGCTAAATGCTACCTTGACATGTGGGAAATGTTTTTCCTAAGGTTTTTGATACATTGTTTGTACTCGGTAGCATTTGCATAATTTTTGGGAAAACCAAGCGAAGGTGCAGCACAAGTCATTGAAGCTTGCCTCAAATTAAGTTGCAAGCAAATACAAACCCCTTTCCGTGGCCTCAAAATATCGAACTGCCCGACGGTGGTGGAAGTGTGATACTATAGTGTATATGCCCCACTTTGCGGAGGGTATTCGAAACATATAAAAACCGCACCAACGGCACTCTGGCACTCCGGCTGCCAAAGCAAACAAATTTTCTCTCGTTCTCGTTTGGAGCCCACTTGTTGCTCTGCCGCGGCTTCTTCTTCTCCATCTTTCTCTCTGCCGCTGCTTTCATCACCCATTTTTAATAAGCGAATGTGTGTGTGCGAGTGTGTGTGTGTGGGGCACACCTAAAAAAAAAAGAGCAAGCGATTCTCAGTCACATTTAATTTTTACTTTGTTTTTGCATACATCACATCTTTTTCCGACTGACTGCCTCGCTTTTTTGTTCATTTCCGGTTCTGGCTTGTTATAATATTATTTAGTTTTTGGCTGCGTTTTGCATTTCGTTCTCACGTTAATAAAAAGGCGTCCAGGCCGCGTCAGCTGTCGGCAAAAAACTGGCCCACCTCCCAGCTCGCAGCTCGCAGCTCCCAGAGCCAGTCCAGTTGGGGTTCCAGTTCCACTTCTTGTAGTTTTTTGTAGTTTTCTTTTAGGTTTTTGTGAGCTTTGCGTCAGGTGCTTAATTGTTTCGTGGGATATGCGACAAAAGTCGGCCGGAGCCGAGGGAGTGGCGGCGGGCGCATTCGCCAGGAAACGGATGTTTGTTTGGGTCAGCAAACATTCGGGCGGGCTGAAATGTGGCACAAACAGTGCCCGGGGGGGGGGGGAGAGGCGGTAGGCGGAGGAGACTTGGGCAACCCATGGGGCGCTGCACGTGGCAGCAGAAGCCAGAAAAACAAAAGACTTAGGCAACGAACTTGAAGCTGCCCCGAGTGTGAAATTAGCTAAAGAAGTATTATTTACAAAAGTAAATTGAAAATGAAATCATTGAGCTCAAAATACACATCTTTAAGTGCCCAATTGTTAAATTCTTTAATTTATTAATTATTTCTAAACACACCAAGACAGACTTTTACTCCGACAGACTTTTACCATGGAAAATCTTGTAAATTAACATAAATTAATCGCGGGCCAGACACACGGCGGCTGCAGAACATACAGAAACTGAAATTATAAGAAAATTTATGATCTGGGGAGCCGCTCCGCAATAAAAGCGACAACAATTGCGGCTTGTTTGGGGAAAGAGTAAAAAAAATGAAAGAAAGAAAGACACAGCAGCAGCGACAAATCTGTAATGTTGGGAAAGTTTTATTTTCTGCGGCTTTCCTCCTCAGACAATTGTTGACAATAAGAAAAGTAAAAGTGCCGAGTGCCGAGTGCCAGCTGGGGCTGGAATAGGATGATCGAGCACATGCCCAACATCTGATGGCCGAAACGTGGTGCCTGCGCCCAGAGAGGCGTCCCGGCCAGAGCCCATCCATGGCCAGCAGCTCATCACCATCATAATCATCATCGAGAGATGCGGAAGCGCCGCGTTCGCCTAATTGCAACGCGAAACTCGAGGGGGGAACGAAGTGCGAGTACCTTTGGCAACATGAGCTGCCAGATACGTAGCTGCCAGATACCGATACCAATACCTCTGTGTCTGCACAATGAACCGCAGCGGCTCTGTTGGTGGGGCGGCAGGGCGGGAGGGCGTGGCTCGGTGCACGCATGCATGCGGCATTGGCAGCAGCCTCTCCTTGCCACTGCAACTGCAACTTCAATTGCGGTCGGGCGTTTTTACATAAGACCCTGGCTTTGCCACAAGGAAGTAGGAAGCCATCATCAGGAAAAATCACACAAAAAAACCAAATAAAACAATAAGAAATATTTAGTTGCAAGCTGTCAGCTGCCAGGCGAACCTTTAAAACTGACTTAATAGTTGCAAAACTTGCTGAAAAAGTTAATAAAAATATATAGAAATATATAGAAACTAAAGTAGAAAGGGGTTCAAAGGTTCATACTATATATTTCCCCTTAAAGATATAGCTACGTATTCCTGAGTACAGCTCAGAGGGTTCAGAGGTCATATTTCCCCTCAAAGATATAGATACTCTGCAGTACGGCTCATTAGGCTCAATATATATGCGGGTGACACTCTCTGGGAAATATTTCGACACAAATACGACTTGAGCATGTTCGACTTGACAATTTTACGCAACTTTAGCGTTTCATTTTCTTGTGATTTTGTTGCTTTTTAAGTTTCCTCCCAAACTGCAATTGCCGCCTTGGCACGTAGGAGGCCTCAGCGTGTGTGGGGGGTGGAGAGTGCCCAGGCAAAGAGCTGATTGCGCAAAGCTGTCAATGGCCTTGCCAGGTGCTCAGGCACTCGATATATGTAAATCAGTGTCGAGAGGGAGCTGGAGAAGACAACAGCTGGAAACAACAACTGAAAACTGTAGCAAAATAAGTTTGGTATTCAAAAGACTTAGGCAACGAACTTGCTGGAAAAATAAATCAAATTGAAAAGGTTTCAAATCAAATGAAGAGCTTGAAATAACCATTGAAATATTTAAAATTATTCCATAAATAAACAGAAGAAACGTATACATAATTAGAAACAATATTTAGGAGAAGCAAATCAATTTAAGTGTTTAAAATTATGGAATATACATTTGTGACTTATATTTATATTTAAAAAGTATTCAAATTGGTTTAACTTTTATTATTCTTTATACAATTTCTTGTTATAACTCCCATGTACCCAAAGAAGCTTCAAATTAATTAGAAATCTCTTAGATATTTACGCCTAAGCCCAAGTTTACCTGAAGATGATTTCATGCCAAAAGCTGGCTACGGATTGATGGGGCGAGGGAGTGTCTTCGAACTGATCTCATCTCATCATCTGGCATCATTGCAACCCATTCCATAGAGCTCTGCAGTGCGGCATAAATTTCAATCAATTCCATTCAGCGGAGCCTCTCGGCTCTCGGCTCTTTGCCTGATTGAGCCGTGACGATTCTCGGCGAGGCGAGGTATCTGCGCATCTGTATCTTTTTAATTGCCATAAACATAAGTGGCGGGGCTGCAGTTAAATGTGTTTTACACACAAATGCCTGGGCAACACCCTGGGAGCTGCGGCGGCGACAACTTTCGCGTCTTGTCCGGGCCGGCGTCGTGTGTGAAATTTTAATGTCGCCAGTGAAATGCTCGAAAAGTGAAACTAACGTCTAATAAATAAATGAAATTGTTTGCTATTAGCAGCGCATTTAAATGCCAGGGGAAACATGGAAAGAGCCGCTGTTCGGACAGAATTTATGCGCTTTTCCTTTCTTCTCCCATACACATATGGTACACACATGTTTCTTCTGCAATTTAATTTAATTAATTGTAATATATGTAGCGGCGCACTTGTGGCCGCTGCCAGAGCTGCAAATTGGCCCGGCTCTGTGATTCACGACTCGTTTTTGCTGCCTTTTAAGCCATCAATGCCACCGCTAAGGCAAACAATTGAAATTGTTATTAATAATTGCTTCGTTAATAACTCTAAGCGGCATTGTGTTGGTGTTGGTCTCGCCGCTTCGTCGTTTCGTCGTTTCGTCACTGGCCCCAAAAAACAGATTGCAAATTGCCATCGAAGAAAACCCCAAGCGAGTATGAAAAACCGCTCGTGAAACTCGGCTGCCGCGCTGGGAGAGTGATTGATAATTTGCCACAGCTGTCGTTAATTATCGAACCGATTGCATTGATCCCAGATTGAGTGTGAAAAGTAAGCCAAAGTGTGTGGGTAACCGATTTCATGGCTGATTATATCGCGTTTTTTCCATAGGGGAGTGGAGTTTTAACGTATATTTTTGATCAAGTACAAAATATGTTGTTTAAATGAGTTCATTTGTTAATAGAAAAATATTACAAATTTATGAAGAAAATAAGCATTCAGGTGCACATCCTCTAACACATCCTTGAAGCCCTAAATGCGTACTATTTTTACTTCAATCAATATTTTTGATAGTTATCTATGCAACTAAAAGTTGTTCCTTTTTGGCTAATACATTTCCTCCTTTAACTTTTCCTTAATTTCCATGATTGGTAACATGAAGCTCTGTAGGAACTTCAGCTTCTTTTCTCTCCATGAATCATGCGGCACTGCCAGGCACCATTTTGAAGTTTATTCCAGCGTTTTCCGCCTCAGCCTTTTCAATATATTTTAGCCATAACGATAGCGATAACACTTATACTAACAATAGCCATAACAATAACCATAGATTATGATGGGGCCGGCTACCTAATTGCGGACATGGGACGTGGACATGGACACGGACATGGACATGGATGTGGATGTGGATGTGGCTGTGGATGTGGCTGTGGCTGTGGCTGTGGCTGTGGATGGGGCTGTGGCAGGCAACGCATGGAAATTGCAATTTGCTTAGCTCGCCATGTAACCAATGTTGCAGATGTTGCTCATGTTGCTCATGTGGCTCACGTTGCTCATGTGGCTCTGGTGGCTGCTGCCGATGATGATGATGTTGCTTTTGTTCCGCTTGCTCGCTAAATGGAGGGGCGATGGCGCCATCTTCATCATGATGAAGGCGACGGCAGGCAGGCAGGCAGGTTCAATGACTGCTCCGACTGCTCCTCCGATACCTTCTCCAATCGGAAGTGCTCCTCCGCCGGGGGATGAGTTGGCAGTTCTGCAGCTGCAGGCCAATCAATAGGAGAGCAGCCACAGTGGGGCTCGCAAGTCTTGGTCCACCTGCTCCCCGGGAAATTCCTCCATCTCCAACTCGATCTGGATCTTCTTCTTTGATGGCGTAATGCCCGGCCTGGGTAGCGGTAAAACTGGCCATAGTTGGAATGTCGAATGCCCAGGGAAATGTGTATATATCGATTTTATAATCGAGCGGCATTTCTTAGGTGAAAATATTCATAACAAAGCCAGGGCATATCTCTATTCCTCTCCCTCCTACCCTCTCTCTGTCTGACTCGGCGGTATTGGGGCCAAGCTTTGATTTGTGGCTGGCCATTTGCATAGAAGAGTTGACAAAAGTTGAAGAAGAAACCAGAAAGCCCGAAGAGAGTCTCCCAGAGAAAGGCCCAAAAGCCGAAATTAAAAACGAAGAAGAACGGCCAGCGATCGCCGGCTTTATTTTAATGCGTTTCTTCGTTCTTTTTCGTGTTCTCCTTTCTTATGCAAATTGCCCCCTAAACTGTTGTTTTCCCCCTCCCTGCTTGTACGTTTTCCCATTTTCCCATTTTCCATTTCTTTCTTTTTTTATGGCCTTCGCTGGCCCAGAGATTAGCCGAAGATTTGTCCACCTTTTCGGCCGTAGAAAACCCAACATAAAAAGCCAAAAGTGGAGACAATCTTCGCGTAGCATTGAAAATGTTCACAGCACCAGCCGAAGCGAATTAGGCACAAGAGCGCACAAAAGGAAAACCGAAACCGAAAAGCCGCAGAAGCTGGCGGAAATTAGCAAGCTGCAACGCGAACGCATCTGAAAATCTGAAAATCTCGAAAAGCTGAAAAGCTGAAAAGCTGAGTGGCAAATGCAGTGTACAGTGGGCACTGCCTAAGTGCGCCGCCCCTGCCATTCCGCCTCAAAGATCGCTCACTGCGAAGTCTTCACTGTGGCACGAGTTGCAGGTGTTTCGCAGCTGCCAAGCACACACACTCGCACACTCGCCCAAGATCGCATTCTATCTAAAACTGCATTTGGGCCGAAGTGACCCAGTTTTGCCAGTCTACACACACACACTGAGAATAATGGGGTGTGCTTCTAGCGAAGAAGAATATTTAGAAGAAGAAAAGAAGAATACCTTTTCTAGATGTTTTCTTTGAGTCTACAAATAATTGTGATTTTTTTTTGGTATTAGGAATTATATTTAAACTAGGTTCTAAAGAGATTTTACTGTGGTTTCTACCAGATTTAAATATTTTATTTTCAAGAGTTAAGAAAAGTACCAAAAACTAAGGTTTTGCTCTACAAGTTTCCCTTGAATATATAGCTTAAACATTTGCTTTTTAATTTAAAAGTTTATGTTCAGTCTTTAAACTTCCTCTTTTTTCATATATATATATATAAGAAATATGTAAAATCTATATTATATATATCTGACCTTATTTCTCTCTGTGCAGCCACGAGAAGGACGCGTCTCTTGATGCTGCCTCTGCCTATTGCTGTTTTTGTGCTTTTCATTCTTCTTATTTTTCCCCCCCGTTTCTGTTTGTTGTTGCTGGCGAGATGTGGCTTCTACGCTTGCACATTGATTTGCTGGCCGGAGCTTGGAATGCGGTCAACTGGCAAACGGCGACGGCTTTCCGCCTTCCCGCCTTCCAGATCGCTGCTCCCCAGCATCCCGCTTCCAGCTTCCAGCTTCCAGCTTCCAGCATCGTCCATCGTCGGTCAATGTCGTCGATGGCTTGCGCCGCTCGCCAGGTGTGTCTGGCTCTGGCTCTCCGTCCGTTCGATTGCCGTTGCTTGGCCTTGCTTTGGAAGCGGCAATCAAGCGTTTCCTTTGCGGCAAAAGTGCCGCAAAATCGTATCGAACCTGTTGCAGAGAGCCGGCGGGAGTGGGAGGGGGTGTGAGGTGAAAGACGCTGTCAGAGATGTGGCTTTCCAGCGTTCTTGTTGTGTGTTGTGTGTGTGTGTTTTTTTTGTTCTTTTACGTAACTGTTTACGCCTGAAATTTATTGTTGCTGGCCGACGTGTCGTTACCGTTACATAAAAGACCAGAGCGGGCTCACCGCATGTTTATTTAATACGCTTAGCAGCTCGCGGCTTTTACCTCTTAGCCAACTAGCTGCCACACACACACGCACACACACCAGGTGGTGTGTGTGTCTGTGATGTCTCATTTAATGCCCATGATGGGCAATTTTTATGCGCAATTAATTCTGAAAGGCAGGAGGAACCAGCTAATGGTTAGGGAGGAACACAACAGAGCAGATGCCCTGGAAAAGTTTTAAGAAATACACTAAAGCAAAATGTGTTGTATCTCTTAAAGGGAAATATTGGTCGAGAAAATATTGATTATGTTTTCTGTGTAAAGAAAGATTAATTAAGGGAAGAAGGAAGAAAGATCTTGTTAAATGTTTACAGAAATCATAGTGCAAATGGAGCTTAAATTAAATATATTCCATAATACTATAAAAATATATTAAATTCAAGATATATATATGTATTTAACTTGAAGATATATTCATTTCATCGTACATTTTCTGGAATTTTAATCTTTAAAAGTCATTAATTAAGCATGTTTAGGAAACAAATTAAAAGTTAATAGAATAACATAACAAATTGAACCCAATATAATTATATTTTCAATGAACAAAGTTTTCTTTTAATCAGAAAAAGAGTTTAAATCGAAAGACTTAGGCAACGAACTTGATTTTAGAACTATTAGCTAGTTCTTCCCCTTCGCTTCCCATCTTTAATTTGTAGTCCCTCCCTTTTCGCTCTGTGTAACTGCCCCCCTAGTTGGCTTCGGCTTTGGCCAAGAGAGATCCTCTGGCGCTGGCACAGCGCACTTGGCGGAAGTTCAAATCAAAAGACTTAGGCAACGAACTTGCAGCCGATTTGCACAAGTCTCGGCCTGGCCAGGCGCATCCGCCAACAACGCTGGCAACAATGGCAACAAACATTGCGCAAAAGCGAGTCACTTGCGAAATATCTTCGATGTTCTCCGCGGCGAGTGTGTGTGTGCCTGTGTGCGATTTTAACGAGGTTCTACTAATTTGGCCAGCAAGCCAAGCCAAAAGCCAAATCGACAACAAGAAAAACGAATATGTGCACAGAAAACGCTGCTAACTGCTAACTGGGTCAAGAGAAGCGGCGGCGACAACGACTCTGGCGAGAGAACAAGTCCAGCGCCAATTTATGTAAATCCAAAACCAATCAGCGGCTCTCCGGCCCGATCATCATCATCATCATTATGATGGCCTAACGGTTTACACCGTTTTCGACAAGACCGGCTTAAAACGGCTCTTGGCCCATAGAGAGAAAAGGCAACAAAAAGAAGAGCAGGGAAATTTCTTGGAGGGAAATACCAGAGCTTATCGCAATTGGGCCATCGAGCCGTGGCCCGGCACTTGCACTTTCCGCCCAAAAAGGCAGACGCGGCTCTGGGCTCGCGTAACATTGGCAACACCGCCGCGGCGGTACAGACGCCTTGCCCAGATGCGGAGCAGCCGCCGAAGCGTGGGCGCTCCGCTGGCAATCAGCGCATGACGTCCCAGAACCGACTGCAATGCCCACTGCAGAAAAAAACCCATCTCTCTTGGCCAATTTTCCCCCGTAATTAGCGGGGTCAAGCTCGCCGAAGTCGTCCCTAAATGAGGAGAACAACTGGAGGGGGAAATGGTAAATACTGCTGGAACAATGCCCGGAGCTTGGCAAGACATTTGCGCCTTTGGAGAGCCACACCCCGGGGCAGTCCGGGCACCAGGCACCAGGCACACACAGGTGCAGGTGTGGACTTGCATTTAAAATGAAATTAGCCGACATACGCAAATTGCGGACTTTGGAATGGAATGGAAGCGAGTGGAATGTTGCACGGAGGCGAGGACGGGGCTAATGCGCAGGTTGGGCCTGGGACTTTCAGCCGGCGCTGGAAATGGAGACGGAGCCAAGGCCTGGGCCCAAGTGGGGGTCACCAGCCAACTTTCTACGTGAATTGCAGGTTGCAGGCTGCAGGCATGGGGCATGCCTCTGCAGCTTCAGCTGCGCTTTAATGGAGGCTGCTCCTGCTGCTGCTGCTGCTGCTGGTGGCTGGCGAAGCGGAAATGCAACCTGCCACTAATAAGAGTTGAGTTGTATAATAATATAAATGGGGAAACATGCGCTTGGCTTATTACAAAGGGGTTTTCCTGTCAATTTTCATGCTTAAATTCTGGAAAGTGCCATTAAAATGAAGTTTATACTTATAGAATTGACATTTCTTCCAACTGAATAATCAAAGAGATTTATGAATTGATGAAACAGTGTTTTTGTTTCGTTTCTGACAACAAACCCTTGCCAAAATCTCTTCTTTTCC
Organism: Drosophila bunnanda; assembly: GCA_035046265.1. Lineage (NCBI taxonomy): Eukaryota > Metazoa > Arthropoda > Insecta > Diptera > Drosophilidae > Drosophila > Drosophila bunnanda. Next base: position 964,385 of record JAWNOB010000083.1, on the reverse strand, counting down.
CAATAAAAGTGACTTACAGCTTTCCTTTTTTCTTGTCTGTACTCTGTGACTTTTACATATTCTTTGCATCTTTTCAATCAATTTTCATTGAATTCTCTGCGAGTTTCTTTGATTTCTAAGCCACACTTTTTGGCCCAAACGAAAATGGTAATAATAAAATAAATAACACTCGGAGTGCGCTTTCGGAGGAGAAGAAATAATAAAGGCCTGGCCGAGGCGTTGATGGGTAATTACAACAACAAGAGCCACAATGGCGAACGGACCATGTCCGAAACAAGCTGGAAATTGTAACGGTTATTATGCCCATAATGATTATTAGATGATTTTAATCCGTGCGCACACACACCGAATATTATTATTCCACAAGACGCTCCGCCCGCCAGCTTGTTGCTACAAATCGCTGCCGTTGTTTTGTCAATGCCGCCTTGCCGTGCCTCAGATGTATCTTTCTTTGTGGCATTATTTATGTACATGGTGTGTGGTGTATAGTGTATGGTGTATGGTGTATGGTGTGTGTGTGTGGTGTGTGTGGGGTATCACTTTCACTAAGTTCGCGCTCATAGAAAGCAAATGAAAGCAACAAGTTGCTGGTACGCGCAACTACTGCCGTTTGCCTTTGCACTTTTTTATTTTTTTTGTGAGCCCCCCTCTCACCTGCTGTTACCTGACTTTTTTACCCAGTTTTTTAGGCATCTCTTTGGGGCTCGAACTGGCAGCACATTGTCATGCATGGCCGGCTGGGCAACCTTTCAGTCCTACGATCCCATCTCGCTCGGTGTATCTGTCGGATTTTTTGGTTTTTTGGGTTTCGGTTTCTTTGGACGCACAGCGTGGGAGTTGGAGGCGTCATTACTTCTTGTGCTTCCCAGGGTACTCGCTCGGAAAGCGACACCGAAACCGAAACCGAAACCGAAACCGAAACTAAAGCGAAACTCTGGCCATTTCAATCTCGGAGCGGCCTCATGAACTTGATATCTTAATTTGCGTTTTGCCCTGCATGACAAATGACTCGGCTAACGTCTTGGCTTTTTGTTAATTTCAATTTGCCCGAACTAATTTGATTTTGTTTGAGTTGCCTTGCCTCCAGTTGAGAGAATCGGAGTGGCCAAGAGTCTGTATCTCAGTTTTTTATGGCATTTGATGAGCAGCACAACCGTTATGATGAAATTGCACTGGCACTGGCACTGGCACTGGCTCTCGGGGATTGTATAAGAAGCATCTGGAAAAATGTATAGCAAGACGTGTTTTGCCACCGACTGATCATAGCTGGAAGCTGCTTGGAAAGTTGCACTGCCGCCGCTGCTGCTGGTCAAATGATGTTGCAGTTATTCGACCATTTATGGCATGCCTCACTGACAACCAACCGGAGAGGCAGCCAGGCTGCCTGCTGGCCCCTTCTCTAATCATTCCCATTCCAAGTCCCATTCCGAGTCTCATTCCTCATCGCTGATTATGCAAAATCGCACTTAACAGCTCCCAGCCAAGAACGATTTCCACACAGAGACAAAAAGTGTGTAGGATTCAGTATAAATGTGTTAAGAAAGTCTTTGATTTGTGCTTCGAGAGATTCGTTAACTAGAGATTACATTTAGTTAGGTATTCTGTGTACATTTTATAAATTTGTATCTATAAAAACTAAATAGTATTCTTTGCTGAAATTAAGAATACAATTGTTTTGTGAAAAGGTTATTGCTGTAAAGGAGAAGTTTAACTTATCAACTCCCAAACATGTGGTCAGTTATCAGTAATATATTCAATTAATATTTATTTTATAGATTGATTATTCTCTGCCAAAGAAAGGAAGAATATCAGGGATGTTGCGAAATGATTCCTCCCCTCATTTTCCCTCAGTGCAACCCCCTGCCTCTTGGGGATGTATCAAACTCATGACATTGGCCAGTCCGGGCCTGGGAACTGCTCAATTGAATAACTAATCATACGAAGCTGCCACAGCGGCAGCAACACATTTGATTATTGCACACGGCTGGCTCGCATTTTTGCATAGATACATAGATATATATATATATAGATACTGAGATACAAAGATACAAAGATACAAGCGGCAGCCACAACTAAATTGATGGCTGTTTCCATCTGTGTTGTGTTTTTTTTGTGTTTTTTGCTGGCTGCTCGTGTTGTTGTGGCAATTTTCTCACGCTTTGCATTGACAACAGCAGAAGTAGCAGACACAACAACCAAAGCCGAGAGAACATTTTGCAATCCGGCGGCGGAATGCCAGAGATTTTTCGCCAGGCGTCGTCGTCGTCGTCGTCGTCGTCGTCGATTGACCAAACTGGAACGGAACTGGCTTAATTGTCAATCAAATGCTACGGACACACGACCCCCCGACAAGGCAGAGTCAATGAGAAATCTGGAAAATACTGCAAAAAGCTGTCCATGCCACGGAATCTTTGTTTTAACAATTGATATTGATTTAAGGGTTAATTAAGGAGCGAATAGGGTATTATTCAATCATTCCAAGAAGCTTACTTACCTGTAGAAAATATGTACATAATTTTAGTCAGAAGCTTCAAACGCAGTGGAAGGAGTCATTTCCGATCCTATAAACCATATATATTCTTGATCAGCATCAACAGCCGAATCGATCTAGCCATCTCCGGAGGGAAACAAATTTTTTCAATTTTTTTTCAAAATTTTATGATCAAATTTGACATTGTTAAAATTTGGAAAATTTGTAAAAATTAAATTTTTTTAAAATTGAGTATGCAGATTTATTAACCTTACAAAAACTTACATGGGACAGCTTTCCGAATTAAAATTAATGCATTTTTAGCTTAGTTATGAGTTTTTTAAGCTTTGATTTTTGGAAAAAATTGTCATATAAAAATATTGATAAATATCGGGTAAAAAATGGTATTATAATTTCAGTCAGCAGCTTCTAACGCAGTAAAGGAGTCATTTGCGACCCTATAAACCATATATATTCTTGATCAGCATGAACAGCGGAATCGATCTGGCTATGTCCGACAAAAATCTATTTTTTTCAAAATTTTTAAAATTTTTTAAGGGGCTATATCGTTAAAATTGTCAAAAAATTTGTTAAAATTTTAAATTTTTAAAAATTTAAAACTGAGTATGCAGATTTATTAACCTAATTAAAACTAGCATAGGAAAGCTTTCCGAATGAAAATTAATGCTTTTTTGACTTAGGTGTGAAGTTTTAAACATTGATTTGTTGACAAAATTTCTTATAAAATTATGGATTTAAAGAGTTATGATCGATTGCAAGCTGCACTTTTTTTTGTTTCTTGTTAAATGCTAAAATTAATATTTAAATAAACAATTCATATGAGAAATACCTCAAAAGGCATCCTTCGAAACCCCACAGAGAAAATTAATTAAGAAAAAATTTAATTTCCTTATAATTACCTAGAAAAATGAACTAATTTTTTCCCACCTTCTCCTTTCCAGATGGCGGCTGCAGCTTCCCGGGTTCACCGGCGCACAGCAGCGTGGTCTTCTCCAGCGCGAATCTCACCCAGGGCACGGTGGCCTCCTACAGCTGTGAGCGCGGCTTCGAGCTGCTGGGACCGGCGCGGCGAGTCTGCGACAAGGGCCAGTGGGTGCCCGAGGGCATTCCCTTCTGCGGTAAGCAAAAAGCAAAAATATATATAAAAAAAGCACCCAAAAACCCACAACACCAATACACACCAATACACCAATACAACACACCAATTCACCAACGAACGAAAGACTGCGGACACGAACTTGCTGTTCGTCAACTCAATTAGCGCCTTGGACTCGGACTCGGACTGGGATTCGGACCTCGACTGGGGGCAGCGGGGGGTAAAACTTTCACCGCCACAAAATTTGAAGCGTTCTCAAAATATCTTCACACAGAAATTAAAAATTACCAAGTTAGGAAAGACAAAATTGGGAAACAAATGGGGCTATAAAGGTGGGAAAGGAAAATATGTAGGCAAAGTTATAAAGACAGAAAAAAATATAAAAATATATATACAAATTTATACAAAAATTAAATATAAAAAATATATGTTGGAATTACAATTTGTAATTAGAAAACCCAAGAGAAAAGCAAACAGCAAGGAAAACCTTATATATCTGACTGGAATTTACCTGAAATTCATTTATCAAAAGCTTAAGATGTACTTTTAACCCTTTCAAACCCTTTCAAAAAGAACCCCCAATTTCTCCAAGTGCATTCAATTCACGTTCTCTGTGCAAAAAAGAAAAGAAATGTAAACAAACATAGGAAGAAAGAGAGCAAATGGCATTCCGATTGAATGCAAAGTTGTTAACCGAAAAGCGAAACATGGTTAACAAAACGCGCGAAATTGGGCTAAAAAGCAATGCGTGTGTCGAGCGTAGAGAGAGAGAGAGGGGAGAGAGGATAGAGAGAGAGAGAGAGGAAGAAAGAGGGGCCAGAAGAGCGGCCACGAGGTGGGAAGAATCCAGCTCGGCCAAATTGACCCACTTTGTTCGCAGCTAAAAAAAGAAATCAAAAAACGGCTAAAACCAGTCGAGCACGAAAACAAATAAATGAATTTTTAATCAATTTCCAACGAGACATGCACTTCCGTGAAGTAAGGCAATTGATTGACACAAGCAGAGCAGCTGGAAGGGATTCCAATAGTGAATAGTGAATCCATGAATGAATCCGTGAATGAATAAGCCGATGGCCTGGAAAGCCGTTTCTACAGCCTCGGAAAGAGGCGGCACTCGAACGATCGATCAAACTATCTGACGGGCCCTTTCTTTGTGGAAAATATATTAACGAAGATCAAGGTAAAGGCACTCGATCGACACAGTAGTAGGTGTTAATAAGCATGCCAAATGCCATGGGAACTTGGGGGGATATATATAGGAATTTTAAAGGTATTTAATGTAGAAGAAAAGATAAATTAATTAAAGGTTTTATAGTGACTTTTTAGATTGATTGGACATAGGTTTAAAACAGAAGACGCAAGCAAGAAGAAAGCTATTAATGATAGATATAGATAGATAAATAGATAGATAGATAGATAGATAGATAGATGTATAGATATTCATTTATAATAATTTCCCAAAAGAAAAGAAAGAAAGAGAACTCCCCAACCCAACTCTGTGCGATCCCAATGTTGAGGTTTTTAGACCAAAAATCAAGCGTTTTGTTTTCCCTGATTGCACTCCGATGACGCGGGAAAAGAAAAGGAAAACAGGAAAACAAAAGCCGAGAGCCGAAAGCCGAAAGCCGAAAGCGATTTCCGACCTGAAAATTGCCTCGGAATTCGACTTTAAATTCGAACATGACACAGCGGGCGGCGGCAGCCATCTGGCAATGGGAAATTAATTAAAAGCAATTAAAAGGCATTTGTCACACCGCCACAAGCACACACCTGCTGGGCCGGCGGAGAGCGAGCATTAGATACAAGATACACGTGAATGCCCGAGAAAGCCGCGGCATATCTTATCCGACAGATGCATCTGATTAATGAATCCCCAATGCCGCAAAAGTGCGTGGCGAGCGATGTAATTAAGCGCCGGCAAGTAAAAGTTGAGCCGAGCGGGGCCGCCATTAAATTTCACTTTTGCTTTTGGCCGCACTCCGCACTCTCTGGGCCCCGCTTTTGGCCAAAAAACGAGCCAGGCCGAAACAATGGCCAGAACGAAGGCCTCTTGACAAATTCGCCAGGCCAGAACCTCGTCTTCGGCCGGCTTTTGCCTCGCTTTGTCTCTGCTTTTGGCCACAAAACCGTGTCAGGGCCCGCAGCCAATTAGCCGGGCCTTGGGCCCAGCTTGGGAACTCTGGCCCCCTGGCTCTCGGATGGCTCCGCGACGGCTGCATCTCGCTTTGGGTTCCCAAACAATTACCTATGACCCCCATTTGCTACACTGAAAGACACTCTCCTTGGCTGCAAATGAATTCCTGACCTGTAATATGATTGCAACCTAACGCATCTTCATTTATTCCAGTTCTGAACGTGGCCGCTGGCAAGGCTCCCATGCAAATCTCCACCGAGGGCGCCGGAGCCCCCCAGAAGGCCATCGATGGGTCCACCTCCGCCTTCTTCACCCCGGAGACCTGCTCCCTGACCAAGGCGGAGCGCTCGCCCTGGTGGTACGTCAACCTCCTGGAGCCCTACATGGTCCAGCTGGTGCGCCTGGACTTTGGCAAGTCCTGCTGTGGTGAGTGAACCCAATTTCCCATTAATATATTAGCAGGAGTATATCATAATGCGCCTTAAGTTCATCAGAAGTTGTGGTAGATATTTCAAAAAAGCGAGAGTCGCCGCCATTACCTAACATCGGAAATAATTCCAGGCCAAAACCATAATTATTCTGAGACCAGAGACTTTAGCCAGCTTGTGGCCAAGAGTCTTTCGGGCCCGTAAGTGGCGCTTAGTGAAAGACGACGCCGCCGAAGCCAGGCAAATTGATTGAAATTGCGAAACTTTTCGCTTTTATTAAACCGCAGTCCCCGAGGCCCAACCCTAAACCTGTCGCGCTCACATGCTGGCGGAGGCTGGGGACTGGAGGCTGGAGGCCGGATTATGGACCTGCTCGGACCGCATTCTCTGGGAGGAAACTCTCTCGGCGGCCGACGGACAGTTCAATGCCCCGTTTTCCCAGGCTGCCCGGGCAGGCGCTTTTCAATTTTCCAAATGTTTGTCTGGCCAAATGGCAAATGCTGCACGAGGCCCAGCCAAGGCTGGCTGGAAGAAGGGTTGCCGAAATGCAGAGTAAACAACTGCCAGCCAGTTTTCCCTAATGCTTTCACTTGCCAGCAACCTGAAGTCCCCCAACTCCGGCTCCGACTCCGACTCCGACTCCATCGCCATCTCCTCCTCGATCGAGGCGGCTTGTTATGTGATTTTCGTGCGGCTTTTGCGACGACAGCCAAGACAAAGACAACGACGAAGACGAAGACTTCGACTTCGACATCGACTTGGACTTCCACTGCGACTGAAGACCAAAATAAAAATATATACGAGTATATGTGTATAAGAAAAGAGCCCCAGACCCAGTGAGTCAGTCAGTACGGGCCGAAAATTTATGATTACTTTCACTTGGACGAGGCTGGTGTTGGAGCCGAAGCTGGAGCTGAAGCTGAAGCTGAACCCGCCTGACCCGCTGACAGACAAAGCCATAACCATAATAATGACAACGACAGTGGGAATACCAATAGAAATGGCTGCAGGCCAGGCTGCACTTGTACACTGCCAGAAACAGAGGCGAGTGAGGAGGGAAAACCAATGCAGAGAGCTTAGGAAACTCTAGTTACAGTTCAAGCCAGTAGCTTGTGTTTTATATCCAACAAATATAGATAAGTTAGATGTAAACTACATCTTTAAGATACTTCCAACTGGAACCTATAATGCAAATCTCTCTTCCGCAGGCAACAAACCCGCCACCATAGTGGTCCGCGTGGGCAACAATCGTCCCGATCTGGGCACAAATCCCATCTGCAATCGCTTCACCGGCCTCCTGGAGGCCGGCCAGCCCCTGTTCCTGCCCTGCAACCCGCCCATGCCCGGCGCCTTCGTGTCCGTCCACCTGGAGAACAGCACCCCGAATCCGCTGTCCATCTGCGAGGCCTTCGTCTACACGGACCAGGCGCTGCCCATCGAGCGCTGCCCCACCTTCCGGGACCAGCCGCCGGGCGCCCTGGCCTCCTACAACGGCAAGTGCTACATCTTCTACAACCGCCAGCCCCTGAACTTCCTGGACGCGCTCTCCTTCTGCCGCTCCCGGGGCGGCACGCTGATCAGCGAGAGCAACCCGGCGCTGCAGGGCTTCATCAGCTGGGAGCTGTGGCGGCGCCACCGGAGCGACGTCAGCTCCCAGTACTGGATGGGGGCGGTGCGGGACGGCAGCGACCGCAGCAGCTGGAAGTGGGTCAACGGGGACGAGCTGACGGTGTCCTTCTGGAGCCACCCCGGCGGCGACGAGGACTGCGCCCGGTTCGACGGCTCCAAGGGCTGGCTCTGGAGCGACACCAACTGCAACACGCTGCTGAACTTCATCTGCCAGCACCAGCCGAAGACCTGCGGCCGGCCGGAGCAGCCGCCCAACTCCACGATGGTGGCCCTCAACGGCTTCGAGGTGGGCGCCCAGATCAAGTACAGCTGCGACGCGAATCACCTGCTGGTGGGTCCGGCCACGCGGACCTGCCTGGAGACGGGCTTCTACAACGAGTTCCCGCCGGTGTGCAAGTGTGAGTGCAGACTCCTTGGGAGATTTTTGCAATAACTCCTGTAAATCATATACTTACCATTGCTATTATCCCGTGCAGACATCGAGTGCGGCCTGCCCGCCAGCATCGCCCATGGATCGTACGCCCTGCTGAACCACACCGTTGGCTACCTGAGCCTCGTCAAGTACTCCTGCGAGGAGGGCTACGAGATGATTGGCCGCGCGTTGCTCACCTGCGACTTTGACGAGCGCTGGAACGGACCGCCGCCGCGCTGCGAGAGTGAGTTGAAGCCAGGACGAAGCCCCAATCCTGCCGATATATTATTATTTGATTAGTTTATTAGAAGGAGTTCAGTTTGTATTATATTTCCCGCCTTCTCTCCCCCAGTTGTGGAGTGCGACACCCTGCCGGGCAACTACTACAACACCATCATCCACGCCCCCAACGGCACCTACTACGGCTCCAAGGCGGAGGTCAGCTGCCCGCCCGGGTATCGCATGGAGGGACCCCGCGTGCTCAGCTGCCTGGCCAGCGGCCAGTGGAGCAGCGCTCTGCCGCGCTGCATCAAGCTGGAGCCATCCACCCAGCCGACGGCGGCGCCCACGGTGCCCTCGTCGGTGGCCACGCCGCCGCCCTTCCGACCCAAGGTCGTGGTGTCCAGCTCCAGCTCCAGCTCCACCACCAACCGCACGCCGTACCGGCCCGCCGTCTCCACCGCCAGCAGCGGCGGCAGCAGCTCCAGCACCGCGGGCACATACCCCAGCCTCCGGCCCACGCAGGTGGAGATCAACGGAGAGTGTGAGTAGACCGAGATCTGGGTTCAATTACCTTATACTTATTACATTATCCTTCCTGCAGCTGAGTCCGAGGAGGATATCATCAATGTGCCGGTGCCGGGCACCGTTCGCGAGGAGTTCCCGCCGCGCCGCACCGTCCGGCCCGTGCTCATCCCCAAGAAGCCGAGCAGCAGCACGACCGCGGCGGCAGTGCCTCCGACCACGCAGCACGTGCCCCAGCCGCCGCAGGTGCCCTCCACCTATGCCCCGTCGCCGCCGCGCAGCCGTCCCAGCGGGGCTCCGGTGGAGACGACCACCCGGAACACCCAGCAGATCATCGCCAACTCGCATCCGCAGGACAACGAGATCCCCGACAGCGTCAACATCCAGCAGAACCAGTCGCCCAACGTCAACGTTCCGTTTGCCGTCGACAATCCCGACCGCAAGGAGACCAAGGAGGCGAAGCTCAATCTGGGCGCCATCGTGGCTCTGGGTGCTTTCGGTGGCTTCGTCTTCCTGGCCGCCGTCATCACGACGATCGTGATCCTCGTGCGAAGGTGAGTCTGGCTCGGAGCAGTGTATGTCCTGGGCATCTGTGATCAGTCGAGGTCGATTTTGTTGTCCATTTTCAAATAATTCAATGGGTTTTTATCGATAATTTCGATATATTGATTTGATTTGCAATATTTTAAAGAATTACTGTGGGGTCTTTAAACCTGTGTCTCTGATTCACAGACAATTTTTCAGTTTGGAAGGTTTAAGCAAATTTATTTAACTTTTAAATTGGAAATTCAAATTATTTCGACAACAATCGACATTGAAATGGTTGAAATGTTGACTGTTGATCGATAGCATTCGATAACCTATCGGAAAACTGTACCTTTAATATGCTTGACAACTGGATTGGACCGTGATTGATACGTTTTTGTCAGTGTGTGGAGCAAAGTCGATCGTTGTCGGGTTGTCACCACCTGCCCACCGCCCACCGCCCCCATTTTCTCTTAGAACCGCTTCCGCTTCCGCTCCTGGTCCCTGTCCCCCTCCCCTGAAACACACACACACCCCGTCTCTGTCTCAGGTCTCTTGATCTCTCTCAATCAATCTCATTGCTCTTGGTTACCCCTCGCTTTCTCGCTCTCCCCCTTTCTCTTGCTCTCTCTCTCTCATATTCACTTGTTTTTAGCTCGCTCAAAGAGAGTCTCTCACGCACACGCACTCGCACACACACACCCACCTGAACATCGAACGCTTTCTCTTTTTCTCTCGTTGTACAACTCTCTTTTTTCGTTTTTGCTTCTCCCACTCTCTGTACTTTTTGGCAAAACCAAAACCGCCAGCACCCCGAACAGCCAACGGCGGCACCTAGCCAAACACTTAACCGCTTACCAACATCATCATGCTCATCATCACCACCACCAGCAGCTCCACCAGCACCAGCACCAGTACCAGCACCAGTACCAGCAGCAGTACCAACACCAACACCAGTGCCAGCTCCAGCAGCAGAAGTGCCACCTCCAGCAGAAGTACCATCCCCAGCACGGCCCGGCGAAGGGGGGATCCCAGGGGATCCGGGGCGGCGGCAACAGCATCAGCCTCGGCCTCGGCCTCGGGCTCGGCCTCGGCCTTGGGAAGAGGACGGGCGGCGGCATACCGCGTCCCAGCCGACTGCCCAGCTATGCCACGGCGACGGCCACCAGCGCCACCAGCTACGCGTCCACGGCCCAACTGACCAGCACCAAGGGCGGCGGCGGCGGCGCTGGTGGGTACGGCAGCTACGGCAGCATCACCTCCAGGCGCCATGCCGAGCCGGAGCAGGATCGGGATCCCACCTCCCTGTGGTACAGTGTGCTGGCGCTGCCCTTCGACGACCAGAAGCTGGGCAGGAGGGAGTTCAGCAGCTACGGACGGGGCTACCGGGCCCGGGCCGGGCTCTTTAGCAGCTCAACGACCACGACGCACATGTAGCCCACGGATGGGAGCAGCAGGAGCAGGAGCCGGAACAGGAGCAGTAGATAACCACCAAAGAGGAGAGCCAAAACACAACCTGGAGACTACCTGGCCAAGAAACCATAACGAGTGCCAAAGAGATGCATCAACGAACCCAAATAAGAGCGAAAGGAAGAGTTAGGAGAAGAAAAAGGAGGAAAAATGAAGAAAAACGAAGAAACCCCAAAAGGAAAATCCTGAAAAACCAAGAAGAATCAAGAGAAATTAGAAAATATGTCAAGAAAAACCAAGAAACATCAATGAAAAGTGAAGAACTGCCAAGGAAAAGCGAGTTAATCAATCAAAGCGGCCATAAATATGCACAAAATGTAAGCAGCCCAAGAACACAACCAAGAACAACACCACACCAAACAATCAATCAATCAGTCAGTCAATCAAACCAAACAATCAACACTGAAACACTGAAAAAAAACCAAAAAAACTGCTGCGAATGCTGTGGGCTGTGAGGCGATTCCTACTCCTGGCTGTTGCACCTTCAACCCATCAAACCATCAGCTCAATCACACACCCATCAATCATTCACACACACACACACTCTCTGTGGGGACTCTCGCTCTCTCGCTCGCTCTCTCTCTCATCCTGCACGCCTGGTTCGCTCTGTTTCTGTCTCTGTCTTTGTCTTCTGTAGTCTGCCTGCCTGTCTCTTTCCCACCTCTCTCTATCTGTCTCTGTCTCATGCCACTCTGAGTGGGCGTAGTGCCTAACCCCCCATTTATTTGTTGCCTGAACCTTGTGACTAACCCCAAACACTCTTTCGTCCTGGCATTCAGAAAAGTGTATATAGTCTCGGCCATAAAGAAGCTCACTAATGCTTGAATCAATATATCTATCTCGCTTCTTCCGCAGAAATCGAACCACTCAACACTATCGCCATCGCGCCTCGCCCGACTGCAACACCGTGGCCAGCTTCGACAGTTCCACTTCCGGATCACGCAACGGACTCAACAGGTGAGCTCAACTTCCGCTGGAGAATCGAAATAAATTAAACAATTAACAAGAACAAGAAATTAAGCAGTTAACTTTGGGAAGCCGAAGTTTGTATACCCTTGCAGTGCAAATCGATCATAAATAAGCCAAAAATGCAGTAATTTCCAATCGGAAAACTATGTTTTGCTAGTTTTTATTAGGTTAACAGATCTGCATATACAATTTTAAATTTCTCTTCCTCCTTCACTGGATTTCAAGCTTCTGACTGAAATTATATTACTATTTTTAATTCGATATTTAGCGTAGTTGTATATGACAATTTTTTCGGAATTTTAATGTTTAAAAATCTCATAACTGAGCCAAAAATGCGCCAATTTTGATTTGGAACCCCTTTCTGTGCTAGTTTTTACTAGCTTAACAAATCTGGATACTCTGCAGAAAATGCAATTTTTTGCCATTTTTTGACAATTTTAATGATGTAACCCCTTATCAAATTTTCAAAATTTTTAAAATTTTGAAAAAAATCATTTTTGCCGAACATAGCTAGATCGATTCGGCTGACGATGCTGATGAAGAATATATATAGTTTATAGGGTCGGAAATGACTGCTTCACTGTGTTTTAAGCTTCTGACTGAAATTATAATAAATATATTATAAAAAATTATAATAAAATAGTCAATTTACAGCGAATTAAAACTTAAAAATATTTCAGTGCAAAGGAATTCGAAATCTCCATCCATGAATAAAATATATATATTATATATATATAATATGAATTTGTATAATATTTGAATTTAAAAACCCACAATTTGAATAGTAATTAGTCTTGATTAACAAACAAAATATTTTATTTAAATAGGAAGAGTATAACTTGCTAGCTAACTCGCAAAAGTTGACCTTTTTAATATAAATTTATTTGATGTACTATTTATTTATTTCAGGTACTACCGCCAGGCCTGGGAGAACCTGCACGAGTCCGCCTCGAAGAACAGCTCGCACAACGCCCTGCGTCGCAAGGAGACCCTCGATCCGCCGAGCATGACCCGCTCCCGCGACAATCTGCGCGACAACATGCAGCGTTCCCGCGAGAACCTGGACAGGTGGGTCTCCAAAGCAGGGAAAAGCATTTCGATTATTTCTCATCCCTTTGTGTTGAACAACTCTCCTCGAACAGATGCGGCCGGGACAACTACGGCATGCGAGATGACTCCGAAATGGTGGTCTCCGACGTGTGTCTGAAGGGCGAGAAGAAGCGGCACCATCACCACCACCACAAGAGCAGCTCCCGCAATGGCGACTACCGCGATCAGTCCTCCGGCAGACGCGAGCACCACCGACACAGCGGCGGCGGCGGCGGCGGCGGTGGAGGAGGTGGCGGCCACTATTGACCAACCATGGTCATCACCATCAATGTGGAGCGGCAGTAGCCAAAAACAAGACACGACGACGAGGAGGAGGAGCAGTCGGAGTAGGAGGTCGGATTTGGAAGTCAGAATCCGAGAGCTGCAGCAGCGAGCGCAACAACGAAACGTTTTTTGTTTAATTTTAGCAACAGTTTTTTTTCGCGCTTTAGTTATGTAAGAACGAGATGAAGCCAGGGTCTGGATCAGGATCCACGGTGGGAAATGAGGAGGAGACTTTTCTGTTCATAGCGAAAACATGGAGCAAGAGCTCCTTTCACTTGCAAGTCAATACTTAGCTATATTCAAGGGGGAGAGTTCTGAGAGATCTGGAGATGTGCAGGCTATAGCAAGGGGAGATTTCGGAGAATTCCCTAAGGAGTTCAGAGAGAATTTATTAGAGACCTCAGACATTCCCTGAGAGATTGAAAATTCCAGTCCCCAGAGTCTCACGGAATCCCCCCCAGAAGATATGTTTATCGTGCGTGCTTATCACTCGACCCGTATAATTTATTCGCAAAGCTTTCGTAAGGTTCTTAGTTAAATTTTCTCTATGAATTAGTTTTACGTAAAGAGGGAGTGAACACGTCCAAAACAAGAAAACAAAAACAAAAAAAAACATGAAAATAGAAAGGCGAGGCGTAGTAATTAGTTGCAAAGCACCAGCACACACACACCTCGAACATCCCCAATCCCTTCCAGCAATGCTCACCGCACACCTTCCCCGTCTTCACCCCCAGCAAGCAGGTCACAGCTGCAGCCAAATTATGTGCAACTTGGTTTCGTTTGAGGTCTCAAGCCAAATCGACTTGCTCATAGTCGCAAATTAGTTACGTAAACCCCTACACACTAGATAGAGTCGAGCGAAGCCTTCCCCAAGAAGCCTCCACCCAAGAGTCCAGCGGAAGTCGAAAGCGAAAAACACCCCATTCCATTCCATTTCTATCAGTAACCCCACAATCATTACTACATTATATGTGTATCGTCCTGTATTTGTATGTCTAGAGCCTTGTATGATGTGTAGATTTTGTTTTCAAGTGTGCATCGCCAAGGGCCGCACGGGCAGGCAATATTATTTGAATTTCGTGCATTATTTCCAATGTAAATAATAATAATTTATTTCATAAATAAAACAATGAATATTTTTACTAAAAAATAAGCCTAATTTGTACTATTATTATTATAATTCTGATAGAATTTACAATTGCCAGCAAAGCCATTCAATTTTGAATTGGCGGGCCACTAATTTACCGACCGCAAGTCAATAATCGATAATTTAGTATTTTAATTTAAAATTGGCGATGCACATCGGTTAACTTAGTTTCTGTGATTTTAATTATCGATAATTCAGTATTTTTCAGCATACGGCTATCGATATTTGTTCAGCCCTGGGAACACAGTGCTGTTAGGCGAAAGTCCATAACAGCACGATGTTTAGCGATCTTAACGGACCGAAAGTGCTGTTGGGCGCTGATGTCTCTGTAAACGTGTAAAATGATTTCTAGAGTGACCAATCAAAAACTATCAAAAAATTCCAAAAAAAACTATCGCAACACCGGATTTTGGGCAAATCACGATATAAATATATCCTTCATAAAAAAATATCGATATTTCGATTTATTTTCAACACCCACAAAATTCTATTAATGTACACTGTTTCTGTTGGATGAGAGCGATTTAATCAGTTTTACTTCCTACATGAAAATCCTACCCATTTATCTGTAAACGTGTAAAATTGTATTCAAGACGTGTAGCGTGTTATGTTATGTTATGTTAACTAACAGCCTTGGAATTGAGAGTGACCAAACCATCTACCAATTCTGTTAACATTCTGTCCGGCAGAGAGCGTTGTGTTGTGTTATGTTACATTCTTCATATTATAATTCGACCCCATTTATCTGTAAACGCGTAAAAGTGCTCTGCAAACGTGTAAAACGGACTTCTACACATGTAAAACGTAGAATGTTAAACACCACCCGCGAGTTCAGTGTGACCAGGCGAACATCGCACAAAGACTCCAAGCCAAGTGGCACGCGCTTTTGGGATTTTCGCTAACACCACGCAGGCCCGCTTCCGCTTCCGCTCCTTCTTTTTTTCACCGTTCGCCTGTCAAGATGGTGCGTAAAATACCCGCTTTAAAATCTTTCGAATTCCCGGCCATCCGTGGCTGCTTCGCGACTGGAGGACTACGATTGTGAAGTAGCTGCCACAGGGAATGCAAATTCAATGGAATTTCACTGTGGCTTGGTCGCCGGCGACGGGAATTCGAGTGTTTATACTGCGGCTTTGGTGAGAGTGATAATAACTTATTTGTTTTGTTGTGTGTTCGCCCCTACAGACGAAGGGTACATCCAGCTTTGGTAAACGCCACAACAAGACGCACACCCTGTGCCGTCGCTGTGGCCGCAGCTCCTACCACATCCAGAAGTCGACGTGCGCCCAGTGCGGCTACCCCGCCGCCAAGTTGCGTTCCTGTGAGTATCTTGCTGCCTGTGGATGGGGTGCACTTGCTAATTTGTGTTCTCGCTTTGCAGACAACTGGTCGGTGAAGGCCAAGAGGAGGAAGACCACCGGCACCGGTCGCATGCGCCACCTGAAGGTTGTGCGCCGTCGCTTCCGCAACGGATTCCGCGAGGGAACCCAGGCCAAGCCCAAGAAGGTCGTCCAGGCCGGCAAGTAGGCGGGGATGCTCCTCCTTCGTCACCCACAACATAAATTAGCTGGTACATCTTCAGAATTGGCCGCCGGCAGAGCCGAAAAGCCCCAACACCAACTGTCGCCGCCGGCAAGCTAATAAAAGATCGAGGATAATAAATGTTCGTTTTTTTTTAAAAAGTGAAATCTGGTGACTATTTTTTTTATGTTTGTGCGAAAGAAAAGTGAACGAAATGTGAAGAAAAGCCCACGAAAAGCAGGCGCCAAGCCGCCAAAATGCTTCAATGCAAAAATTATGACCCTAACCTCGAGGAAACAGCCATGTTTCCAGTGCTTATTCCGCGGTAATGAAAGCCACGCGTGTAGTTGTTGTTTTTTTGAACGGAAACCTCGTGGAAGTGGCTCTGGAAACATGGCCTCAGGCCTCGGCCGCATTTACCAGCAAAACGGTGCCGCAGATCATTTACTGTTTAATGAGAAGGGAAGCCAAATGTTTGCGCAGCTTTTCCAATGTCCATGGATAACAGATTCCTATTTCAATGGTTCTCTGAATGTGAGTTTAATAATACAAAGTTTGTCTGCATAAAAGTAAAATTCATTATTTCAGTCAGAAGCTTAAAAACCAGTGAAGCAGTCATTTCCGACCCCATAAACTATATATATTCTTGATCAGCATCGTCAGCCGAGTCGATCTGGCTATGTGTGGCGGAAATTTAATTTTTTCAAAATTTTGAAAATTTGATAAGGGGTTACATCGTTAAAATTGTAAAAAATTGGAAAAAATTTTAATTTTCTTAAATCTTAAATTGAGTATGCAGATTTGTTAACACTACAAAGACTGTTATAAAACAGCTTTCCGAACTAAAATTAAAGCATTTTTGGCTTAGTTATGCACATTCGAACCCATGATCCTATGGCTAACTGCAAGGGCATACAAACTTTGGCTTCCCGAAGTTAGCTTCCTTTCTTGTTATATACATTCCTATATAAATTATCATACTTGAATTATTAACTTATTTAAGTGATCTTATTGAGTTAATTAAATGATCTGTGAGCACATTGAGTTGGTGAATTCGGTTTAATATTTATATATATTTATATTTAATATATATCCCTATAAATTATATATATTCTTGATCAGCATCGTCGGCAGAGTAGATCTGGCTATGTTAGACAAATACTTATTTTTAAGGGGTTACTCGTAGACCAAGAGCTACTCGTAGACTAAGATATTTACGTTTAAAACTCGCTAAATGGCTTCTGCACCAAAATTAATTCGCCTTCTGCGATTTCTGTTCGCCTGGTATATCAAATCCAGA
This sequence comes from Drosophila bunnanda, assembly GCA_035046265.1. NCBI lineage: Eukaryota > Metazoa > Arthropoda > Insecta > Diptera > Drosophilidae > Drosophila > Drosophila bunnanda. The sequence goes on along the minus strand of JAWNOB010000083.1, from coordinate 947,145 downwards.
AATTGACCAATTTGGACTGAAAATTGCCATATTGAAGGCTTGTTGTTGCCTACAACAATAACAACAATAAGCTACTACATTACAACAACAACAATTTTGAATTTACAACAACATGGGAACTAAAATATATTAATTTAGCGGCCAAATTTAAATTCAAATTTAAATACACATTCGATTTCCGCCTTATCTGATAACCGACGAATTTGAATTTGAATGTAAATAATCGATGAAGTGCCGCCACATATGTAAGCCGCCAAATTTGAATTTGAATTGGTGGGTTGTGAGTGGATTGTAGGTGGATCGTATGTGGATCGTAAGTGGATCGTATGTGGATCATATGTGGAACGTATGTGGATCGTATGTGGAACGTATGTGGATCCTATGTGGAACGTAAGTGGATCCTGGGTGGATCGTATGTGGATCCTAAGTGGATTGTGAGTGGATCGTAAGTGGATCCTAATTTACAATCCACCCAATCCAATCATCGTCGATCTACTGCTTGCTGTTCGCCTGGTACATCAAATCCAGAAATTGACCAATTTGTACTGAAAATTGCCAAGTTGAAGGCTTGTTGTTGCCTACAACAATAACAACAATAAGCTCCTCCATTACAACAACAACAATTTTGAATTTACAACAACATGGAAACTAAAATAAATTAATTTAACTGCCAAATTTAAATTCAAATTTAAATACACATTCGATTGCCGCCCTTATCCGATAACCGACCAATTCGAACTTGTAAATAATCGATCAGGTGCCGCCACATATGTAAGGCGGCCAATTTGAATTTGAATTTGGCTCTTGCACTAAAATTATTATGCCTGCTGCGGTTTCTGTTCGCCTGGTACATCAAATCCAGAAATTGAACAGTTTTTACTGAAATTGAAGGCTTGTTTCTGCCTACAACAACAACAACAACAATAAGCTTCTTCTTTACAACAACAACAACAATTTTGAATTTACAACAACAAAAGAAATGAAATATGTTAATTTAACTGCCAAATTTGAATTCAAATTTAAATATATCATAGCAGCCATAGCAGTTAACCGAGAAATTTCAAAAAAAACATTACCCATCCCAGGCCCTTCTCTTCCAGTGTCTACCAAACCTTCACCAACGTATCCCCTTTCCAGAGCTTGCCAATGGAGAAGTATTGCAGATGTTTTTGTAACATATTTATTTATTTTAATTCATTCATTAATTTACCATTGAAAAAAAAAAACGTTTATTCGACCTTGCTTAGGGTATAGTTAGGGTAAGTTTAATCTAAGATACATGGGGCCTCGAGGGTCTCGGAACCCTCAGACTGCCCCTCGGCTTTAAGCAAGCAAGATAATATCGCACATCAAGCAGTGATTGATTGGTTCTATGACTACGAGAGGGTTTCCTTCTCATTCGTCGCTCGAGTTTTGACTAACAGTACAATTTACAATGTATAAAGCGTTCGACTACAGCTAGGGGAGAGTCAGGGACGGGTTCGGGGGCTTCTCGCCGGGGTAACTAAACGTATTGCCACTAAATGCTAAGAAGACATTTACAAGTTTACAAACTAAGAAAGTGCGTGTGCTGCTCGCAGACTAATCGGAGTGCGGATGCTGATTTGGACTCGGTTTCGCACGGGGGGCAATGCTAGTGGGCTTCCTCGCCTCCTCTGGTTCCGTGCTGGTGGTCAGAGCCGGCTTCGCCGCCTTGGCAGCAGCGGTGCCGGGCCGGTTGATCAGCAGCTTCTTCAGATTCTGGAAGGGTGCGTCGAAGAGCACCGTCAGGGCCACGGAGGCCAGGAAGATCGATATGAACTCGTTGGTGTCGAGCTGTAAGCAATGCGAAGGTTTGTGAATTAAATTGGTGAGTTAGTTATAAGGCGCGTTGCGCATCTTATTCATGTGCACTCACAATAATCGAGACAAAGTTGTAGTAATGGTGAATGTGGCGCCTTCGGCCGACGTTGAAGAAGAAGACGGGGAACTGCGTCAGGTAAATGGCGTACGAGAGCTTTGTGGACACCTGGAAGCCGCGCCAGGCAAACAGCTTCGTAAGTTTATCTGGAAATGTAAATTAAATTAATTAAAATTGAAGCTTCTCAGGACTGCAAGGTAACTCACTCCTGTAGCCATTGTGGGACACAAAGACGATCCAGGAGAAGAACAGGCACCAGGCAATGGGCGCGAAAGCTGCGTAGATGGCGGCGTGTGTGGAATTATACACGTAGTTGATGTCTCCCATCGGAGCAGGCCCCAGAAGCGAGGCCAGGACACAACCGGTGGCCACCAGCCAGCCCAGTCTCAGCTGCAAGCTGCTTAACCTGGCATTTGGATACTTCCGGAGGACGTAGCCCAGCAGGATGCCCATGATGTACACCGTGGAGCGGTGGGGCGGGAACGAGTACATGTAGTCGGCAGTGCGGAACAGGCGCTGGATGCTGTAAGGGAATTTGGGAGTCAGAAGGGATTCTGCAGATCGATTGCAACAGCCACTCACTTGGTGCCAAAGTATATGTAGTTCGAAAGCTGGTTCACGATCGTCGTGTAGTACCTCGCCGCCGTGCCCACCGTGCAGAGGAGCAGCAGGGCCATGAGGCCCCGGCGTGGCCACCGCCAGAGTCCGAGTATCAGTAGAGGAGCCACCGCGAAGAGCTCCGTGTCAATGCCCAGATGGTGCGTGTGCGTCAGACACATCTCGCTGAAGCCGAAGTAGTTGTGGATGAAGAGCAGGTTGCGCCACCAGTTCTTCTTGCAGATATCCGCATGATGGCCCACCACCAGGTTCCACTGGGGGCCACTGCCCCACAGGGGCAGGACGTAGGTGCAGAAGAGGATCAAGGCGGCCAGCGGAGGGACGATCCTGCAGAGAGTGTAAGGGCAGCATTAGAGGACACTCTCATAGAATAGATCGAATATTACCTCATGAGGCGGCTGATGTACTCATTCTTCAGCCGAATGGGCTGCTGCTTCATCAGGCGGCCGAAGAGCGAGTAGGCGGTGAGCATTCCACTGAAGAGCAGGAACGGATCCGTGTACAGGGACGCGGCCCTGCCAATCACTGTCCAGGGCTGGCCCAGGCTCTCGGACATGGCCGTGCGGTTGTTGTAGGGATTGAAGAACATGGCCATCGACTTGTGCGAGAAGATCAGCATGATGGCGTTGAGGAAGCGGATGCCGTGAACAGCCTCAATGTCCCCGGGAGGGCTGCTCGTGCTGAACAGCCAGCGCAGGTTCTTGTCCAGCGAGAAGGCCGTGAACCAGGCATCTGTACGGGATTAATTATAATTAAAATGATTATTCAATTGAGTTTCCCCCAGAAGGCACTCACTCTGCTTGGGCTGCGACTTGGTGGAGCGGTCGTAGATGGTGGACAGTATGGCCACGGAGAGTATCAGGACGAAGAAGCGCACCGCCCAGGTGGTGTTCCTATCCCAGGGACGTTGATCCCGCACCTGGCACATCTGCGGCTCCACGCGGACGTTGAAGCTGATGCCGGTGGAGGCCGTCTGGTTGGCCAGATACTCCGCCACACTGTACTCCACATCCCGGGCAGAGCAGCCCGAGGGCACGCACAGGCCCCAGTTGATCAGCGAGTAGCGAGGTACTCGGTGGCCGGGCTGCAAATGGGAATAAAAGATCCAAGCCGGTTAGAGATGATGAGTCTTGGCAAATGACGCACCGGAGGAGCCGCATTCCTCCTCCATGCAAGTGAATCGCGGGTGCTGTTGACCCCCTCGTCGATGCCTTTACAGCGAGACACAGACTAGTTATGCGGGAATTAAGGCAATTCAATTAAGCCAGGTCGCGCGATCTCACACCATTGTCTAATTTGCATTGCAACAACATTTATACAACACATCGCTTTATCACAAAATATAAATGAAAAAATGAGAATGAAAAAAATAACCAAAACATAAAACGGAGAACTTGTTTCTCTAATTCATCGAATTTTAATGCAAATTTTCGGTTAATGATTTAATTTATGGAGCAATTTGAGATTAAAAATATATTATAATAGGAGATATATTCAAAAGCGATTAATAGAAAAAATATAGAATTGTTTCTAAATTGGAAAATAATTTGAATAACTTAACAAATAAATTATAATATAATAAATAATCAAGAAAAGTTATAGGAACTAATTTATACCCTTGCAGACTAATTTCAGTCAGAAGCTTAAAATACAGTGAAGCAGTCATTTCCGACCCTATAAACCATATATATTCTTGATCAGCATCGTCAGCCGAATCGATCTAGCTATGTTCGGCGAAAATGATTTTTTTTTCAAAATTTTACAAATTTTGAAAATTTGATAAGGGGTTACATCATTAAAATTGTCAAAAAATGGCAAAAATTTGCATTTTCTGCTGAGTATGCAGATTTGTTAAGCTAGTAAAAACTAGCACAGAAAGGGGTTCCAAATTAAAATTGGCGCATTTTTGGCTTAGTTATGCGATTTTTAAATATTGGTTTTCCGAAAAAATTGTCATAAAAATACCGATGAATTTCGACCAAAAAAAATGTATTATTTTTTCAGTCAGAAGCTTAAAACACAGTGAAGCAGTCATTTCCGACCCAATAAACCATATATATTCTTGATCAGCATCGTCAGCCGAATCGATCTAGCTATGTTCGGCGAAAATGATTTTTTTTCAAAATTTTACAAATTTTGAAAATTTGATAAGGGGTTACATCATTAAAATTGTCAAAAAATGGCAAAAATTTGCATTTTCTGCTGAGTATGCAGATTTGTTAAGCTAGTAAAAACTAGCACAGAAAGGGGTTCCAAATTAAAATTGGCGCATTTTTGGCTTAGTTATGCGATTTTTAAATATTGGTTTTCCGAAAAAATTGTCATAAAAATACCGATAAATTTCGACCAAAAAAATTGTATTAGTTTTTCAGTCAGAAGCTTAAAACACAGTGAAGCAGTCATTTCCGACCCTATAAACCATATATATTCTTGATCAGCATCGTCAGCCGAATCGATCTAGCTATGTTCCGCAAAAATGATTTTTTTTTCAAAATTTTAAAAAATTTGAAAATTTGATAAGGGGTTACATCATTAAAATTGTCAAAAAATGGCAAAAATTTGCATTTTCTGCTGAGTATGCAGATTTGTTAAGCTAGTAAAAACTAGCACAGAAAGGGGTTCCAAATTAAAATTGGCGCATTTTTGGCTTAGTTATGCGATTTTTAAATATTGGTTTTCCGAAAAAATTGTCATAAAAATACCGATAAATTTCGACCAAAAAAATTGTATTATTTTTTCAGTCAGAAGCTTAAAACACAGTGAAGCAGTCATTTCCGACCCTATAAACCATATATATTCTTGATCAGCATCGTCAGCCGAATCGATCTAGCTATGTTCCGCAAAAATGATTTTTTTTCAAAATTTTAAAAAATTTGAAAATTTGATAAAATTGTCAAAAAATGGCAAAAATTTGCATTTTCTGCTGAGTATGCAGATTTGTTAAGCTAGTAAAAACTAGCACAGAAAGGGGTTCCAAATTAAAATTGGCGCATTTTTGGCTTAGTTATGCGATTTTTAAATATTGGTATTCCGAAAAAATTTTCATAAAAATACCGATAAATTTCGACCAAAAAAATTGTACTATTTTTTCAGTCAGAAGCTTAAAACACAGTGAAGCAGTCATTTCCGACCCAATAAACCATATATATTCTTGATCAGCATCGTCAGCCGAATCGATCTAGCTATGTTCGGCGAAAATGATTTTTTTTCAAAATTTTACAAATTTTGAAAATTTGATAAGGGGTTACATCATTAAAATTGTCAAAAAATGGCAAAAATTTGCATTTTCTGCTGAGTATGCAGATTTGTTAAGCTAGTAAAAACTAGCACAGAAAGGGGTTCCAAATTAAAATTGGCGCATTTTTGGCTTAGTTATGCGATTTTTAAATATTGGTTTTCCGAAAAAATTGTCATAAAAATACCGATAAATTTCGACCAAAAAAATTGTATTATTTTTTCAGTCAGAAGCTTAAAACACAGTGAAGCAGTCATTTCCGACCCTATAAACCATATATATTCTTGATCAGCATCGTCAGCCGAATCGATCTAGCTATGTTCCGAAAAAATGATTTTTTTTTTCAAAATTTTAAAAAATTTGAAAATTTGATAAGGGGTTACATCATTAAAATTGTCAAAAAATGGGAAAAATTTTCATTTTCCGCTGAGTATGCAGATTTGTTAAGCTAGTAAAAACTAGCACAGAAAGGGGTTCCAAATTAAAATTGTCGCATTTTTGGCTTAGTTATGCGATTTTTAAATATTGGTTTTCCGAAAAAATTGTCATAAAAATACCGATAAATTTCGACCAAAAAAATTGTATTATTTTTTCAGTCAGAAGCTTAAAACACAGTGAAGCAGTCATTTCCGACCCTATAAACCATATATATTCTTGATCAGCATCGTCAGCCGAATCGATCTAGCTATGTTCGGCGAAAATGATTTTTTTTCAAAATTTTACAAATTTTGAAAATTTGATAAGGGGTTACATCATTAAAATTGTCAAAAAATGGCAAAAATTTGCATTTTCTGCTGAGTATGCAGATTTGTTAAGCTAGTAAAAACTAGCACAGAAAGGGGTTCCAAATTAAAATTGGCGCATTTTTGGCTTAGTTATGCGATTTTTAAATATTGGCTTTCCGAAAAAATTGTCATAAAAATACCGATAAATTTCGACCAAAAAAATTGTATTATTTTTTCAGTCAGAAGCTTAAAACACAGTGAAGCAGTCATTTCCGACCCTATAAACCATATATATTCTTGATCAGCATCGTCAGCCGAATCGATCTAGCTATGTTCCGCAAAAATGATTTTTTTTTCAAAATTTTAAAAAATTTGAAAATTTGATAAGGGGTTACATCATTAAAATTGTCAAAAAATGGCAAAAATTTGCATTTTCTGCTGAGTATGCAGATTTGTTAAGCTAGTAAAAACTAGCACAGAAAGGGGTTCCAAATTAAAATTGGCGCATTTTTGGCTTAGTTATGCGATTTTTAAATATTGGTTTTCCGAAAAAATTGTCATAAAAATACCGATAAATTTCGACCAAAAAAATTGTATTATTTTTTCAGTCAGAAGCTTAAAACACAGTGAAGCAGTCATTTCCGACCCTATAAACCATATATATTCTTGATCAGCATCGTCAGCCGAATCGATCTAGCTATGTTCGGCAAAAATGATTTTTTTTCAAAATTTTACAAATTTTGAAAATTTGATAAGGGGTTACATCATTAAAATTGTCAAAAAATGGCAAAAATTTGCATTTTCTGCTGAGTATGCAGATTTGTTAAGCTAGTAAAAACTAGCACAGAAAGGGGTTCCAAATTAAAATTGGCGCATTTTTGGCTTAGTTATGCGATTTTTAAATATTGGTTTTCCGAAAAAATTGTCATAAAAATACCGATAAATTTCGACCAAAAAATTGTATTATTTTTTCAGTCAGAAGCTTAAAACACAGTGAAGCAGTCATTTCCGACCCTATAAACCATATATATTCTTGATCAGCATCGTCAGCCGAATCGATCTAGCTATGTTCCGCAAAAATGATTTTTTTTTCAAAATTTTAAAAAATTTGAAAATTTGATAGGTTACATCATTAAAATTGTCAAAAAATGGCAAAAATTTGCATTTTCTGCTGAGTATGCAGATTTGTTAAGCTAGTAAAAACTAGCACAGAAAGGGGTTCCAAATTAAAATTGGCGCATTTTTGGCTTAGTTATGCGATTTTTAAATATTGGTTTTCCGAAAAAATTGTCATAAAAATACCGATAAATTTCGACCAAAAAATTGTATTATTTTTTCAGTCAGAAGCTTAAAACACAGTGAAGCAGTCATTTCCGACCCTATAAACCATATATATTCTTGATCAGCATCGTCAGCCGAATCGATCTAGCTATGTTCCGCAAAAATGATTTTTTTTTCAAAATTTTAAAAAATTGGAAAATTTGATAAGGGGTTACATCATTAAAATTGTCAAAAAATGGCAAAAATTTGCATTTTCTGCTGAGTATGCAGATTTGTTAAGCTAGTAAAAACTAGCACAGAAAGGGGTTCCAAATTAAAATTGGCGCATTTTTGGCTTAGTTATGCGATTTTTAAATATTGGTTTTCCGAAAAAATTGTCATAAAAATACCGATAAATTTCGACCAAAAAAATTGTATTATTTTTTCAGTCAGAAGCTTAAAACACAGTGAAGCAGTCATTTCCGACCCTATAAACCATATATATTCTTGATCAGCATCGTCAGCCGAATCGATCTAGCTATGTTCGGCAAAAATGATTTTTTTTCAAAATTTTACAAAATTTGAAAATTTGATAAGGGGTTACATCATTAAAATTGTCAAAAAATGGCAAAAATTTGCATTTTCTGCTGAGTATGCAGATTTGTTAAGCTAGTAAAAACTAGCACAGAAAGGGGTTCCAAATTAAAATTGGCGCATTTTTGGCTTAGTTATGCGATTTTTAAATATTGGTTTTCCGAAAAAATTGTCATAAAAATACCGATAAATTTCGACCAAAAAAATTGTATTATTTTTTCAGTCAGAAGCTTAAAACACAGTGAAGCAGTCATTTCCGACCCTATAAACCATATATATTCTTGATCAGCATCGTCAGCCGAATCGATCTAGCTATGTTCGGCGAAAACGATTTTTTTTCAAAATTTTACAAATTTTGAAAATTTGATAAGGGGTTACATCATTAAAATTGTCAAAAAATGGCAAAAATTTGCATTTTCTGCTGAGTATGCAGATTTGTTAAGCTAGTAAAAACTAGCACAGAAAGGGGTTCCAAATTAAAATTGGCGCATTTTTGGCTTAGTTATGCGATTTTTAAATATTGGTTTTCCGAAAAAATTGTCATAAAAATACCGATAAATTTCGACCAAAAAAATTGTACTATTTTTTCAGTCAGAAGCTTAAAACACAGTGAAGCAGTCATTTCCGACCCTATAAACCATATATATTCTTGATCAGCATCGTCAGCCGAATCGATCTAGCTATGTTCCGCAAAAATGATTTTTTTTCAAAATTTTACAAATTTTGAAAATTTGATAAGGGGTTACATCATTAAAATTGTCAAAAAATGGCAAAAATTTGCATTCTCTGCTGAGTATGCAGATTTGTTAAGCTAGTAAAAACTAGCACAGAAAGGGGTTCCAAATTAAAATTGGCGCATTTTTGGCTTATTTATGCGATTTTTAAATATTGGTTTTCCGAAAAAATTGTCATAAAAATACCGATAAATTTCGACCAAAAAAATTGTATTATTTTTTCAGTCAGAAGCTTAAAACACAGTGAAGCAGTCATTTCCGACCCTATAAACCATATATATTCTTGATCAGCATCGTCAGCCGAATCGATCTAGCTATGTTCGGCGAAAATGATTTTTTTTCAAAATTTTACAAATTTTGAAAATTTGATAAGGGGTTACATCATTAAAATTGTCAAAAAATGGCAAAAATTTGCATTTTCTGCTGAGTATGCAGATTTGTTAAGCTAGTAAAAACTAGCACAGAAAGGGGTTCCAAATTAAAATTGGCGCATTTTTGGCTTAGTTATGCGATTTTTAAATATTGGTTTTCCGAAAAAATTGTCATAAAAATACCGATAAATTTCGACCAAAAAAATTGTATTATTTTTTCAGTCAGAAGCTTAAAACACAGTGAAGCAGTCATTTCCGACCCTAAAAACCATATATATTCTTGATCAGCATCGTCAGCCGAATCGATCTAGCTATGTTCCGCAAAAATGATTTTTTTTTCAAAATTTTAAAAAATTTGAAAATTTGATAATTAAAATTGTCAAAAAATGGCAAAAATTTGCATTTTCTGCTGAGTATGCAGATTTGTTAAGCTAGTAAAAACTAGCACAGAAAGGGGTTCCAAATTAAAATTGGCGCATTTTTGGCTTAGTTATGCGATTTTTAAATATTGGTTTTCCGAAAAAATTGTCATAAAAATACCGATAAATTTCGACCAAAAAAATTGTACTATTTTTTCAGTCAGAAGCTTAAAACACAGTGAAGCAGTCATTTCCGACCCTATAAACCATATATATTCTTGATCAGCATCGTCAGCCGAATCGATCTAGCTATGTTCCGCAAAAATGATTTTTTTTCAAAATTTTAAAAAATTTGAAAATTTGATAAAATTGTCAAAAAATGGGAAAAATTTGCATTTTCTGCTGAGTATGCAGATTTGTTAAGCTAGTAAAAACTAGCACAGAAAGGGGTTCCAAATTAAAATTGGCGCATTTTTGGCTTAGTTATGCGATTTTTAAATATTGGTTTTCCGAAAAAATTGTCATAAAAATACCGATAAATTTCGACCAAAAAAATTGTATTATTTTTTCAGTCAGAAGCTTAAAACACAGTGAAGCAGTCATTTCCGACCCTATAAACCATATATATTCTTGATCAGCATCGTCAGCCGAATCGATCTAGCTATGTTCGGCGAAAATGATTTTTTTTCAAAATTTTACAAAATTTGAAAATTTGATAAGGGGTTACATCATTAAAATTGTCAAAAAATGGCAAAAATTTGCATTTTCTGCTGAGTATGCAGATTTGTTAAGCTAGTAAAAACTAGCACAGAAAGGGGTTCCAAATTAAAATTGGCGCATTTTTGGCTTAGTTATGCGATTTTTAAATATTGGTTTTCCGAAAAAATTGTCATAAAAATACCGATAAATTTCGACCAAAAAATTGTATTATTTTTTCAGTCAGAAGCTTAAAACACAGTGAAGCAGTCATTTCCGACCCTAAAAACCATATATATTCTTGATCAGCATCGTCAGCCGAATCGATCTAGCTATGTTCCGCAAAAATGATTTTTTTTTCAAAATTTTAAAAAATTTTAAAATTTGATAAGGGGTTACATCATTAAAATTGTCAAAAAATGGCAAAAATTTGCATTTTCTGCTGAGTATGCAGATTTGTTAAGCTAGTAAAAACTAGCACAGAAAGGGGTTCCAAATTAAAATTGGCGCATTTTTGGCTTAGTTATGCGATTTTTAAATATTGGTTTTCCGAAAAAATTGTCATAAAAATACCGATAAATTTCGACCAAAAAAATTGTATTATTTTTTCAGTCAGAAGCTTAAAACACAGTGAAGCAGTCATTTCCGACCCTATAAACCATATATATTCTTGATCAGCATCGTCAGCCGAATCGATCTAGCTATGTTCGGCGAAAACGATTTTTTTTCAAAATTTTACAAATTTTGAAAATTTGATAAGGGGTTACATCATTAAAATTGTCAAAAAATGGCAAAAATTTGCATTCTCTGCTGAGTATGCAGATTTGTTAAGCTAGTAAAAACTAGCACAGAAAGGGGTTCCAAATTAAAATTGGCGCATTTTTGGCTTAGTTATGCGATTTTTAAATATTGGTTTTCCGAAAAAATTGTCATAAAAATACCGATAAATTTCGACCAAAAAAATTGTATTATTTTTTCAGTCAGAAGCTTAAAACACAGTGAAGCAGTCATTTCCGACCCTATAAACCATATATATTCTTGATCAGCATCGTCAGCCGAATCGATCTAGCTATGTTCGGCGAAAATGATTTTTTTTTCAAAATTTTACAAATTTTGAAAATTTGATAAGGGGTTACATCATTAAAATTGTCAAAAAATGGCAAAAATTTGCATTTTCTGCTGAGTATGCAGATTTGTTAAGCTAGTAAAAACTAGCACAGAAAGGGGTTCCAAATTAAAATTGGCGCATTTTTGGCTTAGTTATGCAATTTTTAAATATTGGTTTTCCGAAAAAATTGTCATAAAAATACCGATAAATTTCGACCAAAAAAATTGTATTATTTTTTCAGTCAGAAGCTTAAAACACAGTGAAGCAGTCATTTCCGACCCTAAAAACCATATATATTCTTGATCAGCATCGTCAGCCGAATCGATCTAGCTATGTTCCGCAAAAATGATTTTTTTTTCAAAATTTTAAAAAATTTGAAAATTTGATAATTAAAATTGTCAAAAAATGGCAAAAATTTGCATTTTCTGCTGAGTATGCAGATTTGTTAAGCTAGTAAAAACTAGCACAGAAAGGGGTTCCAAATTAAAATTGGCGCATTTTTGGCTTAGTTATGCGATTTTTAAATATTGGTTTTCCGAAAAAATTGTCATAAAAATACCGATAAATTTCGACCAAAAAAATTGTATTATTTTTTCAGTCAGAAGCTTAAAACACAGTGAAGCAGTCATTTCCGACCCTATAAACCATATATATTCTTGATCAGCATCGTCAGCCGAATCGATCTAGCTATGTTCGGCGAAAATGATTTTTTTTCAAAATTTTACAAAATTTTAAAATTTGATGAGGGGTTAGTTACATCATTAAAATTGTCAAAAAATGGCAAAAATTTGCATTTTCTGCTGAGTATGCAGATTTGTTAAGCTAGTAAAAACTAGCACAGAAAGGGGTTCCAAATTAAAATTGGCGCATTTTTGGCTTAGTTATGCGATTTTTAAATATTGGTTTTCCGAAAAAATTGTCATAAAAATACCGATAAATTTCGACCAAAAAAATTGTATTATTTTTTCAGTCAGAAGCTTAAAACACAGTGAAGCAGTCATTTCCGACCCTAAAAACCATATATATTCTTGATCAGCATCGTCAGCCGAATCGATCTAGCTATGTTCCACAAAAATGATTTTTTTTTCAAAATTTTAAAAAATTTGAAAATTTGATAAGGGGTTACATCATTAAAATTGTCAAAAAATGGCAAAAATTTGCATTTTCTGCTGAGTATGCAGATTTGTTAAGCTAGTAAAAACTAGCACAGAAAGGGGTTCCAAATTAAAATTGGCGCATTTTTGGCTTAGTTATGCGATTTTTAAATATTGGTTTTCCGAAAAAATTGTCATAAAAATACCGATAAATTTCGACCAAAAAAATTGTATTATTTTTTCAGTCAGAAGCTTAAAACACAGTGAAGCAGTCATTTCCGACCCTATAAACCATATATATTCTTGATCAGCATCGTCAGCCGAATCGATCTAGCTATGTTCGGCAAAAATGATTTTTTTTCAAAATTTTACAAATTTTGAAAATTTGATAAGGGGTTACATCATTAAAATTGTCAAAAAATGGGAAAAATTTGCATTTTCTGCTGAGTATGCAGATTTGTTAAGCTAGTAAAAACTAGCACAGAAAGGGGTTCCAAATTAAAATTGGCGCATTTTTGGCTTAGTTATGCGATTTTTAAATATTGGTTTTCCGAAAAAATTGTCATAAAAATACCGATAAATTTCGACCAAAAAAATTGTATTATTTTTTCAGTCAGAAGCTTAAAACACAGTGAAGCAGTCATTTCCGACCCTATAAACCATATATATTCTTGATCAGCATCGTCAGCCGAATCGATCTAGCTATGTTCGGCGAAAATGATTTTTTTTCAAAATTTTAAAAATTTTGAAAATTTGATAAGGGGTTACATCATTAAAATTGTCAAAAAATGGCAAAAATTTGCATTTTCTGCTGAGTATGCAGATTTGTTAAGCTAGTAAAAACTAGCACAGAAAGGGGTTCCAAATTAAAATTGGCGCATTTTTGGCTTAGTTATGCGATTTTTAAATATTGGTATTCCGAAAAAATTGTCATAAAAATACCGATAAATTTCGACCAAAAAAATTGTACTATTTTTTCAGTCAGAAGCTTAAAACACAGTGAAGCAGTCATTTCCGACCCTATAAACCATATATATTCTTGATCAGCATCGTCAGCCGAATCGATCTAGCTATGTTCGGCAAAAATGATTTTTTTTCAAAATTTTACAAAATTTAAAAATTTGATAAGGGGTTACATCATTAAAATTGTCAAAAAATGGCAAAAATTTGCATTTTCTGCTGAGTATGCAGATTTGTTAAGCTAGTAAAAACTAGCACAGAAAGGGGTTCCAAATTAAAATTGGCGCATTTTTGGCTTAGTTATGCGATTTTTAAATATTGGTATTCCGAAAAAATTGTCATAAAAATACCGATAAATTTCGACCAAAAAAATTGTACTATTTTTTCAGTCAGAACCTTAAAACACAGTGAAGCAGTCATTTCCGACCCTATAAACCATATATATTCTTGATCAGCATCGTCAGCCGAATCGATCTAGCTATGTTCGGCAAAAATGATTTTTTTTCAAAATTTTACAAAATTTGAAAATTTGATAAGGGGTTACATCATTAAAATTGTCAAAAAATGGCAAAATTTGCATTTTCTGCTGAGTATGCAGATTTGTTAAGCTAGTAAAAACTAGCACAGAAAGGGGTTCCAAATTAAAATTGGCGCATTTTTGGCTTATTTATGCGATTTTTAAATATTGGTATTCCGAAAAAATTGTCATAAAAATACCGATAAATTTCGACCAAAAAAATTGTACTATTTTTTCAGTCAGAAGCTTAAAACACAGTGAAGCAGTCATTTCCGACCCTATAAACCATATATATTCTTGATCAGCATCGTCAGCCGAATCGATCTAGCTATGTTCCGCAAAAATGATTTTTTTTTCAAAATTTTAAAAAATTTGAAAATTTGATAAGGGGTTACATCATTAAAATTGTCAAAAAATGGCAAAAATTTGCATTTTCTGCTGAGTATGCAGGTTTGTTAAGCTAGTAAAAACTAGCACAGAAAGGGGTTCCAAATTAAAATTGGCGCATTTTTGGCTTAGTTATGCGATTTTTAAATATTGGTATTCCGAAAAAATTGTCATAAAAATACCGATAAATTTCGACCAAAAAAATTGTACTATTTTTTCAGTCAGAAGCTTAAAACACAGTGAAGCAGTCATTTCCGACCCTATAAACCATATATATTCTTGATCAGCATCGTCAGCCGAATCGATCTAGCTATGTTCCGCAAAAATGATTTTTTTTTCAAAATTTTAAAAAATTTGAAAATTTGATAAGGGGTTACATCATTAAAATTGTCAAAAAATGGCAAAAATTTGCATTTTCTGCTGAGTATGCAGATTTGTTAAGCTAGTAAAAACTAGCACAGAAAGGGGTTCCAAATTAAAATTGGCGCATTTTTGGCTTAGTTATGCGATTTTTAAATATTGGTATTCCGAAAAAATTGTCATAAAAATACCGATAAATTTCGACCAAAAAAATTGTACTATTTTTTCAGTCAGAAGCTTAAAACACAGTGAAGCAGCCATTTCCGACCCTATAAACCATATATATTCTTGATCAGCATCGTCAGCCGAATCGATCTAGCTATGTTCGGCAAAAATGATTTTTTTTTCAAAATTTTAAAAAATTTGAAAATTTGATAAGGGGTTACATCATTAAAATTGTCAAAAAATGGCAAAATTTGCATTTTCTGCTGAGTATGCAGATTTGTTAAGCTAGTAAAAACTAGCACAGAAAGGGGTTCCAAATTAAAATTGGCGCATTTTTGGCTTATTTATGCGATTTTTAAATATTGGTATTCCGAAAAAATTGTCATAAAAATACCGATAAATTTCGACCAAAAAAATTGTACTATTTTTTCAGTCAGAAGCTTAAAACACAGTGAAGCAGCCATTTCCGACCCTATAAACCATATATATTCTTGATCAGCATCGTCAGCCGAATCGATCTAGCTATGTTCGGCAAAAATGATTTTTTTTCAAAATTTTACAAAATTTGAAAATTTGATAAGGGGTTACATCATTAAAATTGTCAAAAAATGGCAAAATTTGCATTTTCTGCTGAGTATGCAGATTTGTTAAGCTAGTAAAAACTAGCACAGAAAGGGGTTCCAAATTAAAATTGGCGCATTTTTGGCTTAGTTATGCGATTTTTAAATATTGGTTTTCCGAAAAAATTGTCATAAAAATACCGATAAATTTCGACCAAAAAAATTGTATTATTTTTTCAGTCAGAAGCTTAAAACACAGTGAAGCAGTCATTTCCGACCCTATAAACCATATATATTCTTGATCAGCATCGTCAGCCGAATCGATCTAGCTATGTTCGGCGAAAATGATTTTTTTTCAAAATTTTACAAATTTTGAAAATTTGATAAGGGGTTACATCATTAAAATTGTCAAAAAATGGGAAAAATTTGCATTTTCTGCTGAGTATGCAGATTTGTTAAGTTAGTAAAAACTAGCACAGAAAGGGGTTCCAAATTAAAATTGGCGGATTTTTGGCTTAGTTATGCGATTTTTAAATATTGGTTTTCCGAAAAAATTGTCATAAAAATACCGATAAATTTCGACCAAAAAAATTGTATTATTTTTTCAGTCAGAAGCTTAAAACACAGTGAAGCAGTCATTTCCGACCCTATAAACCATATATATTCTTGATCAGCATCGTCAGCCGAATCGATCTAGCTATGTTCGGCAAAAATGATTTTTTTTTCAAAATTTTAAAAAATTTGAAAATTTGATAAGGGGTTACATCATTAAAATTGTCAAAAAATGGCAAAATTTGCATTTTCTGCTGAGTATGCAGATTTGTTAAGCTAGTAAAAACTAGCACAGAAAGGGGTTCCAAATTAAAATTGGCGCATTTTTGGCTTATTTATGCGATTTTTAAATATTGGTATTCCGAAAAAATTGTCATAAAAATACCGATAAATTTCGACCAAAAAAATTGTACTATTTTTTCAGTCAGAAGCTTAAAACACAGTGAAGCAGCCATTTCCGACCCTATAAACCATATATATTCTTGATCAGCATCGTCAGCCGAATCGATCTAGCTATGTTCGGCAAAAATGATTTTTTTTCAAAATTTTACAAAATTTGAAAATTTGATAAGGGGTTACATCATTAAAATTGTCAAAAAATGGCAAAATTTGCATTTTCTGCTGAGTATGCAGATTTGTTAAGCTAGTAAAAACTAGCACAGAAAGGGGTTCCAAATTAAAATTGGCGCATTTTTGGCTTAGTTATGCGATTTTTAAATATTGGTTTTCCGAAAAAATTGTCATAAAAATACCGATAAATTTCGACCAAAAAAATTGTATTATTTTTTCAGTCAGAAGCTTAAAACACAGTGAAGCAGTCATTTCCGACCCTATAAACCATATATATTCTTGATCAGCATCGTCAGCCGAATCGATCTAGCTATGTTCGGCGAAAATGATTTTTTTTCAAAATTTTACAAAATTTGAAAATTTGATAAGGGGTTACATCATTAAAATTGTCAAAAAATGGCAAAAATTTGCATTTTCTGCTGAGTATGCAGATTTGTTAAGCTAGTAAAAACTAGCACAGAAAGGGGTTCCAAATTAAAATTGGCGCATTTTTGGCTTAGTTATGCGATTTTTAAATATTGGTATTCCGAAAAAATTGTCATAAAAATACCGATAAATTTCGACCAAAAAAATTGTACTATTTTTTCAGTCAGAAGCTTAAAACACAGTGAAGCAGCCATTTCCGACCCTATAAACCATATATATTCTTGATCAGCATCGTCAGCCGAATCGATCTAGCTATGTTCGGCAAAAATGATTTTTTTTTCAAAATTTTAAAAAATTTGAAAATTTGATAAGGGGTTACATCATTAAAATTGTCAAAAAATGGCAAAATTTGCATTTTCTGCTGAGTATGCAGATTTGTTAAGCTAGTAAAAACTAGCACAGAAAGGGGTTCCAAATTAAAATTGGCGCATTTTTGGCTTATTTATGCGATTTTTAAATATTGGTATTCCGAAAAAATTGTCATAAAAATACCGATAAATTTCGACCAAAAAAATTGTACTATTTTTTCAGTCAGAAGCTTAAAACACAGTGAAGCAGCCATTTCCGACCCTATAAACCATATATATTCTTGATCAGCATCGTCAGCCGAATCGATCTAGCTATGTTCGGCAAAAATGATTTTTTTTCAAAATTTTACAAAATTTGAAAATTTGATAAGGGGTTACATCATTAAAATTGTCAAAAAATGGCAAAATTTGCATTTTCTGCTGAGTATGCAGATTTGTTAAGCTAGTAAAAACTAGCACAGAAAGGGGTTCCAAATTAAAATTGGCGCATTTTTGGCTTAGTTATGCGATTTTTAAATATTGGTTTTCCGAAAAAATTGTCATAAAAATACCGATAAATTTCGACCAAAAAAATTGTATTATTTTTTCAGTCAGAAGCTTAAAACACAGTGAAGCAGTCATTTCCGACCCTATAAACCATATATATTCTTGATCAGCATCGTCAGCCGAATCGATCTAGCTATGTTCGGCGAAAATGATTTTTTTTCAAAATTTTACAAATTTTGAAAATTTGATAAGGGGTTACATCATTAAAATTGTCAAAAAATGGGAAAAATTTGCATTTTCTGCTGAGTATGCAGATTTGTTAAGTTAGTAAAAACTAGCACAGAAAGGGGTTCCAAATTAAAATTGGCGGATTTTTGGCTTAGTTATGCGATTTTTAAATATTGGTTTTCCGAAAAAATTGTCATAAAAATACCGATAAATTTCGACCAAAAAAATTGTATTATTTTTTCAGTCAGAAGCTTAAAACACAGTGAAGCAGTCATTTCCGACCCTATAAACCATATATATTCTTGATCAGCATCGTCAGCCGAATCGATCTAGCTATGTTCGGCAAAAATGATTTTTTTTTCAAAATTTTAAAAAATTTGAAAATTTGATAAGGGGTTACATCATTAAAATTGTCAAAAAATGGCAAAATTTGCATTTTCTGCTGAGTATGCAGATTTGTTAAGCTAGTAAAAACTAGCACAGAAAGGGGTTCCAAATTAAAATTGGCGCATTTTTGGCTTATTTATGCGATTTTTAAATATTGGTATTCCGAAAAAATTGTCATAAAAATACCGATAAATTTCGACCAAAAAAATTGTACTATTTTTTCAGTCAGAAGCTTAAAACACAGTGAAGCAGCCATTTCCGACCCTATAAACCATATATATTCTTGATCAGCATCGTCAGCCGAATCGATCTAGCTATGTTCGGCAAAAATGATTTTTTTTCAAAATTTTACAAAATTTGAAAATTTGATAAGGGGTTACATCATTAAAATTGTCAAAAAATGGCAAAATTTGCATTTTCTGCTGAGTATGCAGATTTGTTAAGCTAGTAAAAACTAGCACAGAAAGGGGTTCCAAATTAAAATTGGCGCATTTTTGGCTTAGTTATGCGATTTTTAAATATTGGTTTTCCGAAAAAATTGTCATAAAAATACCGATAAATTTCGACCAAAAAAATTGTATTATTTTTTCAGTCAGAAGCTTAAAACACAGTGAAGCAGTCATTTCCGACCCTATAAACCATATATATTCTTGATCAGCATCGTCAGCCGAATCGATCTAGCTATGTTCGGCGAAAATGATTTTTTTTCAAAATTTTACAAATTTTGAAAATTTGATAAGGGGTTACATCATTAAAATTGTCAAAAAATGGCAAAAATTTGCATTTTCTGCTGAGTATGCAGATTTGTTAAGCTAGTAAAAACTAGCACAGAAAGGGGTTCCAAATTAAAATTGGCGCATTTTTGGCTTAGTTATGCGATTTTTAAATATTGGTATTCCGAAAAAATTGTCATAAAAATACCGATAAATTTCGACCAAAAAAATTGTACTATTTTTTCAGTCAGAAGCTTAAAACACAGTGAAGCAGTCATTTCCGACCCTATAAACCATATATATTCTTGATCAGCATCGTCAGCCGAATCGATCTAGCTATGTTCGGCAAAAATGATTTTTTTTCAAAATTTTACAAAATTTGAAAATTTGATAAGGGGTTACATCATTAAAATTGTCAAAAAATGGCAAAATTTGCATTTTCTGCTGAGTATGCAGATTTGTTAAGCTAGTAAAAACTAGCACAGAAAGGGGTTCCAAATTAAAATTGGCGCATTTTTGGCTTATTTATGCGATTTTTAAATATTGGTATTCCGAAAAAATTGTCATAAAAATACCGATAAATTTCGACCAAAAAAATTGTACTATTTTTTCAGTCAGAAGCTTAAAACACAGTGAAGCAGTCATTTCCGACCCTATAAACCATATATATTCTTGATCAGCATCGTCAGCCGAATCGATCTAGCTATGTTCCGCAAAAATGATTTTTTTTTCAAAATTTTAAAAAATTTGAAAATTTGATAAGGGGTTACATCATTAAAATTGTCAAAAAATGGCAAAAATTTGCATTTTCTGCTGAGTATGCAGGTTTGTTAAGCTAGTAAAAACTAGCACAGAAAGGGGTTCCAAATTAAAATTGGCGCATTTTTGGCTTAGTTATGCGATTTTTAAATATTGGTATTCCGAAAAAATTGTCATAAAAATACCGATAAATTTCGACCAAAAAAATTGTACTATTTTTTCAGTCAGAAGCTTAAAACACAGTGAAACAGTCATTTCCGACCCTATAAACCATATATATTCTTGATCAGCATCGTCAGCCGAATCGATCTAGCTATGTTCCGCAAAAATGATTTTTTTTTCAAAATTTTAAAAAATTTGAAAATTTGATAAGGGGTTACATCATTAAAATTGTCAAAAAATGGCAAAAATTTGCATTTTCTGCTGAGTATGCAGATTTGTTAAGCTAGTAAAAACTAGCACAGAAAGGGGTTCCAAATTAAAATTGGCGCATTTTTGGCTTAGTTATGCGATTTTTAAATATTGGTATTCCGAAAAAATTGTCATAAAAATACCGATAAAATTCGACCAAAAAAATTGTACTATTTTTTCAGTCAGAAGCTTAAAACACAGTGAAGCAGCCATTTCCGACCCTATAAACCATATATATTCTTGATCAGCATCGTCAGCCGAATCGATCTAGCTATGTTCGGCAAAAATGATTTTTTTTTCAAAATTTTAAAAAATTTGAAAATTTGATAAGGGGTTACATCATTAAAATTGTCAAAAAATGGCAAAATTTGCATTTTCTGCTGAGTATGCAGATTTGTTAAGCTAGTAAAAACTAGCACAGAAAGGGGTTCCAAATTAAAATTGGCGCATTTTTGGCTTATTTATGCGATTTTTAAATATTGGTATTCCGAAAAAATTGTCATAAAAATACCGATAAATTTCGACCAAAAAAATTGTACTATTTTTTCAGTCAGAAGCTTAAAACACAGTGAAGCAGCCATTTCCGACCCTATAAACCATATATATTCTTGATCAGCATCGTCAGCCGAATCGATCTAGCTTTGTTCGGCAAAAATGATTTTTTTTCAAAATTTTACAAAATTTGAAAATTTGATAAGGGGTTACATCATTAAAATTGTCAAAAAATGGCAAAATTTGCATTTTCTGCTGAGTATGCAGATTTGTTAAGCTAGTAAAAACTAGCACAGAAAGGGGTTCCAAATTAAAATTGGCGCATTTTTGGCTTAGTTATGCGATTTTTAAATATTGGTTTTCCGAAAAAATTGTCATAAAAATACCGATAAATTTCGACCAAAAAAATTGTATTATTTTTTCAGTCAGAAGCTTAAAACACAGTGAAGCAGTCATTTCCGACCCTATAAACCATATATATTCTTGATCAGCATCGTCAGCCGAATCGATCTAGCTATGTTCGGCGAAAATGATTTTTTTTCAAAATTTTACAAATTTTGAAAATTTGATAAGGGGGGTTACATCATTAAAATTGTCAAAAAATGGGAAAAATTTGCATTTTCTGCTGAGTATGCAGATTTGTTAAGCTAGTAAAAACTAGCACAGAAAGGGGTTCCAAATTAAAATTGGCGCATTTTTGGCTTAGTTATGCGATTTTTAAATATTGGTTTTCCGAAAAAATTGTCATAAAAATACCGATAAATTTCGACCAAAAAAATTGTATTATTTTTTCAGTCAGAAGCTTAAAACACAGTGAAGCAGTCATTTCCGACCCTATAAACCATATATATTCTTGATCAGCATCGTCAGCCGAATCGATCTAGCTATGTTCGGCGAAAAGGATTTTTTTTCAAAATTTTACAAATTTTGAAAATTTGATAAGGGGTTACATCATTAAAATTGTCAAAAAATGGCAAAAATTTGCATTTTCTGCTGAGTATGCAGATTTGTTAAGCTAGTAAAAACTAGCACAGAAAGGGGTTCCAAATTAAAATTGGCGCATTTTTGGCTTAGTTATGCGATTTTTAAATATTGGTATTCCGAAAAAATTGTCATAAAAATACCGATAAATTTCGACCAAAAAAATTGTACTATTTTTTCAGTCAGAAGCTTAAAACACAGTGAAGCAGTCATTTCCGACCCTATAAACCATATATATTCTTGATCAGCATCGTCAGCCGAATCGATCTAGCTATGTTCGGCGAAAATGATTTTTTTTCAAAATTTTACAAAATTTTAAAATTTGATAAGGGGTTACATCATTAAAATTGTCAAAAAATGGGAAAAATTTGCATTTTCTGCTGAGTATGCAGATTTGTTAAGCTAGTAAAAACTAGCACAGAAAGGGGTTCCAAATTAAAATTGGCGCATTTTTGGCTTAGTTATGCGATTTTTAAATATTGGTTTTCCGAAAAAATTGTCATAAAAATACCGATAAATTTCGACCAAAAAAATTGTATTATTTTTTCAGTCAGAAGCTTAAAACACAGTGAAGCAGTCATTTCCGACCCTATAAACCATATATATTCTTGATCAGCATCGTCAGCCGAATCGATCTAGCTATGTTCGGCGAAAATGATTTTTTTTCAAAATTTTACAAATTTTGAAAATTTGATAAGGGGTTACATCATTAAAATTGTCAAAAAATGGCAAAAATTTGCATTTTCTGCTGAGTATGCAGATTTGTTAAGCTAGTAAAAACTAGCACAGAAAGGGGTTCCAAATTAAAATTGGCGCATTTTTGGCTTAGTTATGCGATTTTTAAATATTGGTATTTCGAAAAAATTGTCATAAAAATACCGATAAATTTCGACCAAAAAAATTGTACTATTTTTTCAGTCAGAAGCTTAAAACACAGTGAAGCAGTCATTTCCGACCCTATAAACCATATATATTCTTGATCAGCATCGTCAGCCGAATCGATCTAGCTATGTTCGGCGAAAATGATTTTTTTTCAAAATTTTACAAAATTTTAAAATTTGATAAGGGGTTACATCATTAAAATTGTCAAAAAATGGCAAAAATTTGCATTTTCTGCTGAGTATGCAGATTTGTTAAGCTAGTAAAAACTAGCACAGAAAGGGGTTCCAAATTAAAATTGGCGCATTTTTGGCTTAGTTATGCGATTTTTAAATATTGGTTTTCCGAAAAAATTGTCATAAAAATACCGATAAATTTCGACCAAAAAAATTGTATTATTTTTTCAGTCAGAAGCTTAAAACACAGTGAAGCAGTCATTTCCGACCCTAAAAACCATATATATTCTTGATCAGCATCGTCAGCCGAATCGATCTAGCTATGTTCCGCAAAAATGATTTTTTTTTCAAAATTTTAAAAAATTTGAAAATTTGATAAGGGGTTACATCATTAAAATTGTCAAAAAATGGCAAAAATTTGCATTTTCTGCTGAGTATGCAGATTTGTTAAGCTAGTAAAAACTAGCACAGAAAGGGGTTCCAAATTAAAATTGGCGCATTTTTGGCTTATTTATGCGATTTTTAAATATTGGTATTCCGAAAAAATTGTCATAAAAATACCGATAAATTTCGACCAAAAAAATTGTATTATTTTTTCAGTCAGAAGCTTAAAACACAGTGAAGCAGTCATTTCCGACCCTATAAACCATATATATTCTTGATCAGCATCGTCAGCCGAATCGATCTAGCTATGTTCGGCAAAAATGATTTTTTTTCAAAATTTTACAAAATTTGAAAATTTGATAAGGGGTTACATCATTAAAATTGTCAAAAAATGGCAAAATTTGCATTTTCTGCTGAGTATGCAGATTTGTTAAGCTAGTAAAAACTAGCACAGAAAGGGGTTCCAAATTAAAATTGGCGCATTTTTGGCTTATTTATGCGATTTTTAAATATTGGTATTCCGAAAAAATTGTCATAAAAATACCGATAAATTTCGACCAAAAAAATTGTATTATTTTTTCAGTCAGAAGCTTAAAACACAGTGAAGCAGTCATTTCCGACCCTATAAACCATATATATTCTTGATCAGCATCGTCAGCCGAATCGATCTAGCTATGTTCGGCGAAAATGATTTTTTTTTCAAAATTTTACAAATTTTGAAAATTTGATAAGGGGTTACATCATTAAAATTGTCAAAAAATGGCAAAAATTTGCATTTTCTGCTGAGTATGCAGATTTGTTAAGCTAGTAAAAACTAGCACAGAAAGGGGTTCCAAATTAAAATTGGCGCATTTTTGGCTTAGTTATGCGATTTTTAAATATTGGTTTTCCGAAAAAATTGTCATAAAAATACCGATAAATTTCGACCAAAAAAATTGTATTATTTTTTCAGTCAGAAGCTTAAAACACAGTGAAGCAGTCATTTCCGACCCTATAAACCATATATATTCTTGATCAGCATCGTCAGCCGAATCGATCTAGCTATGTTCGGCGAAAATGATTTTTTTTCAAAATTTTACAAAATTTTAAAATTTGATAAGGGGTTACATCATTAAAATTGTCAAAAAATGGCAAAAATTTGCATTTTCTGCTGAGTATGCAGATTTGTTAAGCTAGTAAAAACTAGCACAGAAAGGGGTTCCAAATTAAAATTGGCGCATTTTTGGCTTAGTTATGCGATTTTTAAATATTGGTTTTCCGAAAAAATTGTCATAAAAATACCGATAAATTTCGACCAAAAAAATTGTATTATTTTTTCAGTCAGAAGCTTAAAATACAGTGAAGCAGTCATTTCCGACCCTAAAAACCATATATATTCTTGATCAGCATCGTCAGCCGAATCGATCTAGCTATGTTCCGCAAAAATGATTTTTTTTTCAAAATTTTAAAAAATTTGAAAATTTGATAAGGGGTTACATCATTAAAATTGTCAAAAAATGGCAAAAATTTGCATTTTCTGCTGAGTATGCAGATTTGTTAAGCTAGTAAAAACTAGCACAGAAAGGGGTTCCAAATTAAAATTGGCGCATTTTTGGCTTAGTTATGCGATTTTTAAATATTGGTTTTCCGAAAAAATTGTCATTAAAATACCGATAAATTTCGACCAAAAAAATTGTATTATTTTTTCAGTCAGAAGCTTAAAACACAGTGAAGCAGTCATTTCCGACCCTATAAACCATATATATTCTTGATCAGCATCGTCAGCCGAATCGATCTAGCTATGTTCGGCGAAAATGATTTTTTTTCAAAATTTTACAAATTTTGAAAATTTGATAAGGGGTTACATCATTAAAATTGTCAAAAAATGGGAAAAATTTGCATTTTCTGCTGAGTATGCAGATTTGTTAAGTTAGTAAAAACTAGCACAGAAAGGGGTTCCAAATTAAAATTGGCGCATTTTTGGCTTAGTTATGCGATTTTTAAATATTGGTTTTCCGAAAAAATTGTCATAAAAATACCGATAAATTTCGACCAAAAAAATTGTATTATTTTTTCAGTCAGAAGCTTAAAACACAGTGAAGCAGTCATTTCCGACCCTATAAACCATATATATTCTTGATCAGCATCGTCAGCCGAATCGATCTAGCTATGTTCGGCGAAAATGATTTTTTTTCAAAATTTTACAAATTTTGAAAATTTGATAAGGGGTTACATCATTAAAATTGTCAAAAAATGGCAAAAATTTGCATTTTCTGCTGAGTATGCAGATTTGTTAAGCTAGTAAAAACTAGCACAGAAAGGGGTTCCAAATTAAAATTGGCGCATTTTTGGCTTAGTTATGCGATTTTTAAATATTGGTATTCCGAAAAAATTGTCATAAAAATACCGATAAATTTCGACCAAAAAAATTGTATTATTTTTTCAGTCAGAAGCTTAAAACACAGTGAAGCAGTCATTTCCGACCCTATAAACCATATATATTCTTGATCAGCATCGTCAGCCGAATCGATCTAGCTATGTTCGGCGAAAATGATTTTTTTTCAAAATTTTACAAATTTTGAAAATTTGATAAGGGGTTACATCATTAAAATTGTCAAAAAATGGGAAAAATTTGCATTTTCTGCTGAGTATGCAGATTTGTTAAGCTAGTAAAAACTAGCACAGAAAGGGGTTCCAAATTAAAATTGGCGCATTTTTGGCTTAGTTATGCGATTTTTAAATATTGGTATTCCGAAAAAATTGTCATAAAAATACCGATAAATTTCGACCAAAAAAATTGTATTATTTTTTCAGTCAGAAGCTTAAAACACAGTGAAGCAGTCATTTCCGACCCTATAAACCATATATATTCTTGATCAGCATCGTCAGCCGAATCGATCTAGCTATGTTCGGCGAAAATGATTTTTTTTCAAAATTTTACAAATTTTGAAAATTTGATAAGGGGTTACATCATTAAAATTGTCAAAAAATGGCAAAAATTTGCATTTTCTGCTGAGTATGCAGATTTGTTAAGCTAGTAAAAACTAGCACAGAAAGGGGTTCCAAATTAAAATTGGCGCATTTTTGGCTTAGTTATGCGATTTTTAAATATTGGTTTTCCGAAAAAATTGTCATAAAAATACCGATAAATTTCGACCAAAAAAATTGTATTATTTTTTCAGTCAGAAGCTTAAAACACAGTGAAGCAGTCATTTCCGACCCTATAAACCATATATATTCTTGATCAGCATCGTCAGCCGAATCGATCTAGCTATGTTCGGCGAAAATGATTTTTTTTCAAAATTTTACAAATTTTGAAAATTTGATAAGGGGTTACATCATTAAAATTGTCAAAAAATGGGAAAAATTTGCATTTTCTGCTGAGTATGCAGATTTGTTAAGCTAGTAAAAACTAGCACAGAAAGGGGTTCCAAATTAAAATTGGCGCATTTTTGGCTTAGTTATGCGATTTTTAAATATTGGTATTCCGAAAAAATTGTCATAAAAATACCGATAAATTTCGACCAAAAAAATTGTATTATTTTTTCAGTCAGAAGCTTAAAACACAGTGAAGCAGTCATTTCCGACCCTATAAACCATATATATTCTTGATCAGCATCGTCAGCCGAATCGATCTAGCTATGTTCGGCGAAAATGATTTTTTTTCAAAATTTTACAAATTTTGAAAATTTGATAAGGGGTTACATCATTAAAATTGTCAAAAAATGGCAAAAATTTGCATTTTCTGCTGAGTATGCAGATTTGTTAAGCTAGTAAAAACTAGCACAGAAAGGGGTTCCAAATTAAAATTGGCGCATTTTTGGCTTAGTTATGCGATTTTTAAATATTGGTTTTCCGAAAAAATTGTCATAAAAATACCGATAAATTTCGACCAAAAAAATTGTATTATTTTTTCAGTCAGAAGCTTAAAACACAGTGAAGCAGTCATTTCCGACCCTATAAACCATATATATTCTTGATCAGCATCGTCAGCCGAATCGATCTAGCTATGTTCGGCGAAAATGATTTTTTTTCAAAATTTTACAAATTTTGAAAATTTGATAAGGGGTTACATCATTAAAATTGTCAAAAAATGGGAAAAATTTGCATTTTCTGCTGAGTATGCAGATTTGTTAAGCTAGTAAAAACTAGCACAGAAAGGGGTTCCAAATTAAAATTGGCGCATTTTTGGCTTAGTTATGCGATTTTTAAATATTGGTTTTCCGAAAAAATTGTCATAAAAATACCGATAAATTTCGACCAAAAAAATTGTATTATTTTTTCAGTCAGAAGCTTAAAACACAGTGAAGCAGTCATTTCCGACCCTATAAACCATATATATTCTTGATCAGCATCGTCAGCCGAATCGATCTAGCTATGTTCGGCGAAAATGATTTTTTTTCAAAATTTTACAAATTTTGAAAATTTGATAAGGGGTTACATCATTAAAATTGTCAAAAAATGGCAAAAATTTGCATTTTCTGCTGAGTATGCAGATTTGTTAAGCTAGTAAAAACTAGCACAGAAAGGGGTTCCAAATTAAAATTGGCGCATTTTTGGCTTAGTTATGCGATTTTTAAATATTGGTATTCCGAAAAAATTGTCATAAAAATACCGATAAATTTCGACCAAAAAAATTGTATTATTTTTTCAGTCAGAAGCTTAAAACACAGTGAAGCAGTCATTTCCGAACCTATAAACCATATATATTCTTGATCAGCATCGTCAGCCGAATCGATCTAGCTATGTTCGGCAAAAATGATTTTTTTTCAAAATTTTACAAAATTTGAAAATTTGATAAGGGGTTACATCATTAAAATTGTCAAAAAATGGCAAAATTTGCATTTTCTGCTGAGTATGCAGATTTGTTAAGCTAGTAAAAACTAGCACAGAAAGGGGTTCCAAATTAAAATTCGCGCATTTTTGGCTTAGTTATGCGATTTTTAAATATTGGTATTCCGAAAAAATTGTTAAAAATACCGATAAATTTCGACCAAAAAAATTGTACTATTTTTTCAGTCAGAAGCTTAAAACACAGTGAAGCAGTCATTTCCGACCCTATAAACCATATATATTCTTGATCAGCATCGTCAGCCGAATCGATCTAGCTATGTTCCGCAAAAATGATTTTTTTTCAAAATTTTACAAATTTTGAAAATTTGATAAGGGGTTACATCATTAAAATTGTCAAAAAATGGCAAAAATTTGCATTTTCTGCTGAGTATGCAGATTTGTTAAGCTAGTAAAAACTAGCACAGAAAGGGGTTCCAAATTAAAATTGGCGCATTTTTGGCTTAGTTATGCGATTTTTAAATATTGGTTTTCCGAAAAAATTGTCATAAAAATACCGATAAATTTCGACCAAAAAAATTGTATTATTTTTTCAGTCAGAAGCTTAAAACACAGTGAAGCAGTCATTTCCGACCCTATAAACCATATATATTCTTGATCAGCATCGTCAGCCGAATCGATCTAGCTATGTTCGGCGAAAATGATTTTTTTTCAAAATTTTACAAATTTTGAAAATTTGATAAGGGGTTACATCATTAAAATTGTCAAAAAATGGGAAAAATTTGCATTTTCTGCTGAGTATGCAGATTTGTTAAGCTAGTAAAAACTAGCACAGAAAGGGGTTCCAAATTAAAATTGGCGCATTTTTGGCTTAGTTATGCGATTTTTAAATATTGGTATTCCGAAAAAATTGTCATAAAAATACCGATAAATTTCGACCAAAAAAATTGTATTATTTTTTCAGTCAGAAGCTTAAAACACAGTGAAGCAGTCATTTCCGACCCTATAAACCATATATATTCTTGATCAGCATCGTCAGCCGAATCGATCTAGCTATGTTCGGCGAAAATGATTTTTTTTCAAAATTTTACAAATTTTGAAAATTTGATAAGGGGTTACATCATTAAAATTGTCAAAAAATGGCAAAAATTTGCATTTTCTGCTGAGTATGCAGATTTGTTAAGCTAGTAAAAACTAGCACAGAAAGGGGTTCCAAATTAAAATTGGCGCATTTTTGGCTTAGTTATGCGATTTTTAAATATTGGTTTTCCGAAAAAATTGTCATAAAAATACCGATAAATTTCGACCAAAAAAATTGTATTATTTTTTCAGTCAGAAGCTTAAAACACAGTGAAGCAGTCATTTCCGACCCTATAAACCATATATATTCTTGATCAGCATCGTCAGCCGAATCGATCTAGCTATGTTCGGCGAAAATGATTTTTTTTCAAAATTTTACAAATTTTGAAAATTTGATAAGGGGTTACATCATTAAAATTGTCAAAAAATGGGAAAAATTTGCATTTTCTGCTGAGTATGCAGATTTGTTAAGCTAGTAAAAACTAGCACAGAAAGGGGTTCCAAATTAAAATTGGCGCATTTTTGGCTTAGTTATGCGATTTTTAAATATTGGTTTTCCGAAAAAATTGTCATAAAAATACCGATAAATTTCGACCAAAAAAATTGTATTATTTTTTCAGTCAGAAGCTTAAAACACAGTGAAGCAGTCATTTCCGACCCTATAAACCATATATATTCTTGATCAGCAACGTCAGCCGAATCGATCTAGCTATGTTCGGCGAAAATGATTTTTTTTCAAAATTTTACAAATTTTGAAAATTTGATAAGGGGTTACATCATTAAAATTGTCAAAAAATGGCAAAAATTTGCATTTTCTGCTGAGTATGCAGATTTGTTAAGCTAGTAAAAACTAGCACAGAAAGGGGTTCCAAATTAAAATTCGCGCATTTTTGGCTTAGTTATGCGATTTTTAAATATTGGTATTCCGAAAAAATTGTTAAAAATACCGATAAATTTCGACCAAAAAAATTGTACTATTTTTTCAGTCAGAAGCTTAAAACACAGTGAAGCAGTCATTTCCGACCCTATAAACCATATATATTCTTGATCAGCATCGTCAGCCGAATCGATCTAGCTATGTTCCGCAAAAATGATTTTTTTTCAAAATTTTAAAAAATTTGAAAATTTGATAAGGGGTTACATCATTAAAATTGTCAAAAAATGGCAAAAATTTGCATTTTCTGCTGAGTATGCAGATTTGTTAAGCTAGTAAAAACTAGCACAGAAAGGGGTTCCAAATTAAAATTGGCGCATTTTTGGCTTAGTTATGCGATTTTTAAATATTGGTATTCCGAAAAAATTGTCATAAAAATACCGATAAATTTCGACCAAAAAAATTGTATTATTTTTTCAGTCAGAAGCTTAAAACACAGTGAAGCAGTCATTTCCGAACCTATAAACCATATATATTCTTGATCAGCATCGTCAGCCGAATCGATCTAGCTATGTTCGGCAAAAATGATTTTTTTTCAAAATTTTACAAAATTTGAAAATTTGATAAGGGGTTACATCATTAAAATTGTCAAAAAATGGCAAAATTTGCATTTTCTGCTGAGTATGCAGATTTGTTAAGCTAGTAAAAACTAGCACAGAAAGGGGTTCCAAATTAAAATTCGCGCATTTTTGGCTTAGTTATGCGATTTTTAAATATTGGTATTCCGAAAAAATTGTTAAAAATACCGATAAATTTCGACCAAAAAAATTGTACTATTTTTTCAGTCAGAAGCTTAAAACACAGTGAAGCAGTCATTTCCGACCCTATAAACCATATATATTCTTGATCAGCATCGTCAGCCGAATCGATCTAGCTATGTTCGGCAAAAATGATTTTTTTTCAAAATTTTAAAAAATTTGAAAATTTGATAAGGGGTTACATCATTAAAATTGTCAAAAAATGGCAAAAATTTGCATTTTCTGCTGAGTATGCAGATTTGTTAAGCTAGTAAAAACTAGCACAGAAAGGGGTTCCAAATTAAAATTGGCGCATTTTTGGCTTAGTTATGCGATTTTTAAATATTGGTATTCCGAAAAAATTGTCATAAAAATACCGATAAATTTCGACCAAAAAAATTGTATTATTTTTTCAGTCAGAAGCTTAAAACACAGTGAAGCAGTCATTTCCGACGCTATAAACCATATATATTCTTGATCAGCATCGTCAGCCGAATCGATCTAGCTATGTTCGGCAAAAATGATTTTTTTTCAAAATTTTACAAAATTTGAAAATTTGATAAGGGGTTACATCATTAAAATTGTCAAAAAATGGCAAAAATTTGCATTTTCTGCTGAGTATGCAGATTTGTTAAGCTAGTAAAAACTAGCACAGAAAGGGGTTCCAAATTAAAATTCGCGCAATTTTGGCTTAGTTATGCGATTTTTAAATATTGGTATTCCGAAAAAATTGTTAAAAATACCGATAAATTTCGACCAAAAAAATTGTATTATTTTTTCAGTCAGAAGCTTAAAACACAGTGAAGCAGTCATTTCCGACCCTATAAACCATATATATTCTTGATCAGCATCGTCAGCCGAATCGATCTAGCTATGTTCGGCAAAAATGATTTTTTTTTTCAAAATTTTAAAAAATTTGAAAATTTGATAAGGGGTTACATCATTAAAATTGTCAAAAAATGGCAAAAATTTGCATTTTCTGCTGAGTATGCAGGTTTGTTAAGCTAGTAAAAACTAGCACAGAAAGGGGTTCCAAATTAAAATTGGCGCATTTTTGGCTTAGTTATGCGATTTTTAAATATTGGTTTTCCGAAAAAATTGTCATAAAAATACCGATAAATTTCGACCAAAAAAATTGTACTATTTTTTCAGTCAGAAGCTTAAAACACAGTGAAGCAGTCATTTCCGACCCTATAAACCATATATATTCTTGATCAGCATCGTCAGCCGAATCGATCTAGCTATGTTCGGCAAAAATGATTTTTTTTTCAAAATTTTACAAAATTTGAAAATTTGATAAGGGGTTACATCATTAAAATTGTCAAAAAATGGCAAAATTTGCATTTTCTGCTGAGTATGCAGATTTGTTAAGCTAGTAAAAACTAGCACAGAAAGGGGTTCCAAATTAAAATTGGCGCATTTTTGGCTTATTTATGCGATTTTTAAATATTGGTATTCCGAAAAAATTGTCATAAAAATACCGATAAATTTCGACCAAAAAAATTGTACTATTTTTTCAGTCAGAAGCTTAAAACACAGTGAAGCAGTCATTTCCGACCCTATAAACCATATATATTCTTGATCAGCATCGTCAGCCGAATCGATCTAGCTATGTTCGGCAAAAATGATTTTTTTTCAAAATTTTACAAAATTTGAAAATTTGATAACATCAAATTTGATTACATCATTAAAATTGTCAAAAAATGGCAAAAATTTGCATTTTCTGCTGAGTATGCAGATTTGTTAAGCTAGTAAAAACTAGCACAGAAAGGGGTTCCAAATTAAAATTGGCGCATTTTTGGCTTAGTTATGCGATTTTTAAATATTGGTTTTCCGAAAAAATTGTCATAAAAATACCGATAAATTTCGACCAAAAAAATTGTATTATTTTTTCAGTCAGAAGCTTAAAACACAGTGAAGCAGTCATTTCCGACCCTATAAACCATATATATTCTTGATCAGCATCGTCAGCCGAATCGATCTAGCTATGTTCGGCAAAAATGATTTTTTTTCAAAATTTTACTAAATTTGAAAATTTGATAAGGGGTTACATCATTAAAATTGTCAAAAAATGGCAAAATTTGCATTTTCTGCTGAGTATGCAGATTTGTTAAGCTAGTAAAAACTAGCACAGAAAGGGGTTCCAAATTAAAATTGGCGCATTTTTGGCTTATTTATGCGATTTTTAAATATTGGTATTCCGAAAAAATTGTCATAAAAATACCGATAAATTTCGACCAAAAAAATTGTACTATTTTTTCAGTCAGAAGCTTAAAACACAGTGAAGCAGTCATTTCCGACCCTATAAACCATATATATTCTTGATCAGCATCGTCAGCCGAATCGATCTAGCTATGTTCGGCAAAAATGATTTTTTTTTCAAAATTTTAAAAAATTTGAAAATTTGATAAGGGGTTACATCATTAAAATTGTCAAAAAATGGCAAAAATTTGCATTTTCTGCTGAGTATGCAGGTTTGTTAAGCTAGTAAAAACTAGCACAGAAAGGGGTTCCAAATTAAAATTGGCGCATTTTTGGCTTAGTTATGCGATTTTTAAATATTGGTTTTCCGAAAAAATTGTCATAAAAATACCGATAAATTTCGACCAAAAAAATTGTACTATTTTTTCAGTCAGAAGCTTAAAACACAGTGAAGCAGTCATTTCCGACCCTATAAACCATATATATTCTTGATCAGCATCGTCAGCCGAATCGATCTAGCTATGTTCGGCAAAAATGATTTTTTTTCAAAATTTTACAAAATTTGAAAATTTGATAACATCAAATTTGATTACATCATTAAAATTGTCAAAAAATGGCAAAAATTTGCATTTTCTGCTGAGTATGCAGATTTGTTAAGCTAGTAAAAACTAGCACAGAAAGGGGTTCCAAATTAAAATTGGCGCATTTTTGGCTTAGTTATGCGATTTTTAAATATTGGTTTTCCGAAAAAATTGTCATAAAAATACCGATAAATTTCGACCAAAAAAATTTTATTATTTTTTCAGTCAGAAGCTTAAAACACAGTGAAGCAGTCATTTCCGACCCTATAAACCATATATATTCTTGATCAGCATCGTCAGCCGAATCGATCTAGCTATGTTCGGCAAAAATGATTTTTTTTCAAAATTTTACTAAATTTGAAAATTTGATAAGGGGTTACATCATTAAAATTGTCAAAAAATGGCAAAAATTTGCATTTTCTGCTGAGTATGCAGATTTGTTAAGCTAGTAAAAACTAGCATAGAAAGGGGTTCCAAATTAAAATTGGCGCATTTTTGGCTTAGTTATGCGATTTTTAAATATTGGTTTTCCGAAAAAATTGTCATAAAAATACCGATAAATTTCGACCAAAAAAATTGTATTATTTTTTCAGTCAGAAGCTTAAAACACAGTGAAGCAGTCATTTCCGACCCTATAAATCATATATATTCTTGATCAGCATCGTCAGCCGAATCGATCTAGCTATGTTCGGCAAAAATGATTTTTTTTCAAAATTTTAAAAAATTTGAAAATTTGATAAGGGGTTACATCATTAAAATTGTCAAAAAATGGCAAAAATTTGCATTTTCTGCTGAGTATGCAGATTTGTTAAGCTAGTAAAAACTAGCACAGAAAGGGGTTCCAAATTAAAATTGGCGCATTTTTGGCTTAGTTATGCGATTTTTAAATATTGGTATTCCGAAAAAATTGTCATAAAAATACCGATAAATTTCGACCAAAAAAATTGTATTATTTTTTCAGTCAGAAGCTTAAAACACAGTGAAGCAGTCATTTCCGACCCTATAAACCATATATATTCTTGATCAGCATCGTCAGCCGAATCGATCTAGCTATGTTCGGCAAAAATGATTTTTTTTCAAAATTTTAAAAAATTTGAAAATTTGATAAGGGGTTACATCATTAAAATTGTCAAAAAATGGCAAAAATTTGCATTTTCTGCTGAGTATGCAGATTTGTTAAGCTAGTAAAAACTAGCACAGAAAGGGGTTCCAAATTAAAATTGGCGCATTTTTGGCTTAGTTATGCGATTTTTAAATATTGGTTTTCCGAAAAAATTGTCATAAAAATACCGATAAATTTCGACCAAAAAAATTGTATTATTTTTTCAGTCAGAAGCTTAAAACACAGTGAAGCAGTCATTTCCGACCCTATAAATCATATATATTCTTGATCAGCATCGTCAGCCGAATCGATCTAGCTATGTTCGGCAAAAATTATTTTTTTTCAAAATTTTAAAAAATTTGAAAATTTGATAAGGGGTTACATCATTAAAATTGTCAAAAAATGGCAAAAATTTGCATTTTCTGCTGAGTATGCAGATTTGTTAAGCTAGTAAAAACTAGCACAGAAAGGGATTCCAAATTAAAATTGGCGCATTTTTGGTTAGTTATGCGATTTTTAAATATTGGTTTTCCGAAAAAATTGTCATAAAAATACCGATAAATTTCGACCAAAAAAATTGTATTATTTTTTCAGTCAGAAGCTTAAAACACAGTGAAGCAGTCATTTCCGACCCTATAAATCATATATATTCTTGATCAGCATCGTCAGCCGAATCGATCTAGCTATGTTCGGCAAAAATGATTTTTTTTCAAAATTTTAAAAAATTTGAAAATTTGATAAGGGGTTACATCATTAAAATTGTCAAAAAATGGCAAAAATTTGCATTTTCTGCTGAGTATGCAGATTTTTTAAGCTAGTAAAAACTAGCACAGAAAGGGATTCCAAATTAAAATTGGCGCATTTTTGGTTAGTTATGCGATTTTTAAATATTGGTTTTCCGAAAAAATTGTCATAAAAATACCGATAAATTTCGACCTTTAGTCTAGCATATTTTATATTTACAGCTCAGATATTTTATACACTTTAAAACCGGTGCCGGCTGAGTATTTAATTCTTTTGTATTTTCCCATAAATAATTAAATGCGATACAACTCGGCTACGTATGAGTGATATAAATCACCTATGACGACTTTATGGGGAGGGATGCTTTCTGTGGGCTTCGATTCTCCCCAAGTCCGGGAGGAGGAGGAGGAGGAGGAATGGATCTGTGGAGAATCGGACGAGAAACCCGTCCGTATTTTGGGTTCAGTGGCCGGAGCTCCGCTCGAAGCTCTCTCGGGGCTTCGATTTGCATTTTATGGCCATCTATCGCGTTCGATTGCTGCGCGGTGCCGTGCGTCTTGGCTCAAGTTCAATGTCGAAGTCGAGCGACTTAGCGACCGAATGTTAATCAATCTATTTGGCCGACATTTAACTTTCTCACAAACAAAAATGAATAACATATCAGGGCTTGATTTATACTTGAAAAGTATTAAATTGCACCGAAAAATTGAAACTTACAATTTCTTAAGTATTTTTAATGAGTTTACAGCATCAACAACTAATTTTAAATGGATATTTTTTGGACTTATCTCTGCAAACTCAATTTAATAAGTTAAGTGAAATAAATATTCATAAATCAAGCATAAATCAAGAATATTGTTTAATAAACAAAATGAATTTACAGGGATTTCTAACAGCAAGAAAAACATTCAAATTAGGCTAAAGCCTTCCCGAGAAGCTTAACGACCCCATAAAACCCATTAAAAACCATTAACTGGGAAGCCTTTATGTGAAATTAAATGATTCATTCATATAGAACACCGCCATAATGATCTCCAGATCTTAAAAGGCACTCTCAATTGGAGTGGAGGAGCAGAGGAGGAGGAGGTTGAGGGACACAGAGGTAGCAGGTACTCACGTCATTGAACTCGCTCTTGAAGGGTCCGTGGGATTGGATGAGCTTGAAGAAGCTCTGCAGGCGCTTCGACTTGTGGGGCAGGACTGGCTGGGCATAGGCCAGGCAGTACTGGCCGCGGATTACTGGGTCCTCTTGATCCTGGTCCTGGTCCTGGTCGGTGTCCTCTTCCGGATTCCGCTTCATCCGCTGCTGGATGCCCAGGCACTGGTCAAAGTCGCCGGGCTGATTGATGTTGCCATTCAAAATGCCGGAGTTTAACTTGCCGCTGGCATCGTGCACTAGAAAATAAAAAAATTACATAAATTATGGATGCTATAGAGTTATTTTTGTATATATTTACTTCTCTGAAGTGTAATTTATTAAACAAAGGAATAACATTTCATTGGATCTTCACCATTCTTTTAATTGCGCTTTTTGATCTCTCAGAGTAGATTTTGCTTTCTATTCGTGTTAATATTGTTTGTTCCTCGTTAATAGTTCTCTCCTCATTTTATTTCTTTAGTTTGAAAATGAGTAACAATAAAAGCTTGTTCTTTTAATTAAATTCCTGTCACTAAAAGTGGTTAAAATTAACATAAGTATAAGACTTTCTTGAGAGCTTTGATTGATGGCAAAGCAGTTTAAAGAAAACAAGCTAAGGTGGAGTTACTAAGAGGGATAACTTTTAACTACGCTTTTATTTATTATTTTATTTTGAATACGAATAATATTTAGCGTGCAGAAATATTTAATATCTATTAATTTTTTAAGTATTTATTAAGCAACTTCTAAAATTATTTAAGGCTTCTATTGCTGATAAGGAAGTTTGAAAGCTATTCTATCTTCGCAGTTACCTTTTATGCATAGCGCAAAATGTAAATTAAAATATTAAAAAATAGTTATAACAAAAGGAACCATCAGTTAACATTTAAATAAAGATTTAATTATTTGAATTGTTACTATTTTGAACTCTGTAATTCTTGTTATTCATTCAAAATTGGTGAATTCCTCGAATAGCTAACAATTGTGATCTGTTCACGTTTCGCTTTCGGGTCTCCCTAGTTGAAGGTGTGTGTGTGTGTGTGTGTGTGTGTGGGGCGGCGGGGTGGTGACCTTGACTGTGATCGCAACTCGTTTTGTGTCTCGTTCTGATTCTGAGCCGCAGTCGACGTTGCGGTCTTTTGTGTCAAGTTCGCGTGGAATCACTGCCTTTTGCAATCGCTATTTTCGCTCGATGTTTGCAATTTTGCTGCTCTTGGCAAGAAAAAATCCAGTAGATGCAATTGGCAATGCCACAACCATGTGTGTGCCAGTGTGTGTGTGCGAATGTGGGTAAAGTTCGACGGTTGGCCTTCACTTTGGCGCACACACAGCTGCAGCATACAGTGTCGGACAAAATAGCAAGTGTTTTCCACACAGCAAATCTTTAGATATTTTTGGTTTTATTTTCCTTATTTCTAAAATTCACAAATAAAAAGATTTTGCCAGATTTTTATATTTTCTGTAATATTTTGTAGGTAACCATAATTTATGAGATTTTTTCGATTGATTTTGCATTCTAATTTTTGGACATGAAGATTGTTTTCCGATTATTTCAAAACGAGGAGTCATTTCCGACCCTATAAACCCTATATTAAGGCTGACAAAGGATAGAGTTATGTTTTGAATAAGCCAAGTTTCCAGAATACAAATTTTCCCCTATTATTTTGAGCGCAACTGTTACGATTTTAAGGCACAGATGACTTTGGGGTCTTTCGATTTATGTCGACTCGTCTGGCGGTCATACTACTCGCCGGCGGAGGCCAGTTGGCAATGACTCGAATTCGAGCTGAACGTCCCCCGACTGGTTCTAAGTATCCAAGCACCCAGCCAATGAGGCAGCCATCCAGCCACTCCAAGACCCAAGACCAACTATTATCCACTTGCAGAACTAGAACCGGCGATGCCGCCTTCTTTTTGCTGCTAGTTTGCTCTTCTGTCTAATTTGTTTGCTGTCACGGTGCGGCCTTGACGAAAGCCCCCTCCTGGGGGGGTTTTTGTTCTGTTTGCTCAATGTACTCACTCCGCAGAGCCCACAAATCGAAGTTGTCCAAGGCATCCAGGTATTGGCGCATCTGGCGGCGACACAGCGACGAGGCATCCGGATTTCTGGCCGGGTCGAAGGGCTGGGTGATGGCCAGGAAGCGTCTGCCAATGTTGTACAGATAAACTGGAATTTGAATAAAATATAAAGCATGAATATTAATAAATATGTAGATAGTATTTTTTATTGATTAATAAATGAAAAATATCAAATCACTGCACAAGCATTTACTGGGTTCAACTATCAATTGGCATTTAAATAAATTACAGAGCTGAGCGCGTAACCCCCTCATTTAACACCCTGACATATGGCTCCAATTTGGCCAATACTTTATTGGCTATAATAGTGGCCATTTCCACCGAGAGCTGCGCTTTTCAAAAATTGCATTATATCAGAAAAGCATAGCAAAACTTATGAAAAGGAAGTTGCCATAAGATATGCTTGATTTTCACTGGAAAATAAAATCATTAACTGGTCTATAGCCATACAGCAATTGTGGCTAATACCCAGTGATTCACTTGCAAGCCGCCAAAAGGCAAACAAAGCTCTGAGTCGTAGACAAAATTCGAGGTATTTACAAGCAAACGCTAACCCGTGATCAGCAAATATTAATGCAGATCGGTGATCAATGAAGTGTATCAAATATCATATCATAATTGTTAAGTCATCGTATGAGTGGAGCAAAGAAAATTACTTTAAATTAAAGCTTCTGGTTATTAAAGGAGATTAATTTTTATGAAGCCTGAAAATGTACTCCAAATTCCAGGATATTATGAAGTTGGTGAGACATAAACTTATTTTGAAAATTGTATGGTATTTATAAATATCACCATAAACTAACCCAATGTAATATCAACAATACTTGGCCATCTGAATAATTTCCTGTGCAAAATTAATCTTTTGGAAAGATTTATGAATGCTCTATTACATTTTAATAATTTTTTTTAACGGGGTGTTGGAAATTTTCAAATTGTTCGTTAAAAAGCTAATTTTGGTAATAATTTCAGTCAGAAGCTTGAAACCCAGTGAAGGAATCATTTCCGACCCTATAAACCATATATATTCTTGATCTGCATCGTCAGCCGAATCGATCAAGCTATGTTCGGCAAAAATGATTTTTTTTCAAAATTTTAATAAATTTGAAAATTTGATAAGGGGTTACATCATTAAAATTTGCAAAAATTGGCAAAAAATTTAATTTTTTAAAATTCCCAATTGAGTATGCAGATTTATTATCCCATTAATAACTAGCACAGAGCAGCTTTCCGAATCGAAATTAATGCATTTTTGGCTTAGTTATGATCGATTTCATATTCGAACCAATGATCCTACGGCTAACTGCAAGAGTATATAAACTTCGGCTACTCGATGTTAGCTTCGTTTCTTGTTCTTATTAACTTAAATAAGATTAAGCTATTTTAACTATTTGAACTTAATAAAGGATTTAGAAGCCACCGAGAGCTTTACTCAATATTTCTGTAATAATTATTTAAGCCTCCCCAACTTTTCCCCTTCTTTTATATATATTTCTGATAAGCAATATTTGTGTGGATACAAGTGCTCGCCAAAATTGGCCAAGGTCAGGCCCCGATGGGCACGTGGCTCCCGCAGCGAACAGGAAGTGAGTGGGGCCCGGTGCTTTGGCGGACAATGAGGCGCCATCCCGACCAAGATGGCGATGCCCGGCGATGTCTGGCGATGGCAGAGTTCCAGTTCCAGGCCCCAAGTCCCCACATGGAGGGGCCACATCATCAGCATGCCGGGAGCGGTGCTTCGGCTCTGATTAACATTTCCATTGTGGCGGCCAGCGAGGGGTTTTTATACCACTGCCCCTCATTTCGGATGCCGATCTCGTCCGGACGTCGAACATCGATCCGTCAGCCAGAGTCCCAGCCGCCTGCATCCGTCTTTCCCTGGGAGGCGGTGGCAAAAGTGCTAAAATGCGTCAGAGTGCGACGAGATCTGACTGCGGAATGCGACTGGCCTGTCGTCATATTCTATGTATATATAGATACATACGTGTGCCCACTAAATTTGGAAAAGCATCGGGCAGTATCGAGAGCCGAGAGTGGGAATTGGGAATTGGAATTGGGAGTTCCACGGCTCCCCGATCAATTGTCAGTCGCGGCATGAAGATGTGCCAGCCAACAATGGCAGCCGTGCGAAACGACCGGCTGCCTCGCTCATTAGCATCGCAAATTATGAAGATCTTGGGACATTGATAGAATGACACAACGGAGTTCCAGAATACATTTTGTAACTGTCTGAATTCCTTGAGCCACTGCCCATTGTTCGGGCTCAAATTTAAGGGAATTTACGGCTGAAGTAGAGTCGAAAGCCAGGCCTAATAGGAATTTATGGCTAACGTAAATGCCAAGCAGGGTTTGCACTGATAAATCATACGCTAAACTAGGCAGAGATGCTGCTCAAAGCTATAAATAAGGCGAAATCACACTAGTTTGGCAATAAATGTTGGTGTGTTTGGGTCAAAGATGTACTAAGTTCTTCAAGTTTACCCAAAACCCGAAGAGTACTTCGCAATCCTATAAAGGAGGACCATTAAACTCCATCCACTTGTTATGCAAACTCTTTTGGCAAGCCATAAAAAGTGGAAGCGGGATTCAAAAACCATTAAACGTTCAGGGAATGGAAATTTGATTGCCTTAGAGAAGAGTGAGAAGCATAAAAAACTTTAAATGAAATCCTACAGAAAATAACATAAATTCGGGAAGCTAAATCATCATAACTAAGCTGAAAAAGCATTAATTTCAATTCGGAAAGCTTTCCCGTGCTAGATTTTGTTAGATTAAAAAATCTGCATACTCAATTTGACAAATTAGAAAATTCAAATTTTTGCAAATTTTTGACAATTTTAATGATGTAACCCCTTATCAAATTTTCAAAATTTCGAAAATTCTGAAAAAATTAAATTTTTGCCGAACATAGCTAGATCGATTCGGCTGACGATGCTGATCAAGAATATATATGGTTTATAGGGTCGGAAATGACTGCTTCACTGGGTTTAAGCTTCTGACTGAAAAAATAATACAATTTTTTTGGTCGAAATTTATCGGTATTTTTATGACAATTTTTTCGGAATACCAATATTTAAAAATCGCATACCTAAGCCAAAAATGCGCCAATTTTAATTTGGAACCCCTTTCTGTGCTAGTTTTTACTAGCTTAACAAATCTGCATACTCAATTTAACATTTTAGAAAATTCAAATTTTTGCCAATTTTTGAAAATTTTAATGATGTCCCCTTATCAAATTTTCAAAATTTCGAAAATTTTGAAAAAATTAAATTTTTGCGAGACATAGCCAGATCGATTCGGCTGCTAATTCTGATCAATAATATATATGGTTTATAGGGTCGGAAATGATTTCTTTACAGCGTTATGAGCTTCTGACTAAAATTAAAATACTCTGAAAGCATATAAAAACTTTATATAAACTCCTACATC
Source organism: Drosophila bunnanda (assembly GCA_035046265.1). NCBI lineage: Eukaryota > Metazoa > Arthropoda > Insecta > Diptera > Drosophilidae > Drosophila > Drosophila bunnanda. The sequence goes on along the minus strand of JAWNOB010000083.1, from coordinate 904,957 downwards.
AAGTAACATAAAAAACTTTAAACAAAGTCCCCTGGAAAATTCGTATATATTATTTTAATCCAATGTATGTGTATGTAACAAATGAATTTCCTGTGACACAATGGAATAAAAAGCCAAAGCCAAATGGTTTTATGCTCCTCATTGCCCCATCAATCAGAGGCAGGCAATAAATTGAACAGAAAATGCACAGTGGTTTGAGTAAACTTAGAAATAAATAAAATCAAAAATAACAATGCACAGAAAATATGTATAAATATAAATATGTATTAAGCTCTCTTAACAAATTGATATCAATAATTTAAATATATATTTTGCAGCCTTCTCTAGGCTGACATGAACTCTTACTAAAATTAGTTAAAAACTGCAGTGACTCAGTTGTCTTCATTTAATTTCAGACAATAACCACTTCGAGTCCATTGTACACTGGCCAGATGCTTAGTAGCCGCCAGAGAGTGCTGAGCTTGCGATTTATGCAAAAAAAGAACCCCATTCCGGACCAGGCCGGTGGCAATACCAATGCGGCCAGCTGCTTGTTGGCAGTAGCTGGTGGTAGTTGGCGGCTTAATTAGCCGTCAGTTTCGTGCTCGTATTTGTACTTGTCTCTGACCCACTTGGGCAACCCGCTAACTGAGCGCAGAAACTGAAAGCCGAACGGCCAGCAGCTGCTGCGAGTGTTGGCCAATTCCTGGCCCGAAAATTCGAAAATTCGAAAACTCGCGCAATCCTTGGCGCCGCCAAACGGTGCTGTTGGATTGGCCAAGAGCGTTCTAGTTATCGAATCGGGTTTTCGGCTCGAGAATCGCCTCCACGGTGAATGGGGGCCTTAAGTGCCATGACTCAAAGCCTGGCTTAAAGTCGGATGATTCGGTTATGAATCGCAACGATGAGAACGCAAAATGCACACGGTCTTGTTTGCCAAAAAATGATTTCATTTTGCCAATTAGAGGCGGCTCATCTTTCTCATGTGAATATCTAGCTACCTAACTATGTATCTTTCTTGTACATATAGATACAGTGTTGTGTTTGTATTTATTAGACTCCCAAACACAATTCGCTCAGCACTTGTCACTTTGTTCTCGCAAACATTTGGCCAGCTACTGCAATGCGATCGCGATCGACTTCGGCCCCCTCTCAGTTGTACGTTTGTTTGCATAGCTTACACTGAGAGAAAAATCTATTCATTCAAATAAATTCCATAAAAAAAAAACAAATAAATTACTGTTTCGAAAAAGGTTGATAGAGATTAAATGAATTTTAATATAAATAAAATATAATGCAATCGTATAAATAAATTTAAAATATTATTTGTATTTTTACGTTTCATTTTAGAGAAATAAAAAATGAAGAAACCTCAAGCTCTGTCTTTTTTTTCTTTGTCCCACCCTGCGTATACGTAATTTTTCTCACTGTCCCGCAAGAGCCCAAGCCAAGTCGACTTTAAAGCCAATATTTAGCCAACCAATTGACAACTTGGCTTAGCTGCTCAGCGCCAAGAGGTTAAGGCTTGCTATTCGCTGCCAATTTGCCACCGTTATGCGAGTTCTTGTTATCTCAATGGGGCTAGATATCTCGGGTTCCATTCCGAGATGGCGGTAACCTCCGCTTGTTGCCTCCATTAACCATTAGCTATTGGGTATCATGACTCTGTTTGTACGCTTCATTTCTGGCAATTGGCAATTGGCAATTGCCGTGGAGTGGAGACATGCATGGGGCCTGGTCAAGTGCGAAGGATGAGGCCACTCCACGAAGCTGGCGAAGATCAATTACAAACAAACGAGCCTCAAAGTGGCCAAAGACAAAACCGAACACGAAACGCAAAAAATACAAGCGAAAAAAACCAAAGCACTTAGAGTCCGGCATGGGCTGGGCCTGGGCAGGAACGAATGGGAGGTACATCTTCATTGGCCATTACGTACTTAGAAATGGCTAAGCGACATGTGTTTATATATTTATATACACATTTTTGAGTACTCTTGTAAAAGTGTGTTGGCGGAGCGTTGCGAATTTTATGAGCTGCAAAAATTAGCCACGAAAGATGCCATATTCAAAGCCATGCAACTGCAATAATCATTTAGAGACTATCTAACAAATAGACTTGATGCCAATAGTGCTCTGTATATAACCTGCATAAGTAAACCTTCTCGAATAAAAGCCAAGAGTTCAAAAGAGCCAAAATGGGTTAAACCTGCAAGCTTACGTGCGGAGCCAACAAAAAAAGGTAATTAAATCAACGAAAAATTGTCTCGTTTACGTGAGACTTCGCACTTCGCCTTGACGGGGTCTGGACATATACTATATCACAAATATCTATATATATATATATATATATATATATAGATATGTCTGGGGGTTTTCCCCCGAATCATCCTCATCGCCCTAACTTGTACTGCAAATATTGGCACCGGAAAAGAGAATAAAAAGTGCCAACAAGGCCAAACCTTTTAACAAGAATAAGTGCGCAACCAAAAGGCGAGACAGCGGATTAGATAAGCAGATACATTATTGTATATAGATACAACTGCGGCTAAAGAGGTGTTTAAGCTGCAGGGATGGGCAGCCGGAAGTGGCCCAGAGATGCGTCAGTTCTTGGCTTAAAGGGGCATGGCCACTCCCCCCGGGCAATGTATAAAAAGCAAACAAAAATCAAATATGCCATCCAGCAATTGATTTCATTTGACGCACGCGCCTCTTATGCAACAATCCGCTTTTTAAGCCAAGTGTCCGAGTGCCGTTAACATTAACCGCCGTACATTATCCATTACACACTACAAGTACAATTGCAGAAATCGCTTTTGGCCGAAATGCCCAAGGCCTCGATGTGGGCGGCGTGAGAAAGTGTCCAGCGATCGATTCGTAAGCAAAGTGCAGACAAAAATAATTATGATAATATTAAGCCATCAAATATTGTTAAAAATGTAAGCAATGTAGGGAAAAATCATTAAAGATGGTGTTAGAATTTATAGAAAATATAAGAAAAATAAAAGGAATTAAAATTGTTACCGAATGTTCATAGAATTTCTTTGTGTTTTATTGTTTACTGATTAAGATTTTGATTGCAAATCGAAATATGTATGACTTTTGGCAATAGCCTGCGTATATTTCCAACAAACCCTAAAATATCTGCACTATTAAATACTTATTTTAGTTGCTAATTTAATGGGTAAATTAAAAATTTTCAATTATCATAACTAAGCCAAAAATGCTTGAATTTGAATTCGGAAAGCTTTGCTGTGCTAGGTTTTATAGGTTTAACTCCTAATTTCAAAGCAGAGAACTCTTCTGGCTCCTAAATTAACATTTCAACTTAAATACAAATAAATTTAATATAAATTATTTAAGAACAAAATAAACCGACAAAATGTAAAGCAAATAAATGAAAAACTATTTGCGCAAATTCTAGTAATTAAATCCACAATCACAATATTATTTCCTTCAGAAGAAATCGCAATTTCTGAATTTATGCGAATTAAATTAATTAATAATTAACTCATATAAAAAGTAAGCCAAATAATGAGGTGCACAAATTGTTAATATAAATTAAAACTCACCCTTCTCATCCTCCTCAACCTGATCGTCTTCGGGGGCGCTGGCAACCTCCAGCCGATGGAGCTGGTGGAGCGTAAAGTTTCCGGGCGCCGGATGCAGCTCGCTGAGATTGGCCGTCTGGTACTCCAGGATCGTGGTGGTGGCCTCGTCGGCGAAGAGCTTCAGGCTGTAGTTCACCTTGTCCTCGAAAATCGAAGCGATCTTGCTCTCCAGCTTGTCCCCGGCCACATCGCCGGGCTCGGATCCCTGGCTGGACCGCCCGAGCAGATTGTCGCCCAGGTTGCAGTTATCCTTCAGGGTGCAGGTGTCCGGCACGGGGACACCACCACCGCCAGCACCACCATCGAGGGCCAGGCAGCCGGCCACGGCGAGGAGCAGGGGGAGCAGGATGCTGGCCATGGCCATTGCTTGGAGGGAAATTCTCGATTAGTTCCTTCCGGCAATACCCTGGCACATAATCACAGGCAGACACACGGGGAGCACGGCAACAAAAAAACAGGCCGACGAAGGAGCAGTAGGGAAATCTGTATATATATATATATCCGATATATATCTTGCTTATCTGAGTTTTCCCGAAAATCGACTGGCTTCAGTGGGCGACGAGGCGGATTAGATCTAGCGACCGCCGAGACGAAGCATTCGACGACAACTGATTGTCCAAATGCCGCCGAGCACGCGAAGACCGCTCAGCCCAGCTTAGCGCTGCGGTGGCTCGGCGGTTCGGTGGCTCAGCGGCTCGACGGCTCAGCGGCTCGGCAGCTTGGGGCTCGGCGATCGGCGATCGTCGAGCGAATTTCAAAACCAAATGCAAGGCGAATTTTTTCGATCTACGATCGTAGGAGCTGGAGTTGGCTTGGAGAACACAGGTTGCATGGCCAGGTGATCCGCAGTCTCACCTGCCAGAACGAGAGGGGAACGAATTTAACTCCCAATCTATAGCTCCCACAGTTGTCTGACAATTGCTGCTGGCATGAACATAAACCTATGTCCATGTGGCTCTTAGTCGCCGGAGATAATTGGGCGGTGACAAATGGGTCTGGCAAATCGGAGACTCTTCTGGTTTTATCTAAATTCCATATCTTTATGACAGCGATTTAACAATAAGAGTTTTAACGTTATAAAGCAAAACTTAATTAAATATTTAATTCATTAAACACACACTAACAACTTGATGATTAATGTTTGTCATTATATTTTAGAGAAGGCAAACAATTTTAATCGAAATTTTTATATAACCAATTTTTTCGAAAAATCAACATTTAAAAAACTCATAACTAAGCCAAAAATGCGCCAATTTTAATTTGAAACCCCTTTCTGTGCTAGTTTTTACTAGCTTAACAAATCTGCATACTCAGCAGAAAATTCAAATTTTTGCCATTTTTTGACAATTTTAATGATGTAAACCCTTATCAAATTTTCAAAATTTTTAAAATTTTGAAAAAATTAAATTTTTGCCAGACATAGCTAGATCGATTCGGCTGCTAATTCTGATCTATTGATATATATGGTTTATAGGGTCGGAAATGACTGCTTCACTGTGTTTTAAGCTTCTGACTGAAAATACCCTTGCAAGGGTATAAAAACATGTTAGGAACTAATCATACTTTATAATAAATAAATAAAAGCACCCTGAGAAAGCCAATAAATTGCTTTAAAAATTAATTGCGGATTTCCGCCAAGCTTTAAAATATATTACTTATTAAATGTATTTAAATTATTATTTTGTAATATTTACATTTATTATTATATACTTAGCATTTATTACCAAATGCTCACATTTAAGCCAAAATGTAAGCTAAAGCACAGTTATTCCCCATAAAAATTGAATTTTAAATCGCCAAAAAATCCGCAGATATTAAATTTAACAAATAATAACAAATAATTAGGGAATAATAAACAATACATTTTAATGCCGACAAAAAATGAAATCTTCGTTTACGTGAAACACAAAGAAACAAATTCCCCGCCGCCTGTAAGCCCATTTTGGTGACATTTAAGGCAATTATTTTGCTTAAAAAACAAGATTATTATATTATTGAATTAGAATATTCCATATTTTTTCTGTTACTCAAAAAACGGAGGCCGGATTTCGCAAATTGGCATGACACGACAGAATCGAAAGCGGCGACGGCCATGAAAAGTGAGAGAGATGCGAGAAGGCAGGTGAAAGATGCCCCCGTTTTCAGGCGGAGGAAGAGGTGAATGACATCATTATAAATCATAAACAAATCCAGCGGCAGACCGAGAATTTGGCCCTGAGCAACCAGGAGGAATCTCCGGCGAGCGTGTCGCAACAATTTCTTGCTGATCAATCGCATTAGAGGCCAGGCAGAGAAGCAGAAACAAAAAAGTGAGTTTGGAAACATAATTACAGCCGATCTGGCGACGTTGTTGGCCAACAACTCGTTTCGATGACAACAGAAGATAGAAGGCGGCGAAGAAAACGAGTTCCATGGATAGGACCATGACGCGTGAAAGAATCGCTGGATGATGATCCATGCCAGCCAACCCAACAGATCTTGGAGTCGCTGCAGTCTTCAAAAGTATCTTCAATCTTCTCTGTATATTATTTTGCGAAAGGAGCCAGTGGAAAACTAAAACACAACTATAGTAAATTATAATATGCCATAAATATATATGATTTTTTTCAACAGTAACCACCAAACGAAAGCTTTTCCTCATTAATATTTATATTGCCTCCTTGGCCAATTTTATTTCAAATGATATAGTATTTAAAGCTGTTTTGGAAACCATTTAGGATATGGTTTTTTGTTCCGTGCAGCTACTCGCAACCGAAGAAAAACTGACGCAAATGCATTGAAAGTGAGTCCGGTCTCTGGTCGTTGGTCTGGTTGCCAATATCAAATTACACAAGCCGACCCGACGCCGGCAATTTGCAGCTCGGTTAGCCATATACCGCACAAACAAATGCTACATATCTTTGTGTGTATATAGCCACTTGGACTAGACATATAGCCAGGTCCAAAAGGCGGCCGTTGCCGGCGGGTTCTTGCAACAGGCGCAAATTGCAAGCGGAACCGGAGCACTGCCAAAAAGAGGAAAAATAAAATAATAGAGAAGCCAAAAGCAAATCAAAACAAACACTAAATACTTGTGTCTATATAGATGGATACAAGTCATAGGACTAGCCAGGGAAAATGCAACGATTGTGGAGTACTCACTGGGTCACTTTTTGTATTGCATTATATATTATAATTGGGATATATCTTTGTGTTGGAATATTATTTGTACTTGGGCTTAGGTAGACAAGCCTTTAATTGCATTTTTAACCGCTTAAAAAACAATTAAAAAGATTTAGATTTAGATTTAGAACAATTGTAATTTTGTAATTTTTTTAATGTATTTTATTTTTGGTTTAACAGGACACTAAGCTACTCCTCGACTAAAATCGATTTCGAGGAAACTAACCATTCTCTTTCGTTAGCTGGAGCTGGTGGCAAAAAGGAAGAATGTGGCAATTGACTCTGGACTCGGTGGCGGCAGCTGTTATGAGGCACTGTACAAAATGGGACTACATTTTAGTTACACAAAAATAGAAGAAGCAAATAGAAAAATAGCGTATACGCACTGGTGTCAGTAGTATCATAACTCATCCAAAAACGCCTTAAATTTAATTCTGAAAGCAGTCCTATGTTAGTTTTTATTAGGGTAAACAATCTGCGTACTCAATATAACATTTTAGAAAATTCAAAATTTTGCCAATTTTTGACAATTTTAATGATGTAACCCCTTATCAAATTTTCAAAAATTCAAAAAATTTGGAAAAAAAAAAAAAAAAAATTTTTGTCAAACATAGCTAGATCGATTCGGCTTCTAATTCTGATCAATAATATATATAGTTTATAGGGAAATGACTGCTTCGCTGTGTTTTAAGCTTCTGACTGAAAAAATAATACCATGTTTTTTGTCGAAATTTATCGGTATTTTTATGACAATTTTTTCGGAATACCAATATTTAAAAATAGCATAACTAAGCCAAAAATGCGCCAATTTTAATTTGGAACCCCTTTCTGTGCTAGTTTTTACTAGCTTAACAAATCTGCATACTCAGCAGAAAATGCAAATTTTTGCCATTTTTTGACAATTTTAATGATGTAACCCCTTATCAAATTTTCAAAAATTCGAAAATTTTGAAAAAAAAAAAATTTTTTCCGGACATAGCTAGATCGATTCGGCTGACGATGCTGATCAAGAATATATATGGTTTATAGGGTCGGAAATGACTGCTTTACTGGGTTTTAAGCTTCTAACTGAAATAATAAAACCCTTCAAGGGGTACAACAAAGTAAAATAATAATAGCAATAATTACTTGTAACAGTTTTCCCGCCTTACTTTTGATTTCTTGCTGTGCTCCTTTGGGGCTATGTGTGGCCAGTCGGGCATTATTTTGGCCTAGTCTGCGGCTTGTGGCAACATCTGAGCGAGTTCGGTTCCGCGGAACCAACAGCCAAGAGCCGACGCGGCGTCTCATTAACAGGCCAAGTTGCACGTTGCATGCGGCGCTTTTTCAAGAGGCAACAGCCAACGTTCAACCGAGAAGTGGCTGACAGCCTGACTGACAGTCCGACTGAGTTTGGCAATTGGCCAAGCCTCTGGCGTTTGCGTGGCTCCGTTGCCAATTGAAATGTTGCCGTCTCTTGGCTTTTTGGCATTTTTCGTGCGAGTTGTTTGGCCGGCGTTTGCGGTTGTCTCGCCCAGAGTTCTTGTTTGCCCAGGTAAATCAACACACATGTCTGCAAATGTGCATAGGTTCAATGGCTGGTGGAAAAGGCCCTTGCAGGGGCTGCACGGGGCACTCCGCTGCACTCAAACCGGTCGGAGATGTTTCCAAACACCGCGCCAGACATCTTTAAAGATCAACGATGGCAACACTCGTCCGGATTGGTAATAGCCAACGAGCCATACTGATAACGCGATGTCTCTATTTGCCGGCAAATGTACAAATGTTTGCCAGTTAAACACGAGGCAACAGCAAAACACAGAAAAATAAAACTGTATAAACAATTGCAAATCGAACAAAGCAAATAATGTTCAGAGGAAATCAAAGGGCAAATGGGAAGAACTTGTGGTTAAATAGAAGAAAATGAGGTAAAAATAATAAAATATTTTGTCTTTATATTAAATCAAATTTACTTTAGGAAAATAGAAGTACAAATTACAAAGACCCGAAAAGCCTACTAGACTTTAATTGTAACTTTAATGAACTCAGTAATGAACTACCAATATTTGTTGAGCTAAGCTTTAAACAAATTAAATACAGAAAAAAATATAAAAGAAACCTGGCAGACATTTAATCACTGATAAATATGAACAAATAGACCTGATGCTGGACCTGATATTTCCACTTTTGGATTTTCCAATCCACTATTGCCACGCCGCGTCGTGGGAAGTCAATGGGTTAAATATGGGCCTCCTCGCATCGGCCCTGCACCCGCCTATGCACTTTGATGAACAAAAAATAAAAATAAAAAACGAAATGATGATGGTTGAGAAGAAGAAAATCATAAATGATAATGCCCATCAAGTTTGTTGCTTGTTGAAGTCTTTTGTTTCGGTTGCAGTGGGGAGAGACGGTTACGTTAGACTTTTTACACAGAGAGAGAGAGTGTGTGTGTTTATTTTAAGAATTTTAGGTATTTATTATTTATTATCAATTTATCAATTATTTATTTATTTATTTTTATAGCAGGTGAGCAATATTCTATACAGCATCCTTGGCAACATTTAGGTTTTTTCAGCATGTTTTCTATATTATTCATTATTTTATATTAAATTTGAGATTTTATTATTGTCCAGCCTGATTAAATATTAATAGCTTTATAATGATTAAAATCTGAACAATTTATTACATTAATTTCTATAGAAGTCAAGGAACCTCTTATGCAAAGCAAGCGAAAATTACATTAAATATCTTGTAAGAAAAGTATAAGATATTCATATATCTTGAATCAAGATCAATTCCTTCAATTTGTCTCAAAATATTACATTTTAAAGCCTTTTTCTTTCAGTGCACGCAGTGCATTATAGCGTCTTCGCTTTCGCGTTGGCTTCCCCAAAAAAAAAAACTCTCCTTCTCTTGCAGCCAACGACTCCAACGACCTTGGACAGTTGTAACCCATTTTCATTTTCAATTTTGATTTCTCGATTTCGACTTCAATTTCGCTTTCAACGACGACGGCTGCCACTGCAACGATTTGTATGTGGAATTTTAAACAGTTTCTTTGTGGAGGCATGTGGTCTTTTTCGGCCACGATATGCATACGGTGGGGCTGCTCCGGTGTCTTGTGTGTCGATGGCTTTTGGCCGATAGCCCGCCCGGGTCGGGCCAACTCCGAGCTGCAGTCTGAAGGGCAGAGAGCTCGCTTCGGTGCGAGCCAAGCCCAGGCCCGGGCCCGGGCCACGTCCACAGCCATCCATCCAGCTTAATTTAGTTTCTTTTTCTTCGGTTTTAAGTTAATGGCTCTTTGTCCAATTAACGAGAGCCGAACTAATGCTAAAGTTCAAACTAAAATCGCGCTGCGTAGTTAATTATAATTAAAGGCATTAAGAATCTAAGCTTGATTCTCCCCAAATTGAGACTTAAATTTGTCTTTCTCGGCTGCATAAATTTAATGAGCAATTAAATAAAATAATGTCCATACGCAACCGTCAGATTTGCAGCCGGGGGGCACCAGACCCGTTTATGCTCCAACAAATAAAAACAAACAACTTTCAAAGAGGCCAGCGAACTTTGTTCTGAGGCTGAAACCGAAATCATGATCAATGATTATTGGTCATTGGCACGTGAGACAGGAAAATGCACCCTTAGGGGGGATAATTTGGCATTAATTTAGATGTAAATATGGTATTTAAAACTTGAAAATTAATATATTTATCTATACATTTTTCAAATAACCTGACTGGTATGTTTCCTTATGAAATAACTATTGAATCATTATACAAATATTTCTTGTGAGTTCTTAAATAATTCTACAGATCACGTAGAGTGTTTAAGACGTTAAAATACATGTATGTAAAGCCATAAATACATTTTGAAAAGTCTTTAAAAACATATTGAATTTCTAAATAGGTAGTGTATTATTTTTACTTATTGTACTATTACTTTGTATTTCTTTCCATCTTCTCAGTGGATAAGTAAATGTAAATAAGTACGTAACTTCGACCAGGAAACACGCCGAGATCGATTTAAATGCAAAATAGCCCGATAAATCCATCGGAATCAGGGCCCAAAAACGAATTGGAAACTCCCCCTTACGTAACACGAGGCAATATCTGTGATAGTGCTGGGAGTGGACTCCAAATTGCTACCCTAATTGAGGCCTTAAGTTTTATTTTTTAATTTCTTTTAAGCTCTCAAGGAAGCGTTAAAACAAAGACCCGCCTGGACGCCCCATAAAATTGGCTTGAAGAACGAGGAAGTCCGAAATGTAATGGCAGCCAAAGTATATAGTACTTGTATGTCCATAACTAAGTCCACATTGTACCAAGCGGCGAAACAGCTAAAACAACTAAAGCCGAAAAACTAACATAAAATAAAAAACGATGAAGAGCGGACAGCAATTTAAATGCCGTAAACGCGATTTATGTTCGCGTATTTAACGCCTCGAACAAATCCAAGCGACCCGTCGATTTCGGCATACAGTGCAAGTCAATAGAATACGAATGTATGAATTAATAAAAATATTATAAATGTAATATAATATAACATAATAAATAAAAATAAAATTATATATAATACCCTAAAATTCAATAATGCTAAAGGCATTTTTATATATCTTCTACCGGCTTGCCACTTTATAGAATTAGTTATTTTTATTTTTTGCAGCGAATTATAATTTCAGTCAGATGCTTGAAACGCAGTGAAAGAGTCATTTCCGACCCTATAACCCATATATATTCTTGATCAGCATCTTCAGCCGAATCGATCTAGCTATGTTTGGCAAAAATTTATTTTTTTTCAAAAATTTAAAAATTTTGAAAATTTGATAAGGGGTTACATCATTAAAATTGTCAAAAAATGGCAAAAATTTGCATTTTCTGCAGAGTATGCAGATTTGTTATGCTAATGAAAACTAGCACAGAAGGGGGTTCCAAATTAAAATTGGAGCATTTTTGGCTTAGTTATGCGTTTTTTAAACATTGGTATTCCGAAAAAAATGTCATAAAAAATAACGATTTATTTTTACAAATGTGAAATCCTCCTAGCTGCACACTTTCGTGTCTCACTGTGAACTCCAGCTACATGTGCGCACTGCGCACTTATGGACACGAGGGCTGTCTTTCCGTTTGTTTGGCCAATTCATAAAGCTGAATCCGCCTCACTAACTTGGCTATCAGCCTCCCCCCTCCGAGCCGCCAAAATAAACCAAGTTCAAGGCGAGGTGGCCATAAAAACAATACAGCAAAGAGTTGTGTGTTTACATTGGCAGAACACACAGCACAACGCACAACACACAACACACAGAGAACATACACCGAAGAAGCCGCGAACAAGAATTGATATTGAATGTTTGGGAAGCCGAGAGGAGTCCGGCACATTCCAAGCAAAAGTTGTTTGCCAAATCGAATGGTTCCGGACGTAGATTAATTGCGGACTGGTCCCTCGGTCTGTGTTTGCATAAAATTAATTGCATTAATATATAAAGTGGATATGGAGGGGAAACTAGGAAACTAGCTGCTCGTTGGGGCTTGCAAACGCTTGGAACGACTCACCATCCAAAGGTTACACAAAATTCCCATTGTGCCATAGGAATATAGTTCAAATAGCAGCCACTGAAGCCAGACGCTGGGCCCGCCCCTCTATTCTTCCGATTCGAAGCCCAATATCTAATATAGCATAGTGCCAAGTCATTCGTAGACTCAAGTCATTGACACGTCTCTCTGTTTTTGGGGCCAATGTATTCAGTTTGAGTTGATTTTAGAGTAATTCAAATCGATGCTAAAAAGACAGTAGTGAGCATTTCTTTTTCTATTTTATTCATTTGGCCTACAAAATTATCATATAGAGGCTTTCTTAGGATAGGTTAAGCAGAGCTTTGTTGATTTTAAGACATTTTAAAGGAGAGAAAATGGATTTTTAACATGTTAGAAGTGCATTCTCATTCAATGTTTATCGGACATCTTTTTTATTGCCAAATTAAATTTGCTCCTAATTTAATTCTAGCTTGAGTGCTTCCTGTTTGCTCTTTCTTATTGAAGTTAAGAGTCTGTAAGCTAACCTATTAAAGTGCCGGAATAGAAATACATCATGATTAGGTAATTTTATTTAGTTGCTAATCACTCGGCCAACGAGCTCCCTACTTTCCGTTTCTATTTACCAAAACTATCGACCATTAACGGAGGTAATACTTGCCACTTTGTCAGCTTGCTATTTAAATAAAAACAGGCATTCAAGTATTGGTAATCAAGTTGGCAAATAACTCTGCCCGAAACGTTTATAATTTATGCATAAATAGTGATTCAGCAGATTGCCGGAATATGCTAATCACGCCGTCGTACGTAGTTCTATTTCTGTATCTTATTCTTTGCTGAAATTTCTGGGTTCTGTCCACCATTTAAGGGTCGGGCTGGAGAGAACTGGTTGCTCGAGATTCGGCTGTCTCTGGGAGCGGATTTTCCGCTGACCCATCTGCATTTGGCTCGGACCAGATCGGGCCAGAACGCTGTGGATTGTGCAGTCTTCAGCAGCTTTGCCTTGGCATGCCAAGGCCATTATATATTATATATATACATATATCATATCGCCGACAATCGGGGCTGTTTGGCAAAGCTCTTTGGCTCTTCGCTGAAATCTGGCAGCCGCTTCAAATTGTGGCCAGTCGAAATTGGCAACCGGTTCAGGGTGATCTAATCTAAGGGTTTGCTCACCACTCAGCCGAAATACCAAGTATATCCAATGGGAGACGAAATTTTATATAACACATAAATATAAGTAACTAGTACTATATCAAATATGCAGAAGGATGATAAATATTTAAAGTAAAGTAAGCATTAGAGGCTTTGTTTTCCCAACAATTCAACTTGATTAAGCCTAATGATTAATAACACTTTGAAGTCAAATTATTATATTATATTATACTAGTTTTCTCAGTGCCTTTCTGCTTCTTTTCTATTCGGAATTTCACGTTTGATTTCGCGTTTGAATTTTCAACGTGGCCTGTGGCCACCACCTGTCGTCGGCACGTCCGAGTGCGAAATCCGCTTGGGGGAGCTCCCCTGGATTTTGGCCTGGCTTTCTGTCTTGACTTGGCCAGCCAATTGGTCAATTGTTGGTTGGCCGCCCAACCACCCGAAGTCCAAGTGCGACCTTGACCCATCCAAAACAAAAATATAGACCCAAAGCCGCATGTTTTTGCTTGTTTTTGCCAAGTAAACAACTTTGACATGGGCATTGGGAATGTGCTTGCGTCACAAATATTTTACTTTAATCCAAGCTCGGCTGAATGGGTGCGAAGAAAGCGAAAATCCTAAGTAAACTAAGTATTTAAAAATAAATAATAGACCACAAATGATTGTATAAATCTTGAAATTACTAAACACGAAATTCATTCTATGGTGAAACTAGAAATTCTTCTTTATTTTGTTGTTTGCTCATAATAAATGTAGTTTGCCACTACGGTCATTAATTATTTTTTTTATGATGCTTTAAATAGCGAAATGGCCTTCTAAGTAATCAAAACTCAAAGTAAAGTTCTCAATGGAGACTTTCTTAACATAAAAAATCAAAAAATTTTTGTATACCTTTATTTTTGAGCTACCACAACTAGCTTAATTTTTTGTAAGATTAACCCACGATTGAAGATATGCCAAAAGCGTAATAAAAGTTTATTTAACTATTAACTATTTAACTATTTTTATTAATAATAAATAGGAAAAGATTTAGGGTATGCCGAAAGCACAATATATGTTTATTTAACTATCCTGCTAATTAAAAACAATCAGGTTGTTTTTGTTTTTAAACATTTCAGCGTACTATAAATTTAGTGACAAGTTTGTAACCGAGTGAAGCAGTCATTTCCGACCCTATAAACTATATATATTCTTGATCAGCATCGTCAGCCGAATCGATCTAGCTATGTTCGGCAAAAATTAATTTTTTTCACAATTTTAAAATTTTTGAAAATTTGATAATTTGATACATCATTAAAATTGTCAAAAATTGGCAAAAATTTGAATTTTCTAAAATGGTAAATTAAGTATGCAGATTTGTTAACCTAATAAAAACTAGCACAGAAAGGGGTTCCAAATTAAAATTGGCGCATTTTTGGCTTAGTTATGCGATTTTTAAATATTGGTTTTCCGAAAAAATTGTCATAAAAATACCGATAAATTTCGACCAAAAAAATGGTATTATTTTTTCAGTCAGAAGCTTAAAACCCAGTGAATCAGTCATTTCCGACCCTATAAACTATATATATTCTTGATCAGCATCGTCAGCCAAATCGATCTAGCTATGTCCGGCAAAAATTAATTTTTTTCAAAATTTTAAAAAATTGGAAAATTTGATAAGGGGTTACATCATTAAAATTGTCAAAAATTGGCAAAAATTTGCATTTTCTGCTGAGTATGCAGATTTGTTAAGCTAGTAAAAACTAGCACAGAAAGGGGTTCCAAATTAAAATTGGCGCATTTTTGGCTTAGTTATGCGATTTTTAAATATTGGTTTTCCGAAAAAATTGTCATAAAAATACCGATAAATTTCGACCAAAAAAATGGTATTATTTTTTCAGTCAGAAGCTTAAAACCCAGTGAATCAGTCATTTCCGACCCTATAAACTATATATATTCTTGATCAGCATCGTCAGCCAAATCGATCTAGCTATGTCCGGCAAAAATTAATTTTTTTCAAAATTTTAAAAAATTTGAAAATTTGATAAGGGGTTAATCATTAAAATTGTAAAAAATTGGCAAAAATTTGCATTTTCTGCTGAGTATGCAGATTTTTTAAGCTAGTAAAAACTAGCACAGAAAGGGGTTCCAAATTAAAATTGGCGCATTTTTGGCTTAGTTATGCGATTTTTAAATATTGGTTTTCCGAAAAAATTGTCATAAAAATACCGATAAATTTCGACCAAAAAAATGGTATTATTTTTTCAGTCAGAAGCTTAAAACCCAGTGAATCAGTCATTTCCGACCCTATAAACTATATATATTCTTGATCAGCATCGTCAGCCGAATCGATCTAGCTATGTCCGGCAAAAATTAATTTTTTTCAAAATTTTTAAATTTTTGAAAATTTGATAAGGGGTTACATCATTAAAATTGTAAAAAAAAATGGCAAAAATTTGCATTTTCTGCTGAGTATGCAGATTTTTTAAGCTAGTAAAAACTAGCACAGAAAGGGGTTCCAAATTAAAATTGGCGCATTTTTGGCTTAGTTATGCGATTTTTAAATATTGGTTTTCCGAAAAAATTGTCATAAAAATACCGATAAATTTCGACCAAAAAATGGTATTATTTTTTCAGTCAGAAGCTTAAAACCCAGTGAATCAGTCATTTCCGACCCTATAAACTATATATATTCTTGATCAGCATCGTCAGCCAAATCGATCTAGCTATGTCCGGCAAAAATTAATTTTTTTCAAAATTTTTAAATTTTTGAAAATTTGATAAGGGGTTACATCATTAAAATTGTCAAAAATTGGCAAAAATTTGCATTTTCTGCTGAGTATGCAGATTTTTTAAGCTAGTAAAAACTAGCACAGAAAGGGGTTCCAAATTAAAATTGGCGCTTTTTTGGCTTAGTTATGCGATTTTTAAATATTGGTTTTCCGAAAAAATTGTCATAAAAATACCGATAAATTTCGACCAAAAAAATGGTATTATTTTTTCAGTCAGAAGCTTAAAACCCAGTGAATCAGTCATTTCCGACCCTATAAACTATATATATTCTTGATCAGCATCGTCAGCCGAATCGATCTAGCTATGTCCGGCAAAAATTAATTTTTTTCAAAATTTTTAAATTTTTGAAAATTTGATAAGGGGTTACATCATTAAAATTGTAAAAAAAATGGCAAAAATTTGCATTTTCTGCTGAGTATGCAGATTTTTTAAGCTAGTAAAAACTAGCACAGAAAGGGGTTCCAAATTAAAATTGGCGCATTTTTGGCTTAGTTATGCGATTTTTAAATATTGGTTTTCCGAAAAAATTGTCATAAAAATACCGATAAATTTCGACCAAAAAAATGGTATTATTTTTTCAGTCAGAAGCTTAAAACCCAGTGAATCAGTCATTTCCGACCCTATAAACTATATATATTCTTGATCAGCATCGTCAGCCAAATCGATCTAGCTATGTCCGGCAAAAATTAATTTTTTTCAAAATTTTAAAAAATTTGAAAATTTGATAAGGGGTTACATCATTAAAATTGTCAAAAATTGGCAAAAATTTGCATTTTCTGCTGAGTATGCAGATTTTTTAAGCTAGTAAAAACTAGCACAGAAAGGGGTTCCAAATTAAAACTGGCGCTTTTTTGGCTTAGTTATGCGATTTTTAAATATTGGTTTTCCGAAAAAATTGTCATAAAAATACCGATAAATTTCGACCAAAAAAATGGTATTATTTTTTCAGTCAGAAGCTTAAAACCCAGTGAATCAGTCATTTCCGACCCTATAAACTATATATATTCTTGATCAGCATCGTCAGCCGAATCGATCTAGCTATGTCCGGCAAAAATTAATTTTTTTCAAAATTTTTAAATTTTTGAAAATTTGATAAGGGGTTACATCATTAAAATTGTAAAAAAAATGGCAAAAATTTGCATTTTCTGCTGAGTATGCAGATTTTTTAAGCTAGTAAAAACTAGCACAGAAAGGGGTTCCAAATTAAAATTGGCGCATTTTTGGCTTAGTTATGCGATTTTTAAATATTGGTTTTCCGAAAAAATTGTCATAAAAATACCGATAAATTTCGACCAAAAAATGGTATTATTTTTTCAGTCAGAAGCTTAAAACCCAGTGAATCAGTCATTTCCGACCCTATAAACTATATATATTCTTGATCAGCATCGTCAGCCAAATCGATCTAGCTATGTCCGGCAAAAATTAATTTTTTTCAAAATTTTTAAATTTTTGAAAATTTGATAAGGGGTTACATCATTAAAATTGTCAAAAATTGGCAAAAATTTGCATTTTCTGCTGAGTATGCAGATTTTTTAAGCTAGTAAAAACTAGCACAGAAAGGGGTTCCAAATTAAAATTGGCGCTTTTTTGGCTTAGTTATGCGATTTTTAAATATTGGTTTTCCGAAAAAATTGTCATAAAAATACCGATAAATTTCGACCAAAAAAATGGTATTATTTTTTCAGTCAGAAGCTTAAAACCCAGTGAATCAGTCATTTCCGACCCTATAAACTATATATATTCTTGATCAGCATCGTCAGCCGAATCGATCTAGCTATGTCCGGCAAAAATTAATTTTTTTCAAAATTTTTAAATTTTTGAAAATTTGATAAGGGGTTACATCATTAAAATTGTAAAAAAAATGGCAAAAATTTGCATTTTCTGCTGAGTATGCAGATTTTTTAAGCTAGTAAAAACTAGCACAGAAAGGGGTTCCAAATTAAAATTGGCGCATTTTTGGCTTAGTTATGCGATTTTTAAATATTGGTTTTCCGAAAAAATTGTCATAAAAATACCGATAAATTTCGACCAAAAAATGGTATTATTTTTTCAGTCAGAAGCTTAAAACCCAGTGAATCAGTCATTTCCGACCCTATAAACTATATATATTCTTGATCAGCATCGTCAGCCAAATCGATCTAGCTATGTCCGGCAAAAATTAATTTTTTTCAAAATTTTTAAATTTTTGAAAATTTGATAAGGGGTTACATCATTAAAATTGTCAAAAATTGGCAAAAATTTGCATTTTCTGCTGAGTATGCAGATTTTTTAAGCTAGTAAAAACTAGCACAGAAAGGGGTTCCAAATTAAAATTGGCGCATTTTTGGCTTAGTTATGCGATTTTTAAATATTGGTTTTCCGAAAAAATTGTCATAAAAATACCGATAAATTTCGACCAAAAAAATGGTATTATTTTTTCAGTCAGAAGCTTAAAACCCAGTGAATCAGTCATTTCCGACCCTATAAACTATATATATTCTTGATCAGCATCGTCAGCCGAATCGATCTAGCTATGTCCGGCAAAAATTAATTTTTTTCAAAATTTTTAAATTTTTGAAAATTTGATAAGGGGTTACATCATTAAAATTGTAAAAAAATGGCAAAAATTTGCATTTTCTGCTGAGTATGCAGATTTTTTAAGCTAGTAAAAACTAGCACAGAAAGGGGTTCCAAATTAAAATTGGCGCATTTTTGGCTTAGTTATGCGATTTTTAAATATTGGTTTTCCGAAAAAATTGTCATAAAAATACCGATAAATTTCGACCAAAAAATGGTATTATTTTTTCAGTCAGAAGCTTAAAACCCAGTGAATCAGTCATTTCCGACCCTATAAACTATATATATTCTTGATCAGCATCGTCAGCCAAATCGATCTAGCTATGTCCGGCAAAAATTAATTTTTTTCAAAATTTTTAAATTTTTGAAAATTTGATAAGGGGTTACATCATTAAAATTGTCAAAAATTGGCAAAAATTTGCATTTTCTGCTGAGTATGCAGATTTTTTAAGCTAGTAAAAACTAGCACAGAAAGGGGTTCCAAATTAAAATTGGCGCTTTTTTGGCTTAGTTATGCGATTTTTAAATATTGGTTTTCCGAAAAAATTGTCATAAAAATACCGATAAATTTCGACCAAAAAAATGGTATTATTTTTTCAGTCAGAAGCTTAAAACCCAGTGAATCAGTCATTTCCGACCCTATAAAGTATATATATTCTTGATCAGCATCGTCAGCCAAATCGATCTAGCTATGTCCGGCAAAAATTAATTTTTTTCAAAATTTTAAAAAATTTGAAAATTTGATAAGGGGTTACATCATTAAAATTGTCAAAAAATGGCAAAAATTTGCATTTTCTGCTGAGTATGCAGATTTTTTAAGCTAGTAAAAACTAGCACAGAAAGAGGTTCCAAATTAAAATTGGCGCTTTTTTGGCTTAGTTATACGATTTTTAAATATTGGTTTTCCGAAAAAATTGTCATAAAAATACCGATAAATTTCGACCAAAAAAATGGTATTATTTTTTCAGTCAGAAGCTTAAAACCCAGTGAATCAGTCATTTCCGACCCTATAAACTATATATATTCTTGATCAGCATCGTCAGCCGAATCGATCTAGCTATGTCCAGCAAAAATTAATTTTTTTCAAAATTTTTAAATTTTTGAAAATTTGATAAGGGGTTACATCATTAAAATTATCAAAAAATGGCAAAAATTTGCATTTTCTGCTGAGTATGCAGATTTTTTAAGCTAGTAAAAACTAGCACAGAAAGGGGTTCCAAATTAAAATTGGCGCATTTTTGGCTTAGTTATGCGATTTTTAAATATTGGTTTTCCGAAAAAATTGTCATAAAAATACCGATAAATTTCGACCAAAAAATGGTATTATTTTTTCAGTCAGAAGCTTAAAACCCAGTGAATCAGTCATTTCCGACCCTATAAACTATATATATTCTTGATCAGCATCGTCAGCCAAATCGATCTAGCTATGTCCGGCAAAAATTAATTTTTTTCAAAATTTTTAAATTTTTGAAAATTTGATAAGGGGTTACATCATTAAAATTGTCAAAAATTGGCAAAAATTTGCATTTTCTGCTGAGTATGCAGATTTGTTAAGCTAGTAAAAACTAGCACAGAAAGGGGTTCCAAATTAAAATTGGCGCATTTTTGGCTTAGTTATGCGATTTTTAAATATTGGTTTTCCGAAAAAATTGTCATAAAAATACCGATAAATTTCGACCAAAAAAATTGTATTATTTTTTCAGTCAGAAGCTTAAAACCCAGTGAATCAGTCATTTCCGACCCTATAAACTATATATATTCTTGATCAGCATCGTCAGCCGAATCGATCTAGCTATGTCCAGCAAAAATTAATTTTTTTCAAAATTTTTAAATTTTTGAAAATTTGATAAGGGGTTACATCATTAAAATTATCAAAAAATGGCAAAAATTTGCATTTTCTGCTGAGTATGCAGATTTGTTAAGCTAGTAAAAACTAGCACAGAAAGGGGTTCCAAATTAAAATTGGCGCATTTTTAGCTTAGTTATGCGATTTTTAAATATTGGTTTTCCGAAAAAATTGTCATAAAAATACCGATAAATTTCGACCAAAAAATGGTATTATTTTTTCAGTCAGAAGCTTAAAACCCAGTGAATCAGTCATTTCCGACCCTATAAACTATATATATTCTTGATCAGCATCGTCAACCAAATCGATCTAGCTATGTCCGGCAAAAATTAATTTTTTTCAAAATTTTTAAATTTTTGAAAATTTGATAAGGGGTTACATCATTAAAATTGTCAAAAAATGGCAAAAATTTGCATTTTCTGCTGAGTATGCAGATTTTTTAAGCTAGTAAAAACTAGCACAGAAAGGGGTTCCAAATTAAAATTGGCGCATTTTTGGCTTAGTTATGCGATTTTTACACATTGGTATTCAGAAAAAATTGTCATAAAAATACCGATAAATTTCGACCAAAAAATTTGTATTATTTTTTCAGTCAGAAGCTTAAAACACAGCGAAGCAGTCATTTTCGACCCTATAAACTATATATATTCTTGATCAGCATCGTCAGCCGAATCGATCTAGCTATGTCCGGCAAAAATTATTTTTTTTCAAAATTTTTAAATTTTTGAAAATTTGATAAGGGGTTACATCATTAAAATTGTCAAAAAATGGCAAAAATTTGCATTTTCTGCTGAGTATGCAGATTTTTTAAGCTAGTAAAAACTAGCACAGAAAGGGGTTCCAAATTAAAATTGGCGCATTTTTGGCTTAGTTATGCGATTTTTAAATATTGGTTTTCCGAAAAAATTGTCATAAAAATACCGATAAATTTCGACCAAAAAATGGTATTATTTTTTCAGTCAGAAGCTTAAAACCCAGTGAATCAGTCATTTCCGACCCTATAAACCATATATATTCTTGATCAGCATCGTCAGCCAAAATACATTTTTTCAAAATATTAAAAATTAATAATAATATCGATAATTATTCAAGTTGCGTTCCATTAAGTTTCGCTTGCATTCCATTTTCGTGTTTTTTTAGATTCACAAATTCTCAAATAGCCAAGAGAAAAAAGGTAAACAAAGGCGGCAGCTTTCCAAATGTCTAAACTGACACCCACAAGAGAGGATCGTACTCTTAAGTCTCGCTCTTAAGCTCCACTTGCCAGTGCAAGCTGAAGCGAAGTAGCGGTACTACGAAAATGCCAGGACAAGAGAGAAGAAAAATATGCGCGGGCGAAAAAACGCTAGGCAAGAATAGAAGCGCAGGGAAAATAGTGTTGTTTCACTCACCCGCATACAAGTGTGGCTGCAGATCCCAACGGCGAATTACCGGACGAAGGCACACGCGAAAACAGAGAACACCTTGCACACACACATTTTTCGCACTTGCACTTAAAAAAAACAACAAAAATAACTAGCCAGAACAACGCACCGATCTTGGCTACGTACACACATGCACACCTTCGCAGGCACGCATATATGTGTGTGTGCATGTGGCTTCGGAACTAAAAAAAAGACACCCGCTTGCCGGCTTCGATTTTGGGGCTTTGCCGGCTCGCCCCCACTTCGCCAACACTTTCCACAGACGCAGCTCACTCTGCTCGCGCACTTCCACCACTTTGCAGGGCTTTTCCGCCCCCAGTTTTCCGTATTTCGAAGTTTTTCACCGATCGCCACGCGGCTGCCACATTTTTTTGTTTTTTTTTCGTCCGTTTTGTTTTCTGCTCCTGGAAGTTAACAGCCCCTGCTAGGTTACATTTTACACTTGACACGTTTACAGTGGAGTTCTACGCGCTTACAGGTATATGGGGTCGAATTCTCGCCTCGGGGGGTAGAATTTTCATACATGGCGTCAAATTTCCGTGTAGGAAGTAATTAATTAACAGATCTACACCATCCGGAGAGGAGAGAGTGGTAAAATGCAATGGCCGCCGGGAGAGGAAGCTCCGCGATATGAAAGCTGAGTAGGCGATCAGCTGGCTTCCGCCCTGGAAAAGCGCGCTCAAGTTTGAATTTTGATGATCGATATGAACGGCCTGATATCCTTAAATCCTATATTTCTACATGAGAGAATTTTGAGATTGTATTTTAGCAGATCCTCAGATATAAAACTATTATCGTGCTGAAGCATTTACAATGTACAAAACACCAGATGGATCCCGCTGCGATACAATCCTGAACTTGCCGAAAGACCTTAAACAATCTCTGGAAACTGTTGTCCTGCAGGACCAGCAAAAGCAGCCATGCCAAGGTCGCCGAGGTGGAGAGGCTTTCCCAAACAGGAGCTCAGCTGCGCCAGGATGTGGAGTGGATGAAGGAGCAGCTCCTACTTCTACGGTTTTCTATCGGCATTCTTCTTTGGCTTGGATAAACGCTCGTATGTGGAAAAGTGCTCGAAGACTACGTAATCCTCAGGAAAGAAAACCGTCTTGCGGCTCTGTTGGGTCTTGACATCCCTGGACACGGGCTTGACCATGCCATGCTGGTCTCCGCAGGCTTGACACTTGTGCTTGGAAGTACTTGGCTCAAAACACGTGCAATTCGGCATGATTCCTACAATAAATTTGGAAATAACTGATCACAAAGGATTTGGTTGAAGTCTTTGAACAATATTTTAAATGAACACACCTCTGAACTTTTTGAAATTTACACAATTTGGAAAATACTGCGAGCGACGATAGAAAATAATTGACAAATATTTACTAAAGGTCTTGCTGGTACGACGACTGGAATTGTACTGAAAATTATTAGGCATAGGGTTTGGGAGGAACTTTTTTGGTTTGACGGAAGGAGTTCAAGGCTGACTAGATGGAAAGATTTAAGTTTTAGGTTCAATTATAAAATAAAATAATAAATAAATCAATAAATAAATACCCAAGCTAGAGGATAGCTTAGAAGCGACAGCCTAAAAGTATTCCATAAATACATTGCAGACATTTGTGAACCAAAAGCTTTAGCTTGGACATATCTTTACAAGGCATTAAGACTTATTCTAGTTTAGTTTTATATACAATTATATATATAATATATAGAATATAATTTATGTAATATTTACTAAATATGTCACACGTAATACTAAATACTTAATTTCCAGCGCAGTGACCTTAACTTACCTCAGTGCCAATCAAATGAAATGCAAACTGCAAGGCCAAAGATTAGCTCGTCATGAGCGGCGACCTAGAAAATAGTTGTCAGGCCGATAAGAACAATGCATTTAATATATAAAAACACACATATATATTAAAGTAGAACCTCTGTCAACCCTTTACTTGAACTCGAACTCACAGGTTCCCCGTTTCAATTAAGCGTTTTATGATGACAATGATTAACTCTGATTGGCAGCTGCAGTCCGACTCTTGCTAATTTCCGCTTAGTTAATTAGTTTAATCAGCTCTCAAAACGCTGAACTTTGAGCAAGACAAAGTCGCCGACTATAAAGACATTGTAAAGCCTTTTCCCCCACTTAGTTGCCTCTTTTATTGTGCATTCCATGGATAAGATAGCTGAGGCGGTAAGGTAACTAGTTGTAAATTTAGAGAAGTTCTTAATAAACATTACGAATGTTCAATGTTCATTAAATCCTCCTTTTAAATTAAATTTGCACACATAATTAAGTATTTAAAGTGAGTAAATAGTTTAAACATTTAAGCTGCAGTGAGTATTTCGTTTATACATACACCTGTTGTTTATGTGACACACGTTCTATGTGGGTCAACGTCATTGCTCTGATCGCATGCACTTGTGGCTGTCATAGAACCCGTTTTTGGGTCTGGCACTGCACTGAGGCAACGATAGAGCCCCCATTGGAGGCCCAATTTGGCGAGTGATTCGCTACACTCCAGTGACTGGGTACATCTGCATCCAAATGAAGTATAAACACGAAACTAAATGATCTATTTACCTATAAAATATTAAAATAATATTACCTGAGTATTTTCATTTATATTAATCAAGTATTTATTAAGTCCTCCCCTTTATTTTAAACTTCTATCAAATGCCTTCCGAAGATTCTTTAAGTTATCTTAAGTGGCTGTACTTCTGCATTAATTGTTAATCATTTTAATGGCAAGAGGGCTTTACCCCCCACTACGTTGATAACCACGAGTTAGGGATAATGATGTTTTTCCTAACATAATTTATTTTCGACACAATCTCTAGTTTCAAGCGCATGGAATATTTTCCCTTTTTGCTTATGACCCAAATACTTGTAGTTATTTTCATACTTTTAGCCCGCACTTTGATCATTTTTAATCAGCATTATCTACGCAATAAGCTTACCATTAATATAGGTACTACGCAGAAGACATTCCGGAGAGCACTAGTATGAGGCCACAGCCAGAGCGTCATCATGGACACTCTGGGGGAAGTGGCGACCCCAAGCGGAGGGCATCCCGGGTATCGCTATCAGTCCAAGCCAGTCCACCATCTGCCCAGACCCAGCCCCCAGCCGAGATCGAGGAGGAGAGCTGGCTGGCCGACAGCGAATTAGTTGCGAACGAGACGGAAAGCCGAGCGGTTGCTAAAACTAGACACCGCTTCGTAAACATCGCTCCCCAATCACTCAGCGAGTCGTTTTATCACTCTACTTAGTCACTGGGTCCAGACAGTTGCACTTGCATCCGGAGATTGAAGATCCTGCCCGGCGATGAGCACCCTGGCATTGCTGGCCTTTGTCCTTTGGGCCTTGTTCCTGCGCTATTTGCCGCAGATCCTTAACTTCTTGCGGCTCCAAAGATTCGCCAAGACGCTGCCAGGACCTTCGGTGGGCGAACTGATAGCGAATGTCAAGAAGGGCGGTGAGTAAAGGGGTCTGAAGGCTATAATTAATACTATTTTAAAGCGTTCACAAAAAGTCTGTACTAAAACTAAGTCCAAGTCAAGTCTTAAAGTAAACAAAAAATTAATTTTTAAAGGAGTGTAAATTCTATACAAATTTGTATATCTTTACCATAAATTCTTAAAGAAAACCCCTTAAAATTATTTAAAAATTTCCCTAAAAGCTCTTAAATTAAATAAATACAATATTCTCCAATATATACATATATCGTATAATGCAAATTGCTTGTGTAGAATACAACACCAGCACCGGAATGCAATAAAATCAATTGAAATATCACGTATACGCAACGTTGCTCGCGTTTGCATATACTTATTAATGCACTTGGACTTTGAACTTGCTTTATTCGATTTTGTTTTCTTTCTGGCACTATTTCTTTTTAAGTTCTGGCATATTTACAATCCCAATACAAGTACTTATACCAAGTAATTAACAACTTGCTTAACCCATTCAGAGATCCTCAAATGGCTGAAGGAGCTGAGGGAGCGACATGGCTCAGTATTTCGCATTTGGTTCGGCAAGGACCTAATGGTCATGTTCACCGATCCGGAGGACATCAAACAGCTGCTGGGCAACAACACGCTCCTGTCCAAGTCCAGGAACTACGAGCTCCTGGAGCCCTGGCTGGGCAAGGGACTGCTGACCAATGGCGGCGACTCCTGGCATCGCCGGCGCAAGCTCCTGACGCCGGGCTTCCACTTCCGCATCCTCGGCGAGTTCAAGGAGCCCATGGAGGAGAACTGCCGCATTCTGGTGCGCCGCCTCAGGGAGAAGGCCAGCGGGGAGTCCTTCGACATCTATCCCTACATCACCCTGTTCGCCCTGGACGCCATCTGCGAGACGGCCATGGGCATAAAGAAGCATGCCCAGCTGCAGAGCGACTCCGAGTACGTTCAGGCGGTGCAAAAGTGAGTGCAGACAGAGTATATTTGAAAAATAAGGAAATAACATATCCTTTGCAGGATCTGCCACATAATGCACAAGCAGAGCTTCTCGTTTTGGCAGCGCCTGAACGTCTTCTTCCGGCACACCAAGCCGGGCAAGGAGCGCGAGGCCGCGCTGAAGGTGCTCCACGACGAGACAAACCGCGTGATCCGACTGCGCAGGGAGCAGCTGGTCCAGGAGCGCGCCGAGTCCCGGCCCGAGGCCGAGCAGGACGACGTGGGCGGCAAGCGGCGACTGGCCTTCCTGGACATGCTCCTCCTCAGCCAGATGGAGGGCGGCGCCGAGCTGACCGACACCGACATCCGCGAGGAGGTCGACACCTTCATGTTCGAGGGCCACGACACCACCAGCTCGGCCATTGCCTTCACCCTCAGCCTGCTGTCCAAGCACGCGGCCATCCAGCAGCGGGCCTACGAGGAGGTCGCCGAGCTGGAGGGCAGGGAGAAGGGGCCGATGCCCTACTTGGAGGCGGTGATCAAGGAGGCGCTGCGCATCTATCCCTCGGTGCCGTTCTTTTCGCGCAAGGTCATGGAGGATCTGCCCGTGGGCAAGCTGACGGTACCAAAGGGCGCTTCGGTGTCCTGTCTGATCTATATGCTGCATCGGGATCCCGCCAACTTCCCGGACCCGGAACGCTTCGATCCGGAGCGTTTCCTGCTCAACGAGAAGCAAATGCATCCGTTTGCCTTTGCCGCCTTCAGTGCAGGTCCCAGGAATTGCATAGGTAAGTGTCGAAATATTATGTTACATATACCCTTTCTTGATAGATATTCATTTGCATATAGAGATGTAATATTCTGAAACATAAATTTTCTTTTTAAGTCCTTGAAACCCTTAAAATCCATAACTAAACCCTATGGCCTTGGCTATTTATAAATATTTATTTACTTGCTATTTAATCGAAAGATTGTTTTGTTTCCAAAAATAGCCAGCGGAATTTTTCGAGCAATTTGTCAGACCCCAAAGTGCGATCTATTTTACTGAATGAATTATTATATATACTTATTAACAGACGTCATTCCCACTATCTCTATAGAGTTGATAAGAGCAGCTGGAAGCTGCTGCGATGCTGTCCTCCTCATACACAGATTCCTAAGGTCTTTGGGTTGTTGCCTTGATTGTAGAAAACAAATTGATAGGAAAAGCTATGGCTATCATATTCTGAGCTCCTAATACAGAAATTCATGAGCGCTTTCGTCTGTACTCAAGGATTTCTTTTAAAGAAATGCCTGCATATTACTTACTTATTATTACTTACCTACTCACTCTTATTAATATTTGTTTGCATTTTCTTTTTCTTTTCTCTTTTTGGGTGTGTTTTTCCAGGCCAAAAGTTTGCAATGCTGGAACTGAAGACCTCTCTGTCCATGCTCCTGCGGAGCTATCGATTCCTGCCAGACGAGACTCATCAGCCGCAGCCCCTGGCCGAGTTGGTGACGAAGAGCGGCAATGGCATTCGACTCCGGATTGTGCCACGCGACCAGGAGGGCACCTATGCATAACATATGTACACATAAACAATATTCTCGCTCATTCACTTCATTCACAGCTCCCAACTCTCAGCTTTTTTTTTATTAAACATAACACTATTTTGAATAATCAATGTTAGTTTCATTTCTTTCAATGGGAAGTTGCCCAAGGAGAAGGCAAGACCATTGTTTACTATTATGTTTAACTTATCGGCGGCGATCCTGGCCCAGACGGGGGGGTCCGCGACTATGTCAGTGGGTTATCACTGATAACATATCACTGATAACTTACCAGTGGGGCCAGCATAGCGACCTTGGACTCCCCTTCTGGCAGGGGGGAGGAAAAGATTAGGCTGTGCTTTTGCTTTGTTTATTTCGCTTTGAACTTTGAAAAATACATTCGATCATATACATATATACACGATTGGAGGTATATATATGTGCATGTATGTATATAGGTGCTGGCTTTACTCATTGTTTATTCATATATTCACTTGTTTATTGTTACTTGTATTGTTAACATCCAGAACCATCGAACAAAAAAATATAGTAGTTATATATATATTGTATATGTATATGCACTTGTATATGTGTATATTGTGTGTATCTCTCCCGGTAACTGCTACAAACTACAAACCCACAGACACACACCTATTGCTCTCCCAAGAGTCCTCGCTCCTCCGCTTCGGTCCTTCGTCCATTGTGGTGTTCCCTGATCCTTAATTCCTTAAACTAGGCTCCCGATCGGTCCCAGCCTCCCCTCGACCTGTCGTTAGTAGAACTAGTTAAATTCCTTTACCGTAAATATATGCGTGTATACATAGTTTAAATATTTGTTTGTTCCGCGTCGCGATCGTAGCTGATTGGTAGTTATTCGTAAATGTCCCTTGGTATCTCCTGGTACAGTACACTATATCCCTAACTAGATTGCCTTCAATTTCCGTGTTTGTTGTGTGTAGGTGTGTGTGTTATGCGCCAATCGTTACAACACAATACATAACTATATAGGTAAGTTTTTAAGCGAGTTCCTCGTCCGTTTCTGATTTGTTTTGGCTTCTTCCGCCTTAAAGCTTAGCAGGAAACAATTCGTCTAGGGCTTAGTTAGTGGCGGCTAATGATATGATTTGGCTACAGTAAGGTTCAGTAAGTACAGCTCAAATACATTAATATTCCTATGCACAATATATATACATATATAGCTAGATATATATAGCGCATAACTGGGGCATAAGGCGGCGCTTCCGAAGATCCCTGCCAAGGAGAGGGAATACTGTAAGTTTGGCTTTAACTTTGGGGGCTTTTCTGCTACGTTTATACTTGGCTTTCGCTTGGTGTTTACTCTTTAATTTAATTAAGTAAATAATATTTAGTTTATAAACAAAGGGCCTATAAAATAGGCAAGAAGACTATTTCACATGGCTTTGAAATAGTTTGTTCTTTAGATTCCTTCTGTTTAAAAACGAATTTAAGGTTCTTTAACAAGTCCAAATTGCTTAAAAATATTTAAATGATTTTATAAATGCCAAAACTGTGCAAAACTCAACTTTAAATTAAAATGTGTCCCCTGTATAAACGTAGTAAAGGGGACTTCATCAATGATCCTTGACAGGGAAGTCCCGGAAAACCCCGCCTAGTGGCTCTTAGGATCCTAAACTTAACTCGAACGAAACGACGCTGCTGCTCCTCCCAGGCTGCTCCTCCTGGCGGCGGCTGCCCGGGATCACAGCCACGGAATGCAAATGGTCCGGCATACGTCCCGCCGATGCGGATGGGGGTGTGGCTCCTCGCCCATCTGACCGCCACCGCCGCCGCCGATATCCGCTGGGGCGCCAGCTACACCAGTGCCTGCTCCGCCGCCTCCACTTCCTCCTCCAACTCCTCCTCCTCCGCCAAACTTAAAGAACGAACTCCTTCGTCAGTGCTTGCGATGGGTCTGCGGTGAAGCGCTGGCAATGGAGCCCGATGCCGATCCGGAGCCGGAACTGGAGCCGGAAAGGGAGCCGGACCCGGACCCGGAGCCGGATCCGTAGCCGGGCTCAGTCTCCGGCATGGACTGCAGCACAGCGGCGACGCTGCCGTGGCTAGCGCGCTGCTGCGACTGCGGATGACTGCCGGAATGACTGGGATGACTGGGATGACTCGGGAGATGACCGGAGGCGGTCGCTGCCGTCAGGGTGGAGGCTCTGGCCAGGCCGCTGTGCCGCTTGGGTATAACGAACGGCGGCGGCGGCTGCGGCGTGTACTGCGGCGGCGTGGAGTTGGCCGACGCCTGGCGCACGAAGGAGCGGGCCGCCGGCACTGAGCCGCTCCTGGCGATGGCTCCCGTGCGCGGCGGTATGGCCGGCGGCGGTCCCGGCGGCGGTCCACTGCGAACCTTTGGCGGCGGTGAACTGATCGAGGCCAGGCTCTCCGTGGAAGGTTGCGAGGGCACGCGTGGCGGCAGCTGCGGCAGTTTTCCGGAAGCGGCAACGGAAGCGGAAACGGAAGTCGAAGCAGGAGCCGTGGCCGTGTCTGTTGCAGCTGCAGACGCAGGAGAAGTCGTCGTCACATGGACGGGCATCCGGGCCTGCGGCTGCACCGTGGACATGGTTATGGTGGGCTTCTGCATGGGCACCGTGTGACGGATGGATATGCTGCCCGCCTGGCTCTTGCCGCTCGTCCGGGCTGGAGCGGAAGCGGGAGCGGGAGAGGGAGCAGGAGCAGGTGATGTTACTGGCTGCTGCTGCTGTTGCTGCTGCTGCTGCTGATGCGTAGAGTGGGCCGTCTCCTTTGGCTCCTTATGCTGATCCTTCTGCTGCTGTTGCTGCTGGTGCTTTTGCTTCTGCTGGGCATGAATGTCCTGGATCTGCGGCGTGATGACCACCGGATTCTTCTTCTGATCCTGGCCGGCGGCCACGTAGGAGAATACGCACAGCACCGAGTAGCAAATCTGATCGGACTACGGAGCGTATACGTGATTTTAAAGATCTGTCATCCCATTTTTGCATAAAGTGGGATTTTATATCCCCTTTTTGGGCTCGGTATGGTCACAGAAATACTTCCAAAATCAAAATTAAACTCAGTCGAAGGATTTTTAAGACTCTTATTTGAGGTTTTTGGTAAAAAATTGAATGCAATTGGAATTGAGCTATAAAATATTATTGAAATTTTGTTTTGACAATTTTTGCGACGAATCAACTTTTAAAATACGAATAACTAAGCCAAAAATTCATTAATTTTAATTCGGAAAGCTTTTCCATGCTAGTTTTTGTTAGATTAACAAATCTGCATACTCAATTTAACATTTAAGAAAATTCAAATTTTTGGCAATTTTTGACAATTTTAATGATGTAACCCCTTATCAAATTTTCAAAATTTGAAAAATTTTGAAAAAATTAAATTTTCACCGGACATTGCTTGATCGATTTGGCTGACGATGCTGATCAAGAATATATATGGTTTATGGGGTCGGAAATGATTGCTTCACTGATTTTAAAGCTTTTGACTAAAATTATAATACCATTTTTTTGGTCGAAATTTATCGATATTTTTATGACAATTTTTTCGGAATACCAATATTTAAAAATCGCATAACTAAGCCAAAAATGCGCCAATTTTAATTTGGAACCCCTTTCTGTGCTAGTTTTTACTAGCTTAACAAATCTGCATACTCAGCAGAAAATGCAAATTTTTGCCATTTTTTGACAATTTTAATGATGTAACCCCTTATCAAATTCTCAAAAATTTGAAAAATTTTTTTAAAATTAAATTTTCACCTGACATAGCTAGATCGATTCGGCTGTTGATGCTGATCAAGAATATATATGGTTTATAGGGTCGGAAATGAGTCCTTCACTGAGTTTTAAGCTTCTGACTGAAATTGTATTACCATTTTTAGGTCGAAATTTATCGATATTTTTATGACAATTTTTATATATCAAAGTTTAAAAATCTCATAACTAAGCCAAAAATGCATTAAATTTAATTCGGAAAGCTTTCCAATGTTCGTTTTTGTTAGGTTAACAAATCTGCATACTTCATTAAAAATTTTAGAAAATTCAAATTTTTGACAATTTTAACGATGTAACCCCTTATCAAATTTTCAAAAATTTTAAATTTTTGAAAAAAAAATAAATTTTTGCCGAACATAGCTAGATCGATTCGGCTGGTGATGCTGATCAAGAATATATATAGTTTATAGGGTCGGAAATGACTCCTTCACAACATTACAAGCGTCTGACTGAAATTATAATACTCTGAAAGGGTGTAAAAATAACTATTTAAGACTTCTTTTGGAAATATCTCTGTGAACCTGCATACCAAGCCCTGGAATGAACAGTGTTGTTTTTTTGTGGTGTTTTTGGTGAAGTGGATTGTGTTGTTGATATTTTAAAAGAAATCTTTATTTTTTTCTTTTGTGTTCTTTTTGTTTCTTTGGTTTTGCACAACACATAGGCAGAATAGCATGCAGCTCGTGGAACAGTGGAAGTGGAACACAACAACCAAAACTCAAGTGGAAAATAGGTAAAACTTAAGAGTGGATATCAAAGGAAAAACTTTATAAAGTTCACGCAAGAAAAGCCAAAAACGAAAAAAAAAATCTCCCTCTTGATGTGATATAAAACTGTTGTTGGTTGTTTTTATGTTTCGATTGTTTGGTAGAGAAGTGTTACTTCTTTTCTTTGCTTTTCATTTTTTGCAGATATGACAGGAAGTACACATAATTTACAATAGGGGTTATACATAAAAAGGATTCGGATTTTATTTACATAGTTTTCTTTTTGGGAGTGAAGAGAGGGTAGGCAATTCTAGGCACATTTATTCCATTTATTCCCTCGTTTCCGGTGGCTGCAGCGGCGCTGGCTGTTCCAATTCCAATGTCTTACTAAGCTCTGTGGCGGTGACTGTACCCCGACTGCGGGCGGAGGCGGGGCCATTTAGATGACAAATGTAGGCAAACTGCACGGAGGTCACGCGATGGAAGCTCAGCACGATTTCCGAAGCCTTTGGGTTTCAATTACATTTGATTCGGGGGATTTGTTTTTGCGATTTTTTATTATTTTTTTATTTTTTATTTTTTAGTATGATGTTGTTGAAATGAGTTGGAGGTGTGTTGGTGTGTTGTGTATTGTTGTTGCAGGCATTTTTTGTTGTCGAGTAGTTGTTGTTGGTTGTTGTCGTTGTTGACATAGAAATATATTCACAGAAACGAATGCAAAGAACAGAAACGGAAAAGAATAATGTATATATATATACATATATATGAACGGAAACGGAAACGAAACGGGTAATACAAAGAAAATCGAAAACCAAGGAATGGTTATCTTTATATTGTTGATATATACAAACTGTCGGTGCAATTGTAGGTGCCATTATCATATACAGTGGTGAAAAGTAATGAAGGTTCTGAATACTTGGATGTTCCATATGTATGTTTGTATATATATATTTATATTAACAAATGTGTATTTTGTATTTGAGATTAAGGCTTGTACAGAAACTTGCAAGATTGAACAAGTTTATGTACTGTAAATCGATAAACGATTGTCCCGCAATCGGAACGGAACGGGATGCAACTCGGAACAAGTGGTGAAGAGAGTAAGATATACAGAGTGACAGAGAAGTGCGAAAAATGGCTGTGTGGTGAACTGTGGTGAGCTGTGTGTGTGTAATTACAGTACTTACCATGCTCGACTGGTACTTGCGCTGTATGAGATTGCGGGTCTTGGGATCTTCAAAAGACAAAGAAACTATAAGTTCACAGTTTGTGGCAAACATTCGAGTACTTACTGTACTCCTCCAGCACAAAGATGCCGCCCTTCTGGGTGAAACACTTGCGGATGTGGTCCAAACGTACGAAGAACTGAAAGTACGGTCGGAGAAGAGAGTCAGTTTGATTCTTCCACAGGATATTCGATTCTCCTTCTTCATCTTCGGCTTAACGGACTCAAAGGCTCCGTCGCGGAACTAACGCAAAAATTGAACATAACGGTGGTGGTAGGAAAAACGGAACGGAACGGAACTCAAGGGAACGGAACGGAAGGCAACTCAATGAAAAAAGAACTCAGGGCAAATCATAAGGCGGTTCTACGCCAAAAAAGCTTTCACACAAAGGAAGACTGGTTGATAGGCAGAGAGCGGGGGAGTTAGACAGAGATAGTTTTTGGAGAGCGTTGAAAAGAGATAGCGTATACACACATGGGCGGCAAAATGTGACAAATAATACTTTGGGGGGGAGAGCAATATATTCTTTTTCTTTTTTTTGTATGTCGGTTTTTCGCTATTTATTTTCTATTTCGGCGTGTGTTGTCAAAACAGTTACCAAACATAGGAGTGCAACGCAACTCAACGCAACGAAATGTAACAAATTATAATTGAAACATTGGCAGGCAGGCTGGCAGGCAAACTCAAAACTGAATGCTACGCAGGCGCAAGGCTTAAAAAAACTCTAACAGGAAGACAAGGCAGCAAGACAAGGACATCAATTACAGTTAACGACACTTAGTTATATACACGGCACGCATCTAGTGTTTTTAATTTATTACTTTTTTTGCTTTGCTGGTTGCCAGTGCAACCAAATGGCAACGGAACGCAAGATAACAGCGATCAAACGCAATATGAAATGGAACGGAATGGTAAGTAAAACGCAAGGAAACGGAACGGAACAGACTGAGAGAGAGAGAGAGAGAGAGCGAATTTGAGAGATAGAGAGAGAGAGAGAGACAGAAAAAGAATGCAGCGAAATCAAATGAAAGTTTGGTAATTAATTTGGTTTACTTGATTTCTTTTTATTTCCATATCCGACAATATATATCTACTGCGAGAATATGGAATTCTTTTAATTCAGTTCTTTTGTATTTTGTTGTTTTTCGGGTTCGGGGGGAGGGGGATAAGTAAGGGGGATTTCTAATTAGCACTTGTGAGATGGTCGCATACTAAGTAGCTTGGATTTGGATACGAAGGCGTTAGTTCTAAGCATATATTGGTAGTATATATATTTACCCCAACTTGGCACTAATACAAACGCAAAATAACTAAATTAAGCTACAGTGTGTTCGGTGACCGAGAGTGTTGTGTGTGTGTCTGTGTGTGTGTACTTCTCTAGAGAAGCTTGCTAGTATACAAAAAATCGTAAACACACTAGGGGGTTGGTTCTAGCAGGAGAGGTCGGTTCTGTTAGAGGATAAGAGTCCGACCACAGGTTGCTCCTGGCTGGGCTTCGTCCTGTTCCCATTTTAGACTTGAAGGGGGCGACGGTTGGGGAAATCGGGGGATGAGTAGAGGGGCGGCATGGAATGGAAAAATGGGGCAGGCATAAATCGGCGACACATGCAACGGCATGCAGCACATGTGCCAGCCTCCACTAACAACACTAATGCATGTGAGGTGGGTATCGATCTTGGTCGGTACTCTATGCTATGGTTTCCTTGGCCCTTAAGAGGTAACGGAAACGGAAACGGAACGAGAAACGAAACGAAATAGGCAAGTACTGGAAATGTGTGAAATAGAAACAGATAGAGAGAGAGAGAGAATGATAAGGGGAGAGAGAGACAGACAGTAAGGCCTGGAAAGCGCACTGGACATAACGATAGCTTAGAGGTGTTGAATTCGAGCTTGGCATTTCTGTTGTTTCTTTTCGTTCGACTTCATAGGGTTGTCCTTAGTTTACGCCTTCATTTTTTTGTATGTTTTTATTCAATTTGGTATAGTTTTTCTTTAGGTTTTCTTAATTTAGTAACTACAACTACGATTGATGTTCAAGTCTTTGCTATAACAACGTAACGCTACACAAGCAAACTCAAAATCAACACTAAGGAAACTTTGTTGGATCTATAATTATTTTGTTAATAACTCGATGAATTGTCTGGCACACTCTAACACAAAAAGAAAACCAAAAACAAATAAATACAGTAAAAAACAAAAGCCCAGGAGGAGGGTTTGTAAGGAGTATCATCTCAACAAACCCTGTGTACTTTTTTTGACTTGATTTTGGGGCTGCTTTTCCTCCCTAACCAAACATAAGAATCGAAACTCAATGGAAAATAACGGAAAGTGGCAAAAAACAAAATGGAAACGGAAACGGAAACGGAAGAGCACAACACAGCCATGTTAGCATATCGGAAACTTTTGATATATCAGCCCTAATTGTGTAAGTTTGGTTGGCTTTTTTATATATGTGTATGTACATCGGAGAGAGGAGGGATATTTTGGTTGAACTCACTTCCAGACGGACCTGGACAAATGCTAGTGGTGCGTATTCTAATATATTTATAATGTATTTCTTAATTTTTTGTTTAGTTTTGTGAATTGTGGTGCATTCTCGACCCTGGCAGGGGGTTTTCGCAAGAAGCTGCACTTGAGAAACTTAACTGTGGCAGAGTGGAGCGTGCTTGGGCATGCTAGAAAGCTCGAAGCCTTGAGTTTCTGTCAGCACACGCAGTGTGACCAGCTTCGGCTTGTAGGCACAGCGATTGAGTGTGACCATGTGAGTGTCTTATACAACAGAAGAGACAAGTGAGATGGAAACGAATCGATAACGATAACGATAAGGTGCTTTCGCCAACTAAAAATATATATAGTTAGGGTAATCTAACGTTAATAGGCAATCGGTAATTCTGCATTAAGGTATACAAAGTGTACGGCTCAGTTTCAATTCAAGTTCAAATTCAAATTTAAATTCAAATGAAATTTAAATTCAAATTCATGTTCATGTTCAAGTTCAATTCAACAAACAAACCAACTAACCAACCAACCAATCAATCAACCAACAGTTCAAAAACTAAAATCTCAGAGATAGAGAGAGAGAGGAGGTGGAGAGATCATATAACATAAAAGATATAGGTAAATAATATACATTATGTCGGTATATTATATATTCTTTTGCAGTTTAAGGTTTCAATTTAATATCACTACAAAATTGTTCGTTTCCTTTTTTTTGCAACTGTTAATGCCATATCGAATATATTTGTATACTTTTTTGGTTTTTACCTTTTTTAAAAGATTTTTTTTGGTTTTTTGTGGGTGAAAGTGAAGGTTAAATCAAGTGTTATAAACGCAAAAGAGTCCAACATAAAACTCAAGAGCAACGCAAACTAAAATATATTTTCTATTTGTTATTATTAATTTGTTTTTTTTCTGTGAGGTGTTTTGGAGTGACGGGGGAATGGGGATGGGTAGGGGGGGTGGTGGGCGGATAGCAGGGCTTTTAAAGAACAATAGTTGCTTATAAATTTAAGTTCAAATATAACAAGAAATTTGTTCATTGCAATACCTCGAAATCCTTTTATCGTTTTTTCAGACATTTTTCAGATCGTATTTTTTATAATAGACATTTTTGTTTTATCGATTTTCGGTTTGTTTTTGATTCGGTTTTTGTTTTTGTTTTTTTTTTTTTGCATTGTTTTGGGTTTATTTTTGCGTTTATTTTGATTTTGTTTTGTTTTGCGTTTCAGAAGTAGTCGAATCATTTGGAATAATGCGAATTGAGTTCGATTCGATTCATTTTCGGTTCGGTTCGGTTTCGGTACGGATCGATTCGGAACGTGATTTATATAGTTTTTTGGATGGTCCACAAAGAGGAGGGAGAGCGAGCAACGGTGCAGCGTTCCGCGTTCGACAGAGAACGATTAAACGAGCAACAAAGAAAATTATAAAAAGGAAAGTTGAGAAAACTGTTGTCAAAACGGTTTTTCATTCATAATGTAGTTTTTGTTTTTATCAATTTCTAATTTGCTGGCGAATTCTTTTGTTTTCATGTATCAATTATTTTAATATAATTGTTTTCAATAGATTTTTGTAAATACTAAATAGAAACGATATGAAATGTGGCTGTTGTTGTTGTTGTTATGTTAGAGTCGCTTGCTTAAAAGGGGGGTATATATATATATATATTTGTAAACATATATATTTTTGGGGGTATATCGGCTTTACAACGGCAACTGGTGGAGATATTATCATGGGTGGACACATGGCTACTATAGCTTAAATTACATTTGTTGTTTCTTTGTACTTGTTGTTGTTTCGGTTATTATACTTAAAGAAAAATTAAACAAATTTGGCAAGCATAATTGCTACCAAAAAGTTGGAAGGAACAGAACAAAAATATAGTGTGAGATCGAAGGAAAATTGGAAATAAAAATGAAAACGAAAACCAAAAGAGAGAAAGGGAAACTGGAAACAATACAAATTTCTTATATATCGTGTCATAAACACTGAAAAACAATGGAGAAGATAGTAGACATAAGAGATACGCAGAAAGTGGTAGATATATATATTAAAAAAGGTCATTATATATATATATACGCATATAAGTTATAGAAAAGAGCTTCAAGAGAGATAGAAAATGTAGAGAAATGAATATATGTATATAAGAACGAAAGGAAACGAAAAACCCAATCGGAAATTGAACAAAATAAGCACTTTAGAGGACTTTCTTTTTATCACAAGGACCATCTCAAAAGTTACCAGCTTAGAATATATACTTCTTCATCTTGCCTTATTATTTTTGCTTTTATTTTGCTTTCGTTGCATCGCATTCTTCTTTTCCATATACATATACGAATATAGACGTATATATTTATAAGGATGAGCTTTAAAGATTCGAATAGAAGGCAAATGAGCAGAACATAAGGTACAACAACGAAAACCAAAATAAAGAGGTAATCATCAGTGTTTTAACCCATAAAAAACACACACATAGCCCTTAGTCGTCGTAGTTTCATATTTACAAGGAAACTAATAACTTTGCCAAGGTTTTATATAACAAAAAGGACCTAAGCGAGAGACAGACGGGGGACCTATTTAATATTTTGTAAATTACCACATAGGTGGTTTTGTGGTTTTTGTAGTAACCAGTTCTTGTGATAATTTAATTTTTATGTAATGATGAGGGGGAATTTCGAATGGTTTTTTTAAGAGGGGGAGAGGGGTACAAATACAAGAATTAATCGATTTATTTAGTAATTCTTACGAACGGTAATCGGTAATCGTAGGTCGCTGAGCAGTATATCGGTATATCGTATGACGGTAAATTAGTAAATCGGTAAATTGGTAAAATCGGTAATTGTTAAATGGTTAAAATCGGTAATCGGTAAATCAGTAAAATCTGTGAAGTGGTAAAATCGGTTATCGGTAATCGTTAAAATCGGTAAATTGGTGAATCAGTAAATCGGTAATCGGAGCTATCGTTTAACCAAGACCATAATAAGAATGAGTTAAAGAAATGACCATATAAAACATATCAAACGGTGAGCATAAATAACCAAAGGTAAGGATCGTAAGAATGTCTATCGTAATCGTAATCGTAATCGAAAAAGAAATATGAAGACGGTGTAAAAAATGGGATTTCTTATACATTTCTCTTGCTATTGGTTTTTTTATGTTACCATTGAATCGGTTAGGTAATAAATAAAATAGAGAGTATAATGAATACGGCATTCAGTACATTCACTAGCACAATATATGGGTATGATATAGATGGATTTTCTGCATATATATATATATTTTATTTGATTTGTATTTCTTTCACTTGGATCGATCAGAGATTGGATAAGATAAGAGATTCGATTGATTTTCGATATATATATTTTTTGGTGGATTATATAATGACTTAGGAGTATTAATATAAGTTAAATATATTGAAGAAGGCGAGTCAAAATAAAATGCCAAAACCAAAGCGAAAGAACCAAACGAAAGACGAAAGAGTTACAGAGAGACAGAGAGAGAGAGAGAGAGTTAAAGAAAGAGAGAGTGAGAGAGGCAGAGATCGGTAAAGTATAATACGTAGTTGGAGGTTGTTAGCTTCGGGTTATCGGGGATATTCAGGTGGATCGGGCTTCCGGTCGGGTCTAACGAACTGAAACACTCGCAGGGACAATGGGAATGGGAATGGGACTGGACCTCACTTCCGGCCTGGACTATGACCCAATATTTATATATTTATTCCCATTCTCGAACACTGTCCAGGTTTCTTTTTTCATCCCTAAGAATCGGTGTCTTTGGTTCAATCACATAACGTTTACATATGTTAGACACATCGGAAAAGCACAAACTGAAAACCAAACGTAATAAATATATATATATGGGTACACATATATATATATATTATTATACATTTAAATTTATATTGAGAGGGCCCTTGATCTTGATGCAGTCGATACACACACACAACGAGGAAATTATTGGGTTAATCAATCGAACTAATAAGTATCGTAAGTAACGGAAAGAAAGCCAGACTGAAAACGAAATGAATCGAGAGAGAACGAAACGAGAAGAACTGAAACTAAGGGAAATGAAACGACTGAAATGAAACACTGAAACTTAGGCTGTGGGAGTATGTATCGATATATGGACAGATAGACGCGCGACATGTACTGATACCCATTATTATATTGATATATTTATATCAGTTACTTCTTTGGGTCACTTCTGAATCGTCGGTGACATTCGCTAATCTTTTGATTAAATTCGTGCTAGTTAAATCATGTTTCTTAAAGTGTGACCGTACTTCATGGGGGGACAGGATTCTTCTGACTGCGATATTCTTTGGAGTATGTGTGAGTGTACTTGAGTGTGTGTGGTACGAATAAAAGGGGGCACTAGCTATAGTTTCGAACTCGGAGACATCGGAGATGGAGCTGGTTTTCGTGTCTTAGTCTTGGGTGTAACTATGTATATATAACTTTAGCTTGATCTTCAGCGATCTCGTTTTGGGTGTGTGTGGGTGCCAGGTGTTCTTTTCTTTTTGTTATTTTCTTATTTTGTGAGATTAAGGGATCGGGAGATCGGCGCACACTCACCTTGCTGTTGGAGAACAACAAACCGACACCCTCGAGGCACACCTGCAGCAGGCCGCCCTCGCCCGTGTTCATGTCCTGGACAGGGAACTCGCCGCCCAGCTCGGGCACATTGGTGGGCGTGCCGCCGCGCTCCATGGCCTCCTTTATGCAGTTGTACAGTTCCTTGCACTGAACGAGGGGAATTATTGATTATACATGGAATATCCTGCCTCGAGGAGTCGTGGATGACACCTACCTTCCTGGTGTAGTACTTGTGCAACTGGGTCTGGCCACCGTTGCGGCGCCACAGGCAGAGCAGCTTGGTCTTGGGCGAGTAGGTCATGTTGACCAGCCTCTCGTACCACCAGCGCTCCACAATGGTGCCGTCGACGGATCGCAGGACCAGTCCGTCATCCCGCACCTCCATGAACCGCAGCGGACCGTTGACATCGGTGCCCTGGTGCACGGTGAAGCTCTGGCGGTGCAGCAGTCGGGATCCCAGTGGCTTCAGGTCGATGTCGTTGCCGTTCTGCGTGAAGGAAGCCACAGTTAAAGTCAAGTATAAAAGCCAGATGCAGCGCCCTCAAAACTCACCAGATTGTTGATCTGATCGACCACATTGTGCACCTCCTGGGAGTAAACGAGTCCGATGTGGCTCTTGCCCAGCAAGCGGCGGATCTTGCGCCGGATCTCGTCCTTGGTGACATTCAGCATCACCAGAATGGCGGTCAGGTTGTAGAGCATCGTGGAGAGCAGTCGATCCTCGTCGTGCTCGAGGCGCTTCCTCTCCGATTCGCTCAGTGACTTGTAGCGCTCCATCATCTCAATGGGACCCTGTACATGGACATTCAAAATAGATTCCTGGAGGCGCTCTTCCCTGGTCCCACAGACTCACCTGGTCCATGCCGATCATGTCCCGCTCCTGGCTAACGGCATCGAGGAAGGCGTCCTCCCAGAACTGCATCTGGTTCCACAGATTTAGGCGATCCTTGCCCAGCAAGCCCTCGAACAGGTACACCCGCGGACTGTCCGGCGATGGCGAGGACGAGGTGTTGATCAGGTGTCCGCCCGTGTATCGAAAGCCGGCACTCAGCGTCGACTTCCCTGACCACAAGTTGCCGGTGCTCTTCTTCGAGTCCTTCGAGGTGGTCGTCTGGAATGTAAGTCCATCGTTAGTATCAAGGTTTCAAGGATTCTGGCTCTAAGGTTTAGGTCCTGGACAGGGATAAACTCCTACGGTGACAGGGGATTCTATAACTCGATAAGCCTGATTCGTTGGATGTGCAAGAACTCATGGTATAGGTTTAGTAGTACTAGTAGCTTTGGGTACTTTTAGGTTTGAGGTAAATGGCAATGGGGAAATCATATCTCGATATTCTCAAGGGATGTTCTCACGTTAAACCCAATGATTTGGGAGAGAAGTACCTAGGAGTATTAGCTGTGTACTTTCGAATAACTCTGGAATTTTTTTGAAGAACATTAGGAGGGAAAAGGTCATAGGAGCAGTAATGGAACCTTCTGAACTTCCTCCTTCAACAGACGGAGATCTCAGGCACATTTTGAAACTCCTTTTTATATTAAGGGAGATTCTAGGGTCTTGGGAATTCCTAGTCAGGAGCTTTTAATCACCTCCTGACCTCCTTCGTGAATAAAGGTCAGCAGCTAGAACCTTTCACAACCTCCTTGACCCTGGCC
The DNA here is from genome assembly GCA_035046265.1 of Drosophila bunnanda. Classification (NCBI taxonomy): domain Eukaryota; kingdom Metazoa; phylum Arthropoda; class Insecta; order Diptera; family Drosophilidae; genus Drosophila; species Drosophila bunnanda. The sequence continues at coordinate 862,564 of JAWNOB010000083.1, read as the reverse complement.
TGCCCTCTGACCCAGGCGGGGCTGTACTTACATTTTCGTACTCCGTGTCTGAGACCGTGGACCGGCAGCTGGAGGGCAAGCGGACGACGCCCAGACTGACCGCGGAGAGAGCGCCCGTAGAGCCGGCAGCCTACGGATTACATACGGCCTGTTAGAGAGCTCTACAAACGGATGCGGGTTGCGAGGTTGCGAGGTTGGATGGGTTACGGGTACAGGGATTACGTGGGGGTGGGGTCAGGTCAATAGGTTTCAGCCATATATGTTACATACTGATAGATACTGATACTGATACTGATAGATACTGATATTAGCTAGTTGGTACTGAGTGGCCGCTATACACTGATATGCCGATAAGCGATGCTACATACGATACACGATATATACACACTGAGCAATTTACAGGACTTGGTGGGCAAGCTGAGAGCACATGATGAGGATGGACGCAACTAGGTGGAGTGGACACTACGGCTACGGACTAGGGACTACTACCCTGTACTCACATCCGAATCGAACGAGGTGAGCATGTTCTTCAAGGCACTTCTCTTCTGCGACAGCATGTCCTTGAACATCTCCGTCGTCGACTGGCCATCCTGGCTGTCCGTCGACGAGAGCCTGCGATTGGCGACTCCTCCGGGTCCCGACGACGCAGGCCCCGGATGGGCGGTGGAGCTCTTGCGGGACTCCTGCGGCGAGGCCCATTCACTGCCCAAGCCGGAGTGCGATCCATTGGGTGAGCTGGGCGAGCGCAAGTTCTCCCGGCTGCCCATGGGACTAGCCGCATGGCTGGAGAGCAGGCTGGAGGACATGTCGCTGCCCTCGTGGATCTCCTTGCTCCAGTAGTGCGTGTGCGCCACCTCCATTAGCTGGAACACGGAGGCCATGCCGCCCAGGCCAAAGTTCCCGAAGGTCACGTCCAAGCCGCCGGCAATGGCCTGGACGCACTTGAGCATGCCCTTCCACACGGGCTTCGTCACGCACTGGAAATGGAGTAAAACGATTCGATAGATTCCTCGTACTTCATCTCACTGGGAAAGAACAAGGAGGCACTCACCACATCATCTATGTGATCGTCCGGGGCAATCTTCTTGTCCAGCGTCTTGTTGAGCTTGCTGAGCACCAGGGTGCGATAGGACTCGTCCTCCATGAGCTTCTTGAACCGATTCAGCTTCAGCCAGCCAACGCCCTCACCGGCAAGCACCTGGTTGGTCACGTCCTTGAGGAAGGCCTGGTTCTCGGCATTGCTGTGCGAGCGCTCCTGGTTCTGCTGCCGGGTGAGCTCCTCCTGCGTCTGCCTGGGACCCGAGTGCTTGATCAGCGGCGTTCGCTCCACGAGTCCCTTGCGGCTGGGGAACGGGTCAAAGTTGATGCCGGTCTTGCCCTTGGCGGAGCCAACACTGGCTGGCTTGTGGGGCACAGCAGCCTGCTTCTGCTGGTTCTCTGTAACGGACAAGAAAAGTAAGTAATCCTCTGATTCGATTCGATCGTGAAGAAACTTACTTTTCCCGAACATGCCGGAGAACATGGTAGATGTGGACGAGGCCAGGCCATTGAAATCGGTGCCAATGGAGGAGAAAAAATTGTTGCCACCGCCGCCGCCAGAACCTCCACTTTGCTGCACTTGCTTCTGGGTGGCCAGCTGGGAGCCCGGCGCCTTCGGCGGGGTCATGGACACCGCCAGGGAGTCTCCGCCTCGGGGATGGTCCTCGATCTTAATGATGCCCTTCTTGGTGGCCGCCTCCTTGGCCGTCTTTGTCAGGTCGCCCAGCGTGGACTTGCCCACATAGGTGAGATCCTCCAGGGTGTTCTTGCTAACCCCGGCCGCCTGCTTGGACACCTCCAGGGCCTGCTTGGAGGCCTCGCCCGCAGCCTTCTTGGCGTGCAGCGTGAACTGTGGACCCGGAGGAGGAGAGGAGTTACTACTGGCAGTTGAAGCAAGGTTCTAGCTACGTGGTGGTGCTTAGTAACAGTCAAAGCAAAGCCCAACCCTCGACCCCACACTAGGATGTCCTTCCAGGACGAGGACTACTTTTACGGAGTCTACTAAACGACACAACGAGTTCCCATGGCAACATCGGTGGAGGATGAGGATGAGGATGTGGATGTGGTTGGGAGGAGCATGGATGTCGGGATGAGATGAAGTGTGATAGGATAATTATTTTTTAAAATAATAAAATTTGGAAAGAAAATTGGCTAATATAACTTTGCTTTATGAAACTTAACAAGGATGATCAGTGGGTTGTATATAGTTTCTATCAAGGATCAAGGTGCAACTATAATTATGCATGGTGCGAAGTTAAATCTCACAAATAAAAAATTTGATTCAAAGTATAATCTTTAAGAAAAATGTCACATAAATTAGATTTAATTTGTTCCTCTCTATATTCTCTCCTAGTTTCTATAGGTATGTTGTGTGAATATGTTGCACTTACATCATTCGACGATGATGTAAACGATGATGATGTTGTGGCATTGTGTTCGTGAATGATGAACGGATGAAAGCAATGTGAGCACAGAGGATGGACTTATTGTTTAGGATGGTCTGGGGATAGTGCGGAGTGGGAGTACCAACCTTTTCGAAGGTATGACGCATTTTGTCGTCAAGATCTTCGTCCAGCGCATGCTATACAGTACGGAACATTCATGTCAGGTTGAAGTGTTCAACCAACCAACGCAGAAAACAATGGAAACCCGAAGGAAATCAAAATAAATCGAATGCGGAAACCAAAGTACGTACAAGTGAAAGAAAAAAGAAAGGAACACATTGAGAGTACACAACACACACTCCTTCATCCCCTCGGCGGAGAAGCAGGAATCCTTCCTGCCTTGTGGCACCCGCACTCACCTTGTCCACGTGGGCCAGCAGACCCTCCTGGCTGCTCTGCCTGGTCGTCTCCCGCACCAACTCCTTGGCATGTGAGGCAAAGTTCTCGAACAGGGAGCTCTGCGAGCTCTGGCGACCCGGACTGCTCGAGCTGGAGCCGGAGCTGCCCGTCCTGGCCAGGATGTTGCTCACACCGGGCTGCTTAATGGGAGGCGTCAGGGGGGGCTGGTTAAATAAATAGCATTAGATATATGACTACTTCTCCGCAGTCCTTTGTGCCTACCGGAATCTTCTTCTCGTGCCGCTCCGAGTCGCTGGGATGACGCTGGAGCTTGGTGATGGCCTTGCCGCTGACCGTGTCCGGCTCCTGCTCGATGCTGGCCATCTTGATGGTGGCCTCCAGGCGCATGGCCAAAGGTGTGGCCAGCTCGAAGCTGGGAGCTGCTCCTCCGGCGCCCGAGCCCACTGCCTGTCCCTTGGGCTGGAAATCGAACTCCGAGTCGCGATTGAAGCTGGGCGAGCTGAGATCCGAGCGGCTGGAGGACGAGGAAACCGGACTATCTGCCCGGTCCTCATCATCCTCCTCCTCCTGGGCCTTGCTGGCCGCCACCGCATCGGCCGTGCCCTCGGGATACTGCAGCTTGCTGGGCGGATGGTAGACCAGGGCCGGGTCCAGATTCGAGGACAGCGTCTGCGGCACCACATGCGGGCGGTTGTACGAGCCGAAGACGTCGTGCAGGCTGGGCGACAGATCCGAGGAAGCCATCTCCGACACAAAGTCGCTGAGGGAGCTGTACGAGGAGCTGCTGCTGTCCGCTCCCTCCGAGTCCGAGCCGCTCTCGTCCGTGGGCTGGCACTCCAGCTGCTTCAGCGAGCGCAGGGCACCGTTGAGCGAGCTGCCGTCGTCCCAGACCGAGAACCTAATGGGGGTCAGGGCGTGGGCGAACCACTTGGGCTTGTCCCCGACCTGCATGGGATCCATCACGCCGGTTTGCACCCGCAGAAAGGCCACGTTTGTGGGCGTCAGCGACCACTCAGCCAGGAACTCCACCGCCTGGGTCCTGGCAAACTGGTTCAGGAACACCGAGGCCCGCGGCCGGGATCTGAGGAAACTGTTGATCTGGAAGGCCACCACGGGACGCGGGTACAGACGCAGGGTTCGGGTATGTTCCGCAAAATTGGCCAGCGTATTCTGGGCGTTGAAGAAACGCACCATGGCCACCCTGGTGGCCACGTCCACGGAATCCACATCGGTGCCATAGACAAAGGGATTGAGGGCCGGCGAGTTCATGGGACTGGGCTGCCGGGAGTTCATCGCGCCCTGGTTGGACACGGAGTTCCGCTGACTGGCCTGGGCCGAGTGCGGTGGCGTTTGCAGAGGAAGTCGCACTTGGGAGACCCTGTTTCCGGTGGGAATATGGAGTTATATGAGGCCTGCAGGAGGTACATCTGGGTACTTACCCCAGCAGCGGTGGCTCCTGGAGACTGTCCCTTACAGAAGGTAGCAGCTGCTGCGAAGACACCGCCTGATTGGTGGCCGTCATCGATGTGAGAGCCTGTGGAGGTTATCGGAAAGCAAGGTCATCAGTAACCAGTCTGACCTTCGCAAAGTATTCTCTAACTGGGCTAACTATGCAAGATACTTATACAAGGGGACTGGGAGAGCCTTGCGACTCAGGACTTTAGGCTACTTCAGTTACTTGGTTACTGGATAGAGAGAGAAGGAGTTAGGTAGAGAGAGAGAGAGAGAGAGAGATAGAGCGAGAGGGAGAGTCTGTGACGGACACTGAGGGGCATGCACACGAAACACATAATGCTAAAGACGGCGAGAGATATATAGTATATGAGGAGATATATGCATATAAATATCGGATATCTCGGAGAGAGAAGTCCCGCACCTAGGCCTCGGCTTATGGATAATGATAATGTATGCTAGAGATGGGCTTTAAATCGAATTTTTTAGCTCTAATGTGGGCATGCGGTTAGTACTCTCTGGCCTCCTCTACGTATTCATATATATATAGTCTCGGATCTAGAGTTAGTATATTATTTATGGATTATGTTCTTAGTATGTGCAAACGCTTTCAACTCAAGTATAACCACAAAAACGATAAACAATAAACGATAAACGATAAACGATAAACCAAACGTAGATTAACACGATTGCGAACGATATTTACACCAAGTCCAGCTTCGTCCATCAATAGCATAGCCTGCCGATGTGGTTGTTGTTGTTAATCGATAGTTGTTGTAGTTGTTGTTGATGTTGATGTAGTTGTTGTTGTTCAAGTTGTGATCAAGTATAACAATATATATATATATATATATCATATATAACAGATAATGCATGAGTGTCAAAAGTAGTATAGCCATAGAGTAGAGACAGAGATGGGCACACATCGATATATAGACGCAGAAAGAAAAACAAAACACGAAGAAAGTAAGTAAGAGAGAGACAGAGAGAGAGAGAGAGAGTTGTACAAGTGTTTTGGCAGAAGTTTCTCAGTGGGGGATTTCTTATTTAAACAAATGTGTATATAAAAATTAAAACACTCTCTGTATATATGTATATTAATCAGCGGTCTCCATTTACAATTAGATGTATATTTATAATTATATCGAATTAAATCACATCAAAGTCGATTAATGAGCAGCGATAACGATTTGGTGACAGCGATAAACGATAGCAGCGATAGGTAAACCGATGCATTTGCTCAACGATTTCGAGATTGTTTTTGCTTTAAAGCTTAAAGTGGAGTTACAGTAGAGCAACTGCATTTGGTTACGTATATAAGGTATATCGTGTATACATTTATACCAATTTATGTAATGAATATAATAAGCACATAAGCTTACATTTATTTATCATTATCATATTATTTTAAATATTAGAAATTCACCCATTAAAATCTACCAATATTATCATTAATTTGGTCTTGTATACCTCAAACTAAATATACATTTTATATATTCAAAACAAAAAACAACATGGCGTATGCGTAATATTTTCTTTGTAAACATTACGTATACGTCGTGTAGTTTTCTTAATATTCAAAATTCATATCTAAAGAAATCGGAGTAATTCAAACCAATTAAAATGTTCTGCATTTACAGCTCTAAAAGCCCACCTGGTGTTTGAGGATTATTTTCTATTCAAACATCACGTATACGTCATGTGGAAAATCAAAGTTTTCCAAACACAATAACTAAGCCAAAAATGAATTAATTTCGATTCGGAAAGATTTCCTATTCTAATTTTAATAAGATTAACAAATATACATATCGAGTTTCAAAATTTAAAAAATTATTTTTTTTTTTCAATTTTTGACAATTTTAATGATGTAACCCCTTATCAAATTTTCAAATTTTTTAAAATTTTGAAAAAAAAATCATTTTTGCCGAACTTAGCTAGATCGATTCGGCTGACGATGCTGATCAAGAATATATATGGTTTATAGGGTCGGAAATGACTGCTTCACTGGGTTTTAAGCTTCTGACTGAAATTAGAATACTATTTATTTGGTCGAAATCTATCGATATTTTTCGGACAATTTTTTCGGAATATCAAAGTTTAAAAATCTCATAACTAAGCCAAAAATGCGCCAATTTTAATTTGGAACCCCTTTCTGTGCTAGTTTTTACTAGCTTAACAAATCTGCATACTCAGCAGAAAATGCAAATTTTTGCCATTTTTTGACAATTTTAATGATGTAACCCCTTATCAAATTTTCAAAATTTGAAAAATTTTGAAAAAAATTAATTTTTGTTAAACATAGCTAGATCGATTCGGCTGCTAATTCTGATCAAGAATATATATGGTTTATAGGGTCGGAAATGACTGCTTCACGGTGTTTGAAGCTTCTGACTGAAAAAATAATACCATTTTTTTGGTCGAAATTTATCGGTATTTTTATGAACATTTTTCGGAATACCAATATTTAAAAATCGCATAACTAAGCCAAAAATGCGCCAATTTTAATTTGGAACCCCTTTCTGTGCTAGTTTTTACTAGCTTAACAAATCTGCATACTCAGCAGAAAATGCAAATTTTTGCCATTTTTTGACAATTTTAATGATGTAACCCCTTATCAAATTTTCAAAATTTGTAAAATTTAAAAAAAAAATCATTTTTGCCGAACATAGCTAGATCGATTCGGCTGACGATGCTGATCAAGAATATATATGGTTTATAGGGTCGGAAATGACTGCTTCACTGTGTTTTAAGCTTCTGACTGAAAAAATAGTACAATTTTTTTGGTCGAAATTTATCGGTATTTTTATGACAATTTTTTCGGAATACCAATATTTAAAAATCGCATAACTAAGCCAAAAATGCGCCAATTTTAATTTGGAACCCCTTTCTGTGCTAGTTTTTACTAGCTTAACAAATCTGCATACTCAGCAGAAAATGCAAATTTTTGTCAATTTTTGCAAATTTTAACGATGTAACCCCTTTCCTTTTTTTGAAAAAATCGAATATTTTTGAAAATTTTGTTTTTTTGCCGGACACAGCTAGATCGATTCGGCTGTTGATGCTGATCAAGAATATATATAGTTTATGGGGTCTGAAATGAATTTTTCACTGCTTCGCAAGCTTTCGAATAAAATTATAATACCCTGCGAAGGTATAATATAGACTTATTCTGTGCAAATTTTCATTCGAAATAATTGCCTCAGAGGCACATATTTTTTTCCATATTAGTTAATTTTCCTGTTTGTTTAATAAATCCCAGGCAGCCCTTGTGTTCTAAATCAAAGTATAAGCTGTATAGCCTGGAGCTTTGTAAATTCAGTACTGATTAGAGCTAACTAATCGTCAACCCGGTTCAGTTTTCCGTAGATATCGAGCAGTTTTTCGCAGTGTACCGCCATGTACAGTCCCCACATTGCCCTGATGTCGGTCGTGCAAGCCGACAGCTCCCGGCACCCGGCCAAGCTCCGCTTCGGGCGCAGCGACTCGGAGTGCAGCTTCACGGATCCCCGCCTGGAGCAGCTGATCGTGTACCGGGCCCTGCTGGAGAACCTGCTGCAGCAGAAGACCCACTGCGAGAACGAGGGCGAGGTGGAGCGGCAGCGTCTGGAGCGGTTCCGGAGCGAGGGGGCCGGCGAGCGGCGGCTCCACGTGCAGGAGCAGGTGGTGAAGAAGTCGCAGGTGATGCTGCCCGGCATTGTGTTCAAGATGCGCAACGAGGTGGACAAGCTCCAGCGCTTCCTCACTGGCGAGGAGCGGGACTTGCGCCAGCTGGACGCTGATCTCTACGAGCGGAGCCGTGAGCTTCTCCACAAGTGCCAGCTCTGCCTGGAGACCCTGCAGTGACCCCGTGGCCCCAGTGAGCTGGTGAATCGCTTTAATCATTAGTCTGCGTGTGTGAACCTTCATCCAAATTGATTTGTGATCCCGAAATAAATTAGAATAGTAACTGGCACTGTTGTTGAGCTGATTCTTAGGTGGAAACTTAAACTTGATTCACAATTCCTGCGCCTCAATATTGATATTTACTTTATGGGTGAATTTCTAACAACCGAAGGCTGTGCTTCCCATCGGATTATATTATGTACAGGGACTTATGTACTTATGTATGTGGACCTTAGCGGATCCAGGGGGCTTACCTGCTTGAGGTGATTCTTCAGGATTGTGCCCTCGGGCTCAGGTAGCGGTGGTATTTCCTCGTAGCCACCCGTTGGTGGCGTCAGTTTGGTGGAATCCAAGTCAACCACCCAAATGTCATCCGGCAAGCTGGAAAATCCACCGAAATGCACCAATAAATGTATCATTCATGATTCCCAAAGGGTTCTTCTTACCGGAAATTCTTCTTGTAAACCAAGAACGAGGCCGGCACACCTATCACAAAGGGCGTGGGCGCCAGGAGCAGCTGCTCCGCACAGCTGAGACAGGTGGGCAGCAGCGGTATAACCGGGAACATGTACTCCAGCGGATACAGCATCGTGACGAAGGCCATCACCGACATGGAGAGGGCATTGTAGTCGCGCGACTGGAACAGCACCTTGTTCTCCTGCATGATCAGTGTCCAGACCTTCAGGCAGGTCTCCACGCCGAGCAGCTCCAGGGGCAGGTGGAGCGGGAAATCCACCAGCGAGAAGCGAGTGTGGTCGGGCAGGGCGAACAGCAGGGGCTCGTGCACCGTCGGTGAGAGCACCTCCACCTGCGCGGGGATATAGGGATATAATTAATGGATGTGAACAAAGTGTCAATTAAGAAATCACAAGGTCTTGAGGAGCATTTAAGGCTGAATTTTAAATTCGAAATCAAATTTCTGCCACACTGCGTATGAGTTATATTTAAATATATTACTTGATAGGCTTAAAACTTTCTGGGATAGGCATTGTATTTTATTGAAGTCTCTTACAGGATTTTTAACAACTTGTTTTTATGGATTTAAGGCTGAATTTTTAATCCGAAATCAAATTTCTGCCACACTGCGTATGAGTTATATTTATATATATTACTTGATAGGCTTAAAACTTTCAGGGATAAGTTATTAAACTCTCTTAGAGGTTTTATTATGGGTTTTTCTATTAAACCTGCTTTTTTGTTGAAAAAAAAAAAAAACAACATTGCGTATGAGTAATATTTTCTTTTTAAATATCACGTATACGCCGTGTATCACATATATTAATTTCCAATAAAAAATCTTAATAATTGAAACCAATTAAAATGTTCTGCATTAACTGCTTTAAAAACCCACCTAGTTGTTGAGTAATATTTTCTATTCAAACATCACGTATACGCCATGTGGCACCGTCTATATATAACCAAAAACGAAGAACCTACTCACCTCGACTCGCGTGGACCCCGGCACCGGCACTGGCGTGGAGAGAAGCCTCAATATCCACGTCTCGATCTCCCGGACATCATGCAGAACGATCGAGGGCGTCGCCTCGCTGGCATGACCCGTCAGCACCGTCCACACATTGTCCCGGTTGACCTTCTGCGAGGCACCCACCCTCTTGGGGGACGAGGACTCGTTGCAGGCGTCAATCAGCTTCTTCAGGATGAAGAGGCACTCGCGGAAGGTGGTGAAGAACGGGTGGTGCGAGATGATGCACAGCGAGGTCAGGGACTGGTTGCGCAGCTTCGTACGCTTCCGCGAGGCGCGCGGCGACGGCGAGTGGCTGCCACCGGACTCGGAGTCCGCGGACGGGGCCATCAGGCCCAGCTTCGGGACCGCTGCCGGATGATGCGACTGCGACTGCGACTGCGACTGGGACTGCGAGTGGTGCGCCTGCGGCTGATGCGAGTGGAGGCGCTGCTGGTCGGAGTCCCGGCGGGAGGTGAGTTCACGGTCCGAATCGCTGGGCGCTACGTTACTTCTGTAGTCGCTAGAAGTAGTTAAGAGGCCGTAACTATTATGGAAATGGTTTGAGATACGTTAGACTGGCGTCGCTCCGCCGGAGTGTGGCCAGGAGCAGTGCGCTCCGGGTGTCCACTCCCTTGGCAAACACACAACACTTGCCTGCTAAATGCCGAGTCGGAGCTCCTTTCCATGCTCTTCCGCCACGACTCACGCCGGAAGGCCGACGACCGCCGGCCGCCGCGTCCACCGCCGCCGCCGCCAGCGCCTGCTCCGCCGGCTCCGCCATGACCACCAGGTCCTCCATTGCCGGCACGATCGCCCCCGGCGCCCGCCCCGCCTGCCACCGCGCTGGGACGCTCGATGGGCCGATAGAAGTTCACGCAGATGCCGTACCGCGTCTTCCCCGAGTCCTTGTCCGTCAGGGCAAACACAAAGGAGGTCATGTCTCGGATAGCGGAGCCAGTGCGTCGCGGTCCCACGCTGGTGCAGCCCTCCGGCTGGCAAAAGTACACCATGTCCAGGGGCAGCGGGAAATCGGCGTGGTCCGAGGGCGGGTAGCGACGCAGCAGATCCGGCACCTAAGCAAAGCAACCATTAAATACAAGTACACAGAGAAACCGAGTAATCCTTGATGGCTGCTTACCTGCACGGGCGGGGCCTTGAGGCCCTGCAGTCCCTTTGGCATCGGCGGCGTCGTGTGGGCGCCCACGATGGCCATGTAGTCCACCAGCCGGGGACACAGGGAGGCTTTCTGTTGGTCCGACATCCTGCTGAGGGAGTGTGTATGCTGGGAGGGAGAGCACAACGAGGAGTAAGTCAGTTGCCAGGACCTCATTAAGAGGATATATATTATTAATTTGCCTCAAGTTGGCAAAGCATGAAACAAGGCACAAAGTTTGAAATACAAAATATAACAATATCATATAACTTTTTCCCCTTTCTGGCACTTATTTAAACCTTAACTTGTGTAAATTTAAGGCGGATCCCTCGCCCCGTTTTCCACATCAAACTCAGGCGAAAACAAATACAAATATTTTGGGGGTTCAAGCCAGTCAGTCAACTCTCCGCTGGCCTTCTCTTTGTTTGCCTGATGACCTTGCCGCTGGCAATATAATCGGTTTGGCATCCCGAGGAGACCAGCACTGGAAACTCAGCCAAACAAAGCCCGGCAAATTGAATGTCAAAGCGGAGGCAGAATGTATTTAAAAGTTTCGAATCACAAATTTCGAATACATGTATATCCCTGGCCCCCATTGACGTCAGCGTGCTTCGAAAGGCGGCAAAGCAAAGCGAATTCCTGTGGGCGGTCGTCGGTCTGTCTCCCAAGAATGCCAATAAAAAATATGCACAGAACGAGCTCAGCACTTTGAATGCCAATCCCTCGATAATGCGCCACGTGGATGAGGACGCCAAGGCCAGTCGAAGCCAGTCGCGAGCGAAGCTCAAAGTCAACCTCGACACCATAGTCAGGGGGACCATCATCATCCGTCATCGGATTAATCCTTAATTCAACGGCATTCAGCACTCGGGAGTAAGTCAAGTAATTTCCAGCACCAATTAAGGGTGTCCTAGGTGAACAGTACATTAAGTGAGGGATTACTGAGTGCAGGCGCCAAGGATTCCTATTTAATCTCTCTAATGGCACTCGAACCAAGGACCCTGACATCCTCCTCGAGGGAAAGATACAAAAACTAGGCTTCACTGCAGGTTCTCCTCTCTTTTACCAAATATTAAATATATTATTATTAAAATAAAAACTAGGAAACACCCGAAGCTTAAATGTCCTTAAAGCCAAGTGTTTACTGAGCCCTTCGGATGTGGGAACTGGGGAAAAGTTTGCTCGCACACATTCCTCTGGTCAGTGGAGCACTGGACCCACACACAACTACACACTGACACCCACTGGTAGCCGCTGCCGTCAGGGCGAATCATGTCAAGGCTACGGATGCACTTACCCGACACAACAGAAGGGAGAAAACGAAGGAAAAACTCATTGAAGGGATGCCACTTGGAGGATGCCTCCCGCGCCAGCGCCGCCCACAGACCGCAGACTCCGCGGAATGACATCAGCCTGGATGTGACAGGCGCACTCCCATTCCCCAGTCCCAGTTCCATTTCCCTTCGCCCTCCCAGTTCCTTCTTCCCCATTCTGGGCTCCGTTTCGATTGGGGTTAAAAATAGCCAAGGGTTTGGGGAGCGAAGCTGTCATTAACCGAAAAATGAAATCATCCGGAGATGAGACGCGTGGCCACGTTCTCCGTTTCAGATTGCGAGGTTTCAAGTGGCCTCCCTTGGAGCGCTGGTCAGTTACTTGAGAACTCTGGACTCTGGACTGAGGGTCTGAAAAGCATATTACAATACGAAATACTGGAAAGATCCAGCAGTTAATATGCTAAGCAGTAGGAGAAGACACTTTAGGGAAAGTCTGGCAAGCGGGAAGTGACAACACATCCCGGAAATATACATCCATCTCCTGCACAAGTCTGTTGTTTGTCAAATTCCACAAAGGGAGCTCCAAACAAAGCCATAAACAGCAAGTAAAAGCATTTCTCAGCGTGTAGTTGGCAGGCATTCCGTATTTATCGTCCTGCCAGCGTCCCCAGGCAATGGAATTTCTCTCTGCGCTGAATTAAGCGTGACGAAGAAAAGGGAAAGGCTCGAAGGACTGGAAGCCGAAGGATTCCTGCCCATCTCCTCCGGCTTTTTGTTCTAAAAAGCTCTCCTGTCGCCACTCAAGCCACTTAAAGTGTCTGCCAGTCTGTCAGTCAGCCGAGCGCGCTCTCTCGTGCAATTTCCATTTAACACTGCGTCACATCCCTTCTTCCACATCTCCATCTCCATCTGCATCTGCATCTCGTACTCCCTTGGAGGGAATGCACGTGCCACTGCAGCAGGAACTGGTTACTGGTAACTGGGAGCGAGGATGGAGAGTCCTGGTCATGGAGGAGACTCAGGAGGCACATCATCATAAAATCAATAAAAGGCTCGGCAATTGCATTCCCTGACAACAAGCCGAAGCCACATCATCAGCACGGCGGGGCAGGGCGCACACACATAGATAAACTCGTACATCCAAGGCCAGGCCACACAGGCTGATGCCCAATGGGTCTTATCATTCGGATATCAACATTCCCGGCCATATACATACATTCCCACAGCACAGTTGGTATCAAGACATTAGGACTTCAGATAGTTTAGGTTATAAATCCTTTCATGGAGATTCAGCTGAGGTGTATCTGATAAGTTTTCTTAAAGGGGAAGAGATATCTAGAGCTTCGAAAGCTGATATGAGGGGGAGAATAACCCCTAATAATTAATTATAATTAAACATAATATTAATTCAAATTAAAAACGAACAATATGTACACTTTATCAAGCTAAAATATATGAAAAAAATGTTACAAAGTTTACTTTTGTTAAGATAAATAGAGCTGAGCCATTTGAATTTTTCATACTAAAAGGTAAGCAAATAACTATGAGTATTAATAGCCACAGTAGATAGTTACTACTCTCTTTAAATTAACTATAATATTATATATATTAATTATATATATTAATAAAATAAAATTATTATGAATACACATTTGATGGACTACAATTTCTATATGAAATCTCTTTGAAATATTACCCCAGATTTTTATGAATAAGGAATTAAATCAAAATGATGTTTTAGAACATTTCTACTTCGAAATTATAAGCAAAAAATACATTTTAAGTTTGCAACACTATGCTATTCTCAGATTATACTAAACCTTTATTCATTTTTTTGTATATAAAGTCATAAAAATTTGTTTTTGTGAAGCTATCAACTTGCCTGCAGCTGTGGCATACACACACACACACATTAACACGCTGTTTTGGAATGCCAAAAACAACAAGAACAATAACAACAAAAACCCGGGAACAAGCAATATGCTAAGTGAAATGCCTTCGATGTCGGTTTTTTCGTTCTCCGACAAAAAAAGAAGAGTAACAAAACTCCCGCATAAATTCCTCGAGCTCATGCTGAAAAGTATGCTACTGAATTTTCGGGCCCCAGAAATATATGCGCAGAAGGTCCACACACACACGGACACAGTAGTAAGTGTGTGTGTATGCGAAATGTGGCTAAAAGGGGGAGGGAGGGACAAGGCTAAGCAGCAATGACACACACACACACAAGTATACACACTCCCCCACCGAATTTGTACGCTCTGGCGTACGCAACAAGGTCACTGGAAAAATCGTTAAGAACGAACCAAAAAAAAAAAACAATACACACAAAAACAATGTTATACACACACATGTGCTAGTGTGTGTGAGTGTGTGTATTTTTTGGGGACTTCTTCAGCTGCCACTTACCTCTTATTCCACTAATTATTGTTGCTTATTTCAGTTAATCAACGTTGCCTTCCATTGCATTCTGCTTGACATTGTTCACGCTCTCTCTCTCTCTCTCTATCTCTTTCGCCTTTCCCTCGCTGATTTATCACTATTTTCTCTTACTTCTTATTTATCTTTAAAAAGTGTTCTTTAAACAGCAAAAAAAAAAGGAAGGTAACAAGCCACGGAACACAAGGCAACGCTGCAAATTAACAGTTGCCTTTGGAATCGGTTCTGAGGCTCAGGACGCAGGATTCAGGCACGGGCTCGGGCTCGATTTAGCTCTCGTGGTCAGTTGCAGGCGAAGGACTCTCTCGCCGCTCCTGTGCTGCTCCTGGGTGCCTCCTGCTTGTGCTCTCGCCGTGCTAGCTCCGCGCTGTCCGTGGTGTGACTGAATTCTGTAGTCGTCGCGCCAAGCAGCACGACCAAAGGACGCCAGCCAGCCGAGCACACTACACCACACCAATGGCACACCATGCCGCAGCAGCGTACCAGCCACACTGAGAGAAAACTATAGTCAGAACTAATCTATTTATATATTACTCTATGTCAAAATAATCTCTCCCACAGGTATTTCTTAATGAAAATGTGACTGAAAGGCAAAAACTATAGTTGCAACTTTAACGTAATCAAAATTAATGTAATCTATACCTAATATAAATAAATAAATAAATAAAATAAATTATTAAATTCTATAATATATTTAATTATCCTTTCAAGATTAAAGTCAGGATTAATTTGAAAGTATTTCTTAATGAAAATGTGACTGAAAGGCAACAATTATAGTTGCAACTTTAACGTAATCAAAATTCATGTAATCTATACCTAATAAAACATAGTTGCAGCTTGTTTGGAGAAAATAAATTATTAAATTCTATAATATATAATAATATATAATAATATATAGTATTATATAATATATACTATTATAATTTATGTATCCTTTCAAGACTAAAGTCAGGCTTAACTTAAGGATCTCCAGCTATTCTTAGGACATACATATATACACCTAGTTTTTAAACTCTCTGTAGAAATGCTATTGCTTTAACATATTGTTTTGGAGATACCCTTAAAAATGTTCTAAAAAAAATTAAGAAAATCAATTGTGGGACAAAGTTTGTTGTT
Source organism: Drosophila bunnanda (assembly GCA_035046265.1). Lineage (NCBI taxonomy): Eukaryota > Metazoa > Arthropoda > Insecta > Diptera > Drosophilidae > Drosophila > Drosophila bunnanda. The sequence continues at coordinate 846,940 of JAWNOB010000083.1, read as the reverse complement.
GGTTTTCTCTGAGTGCAATCCACCCCAAGCCCCGTGCCACATCCCCCCACGGTCGCCACTGCAATATGCGTGGTGGTGTTGAAATTCCTACGCTCTGGGGGCTGAAAGTGGGCCGACCCGAGGCAGCCCGAGGAGCGGTCCGTGCCGCACTTGTTGGATTCCCGTCCGGAGGCCGCCCACTGCGCATGTCCCGCTGAGCTGACGTCGCTGCCCCAGCGGTGTTGCCTGTTCAGGTGTTTTAGAGCTTCAGCTCTTTCAAATATTATTTGGAAATAAAACGAAACGAAAATATTGCAACCCCCCAGCTTCAAGGCTTTTCTTGGAGTCTGAGCCGCTAGGTTTTCCAGCTAGCTGCTTGTAAATGCTCTTGGGGCTGTGCACATGTGGAACTATTCAGATGGAAATATATATATCTAGCTAGGTTCCAGTGAATATCATCATCCTCATGGGAAGCTGACAGCACAGACTGGCTGCTGCTGCTGCCACGAGGAAAGTAACTCGGTGCGTATGCGTGGGGCTTGCCATGGGTGGGGGTGGGTGGAAGGTGACCGTGTGTCCTGGTGGCCCTGGAGCGCGGAGTGGAGGACACGCGGACTCGCTGAATTGGGGGAATGACGGCGGGAACGCTTGCTAAATGGAGCCCCAAATTAAATTACACATGCTGCAAACCGAAAAGTTGAAAAGCGTGTACACACTCGTGTACCAAGCAGCAGCAGCAGCAGCAAGTAATGCAAGTTTACAATCAATTCCTTTGGATGACCCGATATTAAAGAGGTATTGTATTAAAAGCTTAAGAAGGTAGGGGAAAACTACAAGTAATTCACATTTATATTAGCGCTCATTTTTATATTTTTAGTTGCTTATTAAGTTGCTTGTACTAAAGCAACAAATAAAGCTAGCTTGTAGTTAGTTAGCCATCGGATCATTGGTTCGAATGTCTCAATTTAAAAGGATTAAAATATATAAGACTTTTGGCAATCATTGACTTTGCCTTCGTTTGCCTCAAACAAATATATAAAATATTTATATTTTAGGTATATTAAATCAATATTTTTATATGCTAATTTTTTGGGTAAATCCAATTATTGTAAATATCATAATTAAGCTTAAAATGAATTAATTCAACTTCAGAAAACTTTTCTATGCTAGTTTTTACAGGGTTAACAAATCTGCATATTGATGCTGATCAAAAATATATATGATGTTTCATAGCTTTACAAGCTTCCGACTTTAATTATAATACTATTTTCTGAGTTTATATTTACCTATATTTTTATGACCATTTTTTCAATAAATCAATATTTAAAAAACTCATAACCAAGCCAAAAATGCATTAATTTTAATTCGGAAAGCTTTCCTGTGTTAGTTTTTGTTAGGTTTATAAGTCTGCATACTCAATTTAAAATTTAAAAAAATTATAATTTTTATCAATTTTTTAGTGATAAATTTTCGCGAAAATTTTTGAAAAAAAATTTTAAAAAATAAATTTCTGCCCGAGATAGCTAGATCGATTCGGCTTTTTGCGTTGATCAAGAATATATATGATTTATAGGGTCGCAAATGACTCCTTCACAGCGTTACAAGCTTCTGACTGAAATTATAATACCATTCTTTGAGTCGATATTCTTATAGACAATTTTTTCGACAAATCAAAGCTTAAAAAACTCATAACTAAGCCAAAAATGCATTAATTTTAATTCGGAAAGCTTTCCCATGTTAGTTTTTGCTAGGGTATCAAATCTGCATACTCAATTTTAAATATAAAAGAAATTAAATTTTTATCAATTTTTTAATGATTCATTTTCTGAAAAAAAAATTGAAAAAAAAATAAAAAAAAAAATTTTCTGCCTAAGATGGCTAGATCGATTCGGCTGTTCGCGCTGATCAAGAATATATATGATTTATAGGGTCGGAAATGACTCCTTCACTGCGATACATGCGTCTGACTGAAATTATAATACCCTTCTTTGGGTCTATATTAAGGAATATTTTTATACGGCAATTTTTCCTACAATTCAAGGCTTAAAAAACTCATAACTATGCCAAATATGCATTAATTTTAAATCGGTAAGCTTTCCCATGTTAGTTTTTGCTAGGGTAACAAATCTGCATACTCAATTTTAAATATAAAAGAAATTAAATTTTTATCAATTTTTCAATGTCACATTATCCTAAAAAAATTTGAAAGAAAAATTAAAAAATTTTCTTTCTGCCTAAGATTGCTAGATCGGTTCGGCTTTTTGTGCTGATCAAGAATATATATGATTTATAGGGTCGCAAATGACTCCTTCATAGAGTTTTAAGCTTCAGACTAAAATTATTATACCTTTCTTTGGGTCGATATTTTTATAGACAATTTTTTTGACAGATCAAAACTTAAAAAATTCATAACTAAGCCAAAAAAACCTTAATTTCAATTCGGAAAGCTTTTCCATGTTAGTTTTTGTAAGGTTAAAAAATCTGCATACTTTATTTTAAATATAAAAGAAATTAAATTTTTATCAATTTTTCAATGACACATTGTCTTAAAAAAATGTGAAACAAAAATTTTAAAAATTTGTTTTTGCCTAAGATGGCTAGATCGACTCGGCTGTTCGTGCTGATCAAGAATATATATGATTTATAGGGTCGCAAATGACTCCTTCATAGCGTTTTTAGCTTGTGACTGAAATTATAATACCCTGTAGTACCCTTGTGCAAGGTGCATATCTGGCACAGCTGATCATAGACCTGATCCCCCATATAGTATCTATATATATACAAACATGATATAATAGTCATTGTTAAGACTTACCGGTTATCCATTCCTTCCAGTGTAGAGTAATATTCTTGTCGAGTTCCATTAGGCTTTTCATGGCTTCTTCCTGTTCACCTAGGAGCATTCCATTGATCACGTGATATTTTTTGCAGAATCACTTCCACTATCACTATCTCTATCACTATCACCACAGATGTGAACACTCGGGAGGGCGCGGAGTTACTGCTGGAGTGCGCGAGCAGTCCCTTTATTTATAGTCTGTGAGTAAAGAGAACAGAGACAGTGTGAGCGGGAGAGCAAGAGATCTCTGAAGCTAGGCAGAGTTAGACAGAGAGAGGTAGAGCGTAAGAGCTGTCTCTAGAGCTGCACAGAGGCAGATACACGTAGCGAAAAATTGAGAGATAAAGAGAGGGAGAGCGAGAGGGAGTGAGGGATCGTCTCTATGCTAATTTGTTTTTCTTAATTATTACATTTTTAACGAAGTAACCCCTTTTAAAATTTGCAAAATACAAGTAAATAAAATTGTTCCATCAGGCATGACTATACGTATTCTGCTTTTGTTGCTAATTGGGAATATCTTACATCCTCACTTAGGGCTGCCCCTCGGGAAAATATATACATACATACATAATGCATTCACATGCGGGAAAATATATTCACATAAACCGTTCTGGATATTTATTGGACAGCCATTAAAACAAAGCTTTAAAATAAATGCACACGCCTGCCTACAGTCACACTGTAGGCTAAAGCCACGAATTGGCATTAAATGCAGGTTAACAAGGAGTGGAGCGAGCCAGCCATGTGCCCCAGCTTAAAGTAATCGAGGAGCCGCTCAGAGCAGCTGCCTCCTATAAATGCACATTTTTTGGGGGAGGATATGGCAGCAAGTGGCCTGGCTCATTCATAGAGTTTACGAAAAGAATCAAAGGTATATACGTCTAGATAAATGCATTGGGTGGGTGGAACAGCCTCATCATCCGTTCTCGGTGGGGTCTCCCTTCCGCTATTGCAGCAGGAAGAGAGCGGGCTGCTCTAGGTACTGCTTCCAGACGTTCGAGAAGCTGGCCATGGTCACGCCATCGATCACACGGTGATCGGCGGACCAGCTGACGCTCATCACGTACGCCTTCACGACCTCATCCTTGGCGTTGAAGCGCGGCACTGCCTTGGTCCTGCCCATCGCTCCAATGGCCACCTGGGGGGCCATGATGCAAGGGTGCGTGTAGGTGCCGCCAATCTGAAAGAAATATCAGGCTCCAACTCAAATCTCAGCGAAGGAATCTCGAGTTTACTTACAACACCAATGTTCGAGAGCGAGAAAGTGCCATCGGCAAAGTCGGTGGGTGTCAAAGAGCCAGTGCGTCCGCGCTCCACGAGAGCATTGAGATCCTTGGCTATCTCGATGATGTTCTTCTGCTGACAGTTCTTGATGTTCGGCACTACCAGACCCTGGGGCGTGTCAATGGCCACGCTAATGTTGTGGGCACCCCTGTAGACCAGCGACTCATTGGCCAGATCCAGGGAGCTGTTCACAATGGGATACTTGGACAGGGCCACGCTAGCGGCCTTGATGCAGAACGGCATGAATGTGAGCTTGGGCACGCCGTTCTCCTTGGCCACCGCTTGCAGTTGGTCCCTGAATTGCATCAACTGGGTCATGTCGATCTCGTCGCTGTACGCAAAGTGAGGGATTTTCTGCAAATGCAAAATATATTAATAGGTCTTCCCGCCGAGTGTTTGATGAAGAACTTACCAGGGATTCCGTCATGGACTTGAGCATGGCCTTGCGCACTCCCTTGAGCACCTCCACGCGATCAGCAGCGGCTGCCACGGGAGCTGGAGCAGCTGCAGGGGCAGTCGCAGCGGGAGCTGCTGGCTTCTTGGCATGCGCCAACGTGGGATGTGGCACATTGGTGCCGGGCGGCACCTGACCCAAATACTCCAATATATCGCCCTTGAGCACGCGTCCATTTCGGCCAGTTGCCGGCACCTTGGCCAGGTCCAATTGATTCTCCTTGGCCAGGCGACGAACCGCCGGCGTAGCTGGTATAATCACACGGCCGCCAGACTCCGATTCCGTCGGTTTCACGTGCTCCGCTTCGCTGGCCGAACTACCGGAGGAGGACGTACTGTCCTCTGCCTCATCGTCGCCATCCTCTTCCACCACATCAAAGTCCAGCAGGGGCTTGCCCACCAGCGCAATCTCATCGATGCTGTGGTAGATCTTGGTGATCTTGCCGTCGTAGCGACTGGTGATGGTCACCGAGGCCTTGTCCGATTGCACCTCGCAGAGATTGTCGAACTGCTCGACGGTGTCGCCCACCTTGACGAACCACTCCTTGACGGTCACCTCGCGGATGCCCTCCCCGATGTCGCTGAGGTTGAAGGACACCTTCTTGTCCAGGCTGGGGGTCAGGTGCAAGCAGCGCCTCATCTATTGAAGAAGTAAAGAATTTTAATTAATTAATTAAAATAAAAACTGAATCTGATTAACTTTTACTTTAAAAATATGCTTATTTAGTATGTTGCATTACTTGTTATAGTTTAAGGCAAGGCAAACACTGATCTTTGATCATAATATTTTTTTCCGTGCATAAACAACAAAAACTGCACAGATTAGAATAGTGCAGAGTTGTCTTGCCCTCTCGCTCGCACTCGCGCTAGGCGTTTGTGAGATTACATAAGACATAACACCCAGGCAGGCTTCGGTGTTGTTTTTTGGGATGGCGCTTGGCCGCAGCTACTCACACTGGCCTGGGGGCGGGACAGGCAGTTCCTTAGCAGCCAGCCGGTAGCGCCATTCCGGAGCAGGTGGGTTGCCATTAGATGGGGACTTTGGGGGCCTGGAAGTGCACAAGGAAAATGTCGCGGATCGGCTCGAGTGTCGGCGATGGAACAGGTGTGTGTGCGTGTGTTTGTGCTCGCGGAACAGATGATTCTGGCTAGAGATGGACAAGAAGATGCCAATCGATCACGATCAGTCTGATATATTCTTGGATGTGAAGTTCATATAAGAAATTATATATGCCTCTTATTCGTTTTTAGAGATAAATAATTATAAAATTGTAGAATAACTTTAGAAAATCTAATTTAACTACTAATGATGAGAAGAGCAAACATTTGCCCATCCCTAGGGATCCAGCTGATCGAGGCGGCAGCATGTGCTGCTCGGTCTTTACCAACACTGCACCTCGTCAAAGAAACGTGAACAGTGACAAAATGGTAAGTTTTGAACTAAACAATCGTTAAAAAAATAACTATAATTATTGATTAAACACTCAAAAATACCAGACAAATTTGCGCAAGGAGCTGGAAAAGTGCAAGCACCCCAACAGCCGCAAAACCAAGGCGCTGGGCAAGAAGGCACGTCGTCAGAACAACAAGCACAAAGTGCGTCTCGGCCATGCTATTAAAAGTAACATCACAGGCGAGAAACTGAGCTGGTTCCTGGGCCAACTCGATGAGGACCGCACGGCGCCACTGAGCCCGCAGGAGTTCGAGGATCTGATCGCCTTGTACTTCACGCGCTTCGACGAGGAGCTGGAGCAGATCAACCTGAAGCAGTCGATTGGCAAGCACCGGGCGAACCAGCACGCCGCCCGCAAGGATGTGATCACAATTACGCTGGATAAGGAGCGCAGCGAGTACCGCAGCGGCGGCCTGGAGCTGCTGAATCTGTGCGATCCGCTGAAGCTGAAGATGTTGCGCGATTGGGACGGCAGTGCCTTGAGTGTGCAGCACCTGAAGCTGGACCTCGTCTCGCACAACATGCTGCAGCGGCTCAAGGAGACGCCAAAGGAGGCCACGACGACAGGCGACCAAATGGAAGTAGCCTAGTAGCATTGAGATAAATAAAATATTGATAAAAATAAAAACAAAATCTTTGTTGACATTGCGTTGGGTTGTTTACCAACACTTTTGCTTATGGTTATCGATTATTAACAGCTGTTCTGCGTTCTTGCATGCTTCCCAATAGGGTTGCCAAGTTCTTCGTGATAACCTATCATCACATGTACTCTAGTTTCAATTAACAAACAAAATGCATGTAATGGTAGAATGCAGCACAATACTTCGTTTGATATAATAATTTAATAAATTTATCGGTATTTCAGGGATGTTTTTATGCACACATTTATAGTCAAACATATTTGTGGGCCGATTGCTAAACGATACCCACCCCAGACATCTGTCAAACCGATATTTCGTAGACATCTGACAACCCTGCTTTGTGAACTTGAATTTTGCTGTTTTGTGTGTGCGCCGATAAACCGAATTGTGGTGAAATATTCGTCTCGAAACGTGAGTTTTATTACATAAACAAACAGCGAAGAAAGCGAAAGCGAAACTTCTGCCCTCCATTGACTTGCAGCGGGAGCACACACACGCACATATCCACATCCTAACGCAATGGGAGCCAGTTCGTCCAAGGGAGTCGGAGTGGCCCAGGCAGCGGCTAGTCCAAGCATTCCGCCGGCCGAGCCCGTCAATGCCGCCGCCGCCCCCGGCACCGGGGAGAAGCCCAAGTGCAAGGCTTGCTGCGCCTGCCCCGAGACCAAGCGTGCACGTGACGCCTGGTGAGTGTTCCTCCGGCATTATGACGCAACCGAAAAGCTAATACCCTGTATCTCATCTTCCCCAGCATTGTGGAGAATGGCGAGGAGAACTGCTCGTCGCTGATTGAGGCGCACAAGCAGTGCATGCGCGATGCCGGCTTCAATATCTAGACGGTAGTCCCATTCAAAGAGTCCCCAGTGCCAGAGACCCTTGACCCAATGCAACGCTCCTCCTCCCATTGTTTTTGTTTCTGTTGTATCTCAAGCTAATTATAGATCTAAATTAATTGAAAATCCCAGAGCCCTGTGCGTGTTGTTCTTCGGGAAAAGGCTACAATTCGTTCTCTTACTAGTTTGTTTCAAGTACTTCCCTCTATTTCCTATCTTCACGAGTTGCCACTTCAATAATCGGAAAATGTAAGTCATAATGAACAATATTTTTTGACCAAAGAAGGTCTTATCTTAGAAATATTTTATGAATTTAATTGCTGCTCTAACGGTCAGTTAATTTATTTCAAATTAAAGGTACAAAGTGACCTTTAGCCAAGGTTTTTCGATAAAGATAGGCTTCCTTCTTCCTCTGTCTCTCCCTCTCCCTGCACTTAAATGAAGCTAAGAGTCCGCAGAGCAACCACGGCGGCCATGTAGAAGGTAATGCACAACATGGTGGCAAAGGCTATTATCCTCGAGGGCTGTGGCACCGGATACACGGCATAGACTAGAGTGTGAACAATCCTGGCGACACTGGCCACGCGGAACAGATTGCAGGCCACATCGGCATTCGGATTCGTGCTGATGTAGATCAAGGACATGATGAAGTAGGGCAGGATGTTCTCCATATCGTTGCGATGGGCCCTACGAGAAGCGCAAATGAGAAACGTTAGAAACAACACGCTGTTAACGGACCACATAACCCACCTTCGTACACGCTCCACATGCGGATCATCGAACTTCACCTCCAGATTCTTAAAGAACAGATCCTCCTGGTTGGGGAAGATCTACAAAGAGCATACAGACATTCTTTAGAAACTGGCTTAGTGATGACTCAAGGGCTTTACCTTGCGCCGCAGCGCCAGTGGAACGAGCCCCAGCAGCTGTGGGATGGATGGCGCTATTGATGACCTTTGAGCCTGTGCAGCGATGGCTAACCTACCTTATACCGGAAACGCTGGAGGGCCGTCAGCAGGGACATGAGCAGCATCTTTACCACCAGCACCGTGGCCCAGAAGAGGTAGCAACAGAAGACGGGGTTATCCAGGGTAAACAGCATCTCCCTGGACGGCGGCATCGCCTGGCTGGCATTGGCACTGGCTGGAGTGGACATCGTAGTGGCTGCTACTGGCTATTTGCTGTGCGTGTTTGTGCTTCGAGGTGACTTGGCTAAATGATTGAGCAAAGCGGAGACGCTCTCCTAGCTTCTGAGCACATGTGGAGGCTGGCCAAACTGGTTATGAACTGCGTCGAAGCGAATTAATGGTGCTGTGCAGCTAGCACTTAAGCTTAACCTAGGTGGGGAGGCAAATGTATAGAAATACGAGGCAATGACGAGGCAAAACAAGTTCCTATGTATGAAGTATAGCATTTTTTGACTGCAATGCAAATTCTTTTTAATTTAAATCTACCTTTGCCCTAAGGGTATACCCTTTTCAGGTTAAATAGTGCAAATTACAACGAAAATAATTAATTATTTCGGGAAATTCAAGGCGGAATAGTTCCTTCCTTCCCTAAATGTATTTCAAACAACAGACGAATACATAGCCAGCCTCGAAGCAGGTAATGGCAAAGGTGGTGAGAAAGGCCAGTCCACGGGCCGGCTGAGGCACCGGAATGACTGCGTAGACAACGGTGTGCAGCAGCCGGGCACTGGCTCCGATGCGGATGAGCAGGCGGGCTGTGAGGGGATTCGGTCCGGCGGCCACATAAGCCAGTGACATCAGAATGAAGGGCAAGACGTTCTCCAAATCGTTGCGATGGGCCCTGAGGGAGATAACTTCAATTGATTTTCTGGTGGAGGAGGATTTCCCGACTTACCGCCTCACCCGCTCCACATTGGGATCCCCAAAGCGCACCTCCAGGCCTCCCCGCACGTCCTCAGGATTGGCAAACGTCTTCGTCTTCATACGCTGTCGGGCGGTGAGCAGGGACATTACCAGCATCTTCAGAACCAGGAGGCTGGTCCAGAACATATAGCAGCCAAAGACTGGATTTGATTTGCTCAAAAGGATCAGCGAGAAACCGGAACCGGATGAGGAGTCGGGCTCGGAGTAGGAGACGACGGCAGGCGTGGATATGGTGGCCATTGTTCCGTTTTCCATGACCAAGAAGCTCTCACGTCAAGCTCTCGCAGACAACTACCGATGAGTGTCCTTTGGCCAATCGGTGGGAAGAATGTAGGCCTAACAGGTGTGCGGGTTCCCGGAACTGACCTAATTTAAATACTATTATTATTTCATTATTTCCAGAAACGGGTGCAGGCTTTCGTTATTTTTATGCTCTATTCCGAGACATTTAATTGGATTGCAAAATTGCCATTAAGTTCCTTTAATTATTATAATTAGAATTACTTTAATACTGTTTTGGCTTAGTTATGAGATTTTTAAGCTTTGTTTTTTAGAAGTTTTCATATAAAAATATAGATAAATACAGACCCAAAAAATGGTATTATAATTTTAGTCAGGAGCTTAAAACGCTGTGAAGGAGTCATTTGCGACCCTATAAATCATATATATTCTTGATCAGCACAAAAAGCCGAATCGATCTGGCCATCTCAGGCAAAAAATTTTTTTTTTCATTTTTATTTCAATTTTTTTAGGATAATAAGTCATTGAAAAATTGATAAAAATTTCATTTCTTTTATATTTAAAATAAAGTATGCAGATTTTTTAACCTTACAAAAACAAACATAGGAAAGCTTTCCGAATTAAAATTAATGCTATTTTGGCTTAGTTATGAATTTTTTAAATTTTGATCTGTCGAAAAAATTGTCTATAAAAATATCGACCCAAAGAAAGGTATAATAATTTTAGTCTGAAGCTTAAAACTCTACGAAGGAGTAATTTGCGACCCTATAAATCATATATATTCTTGATCAGCACAAAAAGGCAAATCGATCTAGCCATCAAAGGGAGAAAAAAAATTTTTTCATTTTTATTTCAATTTTTTTTTAGGATAATGAGTCATTGAAAAATTGAAAAAAAAATTGATTTCTTTTATATTTTAAATTGAGTATGCAGATTTATTAACCTCACAAAAACTAACATTGGAAAGCTTTCCGAATTAAAATTAATGCATTTTTGACTTAGTTATGGATTTTTTTAAGTTTGATTTGTAGAAAAAATTGCCATATAAGAATATCGTTAAATATCGATTCAACGAATGAAAATATTTTAATATTTTCATTTCCGATCCTATAATTGAATTGCAAACTGCAAGGGTGTCCGATTTCTTCTTGTTTTCCAAAACACATTAAACCCTTGTGGCCCAGAAGTAGCGAGGAAAATTATAAATGTTGTGTTATTTTCCAGATTTTTTTGTTGTTAAGTTTATATTATTTTTGTTTATTTTTTTTATTACGCTTTTTTCTTGTAAAAATGTTTGTTACTTTTTAAAATGTGATCTCTGTATGTTAACATGCGCTGTTAGCTGATCGTTAAAGCTTATAAAAATCAAAGCAGTGTCGTCAAGCAGTGCCCCGACCGCTGAACTTAATTTAACAAATAAACACTATTTGTATTTAAATATTGGCTGCTTTATAATTAAATTATTTATATTATTTATAATTAAATTCAATGTGTATTCATGTATTAACAGATTTGGCATAAAATTGCAATTTCAGAGAAGCGGAAACAGACGGTCGAACAGGAGCGATTGCGATTTCACGCCTTCAATGCGTGGTGCAAGAATTATAGTATCATTATCAGTCTCGAAAATCTCTCAAATAAATACACTATAAATTAATAATAATAAATGGCCTGTGAAGTGGAGAATAACCAAGTCAAAGAAGCATTTATTTATTTCAATATGGAAAGCTTTTTTATGCTCGTTTTCATTAGTTTAATAAATAAGCACATTAACTTTATTATACTCGTTTTTTTGTTGTATTCTTGTTAAATATTTGTGATTAAAAATAATGATAAAATATTTAAAAATTGATATCATTAAAGATCAAGAATATCTGTACATAGATTAAAGGGCCGGAAATGACCGGAAATGAAAATGTATCTTGTTATTTTCTAAATTCATTAGTACATTTTTACAGTGTGCTGCTGCGATTGTTGATTTTCCAAAATATGCTTAATTTTTCCATTTTTGGGACGCCTTTTGAAAGCAAACAAGCTTCGCACCCACTTTGCACCGACAATTGTGCGAAACAGTTGTACTTGTACTTATTTATCTACGCGATGACGTATTCCTCGGTCTTGTCTAAATTTAGTCAGAGAGTTCCATTTGATTCTAGATTGCCTTCTGTTCTTTTTTTGTAATTTATTTATTTTGTTCCTTGACAAAGAGTACGCTCCAACGACGACAGCGAATTCTCTCAGCGACCAAGGCGGCGTCATAAGTCGTTTGGGATCCAAAGTCCAAACCCAACCAGACGACTTTTTGTCGGTCTATTATTCTGGTTCTCTTTTGTTTTTCCTTTCCGTCTTCTCTGCTGTTGTTTTGTCCCATGACGAATACGCAGAGACCCCTTGGTACCATCATCATCTCTATCAAATAATCAATCTATACTAAATGCTATATAGTTATACATTATATTTTATCTATAAATTCTTAAATAAAAACTTCTGGGGTAATACTAAGTCATCAAAACCTATATCAATTATAATGGTATTATATCTGACTCAACCTATACCAAAGTTCAGAAGAGCAGAAGCCGGGAAAGCCGAGTTACATGAGACTCAACTCCAGTAAATCGGGTTCAAGTAACTCAGGCTTCCATAAGGGTAAAGAATTTCGTAGAGAACCAGAAACACTTCGAAATAGCAGAAACAAGAGTTAATATTCAACTCTGAAGGAATAATTTTCAGAAATACAATCAAACTCTTGAGTTGGACTCCAGAGCGATTTGAAACCCGTGTGTCACTTGATGGCGATAAGGCTTGGTGAACTTTGCTTAATAAGTGGCTTAAAGGCTTATGCCTCGTTACGATAACTGGCGACAATTATAAAACAAAGGCGGGCATTAAATGAATGGGGCAGAGTATAATGATTCCCTTATCGGCGCCGTCCATCCAGAGCAGCGACTAAAAGTAAATAAAAACTAAATAAAGTCAGCAGGCGACTCATTCGCCTTTCACATGTGTTTGTGCATTTATTCGAGGAACTCACTCACTCACTCACGCCTCCGACTCAAAGTCCGTCTATATGTCATCGTTACCTGGGTGTGCTTCCTCCTTCTATATATAGACCAAGCCCATAGGCCTCTGAAGAAATGCCCCTGGATGCGATCTCGGACAGCATGTACATTCATCTATGTCCAAAATCCAATGGAATTCTAGACTAAGCCCCATTCGGGAAAATACCCGCACAGACGGACCGATCCGATAGCACATCGAGCTATATGTTATATACCGAAGCCATGACTGGCTATAGTAGGTCTTGTGTCTACGTGTGACTGTTCATTGGATTATTTCAATATTATTCGATTTTGGTCGGCTGATGAAATCGGAAAACAACACGACATGATCATATTAATCATCCAGTTAAGAGATGCATTTTTCCTTAGTGTTTCTAACTTAAAGAATAAAGGAAATGTACACTTTTTAAATCTAATTTTTGATCGAATTTTTTTCTAATGTTTTATACTTTATTTATATAGTTCTTAATTGCAAATCGAAAGCTTGCTTGCTTCTATACCTCAAAGAATGGATGGAACACGTGTTTTTTTAGAAACATTTAATATTTTTTATTTGCATTCCAGCAGTTTTGAAAGTCTTAACAAATCTGCATACTGAGATTTGAACTCACAAAAAAATTTTTTTTTTCAAATTTTGACAATTTTAACGATGTAACCACTTTTATAATTTTCAAAAAATTGAAAAAAATTTCAAAAAATTTGTTTTCAACCGGACATGGCTAGATCGACTCGATTTTTAATGCTGATCAAGAATATATATAGCTTATAGGGTCGGAAAAGGCTCCTTCACTGCGTTTTAAGCTTCTGACTAAAATTATAGTACCATTCTCTAAGTCGATATTTTTATGATACATTTTTCAACATATAAAAACTTTAAAAATTCATAACTCAGTCAAAATAGCATTAATTACAATTCGGAAAGCTTTCCTATGTTAGTTTTTATAAGGCTAATAAATCTGCATACTCCATTTAAAATTTTAGGAAATTAAAATTTTTATCAATTTTTTAAATTTTAATAATGTCAAAAAAAGGGATAAAACCTTGACAAAATTTTGAAAAAATTTGTTTTCTTCCGAATATAGCTAGATCGACTCGGTTTTTAATGCTGATCAAGAATGTATATGATTTATGGGGTCGGAAATGACTCCTTCACAGTGTTTCGAGCTTCTGACTAAAATTATAATACCATTCTCTGAGTCGATATTTTTATGACAAATTTTTCAACATATCAAAACTTAAAAAATTCATAACTCATCCAAAATAGCATTAATTTCAATTCGGAAAGCTTTTCTATGTTAGTTTTTGTTACGTTAATAAATCTGCATACTCCATTTAAATTTTTAGGAAATTAAAATTTTTATCAATTTTTTAAATTTTAATAATGTCAAAAAAAGGGATAAAACTTTGACAAAATTTTGAAAAAATTTGTTTTCTTCCGAATATGGCTAAATCGATTCGCCTGTTCATGCTGATCAAGAATATATATGGTTTATGGGGTCGGAAATGACTCCTTCACAGTGTTTCGAGCTTCTGACTGGAATTATGATACCCTTCAAGGTTATAAAAATATTATTATAAAACGATCGGATCCCTAGCGATTTTAAAACCTCATAGGCGTTACATATACTCTATATACATATATATTATCGAATCAAATCAAATCAAGTGATTTCCTTCGTCTAATGTCATAAACTCATTGAGATACTGCGATTTCAAAGTCCCCCGATAAATCGTAGAGTTAAGAGCACGTTGGTGTGTGTGGGTTACATTGTTTATTTACAATTTACGGCGATATCGGTGATTGGAGCTCCGGGCCCAGACCATTCGCCGATAAGTAGCAACGCAAGTGGCACCTGGCACCTTCTGGTTACAACATAAACAATCGCTGTGACGACACCGCTGGACTTTGACTTGGGTTTAGCCTTCCAAATCTCGAGGGCCCGGTTAATATGCGCATTTATGGTCGGGGCCTATCGCCGGGCCGCTTAAGCCTTATCAGACAGACATAATTGCTTTATGGAGCACATAATTCTCTGAGGACATTAACCCATTTCGATAATGGCACTTAGACGCCTTTTATAACTTCCCAATTAATAACGTATTACCTAGGACATATTTTTCTTAATAAAAAACCATTAAATAAATTTCAAATTCTTCCAGAACTTCCAAGGGGATTCCGTTGAAGTCTGGCACTCCAACTTTATGAGAACGGAACGCTATTATGCTCATAATTTAATCGAAATCCATCGGGTTCTGGATTTTATATCTCTACAACCACAGCAGAACAACATTAATAAACTCAAAATACAAATTTACAAAAGAATTCAAATCTAGCGCCGTGATCTCGGTGTGGGAATCATCGGGCGATGAAAGCTTCGCTCATAAGTTCTGGTAATTTGTTTTCGTTTTCTCAAACGGCGGACTTTGGAAGGCAAAGCGAATTACACAGCATTTGGGGAGCATTACGTAGGGAAGAGAGCCAGAGCAGTCGCGGGAGAACATGTGGATGTGGATGTGGATGTGGATGTGGACGTGAATGTGCAGTGTATTATCGATGCGGTGGCAGGGGGTTCAAAGTTCGCACGAAGCATTTGCGTGGCGGAGCTGCCCATTGGCCATTGATAAGTACGTATATTTGTATGCGGACCGACATCTACTGGAATGTACTTTCAATCTAAACTTTGTTTGTCGCCCCGACAACACTGCGTATTATTAATCTAGTTGTCAAGCATGGCGACCAAACACAGGCGCTATCTCCCTTTCCCCCAAGCTTCGCACTCTCTCGCACTTTCTTTGCAGAAGAATGACAAAGCCCGATGAAAGGCAATGATAATCACCAAAATATTCTTATTTGCTGTTTTTTATTTAAAGAGCTCAAAACCTGGCGGCAATATCGAGTGTGACCAGTAGCAGTGGAAGCCATAAATCCTCAAAAACGTTAACGCTCTCCCACACTCTCTCTCTCCCGGTTTTTGAGAGAGCCGAGACCGGTGTTGCGGTGTAAGCTAGATTCTGAGCAGAAAAAAGCCAACTGTAACAAGAAAGGAAGCTAAATTCTGCACACTGAGGTTTATATACCCTAGCAGATTGCAATTCCATTATAAATAATTAATATAATATAAATAAAATATATCAATTAATTGCCAACTTTCATTATATTCACCAATATATATTATATTTAAAGTTTTGCAGTTCAAGTTTCACATTCACAGCTTTGCATTTTCCTCTGCATTCAGCGGTGGTTTCAATGCAACTATAAGATATAGAAGTCTGATTTTTATAAAATAAAATCAGAAATTCTGATATATTTATAAAACGCTTTCTGAGTAGATGAACATATTTTAAAACACATCGAAGATTACTATATTTTTTGATAATCATTCCTCGATCGTTTCTTTGGGAGCTATATGATATAGTCACCAGATCTTCATAAAACAAAACCCGAAACTCTAAAATAATAAAAAAATGGTTATATCTTGAATTTGACGAAAATCTGTTAAAAAGTTATAATATTTTATATACAAATATTCCGTTCGTTCTTATGGCAGCTATATGATATAGTCGTCCGATCCGTCTCGTTCCGACTTATATATAAGTGCAAGTATATAGAAGAAAATCTGCAAAGTTTCATTCAGATAGCTTTACAACTGAGGGACTAGTTTCCATATAATCGGATAGAAGGATGGGCGGATATGGCTAGATCAATTCGGCTGTTGATGCTGATGAAAAATATATCATCTTTATAATTTCGGAAATGTTCCCTTGACTGCACTGCAAACTTCTGACTAAAATTATAAGTCCCTGCAAGGGTATAAGGAAATAAATTATAAATAAAACATAAAAAAAAAGTTATTTTTCCTATTAAATTTATCTTTGAATGCATTCACGAATACAGTATTGATCTATGAATATTAAAATAAACCATATTTAGGAATATAAAACACTGACAAATTGCATAAGCCCATTCGTTTTCAAGTATGCTGGATCTAGCCAGAAAAACGCTAAGCCGCCAACACTGGGCAAACCTATATATAGCAATGCAAGCGATCGAAAAATCAAAAATAAAATTTCCCTCAACGACGTGCTCCATAGACAGAAAAGTGATCCACGTATTCCACAGTTCCTTTTGACCGCTATACTTTGCCCTGCCTCGCTCAACCCGCTGTCCGTTTTTTTTTCGTTCGTGAAAGAAAGAAACAAGGAGAAAAGTGACGTGACGTGCCAAGCGAAAGAGCTTGAAACAAAAAACAGTAGAAAGCCGAAAAAGTGAAAACAGCAGAACGCACAGAAACTTATAAAAAGAACAATGGCCAGTGCAGATCAGAAACACGCCACCGGCAACGGCGCAGCCGGCAACGGAACGCTTGCCGAAGATCAGCCCAAGGACGCCAAGGACCTGTTGCCGCACCTGGAGTCCCTCGAGCGGATCATCAAGCTCCCCGTGGTGAACGCGGCGTGGGACAAATCGCAGGATGTCTATGGCAAAGTAAAAGGTAGGTGGAAATGGAGGACAAGAGCGGTGCTAGAGTGCATTGAACTCGCGAGCGAGTAACGGGCGCCCCGCCTAACGGCACAGAAAACAGAAAACCAAAACCCAAAAGAGAGGCCGAGACAGAAACCACAGCAAGAACAACAATGTGCAATGGCAATGCAATGCAGAGCGCATGCAATCAAAACCGAAAACGAAACTGAAAACGAAACAGAAACCGAAACCGAAACCGTTGCGTTTGCGTTGGTTCGGCTTCGCCATTTTAATTCGCGCTCGGGCTCGGGCTCGAGCTCGGATCTCGAATGTGGAGTCCAACTCGGCGGAGTTTTAATTGCCCGGCAATGGGTGGGAATTAGGCTCAATTGATGTTAATTGATTGCAAGCAGGCGGTCAATAATCGAAATCACGGCGGCAGTGCGAATACAACAACAGCCATGACCTAGCACCACCGCCAGCAACAAAAACAGCTACGTCCGGCACTTTGCCCTCGTGACGCGCGGCGTACAAAGTTCGTTCAAAATTTACATAATAAAAACTTGGCCAAAGAAAAATGTGGTGCGAGCCAGGGATAGAGACAGAGAGACAGAGAGACAGAGTGAGAGAGAAACGGACCCCCGCACGTAGGCTGCAGTCGCAGAGGCGCCGGCAGCGACGGGGGTCTCGTTTCGAGAGGAAAATAGAGAGATCCCATCGCCACGCCACTGGCGACGCTCTCGGGCGGCGAGCAGTGTTGTCATAGTTAACTACAAAGAAGCTGAAAACTCAACCGAGTATTTAATTATGGATAAATAATTTTTTTAACGATAATTTCAATCTGCTGGAAATGGCATTATTCCATTAGCTTCCACATGTTGTTATTTCTTATTTCTAATGATTTTTTCATTCAATTATATTTGGTAGCTGATAAATATTTTAAAGGAACCCATAAATATATTTAACGATGACTCAAGATTTGTTAACAATTCACAGTTAATATTAAACTTGTGGAATATCCCACGACTTAGCTGGAAACTAGCCTTTTAGTGGCTGGCAACACTGTCGCTGATTGGACTTTCGACTTGTTTGTGATATTCCGGTGCTTGACACACACACACACGCGCACACACGCACACTCTCTTATTGGATGATGTGTTTGAGGAATGACGAACTATCAAAGGTCTAAACTTGTCGTCGTCGCAGACAGATAGAGAAAGATCGTAACGAACGCAGGGGGGTGGGGAGGGGGCGCCTTGCAATCCTGAACTGCGCAGTTTTTCGCTTATCAGTGAGAACTGCCAGGCGGCGGCGGCGCTGCTGCTATAATTATTGCTTTTTGTTGCAACCACTGATAAGGCCTCTTGTCACATGTGGCACCCAACAATTCCAGAACTTTTCCAACAAAACCATTAATGTCCTCTTGCCTGCATTTTCCAGGGAAGAACCGCGTCTTTGAGTGGGCTCTGACGGCTGCCGAGGATTGCGTGACGCGCGCCGTGACGACGGCAGCTCCGTTTGTCACCAAGCTGGACCGACCCATCGCCTATGTGGACCAGACCTTGGTCAAGGGCATTGACAAGCTGGAGGTGAAGGCGCCCATCATCAAGGACACGCCCCAGGAGATCTACAACCAGGCCAAGAGCAAGGTGATCGATGTGGTCCAGCCGCATCTGGAGCGCGTGGTCAAGTTCAAGGCGGCCGGCCAGCAGAAGGCAGCCTCCCTGAAGGATCTTGCCTGGCAGAAGGCCAACGAGGTCCTGGCCACGCAGTACGGCAGCCTGGCCGTCAATGGTGTGGACACCACCACAGCCCTGGCCGAGCGCCTCCTGGAGTACTATTTCCCCAAGTGCGAGTCCGATGTGGAGGAGGATAATGGTGAGTGTCTGGCCCCAGGCTGAACCTATGCATTTCCGTTTCCGATTCAAATTTGCATCAATTCAAAGTGACGTCTGTGAATTGTTGGATAAAGCGCCGTAAAACTAGTTCATTATTAACTTAACTTCGAGCTCATTAAATAATTGGACAAGGTGCACTTAATAATTGTGATGCCAAAATGAACTCTAGGCTAAAAGTTGAGAAAAGAAACGTATTCTTTTGGCTAGCCCCCGTTCCGTTTCTGTTTTCCTTTTTTATGGTTCCTCTCTGTGCGGTGTGTAAACAAAATGCTAAAAATAAATCGTAAATATTTTTAATTCTCAGATGATAAACAAAATGCCGTCGTGCAAAATGGCAAGAGTTCTGAAAATGACAGTAAGTTCCTCCTCCCAAAGAAACCCCTCGATCCGATCTGTCCAGATTCGCTCGTCCGTTTCTATTCGTTTCGCTTCGTTTCTACTAACACACACTGGCCTAACTCTCACTAAGCATTATGTTTAAAAATAGCTAACAAATGGAAAAGCATGAACACTAATCAAGCATGAAGAACAATAATATAACAAATGTGCAGCACACGCCAAGAAGCATAAGGAATATATCCGATCGCAGAGACAATCGAATGGAAGAAAATGTTTTTGATATTTGAAAATTTTAATACATGTCTAAGTTAAGCATATTCTTGTATAGGATGATGGATTCTCAAAATGTGGGAAATAATTACGGTCTGTTAGGGTTAGCCTTACACCTGAATCTGATCCCGATCCTGATCCCCTTTATAACACTGTAATTAACACTCAAAGTGACTAATTTTCTAAATTAATCAACTCTTTCTCTCTATCTCTTATCTCTTTTCCGCGCCTATTCGTTAGTTATTGTTGTTGGGGAGAAGAGCTACGACCAGGATCACGATCAAGAGATTGATGATAGATTCTTAGTGGCCGCCTCGACGGTATTTCTGTCCATGTCCTTGAAAATCATAACCGAAATTGTTGAGTACGTTAGAAGAAATCCAGAGATCGTAGGCATTATCGATAGGGAACTCAACAAGTTTATGGTAAGCACACATGCATACACTGAAAACAAAAACAAACCAAGTACACGCCCAACCACATCCCACTCACACTCGCACTAACCCAAAACTTTTGATTAAATAACCCGAAAAACTAACAACAAACGTTAGGAAAACAATGGATTTTTGCGCCCATTTTAATGGCAACATTTGCTTTCCAGTGCCAGTTCCCGCCAGCGAGGATCCAGTCCTACACACAGTCCAGACGGTTGGACGGCTATCCAACAAGATCTCGCGTCGCGTCTATCGAAATGTCTCCCGACAGATCAAGCAGGTCCAGAAGGGCAACATCAACGACTATCTGAGCTCCCTGATAGCCGCCCTGAAGCTGCACCAGTACATAAACTTTATAAACTCATCGATGGGCACCAATGTGGAGCAGTCGACGCTGGCCAGTGACAACTGCTTGCCCTTTGGCGGAGCCGCCACCAACAGCAACAGTAACAGCAACAGCAACGTCAACTCCAACTCCAACTCCTCGGCAGCGGCTGTGGCCAAGAGCAAACCAGCGGCGGCGTCGTCGTCTCAGTAATGATATATACATATATCTGAAGCTTAGATATTACCTTCTTTCACACACATCCTGCACGCATACCCCAAGACCCACGTCGCCCATATTTTTTTTTCTTAATTATATCTTATAATTTCGTTTTTTTTTATCTATTTTGCAAAAGTTAATATTTTTATATAAAAAAAGGGATCAATCAGCAAAGAACAAGAATTAAGTGTGCACCAGCCTCCCTTCGATTTGTAAATATTTATTTGAAGTATAGCCGGCCCTCAGCACACCCCCCGTACACACACCCCACACACACCACCTTAGCCTGTAAGTTGTAGTCCTTAGAGAGAGATCGGGAGTAAGAAGAGACGGACGATCCTTCGTCGATTTTAGCTGTGCTAAAAGGCGTCCAAAGTGCCACTTGCATTGAATATAATATACACACTATATATACGCCTATATATACCTACAATATATACACTGATATATATAAATATATACACACATTGGCCTAGATAGTGTGGGTTAGCTATACGTATACGTAATCTTAATGTCTAAAGCTATTTTTTATTCTCTACGCTCCCTGGAAGCCCCTAAAACCAGATGATGTCTAATTGCTAATGAAAATGAAATATGCCTAATATATATACACACAAACACACACCCCAAAGCCACACACACACACATACACAACACACACCTGTATGAAGAACCTAGCCATAATGTTTGCTCTAAACAATAACTAGTTTGATACTATTAAATATTATTAATAATAATAAAAGAAGAGAAAACCAACGCAAAACTGGAACGAAGAACAAGAACCATCTTTAATTATTTCCCCGACCCCCTGAACGATAACTAGTGTTCGGAACTATATATGCCATAGGCAATACGATGTATATATCCCTTATCTGATTGGTCGCCTTATCGGGACAGCATTCCCCGGTCCGCTGATTTATATGGGAGTTCAGTGTAGAGTTCAGGCAGAGCCGAACGAATGGAATTTATAGAACTGATAAGGTTCCCTTCTCTCTTTATATATATATATATATATAAATATATATATATAGAATTGTGATAATTAGGTGCGTTCTCACTAGAGCTGTTGTATCGCATAGGGAAAGGGATTTATTCAATAAATTTAAAGCTAAACTAGAAATGTGAAATGTGAAATTAAAGTAAAGAAATTAGTATGCGGTTATTTTTAAGAGTAGTTTTTAGCTCTTTTAAATAATATTTAATTGCACTTTTGAGATGTTTTGAAGTCTATTTGAATTAACAAGAACCTCTTGATGCAAGCACTGGTCCCCAAAATTTTAAAAACTCATAACTTGGTCAAAAAGGCATTAATTTCAATTCAGAAAGTTTTTCCATGTTACGTATAATTATATTAAAAAAACTGCATACTCTTTTTTAATATTTAAAAAAATTAAAATTTTTATCAAATTTTCACAATTTTGACGATGTAACCCCTTATAAAATTTTGAAAATTTTGAAAATTTTTTTTTTCGCTCTGAGATGGCTAGATGGACTCGGCTGTTGATGCTGATCAAGAATATATATGGTTTATAGGGTCACAAATGACTCCTTCACAGTGTAACAGACTTCTGATTGAAATTCCAATCCAAAACAAAATCGTAGTATAGAGGCATAGCATTCCGAGTAGGTACCTTTGTTGGAGTGCCCACTGTACTGCCGACGCTGGACTCTGCATCTGTGGCTGTCTCTGTCGATAATGACGGCGTTAATGGCCCTGCAATTATCCATTTTTTTCAGATTGGGCAACGGCGTCGTCTGACTTTGAGCTCCTCCTCCGCTGCCGCTCCTCCTCCTCCTGCTCCTCCTCATTTGTATTTGCTCCACGTCCTCGCGGAACATGGAGTCCAGGAATCAATCTCAGCATACCTGGCATAATTTCGAGTTTTGCTAAATGCATTTTGGGGCCACAAAATATTCATGAGTCGCCGCCAGAAAAGGGCTTCTTCTTCGTTTGGCGGCGGAATCACAGGGCGACGACTAGTTAGACGGGTTCCCGAAACCGCAGACGCAGCCATCGATCGTACATACAAACATAAATCCGGTTTTCACTTCATTTCACGTTAGGAACTCCAAGGAGTTACGTAAAACCCTTTGGGAAATCTCTTCTCCAACTAACAACCCTTCAAGCTCATGTCCACATTTTCTCTGAGTGCACTCAATGGTAGTTATGGGCATCGCTAACCGCAAGGTGTACTCCGAGATGTTAATGGAGTCGCACTTTGGACCCCAGCCCTGCCCGGCCCCAGACTCGGACTCTTCCCGAGGCGCACCGATGACGAGGCCCCTCCGTTGGCAACGGCAATGCTCCTTATCGCGGCGATAGCGGGGGGCGAGGGGCTGCTGAGAGGCAGGGAGAGAGAGCCATAAAGGCTAACTATAAACGTAATCAAGAATTTGACGTACAGGCAGAGCAATAAAAAAAAAATGGAATGACTTAATAAACACACGAAGAGAGTGAGGGGAGAAATTAAATCGACAGTGAGAGAGAGAGAGAGTGGGAGAGTAGGAGAGCGGAAGAAAGGCGGCTGAGCCAGTGGCTATGCATTGAATATTTCGTCAAGGGGGATTTGCTCATACATAATCATGGATTAAAAAGCTATGATATAAAATATTTAAAATATTTAAGGGATTCAGTTCTCCACGGAGAATATAAATAGAATATTATAATAATATATATGAATAAAAAAATGCTTGTAAGCTGCGATTGTCCCCGATGAGACCCCCGGCTGGAGCCGCCACTGACTTGAAGCCTCAGGATGAGCCCGGCGGAAGAGGCGTGGCAGCCCCCAATCAGCGAGAGTGCAGCCGAGCCAGAGAGCAGGAGAGAGCGGGATCGAGATCGGGAGAGTTCAAAGTACAGAAAGTGGCGTGATTCTTATTATTCATTCTCTCGCTTTTGATTATTGAGTACTGTGTGTATGGCGTATTATGGTCAGCATTATTATTATTATTATTATTATGTGCGAATTATGCCGTCTCCGAACCCGCAGTGCATCTGCCTCGGGCTGCACTTTCCGCCGTGCGTCACAGACTTGGAAACGATACAATAATGCGTACTATATATCACTCGGGGCTATATCCCTCGCTCAGATAGGAGACTACAGTTTTGTCCCTATTTCTGGGATGTTCAGAAAGTAACCTCACTGCTTAGTATTAATTTTATTCCTAGGATTAGTATACAAAACTATACACTTTACTATGAAACAAACAAAGTTATTATACAAACAAATACATAATTATTTATCTAATTTTATAATTGATTTATGCATGTCAATTTTTGTTGTAAAAAAAAAAACACTTAAAAAACACCCACATATATATTTTACAAAATTATTTCCGCAGCTATTTAAGCTCAATTGGAAACTGATCGATTGCTGATAAGGCTATTGACGCCTCAGGTGGCCTCCCCATATTCCTCCTCCTCCTCCTCCTTCTTTGCCGCCTCCTCCTTAGCCACCTGATCTCCCCACTCGGCGTCGCACATTGCTTTGGCCTTGACTTTGTTCTTATCACCGGCGTTATCAATGCCCCAGTGGCGTCAGGTGGGGTCTAGCTGGAGGAGGAGGTGGCGGCAGAGCCGGGTGGCTGCATCGGGGCCAGGTCAAAGTGAGGCTGCTCGCAGAGCGTGAGACTCCGGCCAAGATGCCCGGCTATAACCTGGACCATGTGCCTGGCCATCGGCGGAGCGGTCAACACACGACGAAGCAGGGACCAGGTGAAGCTCAGCAGGGACATGGCATAATAGTGGTGGTTCTCTGGCACCAGCCTGAGATGTTTATCCTTGTTATTAACCTGCTCCCTCTCCAGGACATCCTTCTGTTGATTATCCTGCGACTTGGCCTTCTTCTGATTCTTTTTCTGACGCTTTTGAGCCTTCTTCGGAATGTTGTTGTTATGATCTGATTCTTTGGATTCTTCTTGAATTTCCGGAGCATCCACTGTCTCCTTCCCAAGCTTCTCCTCGTACCGCTTCGCCTCGATCTCCTCCTGCTTGCGGATCCAGCTTACCATGTCGCCATCCTGCCGCGTGTAGCCCTCCTTGAGCAGACTATTCCGGCGCAGAAAGTGGAGGGCATCGTCGTATCCCTGCTGGCAGAAGTTGGCCACAAAATCGGATCGTCCCGGCAGCAGGATACCCACAATGCGACGCAAGTTCCGCCGGGACAAACGGATCTTGTTGTTGGCCCAATTGATGTGCAGCTGCAGCAGGTGGGGGCTCTGGTCCCGGGGACAGATGTCGCTCTCGCCGCAAAAGGGACTCACGGTCACCGTGTGCTCGTCCAGCAGGGGCAGATTGTTGGACAAGGCGCCGTCCATGTAACGCACACCGCGGATCTACGGATGCCACAAGGATTTCAGGAAATAATTATTAATTGTAGTTAAATGATCGCCACAAACCTGGGGCGGCATCAAGCCCGACAGTCCGGGAATAAAGCAGGAGCACATGAGGGCCTGGAGCAGCTCCTGGCGTGAGCTAAACTCCGACATGACCACATTCTGGCGATCGCTGACCCGCGTGAGAGATATGTGAAGACGTCCGCTCACCCGCCGATGGGCATCCGGCGGCAGGCGTCGGTGCATGCCGTCGAGCAGGAACTCGGGCAGATTGAACCATGGACTGAAGGCGCCCAGCGAGTGGCGACGTGTCTCCTGGACGAGCCGCAAGAAGTCCCCCGCCATGCCCTCCAGAGGGAGATCGCAGATGAGACAACACGCGGCCAGGGCACCGGCGGAGGCGCCGGCAATCCGCTCCAGCAGCAATTGGGGGGCATGCTGGCGCAGACAGACGGCGACGCCCACGTGGTATATGCCCAGGAAGCCGCAGCCGGCGAGCGATATGCTCCTCCGGGTCTTCATCTTCATGGTTTTTGTAAGGCACTCTTCCGTGATGCCTGGCAGCCAGCGTATATTACGGAAATATCCGGTATTGCCTGGTATTTGTTCGTCAATTTTCGCTGAGGTTTTCTTTTTTTTCCAAATAATTTTCCAAGTTTTCTTTTTTTTTTAAGCTTGTTTTCTTCGAAATGGGGGTATGATGTGACCGTAGGCTCAGTGGAAAATGGTTTTAATCCAATAAAATACCAATTACAACGGGATTCTGAAGTCCAGGAAATCGATTTCTTATCTCTCTGTCTATATACTTTTGTAATCTGTTTGAATACAGGGTTTCTCTGAGCATTTAATGGGTTAAGGATTAAGGGATCAGTGTTAAAGGTATTAATATCATAGGTAATCCTAGGATATATAATCGAAAACATGCAAATTAAGAGTTATTCTAAATTAATATATTATTTTTTCAACAAATCAAAGATAAAAAAAACCATAACTGAGCCAAAAAAGCATTAATTTTAATTCGGAAAGCTTTCCTAGGCTAGTTTTAATTAGCTTAAAAAAACTGCATAATCAATTTTCAATTTAAGAAAATTTAAAATTTTATCAATTTTTCAAAATTTTAATGATGTAACCCCTTATAAAATTTTCAAAAATTTTTCAACATTTTTTTTCCTCCGGAAATCGGCTAGATCGACTCGGCTGTTGATGCTGATCAAGAATTTATATGATTTATAGGGTCGGAAATGACTCCTTCATAGGGTTTAAGCTTCTGACTAAAATTAAAATACTCTGCAAGGGTATAAAAGTTGCTAATTTTAGGAACTAGGAAGATTGTTATAAAATTAAATCCTGATAATGGAAAGATCATAAAAATTTAAGGGGAATCTCAAGAGCATCTTGAAACACTATATAATATTAATAACACAATACAAAAATAAATAATATTTATAATAAATATTTAAACACCATTAATGAATCAAATTACTTCCAAAAACAGTTCGATTACAGTTAAAATTCAATTATTTTATTAAATTTCATTCGATAAATTGGATAAACTAAGTAAATGTATATCTTTTACATATAAATCAGCCACGATCCACGCAACGCCTTGCTTCCTATCGTAAGAGAGAACCAATCATAGGGGGATTAGCCTTAAGGTAGTACCTATAACAAGGTCTAGTCCGGAGAATAACGATTAGTCCTGGGTTAGTGTCCACATTGTATACATATATATTTATTTATTCAGTATATATAATAAAGGGGGATGGTTCGTTGACCGATCTGTAGATGTATCCGAATTCCACGGGGGAGCGAGCACGTTGGAGCCTCCATTAATTTGCCCACCGAAAGGAACTAATTTGAATTTCTTCCTGCCTTCTTTCGCTTCTCTTCTTGTTATGTTATTTGTTATCACAGTCGCCCTAGAGCGCTATCCTCTCCACCCGAGGGCTTGGTTTCCATGGTGTGTCGCTCGGTTTCTTCTTGTTGGTGGTGGACATGAAATAATCAGCGGAATGGGAGATATAGACGGGCGGGTGCTCTCTCTCTCTCTCTGTCTCCTGCGCGGAGCTCTGTTCCAAGTCCAGCTCCGGCTGCTGCCAACACTCCAGATCTCCTTCAGATTCTTTTAGTGGCTTGTGTGTGTGTTTTTCGGGTGTAAATAACTGTTGCTTAAGGCTTGGCGGTTTGGGCCTGGCCAGTGGCTATTCCATCGCCAGCTGGGCTGGCTTCGGCACCCTCAGGTTCCACTGCCATGGTCTTGTTGAGGATTCGATGAAAGTGTTCGCCGAAAACGGCATGATTGTAGGACACCAAACGCCGGAACGAGGCGATAAATGCAACTAGCTCCTCCTGGTAATCCACAAAACCGGCAGGTGGCGGCGGTATGCTGCCATTCGAGCGCAGGGCAACGCGCACATAGCCATCCAAGCGCTTGGCTAAATACGGGAAGAATTATATAAATTATAGGAAAAAGACACAGATGGCGAATATGAATGCACTCACCCATTAGACTAGGCACCGGCGAGGCCTTGTTGCCCAGCTTTAGCACCTGATTCTTGAGCGCCGCCTGGTCGGCTTCGTTCATGGCCGGCAGCTGCTCCTTCTCTAAGGCCTGGTTGACAAAGGCGCGAATCTGCTCGTAGCAGCTGTCAATGGCAGTGGCTACTTGTCTGTGATACAAGCACAATTAGTTTTCAAAATAAAAGGACGTAAAGTAGGAGCTCACTCTTGGTTCTTGACATCCTGAACGATTATGTCCAGCTGCTTGGACAGCTCGAGGCGATTCTCGCGACGCTGCGAGATAATGGGCGTGCTCTGGGCAATGGAGATGAGCGAGGCGCACAGGATCAGGCGCTGGGCGCGCCAGCTGAGGCCGGCAAAGCGATCCTTGTCAATGCGCAGCAGTTCGGGGAACTCCTTGTCCGCCGGATAGTCGATGAGCTGCATGTAGGCATTGTATATAGTCTCGTCCGTGTTGCTGCCGGCACGATGGCGCTGCAGCCAGTCCTCGGTGGCCGGAAAGCTATAGCCTGAAAGAGGGAATTTAACATTTTGAAAGTTGTTAAACAAGAAGATCGATTTAAGGCTTACCATTCCCCATGTACTCGCGCATATACTTGCTGAACTTCTGCTTCTCATATTCCACCGAATTGGCGGCTATCTCCTTGCGCGCCAGCGTCAGCATAAAGTTGGCCATATCCAGCTTCATCAGGCTCATCAGCTCGAGGATGCTGCGGAAGGTGTCGACCACATCTTCGATCTCCCTTATCTTGGCCACGGCCTCATCCCTGGCCGGGCAGCAGGAGCGCGAAAGGATGTTGATCACAAAGTTGGCATACGCGCGAAAGTCCAGCAGTCCCCGCTCCGCCTGCTGCTGGATGACGGTTTCGTCCAGCACCTCGTTGATGTGCGCCACGGTGCGCTCGTTGTTCGGGGAGAGCAGCTGGGGGAAGATCTCCTTGATCTCGGCCAGCAGGCGAATGGCCTGGTCGTAGGAGGGCGGCTGCCGCTCCAGCTGCTCGCGGAGCAACTCCCAGAAGGCCTTGTGCACACTCCGCTTGATGGCACCCTCCAGGCTGTCCGACGGCGGCTCATACTGCTGCAGCTTGAAGTCCGGATTGAGGGCAATCTCGTGGGCCAGCTCCATGTTGCGCAGGTCCTTGAACATGCTGGACACCTCGTCCAGGGTCACTATCTTCGGCGGCGAGCCGTCCAGGCTGGGCAGCACGAAGCGCGTCAGGCTATCCACGGAGCTCTCGCTGTCCGTGCGGATGCGATGCTCGTCCTTCGGCTGCTCCTGTCCCCTGTTCTCCTGGGCATCCATGCTCGCTCCTTGTTCTCTTCGCTGCCAGGCAAAGGCGGAAATGCGACGCAGATCTTAGATCTTAGCAACTGGTTTTGAGCCAAAGCCAAATTTGGTTACCACCGGTTCGAGGCGGATTTATTTAATTTTTTTTTTGTAGTAGTAGTTGCAATTGCGCTGCGCTTTCTTTGTTCCTTTGTTCGAGGTCTTCGTCAAAGCTCCACTGGGGGTTACTGGTTCGCCTGGAAAGGAGGGACTTCAATACAGTGGCTATTGTGTATATAAAATAATATAGTATTAATGGAAATATAATATGATGTATTAATTTATCAGATATTAACAATTAGTTTAGGAAATATTAAATAAAAACTGCATGTTGAATTGAATATGTATTTAATATAAATCACTTTGGTGTGTTTTTAATTTTTGAAATAGTATTAAGCAATGCCACAAACATAAATATTTTTCCTAGAAATTGCTCAATGGAAATTGTGCAATAAAAAATGAAATACTAAATAAAAATAAATAATTTTGAAATATTTTGTGTGTCTATTTTTGTCTTGGCGGCCACAACAATCAGTTGGAAACAAAAAAGTTCCAATAAGAACTAGTGCCTTGATGGTAAAGTATAAAATTTATAATTAAGTGTAATAGAAACAAATATTTATAAGCTAAAATAAGCTAAATTTCGAAACCGTTTCAAGTTGATTAAAAAATACCCGTTAGGCGATGCCCACTGTAAGCAGCCAAGCTGGGAAAGCCGTTAAACGTGACTAACATGCACACACACACAGAGAGGCCAAGCTTGTGTGAGTGTTTAACAAAGAAACGAACAGCAGCAACAAAGCAAAGAAAGAAAAAAACAAAAACACAGCGAGACCCGAAGAGAGTGTTGCTGAAAAATCTCGAATCAACTCGAACATTCTCGAATCTGCTAAGAAATGCAATTTGACATAGTTTCCAAAATTAAATGCAGAAAATTAGAGCACGAATTGCACAACGCCAGCGAGCGAAAGGGGGACGTAAACAAACGGCGCAATAAAGCAGCCAGCGAAAACAGAGAAGCGATTAAAGTCTCGTGTGTATTTGTTTTTGTTTCCCTCTTTGCTGCTGTGCCTATTGCGCAGCATTCTCAGCTGGGGGAAAATTGGGAAATGGACACAAGGCCGTCGCTGAATGGGGCGAAAGGGGGTGGTGGGTTGATCAACTCCCCAAACTTACCAGTCCAGAAAACAATAGAAGCTTCCAGAATACTGCAATCAATCGGTGCCTCACTGATTTTTATTCACCTTTTCACTCACTTCCGAATTTAGGAATTAATTTGTCCCTTAGCTCCGCTCTGTTCCCAAATTTCTTCGCACTTTTTGCGTGCCGAGCTGCCGAGTGTTACAACCTATCACGAACGGTGACCAATTTCCAAATAAAACTTTTCCAACTGACTTTACATCGCCAGCTTTGTTTGTTGTGTCTGCCTTATGTTTTCGTTTTCCTCTTCCTCTTTCTCCCGCCATTCCCCACCACTACAACACCTTCGCAGCTGTGCTCGGTTATCGCTTATCGATAGGCAGACACTATCTATGTGCGGGCTGAGCGCGTTACAACATGAGAGCTGTGCCGCAACAAAACACATTTTCATGATAAGAAGATAATCTAACTATATATTTTTAAAAATTTGTATATTTTTAATATTTAATATTTTTTATTTGGAAAAAAGATAAGTTGGATTTGCCAAAATTAGTACTGGTGGCGCCACCTACCGTTGAATGTTCAGTTGCTATCGTACATTATCGGTGGCCTGGCCATATCGCCGTGGGTGCGCAGGGTGGCAACCTCTAGGCGAAGGAGCAGACACAAAATTTTCTTTTCAATCAAAAATTACAGTTTTTCCATTTGAGAATTTGTTGTGTTTTCACCGAAAAGAACAAGAGTGACAATATACACACAACGGAGCTCCTAGACTGGAGGAGTCCTTGCTGTAGACGTGCCTCCAGTTTCTTTTATTTGCACTTTTTGCAACCCCCCGAAAAGTGAGGAAGAGACGGGCACAGGGCAGGATCCGCAGCCAAATGGAGAGCGAAAAGATTCTGATGGCCGCCGGAGTGACGGTGGCCGCCGTTGTGGGAGCCTTTGTCTTCTGGGGACCCTCGGGTGAGTGTTCAAAGTCGTCTTTTCTTCTTCCTAAATTTCACAAACTCTTCTGGCAGGTTCCCGCTTGCGTCAGCGACGCGGTCAAATCGCCGGACTGCACAACTTTGGGCGCACCTGCTTCCTAAACACCCTGCTCCAGGCCTTGGCGGCCTGTCCGCAGTTCATCGCCTGGCTCCAGCTGTACAACGGAGCCTCCCCCGACCGCCGGAGCCTGATCAGCTCGATGCTGAACACGCTGGAGGTGGTGAACGGCACGCATGCCACGCTGCGCGGTGATCCGCACTCGCCGGGGGCTGTGCTGCGCGCCCTGAACGCCTTGGGCTGGGTGATACCGCAGGAGGAACACGATGCCCACGAGTTGTTCCATGTCTTGCTCTCCTCCCTCGAGGAGGAGGCCATACGGCCGCAGCCGCTGGGCTGCCTGTCGGACGCCCTCCCGCTGGGCCCGGGGACGGACAACGACGACGCGAGCAGCAGCATTGGCCTGGGCACCGCCACGCCTGTGGGTGGATTCCGACCCATAAGCGCCATGGCTGCCGGACCAAGCGCCAGCCAGCGGGGCATTGGAGACCAGCCCAATCGGCCCTCGAGCGCCATGCTGACCGACTTCCTCAACATGGAGTATGACGAAAGCACCAGCCTCACGCGCCTGGTGCGCTCCGAGGCCCACACACCGGACTCGCCGGCCTCCGTTTGCGAGCGCGAGGGCTCGGACCGATTGGGTTCCCTGCTGCTCGATGCAGTTTCGCCCGGAACGCCCTTTGGCTTCCCGCTGGCCAGCGAAGTGGATGCCTTGACCACGCCCACGCCGACGCTGGGCGGCGAGCGATTGTCGCGCCCAAGGCAGCCGCAGTCCCAGGAAATGGGCGAAGGCCTTAATCGTCGGGTGTCCAGCTCATGCCGGTCGCTGGAGCGTCTGCATCGCGGCCCAGGCCGAGTCTCCATCTGGTCGAATATGATGCCCAGCCAGGTGGCGCATCCCTTCCAGGGCGCCATGGGCGCCCAGATCGTCTGCAACGGATGTGGCTCCAAGTCGGCGGTGCGCTACGATAAGTTCGACAGCATCACACTGAATCTGCCGCCGCAGCGGCGCAGTGGACAGAGCCTGGGCCACCTGCTCAGCGACTACATCACGTCCGAGGATCTCAGCGACGTCAAGTGCGATTCCTGCAATGAGACGACCACGCACACCAAGTCAGTGACGTTCGCCAAGCTGCCGGCCTGCCTCTGCATTCATGTGGCGCGAACGGTCTGGCTGCCCACCGGGCAGGTGTGCAAGCGTCAGGACTTTGTTCACTTCCCCGAGAGCCTCTCCATGGCGCCGTATAGCTTCGTGCAGCCGCATCTCAATAGTCAGGTGAGCATATACAAGGAATTTGTCCCAGCAACTGTCTCTTTCTATTTTGTGCAAGTGGAGCTTCTCCTTGAGAGCTATTCTAGCTACATTTACCACTAAAAAAGAGCTTTTCTGTTCAATTTAAACCATATATTTCTAATTTCCAGGCTGGCACTCCTTGGGGCTCGACCATGTCGCTGTTTTCCAGCAGCCTGCCGATGAACAATGGCCTGGGCGGTGGCGAGGGCTTCGGCACCATGTTCCCCAAGAACCTGTACCGCCTGCTGGCCGTGGTGGTGCACTCGGGCGAGGCGAACAGCGGCCACTTTGTGACCTATCGCCGCGGCTCCCTGCGGAATGCCCATCGGTGAGTCGCCCTGGGTTATTTTGCTCCTCCCCCTCAAAGTTACATTGACACTTTCCCTTTTGCAGCTGGTTCTACACATCGGACACCATTGTGCGGGAGGTGAACATCGACGAGGTGCTCAGCGTGCCGGCATATCTGCTCTTTTACGATCGGGGCCAGCACCGGCAGCTGCCCCTGCGCTAGTCAGCCGGAGGAGGAAGGGATGGGAACAAGGAAAGGGTTCGCTAGTCAGCCGGAGAACAATAGATGTGATGGAATATCCAAATCCAAATCCTTACTCGACTCACGTCGGACAGTGGCCATAAGAGACCGCGCATTATAGACGACTTACCCACATGCATATATATTGATATATGAATACAGCTATATGTACGGAGCCCGCGAACTGACGTATACTCAGCCGAGGACAATGCAATGGTCTCTGCATCCTGCATGCATCATCTCTTCATTTGTTATCGATGCATTTACGATTTTTTAAGAACTAAGAATTCCAAATTCATAATGTGCTTTTAGCTGTCTGTATTTAGCAATTTACACACATAAATCTACCGATAATTGTTTGCGCGTTATTTCCGTAGGTTAGCTGTTCAATAAAAATTTCCCACAAATATTTCAAACGTCTTTGATATAATAAATAGATTATATACCGATTAAAACATATATTATATATGTATTTTTACCTAGGGAAAAATAAATTCAATAGGTTCACTATGAAAATATATATGCATTTTGTATAAAAGTATGTATAAAATCCAAGAAATTCAACATTTGTTACAAAAAAACGTCATTCTTAACATTTAACTGCAAAAAATGTGATTTTTCAAGTATTTAAGTTGTTTTTTTCATCGTGTATTGCGCGGCATAGGCTCTTATCGATACTTTAGCATATCGAAAGTATCGCAAAAACTATCTGAATGTATGCAATACTGTTCCCATAGAGTAATGCACCGGAAACAAACAAAAATTCACTCACTGTTCACACTATAGAATAGATAAGAAAGCTGAAAAACAATTGCTTACGCCGTAAGTTACGTTTTTGGGCAGCATCCATCTTATGAAATGCTCAAGAAGAGTCTAGAACTAACATCGATAGATCCGCCTATCGATAGAGTGCCATCACAACCGTCAAGCGTTTCGCATTTTTCTTCCGTCTAAAAAAAAGGCGCAATTTCCAATTGATTTCCGAGCAAATAAGAAGACAGCATGTCCGACGCCGAGCTGGAACAGACGCGCGTTGGCCACGTGGAGGAGCAGGAGGACGAGGAGCAGCACCAGCAGCAGCGGCGGCTGGACGAGGAGAAGGAACAAGAGCCGGAGCAGCCGTCGGAGGAGGGCTCCAGGTATGTTTACACAATGGACGCAGGGCCGCCGCGCACGCCGGTCCTGGATGCGGCGGCCGAGCTGACGGCCAGTCTAGATGTCAGCGGCTCCGATCAATCGGCGGAGCAGTCGCTGGACCTCAGCAACAACACACAAACGACGGAAACGTCCGCCGAGGGCGAGCCGCCCAGCAAGCGGGAGCGGCGCGACACCAGTCCCAGCAATACCTCCAGTTCATCCAGCGGCGGCGGCGGCAGCAGTTCCCGCTATGATGACATCAGTGAGGTGGAGGAGGGCGAGCAGGAGACGCCACTGCAGCAGAGGCCGCAGGAGCCGCCGGCGGAACCGCTGCAAGAGCAGATAATAGAGCAGGCGCCGCCGGAACAGGAACATATATTGGAGCAGAAAGGATTAATGGAGCAGGAGCATATAATGGAGCCGGAGCAGGAAACCGAACAAGAACTGCAACCAGAGCCGGAGCCGGAGCCAGATCAGGAGGGGGATCTGACGGAAGAACAAGTGGAGGAACAAGAGCCGGAGCCGGAGCAAGAAGAGGAAGTCATGCAAGAACCAAATCACGCGGTGGAGCCAGAGCAGGAAGTCGAGGTGGGCCACGACATGGAAACCGACGACGAGCCATCCTCGAGCACGGTGATTCATGTGCCGCCCACCGGTTACACTGTCGATCCCGATGCCCCCACCAAAGCCATTGTCACCGAGGTGGTCACCATTCCTGCGCCGCTCGGCTTCAAGGCGCTGGGCAAGCTGCCAACGGAGGTCCCCGAGACTCCCGACTCGCCGACGGACGATGGCGGCGAGGAGCCGCCGCCGTTCCTGCAGGCACAGGTGCAACAGGCCCTCATGCCGCTCCGCCTGGCGTTGCGTGATCCCCGCCAGCGCAATATGCCGCCGCCCATTCAGCCACCACCGCCGCCTCCATCCTCGTCGTCATCGTCGTCGCTGCCCAGCCGGACGGCGCTCGGCGCCAACGTCGAGACCATTTCGAGCGACAGCAGCGAGGAGACTTGCAGCGACGATGACGAGGAGGAGGATGTGGAGGATGAGGAGGAGGAGGATGAGGACGGCATGACCGTGGAGCACGACAGTACCACCTCGGAGACCATGACCACAGTGATAAGCGGCGATCCCATGATGCAGAAGATCGATGTGAGCGACGATCCCGAGAAGATCTACTTCATAAGGCGCGACGATGGCACCGTCCACCGTGGCCAGGTGCTGCAGTCGCGGACGACGGAGAATGCGGCCACGCCGTACGAGTACTATGTGCACTACGTGGGCCTGAACCGCCGCCTGGACGGGTGGGTGGGCAGGCATCGTATATCGGACAATGCCGACGACTTGGGTGGCATTACGGTGATGCCGCAGCCCCCGCTGTCCTCGGACCAGCCCAGCACCAGCCGGGAGATGCTGCAGCAGCAGCAGCAGGCAGTGGCCGCGGCGGCAAGCAGTGCCGGCTCCGCCCAGAGACCGAATCGATCGGGCCTCAGCCGGGACTACTACCTGTCGCCGTGCGAGAATAATCGCTACGATTACAGCGACCGGAAGATGACGCGCTACCAGAAGCGGCGCTACGACGAGATCAACCACGTCCAGAAGAGCCATGCCGAGCTGACGGCCACCCAGGCGGCGGCGGAGAAGGAGCACGAATCCATCACCAAGATCAAGTACATTGACAAGCTGCAGTTTGGCAACTACGAGATCGACACCTGGTACTTCAGCCCCTTTCCCGAGGAGTTCGGCAAGTCGCGGACGCTGTACGTGTGCGAGTACTGCCTGAAGTACATGCGGCACCGCCAGAGCTACGCATACCATCTCTACCAGTGCGACCGCCGGCGTCCGCCGGGCAGGGAGATCTACCGCAAGGGTCAGATATCCATATTCGAGGTGAACGGGAAGGAGGAGCCGCTCTACTGCCAGCTGCTCTGCCTGATGGCCAAGCTCTTCCTGGACCACAAGGTCCTGTACTTCGACATGGACCCGTTCTACTTTTACATCCTCTGCGAAACGGACCGCGAGGGCAGCCACATCGTCGGCTACTTTTCCAAGGAGAAGAAGTCCATGGACAACTATAATGTGGCCTGCATCCTGGTCCTGCCGCCGCATCAGCGCAAGGGATTCGGCAAGCTGCTGATAGCTTTCAGCTACGAGCTGTCCCGCAAGGAGGGCGTCATCGGTAGCCCGGAGAAGCCCCTGTCGGACCTGGGGCGCCTGAGCTATCGCAGCTACTGGGCGTACACGCTGCTGGAGCTGATGAAGAACCGCTGCTCGCCGGAGCAGACCACCATCAAGGAGCTGAGCGAGATGAGCGGCATCACGCAGGAGGACATCATCTACACGCTGCAGTCGATGAAGATGATCAAGTACTGGAAGGGCCAGAATGTGATCTGTGTGACGGCCAAGACCATCCACGACCACCTCCAGCAGCCGCAGTTCAAGCAGCCGAAGCTGACCATCGATCTGGACCGGCTGGACTGGAAGCCGCACAGCGCCTATGTGTCGCGGATAATGCCGGGCGTTACCTTCTAGTATCCAGCGCGGGATCCCGTCCCGCAGCAGTGTTCGGAAGTTATATTGATCGAGTAATCGAGTAATCCATTTTTTTTTCTAGCTCGTAAGCCTCACCTTAACTAGAGATGCCTATATAGATACCATCGTAGATTTTCTGAGAGCAATAGTTGAATTTTGTCAAGAGCTTGAAACATACTCTTACTTTAAATTTATTACCTCATTTTTTTTTGTAGCCCCTGAACGCTAAGAAGTTATTTTCAGCCTAGTCACTATTGTTCTTTGAAAAATCAGCAAAAACTTAAATATGTATTTGTATCTTAAGGATTTCCACTATTGCCTGGAGGTCTGTGGGAAGTTTGCTTCTGTAAATATTCCGCATTTCTGTATATTATAAATCCTTCGTTACATTAACGTCGCATATCTCTTATAAACAAGTGTATATCCCTGAAAATCTTCTCTAAACATAAATATATATATATTTATATACTTTTTTTTTTGTGTGTTTAATAAATGTTAATAAAGTTAAGTAAAAACAGTACAACTTTCCCTGGACTTTTCATTTGTTTTAAGCCAAAAAACTAAAATTTAAGATTAATAATTAAAAAGCTAGTTGGTTAAAAACATCATATATGCGATATATATTTCTTCGATGTATTTGTATATCGGCGATATATTTAGAATAGTGACCGACGTCTGTTGCTATATTTTCAAACCAAACCCATGTGCAAGCTGAGGTTGTCTTGGATTCTTCTCGAAAATAATTATTATTATTATTTTAAATATTTGCGCCAATATGTGTCACAAGACACAGTTGAGCAAATGACTAAATATATCGATAGACCAATTTGTATGTAATGGCTGTTGATATTTGCAGACATTTTGTCATTCAGTCGTAAGGTAGGAGCCTGATTATTATAAAACTATTTATTTATAATATATCGCCAGAAATCTTCCGGGTCTGTCATCTCTGGCTGCAGGCGCTGTTATCGATAGCACCCGCATCGATAACCTGAATTTCAGCCGGCTGTCTTACGGTGCTTTACCGTTGCTTTTGTTACTGTAGTCAAAAAGTGAAGTGTGTCGGATAAATTTCGCTGTAGGCGAAAAATGGGTCTGCTGTCGGATCCATCGATATCGACGCAGAGCAAGCTGGTGGACGGCCTGGCGCGGCATGTCCGCAAGGTGTGCTCCGTCCTGTATGTGGCGGGTGTGGCCTGGTTCTTCTGCCTGGCCCTGCCGGAGTTCAACCACGGCACGTACCTCTCGGAGAATGCGCTGTCGCCGGGACTGGTTTACCCGGAGATACGGGTGGATGCCAACCGCCTGGCCATCCAGCTGCTGGAGGAGCTGCAGCGCGAGCGCAAGGACCATCTGTCGACGACGCCGCACGCCTGGATTGCGGCCAAGATGAACGAGTTCGGGCTGGAGACGCACACGCACAACTATACGCTGCGCTATCCCTTCGGCGGCGGCAAGGAGTACCACGGCAAGAACATCTACGGCATTCTGCGGGCTCCCCGCATCGCCTCCACGGAGGGCATCGTATTCACGGCTCCCTATCGCGCCGCCAGCTCCGTGCACACGGACATCTCGCCCAGCGTGCCGCTCCTGCTGGCCTTCGCCGATTTCGCCCGGCGTAAGAACTATTGGGCGAAGGATCTGATCTTTCTGGTCACAGAGCAGGAGCAGCTGGGCATGCAGGCCTGGCTGGAGGCCTATCATGATGGCGACCGGGACCTAGACGTGAGCAAGGCGTATCTGCGTCCTGGGAACTTGCCGGCGCGAGCGGGTTCCCTCCAGGCCGCCCTGAATATCGAAGTTCAGGACCTGGAAATTGGTGAGTTGTTGTGGAAGTCCCCTAAGTCACATAGTTATCCTTCTTTCAACAGACTACGTGGACGTGCGGATTGAGGGACTGAACGGCAAGCTGCCGAATCTGGACATGTTTAACCTGGTTCAGCGCATCATGGCCCGGGAGGGCATTGCCTCCGGCTACAAGCAGTCGCCGCGGAAGAAGCGCCGCCACAGTAAGTCCCTCTTCGAGACCAATCTCCGCCAGATGCTCGCCATGCTGGCCACCCAGTCCTCGGGAGTGCCCAATGGCAATCATGGTCTGTTCCATCGCTATCGCATAGATGCCTTGACCATTGCTGCCCACCGAAGGGCTACCCATGCCACGCTGAAGGGTCAGCCTGGCTCGGCGGCAGTTCCGCTGCTGAAGGCCATCGAGGGCATAGCCAGGAGCCTGAACAATCTCCTGGAACGCTTCCACCAGAGCTTCTTCTTCTATGTGATTGTCAACAACGATCGGTACATCTCCATTGGCGATTATATGCCGGCCTTGGTGGCCCTGGTGGCCTGTGCGTTTGTGAAGGCCTACCTAATGTGGTCGACGCTGCCGGCGGTGGAAGGTGGCGAGCAGGAAACCGAGGATAGGGAGGCAGAGACGGATGTGGAGCCAGAGAAATTCGAGCTGCCATATGGCTCTGTGCTTATCTACCTCACCGCCACGCTGCTCATTGGCTTCCTGTGCAACGTGCTGCCGCTGCAGCAGTATTTCCTGGAGATACCTATGGGCGCCGCCCCGCTGACCACCTCCGTGCTGAGCTTCCTCTCCCTCATAGGGTTTATCCTGCCCTTCGTGGTGGTCTTGCCGCCCGGCGGCCTGGAGCTGCTGCACGTGGCCTTCCTGCTCATCTACGGCTGCTCCCTGATCGTCATTGGGCTGCTCAACTTCGCCCTGGGATTCTTCGTCGCCGTGCTGACGGTCCCGCTGGTGATTGCCTTGGAGACCAAGGAGGACACCAGCAACAGCACGCTGCGGAACTCGATCCGCCTGCTCACGCTGACCCTCAACCCCATGATGATCGTGTATGTTATTGTGCTGGCCATGACCTTCTACCAGTTTCCCGAGCTGCCGCTGCAGAAGATCATGCTGCGGGCGGCGACGGCGGCCATGGATGCCTCGGCTTATGGTCTCATTGATTCAGTGGTGAGTTACTACGCTCAAAATTAGAACTTTAACTTTTACTTTAACTTGAATTTCTCTCTCCTTGTGCCCAGTTGTATGGCAACTTCTTGTACTTTGTTATATCCACGGTCCTGCTGCCGCTGTGGATCATCTGCTGGACCCTGGCTCTGTCCAAGCGCAGAGACTATGCCGACTACGTGGAGTTCGAGGAGTCGCCAGCGCCATCGCCCCAGCCGCAGGCGAAGGTAAAAACCAGTTGAGCTGCGACTCCTGAGCCTTAGTCCTTTGAATGTCTACATATATCATCAGGTAAAGATCCTAAGATAAAGTGTGATAAGCCCCAAGACAAAGGTGGGGGAAATTCCATGAAGAAAGCGGTATTATCGATTAAATGTCTGAATAAATGAAATCTATCCATTAGCTGGAACAATTTTTGTGTGTGTTTCTACACAATTTAAATTCAAGCAAGCAGCGCCTTGGACTACGTGCCCCTTCGCCGCCTTTGAATAAGTGGAAAACTTTTCGACTATGACACGTAACTTAATTTAAACTTTCCACGACGCTGGCAATTAGTTATGAGCCTGGATTTGGCTCAATCATGGACGGATGCATGATGACGCTGGGAGCAGGGAGCCGTGCACTTGCCGAGCCATGTTTACCGGCGCCATTCAATCTGCAACTTAACAAGAAAACTTTCCTCCACGCACACACACACACACACAGCACCAAGGGAGACACAAAGTTGCCCCGCTACAGTGGGCAGCCCTTTCGAGACAAATATGTGTGTATTAAGCATCCAATCCAAAATCCCGTCATCCAGTTAGCCTTGAACTCCATGTGTCAACCCGAAAGTCTAGCTCCCAAACCCCATTTCTAATAATTTTCAGTATAATTCCAATCGTCGTACCAGCAAGACCTTTAGTAAATATTTGTAAATTATTTTCTATCGTCGCTCGCAATATTTTCCAAATTGTGTAAATTTCAACAGGTTCAGAGGTGTGTGCATTCAAAGTGTTATTCAAAGACTTCATCCAAATCCTTTGTGATCAGTTACTTCCAAATTTATTGTAGGAATCATGCCGAATTGCACGTGTTTTGAGCCAAGTACTTCCAAGCACAAGTGTCAAGCCTGCGGAGACCAGCATGGCATGGTCAAGCCCGTGTCCAGGGATGTCAAGACCCAACAGAGCCGCAAGACGGTTTTCTTTCCTGAGGATTACGTAGTCTTCGAGCACTTTTCCACATACGAGCGTTTATCCAAGCCAAAGAAGAATGCCGATAGAAAACCGTAGAAGTAGGAGCTGCTCCTTCATCCACTCCACATCCTGGCGCAGCTGAGCTCCTGTTTGGGAAAGCCTCTCCACCTCGGCGACCTTAGCACGGCTGCTTTTGCTGGTCCTGCAGGGCAACGACAGTTTCCAGAGATTGTTTAAGGTCTTTCGGCAAGTTCAGGATTGTATCGCAGCGGGATCCATCTGGTGTTTTGTACATTGTAAATGCTTCAGCACGATAATAGTTTTATATCTGAGGATCCGCTAAAGTACAATCTCAAAATTCTCTCAAGTAGAAATATAGGATTTTATTTTTTTTTAACTCGTTGGAATCGGACAATCTCAGGGGCTCCTTAGATCCCAATTTGCTGCCTCCTGAACCACTGTACCTTGTCCTTAGCCCTCTGCCTGTCATCCTTTTGCTCTGCCAAGCGGGGAGGGGGGCAGAGAGCAGGATATAATCAGGCAGGTGAATGTGCGAGGGAGTGGGCCGAAAATTGGCAAGTTGATGTCGCATAATTGCCCCTCGAGCGCTCATCTTAATTATTGTGCTTGCCGACTTCTTGTTGCCCGACTTAATTCCCCGTTAAAGCCAACACACACAGAGCCTGCGGTGTCCCGCAGGACCTCGCCTCTGGATTACTCCTTGCTGCTGCCGCTGCTGCTGCTGCGTGTGGCATGGAAATAATTAAAATTGTTCGAGGCTCGAGAGCAGCAGCAATGGTGTTGCACTCCAAGCAGGAGCATGCAGGATACATAGTATAATTATTTACATGACAGTAAACAGGCGACAGGAGACTTATCGGAGGACAAAGGGAGCAAAGCTGAAAGTCAAACTTACATATTAATATATGATAAGGGCGAGAGATGCTTAAGTGGTTTTGGGTTTTGCAAAAGACAGTCGAGGTCTTCGTACATTGTAAAAAAATAAACAGGTAAGTCTTACTATTTATAAATAACATGTTACCTTAAAACATTACACCTCGATCTTCAAAATTCAAACTTGAGCGCGCTTTTCCAGTGCGGAAGCCAGCTGATCGCGGAGCTTCCTCTCCCGGCGGCCATTGCAATTTACCACTCTCTCCTCTCCGGATGGCGAAGATCTGTTAATTAGTGTACTTTCTACACGGAAATTTGACGCCATGTATGGGAATTCTACCCCCCGAGGCGAGAATTCGACCGCATATATCTGTAAGCGCGTAGAACTCCACTGTAAACGTGTCAAGTGTAAAATGTAGTTAGCAGGGGCTGTTAACTTCCAGGAGCAGAAAACAAAACGGACGAAAAAAAAACAAAAAAATGTGGATCGTGGATCGTGGAAAAAATTCGAAATACGGAAAACTGGGGGCGGAAAAGCCCTGCAAAGTGGTGGAAGTGCGCGAACGCAGTGTGCTGCGTCTGTGGAAAGTGTTGGCGAAGTGGGGGCGAGCCGGCAAAGCCCCAAAATCAAAGCCGGCAAGCGGGTGTCTTTTTTTTTAGTTCCAAAGCCACTTGCACACATACATATATGCGTGCCTGCAAAGGTGTGCATGTGTGTACGTAGCCAAGATCGGTGCGGTTGTTCTGGCTAGTTATTTTTGTTGTTTTTTTTTAAGTGCAAGTGCGAAAAATGTGCGTGTGCAAGGTGTTCTCTGTTTTCGCGTGTGCTTTCGTTCGGTAATTCGCGGTTTGGATCTGCAGCAGCGCATATAGGTGTGCGGGTGAGTGAAACAACACTATTTTCCCTGTTCTTTTATTCTCGCCTGGCGTTTTTTCGCCCGCGCATATATTTCTTCTCTCTTGTCCTGGCATTTTCGTAGTACCGCTACTTGGCTTGAACTTGCACTGGGAGGTGCAGCTTAAGAGCGAGACTTAAGAGTACGATCTTCTCTTGTGGGTGTCAGTTTAGACATTTGGAAAGCTGCCGCCTTTGTTTACCTTTTTTCACTTGGCTATTTGTGAACTTGTGAATCTAAAAAAAGGAAAATTGAATGCAAGCGAAACTTAATGGAACTCAACTTAAATAATTATTTACATAACTATAAATATATATTATATAAGATATTCCATACGATTTTCAGTAAAATAATGGAATTTTAAATGAAATCAAAATCGAATTATTATACCATATATTATATATTACATATTTTCTCTTCTTATTTTGTTTTTACATAAATTGATCAATTCTGAATGATTCAAGTGCAAACTGCAAGGATATATAAACTTCGGCGTGCCGAAATTAGCTTCTTTTCCTATTATGCCCCCCTTGCAGGGCATTATAATATCAGTCACAAGCTTATAACGCATTGAAGGAGTCATTTGCGACCCTATAAATCATATATATTCTTGATCAGCACGAACAGCCGAATCGATCTAGCCATCTTAGACAGAAAATTTTTTTTTAATTTTTTTTCAATTTTTTTTTGAGAAAATGAATCATTGAAAAATTGATAAAAATTAAATTTCTTTTATATTTAAAATTGAGTATGCAGATTTGTTACCCTAACAAAAACTAACATGGGACAGCTTTCCGAATTAAAATTAATGCTTTTTTGGCATAGTTATGAGTTTTTTAAATTTTAATTTGTAGTAAAAATTGTCTAATAAAAATATTCCTTAATATAGACCCAAAGAATGGTATTATAATATCAGTCACAAGCTTATAACGCATTGAAGAAGTCATTTGCGACCCTATAAATCATATATATTCTTGATCAGCACGAACAGCCGAATCGATCTAGCC
Organism: Drosophila bunnanda; assembly: GCA_035046265.1. NCBI lineage: Eukaryota > Metazoa > Arthropoda > Insecta > Diptera > Drosophilidae > Drosophila > Drosophila bunnanda. The sequence continues at coordinate 803,519 of JAWNOB010000083.1, read as the reverse complement.
ATCTTAGACAGAAAATTTTTTTTTTTTAATTTTTTTTCAATTTTTTTTTGAGAAAATGAATCATTGAAAAATTGATAAAAATTTAATTTCTTTTATATTTGAAATTGAGTATGCAGATTTGTTACTCTAACAAAAACTAACATGGGAACGCTTACCGAATTAAAATTAATGCATTTTTGGCATAGTTATGAATTTTTTAAATTTTAATTTGTAGTAAAAATTGTCTAATAAAAATATTCCATAATATAGACCCAAAGAATGGTATTATAATATCAGTCACAAGCTTATAACGCATTGAAGGAGTCATTTGCGACCCTATAAATCATATATATTCTTGATCAGCACGAACAGCCGAATCGATCTAGCCATCTTAGACAGAAAAAATTTTTTTTTAATTTTTTTTCAAATTTTTTTTGAGAAAATGAATCATTGAAAAATTGATAAAAAATGAATTTCTTTTATATTTAAAATTGAGTATGCAGATTTGTTACTCTAACAAAAACTAACATGGGAACGCTTACCGAATTAAAATTAATGAATTTTTGGCATAGTTATGAATTTTTTAAATTTTGAATTGTAGTAAAAATTGTCTAATAAAAATATTCCTTAATATAGACCCAAAGAATGGTATTATAATATCAGTCACAAGCTTATAACGCATTGAAGGAGTCATTTGCGACCCTATAAATCATATATATTCTTGATCAGCACGAACAGCCGAATCGATCTAGCCATCTTAGACAGAAAAAATTTTTTTTTAATTTTTTTTCAAATTTTTTTTGAGAAAATGAATCATTGAAAAATTGATAAAAAATGAATTTCTTTTATATTTAAAATTGAGTATGCAGATTTGTTACTCTAACAAAAACTAACATGGGAACGCTTACCGAATTAAAATTAATGAATTTTTGGCATAGTTATGAATTTTTTAAATTTTGAATTGTAGTAAAAATTGTCTAATAAAAATATTCCTTAATATAGACCCAAAGAATGGTATTATAATTTTAGTTAGGAGCTTATAACGCATTGAAGGAATCATTTCCGACCCTATAAACCATATATATTCGTGATCAGCACGAACAGCCGAATCGATCTAGCCATCTTAGACAGAAAATTTTTTTTTTTTAATTTTTTTTCAATTTTTTTTTGAGAAAATGAATCATTGAAAAATTGATAAAAATTTAATTTCTTTTATATTTGAAATTGAGTATGCAGATTTGTTACTCTAACAAAAACTAACATGGGAACGCTTACCGAATTAAAATTAATGCATTTTTGGCATAGTTATGAATTTTTTAAATTTTAATTTGTAGTAAAAATTGTCTAATAAAAATATTCCTTAATATAGACCCAAAGAATGGTATTATAATATCAGTCACAAGCTTATAACGCATTGAAGGAGTCATTTGCGACCCTATAAATCATATATATTCTTGATCAGCACGAACAGCCGAATCGATCTAGCCATCTTAGACAGAAAAAATTTTTTTTTAATTTTTTTTCAATTTTTTTTTGAGAAAATGAATCATTGAAAAATTGATAAAAATTAAATTTCTTTTATATTTAAAATTGAGTATGCAGATTTGTTACCCTAACAAAAACTAACATGGGACAGCTTTCCGAATTAAAATTAATGCTTTTTTGGCATAGTTATGAGTTTTTTAAATTTTAATTTGTAGTAAAAATTGTCTAATAAAAATATTCCTTAATATAGACCCAAAGAATGGTATTATAATATCAGTCACAAGCTTATAACGCATTGAAGAAGTCATTTGCGACCCTATAAATCATATATATTCTTGATCAGCACGAACAGCCGAATCGATCTAGCCATCTTAGACAGAAAATTTTTTTTTTTAATTTTTTTTCAATTTTTTTTTGAGAAAATGAATCATTGAAAAATTGATAAAAATTTAATTTCTTTTATATTTGAAATTGAGTATGCAGATTTGTTACTCTAACAAAAACTAACATGGGAACGCTTACCGAATTAAAATTAATGCATTTTTGGCATAGTTATGAATTTTTTAAATTTTAATTTGTAGTAAAAATTGTCTAATAAAAATATTCCTTAATATAGACCCAAAGAATGGTATTATAATATCAGTCACAAGCTTATAACGCATTGAAGGAGTCATTTGCGACCCTATAAATCATATATATTCTTGATCAGCACGAACAGCCGAATCGATCTAGCCATCTTAGACAGAAAAAATTTTTTTTTAATTTTTTTTCAAATTTTTTTTGAGAAAATGAATCATTGAAAAATTGATAAAAAATGAATTTCTTTTATATTTAAAATTGAGTATGCAGATTTGTTACTCTAACAAAAACTAACATGGGAACGCTTACCGAATTAAAATTAATGAATTTTTGGCATAGTTATGAATTTTTTAAATTTTGAATTGTAGTAAAAATTGTCTAATAAAAATATTCCTTAATATAGACCCAAAGAATGGTATTATAATTTTAGTTAGGAGCTTATAACGCATTGAAGGAATCATTTCCGACCCTATAAACCATATATATTCGTGATCAGCACGAACAGCCGAATCGATCTAGCCATCTTAGACAGAAAATTTTTTTTTTTAAATTTTTTTTCAATTTTTTTTTGAGAAAATGAATCATTGAAAAATTGATAAAAATTTAATTTCTTTTATATTTGAAATTGAGTATGCAGATTTGTTACTCTAACAAAAACTAACATGGGAACGCTTACCGAATTAAAATTAATGCATTTTTGGCATAGTTATGAATTTTTTAAATTTTAATTTGTAGTAAAAATTGTCTAATAAAAATATTCCTTAATATAGACCCAAAGAATGGTATTATAATATCAGTCACAAGCTTATAACGCATTGAAGGAGTCATTTGCGACCCTATAAATCATATATATTCTTGATCAGCACGAACAGCCGAATCGATCTAGCCATCTTAGACAGAAAAAATTTTTTTTTAATTTTTTTTCAAATTTTTTTTGAGAAAATGAATCATTGAAAAATTGATAAAAAATGAATTTCTTTTATATTTAAAATTGAGTATGCAGATTTGTTACTCTAACAAAAACTAACATGGGAACGCTTACCGAATTAAAATTAATGAATTTTTGGCATAGTTATGAATTTTTTAAATTTTGAATTGTAGTAAAAATTGTCTAATAAAAATATTCCTTAATATAGACCCAAAGAATGGTATTATAATTTTAGTTAGGAGCTTATAACGCATTGAAGGAATCATTTCCGACCCTATAAACCATATATATTCGTGATCAGCACGAACAGCCGAATCGATCTAGCCATCTTAGACAGAAAAATTTTTTTTTTAATTTTTTTTCAATTTTTTTTTGAGAAAATGAATCATTGAAAAATTGATAAAAATTAAATTTCTTTTATATTTAAAATTGAGTATGCAGATTTGTTACCCTAACAAAAACTAACATGGGACAGCTTTCCGAATTAAAATTAATGCTTTTTTGGCATAGTTATGAGTTTTTTAAATTTTAATTTGTAGTAAAAATTGTCTAATAAAAATATTCCTTAATATAGACCCAAAGAATGGTATTATAATATCAGTCACAAGCTTATAACGCATTGAAGAAGTCATTTGCGACCCTATAAATCATATATATTCTTGATCAGCACGAACAGCCGAATCGATCTAGCCATCTTAGACAGAAAAAATTTTTTTTTAATTTTTTTTCAAATTTTTTTTGAGAAAATGAATCATTGAAAAATTGATAAAAAATGAATTTCTTTTATATTTAAAATTGAGTATGCAGATTTGTTACTCTAACAAAAACTAACATGGGAACGCTTACCGAATTAAAATTAATGCATTTTTGGCATAGTTATGAATTTTTTAAATTTTAATTTGTAGTAAAAATTGTCTAATAAAAATATTCCTTAATATAGACCCAAAGAATGGTATTATAATATCAGTCACAAGCTTATAACGCATTGAAGGAGTCATTTGCGACCCTATAAATCATATATATTCTTGATCAGCACGAACAGCCGAATCGATCTAGCCATCTTAGACAGAAAAATTTTTTTTTTAATTTTTTTTCAATTTTTTTTTGAGAAAATGAATCATTGAAAAATTGATAAAAATTAAATTTCTTTTATATTTAAAATTGAGTATGCAGATTTGTTACCCTAACAAAAACTAACATGGGACAGCTTTCCGAATTCAAATTAATGCTTTTTTGGCATAGTTATGAGTTTTTTAAATTTCGTTTTATCGTAAAAATTGTCATATAAAAATATAAATTCGGCTTGGCGATGTTTCGGCTTGGAGATGTTTCAATTTTCTCCTCTTGCCGCCCATTGTTTGCTTTGGATTCTATTTCTCTTTTTTTTCACCTTTTTTTGAGTTGGGCTTTACTTTCGAAGGGAATTGAAACTTTGACAGTTATTTGTGTGTTTTGTCCGTTCTGTCGAAACAATGCAAAACGGTGAATTCACACACACACACCTAGCACAACTCACACACACACACATCACGTTGCACACCATTTTTTTTTGTAAACAAAAAACTGCACAGGTGAAATGGAAAACAAGCGCATAGAAATGTAGGCACACAGGAAACGAGCATTGGGGTAAAAATGGTGGTTACACTTTAAACTTTGAGTGCCTAAGATCGGGATATTCATAGGAAATAACCTTAAATTTGTCAAGTGATCATTCCGTAAGGATAAATGTAAGATTTCAATGATTAATTAATTTATAGGGAGGAGATTAGCCATTAAAATGGATGAGTGAGTTAAATAAACCTTAAAATGACTAAGTTATTATTTAAATAACTAAAAAAAAAAAGATTAATACACTGTGCATTTTGAATGGCATTATTCTCCCCATATATATAGATATTTATTTATTAATTATCATGGGCAATATTGAGTTTTCACCCTCCTACATTCAAAGAGCTTAGATTTGATAATTAAAAACAAAAATAAAACAAAGAATAGAATTTTCCTGACCTCTTGGAATTTCCTGTATGGTCTTAAATATAAATTGGTTCAATAAAATAATATATTTCCATTGAAACTTAAAAATTAAGAGTACTGGCATCAAGTATACGCTGCTTTGGTTGCAGTGCAGAAACTGACAAAACAAAGGACTCGCTGTGAAGTGGAAGTGAACAAATAACGAAATAATATTGCATACGAATAAAAATGCCGTCAAAACTGCCAATTTCTCTCAATTTGTAAAGTTTGCCGAATCCAGTATTGCGAGTATGTTTTTCCACTGTTTTTGTTGCTGCTGTTTGCCTCTGATATCCTTGTGTGTGCAGATTTTCGTGACGTTGAAAGTTTCAACTAGTTGAAGGGGATTTTCCTCCTCCTTTTTTAGTGGGGGCTGTGTTGTTAGTCCTGCCTTCTTAAAATTTCATTTGAGTTTACTTTTTCAATACTTTGACGCTCTGTTCTTAATCAAAGTTTGCACAGCGACAATAAAACTCACGATTTTATTTACAAACAATCAGAGCCTACGACAGGACCTCCTGCCCGGTTCGTGCCCTTCCCCCTTAGTTCGAAGGACTCTTTTCCTTTATTTTCCTTTGCAGGGAATTGGAAACAAGGCAAAGACAAAGGCGGACCGGAGAAAAGGACGACGACGAGGGCCGTTAGATGAATGACAAACGAGGCTCGAGTAGGCAAACTAGAAATGAGTGGAGTGCATGAGGGAATTTGCCAAATTGAGCGAGAAGAGGGCCAGGACACAGTAGATGATGGGATTTGCAGAGGAGACTGTACATGAGGGATTCTGTGTTTCTGGATTTCCTTTTTTAACTGATCAATGTCCTGCCAGGATATATTGATCCTTAAAGTAGAAAATGACTAACATTTGGATATATATTTAAATGGAGTGAATAAGTATTAAAGTGAATGGTATAGCTATCAGAAATTATAAATAATTAATATAGAAGAGTGGCCAGGACACAGTAGATGATGGGATTTGCAGAGGAGACTGTACATGAGGGATTCTGCATTTCTTTTGTCTTGCTTTTTTAACTGATCAATGTCCTGCCAGGATATATTGATACTAAAAGTGGAAAATTACTAACATTCTGATATATATTTAAATGGAGTAAATAATTATAAAAAAGAATGGTGTAACTATCAGAAATTAATTAATTGTTAATATTAAACTGAACTAAAGTTTCCATAGCCTACTTCTAAGCGCAGATTCAGAAACCATAAAAGCTATAGCCTATTATTATACTATTTAACGATGTTTGACTGTACTTATGCCTATGTTTGGGTGTGTGCGTGAAGGAGGGAGTGGGAGTGGCAGTGGAGGAGGGAGAGGGAATAGGAATCGAGGAGTAGAAGCAGTGGTAGAGGGAGAGCGAGTACAAAGCAACACCTACCCGCATGATGTTTTTTATTGCGGGAAGCTCTCGACGTGCTCAACATACACACACCCACAGAGAGAGAGAGAGAGAGTGAGGCACACACACACACACATATGGAGACTTAGCGAGTGTCTTTTCTTAGTCCTTAAATTTAGGTGGAATTCAATTCCTTTCCCCCTTGTCCCCCGTTGAGCAGTTGTTTAGCACATTAAGCCACTAAAACAACTAGCTGTTGGAGAGCCCAGGGGGCAGGGCAGGAGGTGGGGGGAGGAGGGGGCGTGGCAGGAGCAGAGAAAGGAGGAGATAACAGCGGAGAAAGGCGGATAAAGGCGGCGGTGAAGTGCCGTAACACATCGCTCTTCTGCTCCGAGTTGTCAGCTGTTTTACGGCCAAGTTATGACGTGCCTCCGCCACGGGCTTAAGTATGTACAACAAAAAAAAACGTACATATAAATAAAAACACGAAAAGAACAAAAAATAAGATAACAAATAAAAATAAAATGAAAACAAGCTATAAAAAACTCAAAGAACGGCGTCTGATATACTCTACAAGAACAGAAAGAGTTGAAGATAAACAGAAACACAGAAAGATTCAAAGGTTCTTGATTAAATATAACTAATATATATAATTATTAATTTTATATAAAAGAAAAAATCAACAATTTCTCCAAAGAGCGCTGAAATATAGGCAATGATTTTTTCCTTAGCATTCAGCTATACTTTCGGGGAGAGACAAGACCACTTCTTGTTTCCGTAATTTTCCACCGATTCTTCTGAATTTTGGTATGTTAATAAAAAATAAAGTAATTTATTGATATATCATTTGAATTCCATTTTAAAACTAATCCTAACCCACCATATACCCTTTCCAACTGCAACAAAAACTTTATTAGCCGAAAGAGTTCCTCTTTTTTTGTTTGCTTTTTTGCTGTACTCTAACCAAATAGAAAAGTACCCTTTGTGAGGGCATGCACGTACATGAAAAGGAAAAGCAAAGAAAGGAGCATCATGTTGGTCGGGCCAGAAAGGTAAGGAAAAGCCAGGGAACAGGAAAACTTTTATGCGCCGCTGTCGCTGGCGAACACAAGTTTTGCCTTTTATGTCCTTGTCCCGTGTCGTTGTCGTCTCCTATCAGTGGGTACATGTATATGAATATATATATATATACTATGCTGTGCTGAGAGTGTGTGCCGCTGCTGTGTGTGTGTCTGTGTGCTTATGGCGTTTTGTGTGACATTTATTGTCATTTAACTGTGACAAAGTTTAGGGATAAGCATACACGGAGCCATCTGCAAGGCATCACGGGCATCATCATCCAAACGTATGTAGGGGCAAGGACTGTAGGACTGTAGGACTGTAGGACTGTGGGCGTGGCAGCCCTCGGGGCTGGGCGGGCGGTACGAAACTCAAAATTCAATCGACAAGAAAATCCAGTAACTCGCTTACAGGTATTAAAATCTTACTTGCCGATTCCCCATAGCAATCCTTTTCTCTAACGAAGCTCTAAGGATGCCTTCAGAGACGTTATATCCTTAGGCCAGAGGGGAGGCTGTCATCTTGGGGAATTTCAACGCGACGAGCAGGGTTTCCTGAGCCAGATCTTCGATAATAAGTTACAATTAGGTGGCTTTCTGTCTTGTTCTAAGGAGTTTAGGGTATATTTCCTCTGTGACCTGAGATATTTTCGCTGCTTTTATTCGATTTATTGATGACTCATCGGGAAAAAGGAGCCAAGTCGAGCCGGACGGAAACGCACTTGGTATGCCGGCCGGGTTATGGCCGGATTTTACGAGCCAAGTGGGGAAACGCTTTCGATTCACACCAGAAAAGCAGAGGGATGCGTCCGTAGTTGGGGGAAAATTGATTGATAATTGATGGCCTTAAAGGACATGGCCAGGAAATAATATTTGGGATAATATTTAAGATATTTCTCAAGCGAAAAACATAGCATATTGCTTGAAAATATCGTATTTCTGAAGGTATCCATCCCATACATTCATCATTACGTCGCTTGTGCAGTCAAAGTTGCTTTGAATTTGCACTAGAAATTAAAGGATTCTGGGCACTCACTCATTCTCGCTCGTTAGATGTGTCCGCTTAACTGGCCAGCTTTGTGGCGAATCCCAAGTCAGTCGATGTGGAAATGGACCGAGTTCCTGATACGCCTGTCTTCGGGCTCCTTGCCGTAGGGGGGAGGCGAGCTGTGTCCTGATTTTTGGTTCGTTCTACGGCAATTTATGTTGGCAGATGCTTGGTCGCATATGCAGATTAAGTTGGAAGCAGATCATGTCCATGGAGCAGCAGCAGGAGCTGGAGCAGGAGCGGGAGCGGGGACCAGAGCTGGACAGAGATGGAGATGGAGACGGAAGTGGGGCAAACTAAACTGTTGTTGGCTTGTTAGGCAGATGGCAGACATATCCCGGCCGGATGTGCGCCAAGGATATGCTTACAAGGCAAACAAATTTACCCATAATGCTGTCAGATGCATATCGGACTGGCTACACCCTTTCTCCCCCCCAAAATCCGTTGCGATGGCATCCATTATTTGTATACTCTACTCTCGGATGGCAGGCACTCTTGACTGTTTTAGCCTTTCATCCGAAGGCCGGAGGAAAGGGTATGACAGCAGGCATAATGCAGCTTGCAGCTAGCAGCTTGCAGCTTGGGCCTAAGCTGGCAATGCTCGGCTGGCTTTCTTGTTAGCCTGAAAAATTTGTTGATTTTCCTGCCAGGACGAGAGCGGTTACAGATGCAGCTTGCAGTTTGCACTGGGGATAATTTAACCTCTATTTAGAAAAGACCAAGTATTCCGTTGAAAATGTAAGACACAATGCAGACCACTCGGCGTATGAGTGATATTTGCCGCTTTTTTGACTCATGGATAGCCTTGAGTAGCTCTCATTTCTCCAAGTGCAGCTCCTTGGGCTGCTGCAGTTTTTGAAATATTCACAAAGCAAAGAGGAGAGAGATGTCCTGGAAATTGGTTGCCCGCTGGGATTCGTATCCTGTTTGGCTATTGTTGTTGGTGTTGGCCGTCGGTTGCCGGTTGCCGGTTGCTGGTTGCTGGTTACTGGCTGCTCCTTGTTGTTGCGGTGATAGTGCCCACCAGATGGCCGCCCTCGGTGGGCACCAATCCCCGCCAGCACCGGCAGCAGCACGTCCCCTCGTTGTCCTTGGGGGCAGAGACTTCTTGTGAATCTTATGCCGCTGGTGTTTCTTTCACGGCTTGCAGCTTTTTTCGGTCCTGGCAGATGAATGATGCTACGGCTCCTTTGGCGCCCGGTTCCGGATGAGGCCCAGAGCCGGAGTCGGAGCTGGAGCCGGGAGTGGGGACCATCATTTGTGTATTTGCAGACAAATTGGATTTCAACTGCGGCCTGCTCTTCTCGCTCGCCAGCCGGTTTGCTCAATTAACTTTGTTGCCCGGACCCAAACAGGCCATTTCTCAGACTTTCCGGTGCTGCTTTCTCCGCTCTCTGTTCGTTGTTTTCCCTCGTCCTTTCTCCGCTCTCTGGCCCCCGTCCCTCTGTCTTGTGATTCTCTCCCGTTGTCTGTTTGTTGTGACTTCTTGCAGCTGCTGCTGCTCCTGTTGCTGTTGCTGTTGCCGTTGCTGTTTCTTTCGTTCTTTATGTCCTGTGGCCACCAGTATCCTTTGGCCAAAGTGTTGTAAGTTTCACACACACACCCCCACACACATCCGAGTCGGAATCGGAATCGCAAGCCGGAGTGCATGCTTGATAAATGGCCTGTGATTATGCCACGCCCCCGGGAAGTGGACGAGGCCAGCTCTTGGCAGGATTAGTGATGTAAGCCGCAAATGCACATCGATTAGCATCGCCAAATGGCAGGGCGAATAAATCGAAGCGAGGCCCAAGATCGATGGTTATTTATCGAAGGTTATTTATCGATTGTTTTGGCTTCGCTTTCTCTTAAGAGATTAAGGTATGAAAAACAAAAGTTGTATGCCTTTTTTTGGAAAAATATTTAGAAAAGAAACAACATTAAAGTAACAGTTCTTATATGACAATTGCTACGACAAATCAAAACTTAAAAAATTCATAACTAAGCTAAAAAAGCATTAATTTTAATTCGGAAAGCTGTCCCATGTTAGTTTTTGTTACGGGAACAAATCTGCATACTCAATTTCAAATATAAGAGAAATTAAATTTTTACCAATTTTTCAATGACACATTGTCATAAAAAATGTGGAAAAAAATTTAAAAAAAATATTTTCTGTCTGAGATGGCTAGATCGATTCGGCTGTTCGCGCTGATCAAGAAAATATATGGTTTATAGGGTCGGAAACGACTCCTTCACAGCGTTACAAGCTTCTGACTTAAATTATAACACCATTCTTTGAGTCGATATTTATCGATAATTTTATATGACATTTTTTGTGACAAATCAAAACTTAAGAAACTCAAAACTAAGCCAAAAAGGCATTAATTTTAATTCGGAAAGCTTTCCCATGTTAGTTAATGTGAGTTTAATAAATCTGCGTACTCAATTTAAAATATAAGAGAAATTAAATTTTTACCAATTTTTCAATGGCACATTGTCCTAAAAAATTTTGAAAAAAAAGTTATAAAAAAAATTTCTGCATGAGATAGCTAGATCGATTCGGCTGTTCGCGCTGATCAAGAATATATATAGTTTATAGGGTCGGAAACGACTCCTTCACTGCGATACATGCGTCTGACTTAAATTATAATACCCTGCAAGGTTCAATATCCGGCACACCTGATTTTAGACCTAGACCTGATCTTTCCAATGTCATCTACGTTTACGATATAGTTGTCATGCTTAAGACTTACCGGAGTAGAAGGCAATGGGCTGTTCATGCTACCATCGAAGTGAGCTTCTTCCTGGTTATCCAGTTGCATGGTATAGGTCAGGGAATATCTTTGGGCTCGAAGCGCAATCACGATCACAACCACACTATCACTACAGATGTTACCACTCGGGAGGCTGGGAACAGACTGAAGCGGGAGCGCAGCGCGCGCCCTTATTCATAGTCTCCGAGGTAAGAGAATAACAGAGAAAGTGAGTGAGAGCGGGAGAGAGAAAGAGTTATCTCTAGAGGCACGCAGGGAGCGATAGAGAGAGAAAGAGGCCTCTGGAGGTACTGTGAGAGAGAGAGGCATACATTTCACGATTGTTTCTATCGCAGGTATATGATATAGTCTCTCGATCCGACCTATCTGTTATTGAGAGGCGGACTTGGCTCGATCGACTCAGCCGCTGATACTGATCAAGAATATTTGTATATGCTGTATATGGGCGGAAATGACTCCTTCACTGCGATGCATACGTCTGAGTGAAATTATATTACCCTGCAAGGGCCCTTAGCTGGCTCACCTTAATTCAGACCTAGACCCGATTCCTCCTATGGCATCTACATGTATGATATAATTGTCATGCTTAAGACTTACCGGAGTAGAAGACAATTAGGCTGTTTATGTTACCATCGCAGAGAGCTTCTTCCTGGTTATCCAGCTGCATGGCATTGGTCAGATGATATTTTTTGGCTCGAAGGGCTATCATGATCACTACCACTATCACTACAGATGTTACCACTCGGGAGGCTGGGAACAGACTGAAGCGGGAGCGCAGCGCGCGCCCTTATTCATAGTCTCCGAGTTAAGAGAATAACAGAGAAAGTGAGTGAGTGAGAGCGGGAGAGAGAAAGAGTTATCTCTAGAGGCACGCAGGGAGCGATAGAAAGAGAAAGAGGCCTCTGGAGATGCTGTGAGAGAGAGAGGCATACATTTAACGATCGTTTCTATGGCAGCTAATAGAAATTTATAAAATCCAAAGTGGTAACCATGTTTTTTGTTATTATTTATTGTTCTAACTTAATATTTAAATTTACTTTCTAGCCAAAAGGTTATTTAGATTGAAATTATTCCTTGACAAATTTGTAAACCATATGTTTTTGTTTTTTTACCCGTAACCATTTAATTTAAACTAAAAGAATCAAAGGCAAAATTACATTTAAATAATTAAATATTCTGATTTTGTGTTGGATATAGGCTCCCTAACCCAATCCCGCAATGGCTATATATTTTATACATGTATTTATTTATCCGAGACATGTGAAATAGACTGACAGTCCCGGGCGTTAAATGTTTGAATAATAAACCGCAAAAATAAGTGAAGGCAGAGGCATGGCAGTGAGTGGCCAAACCGATGTTAGATGAAGTGTGTAAATAAATATATAAAATAAAATTATTAATATTTACACAATCTACATTCAATTTGACTAAGAAACTAACTAGCTTTCAAAGAAAATTAAAGAAGGGTATATGAGATAGAAGTTAGATTACAGAATGTTTGTAAATATTTTATTATTATACATTATATTATATTATAAAGGTGTCACAACAATAGAGTATCTATATTACTACCTTCAAAAGACCCTCAAGACTTTGTGATTTAAATATAGATTAATATTTTAGACAGAGCTCTTTGCTGTTGCATTATGCAAGCGTTATTTAATGACATTGTTGGACAACTAAATATTGAAATAATGAACCAATTTAATGGGATTATGGAACTGTTTGTCAGCAGGTCGGGAAATGATTGTGTGAGTGTCGGTGTTTTCGGATAGTGAAGCGATGACAGCAACGCGATAATGATTTCCGTTTTCACACCTCGTCGCGACACACACAAAGGATGTCAAAATGGGAAAAACTGCAAGGACGCGGCGTGGGCGGAAGCGGGGGGAAGCGGGCGGGGCCCGCAGCGTGGGCGCAAAAAGGAGAAGCGGAAGTGCAGCATTTGCACATTTCCGGCGCTGCTCACTCAGCCCGTGCATAATCGATTAACTGGCGCGCATAAACATGACCGCAAATGTGCAAATGCACCGCGGCGGGGCCAGGATAAAGCGGGAAAAATGGGGGCGAAGTGTGAGGTGGCTCAGCGAGAGAGAGAGAGAGAGAGAGAGAGCATGAGAGAAAGAGAGAGATAGACAGAGAAAAAGAGTGAGCTTGCGGGCCTGTCGACATGCATAAATGCAAATGCCATGGCAATACATATGCAAATTACTTTTCACACACTCCGCTTCACAGAAAAATGCACCGCAATCCGGACGGATGCGAGTCCCGGATACGGGCCGAGCAGTAGCACGCCACGGATTCGGAGGGGCAGGCTCCGGAGGGGTCTCCGGTTATAGTCTGCCACTAATTTTGTGTTTTCTCTGCGGGCTGGCAGCCACTAAACTAATTGCAAAGTGAGTCCTCGCCTATGTATATTTCCATTTGGCATTTCCCAGGGAAATTGCTGGGAAATCAGTGCTGGATGCTGATATGTCGGATCGAATATCACGGCGATATGGGGGGATGCGCATAATATAAGGGTCCTGGAAGCACATACGGGGGATTCTCGCTGGAATTTTTGGAATGTTTATATACAAAATATGGAAAAATGGCATTACATTTGTTTATTTTAAATGCCATTTTAATTTAAATGTATTTATACAGCTAATTAAGTGCAGATAAATATATATAATTATTTTTCTATATATTTTAGTTATTAATTAAATACATGAAACACTTTAAATTCATTTTACTTTGTATACAAAATGTACAAAGTTGTGAAAAGCATTACAACCTTTACAAAGATGAAATGCTTGCCGTTGGCAATTTAATTATGGGATCGAATCGAAAATCTAGCATAATTAAGCAGCAACAAAGCAGCCATTGAATTGAAACTCAGCTCATGTAGGGAGGTTTCTAGTTACAGTCACTAGTTTTTCAGTCCGAGTCAATCCCTTTCCATATCTGAATCTAGTTGGACAGAATTCCTTTGCTTCTCTACGAAAATATTTGAATACGTTTCTAGATCCTGATCGTAAGGACTAGAGCTCCCTTTTTCACGCTTTTCAATTACTACGAGACTGCGGGCATTGAGTTCAAATATGACCAAGTGGAGGTGGTTGGAAAGAAGCTCTTCTACAAGTTGACCTATGAGAAGGCATCCTGCTACGCAAAGCAGCATGACCTTTCCTTCATCGAGGTATCGGCCACGAGTGGTGCCAAGTTGTAAAAAAAACAAAATAAAATGCCATTTTTCTACTTCGGAGAATACTAAGCTTGCATTTTAGCGGATCTGTAGATATAAAATTAGTACCGTGCCGAGCATTTACAATATATAGAAAACACTAGATTGATCCGGCATTTCCTTGAACAATCTCTGGAAACTGACGTTGTCCTGCAGGACCAGCAAGAAGCAGCCATGGGCTTGATGAAAGAAAGCTAGGTAATGGTTGCAGAGATGGAGAGGCATTCCCAAACAGGAGCTGATCTGCGGCAGGATGTGGAGCGCATGAAGGACCAGCTTCTACTTCTGCGGTTTTATGTATGTGGCAAAATGCTCGAAGACTACGTAATCCTCAGGGAAGAACACCGTCTTGCGGCTCTGTTGGGTCTTGACATCCCTGGACACGGGCTTGACCATGCCATGTTGGTCTCCGCAGGCTTGACACTTGTGCTTGGAAGTACTTGGCTCAAAACACGTGCAATTCGGCATGATTCCTACAATAAATTTGGAAATAACTGATCACAAAGGATTTGGATGAGGTCTTTGAATAACACAACACTGAATGCACACACCTCTGAACCTGTTGAAATTTACACAATTTGGAAAATATTGCGAGCGACGATAGAAAATAATTTACAAATATTTACTAAAGGTCTTGCTGGTACGACGATTGGAATTATACTGAAAATTATTAGAAATGGGGTTCGGGAGCTAGACTTTCGGGTTGACACATGGAGTTCAAGGCTGACTAGTTCATTCGTAAATTAAAAAAGTATTCTTACACAACTCTCTATTAATCACACTAAAAACCTGTGATAAAATCTATAAGAAAGTAAATAAATTCTGCAAATAAACGCAAACTAACGTCCAAATTATATTCTGTCTATTGCCTAAAGTGTAAATTAATTATCATAAACAAATAAAATACATATTATACGTTCCTCTAGGGCTTTAAAAACAAATTGACCCACCTGGAAGCCCCAATAATTAACCACATAAATCCCCAAAAACAAAACCGAGTAGGCTGAGCATTACTGAAGGGGGGGAAGAAAACTCGTTCAATTCCCAGCTGCGCTATCGATCTGGCCTGGGGGTCAGCCACTCACTGCTCGCACTCGTCCTGGCACCTCCTTGGTCTCGTTGTACTCTCGAATTCCCCAGGTCAGGACATCCACACGGCTGTCTCCTGTTTGCCTTCGAATTACTTGGAATTGACAAAAGGGCTCTCGGAGGACGAGGACTCTCGGGCAGGGGAGCCAAATCCCAATGAAATTTATGACCCTGTCCGCCCAGGACCAAACAAAATAAAGGATATTCAAATGGGGAGGGAGTCTGAGTAAATCAGAGAGCAAAAATGGCGCAAAACTTTCGCCCTGATTTTTGGCAAATTAATTTTAGTTAAATTTCAACACGTTTACTTTGTGTGTAGGTAGGTGGGTGGGTTTTTCCGGGAGGGGGGAGCGGGGAAACCAGACAACTTATGTACGCCGGTGGCGGGGGTTGTTTCAGGGATATCCAACCAAAAGTTGAGTTGCCTCGGAACTTTTGCCGTATTGTTTGGTGGGAAAATTGAAAAGAGGAGTTTGGGGCTTTCAATTAGAAATAGGAGGGGCTGGTAATGGTGTAATTTTCCCCAGTTCCACGTAGATAATGCCATTTTCAGCGGTGGCTCTAAAATTGCCAGCCCCTGAGTTTTCCACCTAAATTCGGAGTAATTTCAGTAAATCCGGAATATTGGCTTGATTTTCCCCAAAAATGTTCTGTATGTAAACGGAATATTTAATTAAATATAATATATATACATTTTATTTATTTAGGAGGAATTTCTCATCAGAAATTAATCAAATAACTTGAAGAAAATTGCATTTTGTTAATGCATTCCTTGTCTTTACTCGAATGCAAAGCAAGTCAAGTTAAATTGCCTTCAACTTTGCTTCTTCAATGATTTTCTTTCTAGCGGCATTGTCATTATGGCCACGCCCCCGTTTCTCTTAGTTTTCCTGCTTCTCCCCAGATTTTCCATCTGCTATCTGCCGGCCCAAGGAAGGCAGAAGGAACTGAAGGAACAGGTCCTTTTCCGACTGCTGTTGTCGGTTTTCTTGATTCCTAATCAGAAACGTGTTTGCATGCACACGGCCAGGGGAGGCGAAGGCGGAGGCGGAGGCGGAGGAGGAGGCTAGTGTCCTCCAGGGGATGCTTGGTGGGCAAAGAGGGGTAGTAGGCGGAGAAAAGCAGGAAAAGCATAGGGCCACCCGTTGCTGTCGCTTGAGTAATGGCTGCAATAGGCAACGTGATGTCTTCTGCAATGGTTGGAAAAGTGCGAAAGAGCTGCGGAAAATAGTGCCATGGGAGAAAGGGAAATTAACAAGGGGCACTGGGAGCAAAACTATATATAATAAATATAATTATTTTATATTATTTATACCAATTCAATGGACAACAAAAGTTGTCGAACTTGCTTTAATTTTTAACGCATTTCTGCTAAGATCTCTCAATGAAAAATTGAAATTTTTGTGTTCCCTTTTTCTGACACTGTATAAAAACTAATGTGCAAGAGGGAGGAGCTGTCCTCGGCTTGGAGACAACTGGCAGACAGCAGGAGACAAGTGCACGGAGTAGCCGCGGAGTGGAGAAGCGAACAATGTGTTTGGCTGCGTGCGTGGTTTCATTCTCAGTTTCCTTCATGTCGCCGCCATGTTGTCCTGTCGCCTGTTTCCGGTTGTTTGCGGTACACTCAAAGAAATGGGAATCCTATTAATTAAATGATTCAAATAGAAAGCTTTACAATTAACAAAAAAACTAGGGAAAGACTCATGTAATACAAATAAATAAATAAATAAAAATATCGAGATTAAATCAATAATTATATCTTGATAATTCAACTGCAAAGAACTTTCTATTAAAAGTACAATTTTGATATTATTTAGATTAGTTTTCTATTTTCTAGTTTCTTTGAGTGTACAAGTACAAGGGACATAAAGAAGGTGGGGTCTTGCAACATGGATTCGACAACCAAGAGGCTGCAAGTCAAAAGGCAAAACTTTATTTCTACCAAAAACACCGAATTCCGACTGCCCTAGGAATTTAAATGGAAAACCAAAGACGAGAGAAAACAGATCTGGGAAGTGTAAATAATGACTTTGAGGGGATTGCGAAAGCCATAGAATTGAAATCGAAATGGAAATCGAAATCGAGCAATCCATTCACTTATTCATGACCTTAGTTTCTGGCGCACGGCACCCTTGTCCTCAATCACGCTCTAAATCGCCCCCTCTCAATCACCGTCCATGGCAATCTCAATTCTTAACCCCCTGCAGCCACTCACTTTCTCCTCGCTGGCCATCAGGCAAAGCGAATGCAGATGGCACCGAAAGTTATGCTAAAAATGTTCTTAAAAGAATCTTCTTGGGTTGGGGAAGAGCAACGATTTATTCGTATAAAAACAACATTAATTTCCTCACATTTTATTTGAACTAAGAGCTTGAAAGTTGAAGAAAATTGACTGAATACCTCTTTAAATATCTGCTTGTACATTCCTCAAAAAACCTTAGCACTTAGTTATAGTATGCATTTTTAAATTGCACGCGAAGTGAATGTTATTTAGCCAGTGCTCTTGTTTATTTCTTGGTTTGGCAGTTCGAAATGAGATAAAGTGGCGGTGGAAGAAGTGGCAGCTGATTCAACTAATCGTTATATTCCTCACTCGAATACACTTTACTCAACGACCCTTGACAAGGACATGGCCGCCCTTAGTCCTTTTGCTCCTCTTTCTCTTTGTGCTTGTGTCTATCTCTCTTCTTGTTTGCGTTGTCCTTTGTCTTCATTTTTTCTAGCACTGAAAGAAAATGCGAAAGGAAAGGAAAGGTTTTTCGTTTGTCTAGAATTTGCTTAGCTGGTCAACAGGGCGGCTGAGTGATATTTAATTCTGAAAGATTACTATATAATATATATCATTTTATAATATTATATTCAAGTTAATCTATGAGTAATTAAAGATTTCTCTCTGTACTGGCCCTGGCCAACGTGGCGGCTGCTTGATATGTCGTTGTGCTGGCACACAAAACACTCAAGAGTCGAAAGAACACGCAGTTGAAGATGAAGGCGAGGAATTTCATAAATTTTCAGATGTGAGCAGCAAAAACCAAATGGCAGCTGCAACTGCTGCTGCCCCAGGATCCCGGATTGAGCATGATTTCCCGAAATTCCTTCGGTTTCGGTAGCCCCGGCACATCCTAACGATGTGCTGAGTGGTCAATTGTCTGTCCTCACACACACACTCACACTCACTCAGCCTGGCTCCCTATTCCATTTTCCATTTCCTATTTTCCGCATTTTCCCGCACTTCCCCCCGCTTTGCGTAAAATTGTTTTTTATGCATCATCAAGTAAGTTATCGAGTATATATTTCAGTACGCTCCCATTTCGGGCCGGCTAATTGTTGTTTTTGGCCAAATAAATCCATGTGCCAGACACGGCGATAAATCAATATAATATACGTGCCATATAGCCAGCATCCAGCCACCGGAGTGCAAATATATATATGTGCGTATATGCAGAGCCCAATCAACGCTCGAATTAATCCATTGAGAAATCAAATCGTTTCGTTTGTTAATCAATAGAAATTCAATTGCGGATTGCCGGTAGGAGGAGGAAGAGGGAGGAGGTTTCAGGCGATTCCTGGTCTTAGGGGGGTTCGTCAGGGGGGTTTCAAGGGGGCTTTAGGGTTTTCCCGTTTCCGAGGGGCGTGGCAGGTCGGCCTAATCTGAATTTCAAATACTGCAGCAGCTCATTAAGTCGATTTTGCTTGACTTTTATTTACATTTCTCGGCGTTTCAGCCTTAATTAATTTTCAGCCGAAAAATCTGGCTCGAAAATGAGTTAAGATTAATATTTTGGTAGCTTTTACATATAGTTTATTGTTTATGCTGGTGTTTCACGTATTTATTTCAGTAACTCCTCTTTCTCTTACTTTAATAAAGTAAAATATTGCTTATAACACACACACGCCCAAAGTTACAGAAATGTAAACTCTCCTTCTTATGAACCCCAAATGGAAACGAAAGCACACATAGAGTTTGGTGGATAGTAAACAAGTGGAAGTTATTGCAATGATTTTCCAATCTACTGACGCCACTCAGCGGGGGACGGGGAGCTCCGGCGGCGAAGGTCCTTCGCCAGCAGGAGCTTGTGGAGAACTGCAGCGAACCTGTCGCGTTGCGTATCACGACTAATGGTGATGATGGTGACGGCGATGGCGATGGCGATGGCAATGGCGATGATGTCGGCCATGTTGATGATGCGGTTTCCCAGCATGTTAAATGGAAAGCGAAGCAACCAGTGGCCCAGACAAGTGTACGGTGATGACCAAGAATATAGAGCCATAATCGGGTGGGCAGAAAATATCGATAATGTAACGATATTTCTCACAAAGCTCCGATATATCAGATATCAGATAACATACTTCAGTATTATTGCTATTTTCATGTTAAATGTAATACTTTATGATATTAAACTGATCATATTTAAACAAAATTTAAAACCGCCTGACAATGCACACTCGTCACGCACTGTACGCGGTGGCATTTGCCTATGGAAGCTATTTCCACAAGCATCTGAGTTTCTGGCTTTCTGCTACGAGACCGCAGCCATAAAAGACATAATAATCGCAATAAGCCGAGGTCCAAGAAAGGCAGCCAACTTCAGGAAGTTTTTTGGAGGGGGGTGGGAGGAAATCAAGAGGGGAAAACTCTACACTAAGGCGGGAAAACGTTCAGAAATTGAGAAGAGGAAAAGTGGTTTGCTTAAGCATTTTACATGATCATTAGGGATGGGAGAGCTGTCGATATATTGAATCGTTATACGATATATATTTGGAGAACTCCTATATCATTTTTAATTTAATACATACTTTATATAGAGTATAAATAGGACAACAAACATTTGAAAATGGTGCTGGAGAATATATTTATATATAAACCCATGTCCCAAGTCTAAACTGAACAATGAAATGAACCTTTTTTTAAATAATACTAATCAAAATATAAATGGAAGGTCCTGTTAAATTGAATTGCAAATTCGGAAATCACCAAAATTGCGTATACGCAGTGTGTTCGTTAACAATAATGTGTTCTAAGCAAATATAATGATGATAATGGATAAAAATCGAACATAAATAACTTAATTCATAGAAGTCTGTTCGAATCTCAAATAAATCATAATGATTAATCATTGTGAATTACTTTTTTCCCATGAAATAGATTTCAGTTCCGGAGGAGAACATTTTCCCCGAACATTTTCCCGCAGCTGTGTCAAGAGTTAGCCAAACAAATTCAGGATTATGCGCCGAGCCCCATGTTTAATCAAGTTCACAAAAATTACATTCACTTCTTCTTTTTTTTTGCCCTGCAAATCGCATAATAAATGCGGGAAGGAGAGAGATAGAGCGCTGAAGAAATAAAAAATTTCAATTATTGAAATGCAAATGGAATACAAATATTTGCATAAACACAAGCGAAGCAAAAAAAGAGGAAAAACCCCAACGCTTTTTCTCCCCACGCAACGGAAATATGGAAAAATCAGAGATGAAATGAATGCGAGGGCGGCAAAAATGGCAAATCCGGTCGTTTTGTTTCCCGCAATTAGAACTCTGAGTATAAATAACAAAAAAGGAGAGGAATGATTTTTATAAACAAATAATATTCAATCATTAATACCATAAAAGTATGATTTATAACACGGCAAGCTCTATGGCCTGGTTTAGAGCTGGTGAAAAATGCAATGTGTTTTTCCCGAAACTTGATCGGGATGGCCATGGCTATGTTGCCCCCTTAGGAGGCAATACTTGTTGCATGCCCCCCCCTGGCGAATGTTAATTAAGTGCGGCGAGCGTGCCTTTCAAATATTTCGGCAGCTCCGCGGCCCGGGTATGATATATGGGGGAGGAATTCAAATTGAAAAATATTTGATGCTCCCGGTCGTGGTCCTGCTCCTACTCCTGCTCCTGCTTCTGGATTTTCCCAGCTGCAGCTGTGGGGAAAATAATGTTTGCAAAAACGGGGGGAAAATAAGCGATGAGACCGTCAGGTGAACTATGAAAAGGAGGTGGCCCCCGGCGCTGGACTCCGCGTCCAATCAATATGTAAAGCACTTGAAGAACATGATTCATATTCAACACGCGCCGGCTTCGGGTTCGGGTTCGAGTTCGAGTTCGAGTTCAAGTTCTCGATGAAGCATTAAGAGCTTCAAATGAAATGGAACGAAACAAAATGAAATGAGCAGCCGGGGGAGAGGGTGGGGTACATGGCAAAAAATGTAATTATTTAAAAGTATTAATAATACAATTATTCCAAGTTTTAGTAAGCTTTAAAGTCGGACGATTTATTCCCCATCATCAGAAGCTCTCAAGGAGAGTTATACTTCTTTAAAAAGGCACTTGGAATATTTATTCATAGACTTCGTCATGTATTTGTCAATTCTTTTCTCAGTGCAATTTGGATCAGCTTTTGAAAGGAAATTAAGTACACATTGTTTTGGATGATGATTGTTAGATGGCGCGAGCGCACTCGCGGGTTGCCGGGAGCCGCCGCCGCCATTTCATTTTCATGTCGGTTTCGGGAAATTACGGATGACTGGCCATGGATGACTAGGACCAGCTGGGAGGGGACCAGGAATAGAACCAGTACCCAGAATCCAGGATGCGGGGCAGGGGTAGCGGGTAGCGGGGCCAGGACAAGCCAATGCAATCAGCGCCATGCAAAAATCTATTTGAAATTTATAGCAATCGAAGGAAGGAAGGGACTCTGAGTGCTCGTTGAGTCGTTCAATATTGTAAGTATGTATTCTAAATGCGAATAAATGAACAATAAATTGTGAGCTAGCAGTGCCAGATTGTCCTTATTTCATGCTCCCGCTGTTGTTGTTGGTGCGATGCTTCGTACTCGAATGAGTGCTTAATGTGGAAGTCCCTCACCCATGTCCTTGTCCTCGTCCTTGCTCCGGCCTCGGGTGCCCGCCTCCTCGCTGATTGTTTTTGCCACTCGAGAAAGCATCTTCATGTCGCCAGCAAAGCCGCAATTTATTGTCGCAACACCTAACGCCTTGCGAATGGAACGGAGAATTCCCAGAGCCATCTCCAGGCCTCCAGCTCCTGTTTTTGCTCCGGGACCTGCTTCTGCTTTGGCTTAATCTCATTCGAATTCCCTTTCCACTCCTCTCATTCTCGATTTTACAGATTTTCCGGTTTAGTTATACCTTCCGGAGGCAAGAAATTGTAATTAATTTAACCATTTTCGTTTAAAACAATCGTATATTTCCCCATAAATGTTGTCTCAGAGATACCATTAGCATGTGAATGCTAATCCAACCAGGAAATCCCGCTGATGAGCTGGTAATGCGATCCCCTCTCGATTGAGATCCCTCCGGGTCTTACCATCCGTCCCAGCATCCATCAATCCGTCCCTCCATCAGTTCATTTATCAATCTATCCATCATTATCAGGCCAGGAGGCACAGTCGGAGCAGGAAGCTCCTGTTCGCTGTCTCCGCGGACCTCGTAATTGACAGGCAACGCAGCTTGATTAGTGACAGACGATGCGACGCGTGGGGGCTGGGGGCCTAGGGGGGTGGTGGAAATGTGGGGATGGGTTGGAAAATTGCAGGGGCAGTGGCACCAGCATCCCGCTGAAAGTTTAACCCGGTTCCCGCTGCCATTTTTGGGCAGCCGCACGCAAAATGCAACGCTTAATTAAGCCGCCATTAAAATGCGTTGCCAACCCACGCACAGCTGCAAAACTGCGTGATTACACTGGGCGAAATAAATCATTTCAAATTAAATATTATTATAGGAAATGGGAAGAATTTTTGGAACTATTACAAGTACAAGAAAACTATAAGAAACAAAGCTATAAACGTAAACCTTTCCCTCAAAGCAGGCCTGCCCTGGAGGCACTTCACTTGGTTTCATTCTCCTCTTCCACTGTCCTCACTCTTTCTTTCAGTGTACTGGCACCCAGGGACCAGTGACAATGTTGTTTGACGTCGCATATCGCGGCAGTGGCCATATATATATCCTCCAAGTGGGTACTATATGCCACAGACGAGGATGCACACAACAATGTTGTTGCTGGACGCGTCGCCCGAAAGCAGTGCATATTGCATGTTGCATATTGATGTGGCTCCTGTTGCATAATTCATTTTAGGCAGCTTATCAACTGCGGACAGGCAGGAAAGGGATGCCACAGGATGGCATACGTATCCATACATGGATGTGTATTCTCTGCAGGATCAACTGTCAAAACCTAATCGAGAGGGAAACGCCTCTTCCTTTCTGCCTTTCTTCTCTCGAAATCAAGAGTCGCTTAGGACAACATTTTCCGATGCTGCTGTTATTTGAGGAGCTTTTAACGAGATTACATTCTGCTCACCGGCAGGGAAAGAGGAATGACAGGCGAGTGACGTTGCATATTTGTGGAAGTAAGCAGACACTCAAACAGGGGGTGGCCGATGATAAGGATAACCGGGAAAAGGGGAAAAACACCTAGCCAGTTTTGTAATTTTTAACTTGAAGGCAAGTCTCTATGGCAATAAATAAGTATTTTATTTATGACTGGAATCTGACAACCCAGTTGTCAGAGGTATTTTTAAAGAAACACTATATTTCTGTGTTTTTGTGTATTTATTTTTATTTACTCACAACATTTTTGTGCACTAATTTCAAGACCTTTGGTACCTTATATTCTGTGCCAAGGCCTTTCTTTTATTTTGAGGGAAACTATGTGGATAATTGGGTGGAAAATTGATACTCTGTTGACTTTTATTTCTTAAAGAACTCTCAAGCTCTTTGTTTACTGTCTTGATTTTGTGTAAAAGTTTTTAAACCCTTGCAGGGTATATAATTTAAGAGCTAATACAAAATGGCGATAGGTATGGATAGGTCTCCTTTGCAGGGTAAAAGCAACCCTATGTACTATTATTTCTTGTGTTATTTTTAGCACAAAATGAAATGAAACTGTGAAATTTGTGTGTTGTTTACCATTTTGTAATTTTTCGACGCCATTTCTGACCATTCACCGTTTCTGCCTCGTCTGCCATGTTGGTTTTTTCGGTGCTGCTTTTACCGTTGCTGTTAACAGTTACAAAAATACCAAAAATGGCCGACAACCGCCGCTGGCATTTCATAATGCCGCTGCTTATGTTTCTCCAAATAAGTGGGGATGGTGCTTTACACTGTCAAAAATATATGGGTATTTCAATGCCATATAACATACTATACTCTAACGCATAAAGCTGTATTTTTTCCCTGTGTAAAATGAGGCCAAATGGAAAGAAAGTGCTGCGGCCTGAGGTCGCCGCCACTTTTGGAATAGCGCTGCCAAGGAGAAGCTGCTGCGGCTGGCGAGGAATTACACAATAAGACAATAAAAAGGCCAATTTCTGTGGCGACGACGGTGCAGCTGGGCCATTCGCTGTGTTTAAGCCAACATGGAAAATTCGCTTGAGCTTTTGCCATTAACAAACAGCCGGCGGGAAGAAGCCAAAGTCGAAGCCAAATGCTGGGACAACTGGCTCGGCTGGCAAGACTAAACATAATATATATAAAATAATGTATAATTCTTGCCCTCCCATTACAAGCCTTTGTCATTATCTTACGAGGGGTACATTGAGTTGATAATAGGGAGATTGAGTAATATTTAATATTATTATAAATATATTAATTTATTAACGTATTCCGTATATATATAAAATGGAATTTATTATATTTTTATATAACAAAATAATTGTCTAGCAATTTGTGACTGGTTATAATATTGTTTATTCCTATAAATCATTTTTAGGAGTTTATTATTATTATATATTTTGGCATACACACATTATTTGGCTAGATACAATTATTAAAAATTAAAATTCATTTTTTTCTACCATTTTTCTTATAAAAAATCTCCTTTTTTGTACAAAAACCCTAGCAAAGGGCCATCTCAAAGTCCCTATAGCCGCCTTAAAATGCTTTCACTTGTTTTTCAGCCTGCTTTTCGTGCATTTTCCCTCCTATTTTTTTCATTTTTTTCGCCAAGGGCATTCAATTAAGCGGCTCGTTGGGCCCACCCGCACTCAGCCTCCCCCAGCATCCTGCAGCCACCCAACATTAACCCCAGAAATCGCCCGGAGCGGTCAGCTATTAGTTTGCTACATTGTACGGCGACTATAACAAATGCTGATGCCCAATGGCCGATTGCCGGTTAGCGGGATGGCCCCGTCCTGCGTAATTAAATGCAGCGCCCGAAAACTTTGTAATTGCTGGCACGCAAGAAGGCGCCGCCGGCGCGAATCGGAAGTGGATAGATCGGGGCGGGGGCGCAGGATGCCAGGCTATCGGAGGGGGCGGGGCTGGTTACAAAGTACAAACTCGTGTCATCACCATGGCACCTCGTCGGGCGTTTGGCCAGGATAATGGCTGCTGGATTGTGGTCAGCGATTTTCGAACCGATTGGAATGTGATAAATGGCCGTGTTCATGGAGTTATGGGTTAAGGGGGACAGTTGAGGCGATGCAAAGTGATATTTAAGTCAATTTATAATAGTAAACTCTTGAAAATATGAGAGAAAGAGAGGTTCGGATCAGTTTTTTAAACAAAAAAGGGAAGAATGACGAGCCTGGAAAGGTCAGAATGAAGCTTGAGCTTGTCTTTATTGAGCCTTTTGTAAAACTCTTTTTTTTAATGCTTCTAAGAGTGGTAAAAGTATTGAAGAATATATAACAAAACTGTATGATACATGGAATTTTTATATTTAAGTGTATCAATATCAATATGTTAATACTAAGCGTTCATACAATAATCAGCATTAAATTCTTAAGATATTGAACACTGCAAGGCATTACATTATATAAATGACCTGAAGAAGCCTCTTGATGGATAATAGTAATTAAAATACCATGGACCCCTGCTTATCCTGTAGATCTTAAGATCTTTTAGTTATTTGCTCTCCCAAGTTGATTTGGGTTTCAATTTCGGGGTTTGGGTCTAAGAGCCGAAAGCCTGCCGCAAATGTCCTTTGTAACATGTGGATTTAAGTGTCGCTATATCGCTGAACTCTGGCTGCTTTTGCGGCTGGCCTGGTTTATTATCTTCCGCATACCCATTCTATTTTCCTCGTTTTCCTTTTCCCTTCCGCTGGCTGTTTTTTTTTTTGCTGTTGTTCCCTGGCATTTGTTAATATCGCTGGCTTAACTAAGTCCCAATGACTTTTATATGATTTTCGGTCCAACCCCGTGCCAGAGAGAGAGACTGTACAAGCTTTTGGATTGCCATTACGAAGCTGAAATGGTCGTAAAAATACCGCAGCAACTTGTGCTCGTCCTTGCCCTGCCAGGGTCCTTGTTTGCCTCCTTGTTCCTTGTGGGTATGTGTGTGGCCGCCGCCGCCGCTTTTGATGTTCCTTTTGGCTGCCATTCAGCTGCCTTGGCTCAGAAGAAGCACATCCTTGCTCCACCGAAGGTCCCCCACCGCCGCCGTCAATGTAATGAAAAGCGCGTTAAACCGCAATGCGTGCCGTTGTCTATGCCACACACACAAGCCCAATAGCTGTACACTGAGAAAGAAAAATCACTAGAGAGTTCACTTCATATTCTTTAGATGCATAAATATTTCATTTGAATTGTTAAATGATTAACAATGTATCGGGGTTTTAAAGAATTATTTAGAAGAGTTACAAGAAAAGCATCCATTCTTTCTCTCAGTGTCCACACTCATATATTTCCGCACACACACACCCACATACACACACACACATATGTCGTGTTGTTCCGGAGGTTAGCCCTGCCACGCCCTCCTACATCAGCGAAGTAAATTGCTAGCCCGGCATTTAATTTGATCTTTTGTTTGATTGTGCGCGTCTCCCTTTAATTGAATTTTATGATGATGCTGCAACACACACTCAGCCAGCCACACACACACCCAGTCACACACACACACACGCACCTCCAAACACACACGCACATATGCGCACGGAAAAGCTTAAAGTGCGAAAATTAACAATGAATGTGTATGTTTTCAAAACTAAAATAAATATAATTATTTGAAGAAAGTCTGGATTAGTTTAGTTAAAAGCAAGCGGTTGTATTTGCAATTAAAGGTAGAATAATATAAGATATTTAAAGTATTGGAAAAGGTATATAGATATAGATATAATACAGAGATGTATATATTTTTGCAAGAGACAGCCAATGTCCACGGTGCGTATGTGTAATTTTTAAAGTGTTCACATTGCGTATACGTAATATCATTGGGAAAACACATGGGGTGCCAAAAAAGTGGGTGTATTTTGCGATAATTATTATTATTATTATTAATATATCCAAGAGGGTAGCTTGTATTTAATATAACTATGCTTGTTTAAAAACTATTCGCCAACGTCTAGACCCGGAAATTGAATATGAAATGATACCTTCATACCATATTTCGTAATAACATCGACTTCACTCGATTTCCGTTCGGGATTTTCCTCGCTTCTATGTTTAATATTTTTTTTCTGCGGTCCAGTAGTTTCCCTGTCCCGGCCATGAGGCCCCACCAAGGCTGGCCAAAGCAGC
Source organism: Drosophila bunnanda (assembly GCA_035046265.1). NCBI lineage: Eukaryota > Metazoa > Arthropoda > Insecta > Diptera > Drosophilidae > Drosophila > Drosophila bunnanda. Next base: position 775,540 of record JAWNOB010000083.1, on the reverse strand, counting down.
CATCAACATCCCCATCAACGTCAACGGGGACACAGCAACCGCAGCTGAGTCAACAACAAAAGTGTCAAGTGCTCATGCGACCATACAATAATAATACATCCGCAGAAATGCAACAAACATTTAATTTAAAACAAAAAAAGAAGATAAAAACAACAGAGAGTGAAGTCGGGAAGCGATTGCAGAACAACTGCTGACTGCCCGACTGACATTGCCGGACATTATGAAATTTTCACCGCGACTGCATTATTAATAAAATAAATAATAAATGCGGGACAAAGCGACAAAAAACCAAAGAGCCGAACACCAGTGATGCAATAACACACTATATATACAGTAAATCGATGGACCAATGCATTTATTTTAAAAGTCCGTGAGAGAAAATGGAATTCAAGTCAAGTTTTTACAATTTTCCCGGTGTGAACGGGAGGTAACCTTGGTGAACCTTGGCGTCCTTGGGCTACATCTGTCTTTGTAGGGTTTTTATTTATTTTGTAAATATCTAAAGCATTTCAAAAATCTTTTTGTTTAGTGACAAATGTTTTTATTTAAGGCTTTTAAAAATTAGATGTGTTTCGTTGTCATTTTAACCTTGCAGGGTATTAAAATTAGAGTCAGATGCTTAAAACGCTGTGAAGGAGTCATTTGCGACCCTATAAATCATATATATTCTTGATCAGCACGAACAGCCGAATCGATCTAGCCATCTTAGGCAGAAAAATTTTTTTTAAAATTTTTTTTCAATTTTTTTTTCAGAAAATGAATCATTGAAAAATTGAAAAAATTTAATTTCTTGTATATTTAAAATTGAGTATGCAGATTTGTTACCCTAATAAAAACTAACATGGGACAGCTTTCCGAAACAAAATTAATGCGTTTTTAGCATAGTTATGAGTTTTTTAAGTTTTGATATGTCGTAAAAATTGTCATATAAAATATCGATAAATATCGACTCAAAGAATGGTAATAAAATTAGAGTCAGATGCTTGAAACTCTGTGAAGGAGTCATTTGCGACCCTATAAATCATATATATTCTTGATCAGCACGAACAGCCGAATCGATCTAGCCATCTTAGGCAGACAATTTTTTTTTAAATTTTTTTTCAATTTTTTTTTTTCAGAAAATGAATCATTGAAAAATTGATAAAAATTTAATTTCTTTTAAATATAAAATTGAGTATGCAGATTTGTTACCCTAACAAAAACTAGCATGGGACAGCTTTCCGAAACAAAATTAATGCGTTTTTAGCATAGTTATGAATTTTTTAAGTTTTGATATGTCGTAAAAATTGTCATATAAAATATCGATAAATATCGACTCAAAGAATGGTAATAAAATTAGAGTCAAATGCTTGAAACGCTGTGAAGGAGTCATTTGCGACCCTATAAATCATATATATTCTTGATCAGCACGAACAGCCGAATCGATCTAGCCATCTTAGGCAGAAAAATTTTTTTTTTAATTTTTTTTCAATTTTTTTTTCAGAAAATGAATCATTGAAAAATTGATAAAAATTTAATTTCTTTTAAATTTAAAATTGAGTATGCAGATTTGTTACCCTAACAAAAACTAGCATGGGACAGCTTTCCGAAACAAAATTAATGCGTTTTTAGCATAGTTATGAGTTTTTTAAGTTTTGATATGTCGTAAAAATTGTCATATAAAATATCGATAAATATCGACTCAAAGAATGGTAATAAAATTAGAGTCAAATGCTTGAAACGCTGTGAAGGAGTCATTTGCGACCCTATAAATCATATATATTCTTGATCAGCACGAACAGCCGAATCGATCTAGCCATCTTAGACAGAAAAAAATTTTTTAAAATTTTTTTTCAATTTTTTTTTCAGAAAATGAATCATTGAAAAATTTATAAAAATTTAATTTCTTTTAAATTTAAAATTGAGTATGCAGATTTGTTACCCTAACAATAACTAGCATGGGACAGCTTTCCGAAACAAAATTAATGCGTTTTTAGCATAGTTATGAATTTTTTAAGTTTTGATATGTCGTAAAAATTGTCATATAAAATATCGATAAATATTGACTCAAAGAATGGTAATAAAATTAGAGTCAAATGCTTGAAACGCTGTGAAGGAGTCATTTGCGACCCTATAAATCATATATATTCTTGATCAGCACGAACAGCCGAATCGATCTAGCCATCTTAGGCAGAAAAATTTTTTTTTTTATTTTTTTTCAATTTTTTTTTCAGAAAATGAATCATTGAAAAATTGATAAAAATTTAATTTCTTTTAAATTTAAAATTGAGTATGCAGATTTGTTACCCTAACAAAAACTAGCATGGGACAGCTTTCCGAAACAAAATTAATGCGTTTTTAGCATAGTTATGAGTTTTTTAAGTTTTGATATGTCGTAAAAATTGTCATATAAAATATCGATAAATATCGACTCAAAGAATGGTAATAAAATTAGAGTCAAATGCTTGAAACGCTGTGAAGGAGTCATTTGCGACCCTATAAATCATATATATTCTTGATCAGCACGAACAGCCGAATCGATCTAGCCATCTTAGACAGAAAAAAATTTTTTTAAATTTTTTTTCAATTTTTTTTTCAAAAAATGAATCATTGAAAAATTTATAAAAATTTAATTTCTTTTAAATTTAAAATTGAGTATGCAGATTTGTTACCCTAACAATAACTAGCATGGGACAGCTTTCCGAAACAAAATTAATGCGTTTTTAGCATAGTTATGAGTTTTTTAAGTTTTGATTTGTCGTAAAAATTGTCATATAAAATATCGATAAATATCGACTCAAAGAATTGTAATAAAATTAGAGTCAGATGCTTGAAACGCTGTGACGGAGTCATTTGCGACCCTATAAATCATGTATATTCTTGATCAGCACGAACAGCCGAATCGATCTAGCCATTTTAGGCAGAAAAAATTTTTTTTTAATTTTTTTTCAATTTTTTTTCAATTTTTTTTTTCAGAAAATGAATCATTGAAAAATTGATAAAAATTTAATTTCTTTTAAATATAAAATTGAGTATGCAGATTTGTTACCCTAACAAAAACTAGCATGGGACAGCTTTCCGAAACAAAATTAATGCGTTTTTAGCATAGTTATGAGTTTTTTAAGTTTTGATATGTCGTAAAAATTGTCATATAAAATATCGATAAATATCGACTCAAAGAATGGTAATAAAATTAGAGTCAAATGCTTGAAACGCTGTGAAGGAGTCATTTGCGACCCTATAAATCATATATATTCTTGATCAGCACGAACAGCCGAATCGATCTAGCCATCTTAGGCAGAAAAAAATTTTTTAAAATTTTTTTTCAATTTTTTTTTCAGAAAATGAATCATTGAAAAATTGATAAAAATTTAATTTCTTTTAAATTTAAAATTGAGTATGCAGATTTGTTACCCTAACAAAAACTAGCATGGGACAGCTTTCCGAAACAAAATTAATGCGTTTTTAGCATAGTTATGAGTTTTTTAAGTTTTGATATGTAGTAAAAATTGTCATATAAAATATCGATAAATATCGACTCAAAGAATGGTAATAAAATTAGAGTCAAATGCTTGAAACGCTGTGAAGGAGTCATTTGCGACCCTATAAATCATATATATTCTTGATCAGCACGAACAGCCGAATCGATCTAGCCATCTTAGGCAGAAAAAAATTTTTTAAAATTTTTTTTCAATTTTTTTTTTCAGAAAATGAATCATTGAAAAATTTATAAAAATTTAATTTCTTTTAAATTTAAAATTGAGTATGCAGATTTGTTACCCTAACAATAACTAGCATGGGACAGCTTTCCGAAACAAAATTAATGCGTTTTTAGCATAGTTATGAGTTTTTTAAGTTTTGATTTGTCGTAAAAATTGTCATATAAAATATCGAAAAATATCGACTCAAAGAATTGTAATAAAATTAGAGTCAGATGCTTGAAACGCTGTGACGGAGTCATTTGCGACCCTATAAATCATATATATTCTTGATCAGCACGAACAGCCGAATCGATCTAGCCATCTTAGGCAGAAAAAATTTTTTTTTAATTTTTTTTCAATTTTTTTTCAATTTTTTTTTGAGAAAATGAATCATTGAAAAATTGATAAAAATTTAATTTCTTTTAAATTTAAAATTGAGTATGCAGATTTGTTACCCTAACAAAAACTAGCATGGGACAGCTTTCCGAAACAAAATTAATGCGTTTTTAGCATAGTTATGAGTTTTTTAAGTTTTGATATGTCGTAAAAATTGTCATATAAAATATCGATAAATATCGACTCAAAGAATGGTAATAAAATTAGAGTCAAATGCTTGAAACTCTGTGAAGGAGTCATTTGCGACCCTATAAATCATATATATTCTTGATCAGCACGAACAGCCGAATCGATCTAGCCATCTTAGGCAGAAAAAAATTTTTTTTAATTTTTTTTCAATTTTTTTTTCAGAAAATGAATCATTGAAAAATTGATAAAAATTTAATTTCTTTTAAATTTAAAATTGAGTATGCAGATTTGTTACCCTAACAAAAACTAGCATGGGACAGCTTTCCGAAACAAAATTAATGCGTTTTTAGCATAGTTATGAGTTTTTTAAGTTTTGATATGTCGTAAAAATTGTCATATAAAATTATCGATAAATATCGACTCAAAGAATGGTAATAAAATTAGAGTCAAATGCTTGAAACGCTGTGAAGGAGTCATTTGCGACCCTATAAATCATATATATTCTTGATCAGCACGAACAGCCGAATCGATCTAGCCATCTTAGACAGAAAAAAATTTTTTAAAATTTTTTTTCAATTTTTTTTTCAGAAAATGAATCATTGAAAAATTTATAAAAATTTAATTTCTTTTAAATTTAAAATTGAGTATGCAGATTTGTTACCCTAACAATAACTAGCATGGGACAGCTTTCCGAAACAAAATTAATGCGTTTTTAGCATAGTTATGAGTTTTTTAAGTTTTGATATGTCGTAAAAATTGTCATATAAAATATCGATAAATATCGACTCAAAGAATGGTAATAAAATTAGAGTCAAATGCTTGAAACGCTGTGAAGGAGTCATTTGCGACCCTATAAATCATATATATTCTTGATCAGCACGAACAGCCGAATCGATCTAGCCATCTTAGGCAGAAAAAATTTTTTTTTAATTTTTTTTCAATTTTTTTTTCAGAAAATGAATCATTGAAAAATTGATAAAAATTTAATTTCTTTTAAATTTAAAATTGAGTATGCAGATTTGTTACCCTAACAAAAACTAGCATGGGACAGCTTTCCGAAACAAAATTAATGCGTTTTTAGCATAGTTATGAGTTTTTTAAGTTTTGATATGTAGTAAAAATTGTCATATAAAATATCGATAAATATCGACTCAAAGAATGGTAATAAAATTAGAGTCAAATGCTTGAAACGCTGTGAAGGAGTCATTTGCGACCCTATAAATCATATATATTCTTGATCAGCACGAACAGCCGAATCGATCTAGCCATCTTAGGCAGAAAAAAATTTTTTTTAATTTTTTTTCAATTTTTTTTTTCAGAAAATGAATCATTGAAAAATTTATAAAAATTTAATTTCTTTTAAATTTAAAATTGAGTATGCAGATTTGTTACCCTAACAATAACTAGCATGGGACAGCTTTCCGAAACAAAATTAATGCGTTTTTAGCATAGTTATGAGTTTTTTAAGTTTTGATTTGTCGTAAAAATTGTCATATAAAATATCGAAAAATATCGACTCAAAGAATTGTAATAAAATTAGAGTCAGATGCTTGAAACGCTGTGACGGAGTCATTTGCGACCCTATAAATCATATATATTCTTGATCAGCACGAACAGCCGAATCGATCTAGCCATCTTAGGCAGAAAAATTTTTTTTTTAATTTTTTTTCAATTTTTTTTTCAGAAAATGAATCATTGAAAAATTGATAAAAATTTAATTTCTTTTAAATTTAAAATTGAGTATGCAGATTTGTTACCCTAACAAAAACTAGCATGGGACAGCTTTCCGAAACAAAATTAATGCGTTTTTAGCATAGTTATGAGTTTTTTAAGTTTTGATATGTCGTAAAAATTGTCATATAAAATTATCGATAAATATCGATTCAATTAAAGTCAGAAGCTTGAGTTATGTTGAGTATGCAGATTTATTAACATAAAATTTTCATAATCTCTGTCCAAGGGATTTTTAATATTGCCCTTATTTTAAATGTATATTTATGTCTTTATTCTTCTCTGGCTAGTGCAGAGTCAGTGGATTTAATTTCCATGGCGAACAGGCGAACACATTTTCACACGTTTTTCCCTGCCTGGCCATATGGTAAATGTTGTTAAAATATATTTTATTTACACGGCTCGGCAAATTGCAATTGGCAGTTGATTTTGCGCCATGTCCGTGTCCTTGTCCCGGACAGTTTTTTATTCGCCTCGTTTTATTTTATTTTTATTTATTGTTGCTGTTGTATTTTACCCTGTTTGCAGTTAAGTTATCTTTTTTCTCGCTGTCACTTTTTGTTTGTTTTTATTCAAATTTGCACGCTTAACATAATTCATTTCATTTCTGGTCTTCCACTTTTCCGCCGGCTCTTTGTTCGGGTTTTCATCGCCGGGCAGCGTTCGAATTGATGCCGAATTCAATTGCCAAGGTCCTTGGTCCTCCTTCAACCCTCCTTTATCCCTGCCACACACAGCGAGTTGGTATATACAGTATTGTTTGAATAACTTTGAAGTTCCAACTTATTTAAATAATATTATTTATACTCAAGTTCAAGTTATATGGCTCAAGTTTATGTCTGTGAAATTCAATATAAATTCAGGCTTTAGTGTGGAGTAAAAAGTTGCATTATATATATCTTAAGAGATATCATAAATTAAGGCTTTTGTTCAAGTGTACCTCTGTAGAAATATATGTACATACATAGTGTGGCATGTGGCAGTTACTGGCAATGTTCTTTGGCGGCAATTTGCGGGGAATGCTCTCGGCTTGCTTGCGGCTGGCCAAGACAGCGGCTTAAATGATTGCGGCCAAGTTGAGGCGAAGGCTGATGTCGCCGAGACCGAAAAACCGAGTGATAAATGCGCATCGCGTCGCACACAAACGGAAATAGAGAGCGATTTCCGACCAGATCCTGAGGGGTCTCAAATTTAATTCAGAACAAAGCCGCAAGTGTGTAGAGTGCGTAGCTTAAGAGCTGAATCACCTGCTAGGATCTTATGGAAGGATATATGGGAGGAAGGGGAAGTATATTGGACAAGAACATACATTTTCTATATAAAATAATAGTATTTACATTCCGTCTTCCTTATGTGCCAAATATTTACTTTTATCATTAATTGTTTCTCTAAAGAATATAGTGTCTTAAACCCAACCCTGCGTATGAGTAATTTTTTGTATTGACCACACTGCGTATGTGTAATGCCCCGCGCAGGATATTAAGTTAGTGTTGCAATCATTACTTTAAAAAAGTCTAGGAAAGGGATAAGTAGTAGAAATATACTACAGCAGAATATAGAAGACGTAGAACAGGGTTAATAAACAGGAACAGAAGCACTGAGAAGGTCTGAAATCTTGACTTTCTATACCCCACAATCTGCATTGTCAGAACAATTTTACCTTTTATTAACAGCTAACAATGAAAGCAATGTCTGTTTACTGAGCATAATTTCTTTGACACATTTTCAATTATTCAGCTCAGCAGCACATTTTTTGTCATAAATGTCCATATGCCGAGTGCACGACAACTGGACAAAGCAAAACCAAACTAAATGGCAGCCTGACATTGTCACCGGACGATTCTTTTGAGCTTAATTCAATTGTTATTATTCGTTAATGCAATTTACATATATGTATATATCGAATGTACAAAAGACGAGAACGGGCAGAAGAATGTTGGCCTTTGAGCGGCCCGAACTTAATTGCACATTTCTGCTAACCCGTTTATGCCATTAAAATGCTTTGCAATGACTATTATTGCGTGTGGAATTTAATTTGGAAATCAATAACGGAACAAGCACAGGCCGGAGCTCCTCGTTTTGAGGGGAAAACCAGACAGGATGGCGGTCCTGCCACAGCCATGATGACAATGGTCGCCGCAGAGATTTTGCAGTTGCATGGCTGACGTTTGGCCGCCTGAGCGCGCGGAAATGGCGTCGTTAAATTGGTTCCGTATCCGGTTGCCATTGCCATTGCCACTGCCACTGCCACTGCCACTGCCATCGTCATCGCCATCGCCATAGCTGTGGCCATCGGTGTCGCCGAGGCGAGTGGGGAAGCGAGAGGCAGCAAGGACAATAAGGACAACAGTGCTGCAGGACAGTTGAAGTTTACTGCCATTTGACTGCAGCTCGATGACGCGACGCAGTCCCCCAGGCTGCCGTCAAGGAATCCACTTTGCACTTACATTTCCTCTGCGGACGCCACTCCGAGTGGGTCTCCCCATGGAGCCAGGCGCGCTCGAAAGCGGCGGGATTAGGATAATTGTCGCCTCCTCTGCCGCCTCATCCGATTGCCGATAGCAGTGCGGCGGTGATTAACGGAAGCTGCAATCGATATCGATATGGATAGCTGCTCATCGAAGCAGTGCCGTGGGCGAAGACTTGATTACTTGTGATGATCTTAGCTCTATATCTATTTCTGGCACATCTTGAATGCTTTTTGATATATAAATATGACTATAGAAACAGTTTCCTTCACGTAAAGCTAAAGTTAAGGGTCTCGTATGCCTTAGGGATATTAGAACATATCGATGGATCGATACAGGAATACTTTTTCTGATAATATCGATATTTTAGGGTTAAATCACAGACGTCAATGTCTAGATCAGCCCTGCTGCTAATGCCACTGCTTTTTTAATGAGTGAATGTCTGCCGCGTTCCCTGACTTTTGTGGGCTGCAAATTCCTTTGCAAATTATTGATTAAGTTCGATGCCCGATGCCCGAGTTTGCCGGCGGCTCATGTGGCACCTGCATAATTAATGACACAGGTGGTTGCGGATGTTGTTGCAGCCACGTGTAGGCGAAGTCGTTACATGTGGCTGCGGCGGTTGAATTCAATTAACTCCGACGGAGAGACGTAAAGGCCTTTTGAGGCGTCAATGAGCAACCGCAATTGATATAAATTTGAAATTTTGCAGCCGCCGTTTTTCCCTTTTACAGTCTCTGCTCCCTTTTTTTTTTGCCTCAATAAAAAATTTAATTTCCAGCCTAATGGTTGGCATGTGTGTGTGCAGGAGTGTGTGTGTGTGTTCCAGGGAAGGATCCTCTTCGGCGCCGGCTGCACTTAATTTGCTCCTCCAGTTGGCCGTAAAAGGCCGAAAGGCCATTGACTGAAATGAAATAAAAGCGCTTGCAGTGTGTGTAATAAATTCAGCGAGTGCCATGTTCCCGGGGAAAGCCCTTAACGCACATCCGGCCAGCACATTGGCCTCCCAGTGCATTATCAACTTTAGTGCCATATACATACATTTGTGAAAGAGATTAGAAAAGGTTTCAGATTTCCCTGCAATTTAAAGAAAAATGAATGTGTGCTTATGGTCTGCAAATCTCGGCTGTTAAATTTGTGAAACATTCTCGGTCTTTTCTTGAATGTTAGAAAAGTTTCCCAACCGCCGGGGCCACGCCCCCTGCTGTTCAGCTATTTTCAGTTCGGTTCCCACAACACAGACTGCCCTTTGCATGCGGCACGCGAAAAGCAAAAGCAAAAAAGAACCAAAACGAACAGAAAAATATAAGAAAACTCAGAGAGCAAGCAGCCGAGGGGAAGGATCTCCAGCCAGAACCAGTGACCAGAGCACCCCACCAGGACCGAGACCAAAGCGTCGGAATGCTCAAGTTGAGCACACACAGCCACACACCCTCACACCCACCCATGCGATGTCCTCCGTCGGAGCGAATTACGGACATTGGGCTACCATTTTGGCCAACAATCCACTTACGTTGAAACGAAACCGGGCTCTTGGCCAGAGAACCAAGGGGTATACCGGGCAGGATGACTTCTAAGAGTTAAAATATTTTAATAACACTTAAAAACAGGAAAGGAAGCGAACTTCGGTAAGCCGAAGTGTGTATACCCTAGCCGTTGCCCATAGGATCATGGGTTCGAAAGCGAAAGCGTAACAAGCTTCTGGCTAAAAGTATATTACCAGTCGATATAAGTCGATAATCATTGATAGTTTTATATGATAATTTTTCGACAAATCAAAACTTAAAAATTTCATAACTAAGCCAAAAAATCATTAATTCGAATTCGGAAAGCTGTCCCAGGTTAGTTTTTGTTAGTGTAACAAATCTGCATACTCAATTTTAAATATAAAAGAAATTAAATTTTTATCAATTTTTCAATGACACATTGTCCTAAAAAATTTTGAAAATAAAATGATGTCAGAGATAGCTAGATCGATTCGGCTGTTTGTGCTGATCAAGAATATATATGATTTATAGGGTCGCAAATGACTTCTTCACATCATTACAAGATTCTGACTGAAATTATAACACCATGTAAGGTTTTATAAAGTAGATTACACTTAATTATTTTAATCATCAAATTGTCGTTATTATGATAGAATATATTTTTATTTGTTTATATGGAAACAAAGCACATTTCGTACAAGGTGAATTACATTACGTATACGCAACGTGGTCCATAATATTATTCAAGAAGTGCTGTCAAAGATGAAAATTCACAAATAATAGTCTATTATAAAGCAATTCTAATAGATTTATGTTTAATTTGGATTTAAAAAAGATTTATGAAAGACAGTATTTAATGAATAATTAATAATAGTTAATATTATTATTATTATTAATATAATGTTAATAATAATTGTCAAACAATAACTATGTCAATCTATGTACTTACCCTTACCATACCATACCATACCATACATGCAACAATGTCCGGTTGGAAGGACTTTTAAATTTAAATTGAAATAAAACTTAGGTAGGCAAGATATTACGAATACGACATGTGGGCCGCCAGAGTTCGAATATTCCGCATATTCCCTGAGAAAGCCAGACTGGTGAAGGGTATCCCCCTCACTTCGTTAGGGGCACTCAGTGGACGCTGGCCTGCCCCCGTGCTTTTCAATTTACAAAATACGCCTCCAGCCGCTTTTCACGCGTCGCGAACTCGCCGCATCCACGCAAAAAAAAGAAACAAAAAAGAAGTAAAGCGAAAAAGAAAAGAAAAAAAAAAAAAAACAGAAAAAACACACATAGGGGGGAAGAAAGAAAATCTGAAAATAAAAGGGAAAATCGACAGCAAAAAAGGAAAGTGGAACCGAGAACGGGGCAACTAGTCCGTGACAGGAAAGCGACAAAGCCCGCGGCTATTAAGCCAGCTCCTTTCAATGGCTGTTCCAGGCCTTCCTTCCATTTTCCGATGCATTTTCCAGACCCCAGCCGCCTCGCCCTCTTCCGCCCAATGTTAAACGCATAGGCATTTGTAATTTCTTGAAGGGGTTTTTCGGTTTTTTATTTATAATTCATTACATGGTATATATTTATACTATTTCTTGCCGCATATTTACCGCCGCCGCCGGAGGGACCCAGCGGATCCGCATGAATCTGCCCGTTACTCTCAAGCACCTACAAATAATTCTCTAGATCAAGTGCTTCGCTTTTCCTCATTTGCTTAAGGGTCTTGCCTTTCTCGGTTTCTTGCTTTTCTCAATTTCGGTTTTATTTTTCATTCGTTTCGTTAAATTTTAGCTTAATCTTAAGTGTGCTTTCCGCTCCTCTTTCAAACGCGTATTTTCTCCGCTCCTCCAAATTTTCCGCAATCATTCGGAGTAATTTTCTCAAAATTGTCAAATGAAAAGCGGCCAGCTCGTTTTCTTCTTCGTAAATTCCTTCCTTACTTGCACAAATTGTATTTGACTATTTTGCACACACATTAAAAAAAAAAAAACAAACACATCTATGTTTTCGTATGTTCATATTTTATAGATTAATATGTCATTTTTGCTTGGCGGTCTTCTGTTTCATGGATTTCCACATACTCGTACAAAAAGCTGAAAGGTTTTGGGTTTAAAAGCAAGTTGAGGCGTTAAGTGAAACCTTTTAATGCACGGGAAAAGGTAGCTACTAAAGTGATATTTAAGAAAGGGAATCTAATTAAATAATTGATATTAAAGTCATGGGAAAAACTAGTTAAAAGTTTTGTTTATTAGCTTTTAAAATTGTTATTTAAATGGTTTGAGGAATTAGGAAATAAACTAACACAACCTGAAACCTCTCGAATGTGCTGAAATTTCGATTGATCTTGCTTGAGGGGTTCTCTTTGTGGGTGCGAAGCAAACGAAAAATGCGGCAAGTGGAAAGGCGAGTCGAGTAATTGCTGCTGAGAGCTTTCCAGCTTGCAATTTTCCTCTCATCTCGCACTTTTCCTTTTTATTTTCTTGTGACTCGTAGGCCGAATAAGCGAAAATCCAAAACAGACGCCTTATGTATACGTTTTGTAAACACTTTTCTTTTAGTATTTATCGTACTTTAGATTTGGCCTTTGCTATGCACACACTCCCTTGTCCTTCGTCTTACATCTTCCTGCTTTCCCTGCTTTCCCGTCGCCTGGCGCCTTTGTTTTTCCCCATTCGTGTTAGTCGCCTCCTTCACCTGCTCTTTGACAGACTCCCAATGACTCCACACTGAGCGAAAAACTTCTGGGACTTGTGTAGTTTTCTCATCAAATATTTATGGCTTAGTAGAAAATTTCATTAAAATGAGCAAGCTAATTGTATTTGTTGTGTTTCTTCATCAATTGAACAGTGTCAATGCTTAAATAATTTAGTTCTGGGCACGGCTTAATCCCATTTAGTAAAATATAACCTTGACTAATGCTTGTTCAATATTATTTCCTGCTATCTTGAGGACTTTCACAATTATTCTCTCAGTGCCCACCTACCTCCTGTTGTTACCTGCAAGTGTATCTGTATATCTCTATCTCGTGTGCGTATGCTTGTTTTTGGGTTTATTTTCATTTTCTTTTCTTCCGGTGAAAAATTGACATATTCGGTACTCTGGCAAGTGGAGTCGAGTCTAGTTGAGTTGAGTTTTCTTTGCGTTTCCGCCTGGCGTTGACTAACAGCTTGGATTTCCGGCATTTCTGCCGGAGACAACACAAGTTCAGTGGAAGCGGGACGTGGCGCGGAGCACAGTTTTCCCTTCCCAACAAAACTTTGGCCGGAATGTGTGGATGAGGATGTGGGTTGTGGGTTGGGGAAATGGGGAAATGGGGAAATGGGACATGGGAAATGGCCTGGAATGCGTTGCACCATTTGGGTTTTGGTTTGGGTTCGAGCCATCTCTCTGATTCTCAACCAATTACGTGCAAAGTTCGGGAGGAGCTCTCTCTCTGTGTGTGCGTTGAACTTACTTCCTACTATTTCCTTTATTTTTTTCTCAGTGTGGCTGTTGTTATGGGTTAATAGTGCGGATTGCTACTGCTGCTGCTTCTCGTACTTGGGGTGTGTGTGTGTGTGTGGGTGGTGTCTAGCCCAGGATCTTCTTGAAGTAGCTAACTGTTTCCGGCTTGGTTAGTGAGCGTCGTCGATTCGGCTTGAATGGCGCCTCAGTTTCCTCCAGGAAGTTGTGTCGCGTGGTGGCTGCCTCCTCCTGTTCCGGTGGCTCGCCTTCCTCGGAAGCAGTCTCTACCTTGGAGTCTCCATCGTCCTCCTGCTTCTTGGCCTGCTTCTCGGGAATTGCAGTTGTTGATGTGGCTGCTGCTGCTGCTGCTGCTGGTGTGGCATTCGATTTGATTTCATTAGCTGCGGCTGTTGTTGGCGCCGGAGTGGTGGTAATTGTTGCATGTTCGCTGGCATGCTTTGACGGCGGCACATAGTGCGACTTCACCAGCAACATTGGAGGTATAAAGCGTGTGTTGTCTGCGGACTCGTTGACATGCATCACATGTTGTTGTTCTGTTGTTGTTGATTGTTGGAATTTTTCTGTTGTTGTTGATGGGTGGGCTTTTTGTGTTGTTGTTGATGGATGGAATTTTTCTGTTGTTGTTGATGGTTGGGATTTTGCTGTTGTTGTTGATTGTTGGGATTTTTCTGTTGTTGTTGATGATTGCAATTTTTCTGTTGTTGTTGTTGATTGTTGAGAATTTTCTGTTGTTGTTGATGGCTGGGATTTTTCTGTTGTTGTTGATTGTTGAGCTTTTTCTGTTGTTGTTGATGGTTGGGATTTTTCTGTTGTTGTTGATTGTTTAGATTTTTCTGTGGATGTTGATTGTTGAGATTTTTCTGTTGTTGTTGATGGTTGGAATTTTTCTGTTGTTGTTGATGGTTGGGATTTTTCTGTTGTTGTTGATTGTTGTGGTTTCACTGTCGTTGTTGTGGCAGCGGTTGCTTGCTTAGGCTTCTCTGTGCTTGTGGTCGTTGCTGTTGTTGTTGTTGAAGCTTCTGGCTCTGGCTCTTTCTGCGCTTCCCTGGCTGTTGTTGTAATTGGCTCCTTTGTCGGTGTTGTCGCTGTCTCTGTAACCACGCCCCTTGTTGCCGCCGGCTTAGAGCTTGTGGTGTCTACAGCTTTTGGTGTGGTAATTGCCGGAGCATCTTTTGGTGTTGTTGGTGCTTCAGTTGTTGAAACCTTTGTAGTCGTTGTTGTCTTGGCCTCCAAAATCGGCGCCATGGTGCGCAGGTCCTGCGGCAAAATCTTCTTCTTGTGCGGCAAGTGCTCAAATATTTCATTGGAGGCATCACTGTTGCTATCCTCGTCCTCGTTGAGAGGCAAACCCATGCCAAAGGCCATGCCCGGCGGCAGTTGCTCCTCGCTAAGCGCCGGCTGGTCGCCCATCATCATCTCCTCCTTCTGCTCCTTGAGCACCTTCTCCTTCTCCTCCTGCTCATGTTCCTGCTGCTGGTGGGCCGCAGTCTTTCTGGACTTCTGCTGCTGCTGCTGTTGCTGCTGATGCTGCTGGTGACTCTGCAGTTTCTTGGCGAAGTCCGGAACAATCACCTTCTTGGCCGCCTTCTTCACCGGCTTGGGCACCTGATCCGGTATTCTGTAGAGACCCGACATGGACACCGTGCCGGGGGCATCCGATTGCATGAGTTCCCCCAGACCAGGAACAGAGGAGACGCGCTGAACTGGCGGCGCCACCTGAATGTTGATGGCCATACGGGATCCGTAATTGGGCAGCAAATCGATGTCATTGTTCTCATTGTTGTCCGTGCGAATGTTTTTGATGATCTGGAGCGACTTGAAGTGCGAGTTGGTGATGTCCGTAATGCGCTGGGCCTCCAGGCGCTCCTTGGGGCAGATCAGCTGGCCAATGGCGCGCTCACGATCCTGCAAAGAAAGGCGGTACGGAAGACAACCGGAAATATTAAATATTATATATTAAAGACCCTCTAAATCTATTTGGGGTTACTTTATGGCCTTATAATCAATGATAAGAGATTGGGATCTTGTTGAAACTCACCTCCTTGCCCTTGCAGGTGTGCCTTAGCAATCCCTCCTCCTGACAGTTGCGAATGAGCTCAATGCTGGCCGTGTCCGCCATATATTGCATGGTCAGGTTGGGCATATCCTTCAGGATGCACGCATCCGCCCAGCTGGGCACTATTTTGGGGTAACCAACAACAACTGAGAGATGGAACCTCTCCCTGGGAGGACTCTCGACTTACCTGGCATCTCGCATAGAAAGGAGGCAGTCTCGGGGCCGCCGCATCGAAGGGCATGCCAGCGGTAGTCCCGGATGGGATCGATTACGGCACAGAGCGGGGCATCCATAAGGGGCAACGACTCTGCCCAGTAGCCAGTGTCCGCCACCAAGGGACGTGAGTTCCTGAGGCGTCCCCCGAAAAAAAGTAACAAAAGGAATATAACTTAATACATTTTAGGAAAAAGAAACATAGACTTGATGAAAATAGTTGTGTTTTACAGTCGTTTTGATTTTGTTCTGTTAATACTTCATTTCTTAATTTGATCATAGCTCTCAACGTGTTTTCCTAAACTTAATTGTTTTTCTTTTGTTCTGATGTATACTCGTCTCTCTTGTAGCTTTCATTTATTTATTTTCCTCGGCATTTGCCGCTCGTTAAGTTGAACATTTTCGCAAAACCTAGACTCCGGAGCGGTCACAGATCTATTCCTAAATGAAGGACTGCTATACACATGTCGGCCCCAACAGGACAATTGTCACACAATCCCTTTCGGCTCTATTTGTATCTCTATGTCTACACTGGTCAAAAAATAAGGAGAGACAAGGAGAAAATAAACACTTTCATACACTGAAATACTTTCTAACATAATTAAAACCTTTTTTGCAAACACTTTGACCTTATTTTCTTATTAAAATCAATTAAATATAATTTTAATATGTTAGGAAATATGCTAGTTATGGTTCAGGTAATTAAATATACATCTTAAGGAAAGAAAAATGTATTTATTAATAAGCATAACTATTTAAATGTATGCTTTTTGTTTCTAATTAAACTATCTCTGTTCAAGAACTTTATAGACATGTAGTAACCATACATTTTCGTACTCTTCTTGTTAATAATCTCAGTGTATGATATTGGTGTTTGGTTTTTGGTGTTGCTGCTGTTTTTGGCAATGATGTTGATATTGTTTCATTGTTTTTTTTTTTTTATTTTGTTGCTGTTGTTGTTGTTGTTGTTGTTGTACTTACGACCACATAAAACGATCCGAGTTCTGCGGTCGCATGAGACCAATCCAAACGATGTCGTTCACATCCAATTCCCTTAGCAGGTCGCGCGTTGCATCGAATTGAAAACTGTTGTCGACTGTAAGGACACACACAGACACACATTGCGCCAAAAAAGGACGAGAAGATAGGGAAAAGAGAGAGAGGGAGAATAGTTCAAATGAAAACGAGACGACAAATGCTTTTTATTTGTTCTACACAGAGTATTTCTATTAAATTCGCCTCCTCGTCCAGTGTCGCTTTTGTATGTGTCCCTTTTTTATTTAGCTTTTTGTTTCTATTGCTTTTTTGTTGTTGTGTGTGTTAGTGTGTGTGTGTGTGTTTTTGGGACAGGATGTGTTTTTTTGGGAGATGTGGAAGCCATCAGCTCGATGCCATCCTCCAGTGACAACACAAATTGTTAACAAAACGCTGTTGGAAAATTATTTTTGTTTCTCATTTTTGCTGGTCTCGTGTCAGTTTCTGTTTTCATTCCTGTTTGCGATTGTTATTTAGCCTTTGTTTGTGCTTAACCCCTCAGTTTTTTGTCACTTTCCCCCTCCCTTGCTGCCATTTTCCTCCCTTTTCCAACAAATACACACATACTGAGTCATATTTGCATATGTGAAGAAAAAACTGGTCTAGGCTCAGTGACCCCTGACCTGTCCATGGAAGAATGCTCTTTAAGGCGACCAGGAAATATTTCTTAGTTCATTATTCAAAGAATAATTACATAAATCTTTAGATTTTCTTCTTATCCTTCTGCTAAGCTTTAATATTTCAAAAAGGCTGAGTAAAGAAGTTTTAAAAATCTCTTAAAACTTAGATAGTATAATCATATTTCTATTAGGCTAGGAAAAATTTCCAATAACCTAGGAAGTTAATAAAAGCCTGTTAAAATATGTATTTAGGCCAAGAATACTTCACTATTAAGGCGCAAACCTTTTTGAAAGAATAAATCCTCTTCATATGAATAAATTTGAACTCGGTGGTGACTTTTATCGGCGAATCGATGCGGATGCGGATGCGGATGCGGATGCGGATGCGGATGCGGATGCGGATGCGGATGCGGATGCTGATGCCGATGGCCCGACAAAGATCGGAGCAGCCTGGTCTCCATGGAAAACTTTCGTTGAAAGCAAAAATATATGGATATTGGCAACTTTTCTGGGAGCCGGTGGTTGTTTTGGGTCATTTGAGCGACCGAGCCAACGGCTGATTGTGATTTAGATGCACCTAGGACTAGCTGCTGGCCATCTTTATCTGGCCGCTGTGACCCCAATCTCAACCTGGTCTACTTCCAGGTCCAGTTGCAGGTCCAGGTCCCCCCTGGCACTGCAGCGACAGCATTTGTCAGGAGGATTTATTGTATTATGAGGTTGGCGAGGGGGCAAAGGCCGAGAATGGAAATGAAAATGAGGGGAAAAGCAATGCGGTAAATGGGAATGAGCTTGGGCTTGGGTAAGAAGAGGGAACGGGGTTCATTCTCTGGGAAAGCTCTTTCGGGGTCTCCCGGCCACATAAAGGACTCGACTCGACTGTGGCTGCGTCACTTTGCTGTCATTTCATTCATTTGCCGACCACAATGGCAGCTCCTGTTCGTCCTGTTTCAGTTGCCCGCCCTCCCCCAGCATTTTTCCCGCCAGGATCTAGATGCATTCGTTACTAGGTGACAGTCGTTCGGTTGCTGCGTCCTTTGGTGCCAGCAGCTGCCGGACATTTGTAATAATGTGCAGGACTACGACTAGGACGACCCCTCTCTGACCCTCTCTCCCCAGGGGGAGAGCTCTCCCCCAACCAGCTCTGTTGACTGTGTCCATTTTTCACTTCCTCCTGTGGCCTAGGCTTATTTGCATTTTACATTTTGCTGGCACGGCGACAGGGGAAATGGGGTGAAAACAAACGAGATCTTAACCGGAAAATTAAATGCACTTAAATTCATGTCGATTTGGGTTTTTGAAAGGATTTTGTCATATTCAAAAATGTCTGAAAATATCAGGAAACTGCAGGAGTCTTTGGGAATATTACAGATATCGACTTTTTCCCAAACATGTTTCACTGTACAATGTTTTTTTATTTAGTAAGAACAAATTTTTCAATAGGAAGTAAAGGAATTAGAATAGTCCCCGTTTTAGTTCTTATTTCAAATATATCTGAGTCTTACCTGTCACCAGATTGGCATGATGGAACTGGCACACGGCATCCGCCTCGAACCAGGAGATGCGATCGCGGAAGAAGCGATAGAAGACGTTCAAGCCCTCCTGGGGCATTGTCCATGTGTTGCTCACGTTCACCTGTAAGTAGAAATGGGGAAAAAGCGTATATGTAGAGGCGGGCGTTGAGTTCATTTGCTTTATTTGTATGCGCAACACGGCGCACGGTGCGTATACGTTATGCATTAAGCATACGCCTCGTGGCCCGTAAAGCGTTTACATTTTTAATGCCTGCTGCAGATGGAAGGGGTGGCCAGGGAAAAGGTGATGTGTGTGTGTTCGTTTTCTCTACGACATTAAAAATACATACAAGAAACACACGCGCACATTTGCTTAGGCATGAAGCCAAAAAAGGGACGACAGACGAGAGGCGACGCGAGGCCGCGACGCGATGTAAAATCTGCTTTGAAGCCTGTCCCCATATATTTCATTAGAGCGCAGAAGATGGGGTGCGGGAACAGCTGCCACAAAGCAATGCCTCGGCCCCCAACTCCCCTCGGAGAGATTCCAAAAATGTTCTTTGTAGCAAGCCGCGTGCTGAGACCGAGACTCCAACGCCGGGGGGACCAGCTTGGGCACTCAGCTCCCAGCTCCCAGCTCCAGCTCCAGCTCCTGCTCCCAGTTTCTCGCTTCAGCTCCAGTTTCCCGCCTTAGCTTCAGCTCCAGTTGCTCCTCCAGATCCCTGGCCAAGTGACAGGCCTTGCTCTCCTACATTAACTAATTAGGAGCAGGGAGCAGGGCTGGCGGTACATAAACACCGGCAGTCTGGGGCACAAAAATATACCCGCCACCCGCCGCACACTTTGTGAACTGTGCCCCCTGTTTCTGTGCCTGCTACATGATGTGCAGGTAGTATCTCTCGGCATAAGGACGAGGCGGCGAAAAGCCGATGACAAAGTGCTGCCAGTGGAATGGGGAAATTAAGGCGGCTTGGTGGCTTTTCCAAAAACGTTCCCCGTGTCAAACGGAAATTTAAATGGCGCATCTCCTGGGTTATTATGTTCAAAAATGTCAGGTATTATGGCTTACAAAAGAAGAAAGCGACCTAAAAGCACAGTTGTGGGCCGCAGCAAGCGCACATCAAATTTATAAACTTGAAGAAAATATTTCATATAAAATGGAAACCTATAATTGGCTTTAATTTGATTTAAAGTTAATTAAAGACACTCGGTTCTTTTTGAAATATAAATCCTTGGGAGAAATATATTAAAAATATTTCAAATTGCAGGTTATTCCGGGTTCTTTGTGGCCAAAAAATTCACCTAGTAACCTCTTTAATTGAAGGCTTTTCCGGTTTTACCTTCGTCTTCCTCTTTGCTTTTCGTTGAAACAGGTTTCAGCCTACGCTTTCTTCTAATTAAATTAAATTATATTAAATTTATTTCTGCCAACAACCCAACAGAAAAACATGCTCAGGTCGAATTTCCTTGGCAAATGCATGCCAACTTTTTGATGGAAAAATTCTTGTGGCTCATAGCCGTTCGCAAAATAACAAAATACAGGGAAATTAAGGATATAAAGCGAGCGAAAGAGACAGAGAGCGAGGTTAAAGGGAGAGAGGGAGAGGGAGAAAGTCTAAAGGAATGCTGGTCATAAATTTGGAAATTTGGATTTTCCCGCCATGCATGCGGGTGGGCCTCTCTCTCGCTTTCTTTGAAAGCATTTCATTAACTTAATTAACATTTAATTGAAAAATTCAGAGAGCAACTTCTTTGCCATTGCCAGGAGGGGGAGGCGGGGCGGTGGCGGGTACACAGATGAAAGTACCTCCTGCGCAGCAACAAAGAAATGAGGAAATAAAAAACGCTTTCGAGATGCCTTCGTCAAGGAAGCGGGCCAAAAGACTAAAGTATATACATGGTAATCATACAAAGAAGCAAATTATCCTTCATTTAGGGTAGTTTTTCGAATGCAAAAAAATATTACGGGAAAATTTTTAATGAAAAAGAATCCACAATCAAAAGTTTTCGGCGTTCTTTAATTTATTTGTAAGCTAAAATTATGCATATAATTTATTAAATATATTTGTAAGCTTTATAATAAATAATCTGCAAGTTCATAGCTTTTTTAATCTTATATAATAATAGTATTTGATCTGCAAATTACAAATACTATAATAATATCCCTGTAAGCCATTTAAATCTTATTTTAAATATTTTCCTACGTTAGCACCTAATTTTCTTAAAGTGCACTCGATTTTATGTACTCGCGGAACACTTAGTGCTGGATAAGTCAGTTATCAGTCGATTAACTTTGTTTTTATATCCTCCATTCAGCGTTTTATTTTGCTTTTAACGGCCTAACAAAGTGGTAATTCCATTTGCACATCAATCGCAGCCATTATGCAGGCATGAATATATTTATACTCTCTCCGTAGACACACATATATATTTGTATATGTTTTGTGGAGTTTTATGCTCGAATTTATGGCAGTTAATATCTTGATGGCTTCTCGTTCCGAGGTCACTAATTGGCAACAAATTATTCAACGCAATCGAAGTGGCAACTAACGCATTAACACACTGCCGGGCCAGTGTGTACCCGGGAATTATTAATTATGCATTCGAAATTGTTGCAGCATCCGTAATTAGTCAATTATTAACAACACACAAAGGAAAAATAAACGCCATACGTCGATGCGAAATAATTGATCAACAAATGTGTCTCATCACGGACTCCAGTGAGTTCCTGCCCTGAAATCCTTTCCCTATATCAAAATTTAAGCGAAGTATAAACATCAACTCTAGAAGCTAACTGCTGAATGCTGCAGCAGCTGCTGCAAAACTAATAAGAGTCAAGAGCAACAATGGCAGCAGCAGCAGCAGCAGCAATAGCAATAAGAGTTGCAATAAGCGCAACATAATCATCTTAAGTTATTGCAATGACAGTGTCATTAGCATTGCTCTCTATTGGCCTCATTTCGAGCCAGAAGGGAAGGGTTCAAGCCAGCTAAATAACACTCTAATTAAAGCTTGACAATATGTGGTCTTTGGGGGGTGTAAAGATTTATAATTAAATATGTTTATAGCTTTCCCTAAACTTATATGGATATTATGCGTTACCAGTACATTTTTCACAAACATTTCCGATGGTTTTTAGCTTGATTTTCTCTCCCTTATACAACTATAGTTGAAGTTGGGTTATTTAAGCGTAATTACCCCGATTAAAGTCAAAGTAACACTACGCTTTTCTAGAAAATCTGATCATTTATCAAATTATTACCAAAATCCTGACACCAACTGCACGAGCAGAGCTTTGGTGTGTCAATAAGAAAAAAAAACTAAAGCCTTGAGGGGGAAATAAATAAATAAGTAAGGAAAAACCTCAGCTCAGAGAGCAGCAAAAAACATATTAGATGTTGCAGCAGCAACTATTTGTGTGGCAGCAGCCATATTGCAGCAGCAGCTGTTCGGCGGCAGCCATTTGTTGACTTTTTCCATTTTATTTCGCTGCCCTTTATTTTCTTTTACTCTTTTTATTCTTGTTTCTACTACTAGTATTTCTATTTTTCTTCTTTCATATTTTGTATACCCTTGCAAGGTGTTATATCATTATATATATATTGATCAGCATCAGTCGAGTCAATTTAGCCATGTTCGTTTGACCATTTCTACATAAACTAGAGCCTCAGTTTTGAAGCTATCTGAATGAAACTTTGAAGATAGTTTATTTAATAGATTGTTTATAACTTAATTGTACATTAAAGGGTATAAAATTTCCGGTGTGCTGAGGCTTCTTCTTATTTGCTGCCTTATTTTGGCATTTCTCGTGCCGTTTTTTGGCACTCGGCAGCAAGTTGCTGTGCCAACTTCAGCCTCTTCGCTGATGTTGTTTGTCTACTGTTTTTCCTACCCCCCTCCCTCCTCCCTCTTTGTTTGTAATTGAGATGAAGACATCCTGCAGGAGCTGGGCCCAGGGGAGGGGTGGGCACAAATTAAACAAAAAAGAATAAGTGAAATCACAAAGCGCTGCCCAAGACTTTTTTGTTTGTGTGCTTGCATAATTTTTCTATTTGCATTTTTTATGAACGCAAGGAAACTGTGGCAACAATGCAGTTTTCCTTTTTAGAGAGAAAAATCTGTAAATGTGTAAAAGGATACTCATATCACACCAAATTTAAGATAAACTACACTGCATTTGCTGTCTGATATATTTTACTACATACTTTAGACACATTTTTAGGTGATTTCGAGACCCTTGTTATTTCTGAAGCAACCTCCTTCCTACATTCAAGAGGTCCTTGATATATAACAACAAAAGCCGGCTCTAGCTATCAGTTAAAACTGTTCTATTTGCATACTTTTTAGATCCACAAAAAGAGGAAACAAATTGTGAATGCATAAAGCGCGCTTCAGTTAAAGGGAAATATTTTCATTTCCCCCGCCTTTATTGGCTTTTTACCCAGGTACTCGAGCGCTTATAATAGAGGGGGCGAGGGGAGGGGAGTGCGCAGGGGAAGGTCCTTTGAGTTGGGCCTCCTCCGTGCCCGGGGTGTCAACACAATCAGCGCCTGCGGGCGGGTTCAGGTGGCAGCCACACGCAATCTTCGCTCGTCGCACGATTCGTGCGTGAATCATAAGTATCTTGTTCTCGCATATATATATATAGCTACACCCGTATCCATTTGCATAGGGCCAACAGCACCCCGCTCACCTGTATGCAGATGTATGCTAATGCCGGAGCCGCAAGAGCAGCAGAAAAGGGGGCGACGCCGCTTAAAAATCCGACTTGCCACGGCTTGCTCCTAATGTGGCATTAGCAATCCTTTTGAGTTCTTCGGCACATGTATGAGTATTTTGAGTACACTTTTATTTATTATTCCCCACCTGTCTGGCTGCCTGTCCGTCTGTCCGTCTGCCTGTCTGCCTGGCGGCATATGGCCCGACATTGGTGCGAAGTCAAGCGGCTTATTTATGAATTAGCAATGTGATTTTTGAATTCCACTTCTGCCACGTTTTTTGGGGCGCCCCACCTGAGTGGGCGCCCTGGATGGGAGCTTATGTTTCCGATGATTTACACTCCATAAGGTTGGCCATTATGCTAATGAAGCGACGACCGACCTGCTGGCATTATGTATTCCTCAGGCAATAATTTCTGCCCACAGTGCGTATGAGCGATGACAGCCAAGGGGAGAAGGAAAGAAGGTGTCCTCCCGAGTATTCCGAAACCTACTCGATTGGCAATAAAAAATGAAGATGAAAGGGGGGGATGGTGGCGAAGGGAGGGGGAACAGGTGAGCTGGGGACTAAGAGCAGGTGCTGCACAGCAAGAAAAGGTGGGAGAGTTTTCATATTTGGAGGGCTTACTGAAAGGGAGTTAGGAGTACAGAAGGAGTAATGATTTAATTCAAGCTTTAGATATTTCTTAAATACCAATTTCAGTACTCGGGTTAAGCGTAGGTATTCTATGGATTTTTCCGAGTGCGTTTGGGAAATGAAAATGGCTGGCAAGGACATTGTATAGCTGCAGCTCGTGCTGGAGTAGCTCCTGCGTTAGCTGCTCAATTTGTCGATGGCTCGAGCATCCTTGATGCTACGTCAAGTGGCAATTGTGCAGGACCTCCCCCTGCCACCTGCTGCCTGCTGCCTGCACATGCACCTGCACTTGCACCAACCTGACACGTGGTTTAGAAGGCAGAGCGGGAGCTCACTCTGGTATAAATAACGCTGACGCTGTGTGCATGAGAAATATGCACAGAAATAAATGAAACGAGAGCGTGACCCGTCGCCGTTGTATAAAATATATCGCGATGTCACATTGCCACTGCAATGTCCTTGGCGGGGGCAGGCACCCCCAGCAGTTCCCCCCTGAAGCCCCTCTAAACCCTTCTAGCAACCCCATCCCTCGAAGGAGCAGACAGTGGGACATGTAATTGTAACAGACTGTGCCAAAAACAGCGGCAACAAAGCCTTTCCTGCTCTACATCTTGCCAGCAACACCAACAATGGGCAAGGACACACTTGGCGGTGGGTGGGAAAGGGGAAAGAAAGCACTAGTTTGTGCGAGGGAAAACTGGTGGAAAAACGTAGCTGAAGCCGAAGCTAAAGCTGAAGCTGAAGCTGCCGCCGCCATTGCAGCTGTCAACTGTCGCGCTTGCTTACATGCACGGGAAATTTATTAAAATTGAAGACAACCTGCACTGCCAGCCAGTCGGTTTGTCAATCCATCAGTCAGTCAGTTAGTCAGTCCCTCAGTCTGCCAGTCAGTCATTCACTGCGTCAGTCCGGAGATGATGCAGGGACTAAGCGGGTTTGAGATATGGCGAGAAATTGCAATCTGGCCAGTCAATCAAGGGAGAAGATGCACCAAATGAGGACATCTCGATAAGGGGCTGCCAGGATGTGAAAAGTGAACAAAGAATAACAAAAACTCAGGAATATATCAAAGGTTAGAGACCTCGAAAGGTGAGAAAAACTAAAAGAAAAGGAAATAGGACCTGGGAAATGTTTACATTTTGAAAAATTATCCCTTTTTGATATTTATTTATCACTAAAATATTCATGGTAAATAAATATATGAATATTCCTTCCGATTTAATTCTTAATCAATTATTAAAATTAAAAGAGACAAAAACAGAGCGTAATAAAAGCCTGCAGCTGGGGCAAGTGACGGCCAACACAAAGGGGGGTTAATGGAGGTTAATGGGGGTTAATGGGGCTGTGTGTGTGAGTGTGTGTTTCGGGTGTGCGTGCGTGTGTGTCCCCACCAAGGATAACATCGTAATTTGTTGTACATCGCCTAATCCTTGCTCTACTTTCGAGCCAATGTGAATTATGCGCACTTAAGTCAACTCTGGCACCCCCGCACACACACACACACACACACACTCGCGCTGGGAGATGCACTAAGACCTCTCCGCTCTGTGTGTGTGAGAATTTTCCAGCTCTTGTATTTTCACAATCAGCTTAAGAGAGATTTTCCCCCAAACCCAAAAGAAGCGCTCGCTGCAAGACGTTCCGAATGGCAGCTGAAAAGAAATTAAATTTCTTAACGCTCGCAGAAAAAAAAGAAATACTAAGAAGAGCCAAGGAAATGAAGGGAAATGCGGGGTAAGTTCGTTGAAAGGTGCCGCAAAGAAAAAAAGCAGTAAATCAAGAGGGAAAACCCCATTTCAGCTTAGGATAATTCCCAAACAATTATTTTCTTAACTATCAAAAAAGGTAGAAGAGAAATTAAATCAAAATAGAACTGGTTTCCAATTTATATCGAATACATTTAAGGGTAATAAAAAGCTAACAAAATATTTATGTTTATGCAATTTTGGTGGTACCTAAATTCTCTCAGTGCATTGAAACTTAACTGCAGTGAACTAAACTAAGCTGAAGGAAATGCTCAGAGGGGAAGCCCAGCCGCGGCTGAAGCAGTTAAAGTTTCTAATTGAAATTGAAACAGCTCCGCGGACAGCGGACAACGGACAGCGGACAACGGACAGCGGACAACGGACGAAGGACAACGCTTAACGCACAAGACGGACGTGGCGCTGTCCGTGTTTTCCGAGAGATGATGGGCTACTCCTGCTCCTCATCCCGCTTGTCCTGCTCCTCCTGCTATGCAAATTGATTAGCGAGAATGAAATCCCCGACAGCCAAGGAGTTTCCCAAGCAGTGGCTAGAGCAAGTAGCTTTTCGCAGCATTTTCCTTGCATTTTTTAGCATCTTCCCGAGCAGCAACAGCATATTGTCATTGGGATCCCAGCTTTTCCTACTCCTGTCTGGGCATCTTTCTCTCTTGGCAATTTACAAAATGTGCTGGCAGGCAGAGAGGAGTTCCTGGAGTCCTTGGAAGCTGCTGTAAATATCAAACAGCAGCGCTGGGCAATGGTTAAATTAATGCGAAAGTAAATAAATTGCTTTTGTTGGAAATTGATTGATTTATGGGAGATATATCTCACCTTTTTCGCATGTATCTCAGGATATGCTTAAGGTTCTAATGAATTACTAGAATGCCTTTGTAGCATTTTGTAAATACAAGGATATTTCCAGCTTAGCTGCTGGCTGATATTGCCCTTTGCTACAGGGACTCACACTCGGCTTCGATTGGCTCCTGGCAAAGTTAGTGCCTTGGGCGACTTCAGGTCCATCGATAGCATAAACTTTCCGTTGGAAAGTTGATTGCGAGAGATTTAAGTTGGCAAAGGCCGAAAAAAAGCACCTGGGAAAGCGATGGCAGCCAGTCCTTGCATAAACTTTGGCCCATCAGGCACACATACACACCAGGGGGGAGGCAACCACACAACCACGCCCCATACAGTGAGAGAAAGCAGCCGACAGCAACAGATACAGTCTATGTTCTTCTTAGTGGTAGTATTCCTGTAGTATTTCGCTGGATTTTCTCTCTCAGTGTGGCCAATATCATGGCCTAGATAAAACTTGGACAGCTTGCAGATTCGCTTCGATTTCTAATTAAAAGGCGCACAAACTTTTCGGCCAGATGATGATGATCGCAAACGAAATTGTCGCATATTATGCAGGATAAGAGATAAAGGATAAAGCGCTGGAGGTGCAGGCGGGGGCGGCGTTGCAAGGAGCGGAGGACCGCAACATGGCCGAAATGAAAATTTGTGCAGCGAAGGACAAAAGCGGAAAAGCCCGGGGGAGGGGAAAACTTTTTGCCCCAACTTTTGTCACATTTAATTAACATGAATCAATGGAGGGGTCTCCGTTCCCAGTGCCATCCTTGACTATATCCTGGCTTATTTGCGGAGCAGGCAGGCGCCCCCAGTCAGGCACGCAAGGCAAAATTTATTGAAGGAGAGTCCTGTGAGTTCTGGATACTTTTGCCTGCTTTTCGGCTGCAATAAACTTGAAATTTTCATGCCAACGACTCATTTAACTTGAGCACTGAATTAACAATTTATGTGTCTGAGTGTGAGTGTGAGTGTGGGTGGAGTGTGTGTGTGGTGTGGTGTGGTGTGGCGTGTGGTGTGTGTGGGGTGTACGCACGAGCAATGCCTGGCAGGATGCGAGTGTGTGAGTTTTATGACTTAACCGACACAAATTACTTAATGCCGTTCTCGTTCTTTATTGTTCAATTATTAAACAAGGCCTGAAGGCATAAAAAAGTTTAACACACATTAGACCCATGCTGTGTGTGCGGCTGAGTGTGTGTGTGCGCTTGGCTTAATCAGGCAACTCGACAACAACGGCAAAATGCCCCGATTAATGGGCCAACATTTGTTATCAATGATGCCCAAGTGAACGATAATGTTTCAGCAGCAGCAAGCATCAGCAGCCGGCATCATCAGCCTCAGCCTCAGCCACAGCCTCAGCCTCAGCCACAGCCTCAGCCTCAGCCTTAGCCCCAGCTGAGACTCGTAGCATCCTCGACTCATCATCATTATCGTTCTCATTATCGTCCTTGTCAATAGCGATTATACGGAGGCGAAGCATCGGTTATGAAGCCGAAATTGCCAACTCAGATTTGGGGACTAAGCCTCGGCTTGGCGGTTACTTAAATGGGATAAACCTAATGTTGGATACATTTTTTAATAGGAAATTAGAGTAATGTTTCTCAGATCTTAGATTATCTTCTGGCTTAATACGATTGAAGTATATTTAAACAAAAGAAACCATAGGTAAAACTGAAGAAATATTTGGGAATTTCTTTAGGTATCTATTAAACTATTTTAATATTATATTATATTAAAATATAGAAATATATTTAGCTAGTTTTAAACCAAAAGAATAGCATGGAAATTAGTATATATTGTATATTTTCCAAATGTAGCTTTCAGTAAGGACTAAAATATATACTAAGTTTGAAGTTGTAGCTAAGAGTTGCACCTAGAATGTCCTAGATCTCAGTCACCTCTCATATCATCGCTAGCTGCTGCTCAGGATGCCCCACATATGTGTGTACTCCACACTCCACACACATACCCCTGTGTGTGTCCTGTTCCCATTTTTTTAGGTTCTGTCCTTTGCCTGCGTTTTAGTGATTAAAACGAGCGCTTTTATTCACTGTTAATTAATTCGTAATGTAATCTTTTTTGCAGTTTTACCTCGCTTTTTTCCACAGCAAGCGTGTCGCATAAAGCCACCTGCCTCGGCTGCGTAGTCCTGTAGCGTTTTTCTTCTCTCTGCTTTTTTTTTGTTGTTGTTGAATTTTTTTGTCGACGTGGCAGGACCTCAAAGCGCCAGCTTCTAATTTGCTGCTAAATGGAAGCGAAAACGCTTTGTTTGTGCATAACGAGGCGTGCAGTGGCCCAAACAAAAGGAGCGCAGGGCACTCAGTGGCGCGCTGAGAGGGGGTCAGAGAGGGTCAGAGGGTCAGAGGGGGGCAGGAGTCGCCTTTGTACAGCCATCAGCGAGGATGAAGGATCCCAGCGGCGACTGCAATCGCGAGTCCGCCCGCATCCAGCGCAGGACAACGAAGCCTCGAACACAGAACGAAGCATCAAGTTGGTTTTTTTGAATTGAATTCTTCTCTACTAATTAGAATGGCACTTAAAGTGATCTATATTCTATATCCTTATAGAAAGGTTCTACTGTTTATCTATAACTTAACCATAAGATTGGGAGTCCAAGTGCTTTAATGAGTTCTTTGATTTGTTTACTGTCAGCTATGGTAAAATTAGGTAATAAAATTCTCCTATAATTGTATGGTTACCCTAAGAAATGCAGTACAATTACTGCATTATCACAGTAGCCATGGAAAGACAAAGTAAAGTATTTATTTATTTGTAAATACAATGTATCAATAAGAATATTTACTGTCTTGCAACGTTGAAATATTGTTCGATTCAGTGTACTGTTCTTTTGCAGTGTAACAGATAGAAAAAAGCTGGGGTCAGAGCAAAGGGCATTGAGGACAGGGGGCCGGGACCCATCTAGTGGGCGTGGTGGCAATCGAGTTGATTACCACGCGACTGCAGAACAAAAGACAATGGCCCGCAACGTTCAAACGGATGAAGGAGTGAAGGCAGGCAGGCAGGGGCTGAGGAATGGGGGATCCAGAAGACAGGGCGCTGTAGAGGAAGAAAGCAAGGGGGGCCACAGAAGAGTGTAAAGGAAGAGCAGGGCTGCCGGGTGAAGGTCCACGTGCCAATTGCTTCATTACTTGCACATTTTCAACTCCATAACATTCGCCGCCCGCGCGCACAGCTGAGAAATGAGCGCCATCGCACTCCCCTCTTCCGTCTTCCAGCTCTCTCGCAACAAAAGGGGAAATCCCCGGGGGGGAAATGGCTGAAAGGCATTGGTGTCGGTGTAACTAAGCTGGAGGAATTTCCACAGCCACAAAACGGGGGCAACGAACATATATAAGACCAGATTGCGGAAAAGCTTTACTAACTGTCCCTTCTTTTTTTTGGGGCAGCGGGGAGCCTTAACCTCAGCTTGGGGTTTATAACAAACAAGAAATAATAATAATAACAGTCATAATAGTAATCGTAATAATGCTCTGAAATTTAATTTGAGGCGAGTGATATGACAAAAGTGGAAATCTAAAGGCTTTTCCTTCAAGAGAAGCACTGAGTTATTACATACAAACTGTATGTTTAAAATCAATAATTTCCCCTCTATTCGTTATTACAATTAGCATTATTTTAATTAGCTACTTTAACGATTTCCAGCTATTTAATTATAGTATTCAGCAGAGCTTATCCCATCGAATGCCGAAGTACAAATATGTGTATTGTTTGTCCACGTTAACCTGTGTCCTGTGTCCTCCTCAAACACACAGGGACACTCTGGGACAGCTCCAGTCCCCCCTGGGGTGTGTCCACTCTATATATCCATTGCAGGAGCCAAACATTTGCGTAGCCATCAGCCCAAACCCCGCTCTTTTGGCCGGGCTAACAATTTCTTAATTACGTTTGTCAACATTGCTGGACTGCCAGATTGCCAGATTGCCGGATTGCCAGATTGCACAACTGACCACATTACAGGACACACTGCATTCCGGGGCCCGAAGGTCCTGTGACAGTGCCATCTAATCGGGTTAATCAGTCGGCTTGCCAATCAGTGGCCAGATAAATGCATTTTGCATAAGGCTGTGACCTGGAAAGGTCTCGATAAGCATGTTAAAGCACGAAAAGATATCCAAAAACAATAAAAATTAGATTCACTCCCAACAATCCCAATTAAAGCTGGCAAAAGATTCGCAGATTGGCCTAAACGATGTGTCAACACACGGGCAAGGCTCCCACTATATACTTATACGTATATATATATATATATAGTGGAGTATCTCAACTATTTGGCCGTGCTCTCAAACACTTAGCATTCCGGCACAAAGTTGGTCTTTGGAGCCAATCAGCTGATGAAGCTGAATGCAAACACTTTTCAACTTTTCAATAGCCGAGTCGAGTCGGGGCGGGGCGGGGCGGTGCGAAGATAACGCAATTAGGGGAAAGTTCCTTCCCTCCGAGCAACTCCACACATTCCGCACTCGTGTTGTCGTCGCAGAGTGCTGGCTAATTTCATAAATTAACCAAAATTAACACGTCATCGTGGCCAAGTTGATTCAGCGAATATTGAATTTCAGAGCTAGAGCAGGTTGGCTAGAATTTCCCACATAAACCTAAACATTTTAGGACGTGGCAGCTGCCTGCATTTCCTCCCAAACTTTGTGCACGTTCTTGAGCAGAATCAGCGGCTGAGTCGATCAAGCCAAGTCCGCCTCTCAATAATATATACGTTGAATCGAGCGGCTATATCATATACCTGCGATAGAAACAATCGTGAATTGTATGCCTCTCTCTCTCACAGTATCTCCAGAGGCCTCTTTCTCTCTATCGCTCCCTGCGTGCCTCTAGAGATAACTCTTTCTCTGTCCCGCTCTCACTCACTCACTTTCTCTGTTATTCTCTTACCTCGGAGACTATGAATAAGGGCGCGCGCTGCGCTCCCGCTTCAGTCTGTTCCCAGCCTCCCGAGTGGTAACATCTGTAGTGATAGTGTGGTAGTGATCGTGATAGCTCTTCGAACCAAAAATATCATCTGACCATGCATCTGGATAACAGGAAGAAGCTCTCTGCGATGGTAACATAAACAGCCTCATTGCCTTCTATTCCGGGGTAAGTCTTAAGCATGACAATTATATCGTAAACGTAGATGCCATTGGAAGGATCAGGTCTAGGTCTAACATCAGGTGTGCCGGATATTGAACCTTGCAGGGTATTATAATTTAAGTCAGACGCATGTATCGCAGTGAAGGAGTCATTTCCGCCCACATAAACTATATATATTCTTGATCAGCATGAACAGCCGAATCGATCTAACCATGTCTGGTATAAATTTTTTTCTCGAAGTTTTTTTCGAATTTTTTTTCAACATTTTTTACGGGCTTGTCAATTTCAAAATTTGAGAAAAATTAAATTTTTTTTAAAACTTTAACTTAGTATGCAGATTTATTAACCCTATTAAAACTAGCACAGAACTGCTTTCCGAATTGAAATTAATGCCTTTTTGGCTTAGTTATGATATTTTGAAAACTGTGATTTGCTCAAAAAATTAACTTATAAAAATATTGATTTACTATACGTAGAATGAACATATTTTAGGTATACGAAGGTCAAAACGCCAATGATTGCCAAAAGTCATACATACTTACAAATACTTCATTACAATTTTAAAAAATTCGTATAATTTTTAATTTTTTGTAATATTAAGGTCAAATACCCGAGTATCCTAATAACAGCTTTTGAAGCTTTAAAAATTTAGATTACTGCATCTTTGGCTTAGTTTTGTTCAATTTCACTTTCGAACCCATGATCCTATGGCTAACTGCTAGGGTATTAACACTTCGGCTTCTGGAAGTAAGCTTGCTCTCTTGTTTTTTATTCTTCTTGCGGACCTGGTTGCCAGTGTCCTTTGTGCATTGTCCTTGCCCTGGGAAGCACACAGTAGTTATACATATGTATATGGCATACAGCCGTGTGTTTGAGCCAACTATTTGACGGTCCATCTGTTTATCCAACTGTCCATCTGTCATTCTGTTTGTCCACCGGGCGCCCACTTTGTTAATGCCTTGCTTGATTGTCAAGCGGGCTTTGTACATCCATTTCACGTTGGCCTTGTTTCCGGTTCCGGTTTGCAGCCCTGCCTCGTGGCTTCTGCTTCGTGGCTTTGTACACGCAGCCAGGTGATTGGGAGAAGGTTGAAACTACTCTAAATTTAAGGCTAGGGAAATATCACGAGCCCTAAATCGGATTTTGAGGTCTAAGCTGTTTTTTAATATTTTTCTATTGCTGGAAACTTGGTGCAAATACTGCAATTGGTAAAAATGAAGGCTTAATGCCTATTTCTGTGATGAACTCCATGGATCGGTGGGGTGTTTCCTCAATTCCTTTTCCCGGTGGCCCTGGCCGAAATTCCGTTGCGATATCCGTTTCCGGTTCCGCTCTCGCCGCCGCATTTTTCGCATTTTTTCGCCGCGGCCTGCTGCCCTTTTTTATTTTTCGTTATTTTTTTCCATTTCTTTTCTGCGGCAGCGAAGTAATTGGCTGCGAAAATGCTGCCATAAATCAAACCGATAATTATGTGGGCGACTGCGCAACTTTTTCGCACCAAAAAACCAAAGCGTCAAAAAATCCACAAAAAAGAAAGGAAAAAGGAAAAGCCGGGCGGAAAACAGGAGAGAGGGAGAGAAAGGAGCAGGCTCATTTTGATTGCCGTCCATAAATTATGATTTGATGTGCGAAATAGTTGGGGAAATGGATATGGAAATGGTGCCCAGTGGGTGTGAGAGTGATGATTGCCGGGTAAATGCAGCTCAAGGTCGTGGCTCCCTTGTTCTCCCTTGCCTTTCCCTTCCTTTTTTCATTTTCTCTCCTCTGTACTCTCTCCGTCCTCTCTGCTGTGTCTGCTGGCGGCCTTCGCCAGTTGCCTGCCGCCTGCCGCGTCCTTGAGTGGGTGGCCCTGCCTTGGGCCGGCGGGGTGAAAGTGAAACTGGAGCAAAGTGCGCTCCGGGAAACTCCGTCGCCGTCTCCGTCTCCGTCTCCGTGTCCGAATGGGACTGCGACTGTGGCCGTGGCATGATTAATTGCTCATTGTTGCGGCGGCCACATCGTAAATTGCTTTCACGTCTCGTGAATCTCGTGTCAGTCGCACGTGAATGCCATGAATAAGAGGAGAAGAGGCCCCTGCCTTGTGCTTGGCTGAGGCCTAGAATGTTGTCAAATGGCTAAGACGGCACTGGGAGAAAGGCTGCTCTAGAAACTCTTGAAGATGTATTTCAATTTGCTTATTGCCTGGCCTAAGCCTGGTGATTTTTTTCAGTGTCCAAGGGACTCAATTCATTCATCGCCTGGGCTCATCTCTTGTCATCCCCGGCTAACGTTTAAGGCGTTCCGCATTGTTTATCTTCCGCTTGCCATCGTCCTGGCTAATGTTACATTATTAATGCATCTGCATGGAGCCTTTTCTTCAAGCCTTCGTATGTAAATTAAGGACGCTCCCTGCTCCCTGCTCCCTGCTCCCTGCTCCCTGCTCCCTGCTCCCAGCGCACGGCTTTTCCTTCCGCCCGGAAAAACGTGCTTGCTGCGGACCCGAAATCCGGGGAAAAAGCGAGGAGCAAAGCAGGAGCAATTCGTGCCTGTTACTCGGAGAAGTGATAAATGATTGAGAAAATCTGCCGGATATATCGCAAAGCCAGGCAGGCCTAAGTGAGCTGCTCCGAGATTGCGAATAGTTCAACGAGTATTTAATATTTACTCGATTTCTATGCCAATAACAGTAAAACAATTATATTGGTCGATAGATTCGTGATTAGAAACAATATAATAAATTAAAACCACCTAACAAATACATTTAAGAATGTATTCAATGCATCAACAAGTAAGCCAAAAAGGCATTAATTTTAATTCGGAAAGCTGTTCTATGTTAGTTTTTAGTAGATTATTAAATCTGCATACTCAATTTAAAATTTAAGCAAATTAAAATTTTTACCAATTTTCAAAATTTCAACAACGTCAAATTTGATCACAAAATTTTGAAAAAAAAAAATTTTTAAAAATTTGTTCTGCCAAAGACGGCCAGATCGACTCGCCTGTGGACGCTGATCAAGAATATATATGACTTATAAGGTCGGAAATGACTCCTTCAATATTTGCAAGCTTCTGACTACAATAATAATATTATTCTTTAAATCGATATTTATCGTTATTTTATATGACAATTTTTTGAACAAAGCCAAGTTAAAAATACTCATAACTAAGCCAAAAATGCATTAATTTTCATTCGGAAAGCTGTCCAATGTTAGTTTATGTTAGATTAATAAATCTGCATATTCAATTTAAAATTTCAAAAATTTTAAATTTTTACCAATTTTCAAAATTTTTACAATGTCAAATTTAATGACAAAATTTTGAAAAAAAATTGTAAAAAAATTTTTCCCTCCGAAGATGGCTAGATCGATTCGCCTATTAATGCTGATCAAGAATATATATGATTTATAGGGTCGGAAATGACTCGTTTCAGAGTTGAGAGCTTCTGACTTAAATTATAATACCATTTTTAAATCAATATTTATATGACAATTTCTTCAACAAGGCCAATCTAAAAAATCGCATAACTAAGCCAAAAATGCATTAATTTTCATTCGGAAAGCTGCCCAATGTTAGTTTTTGTTAGATTAATAAATCTGCATACTCAATTTAAAATTTAAAAAAATTAAAATTTTTACCAATTTTTGAAATTTCAACAATGTGAAATTTGATCACAAAATTTTGAAAAAAAATTTTTAAAAATTTTGTTCCCTCCAAATATGGCTAGATCGATTCGCCTATTAATGCTGATCAATAATATATATGATTTATAGGGTCGCAAATGATTCGTTTCAGAGTTGAGAGCTTCTGACTAAACGGATATTACTCTGCAAGGCTTTAAAAAGGGGAAAAATTGAACTAAAAAGTGCCAAGCGCACATATGACTTTGTTTATATTTTTACCTTAAAAGAAGCAAAATTATTTAAGGAAAAAGGCAGTAAAAATAATATTCATTTAAATGCTTTAACGATTGCAAATAGTCTCGCTGCATTTAATATGCTCAAAACAAATTGGCTGTTTCGCCGGTGGTATCACCTGGCTGCCTGGCTGCCTGGCTGCCTGCGGTGACCCCGTTTTGCAGTAATTACTATTTCATGCCCGATCCCGGGGAGAGCAAATAAAAAAAGGATTAATCTGATGGCGGCGGCGGCGGAGTCCTCATTTAAAATGCTGCTTTGAACGAGCAAGGATAATCCCAGATCGTGTTCCGCCGCCGCTGCCGGCGTCATTAGTCCTTTGGCTGTAATGAATCCATAGTCGTCCTTTCACTGCCTCTCTCGCACTTTCCACCTGTTATACGTTCATTTTTTCCTCTTTTAACTGCAAATAGCTGGCCAGTCCTGCCAGGAATACCCTTTCTCGGTTGGTGTTACTTACTT
Source organism: Drosophila bunnanda (assembly GCA_035046265.1). Classification (NCBI taxonomy): domain Eukaryota; kingdom Metazoa; phylum Arthropoda; class Insecta; order Diptera; family Drosophilidae; genus Drosophila; species Drosophila bunnanda. The sequence continues at coordinate 739,330 of JAWNOB010000083.1, read as the reverse complement.
TCAGAAGGTAAATAGGGAACAATTACAATTGCATTTCATATTCAAGGGATTTGGGGAAAACCCTGATAATGCTGCAATAGAAATAGCAAATAAAATGCTTACCTACTTTCGTGCTGGTTTTCGTTCAAACTGGAAAGCGTTTTCCGAGCTGAAACTAAGCAGTCATAATTCGGACACCTCTTCGTAAGCTTTCCCGTAAATAAATCAGCACAAATACAACTTGTTGCTAAGTCGGGACTAAGTATATATATTCGGTAAGTCGGCTTAGCATTAGGCCACTAACTTAAAGCCCAATCGGATCACTTCATCATCATACTGCCGGCGTAACTTTCATTTCTCCAGAGAAAGAGAGTGGCCCGGGCGTTGTTGTTTTCCGCTGCTGTGTGTATGTGTAGCTACTGCTGTGTTTTCCCCACCACGGGGCAATGGCAATCACGATAATAAGCATAAATAAAAAGGGCCAACAAAAAATTACACAGCCATAAAAAAGGGCTTACTAGGGAGGGGTAGTAGTATCAGACTGGTACCGCGAACCTAGAGTCGTCGTCCATTCATCCATTCGTCTTGGCTCAGACCCGGACCCGGGCCCGGCCCCGGACTCCAACCCGGACAACAAACAACCGAACAAACAAACAAACAAACGTCGAGGACGAGAACGAGAACACAAACAAGTTCTGTAGTGGGCTGCAGCCGCTGAACAAGCTCGTAAAAACTTATTTAATTTGTGATTTATATGAATAAAATTGTGTAGTAAATTCCCTGAAATTATTCATTTCGCAGCGCTTACGGGCGGGTGGACAGCGCCGAAACAGTCCAAACAGGACAGGACCATAAAGACCCATCCGCCAAACAAAAAAATACAAACAAAATAATAAAGACCAAGACAGCTGCACGCAGAGAAAATGTTAGTGGGAGTCCCTAATTGTTTGTCTGTTTTTTTGTTTTAATTAAATGTTTTTAGCTTAAATAAAGGGCTGAACTATTTGCTAAGCTACTTTAAAAGTTGAGGTTGTTAAAAACTACATGCACCCCTTACGATTTTATATGTATTTTAATACAAATTATAGGACTTTTTAAATTATTATTATAATTTGTAAATGAGTTTACAAATTGTTTTTTATGAGCCCTTGTGCATTCTCTGCGAAATGGCCAAAAGGAGACATTATTCTCCAAGTGGAATTGGTAAGGGGAAAAACCAGAGAGGGCTGCGATGGGGTCAAAAGGATAAACGGAGCACAAGACCAAAACAAGAAACGTTGCCAAAACCAACAAAAAGTGAAGCTGGAGCGACGGCGGCGACAGAGAAATAAAAGAAAAGTTTTTGCTGGCTAACCAAAGAGTTTCACATTTTTGATTTACTCTCGGAGCAGAAGCGAGTCGCAACTTTTGCGCATATAAATTTGGGCCAAGCCACATCCGCCTCCCCCTCCCATCCTTGGGAAAGCCACCCCCCCTCGGCGGGGGGAAGCCGTCTTGTTGAATGATTTTCGATTTCCAACTAACCGCAATTTAGTCTGCAAATGTCTGAGCTGACCTCAATTGGAGTGGTGGAGATGGCGGAGGTTTCGCCCCATGAATTTCGGCAGTTTTGTCAGTTTCGAACCGGGAGGACATTAAGAGTAGCCATCGATTTCTCGTAATTATTCTGCAATTTTTTTTAATTTATGAATTTATTCCATCTCATTCGGTGGCGAGGTATCACCTCTGCGAATAATTTAATGCGAATCAAGTAAGGCTGTGGGCATGGCGAAAGGGAAAAGCCCCTGCGTGTGCAAAATAATTGTTTTCGAACTGCAAAGTAACTTTAGACAGGAGTTCCAAGGCCTCGAGCCTCGAATTTCGATGGGAAAATGTAAGGTAAATGAAGAAAATGTTTTTTAAAAGCTTACTCGATTTATAATCAACAGATTATTTGGGATTTCTATGTGTGGGGGTCTTTGGAAATAATATTGATATTTTTTGGGTTATTTGGTTGTTGTTTTTAAGGCCTTAACAATAAGTTCTTTATACAAATGGTGTTTTATTTTTACTATTTGATATTGATTTGATATTTGATATCTTTTTGATATATAACAAAACCTTTTTTCAGGGCTTTAGAAATAGTTCAAAGCTTAATGAAAACTCATACTTTTAGATCGTAACTCATTAGTTATAGTTGGTAATTTATTTCAAGGCTTAGGCCATTTTAAAGTTCGAAAAACTGGCTTACTTAATGACCAAATTTAAGAATTCTGTAGGTCAGGGAAAGAATTCATGAGAAACAGGAAACTTGTATATATTTTGCCATCTATTTAATATTTAAGGAACTCATTAAATGGTATTACAGCGGAGTTGCTTATACATATTATTAAATTATTTAACTTGCCAGCTACTTAGGATTAGGATTAGGATAATCTATAGATATATGTACTCACCGCTCTAGCATCGCAGTTCAAGGCCAGACTGATCACCAGGCATAGTCCCAGGAGGGAGAGCAGGCAGCGGGGATGCAGCATTTTGTCGATCTGCCTTTGCTGTGCCTCTCAAATCGAACTAAAGTAGAATTTTTCTTTGAGTGTGTTTTTTGCGCTTTGCTTTCTGTGTTCTTTGGCTGTTTTTGAATATTCCTCTCCTCACTATAAAAAAATAAATAATAACAATAACAGGGCGGCGTTGGGTTTGTTCATTAACGCATCGTCACGGATCTCGCGAAGGAGGTCCTGGCGCCCCCTTCTTTCACTTCCTCTCTCTCTCACTCTCTTGGCTCCTTGATATATATACATTTTTTTATTTATTCACATAAATATATATGATTGTATATATAGTGTTTCCTGTTTTTTTTACGGGGTCCAAGCAACAATAACAAGGCATAAAACATTTTGCCGGCGCCGCGGCGACTTGTTTACTTTCACTACCACAAGGACTCTCGCACAAACACACTCGCACACACACACACAGTCTCACAAGCACAGCTAGGACCACAGAGAGAGAGATGGCAAATCAAGTGCCAAAGAGAGAGAGAGAGAGATTGAGAGATTGAGAGAGACAGCGGAAGCTGGGAAAAACGAACCGAACGCGCGCGCGGCACGAATTGTTCTGGCGCCTCGACGGCGAAGCAGCCGCTTTTCAATGTCCTGTAATGCGGCGAATTCAGGACGAAGCCAGGCGGCGAATTCGTCCTGCCAGCCGAGCCAGCAGAGCCAGCAGGACAAGAGGCACATGCAAAGGCAACGGCAACGGCAAAGGCAAAGGCTGTGGCAATGGCAAAAGCAACGGCGATGGCGATGGCGTAGCGAATGAAGTTTATAAAATGTACGTGACTGTGGCTCGCTCCGAGCATGAAGTGTGTGCTAAGCTTTGCTCCCAGTACTTTCCTTTCGGCCCGCTCCCTTTCCCTCTCCCCCTACCTCGGTCACCGCCCGGCCACCCCGTGCATTTGGCACAAAATGCTCAAGGACACTTGCCCGAAACTCGCACCCAGACCCAAAAACCCAACAAAAAAAACCCAAAATCAGCTAGTGCACTTGAAGAAAAAGTTGTTCAACAGTATTTCTAAATATATCATACATCCTTGTATATATTTATGTTGCATTCTATTAATTTATTTTTACATTTATTAAATGTATTAGTAAATATTTTATATATTAATGTATAGATTAGTTTCTTTATATTATATATACTAAGCTTTATTTCCCATGAATTTTGCTTACAATAATTTTTTTCAGTGCCTTGTCGCCCCAAATGTCCTTGTCGCCAAAACCAGCAGAGGCAGGCGGGTGGGACGGAAGCGGAGGGGAGGGGGACAAGGACTCTCCAGCTTAATGCTTTCATTGTGCAGCATTTCTTTATTTTTAGTTGATTTGTTTGGACATTTTCGGTTAGTTTTGCGCCCCCCTCCCTGGCCTCTGTGCCCCTATCTGTTTTGCCTGCGTCTGTGTCTGACCTTGCCACCCCCCAGCAAGCAGCCAACCCCAAGCAGGGGCCACTCCAATTAGAATTGTGTGTGTTTTCCGAGGTGGACAATGGCTGCCACTTGAACTTCACGCGCTCGATTTCACTTCCATAAGTTTCAGTGGCATAATCCCCGGCCAAGCCCGTTTCCGCTCCAGCTCCTGCTCCTGCTCCTGCTCCTGCTCCAGCTCCTGCTCCTGCTCCTGCTCCTGCTCCTTGCTTTTCCATTCATGTGATGTCCTGTCGATGTCGTTCGTGTTGTTCCGTAGTTTGCGGATTACACTTGTCCGGCCACCCTTCCGCCAGGACTAAACCAGTCCCCGGGATCGCATATATAGCAATCAAAGTCCCCATTCCCGATCCCCTCCTGCCCCATTGATACCCATGCAAATCGCGCAAAGGACTTTTTCTACATATATTCCTGCACTGCAAAAAAAATAAAGGGGTTTTTAAATATATTTCTCTTGATCCCTACCAAAAATGAATTATAAAATACTACAACGACCCAGAATCTCTCACTATTCCTAAGAGTTTCCTTGTTTTCTTGATACAATATTTAATATTGACTCGCAAATTAATTAAATAATTAATTAATTAATTATCCTTCCTGCACTTCCCTCTGATCGTAGCCTAAGATGGTTCTATATATTTTTTGCTGTGTAGTCTGTAGTAAAAAAAATATATATTTATTTGCTCAGCTAGGAGTGTCCTTGTCCTGCTGTTGTCCTGCCTTGTGCTGTTGTGTTGTGTTGTGCTCGGTTTGCCCAGGTTCTTAAGCTGGCCTAATACCTTTCCTAATGGTTCCGATGCCCTCCATTAGCGCCACTGCCGCCACTTAATGCCACACGTAGTCCGAATGGAAATGCGAGCAGCTCCTCGCCGGGCATGGCTTGTTCTACGGGTTGATTGGTTAATCAATGCCAGGACAGGACAGGAAAGGACCGGACAGGACATCATCATCATCGGAAAAACATGTTAAGCATTACACAATGCGGCCAAGTACTTACGAGTTCATGGTATTATTATTATCATGGTATTATTCTTTAGGGCACAGAGAGAGAAATTATGTGCGTGTCTGTGATTTTTAATATAGTAAAAATACCTATTAAATGTGCAACATAAACATACAATTATATATATATTATATTACAATTTTCAGATGTATTCCACATGGCATCCACAGATCGCTGACCTACGCCAACAACGAAATGTGATTTGGAAGGCAAGTTCCCCTGCCAAGAGCTTGGCGTCCACCTTCCACAGCTTAATCATGGTGCAACTAAATAAGGTAGGACAATATATCAATGTTTACTTTATCCATTTACTATATTCAAATGAAATAGAACATATCGTAATGTTGAAAATTGGGAAAATGTGGAACTATCGATTATCGATAACATATTCCACATATATTATATAAATTAGAGTTATAACACCCAAAAAACAACAACGTTGGCAACTTCTTTTTACTTACTATGATGGTTTTCACCAAGATTGGGCTTTTCTCGAATTTATTGCAATATTTCGCTGAGGTAATTCATGTTCAGGCGCCTCAAAATAGAGCAGTTCGATAGAGACCACCTTTATTAGTGCCCCATGACAGATAGTTCCACCCTCTCTCCCGTATCTCTACACCAGCTGACGATCAGTTGTTGCCGAGTCTCCACGTGTTCGGACACAAAGAAAAAAACGGGGAAATATATCAATTACATAGAATCTGTGGAATATCAATAAAATACCCAGAATATTTAGTGCAAAATGCCAGCATCAGGTGACATCAGGGTTCGCCAGGTGACCGCGCCTGAGGCCGACCAGCTGATGGCCTTCCTGCTGGAGCACTATTACCGCGAAGAGCCGCTCACCGCAGGCACTTCCCCGCCGGAGCCCACTGCCGACGACAAGGAGTTCCTGCTCAGCAATATTCCGTATGGAACCTGCTTCCTGGCCGAGGAGGATCAGGGGAACGGCACAAGGATAGTGGGCGCCGTGGTGGCGGGTCCCAAGGATGCCGGCGCCCCGGAACTGATGCGCCGGGAGGCGGCTCTGCACGCCGGCAGCAAGTGGGGCCGCATCCTGGACGTCCTCTCCGCCGTGGAGACGGGCAGCGATGTTTGTCGGCGCTTCGATGTCCCGAGCAGCCTGCATGTCCACGCCTTGGGCGTGAACGGGGAGCTGCGCGGCCAGGCGCTGGGCTCCCGCCTCATGGAGGCCGTGGCCCAGAAGGCCCGGGAGCAGGGCCATCCACTCGTCTCCGTGGACTGCACCAGCGTCTACTCGGCGCGACTGATGCAGCGGCTCAACTACGAGCTGGTGCACACGCTGCGCTATGCGGATCACCTGGACGCCAGCGGGCAGCAGGTGGTGACTCCACCGCCGCCGCACGAGAGCGTCCAGACCTTCGTGCTGCGGCTCTAGAGCTCCAGAGCTCAGGCCCTTATCGCTGTCACCAGGTGGCCATAAAACCCGCCCGAAAGATATAGTTTATCAGTTCCATGTAACTTATGGCACTTGCGGCACACTGAAAAACATTAGCTCATGTTTTTCGCTGCGAATTGAGACATTTGCTGAGTTAAACATTTAAGAAACTATGGTAATAGATCAATTCAAGCAATTTCCTATTTTAACGAAAGCCAAGAAATAGTTAAACACAACTGAATTCTTGGGGTTAATTAAAGGGAAGCGCAAGCAACTCAATTTAAATAATTGAATAAATATATATAATTGAATAATATATATCTTTCTGGCTATTTTTGATTTCGATTTTTAGAAGAAAGGCCCAAAGCCGCACTTAAAAATCGAGTTTAAAAACTATAGTTATTGACACTAAAGCAAATGTAAACATTTATATAATTTAATTAAATGCATTTACCATCTACCTATTAAAATCATTTACTGATTGCTTACACAGGACTTTTCACTAATATACAAATATAGTTATTATTATTTGGCGTAGTGTAATAATCCACATATTGCCGGAACCAAAACCACCTTGAGACTAATTAGAGATGTTAACTGAAAATTCAATTGTTGTTATGCGCCACTTGTGTGCTGCTTATGCCGGGAATTGGGTGGCTGAGTGGCTGAGTGGTCTCCATGGCAACAACAGGAGGAACTGGGAGGCTGGGGAGTGCCGCCAGGTGGGCTCAGTGCCACGGATTTGGCTTGGAACAAATTGCTAATTAATAATCCCCGAAAAGGGAGCCGCAATCTTACATAGCTGAGGGCCTCTTAAGGTATGTGGCACTGGGGGTTAATTTGGCGCGAGTTTTATCAGAATAATCTCGCACAAGTATGCATTTCGAGTGCAATTAGGCGAGTTAGTCGAAAAATAATTACAATTAAATTAAATTAATCAAACAAGGATAGGCCGGCATATATCAGAGGACTTTTCCCACCCCGAAATGGGTTTCGTTTTCATCTCGATCTCTGGCCAATTTGCTGGTCGATGGCTCCGGGATATTATGTAATAAGTGTCGGTCCGTGGCGCGTGACTACTGGCCGGTGCCGGGATCGCTTGTGAGCCATGTGATTCCGCCACGAGGCACGTGCTGCCGGGCTCCGCACCCAAAATCCCCAACTGGCAATGTGTTCTCTGTAGCTGTGTCTGTATCTGCATCTGCCTGGGTCGGGTATCTCTGTATCTGTATCTGTAGCTGTATCTGCTGTATCTGCTTCTGCTGGACATGGTTGCAACATGGTTGACCGCAGCGAGTTGCAACCGCAGGGGGGCTGTTTTCGGGGAAGCTGCTTTCCCCGAGGCCTGCGGCTTAGGTAACCGACAATTATTCATTGCACATACGACGCGTTGGTCGCGCTAATTAGACGCTGCAGCTGCTGTCGATAATGAAGCCGCTTTCCCATCGCATCGCCGTATGATTATGCCACGCCCACAACCACCCAAACTTGCCTGCAACAGGGGAAAAAAAAAGAAGAAGTAGGAACTGCTGGGGTGGGGGCGTGTCAGCCTGTTTAAGCTGTGAAGCACGTCCTGCGCCGAGCTGAGCCATCTGACGTGGCCAGCCTCCGCCTGCCACGCCCCTGCTGCTGCTCCTGCTCCTGGTCCTGCTAAATGGCCGCGTTCAAACTTTGCTGCCGATCAAAAGGCTACTGGCCAAGGCAAAAGTAGCAAGTAACAAAAGTGCGGAGCAGCACAAGTTTCTTCCTAAAAAGAAGTGCAAAAAAGGTAGTATTAGCACTAAGAATAACGCAAGTGTAAATACTCTTTCCTTACATATTAGGATTTGAGAAAACAGTTTAGTTACCGCCTTGGTTTAAGTTACAATCCCGAAACTAACACAAACACGGATTGATCTTCATGGTTACATTATAAGCACAAAATAGCCAGAGGTATAGGAAGGGTCTTGACTTCCCGAGCTTCCTTAAATTTGTGTTCCTCTACCTGAGCCACCTCTGCTAGGGCATCCCGGAAAGAATATTAGAAGCCAAGGACGAAGTTTCTCTGGCAACGAATCAGCAGCCTGATTGGGGGACGGAGTAGCCTGGCCAAGGGTAGCCTGTTCCCATAATGGAATTCCAGCTGACATCAGCTCAAAACTGGAGCACCGCAGGCAGGCTTCTCCCCTGACTTAAGATTGACAAGTCTTTAGGAACACAAAAGGATTACATGGAAAGAAAATATGGCTCAAGTAATGCTAGCCAGGGTCCAAGTATCTTGATCTTGATTATTTTCCCTATTCGATATGCCACATATTTTCTCTACAATTTAAAGAGATTGTCAAGGAAATTTCACTTGCATTCATTCACTTGTCATAAGATGCTGTCCTGTCAAAGGGATTTCAACCCCAAAGGCGCTTCTTTTTCGTATTTTGCAAGTTTATATGTTAATAAAGGAAATATAGGTCAAAATAGTAGGGTATTCTTATTAATTCTGTATTTATATATTGAAAAGAGTTGCAGAGCATTCTCTTCTCCTGAAATATATTATAATATAAAATCTACGGAGTAATGCAATATAATATAACATTTATAAAGACCGCTACTATGTTTCTGTAGCTGTATCTACAGCTGTATCTGTATCTGTATCTGTGTCTGCATCCGTTGCTGTAACTGTATATTTCATGGCTTTGGCTTGCTCATATGCATGACGCCAGTGCGGGTGTTGTATAAATAAGAAATGTTCACGCATCCTTTGAGTCGCATGTTGATGTTGCTTCTGCTACGGCTCCATGGCCCTGCTCCTGTTCCCTTTGCCTCCTCCAGCTGGTGGCCATCCCTTGGCCGCTGCTCAGACTGCCGCCGAGTCCTGTCACCTTTGTCGTTTTTATTGCCCGGCTGTCAATATCCGTGTCCGCATCCGTTGGCACATTCGCTGGCGCTGCGCCGGCCTCCATTTCGCAGGCACTTTGCACACTGACCTTTGACTCCCACGTGGCCCATCAGGCAGGTCCTGCCAGCCTCGGCTCCGGCTCCCTTTCGCCATTTGCGACCTTAAGGATATGTGTGGCCATAAACAACAGGATATGAAATGAGTGCCCGGAGTGGCCTCCGGTACAGAGGTCTCTCTCACTCTTGGGGCGCTCTTATTCAAATGCGACCTCTCACCCATGACCACGCCCCCTGACACCGATATCCTTGCCAGAGACTGCACCTCCTCTCCGGCCGGCTGCCCTTGGCTACGCACGATTTAAATTAAATTGCACTTGGCGCATTTTCCGGCACAGCCGCCTCTTGGCACCACCCCCGCCCCGCCCATGGAGATTCAATTAGTGCGCCTAGGTCTAGACTCTGGCCCCGCCGCCAAAGTGCCCGTAAATAAATAATAAATGTAATCCCTGCCCGTGGCAGGAGCGTAAAGGATGGAGCGGCTCGGGTTCATTGAACTAGCAAAGATCACAGCGGGGCAAGATGGATGGATGGATGAATGGATGAATGGATGTATGGATGTATTGATGGATGGCAGAAGGATGTGCACCTGGAAGATGCTTTGGCTAACTGGAGACGAGGATGAATGGCTGGCAGGACAATAGGTTGACGGACGGACAGGACGGAGAATCCAGAGGGATGACAAAGAACGGGCATGGCATCAAGGAAATAAGTACGTTGACAATAAGAGCGGTGCAAAGGTGACTTTTATACATAATAAGGGAAACCACCCCAGCAGGAAGGATATGTAGTATAATTTATTAAAATGTTTAAGCTTAATTAAACCGAATTCCTGTGCTACTTGTCAAGTAATGCCCCCCAGAACTCGTTTTCAACGACTCCATCAAGGGCCAAGATGCCACAAAACCGATAGTCCCTCTCCTGGAAGGGACTCTCTTACGGTTCGCAGGAGCAGGAACAGGAGCTCCGGGAAGCGGTGGACACACACAGAAATCTAATTTAAAATCTGCACACACAGAGGCGGGGGGCAGCGACTAGGGACCGGGTCAAAGGCCAGCGACAACAGACAACAGATGCTGCTGGTGGGCAGTAGTAAAGGCATAAGGCAGGTGTGTCTGTGTGTGCCAGGGTGTGCACCTGGCCAAAGCCAAAGGTAACCAAAGCAAACAGGCGAACGGACGGAACAACAAAGTCAAACCCGGTTGTTGCGATTTAATCTTATAAAGATGCTGCTGCCTCAGTCAGTGCTGGCACTATGTCCTTGTTGTGGTTACATTTTTTTATTTATTTTTATTCCCATATTATTAGCCTTGATTTTTGGAGTTATATCACTTTAACCTAGAGATACATCTGTTAATGGGTATTATTATTTTACTACAAATCGGTGTTTTTCACGGAAAATAGGGATATGCTCAGCACTATTTCTTGAAGCCCAATTCCCGTATCCATATCCCTGCTTTTTTTTTTTGGGAGGAAGCGTAAGTTGCTTCTGACCAAATGCTGGACTGTGATGTTACCAATGTTAAATACCTGCCCACCAAATCCTTTCTACACTCGGGATTTCTGCACTGGAACTGAATGCAGCTGCCCCTACTTCCACACCTCCTCTTCGGAGGCCATTCAAAACTGCAGAAGATTCGAAGGATTTTAGGAATTCGAGAGCAAAATGCTGAGGCCGTGGAGCACGCACCGTGGAGTGCTTGTGGCAGGAACAACTTCAGTTCTTACCAGGAAAAAAACTGTAGATGAAGCTATATTTAATTAAACAAGAAGTATTAGCAATGAGGATTAATTCAAGAGATCAATTAAATCAACATTTTGACAATTTCAATTTCAATTTGAAATTCTAGAAAGTGTTTTATATATTTCTTAAAATCGAATAGTTGTGAAAGTTTCTGTTAAACCTATTTTAAAACTTCACAAGCTTCTTTGTGGTTTCTCTCAGTGTTTAAATAGGCATTCCCTAGACCAACAACTTGCCGCACATTCCTTTTCCCCCTGGAGTGCTCTGGCTGAGCATTAAAATGCTTGGATGGATGCTCCGCCTGGCCCGGAATCATTCCCCCGGGACCAGCAACAACAGCAGCAGCGACGACAGGACGTAGGAATTCGGCAGGAATCTCGACTGCGAATACATTCGCATTTATGGCATAGAGTGGTGGCTGGTTAACAGGTAATTTGCTTGAAATTCGAATGAATATTTTTTGGTTTCTGCTGGGACGAGGAGCTCTTGAAAAAACAACACAGTCGGGAAATTCAAAGTGGCCTGGCTGAAAACCTTCTCATACGCATGTGGAAAGTGGAAATCGGGCTGACGAACAGCTGGAATATCCACTGCACAGGCAGTCTCCATCCGTATCCTCCAGGCCGCATTTCAAATGCCAAACAATTTGACAGAACTTAATTGGTTGCCTGGTCCACGAATTTTGGCAGCTTCTGTGAGAGTGCCAAGCCTGAGCATCAGAGTTGGCAGAACTATACATTAGAAAATAGAAATTTGGAAAATTAGGATATAAATAATGCTTTATTTTTGCTAATCTTATATTTGAAGATCAATTACAACTGCAAAATCAGGTACACAAAATTATGGGGTTGGCTATGGAGGCAAATCGATTGAAATTTAGATAAAATTGTTGTGACTTATCCCAAATATGAATAACAATTATTTCTCTTAAACAATTTATATCTCTGAAATAATAATATACCTCCTCCACACTGCGTATACGTAATGTCTACGTATACGCAATGCGCCTGTGAGCCGATGTGTCTTCGTGTGGAGATGTATCTGCATCTTCATCTGCACTTGTATCTCCGCAACTCGACTGTCTAATTCAAGGTGTTCCGTCCACCCCGCCCCCGCCCCGTCATGCCCACTTGAGCAACACAAATAGGGGCGCGTTACATGGTCCGATATCCTGGCACAGCCCACATGTCGCACAAATCAATTAGCATTAATTAGAATCCAATTACATTTTAATCTACATTTGGCCAGCGATTCAGTGGGAAATCGGGGCGAGCGGTAAGGGGGCTTAGTGCCAGCTAGCACTCACATCCAGCTGTGATTCTGGGGGCTACCAACTGGCAGCCAGCAACCAGCAACCAGCAAATGGCGGCAACTTGCAACTTGCAATTCATGCAGCCAACTTTGGCAACTTAATTGCGGGGGCGGCGCCACCGCCGCAGGACAAGCTGAAAAAGAACTTCCATGGACAGTTGGCACACTCAAAAAAGACACTTCTTTGGGGGGATTCAATTGAGTTGGCCAGAAATATGGTCTCTAGAAAAGGAAGGGAGTTTAAAGATACACAAATTTGTACTTTTTTCTATTGATATTCCAGAAGATAGTTAGATTTAGTACTTAAAATAAAAGGCAGTATTAAAATTCCTATCAAACTATATATTATATTGGACAAAATAATTACAAAACAATTACAATAAATTACTGCAATGCAAAATATTTTAAAAGCATGTAAACTAAAATTAAATAAAACAATATTAAGTAGGTTTAATAGAGAGATTTAGCTTAGAGAGCCTATTACGAGCCTGTTTCTCTGCCTGCAGTTTGTTCCCCATCCACCGGAAAACTCTCTGAGCCGGCCAGGCAACTTTTCCTCGGCAATTTTGGGACTGGGAAAACTTTCGCAACAAATGCAAATGTATCTGGAACAATTTTCTTCTGGCGTTCGCAGTTCGCCGTTCGTTTTTCCGAATATTTTTGGGTTTCTGGTTTGGTTTGGTTTGGTTTTTTTTGGAAGTTTTCAACAGTTTTTTGGACAGCTGATGCTGCGGCAGCGGCCACCATTTGGCTTTTCAATTAAGCGGCTCAAAGGCAGCACCTGGCCAGGCAGAGGTGCCAACGACAATCGAGGGGCACCGAATGCAGCAGGCCCGGCAAAATGGGAAACTAATCAAAAGTTGGCAATCAATTTTGATTTCTGTTTTGTTAACAGCAATTGGAAAAGTTTGATGCCCTCCCGCCCCCCAAAAAGGGGAACAAAAAAGGTGTATATATGCATTATACATAATAAAAAAAAAGCCCCGGCCATTTGATTCCTCAGGAATCCCTTTTCTGGGCTTTTCCTTTTTGGGGATTTCCCTGTTTCTTCCCTTTTTTTCGTCGTCCCCCCACTTGCGGTTGTAACTTTGCCAGCGGCAGGATAATTGCGGGGACTTGACTGCTGCCGCTGACAAAGGGTGCAAAGAGGGTCCTTGCCTGATTGGGAGATTAAAATTTAATAAGATTATAAAGTCATTTCGGGCTTGTCTCTGTCTGTCTCTGTGCCCTGACTGGGGGGGAAATGTGTCTGCGTGTGTATGGTGTTCTTAAATAACGACATTGTAATTATATTTCACACCCGCACTCAGCTAATGTAGTCCATGGCAACCAAAGGATATGGAGACAGAGTACCAAGAAGGCAAACTAACTTCCAAAATGCATTCTAGTGTTCTTTTTGAAATATAGAAACAAGCAATGACCAAAAGCCAAGGCTTCAATAATGAAATTTATAGTAGAAATTCATCAATTGCATCTGGATTTCCATATAATATCCTGCAAAGATTTAGCAATTATGACAAACATTAAATAAATGCGAATCGAAAGGTAATATATTTGCAAAAGAAGGTTCGATATTTCCTCTCGAGAGAGCCGGGAAATAATTGGCCAACAGATATGGCAATAAAGCAAGTCCTTCCGCTTGAAGTGCTTCTTTGCTGTCAAAAAATAGAAGCTTCAATTTCGTTCAAAATGCGGTTTGTGGATGGCCTAACCTGCTGCCGTATTTCACTATCCCCGCCCCGGATCGCCTGCAGTCGCTTTTTCATGCTGATGACTTTGAGTTGGCAGGACACACACACACACACACACACGTACAGAGTTGCCGCCGCCATGATGGGTCCTTTGATGTTGCCGTTCATTTCCCGTTTCCGGCGAAAGCGTGGCAAGCTATGGCCACTATTCCCAGGCGCTTGGCCAATGACCAGTGCATCCTTTGGGCCAGTGCACCGGGCACCGGGCACCGGTCACTGTTCACCCCCCCGTGCCATTAGCACGGACCCCCACACACACTTATATGGCGCATTCCATTCCCCATGACCAGCCATAAACCCGTGCAGACCATATCCCGGCATATCCCACATCCTGGTGGAGCACCAAGGGACAAACGGCTTTTTGAACCATTGTCCTGGCCCTGTGTGTTCCCTTCTGAATGCGCCCTTTGAGCGTCAAAGCGCGAACAGGACGACAGGACACTTCACAACGGGAGCTGAACTCTCGCCAGTAAGTGGCGAACCCAATAAGGGAAGAAAATAATCAGTCAGCAAACACAACTTGCCGATGGAATAGCTAAGTATTCACGCTTCCATTGTGTCTCCAAATCCAAACTTAAAAACTCATAACTAAGCCAAAAAATCATAAAATTTAATTCGGAAAGCTTTCCCATGCTAGTTTTTGTGAGGTTAAAAAATCTACATACGCAATTGAAAATATAAAAGAAATTTAATTTTTATTAATTTTTCAATGTCACTTTGTCCTAAAAAAATTGGAAAAAAATTAAAAAAAATTTTTTTCTTCCTGGGATAGCTAGATCGATTCGTCTGTTTGCGCTGATCAAGAATATATATGATTTATAGGGTCGCAAATGACTCCTTCATAGTGTTACAAGCTTCAGACTAAAATTATATAATCGATATTTATCGATATTTTCATATGACAATTTTGACGACAAATCAAAACTTAAAAATCGCATAACTAAGCCAAAAAAGCATTAATTTTATTTCGGAAAGCTGTCCCATGCTAGATTTTGTTAGGGTAACAAATCTGCATACTTATTTTTAAATATAAAAGAAATTAAATTTTTATCAATTTTTCAATGACAAATTGTCCTAAAAAATTTTGAAAAAAAATTCAAAATTTTTTTTCTGCCTAAGATCGTCTAGATCGATTCGTCTGTTCGCGCTGATCAAGAATATATATGATTTATAGGGTCGCAAATGACTCCTTCACAGCGTTACACGCTCCTAACTGAAATTCTAATACCCTGTAAGGGTATGACAACGCAGAGTATAATATTATAATAAACGTTCCTCTTGTTCGTTCTCGTTCCTCTTATGCCAATGAAATATGATTATTATTTTCGATAAGTTTTAAAAGTTCTAAACCTCGCCGTTCCCAGACCTTATAAGGCCACCCCTTTTATGCATTTCACTTCACGCTTTCCCACATTTTAAATTGAGCTCTCACCGAATGGAATGGTATAAAAAAGTGAACCTCTCTGATAGTCAATGGTGCGGAAGCGAGATTTATATAGACGGAAGCCTTGGGGCAGGAGCCGGGGAGTCGTAGGAGATGGAACCGCTGCCTGGAGGAGCTGGAGGCTGCTGCAGCCACATAATTCAATTAGTTATAGCCGTGCTTATTTTGCTCGGCTTCCTCTGCTCCATAACCCGTGGCATGTGGCATGTGCCATGTGGCATGTGCAACATGTGTGGGTACACCAGTCTGTTGCAGCAATTAAACGGGAATTTCATTTCGACGACGGCGCCAGCCAGTTGCCGCAGCAACAGGAGCAGCAGCAGCCGAAGCAGGAGGATTTGAGCACACCATTAAATGGCGCTGGGCAGGATATCAAGGATACCCATCACTCCGCCTAATAAATAAGTAAATGGAAATGGTTTGGGGAACATTTAAGGCAACAGCAGAAGAAAACACCATAAATTATGAATAGTAGAAATCAAAGAGAATGTTGCACGTACTTTCAGATTAAAAGTCTGCTAAGAGAAGTGATTTTAAATATCGCAAAGTTAAATTTAATAATCCAATATGACTTAATCCACTTAACAATCTAATTATTTGGAAAAGGGAACTCCAATCTAAAATATAATTTAAGAGTAAAAATGTTTAAAATAATCCTACTCAAAGGGTAGTTTTTCATAGTTTTCCCCTAGTCCAAGCCACTCTGCTCCCGTAGAGGGCACTCCTTTTTCGGGAAATGCACGGAGCAGCTTAAATATATACTCGGTAAATGCATAACGGGAAAGAACAATAAGCAAATCGTTAAGATTCGCAAACTTTTCGCAGTACAATTGCCGGCAGTGAGCCACCTACCTGCCCCTCAACACACCAACACCCCAGCTGTAGCCACTCGCAGATACTTCAGAGTTCCTGTGGGGGAAATCGGTGTTTTTCGCCATTTTCCACGGCATTGCAGGTGCTTGGAAAAATTACACTGCCATTGGAATTTGAAGGAAATTATGTTTTTGTTTTATTTTTGGGATAGTTACTATATTTTTGATTTATTAGCAGGCTTAAATGTATAAATTATAGTAATATTGGATGATTTCCGATGGCTCCTTCGTGTTATTTGAATTCACTTCGATTCATTACCTTGACAGGACTTTTAGTACTAGTCCTTGACTTTACTTTTCCCATATTTTTCTGCACCTACTTTCTTGGCACTTTCTCCTTGTCTAGGAAACTTTACCTTGCCTTCGCTTGCTTTATTTTATTTTACTTTTTTGCTTCATATATATTTGTGTGCTCTGAAGGTGTGGGTGTAGCTGTAAGTGTGGACTGCACGTCGTTTGCATTTGCGCCGGGACTCACAAGGACCCAGAGCCCCGCCCACATCCACATCCACATCCACATCTCCTCCCATGTGTGGGTTCGGGCTTATGACTTAATAAATACTCCCCAGTGTGCGCAATGTGGCTGGCAATTTAATAACAAAGGCAAACGGCATTGGAATAAAAAGCCAGGCATGCCCAGGACTTGGCAGGACCTCCTCCGTGCATATGGCAAGCAATGCCTTTGATTTACTCCGCGGAGCGAGAGTGCATCAAATGGTTGCAGGGGAGAATGGCAGTGGAAGCAGTTGCAAATACATATAGTACTTAAGGTACATATATATTAGACTTTCGCCAAGGGTTCCAATTCAATTGTCAAAGGACCTCGGCCTCGTCAGCGTCAGAGTCCCGAGCGAGTAATCCGTTTATCCCGGCCACCAATGGATTGCCGCGAGTGGAGCTAAAGCAACCTAAGTCAAGCCCAAGCCACTTGTTTTCCTTGGGCTTCCCTCTGACAGCCCAAATCCCGGGGATATTCGCCGCCATTGACGCCCCGCCATGGCGTATCATTGAATGCGGGGCATGAAGGGAGACATTTTGGGGCACAAACTGAGCTGGATTTATCCGAAAATATTTTACGCCACAGCCGGGCTAACTGAATTAATCATATTACATTGAATTCCGATAAAAAATCAGCATAAAAATTAATTAAAAAAGTCTACTGATTCTTATAGAACTCATTAATCTTCCAGTGATTGGAAATCTTGACAGATTGTAACGATTGCAAGGAAAATTACCAATTTAAACTATACCAAAACTTTCAAAGAGAAACAACATTTATTAATTACAACTAAGTCAACAAAAAAAGAATCAAGGAATCAGTCCAAATTTAATGATGATAGGCGGGGGCGACATAGCCAACGGCCTTGACAATGGCCTTGGCTACCAGGGGCTCCCTGTTGACCACGGCATTGAAGCCATTAACCGGATCCGAGGTGTACTGGACAACGCGCTTGAAGCCATCAGCATCGATCAGGGAATACTCGCCGCGGACCACGTCACCGTCGCGCTCCTCCACCTGGCTCTTGGAGTCACCGGACAGCGAGTCCTGCACGTCGTAAGCGAACTTGTACTGCGGATGGGGATCGTACTCCTCGTCGGCCTTGGCCAGGACGGGGTGGGCCACCGTCTTGACGACAGCGGCGGGCACGGGAACGGGAACGGGCACGGGAGCAGCATAGGTGGCCACCGCTGCGGGAGCTGCATGGTACACCTGGGCGGCGGGCAGGACACCAGCACTGGCGGCGGCAATTAGAGCCAGGAGAGCCAAGAACTGCAGGGAAATAGTAGAATTAATTACTATTATCCATTTTCTGATATATTCCTGTGTAATATTCCATCGCAACCCCACCTTGAATGCCATTTTGGTAGTTGAATTTTGTGACTTAAAGCCTCGCGTTGTTAACAAACCGAAAGCCAAGTGGTGTGTGATAAGAAATGCCCTACTTGCAAGCCATTTATATCCAAAAGTAGCTCCGGCCAAGCCCGAATAAAGTGCCCCTCAAGGCCAATTGGACATACTTTGTCACGAGAAAAAAGTCATGAAAAAAAAGGGTATACAAGTAATAATAACATAACCATGCCGCGTGTAATTCGACATTCAATTTGAGTTGCAAAAAGTAACAGAGAGCTCTCTAGCAGCTGGCCAAAACCGGTCTGTGGAGCACTCTTTTTGGTAATCATCAAACGCATGGAGCTGCGGCCTGGCCAAATGAATGGCCATTGTTCTCTGGCTGTGACATAAACTCAAAGAGCCGAAGCTGCAGAAAAATATTATGTACCTGTCCCATGTAATATTCAGGCTTAATTTTGGGAAAGACTTGGAAATGGCCCTCGATTCTGGGCATGTCATCTTTGGAAGGAACATCCTCCGAGGCCTGGGAATGATGAGTCACAATGTGTGCCCCTCAATGGGTGTGTTTATAGTACGGAAGGCTGTCGGGAGGCTGAAGGAGCAGAGGCAGCAGGAACAGGAGCAGTGGGAGCAGCCATCACATGAATCTTTTAGGAACGACAAATAGAAACGAGGAAACAAAGCTAGGCTACATTTGCCAGGATACAAGGATGCATATAACATATTTTTGAGCAGAAAAGATATGTATATGCCCTTTAAAAAATCCTAAAATTACAACAACTAAACAGCTAAATTAAAATATATCTTAATGGGAATAGAGGAAAGACCATCTGAATAGTTCCATGGCTAGACGACAATATATAACACGCTCTGTGACCAAAATAATTCCCTGCTGAAGTATAAAAAATATATATTATAAAAATAGAAATATTTAAATATATATATATTAAGTAAATATGCCTCAGCTTGACCTCAAACTTAGAATCTTGACTTACAAGCTCCCAAGGCTTGCTAACTCAAGTCCGTGTATTTCGGCTGCCTGCTTGACCCAGTTTCTGGAATTTAGGCCCAGCACCTGACAGCTGTTGAACCTTTCCGCTTCGAATTTAATTGCAAATATAAAGGGGTTCCGGGGGAGGCAAGACCCTCCTTTCTCCCAGTGTAGGCGTAGGCCCTCCTTGGCTAATGGTGTAAATGGTGCGGAGCCGCCTCGGCTAAATATCCGTTCTATCAAATTCAATTAAAGTTGACATGGGTTCACAGCTGCCGGCTGGCTGGCTAGCTGGCTGGCTGGCTGGCTGGCTGGCCGGGAAGCTGCAGCTGGGATGGATTGGCCCAGAGGCAGAGGTCGCTCCTGAAAGCTGGAAGCTGGAACCTGGAACCTGTCAGGTTGCCCGGCTCCTCCATCCACCTGCCTGTGCACGCCGGGCTGTAGCCATTTTTTGAATCAATTTCCAGCGACAAGCACACGCTGGGCCCGGAATCAAAGGAAATACTTACAGCCCGGCAGATGGATTAAGGGAAAATGCTGGGGAAAAAGGAGCTGCCGGCTCCATAAAGTGGGCAACGCCCAGGCGTAATAAGACAAACGGAAAGGCGAAAGCAAGTCGTCGTCCGAGGAAATTCGGCGAGGGGCGCGCGGGAAAAGGTTCGCCGTGCCACAAGGCTTTTCACTTTTTCGGCTTTTCGTACCCTGCAAGAAAGAGTATGACCGACTTTGTGAGCAGTTTGTAAGAGGAAATGAAAATGAAACACGAAAGTGTACACTATTTTTAATTTTACTTTAGGTATCTAGTTAACTTTGTTTTAATTTAAGTAGCTCTGGAAAAAACACCATTCCACTAAATCCAAGGCACACAACACCTGACTCTGCACTAGAATTCCCAACCGCGTCTAGCTAAGCACCAATTACCTAGGAAGGCTTCTACACACGAATTCCCTTACATTTTACTCGTTTTTTTTTTAAACATTTGTTGCTCCTCTAACATATATTTGATTTAATTATTCTGCTTAAAAGTTTGATATTTTTTGCAGCTTAAATAAGCAAAACTTATTTCCGTTTTAGGGAAATTTCAAAAATTGTTGTGTTGGAGTTGCATTAAAGTTGCAAGGGCATGAAATTTTCGCCCTGTCGAAAGTTGGCCCCCATTTCTCGGCATCATTTTTTTTTTTGTTCTCGTGCTGGTTCTTTTTTTGGGGCAATTGCGGGGCTGTGTTGCTTAAATTAAAACACAGACACACTCACACACACAGAGAGAGAGAGAGAGTGTTGGGGGAACCCCCCAGAAAAGCGAAAAAGGGCTGGCAAATTTGCAACTGCCTCTCAGTGCGGTGGCAGCTCAGCTGAATTTCTGGCTGGCAAGTCCGGGCAATTGTGAGATCGAGCCAGGGACATGCACTCGGGTCACGGCTTCAAGGACCACCCCGGCCCACCCCCTCCCTGCTGCCTGCTGCCTGTATTTCCGGTAAGCCCCCCGGTTGGCCTTCTGTTGCTGCTCGCTGAGTGTAAATTTGCTCGTTAAATTTGTTGGCACTCTCGACTAATTTGCACTTGTAACGCAATGGTCTGGAGGGGCTAGTGGCGGGGCCGAGGCCCCTTCAAGGGGTCCTTTCGGCTGGAAGAAGGGGCTGCCGCCGCCGCCGCCGCTGCTGCTGCTTTGCATCATGGCTAATTGAAAAGACGACGGCCCGCAGCCTCCTTCCCAGCTTCCTTCGCGTTGGCCCACTTGGAGTCCGCAGTCCGCAGAGCTAAATAGCCT
Source organism: Drosophila bunnanda (assembly GCA_035046265.1). Classification (NCBI taxonomy): domain Eukaryota; kingdom Metazoa; phylum Arthropoda; class Insecta; order Diptera; family Drosophilidae; genus Drosophila; species Drosophila bunnanda. Next base: position 718,324 of record JAWNOB010000083.1, on the reverse strand, counting down.
CAAGCAGCTCTGCTCTGCCGATCGGAAATGTGTGCGCAGAAAAAATAAATCAAGTATTTAGCACTTGCAAACTGCAATTAACAACATTAAAGTTTACCCGGGAGCAGGGAAAAATGTTGGGGAAATATTAAGTAATAACTAACCTGGGGAGGAGTTTAGCCAAGATTTTGTGAGCATACAGTTGGGATAATATTATTACTTAGGTATTAATATCTAATGTTTTAATACGACCTAAGGTGGCTTCAGAGATTGTACTGCAACTATATTTTTCGCATAGATCGATCCTGCAAGTGTAACTACATTTCTTTCTTATTTTCGATATTATCAATTTCATTTTTGTCCATTAGAACATCATATCGCTGAAAAGCATTGCAAGAAAACCCACAAAAAATGAAAATATAATGGAAAAGTGATTCTTTTTAATACATATTGAAGCATGATTCAAGAGCTTTCGATTTTCTGCCAGTGCACATTACAAGGACACCTTGTATGCAGGTCCGAACAGGACACAGACCGAGGTGGAAACAGAAAGAGAAACAGAAACTAAAATAGAGACTAAAACGGCGTGCCCAGACATGCGTATGTAAATGTTAATCAATGCGAATCATTGGGCACAGGACGACAAGTTCATAAGTCCTTCGACGGCTGCTGCTGGCGCAGGTAGTCCTGTCGGTGGAAGGTGGATGGAATATGAATAATTGGCCCGCATTAGCTGGCATTGTTGTTTCGTCAACGGGAAATCAGTTGGCAGATTAATCGTGCGGCATTCATGGCCGAAAACCTTAGGGGGCAACCTGGCCGGGAGAACTGATTGATGGTCGGGCATATTGAGTCGATAAATGCGAAACGAATGCAGTTTCGGGGCTTACACGGAGGAGCCAGGAGCCGCCGGAAGTGTAAGCCGGCGTAGAGTCTGGAGGAGAACTAGAACCCGGTTGGTTGGAGATTGGAGGCAGGTCTTGTTGCCTTGTTGGCCCTCGACTTTGGCTCATTATTATGCAGCTCATGAGTCTCGTTAGTGGCAAAGTTATATGAGCATACATCAGCCATGCCGCACAACTTTGCAACACCCGCAGGAAGTCCTAAACTGGGGGGCACAGCAGATCCCGGCAGCCTGGCGTCCCAGCTCCTGGAGGGAGACCCGGGACCCCGCCCGGCGCGGTGTCTAGCAAAGCGGAAAGTGTTAAGCACAATGAAGTAAATGCTGCCAACTTCTGACATCGCCGGGATCTCCCTCAACTTAAATCCGAAATGTGGCCAAGCCCAGGCGCTAGGGGAGCACTTCGCAACCTAGCAGCTCCTCATCTCGCATCCTTTGTCCTGGCCCTCTCGAGCTCTTGCCGAATTCGCCGCAAAATGCGTTCGAGGCGAAAAGTGAAGCCACGAGACTGTGTTGTAGTGCGTGCTTCCTTTGGCTTCGCGTTCGCCGTGGGTCCTTGTTTTGGTGTCAGCCAATCGGCCATGATTGCCAGCCGGGGATGCACTGCACGAAAAGGGGGGCGGCGTGTAGAGGCAGTAGCAGAAGTTTTCCCATAAAGATTTAGCCAAAGGCTTCAGCAGGAAGAAACTGGCAGGCTGAGAGATGGCTATGAGCGCAGGATAAGATGACGAGGCACCACCCCATAATGATGGGCAAATCAATTATCAATTCCCAGCCAATTCCCCGGGAGTTATGGCCCGGCAATGAAGGCCCACTAATGGCCCCGGAATGAACTTACACACTGAGTAATAGTCGAACCTGGCCTTGATTTATGGCCCCGCCTATGCCTTATACATACCGATCCGAGCTCGATGAATTTTTAGGCTGTCACTCCGTCGAGGAGCTGGCAAGCTCTTGTCATCCCCTGGCTGCAGCATCAGTTGGTCGTGTTTGGTCAGCTGCAGCTCCATGGCATCCCTTGAGTGCAGTTGGGAAATTGCAGGAGCACTGGAGCACTGGACCGAACTGGGCGCCGGGAAACATGGTTTCAGGGAACAGAACAGAAATGAAAGTCTCTCTCCGGTGTCCGGTCTCCGCTGTGGCCACTCAATTTCGGTGCTGGCCAGAAGCGTGCACTTTGCGAAAAGAAGGTGGAGTTTCCCGTTTAAATAACAACATTCAGGCTGCAACTACCTACAAATTATAATGTAATCTTAGATGAGTGCAATGTGTAGAATTTATTTACTCAAACTTTAAGCCACAATTATTCCCACAGTGCACAGAGGTTGTACAATTAGCAACAAATTGAGAGGGATGTACCGGGTTAAAGAGTGCAGACGTGCTTCTGGCACAGCAACGGGTATGGGAAAGGATCAGGGAGATGGGCCAGGATCCGGGCCTGCAACTGAAGCTGGGTTGGGTTACGGTTGGAGTGACGCGAGGGAATCAGCTGCATTAGCAAAATTCATGCAGCGCGCTCCTAATTGAAACGGCGCCAGCTGCAATTATTTTCCATTCTAATGCGAGTTCCTCTGCGCCCAGGCCAGGCCACATGGGCTCTCGGAGATGGGAGTCTGGAAGTGGGAGCTGGAAGCTGGGAGCTGGGAGCTGGGAGCTGGGAGCTGGGAGCTGGGAGCTGGGAGCTGGCACTGCAAAGCAGATCCATGTTGGACACACTGTATTTCGTTTTGGATACTGGGATCTACGCATATTCAATTGAATTACGATTGAAACCGAAATCGATCAAAGGGTAGCGGGTTGCAGGCTACGACAATTTGGTCTAATAGCCGGCCATTGCCACGCCCAGTTTGCCTTCATGCCCCCATAGAGCAGCAGCAGCAGTGAAAGAAATTGTGCATAAAAAGTGAAGGGGGATATATATGTTTTATCAAAACAAAACAATCGATAACCTTGTAGTTTTTGTTTAAAAAAAATATACATAGCGAATTTGAAGTGGCTTTATTTTAAATATTAAACCACCATTATTACCAGTAAAAAATAACTAACATTGAAGTATGAAGTATTGGTGTTTTATTAACACTCTTAAATTAACCTGAGGGCCCCATTTTTATAGTACTTTATTTCTTTCTCAGCAAAGTCTATAAAAAATGTAATCATTTTGTATTTTTATTGTGTAAAATTGGCAACGATTTCAGCCACACACACACGCACACACACACGCCCCCGCGATTTTCGCGTTTAATTAGCTGCAACTGCAACTGCAATGGCAATTGGAATTGCAACTGCAACACTGCAACGTGGCAATGTGGCCACGCCCCTGCCCCTGCTACCAATGGGAATTTCGGCTCCGAGTCCTCTGCCCTGTATTCTCTGTTTCCTGTTTCCTGTTCCCTGCTCCCTGTTCCCTGCTCCCTGCTCCCTGCTCCCTGCTCCCTGCTCCCTGCTCCCTGCTCCCTGCTCCCTGTTCCCTGCTCCCTGCTCCTTGTTCCCGTTTTATTCGATTCTGGCCATATGCCAAACTCGTGTCGGTGCAATTTGTGCAGCCATGTCGCAGTCCATCAACACCTTTTTATTTGCCACACTGCAGCACTGGACCCGGACCCGGACCCGGGCCCAGATCCGGGACCCTTAACCCACCCACCGCGATTAACCCCCCGTTGCGGCAGCATAAATTGCAATTGACAGCTGAATCCGGGTATCCCTGCCCCAAAAAGGGAGCCACTAAATAAAGTTCATCAAGCGGATTGTGGCGACGGTTATGGATATGGATATATATAGATATATCCGCGGGAGGGAACTGCCAACATATCATACTGAGTTTAGATATCAGGCACATTGTGTAAATAGCAATTAAAGGGAATTGTAAAGGACAATGCGCAGAAATAAAGGGTTTATGAGCTCTTGAATAAGTTTGATAGGAAGATGAACTAAAATAGATAAATCTAAAGTACTATTTACATGTATTTAGTATAGTATACTATACTACTTAAGTATATCAAGCTAACTACATTTTAGGTGGCGGTCTTTTATTCGAATTTGTAAAAGATTTCCAACTATTTATTAAATAATAAGTTTCTCCACTTCTACAAATAACAATAATAAGTGAAATAACTTAACTTAAGAACAAATTACGCGCTTTACTTTTAAGGCAAAAGCTCCCCAAAAAGTATGCTATAGTTTGAACAAAATGAGGTCCTCGTGTGTAAAAATGATTCCAGTTAAATTTTAAACTATTATATGTTGGAAAAGGTTACAAAGACTATTTTTCCTTCTTCTTCTATTCATAAAATAAAATTTAAACAGAAATTATGGATTTCAAAGATTTGTTGCAGGGTTATACGTACTTTATAGTACGATAGTTAAAAGAAGAATCTCTTAAGCCTTTTAATTTTGGTTAATTGGTAATTGAGTAATTTTGAATACAAAAGAAAAATACTCGATGGATTCTCATGAAAGTACATCCACAATACATTAGTTACCCGAACTCCTTGTGCCATTTTCGTAACGCGTTTGGACAATTTCATTTCGCGTATTTCCCACTCCTCAATTTACCAGGCACTCCCCCTTGGCCCCTTCTAAATTTTCCCCACCCCCTGCCTCCGCACCACCCCTCGCGTGGGTCACGTCCTTCTGGGTGGCGATCTAAAGCCAGTTTGTTTGCTGTTTGCACATTTCAAATTGAATTTTCATCACTGTCCCTGTGCATAGGTGAGCGCGTAGCGAAAAGAGGAAAATGCTGGGAAAAACTGGGACACGGGGACACTGGGAAAGTGCGGGAGTGCGGGAGTGGGCGTGGCTGCAGGCAGCGAATGCAGCAGCAGCAGCAGCAGCATGATATGGCAATTATAAAGAATGCAAAGCGCATTCATTTTTGCACTTTTTCCCCCACTGATTGCCTGCAATGACACATGAGTTCGGGATTATTGTGCGGCAACTCCCGAAGAAATAAAAAATGCTTCAAAGTTGCAGAATCCAACTGGGAAATGACTTGTCCGGGTTTTTTTTCTTTGCCAAAAATAACATCACCTGAAATACACAGTTTATCTCTGAACAGAAAATAAAATGCAAAAGGCTTTGCTTTTTGTTTATTTTGAACAAAATCGAAGTCAGGTTGTAAAATAAATATTTAAAAATCTATAATAAAATAAATAGTTAAAACAAATAAAATAATAAAACAATTCAATTATAATTTAAATATAATAAAATAATTGTAATAAATATTATTATAATACAGCCAATTTTATAATTAATATTATAATAATTCAATAATTATTAAATGCCTGGATTACTCCATATGTATAGGTTAATGATATGCATCAATATTTTATATAATTCCTGTTCGTTTTCTCCTCATTTAATCAAAGGGATTAATTTTTAATAATCGAATTGGTTATACAAACTACGACGTTGTTTACATTTTCTTTCTGGCATTTATAGTCCCAAAAAATTACGTATACGCACAGGTGTAAATATACCCTTGTTGGGCTTTATATTATTAATCAAAAGCTTGTGATTGATTCATTTTCGACCATATAAACCATATATATTCTTGATCAGTATCAACAGCCGAGTCGATCTAGCCACTTCCGGAAGAAACAAAAATTTTTAAAAATTTTGTCAACATTTTACCACTTTTTTAACATTATGAAAATTGTAAAAATTGATAAAAATTTTAAATTTCTTAAAGTTTAAATTAATATATAGGATGGATCGAGCGACTATGTCATATACCTACGATAGAAACAATCGTGAAATGTATGCCTCTCTCTCTCACAGTATCTCCAGAGGCCTCTTTCTCTCTATCGCTCCCTGCGTTCCTCTAGAGATAACTCTTTCTCTCTCCCGCTCTCACTCACTTTCTCTGTTATTCTCTTCACTCGGAGACTATGAATAAGGGCGCGCGCTGCGCTCCCGCTTCAGTCTGTTCCCAGCCTCCCGAGTGGTAACATCTGTTGTGATAGTGTGGTAGTGATCGTGTTTGCCCTGCGAGCTCAAAAATAATCCCGGACCTATGCCATGCAACTGGACAACCGGGAAGAAGCTCACTTCCATGGTAACATGAACAGCCTCATTGCCTTCTACTCCGGTAAGTCTTAAGCTGACAATTATACCATAAGTGTAGATGCCATAGGAGGAATCAGGTCTAGGTCTGAATTAAGGTGAGCCAGCTAAGGGCCCTCGCAGGGTAATATAATTTCACTCAGACGCATGCATCGCAGTGAAGGAGTCATTTCCGCCCATATACAGCATATACAAATATTCTTGATCAGCAGCCGAGTCGGTCAAGCCAAGTCCGCCTCTCAATAACAGATAGGTCGGATCGAGAGACTATATCATATACCTGCGGTAGAAACAATCGTGAAATGTATGCCTCTCTCCCCCACAGTATCTCCAGAGGCCTCTTTCCCTCTATCAGTGACTGCGTTCCTCTAGAGATAACTATTTCTCTCTCCCGCTCTCACTCACTCACTTTCTCTGCTATTCTCTTAACTCGGAGACTATGAATAAGGGCGCGCGCTGCGCTCCCGCTTCAGTCTGTTCCCTGCCTCCCGAGTGGTAACATCTGTAGTGATAGTGGTAGTGATCATGATAGCCCTTCGAGCCAAAAAATATCATCTGACCATGCATCTGGATAACAGGAAGAAGCTCTCTGCGATAGTAACATAAACAGCCTCATTGCCTTCTACTCTGGGGTAAGTCTTAAGCATGACAATTATATCGTAAACGTAGATGCCATTGGAAGGATCAGGCCTAGATCTAAAATCAGGTGTGCCAGATATGGAACCTTGCAGGGTATTATAATTTAAGTCAGACGCATGTATCGCACTGAAGCAGTCATTTCCGCCCACATAAACTATATATATTCTTGATCAGCATGAACAGCCGTATCAACCTAGCCATGTCTGGTAAAATTTTTTTCTCGAAGTTTTTTTTTCGAATTTTTTTTCAACAATTTTTACGGGCTTGTCAATTTCAAAATTTGAGAAAAATAAATTTTTTTTTTTAACTTTAACTTAGTATGCAGATTTGTTAACCCTACAAAAACTAGCACAGAAAAGCTTTCCGAATTGAAATTAATGCCTTTTTGGCTTATTTATGATTTTTTTAAGCTCTAGCTTTAGATTTAATTTATTTTCTATAAATTCGGTTTCATTTTTAAAGGACCCTCTTGACAAACCTCTTTTCGGGACATATCTCTTTAGTTTTTGCGTTCAGTGGGGGTTTTTTTTTTTTTGGAAAGACAGAGAGAGTCCTTTTTGAAGGCAACAGCAAACAGTGCAACTTGCGAAGGACACAGCATGGGACCCACTGACAATGACAGCTGCTCCTGCTGCTCCTGGCTGAGTGCGGAGGAAGTGGAAAAGTGGTTCGGAAAATGGGTGGATATATATCTATATATATACGCTATAGGTGGACCGGCTGGCTGTTGCTATGACATTTCACTTGCTGCCTCGCATTTTCACTAAATTGACTTTGCCTGCCATCGTTTAGGGTGCAACGCCTCCTCCGTGGCAGCAACGCCCCAAACATTGCTGCCTCGTCTCTGAGTGCAGCAATTTTTTATGCTCCGCCGGGCACAGATGGAAGGAGCAGGAGGAGGAGCATGCGGGGGATCCATTTCGATGCCACTTGCAATCTATAAATATCTAAAATCCCATAAAACTCAGCTCACAGAGCAATGTCATCAGTGGTGTATATTCTGTGGCCATCGCACAGGTGAGGTGGCAGCTCCCTCCTGCGCCTATCCAGAGCCAAGTCCAAATCGGAATCCGAATCCGAGTCCTCAATTGCAGCGGTATCCAGGCAGCCAGGCAGCCAGGCAGCCAGGCAGCCAGGCAGCCAGGCAGCCAGGCAGCCAGGCAGCCAGGCATCCAGGAGACGGGCTGCAATTGGGATTGGGATTGGGACAATATTTGAGGATGATTGCATACTTGTGCAAGCGGCTTTCATGTACGTGAACGGCAAATTTATTTGCACAACTGCGATTGATGCCGGCATTGCCCCGCCACGGTGCGCCCCCTGGCTCTCTAAGCCGTTTTACACTACCAGAAAATATTTATTTCTATGTGATTTGTATGCATACATGGAGGGTGTTATAATTTCAGTCAGGAGCTTTTAATGTTGTGAAGGAATCATTTGCGACCCTATAAATTATATATATTCTTGATCAGCACGAACAGCCGAATCGATCTAGCCATCTTAGGCAGAAAAAAAAATTTTTCATTTTATTTTCAAAATTTTGTAGGACAATGTGTCATTGAAAATTTCATAAAAATTTAATTTCTCTTATATTTAAAACTGAGTACGCAGATTTGTTACCCTAACAAAAACTAACATGGGACAGCTTTCCGAAATAAAATTAATGCCTTTTTTAAATAGTTATGAGTTTTTTAAGCTTTAAATTGTAGTAAAAATTGTCATATAAAAATATTCCTTAACATAGACCCAAAGAAGGGTATTAAAATTTCAGTCAGACGCATGTATCGCAGTGAAGGAGTCAATTGCGACCCTATAAATCATATATATTCTTGATCAGCACGAACAGCCGAATCAATCTAGCCATCCCAGGAAGAAAAATTTTTTTTTCATTTTTTTTTTCAAAATTTTTTAGGACAATGTGTCATTGAAAATTTTATAAAAATTAAATTTCTCTCATATTTTAAATTGAGTATGCAGATTTGTTACCCCAACAAAAACTAACATGGGACAGCTTTCCGAAATAAAATTAATGCTTTTTTGGCTTAGTTGTGAGTTTTTGAAATTTAGATTTATCGTAAAAATTGTCATATAAAAATATCGATAAATATCGACTGAAAGAAGGGTATTATAATTTTAGTCAGATGCTTGAAAAGCTGTGAAGGAGTCATTTGCGACCCTATAAACCATATATATTCTTAATCAGCACGAACAGCAGAATCGATCTAGCTATCTCAGACAGAAAAAAATTTTTTTCATTTTATTTTCAAAATTTTTCACGATAATGTGTTATTGAAAATTTCATAAAAATTTAATTTCGTTTATATTTTAATATAAGTATGCAGATTTGTTAACCTAACAAAAACTAACACGGGAAAGCTCTCCGAATTGAAATTAATGCATTTTTAACTGAGCTCTGATGGATTTTCCCTGCAAGGGCTTAGACATTTAAGTTCCCTTATTTCACTTTTATATTCAATAGGCTGATTTGCTAACCTAACAAAAACTAGGACAGAAAAGCTTTTCGAATCGAAATGAAGGCAGTTTTGGCTAGTTATAACCTGTATTCTGATAAATCAAAGTGCCTATCCAGCACAGAACATGAATTTCTCTCAGTGCATAGCCCAAACCCGACACATTTGGAAAATCCCTGGCTCCGTCACTCTGAGTTTGGCATTTGGCAAATGCTCGGCGCTCGCTCTCTCGCCTCGTCTCCTGATCTGCACCATAAAAGTCTGTTGCATAAACCAATTTCGCATTCACCCAGCCCAGCCAAATGCAGATGCAGTCCCCGCCCCGCCCCGCCGCGCCTCCCCTTCGGGGCTGAGGAAAACCAGGGAAGTGTAGGAAAATTCTGTCAACGCAAGTTCTTCTCTTTGGCTCCGCTTTTTGGTGGAAAACGCTGGCTGATAACGTAAACCGCTTTGATTTTTATTTAACTGCACATTTCGCTCGGGGTCGCCCGTTTCGATTGACATTTAATGGCAAAACTTGTGGCGGGGATTTTCGATTGCAATTTCTGCGGTTTTCCAATTTTCCCCAATTTCACAATTTTCCATTTGCCTTCACTTATTGCATTTATTTATTTCCCGGCGCTGCCGCTGCCTTGCTCTTTAGCCTTTCTGGCGGGGCGAGTGAAATTGATAATTTATAAAATTGCTGGCAAATGGCAAAGAAAGGGGGAAAAGGCAAGGAAAATTTAGGAAAAAAAATGGGAAAAAGGTACCTTTAGAGGAGGCAGAGTGTGTGTGCTGCAACTCACACATTTCGCCGCGTTGGCCTCATGAAATATTTCTCAAGTTTCGGCCGTTACCTTGATAGAAAGCATCCTGCGGCTGCCCTTGCCTGCCTTGGTGGCCACTTTATGGCGGGGCCAAGGCTCTCCCCTGCCTCCTGCCCCCTCCCCAGTCGTACATTAAATTATGCAAAACACACACACACACACACACAGTAGTCCAAGGACTTCTTTACTTTGTTTTTCTCGCCTTGCCGCGTTTTAAAGGAAATATATACATATATAAATATATTTTGCACTTGGCTGTCGCTTCTGCTTAGCCAAGTGAAGCGTGCAGCCAGCATATACCTACAGCAGGGGTCAAAATGCTAGTGACAAGACTTGTAAATTTATAATTTCCTACATATAGATATATTTAATATTTTCTAATGAAAGTGAATGCTTTTTTGGGAAATTAATATATACTTGAATAGGTTCCAACTCTTTTTAATATTTGGATGACCCAATCTCCCTGGGAAAATATTGAGAATCTGGCTTCTGGTTTCTGTTACTTTCCTTTTGTAAATTCTTCCATTAAGTTAATACATTTAATACATTTAAAGTTATACTATTTTTTTCCAATGTTCCATTATTTTCCTAATAGTATGTGTGAAATGATATGCCCCCTTTTGAAAAATCCCCAACCCGCAACTTCCAACCCCTCACGTATTTATTTGGCGCTTCGCTGCTTTTATTTTATTGAAATTTATGATTTCTTACACAAAATTTATGTTGTTTTGCATTACGGCCTGTGTGTGAGTGTGTGTGTGTGTGTGGTGTGTGGGGGCATAAATAAACCTCAAATACTCGTAGAATGCCCAGCTCCATTGCTACTTCCCTTCTTCCCTATAAACCACAGTCGCCATCCTGCGGGAAAATTCCGGAGAAGGAGAGGAGTTTGCAGTGAAAAGTTCTTGATTTTTAATTTTCGGAGAGACCTTCCGCCTTGTCTAGCCAGTGATGGGTAAAAATGTATATTTTTGTATATATATATAAGAAAAATATTGAACTTTTACAAATATGTAGGGCCTTAAAAAGTATTTAAGAAGCTGTCATAAAGAAAAAGAATATTAACTTGATATTTTGGACATTGCCATTAAACATATTTAGTTACCAATTACATATTACAACTATAAATTAACAAATAATGCATTTAATTTAAATAGAACCTTATTTTATTTTAAATTAAACGCAATTACTGCTCAACACTGTTTAACTGAGTATCTGTGTGTATGGGCCTATACATATGTATGCTTGTGTGCGTCCCTAAAGGTGTGTGTGTGTGTGTGCATCGGAATGGCTGCCTGGTCTTGGCGTGAATTATTTAATTCGCATAAATATTGAAAACTCAATTTTTTATGATGTTTTCTTGTTGGCTTATTGCCCTTTTGTGGCATTCTCTCGCTCATTCAGTGTCCCCTTTATGCACGCCACTGGAATCTGTGTGTGCGAGTGTGTGTATTATGTGGGAACATTGCGTATTGATATTTCACACTTCCGTGGCCAAATAAAAGGAGGAAAAAAAATGATAAATAAAAAAGGAAGGCATTGAATTTAAATCCTTCATGAAAATCCCCATGAATAAACGCAGCCAGAGATGGAAAGCCACTGGATTTTTCTATTTGTTATACCCTTTCAGGGTATTATAAGTTTAGTTAGGAGGTTGAAACGCAGTGAAGGAGTCATTTTCAACCATATAAAGTATATAGTCGCAAAAAATTACGTATACGCACTGGTGTAATTATAACCTTTCAGGGTATTATAATATTAGTCATAAACTTGTGTGAAGTCATTTCCGACCCTATAAACTATATATATATTCTTGATCAGCAACGTCAGCCGAATCGATCTAGCTATGTTCGGCAAAAATTAATTTTTTTCAAAATTTTCACAATTTTGAAAATTTGATAAGGGGTTAGTTACATCATTAAAATTGTCAAAAATTTGAATTTTTTAAAATGTTAAATTGAGTATGCAGATTTGTTACCCTACTACTAGCACAGAACGGGGTTCCAAATTAAAATTGGCGCATTTTTGGCTTAGTTATGCGTTTTTTAAACTTTAACTTATGGAAAAAATTCTCATATAAAAACATCGATTCAAAGAATGCGAATATTTTAAGCTTGTTTATGAACGATCCTATGAAAGCAAAGTGCAAGGGTATTGTAACTTCGAGATCCTTAAGCTAGTTTCCATTCCTTTTTCATATAATTATGATATAGTAAATATTTAACGGTTAAGTGTCTTCCCGTAACAATTATGTTGTAAATTAAACTTAAATCCCAAGCTGCATAATTTTGGACATTCAAGTATCAAACTCCCCAACACTCGTGTGTTGAGTCAAAATGGGAGAAGCACAGGCTCGTCTCTGTTTCTGTTTTTATTTGCCGAAGAGTAACTAAGGCGACTCAGATCCTGCTCAGACAAGGAGGAGTACTTGCCAGTAGCAGCACCAGGACCTACGCCAGTTACAGTCCCATTTCCATTCCAGGAAAAGGGCACAAACTCGTGGCACACTCACACGCCCATCTGAATAATCCCCAAAAGATGAAAATTGTGTAAAATTTGTGTGTTGGTTTCACTGATTAAGGATGGCTTACTGGCTGGTTGTCGGTCCCAGCCTCCCTCCCCTCGGAAGAACTTAACAGAAACTGGTCTGAAACTGCCGCCGTTCCGGCCGGCCTCCCACCATCAGGGGAAATCTCTTGAAAGCCAAAAAGATGAATAGACCAGACCAACATCTAATATGTGCGAAATTTATCAGCCTCGATACACACACCCAAGGGGAGAAGGAGCCGGAGCCGGAGCAGGAGTCTAAAGCAAGAACAGGAGCAGAAGCTGCAAGGACGAAGGCAAACGGCATGGAAAATCGCAATAATAATTTTGCCTTTCAGCTTCGGTTTCGGTTCGGTTCGGTTGGGTGGGGATGGGTTGGTTTCTGTGGCATCCAAAAGGAGCTGCTGCTGCTGGGCACCAAGTGAGCAACATACTGGCGATGGTGGTGGCTTTGCGGGCGGCGTTCTGGCAGCTCAAGGATGCAAGGATATAAGGAAGCCCAGGCATGTGAGTGGACAGCTGCGGTCTCTTGACTGCGAAACGCTCCAATTATCCGAGGACCACCTCGGCCGCAGGGCCGGGAATCTGGAAACTCTGGGAAATCGAAACTCACGGCTTGCCATGCAGTTGCAGATATATATTTTCGTTATGCTCTTGTTTTGGCTAACAGAAAGGGGTTTAGGTTACAGTAACAGTTGGATTAAATTGTACGATGCTACGCCGAGACGATGCCTCCCCTCCTCGACTGCGTCACATCCGCATCCGCATTCGCATCCGCATCCTTTCCCATCCTCACCGCTCGCTCTCTCAATTTGGGTTTCGGTATTCGGGTTCTCCGGGTCCTTTTGCATTTGTCGTTGGTGCACTCCGTGTCGTGTTCCTTGATCCGTGTCCGTATCCATCTCCGTTCTAGGTTTTTTTTCGCGGTTAATCCTCCTCCTCTTCCTTCTCCTGGACTAGTTTAGCAGCCGATGGCCTGCAGGTAGCCCTGGATCTGTTCGTTTAGAGCATTGCTGGAAGGAAGGCATTATTAGGTCTTGGGTCTCGCCTTTGTCCTGGTATTGATATTAACTTACCCGAGTCCCTTGCCGTTGGCCGTGGATTTTTTGTAGAGCGCGGCCAGGAGCAGGATTTGGGTGGTCATCAGTATTTCCCGTTTGCCATAGCTCAGCCAGCCCTTGGCTCTCACCTGAGGAATCTCGCGCTCCAAGCTGGTAATGCCGGACAATCGACGGACTCGCTCTTGCTCCCGATCATCGCGCCGCTGAACTGCTCGCTCTTGTCTCTTAAGATCTTCTCGCTGAGCTTCGTGGCCTTCCCTCCTCAGGATTTCTCTCCTCTGATCTTCTCGCTGATCTTCACGCTCTTCTCGGCGACGATCTGCTTGATCGGTCCGGCGGCGTGATTCTACAGACTGCCTCCGCAGATTCTCTCGCTCTTCTCGGCGTAGATTCTCACGCTCTTCTCGGCGTAGATTTTCTCGCTCCTCGCGACGGTCTTCGTCTCGTTCATCACTTCCCAGATTATATCGCTCTACTCGACGTTCTCCGTTTCGCTCTTCCTCTCGCTCATCTCGAACCTCTCGTCGCAGATTTTCCGCTCGATGATTTTCGCGCTCTATTTGGCGAATGGAATCCCGATCCTCACGGAGATCTCGTTCCATATTCCTCTCTTCCCTTCGCCCAATAACTCCCTGTACTCGTCGAGCAACTTCTCGTTCTTCTCTCCTCAGATTTTCTCGTTCCATTCGCTGATCTTCTCTTCTAGAATAACTACGTTCAATTCTATCAACATTGCGTGTCTCCTCCAGTCGATTCAGGTCCCTGCGTTCAACGTCGACACGTTCACGTTCTTCACGATCCTCCCGACGAATTTCGTTTCGCTCCACTCGACGAAATGATAAACGTTCATCCCGTGGGGTATCCTCGCGCTTGTCCATCCTCCGATTCTCCTCATTTCGAGCCAAATCTCGTTCATCCCTACGAAGATTATCTCGGTCCTCTCGGTAGAAATTTGTACGTCGACCATTTTCGCGATCTTCCATTCGGATTCGTTGAGAATCGTCTCCCTGGACATTATCCACAGATCGAACATCTAATCGCTCCCTAATCTCACGCTCTTCGCGTCTGACAGACAATCGATCCCCACGACGTTCTTGGTTGTCACGTTCTACCCCCCGATCCAATTCCGTTTCCGACCGCTCTTGGTTTTCTCGATCCTCACGTCGTGAGGATTCTCGATCTTCACGTCGATCCTCACGTCTTTCGTTTACTGCACCAACATGATTTTCCTCCTGCCGCATGGCTGTGTCTCGTTCCGAACGTCGTTCTGTACGGGTCTCCCGGCCTACTTGGTGCTCTGATCGCTCTTCACGAGCTTCACGCCGTTCAGCAAACACTTCCCGATCTTCTCGACTATTATCCCTTTCCTCACGAACTTCACGACGATCATTTTCCGCCTTCCGTGCTTCACGGTGTTGATCAGATCGTTCCTCACGACGTTCCTGTCGAGCATCACGACGTTCATCTCGGACCTCATGAGCTTCACGACGTTCATCTTGGACCTCACGAGCTTCACGACGTTCATCTCGGACCCCACGAGCTTCACGACGTTCATCTCGGACCTCACGAGCTTCACGACGTTCATCTCGGACCTCACGAGCTTCACGACGTTCATCTCGGACCTCACGAGCTTCACGACGTTCATCTCGGACCTCACGAGCTTCACGACGTTCATCTCGGACCACACGAGCTTCACGACGTTTATCTCGCACCTCACGAGCCTCGCGACGTTCTTCTAGGGCCTCACGAGCTTCACGACGGTGATCCACTTCTTCCGGAGCTTCACGACGTTGCTCAGGAGTTTCATGGGGTTGACGACGTTCCTGTCGAGCTTCACGACGTTCATCTCGGAGCTCACGAGCTTCACGACGATGATCCCGTTCTTGCCGAGCTTCACGGCGTTCATCTCGTTCCTCACGGACTTCACGAAGTTCATTTCGCACTTCACGAGCTTCACGACGTTCATCTCGTTCTTCACGGACTTCACGACGTTCGTCGTCCCGTGCCTTACGAGCTTCACGAGCGTCACGAGGCTCCTCCTCCCTTGGAGATGTCGCCAAACGGACCCTCGTTTCTTCGCTCCTCTCGCTACGACGATCATCGCGGGCGAGCGACTCCGATGGGTGGACTCTGCTCAAGGTCTCCTCCGCGGTCTGTCTGTAGACCATATGCTCGTCGTACTCATCTAGGCGATGGTGGACATCCCAGCGGCGGTCATCGCAACTGGAACTGCTGGTGTCGCCATAGAGCCTGCTACTAGCGAAGGCTAATGACAGACAGCCAATGTGGAGCAAGAAGAACAGGACGCTGAGTCGAAGCCTCATCTTCTTCGGTGGTTCAGGTGACGTTGGACTTCAGGTACAGAAAATCGCTCCTAGATTCAGTCCGCTGCTGTCTCACCAGCAGGCTTCGCAGCTAGAGTGACTTGGTCAACGGAAGGCCAAGGCTTTTATAGCCCAGATTTCGACACTGCCTAATGGGACGACGACGCCCACTACGAGGGCGAGAACGACGACACTTCCTGCTCGCAATTTGCTGCTGATTGATTGAATTTCGCTTATCGCACATGTGCACCACTGCACCACAGCCAAGTTTGCCCAAGTTCGAGGCAGGCGCAGACTCTGCAGTCCGCTCGAGTGTGAGCCTAATGCGCGGCCGCCAGATGAATGAAATTTGTCAGGCCTGTGACGTCACTAAAGGAACGTCCTGTACATAAGCCATAAATAAAATAAAGTGAAGTGAACTGAACTAGAGTAAAATAAAAAAAAGAAGACCAATCGAAGTAAAAAATCGATTTGGTGTAGCTCGTTAAGCTGATTTCCTTTGTGACGTCAGCAACGTGTCCTTTGCGAGTGCACAACTGCGATAAGCGCAATTCAATCTAAATCATATTAGAGTGCAGTGAGCAAAGGACCTAACCGAATAAATGAAATGGATGCTGCTACTGAAACGTCTTAGATGCCCATCAGGGTGTAAAATTGGCCATCTGTGGCTTCGAGTTGGAGAGTCCTGTCCTATAAAAGCAGCCTCCAGCCGCCTGCGGAGCTGTCAGTTGAGGAGTTTTCGCCCGCAGAGCAAGGCGGTCCGCTTCCGGTTAGCCTCGGAGCCGGCAAATGGACGGATGCTCAAATCTAACCAAAAACCTCTGGAAATCGGAACAGAGTGATGGCTGCAAGAAGGACTCTTTGGATCCCCAAAAAACAACTAAGAATATCACCAATACTAAGTATCATCAGCCACTTCGGTATCTATATATATATTGTTATATCCGTATCGTATTAGCCGAAAATGGCACTGTATCCGTAAACGTAAACGTAAACGATAACGTAATCACTGTTAACTTAGCCAGTTAAATGTTGCTGTTGTTTGGGATCGTATTGTCATGGAGCTGAAGGATTTGAACAGCTTCTTCTCTTACTCGTCTATCCATACAGATAATCTCTACCCGTATATATATATGTATGCAACTTACACTCAGAACCCAACGTGGAATAAGTATTAATCCGTATAATGTTAAACGTTAAGTGCTAAATGCTAAATGCACGACACAAGAAGCACATATGATATTTAATGTTTGTTTGTGCGGATGATTGATGATCGCCCGACGCATCGGCAGTTATCCATCCATTTAGAGATACAAACTCCAAAGCATTAAACAATAAACTGTATTCGTATCTTAATCAAGCATAAAAATCAATGGTTTTTAGATTTTTGCAATGTTTTTTTGGGGAAACTGGCATTCATTTAAAATAATAAAAGGGAGAATTCCTTGGGCGAACTCTCTGGATTACTTTTAACTTAAAAATTAAAATTTTTGCCAATTTTTGAAAATGGTAACGATGTAACTAACCCCTTATAAAATTTTAAAATTAAAAAAAAAATTAATTTTTGTCGAACATAGCCAGATTGATTCGGCTGACGATGCCGATCAAGAATATATGTGGTTTATAAGCTAAAATATAATACCCTGGAAGGGTATTAAAAGGGAGCAAGGGTATAATAAATGTAAAAGACGATTTACAAGGATTTGTTGAGTCTTTCTTTAAACAGTGAGTGGTATGCATCAAATACGAACCTAGGAGTGTGCTTACAAAACGCAACAAACAAATTATAATACAAAGGAGTTTGGAAAGTCAAGAGTAAAGCCTTAAAATCCTAAAATCCTAAAATTCTTTCCTCCTGAGAGGAAATGAGCTCCTAAAGTGCTTTTGACACTCCCCCCAGGCGAGAAACCTCCCGTTAAAGTTAGAGAATTCTCTCGCCTGGCAAGAAGAGCAGCAAAAGCCTCATTAGGAGCCCATCCACCGCTCCTACAGCACATCGCAGTGGGTAATGACCAGCGGTCTAATCATCTTGCCGTTCTTGGTGCCATACAGCTGCATGCTTGCTATGACCTTGGCGCCGCGCACCACCCGGCCGAAGGCCACCCGCTGGCCATTGGCCGCGGGCAGCGGCTTAAAGCTGATGCTAAAGTTGATGGCGCCGCCGGGAAATCCGTGGGCGCAGTACTCCTTGGAGCAGGAGAGGACACAGTTGTGCCGCTCATGGCTGAGCACGCGCGTGTCGAACTCCATGGGATCTCGGAGCAGGGGTGGCGGATCCGCGGAGAGTTCTCGTTGCTTGTTGCAACCCAGGAGATAGCCCTCCAGCCACAGATTGGGGAAGACGCGGCGCACGGCAAACTCGTGGGGCCGCTGGCGCTGGCAGGTGCGGATGAACTGGAGCACCACCAGCGGAGCCGCCTCGGTGTATAGCTGAAGCACCACCCGGCCCAGAGAACGGCCGTCCATGAGGCCGAAGTACAGGACAATCCGGGGCCGGAGCAGGCGCAGCAGCTCGCCACTATCCGCTGGCAGCTTTAGAGCACAGCCGGAGTCCCGGAACACATCGCTCATCGAATCCGGCAGATACGACTGGGTGGTGATCTGGGAGAGCTCCTGCGATAGCTCTGCATCTGGTCGCGGATGATCATCGCTCTCCCGCCGCCGCCGCCGCCTCGCGTGGATGCTCATGAGCCGACGGCCAATGCAGTCGTTCTGGCGCTGCAGCTCCTCGACCCGTCGCATCATGTGGGGCAGCGACGAAAGGCTCTTGGGAGAGCGATCGTCCAGATGGCCAACGGAGCCGCCGGTGCGCATTATCCGGGACAGGTTCAGCAGCAGGTGCGCATTCTCATTGGTTCGCTGCAGGAAGATGCGGGCATCCTGGGAAAGGGGCCCCAGTCCGTTTAGCTGCAGAGCTTGAAAGCGTGGCGGTCGCTGGTCCACCCGGCTGGTGGCCCGCTCCAGCCGCTGGAGGTGCTCCTGAAAGCGGTCTGGCTGCGGGCGACGGTGACCGCGGCCACGAAGCAATCGTAGGGAACTGGTGGTGGGGACAGTGTTGTGGTGAAGCATGTCCGTGACAAGGAATGCCTCCTAAGATACAGATACAGATAAATAGATATATCTTAATGTGTACAGTAAGGGATTTTGGTGTGTTTCGGAATACTGTGAATTTTTATTTGGATTTTTTCTCTTGAGTTTTTTCTTAGGTCTTACTTTGCCTGCTTGGGTACAGTTTGTTTTTTTTGTTTATTTCGAAAAAGTTATATTTTCTAATCTATTTTAATATTTCATTCAGTTTGCTTTATCTGACAGGGACCGTAGTTTATTTGGTTTCATTGTACGTGCTTAAAAGCGTCACATAAATAATTAAAATTATTATTTTTTAACTAAACATTTGAGACATGAAAACTGTACAGAAACTTACAGATATAAATAATGAATAAATAATTTAAAAACTTAAGCGATTACAATAACTAAATGCTATTTCTGTTTATTTTAAACAAGCAATTAATTTGTTTACTATATATCTTTTAATTATCAAGAAATTAGCTTCATTCTGAGTTAGTTTATTTAATTTAAAGCATAAAATAATATTATATTGTAAACATTTACCTACGGTCCCTGTCGTTACTTGTCTTTACCAACTTTTTCAAAGTTTTCTATCTTAAAAACACACACACATTAATAGTAATAATAATAATAATTAGTTTTCAGGGCAAGGTAAAAAAAATTCTGGGTTTGTTACTCTAAATCAAATATATAATATTCAAGTTGAGATCGCTGCGAATACTTCGCTCTACTGTATTTGTTTCTGTCTTTTTCGGGGTCACTGCCCCCCTCTCTTTCTAATTCGCTTTTACACGCATTCAATGCCGTTTTTCGGCTGCTTCCCTCTCTTTCCGAGTTGTGTGAACGAACAATTCAATTTCTACATCGAAACATTGGTAGTTTTATAAATACAATACGTTCGGCGCTAAGAACTACAATAACGTTTATCCTCCATCCCGTTGCTGTAAATATCCTGGCTGCCAGCCTAGATTGCAGCTTCAGGCGCGAGGAAAATAGATCTTAGCCCTATGTTAATTGTGTTGCATTTAGTTATTGTTTCCTTTCCGTGAACACATTGAACTTGTTTAGTGAAAGAAGCGGCCTGAAGCTGCAACCCAAACTGGGGCACACCATCGTTTCAGTGGTTAAAATCTCTAAATATCATTGGATGTTGCTTCTGCTTAGACGGACTCTAGACGAATTTTCTTCTTTTTGGCTGGCAATGTGGCTTAAAACTAATCCCGCTTATGCGCTCCGCTCATCCTTTCCGCTGTCCCTACTTGTTGTTGTTCTCCTGCAACAGATCCTCGAGGGCTCCGTTGAGCCTGCCCTTGCTCAGGGCCTCCACCAGCATGTGCAGTCGCTCCTCCCGCTCCGAGTGCCTGCGCTCCAGCAGGGATACCTTTGTGGGAGAGAAAGCAAGAACAGCGAGAAGGAACCACGTTCCAGGTAAATATATACACATATGTATTGGAAAGTTACAGTAGTTTCATTTTTTGTGCTGCCCGCAAAATCAAAACTCCACTTGACTTCGTTTCATGCGATTAATTCTTCGATTCTTCAAAGCTGGCCCTCGGCTGGAGTTTGGGTTTTGTTGGCTTCTGTACCTTGGCTTTCAGGGCGTAGTAGTCCACGGGCACCTTGCGCCGCTTCTGGGTGGCGAAGGCCTCCTCGCGCTCGTTGAGGCGCTGCTGGAGGATGCGCACAGTCTCGTTGCAGGTGGCCATTTCGCGCTCATGGGCGCTCTGCAGGGTCTTCAGCTGCAATGGAATTCGACTTGTATCAAGTGTTTCGTATTTCACTAAGCACGGAAGACTCACGTCCTGCAGCCGCTTGTCGTGCAGCGTCTTGTAGTCCGCCTCCAGCAGGCGGTACTTGTTCTGGGCCTCCTTCAGGGCCTGGCTCTCGGTGGCCGCCGGAATGTGATCGCTGTGATGGTGATGGTGGCCATGATCGTAGCCACTGGAGCGGCGGCCACTGGGCAGCGAGACGGCGCTGGCCTGGGAGCGGAGATCCAATTTGCTGCCTGCAAGGAAGAATTAACAACACTTTAATAGAGATTCGATTGAAAGGAAAGGGTTCGCTTCTCCGAGAGCCTCTTATGTAAATCGGAGTTCATTGAGCCGCCGCCAGTCTGGGTCGAGTTTATTTTTGGGACAAAGAAATTTCCACAAATAAAAAACTACGACAAATTGCATAATCCCGAGAGAAAAAAATATGTTATGAAGAGCGCTTTGCATTTTTTACACGCACGCGCTGCTTCGAAATTAAAACACAAGCTGATGATGTCCATTTAAGCGGCGTCCGCCTGTGGCATTTACAATTATTAAAGCCACAAGAAACCACAACACAAATACACAAAAAAACTAACAAATCTGAGCGCCGAAGCAACGGCCCATTAATTAGCCACAAAAATACGCAGAAGAGGCCATAAGCAGCCCCAGCAGCAAGTCAGCAAGCTGGCATTATAAAACCCGTGTGTAAGGAGAGGCAAAGGCGAAGGTGGAGCTTCGGCTGGAGCTGGAGCTGGAGCTGGCAGAGAAGACCTGATCCAGCAGCGTCCACCGAACCCGAAACAACAAACGCGTCTTTGACTTTGACTTTCGCTTTCGAATTTTCTTTTCGATGGCAAGAAATTCAAATCCGAATCGACAAAAAGGTAAATAAACAACAAGCGCACACCGGGCATAAGCGTCAGACCGCACAGGTGACATAACCAAGTGCCCGAGATGCCCCTCCGCCCTCCTCCGCCCTCCTCCGGCCACCCCTGGCTGCTCCTCCTGTCCAGCTGTCTCCAGCAACACCGTGTGCTGTGGTCTCGGTGGATTCGGTTTCGTTTTCTGCCCGATTGGGCTTAACCCCAGAGTGGTTTCGACTTGCTTTGCAGCAAAGTTGCGATCAAAAATGTATTAAACATTTACTTGCACTTACAATTATATTTAAGAGAAGATTAAATATTCACCAAGTAATTGTACAAGTTACTTTTGGCAGAAAATAAGCCCACTATTTTTGGCATAACTAAGCCAAAAATGCTTCAATTTTAATTTGGAACCCCTTTCTGTGCTAGTTTTTTTTAGCTTAACAAATCTACATACTCAATTTCATATTTTAGAAAATTCAAATTTTTGCCAATTTTCGACAATTTTAATGATGTAACCCCTTATCAAATTTTCAAAATTTTCAAAATTTTGAAAAAAATACATTTTTGCCGGACATAGCTAGATCGATTCGGCTGACGATGCTGATCAAGAATATATATGGTTTATAGGGTCGAAAATGACTCCTTCACTATTTTATAAGCTTCTGAATAAAAGTAAAATACCATTTTTTAGTACATTTTTCGATATTTGTATATGAGAATTTTTTCGACAAATCAAGATTTAAAAATCTCATAACTAAGCCAAAAATGCATTAATTTTAATTCGGAAAGCGGTTCTATGCTAGTTTTTGGTAGGTTAATAAATCTGCATACTCAGTTAAAAACTTAAAAAAATTCAATTTTTGGCCAATTTTTGCAAATTTTAATGATGTAACCCCTTTCCTTTTTTTGAAAAAATCGAATATTTTTGAAAATTTTGTTTTTTTGCCGGAGATGGCTAGATCGATTCTGCTGTTCATGCTGATCAAGAATATATATGATTTATGGGGTCGGAAATGACTCCTTCACTATTTTATAATACCTAACAAAGGTATTATTACCCCTACTATTTTTACTACTATTTTTACTATTTCAACTAAGACCCTTCTAAAAACTCTTAAATAACCACAACTAAAGTGTGCCGCTAGCTGACTCTTGGCCGTCAGAGGGTTAAGCCCCATCTTGGCCAGCCGTTCAGTCGAAACGTGTTTGTGTGTTGTTGTGTCGTCTTGGCCATTGGCCGCTTAGCAGCTTAGTTGCGCTGCAATTGCCGTTTGAAACGAGTGCAAAAAGTGGTCAAAAGGCCGACACCGTCGACAGCCGTACAATGATTTATTCCAGCAATTTATTTGCCGTCTCTGCCAGGTAACTCCCCGCAGGGAGGGCAGGCGGAGGAGTGGGGAGTGGAGCCCAGTGTACGTGCTGCTGACCGGGCAGAGAAAGTCCATAAATTACCAAGCCATCCATCGGCGGCGACCGAGTGACACAAACACAGCCAAATTAGAGAGACGGCGAGAGAGGGAGGGCATGGCTCTTGGAACTGGGATTGGGACTCAGATTCGAACTCACCTGTGTGGCTGGAGCTGCCGCTGCTCTCCCTGTCCCGCTGCAGCTTCCGTATGGTCTTCTTGCAGTCGTCCAATTCCCGAGTCAAGCGCTGCATCGCCTTGTTTTTGATGGCCAGATCGACGCGCATGCTCCGCACCGAGCTGAGGAGCTGCGCCTCCTCCTTGGAGGTGCCGGGCCCGTGGCTAAGCAGGGAGAGGGTGGACTCGGACTGGGAGATTGGCAGCTTGGAGGTGGTGCCACCAGCACCGCTGACGGCCAGCGGCGAGCGCCGTTGGGCACCGCCGCCGCTTTGCTTCGAGTTCGGACGCGATGTGTTCGGTGTGGAGTTGGCGGTGCTGCTGGTGCTGCTGCTGGCCGAGGGCGGATGGGGATGGAGGTGGGGCTGCTGGCACACGAGGGCCGGCGAGGGGCAGCCGATGGTGTTGGTACTGTGATCCCTGGTCCCATTCGCCGCCTTGGTCTGGGTGCCAGTGGTGGCGGAGTTGGCTTCGGGATTGCCACCATTACTTGCGACCACTGGCCCCTCTCCGCCGGCCGACGGTGGCTCCGTTTGGGTGCAATTGTTGTAGTAGCGATCGGCACGCTTCTGCATGTAACGATCCAGGGTGCGGACCTGCGACTCAATCTGTTCGTTCAGCTTGGTGTTGATCTCCTGGAGGCTGTGGGGGAGGATTGTGGTTATATATTCACGATTTTACTGCCTTACGGGCATGAACCCACCTCAGAACCTGCGTCTCCAAGTCCGCTATGTGGGTCTCGTACTTGGCCTGCACGGAATTGAAGCGGGCCTGCACATTGGCCAGGATCTGCTGGGCCTTGCGGTCCTGCTCCTTGGCATCCGACTCCAGCTGGGCAATGCGCTGCTCCAGCAGCTTGCGGCTGTTCATGTTCTCCTGATCATTTAGGGGACACATGCCGGGGTTTTTCGAGGCCACTGAAAGCCAGAGCATTCATTACCTATTCCGACAATTAGTTCTCCATTGAGATTATAGCAAACCTATGAGGGCCGAGACCGAGTCGGGATGCTTGCGCATGAGTATGCGCTCCATCTCCCGGCACTGTCGCTGCAGGTCCTGTATGATCCTGCCGTCCTTCTCCTTGTTTTCACCCATTCGCCGCCGCTCCTGCTGCACCTCCTCCAGCTCGGCGCGCAGCGATCGCTGCAGCTGCAGGGCCTCGCTGCGGTCTCGCCGGGCCGCCTGCAACTCGGAGCGCAGGACACTGGCGCACTCGTTCAGATGCTGCACGTCCAGCTTGAGCATCTCGGACTCCTCCTGCAGGCGGCCGTTGTGCTCGCGCAGGGCGCGCTGCGTCTGCGACAGCGAATCGCTCTGCAGGCGCACCGAGGCCAGGCGCTCCTCGGTGTCCTTGAGCCGCTCCTGCAGCTGATCGATCTCGTGCTTGAGGGCGTGCTCCCGGGACACGCTGCAGGCGATCTGCTCGATGGGCGAGCTGAGGGTGCTGACCAGGTGCTTGGGCGAGCTGCCCACCGCCTTCTCGCTGTAGCTGGCCATCGGGCGGATGGGCTGGCTGTACGAATGGCTGAGCTGGCCCAGGCTGAGGGTACTGCGCCGGCTGCCGAACACTGGACTGCGGCAGCCCGGCCCGGGAGCCTCCACCTCCGCCTCGGTGGTTTCCTCCATCTGCAAAGCAAAAAGAAACAATTTGATTAATTCTATTGTATGCCTCTGAACTGAACAAAACGACATTAACTGACATAAAACCCAAAGTTCGCTCAGTTGGGGGCGGCGAGCGCGTGAAAGTGCATTGGAAGCTGTTTCTGGAAGGGTGTGGCAGCTTAACGGTAAAAACATTGTCCGCGCGTTGCGGGAATCGTTAATACCTGTCGCCGCTGTCGCAGCTTCCACACATCCCTTTCCCCTGTCACCACCCCCCTCTCCAGGGACAGGCGAAGCCCAGAGGAGTGGAAAACAAAGCCGACGCTCATTACAATGAAAATATATAGGCGACAATGACAACTTCATGTCCCCCGGGGCACAGTGGAGCCGGGTCACAGGTTTATTACCCAAAAAAAAACCCTTAGCATCTGATGTCATTAATGGAAATAAATAACTAACGTTTTTTAACAGGAAACATAATTATTTTTCCCCTGTAAAAAAACGAAAGACTTAAGCCACAAACTCGAAAAAATGGCAACGTTTTCTTATTTTAATTTCAAACATTTAACTTAACTTAAAGTAAATTTTAATAGATTTTGGGATTTTATTTAGAAATTTAAACGATTATTAAATTATTCAAAGAAAATATTACCTGATTGTAGAACTACTACAAAATTGAAACAAATATATGAAAAAATAAATAAAATATTGATATATATTTATAAATAAATACAATAATATATATATGTATATTTTATTTATTTTTTTTATAGCTATAAATATATAAAAACCCAATATTTATTTATTTAAATTGTAAATATCAGGTAAACATTGGCAAGACATTAGCTTTAAATTATTAACTGCTTCCAAAAAATTTCTCTAAAAAGTAAGAAACGGGCAAAGTGGCTCCAAAAAGGGGAACAAAAACGAAAGACTTAGGCGACAAACTCGCTGTGAAAAATGACACTGTACGCAGCGGCAGCGTCAGAGGCAACCCTTGTCAAACGTTATCGACTGTCAAGTGGCAAGTGGCGTACCCGCACCCCCCTCGCTGCCGTTCCCATATTCGTAAGCGTAAGAAGATAATTGGGATGATGTGGGCGTGCCCCGCAGCACTCGGCACTCGGTACTCGGCACTCGGCACTCGACACTCGACAAAAAAAAGGCAGCGATACATTGAAGAAGAAAGAAAGTTCGTGGCCCCTTCAATCCCCCGCAAATAACGCCTATTGTGTGTGTTGTGCGGTGTGTGCTCGGGTGTGTGTGCTCGGGTGTGTGTGTGTGCATCGGTTTTTAAGTTGTTGTTTTTTAGCCGGTCGCCGCCAGCGATCGACTGACATTGCGCTGCCCACTCTCGCTTTCATCGGCTCTGCGGGGATTCTACCTGAAAAGCATCGCGCCTCGCGAGTGCCGAAGTGCCGAAGTGCCTCCCATTCACCTCATTCATACTTTTGTCAATTTTATGGCGCTGCCTGGCTGCCATCCAGGCCTGCCTCTTGCTTGCGGTGCTCGCCTGCCTTCTGCCACTTTCCACTCTTTGCAGCTCGAAAATCAGCCTCGAATGTGTGCATTTCTTCAGTTTGCCGCTAATTGGAATTAGTTCTAGTTCGTTATGGCCCCCTCAGGCGATAATTGGGATGTTTCGTGTAATTGTATACGACTTTTTATACCCTTCCAGGGGTATGGGTTTTGGATTTTTTGAAGAATTTGTTGATAAATATCGATCACAGAATCGTATTATAATTTTAGTCAGGAACTTCAAACGCAGTGAAGGAGTCATTTCCGACCCTATAAACTATATATATTCTTGATCAGCATCATCAGCCGAATCGATCTAGCTATGTCCGGCGAAAATTAATTTTTTTCAAAATTTTCAAAATTTTGAAAATTTGATAAGGGGTTACATCATTAAAATTGTCAAAAATTGGCAAAAATTTGAATTTTCTAAAATGTTAAATTGAGTATGCAGATTTGTTAAGCTAGTAAAAACTAGCACAGAAAGGGGTTCCAAATTAAAATTGGCGCATTTTTGGCTTAGTTATGCGTTTTTAAACATTGGTATTTCGAAAAAATTGTCATAAAAAATATCGATAAAAATCGATCAAAAAATGGTATTATAATTTCAGTCAGAAGCTTAAAAATCACTGAAGCAGTCATTTCCGACCCCATAAACCATATATATTCTTGATCAGCATCAACAGCCGAGTCGATCTAGCTGTGTCAAATGAAAATTTAATTTTTTCAAATTTTTGAATATTTTATAAGGGGTTACATCGTTAAAATTGTCAAAATTTGACAAAAATTGACATTTTTTAAATTTAAAAAGTGAATGTGCAGATTTGTTAACCTCATAAAAACTAACATAGAAAAGCTGTCCGAATTGAAAATAAAGCATTTTCGGCTTAGTTTTGGTATTAGAACACGTTGATTTACCCCAGAAAAAACCATAGCAAATAAAATGTATATTTAATATAACTAGACTACACATATTTTAGGTTTTCTTATAGGTATAAATATGCAATAATTTCCAAAAGCTATTAGTTTACAAGTTCACACATATTTTGTGAGACCTTTTTAATAGTTTTTAATAGTTCGGTAAATAAACCGCAGCAAATTGACAATTAATTAGCACTGATTTGCAGTTATTTTGCACAGTTTTGTCAATCAATAGGGAGGCATTAGACCGGCGGCAGGTGCGAAGAAATTGGCAAATCAAATATCGAAGGAACTGCTCCGCCTTCAAATTACAATTAAGGACAATTTCACTACTTGACCTGCCCGATGGAAGGGGCCCGGGGCGGCGGTTCGAGCTGTGCAATTACTTGAACTCTCGCTCTTCCTCAATTGTCATTTGTGATAAACCCCACTTACTTATTATAAAGTGAAAGGAGCGCCGGACGGCGGCAAGCAAGAGCAATTGTTTGTGCGCCAGCGACGGCGACGGCGACAAGACGGCGACGAGGTGCGGTTGATTAGAGAGCAGAGCGTGGGTAATACTCGTACCATTCCGCACCAATAAAATATAAATAAAAGAGAGATGAAATCATGTCAATGAGCAAATTGGAAACTTTTAGCTTTTAAAGCGCGCTCAGCGCCAGCGCCACCGCCAGCGCAGCAATAACAATGAGCTGCGGGCTGCGTATCCACAAGATGCAGATACAGAAGTCGTGCATCCTGCACTCCCCAAATATTTATTTATTATTATTATTAATATGCAAATTTATTTAATATGCAAATTCGATGCAATTATCACGCAATTGCCAACTGACATCGATTGCGAATGAAGGTGTCCGTGATTCATCGATCGATTTGCGAAATTAAAGCGCTGATCCAGAATGATCTGCGATCTGCGGAGTCCGTAGAAAGTCGGTGGCGATTTGACAGCTGGATGGGCACTTAAGGCGATCCGGATCAATATTTAAATGGGGAAAAGTTATTTACGGAAGCCAGAGGCATTTATCGGAGCTGAACTGTGCCAGCAGAGAAATGCCAGGAAATGTTTATGTTTCATTATTTAACTGCAGAAACGAAGCCGTCAAGATCTCATTTCTCGTGGAATCCAGTGATTGTAAATATCAAAATGTGTAAGCCAATGCGGCTTTACAGAATAATATAATATATATTATATGTCTTAATTTTAATCTTAACAAGAGTCAGGCTGAAGACCTCTGATTTGTTGGGGTTTTTATATGGCTTAAATGTTATTTTATGGGAATTTTTATTATCATTTACATATTGATTCTAGATAAATTAACCCTCTAGATAGAATCCTTGAAAATAAAATCAAGGATCAGCTAGGAATATAATATATAAGCTATTTTTCAAAATTATTAATAAGATTAAAACAAGTATAGAGTAAATACCTAACTGTTGGCAATAGTAAACTATTCATTTATAAGTTATTGTTTAATTAATCTTTTATTTTTATATATTCCTTTATTATACTATAATATTTTGACTGCATTTTATACTAAACCTGGCAAACTTCATCTCCCTCTAATTAAATAATATTTATGTAGCTTCATGAAATATCTTGTAATTTGTATTACAAGAAAGTTAATTAATAAAAAGATATGCCAGTCAAATTAAGCAATTATAACAAACTCATATGGGATAGACCCTAAGTCCCCTCTGAATCCCCCTATTTTAGACTATATCTATATAGCAACCCAAGAATCTTGGTGAATTAATCAAGCTCACAGTTATATAAGATATCTTTTTGTGTTTATGAAACTCGAACCCACGAAACCCGTAGGAATAATTTAGCTATTAAATATATAATCATTTTTTGTTTATCTGACGATCTTGTTAATAGTTTTCGGTTTCTTCTTATTTCTTCAGCCATTCTTCGTTATGCTTTGGCAGTTTGTCCCGAAGAAAGCGAGAGCGGGGACCTGGATATGGAAATGGAAATGGAAATGGAAGACAGCGGCTGGAAAGATGGAAGCCAGCTGGAAGGGGGCGTGCGGTGGGGCTCTCACAAGGAAGAGAGCCGCGAGCGGAGAGCAGCGCTTGGATCATTTGCATACACACGAGCAGAGGCGTCTCCAGCGGCGGCGTAAGTGAGCAGCAGCGACGGCGCTGCGACGGCGCAGCTGCTGGCCGCGCAGAGAGAGAGCCATGTATTGGAAATGGAATGGCAATGCTTTCTTCTTCTCCGCGCTGGCAACGCTCTCCACGGCGGCGAAGTATAAAAGCGGCACTCGAGCAATGGGACATGTCTCATAACGGTTCACAACCAGATCCCGCCAAGATGCACACCGCGAGATCGCGTGCGGGCCTCGCCCCCCAGAGAAGCAACAGCAACAGCAACAGCAGCAGCGGCGGCCGTCGCTGCCTCCAACTCCTACTCCTAGCCGTGCTGCTCCACCACGAGCGGGCGGCGGCCATGTCGCTGGACCGCCTCGCCCTGGAGCGCAACGAGCTGCCAGCGGATCAGTTCCCAGCAGCAGAGCCAGCGCCAGCGCCAGCTCCAGCCCAGCCGGATGTCCTTGTAGACGACATGAAGCTGACCTCGATCCCCTCGGCGGACGCCGCCGCCGATATGTACATGCTTGTGCCGGAAACGGTGGCCAGCCAGCTGGAGGACACCGAGCACGTGCACCGCAACTCCATTGAGTCGGACTCGGGCTCCGAGGATCCGGCCAGCGCCGCCTCCGACATGCTAATGCTGGAGAGTGACTCCAGTCCAGCCTTGCAGCTGGTGGAGCTGCCCAGCGACATAACAGTGGCCGAACAAGAGCAGGATCAGGAGCAGGATCACCAGCAGCAACTGCAGCCGGAATCTATTGAGGAGCATGTGGTGCTGCTGAAGCCCAGCAGCGGCAGCCAGGAGGCCCAGCTGGAGCAGGCAGTGGACAGTGCCACCGAAGAAGCACCAGCACCAGCTCCAGTTGCCGCCAACGACGAAGATCAGCCAGAAGCCGAGGAGGAGGAGCCACTGGCAGCCACTACGGCCACGCCAGAGGAACAGGCCATGGACGACCAGGTGCCGGAGGAGTCGGAAGTGCAGCCGGAGCAAGTGCAGGCAGCAGCTGAAGGAACTCCACTTGAGGAATCTCAGCCACAGGAGGCCGAATCCCAGCCAGAAGCTGAGCAGGAGCAAAAGAGGGAGCAGGAGGTTGAATCCCAGCCAGAGGAGGAGGCATCCCAGCCAGAAATCGTAGCTGAGGAAGTTCAGCCCGAAGCTGAAGCCGAAGCCAAGCCAGCAGAGGAAACTCAGCCAGAAACTGAATCCCAGCCAGAGACTCAAGCTCAACCTGAGGCAGAGTCCCAGCCAGAAGCGGAAACCCAACCTGAAGCCCAGTCCCAGCCTGAAATTCCATCCGGAATCCCAGCCGAAATCCAGGCTGATCAGGAAAAGGAATCCGAATCCGAATCCGAAAACGGAACCGACGCCGAGGCCGAGCTGGAGAAGATCAGCGACAACGAAGTGGACACCACAGAGGCTTCCCTGATGGAAACCCTGGCCGAGAATATTGAGGAAGGCCTCACCGCCGCCATGGACAACCTGGTGCCCGAGGAACTAGCCGAGGCCACCGAGAACAAGGAGCAGGAACTGCAGCAGGAACAGGAAACTATTTCAGAGCAGGAGGAACTAACTCCGGTCACCGAATCCGCCGCCATCGAGGAGCAAGCAGCTTCCGAAGCTGAGTCCGCGGGGGATGAGAAACCCGAGCTCATTTCTGCCGTCGAGCCAGAGCAGGAGGCTGAGCCAGCTCAGGAAGTCCAGCCAGAGGTAGTCCCAGCTGCAGCACCAGAGGCTAAGCCTGAAGAGGAACCAAAGCCCCAAGAGGAGGAAGCCCAGGCTGAGGAGGAAATTAAGGCAGAGGAGGCAGCTAAGCCCGAAGAGGAAGCCAAGCCTGAAGCGGAGGCCAAGCCAGAGGAGGAGGCCAAGCCTGAGGCGGAACCCAAGCCAGAGGAGGAATCCCACAACGACGACGAGATCCAGCCAGAGATCAATGAGATCAAGCCTGAGGAGCCCAAGGATAAGATCCCTGCTGAAATCCCACTGGAGATCCCCGCTGAAATCCCTGCTGAAGTCCCCTCAGCCATCCCTGCTGAAATTCCCGCTGAAATCCCAGCTGAAGCTCCAGCCCAGCTCCAAGATGAGGTCCAAGCCGAGCCCGCAGCAGAGACGGAGCAGGAAAAGGAACCCCAGCCCATGGCTGAGGAGCCCAAGCAGCCCGAGCAGCCTTCCCTGCTGACCACCATCATACCCATGGTGCTGCCCCAGCCCCAGGTCCCATCGCAGCCGCTCCAAGTGCAGGACAGCGTGCTCAACTATGTGAACGCCTCGTTCCTTGGCCAGCACCAGGCTGAGGCGGAGCTACCCAAGACCGAGGAGGAGTCCCCGTTCAATGCCCATCTGCGGCGCTACGATGGCGCCCAGGTGTGGCGCATCGTGGTGCAAACGGACAAGGACAAGCGTTTGGCCGACGAACTGCAGTCGAAATACGGTAAGTCAAGGAGCAAGTAATGCCACGAGAAGAAGGAGAACCTAACCACACCTCTCCTTTGCAGATGGCCAGCTCTGGAAGGAGGTCAAGCAGGAGGTGGACTACCTACTGAAGCCTCAAGTCCTGGCCGCCGCCGAGCGCCACATTCGTGCGGCCAATCTGTCCCGGATTGTGCTCATCGACAACCTGCAGCATGTCATCGAGGTGGAGAATCCGCCAGCGGAAAAGATTGCCGAGCTGCAGAATCGCAAGGGTAAGTAGATCGGGGGCGAAGAAGTAGAAGCTAGAGAGGCTACAAGCTCAGCGAAAGAGTAAAGATACCCATCCCAACTTCTCATTCATTAAGACAATTATCGATGAGAAAGTCTTCCACTTTTATTTTCTCCAACATGAATTTTATTCGAAAAAAAATTAGGAACTGAGTGCCTGCACAACCTTCTAGCCTTAATCTTATATATATATATAAATATTTATATATTTAGAAGAGTGACAGGTGGTGCCTGCCTGCCTGCAATCACCCCTTTTTTTTTCTTTGGCCTTTCGCTTTTCACGTTTTCGGGTAGCTTTTCCGGCGAGGTGTCGCCGCAAACGAGCATTTAATGCACGCGGCGAGGGGCGTGTGAAAAGTCATCGAGCGCAAAGTGGCTTTGCCATAGGAACACCGGGCCACGTGCCAAGTGCCACGCACCGGGGAGAAGGATAGCTGGGTCCTTGCAAGACGCGTTTGTTTAATCGATAGCCAGGGAACGGTGTACGGAAGACGAAGAAGATGCCGCCGTCGCCGTCGCCGTCGCCTTCGCCTCAAGGGTTAAGGGTTCGGTTCCTCCTCCTTAAGCGAAAGGAAGAAGGTTCAATGAACCCCGGGCGGGGTTCAGGTTCAGGTTCAGCTGGAGGTTCAGGTTAGCTCCTTAATACTGACAGCCACCTTTATCTTTTGCAGGTCACCGTCTCACCTGGCAGGCCTATCATCGCCTGGAGGACATTCATGGCTTCATTGACTACATGGCAAAGACCTATCCGGACATCTGTTCAACGGAGGTCATTGGCTACTCCGTGGAGAAGCGACCCCTGAAGATACTCAAGTGAGTTTTCAGGCATTACTCGCCTAGGAAAGAACCTAATGCTAATCTTTATATGCTCCTCCCAGGATCTCCAATGGCAACGCCCGCAATCCTGGCGTTTGGATCGACGGCGGCATGCACGCCCGCGAATGGATCAGTCCCGCCACGGTCACCTTCATCGCTAACCAGCTGGTCGAGGGCTGGGAGGATCTGCCCGAGCACATGCGCAGCATCAACTGGTACATCCATCCAGTGGCCAATCCCGATGGCTATGAGTACTCCCACACGACCGACCGCCTCTGGCGCAAGAACATGCGGGCCCATGGGCGACAGTGTCCTGGAGTGGATCTGAATCGCAACTTTGGCTACAAGTGGGGCGGCAAGGGCACCTCGGCCAGTCCCTGCTCGCAGACGTATCGCGGCAGCAAGGCCTTCTCCGAGCCGGAGACCTTCTACATCTCCAAGTTCATTAGTGGCTTCCCGCGGGAAACCTTCCAGGCGTATCTCTCCTTCCACAGCTATGGACAGTACATCCTGTACCCTTGGGGCTACGACTATCAGCTAACCCAGGATCGGGCCGATCTGGATCGCGTGGCGCGACAGGCAGGCACGGTGAGTGGCTACTATTGTTTGTATTGTTATCAGAAATGCTAATCCCTAATCCCTATTCCCCAGAGCATCACCAAGTCAACGGGTGTGAAGTACACGGTGGGATCTTCGGCCACCACTCTCTATCCCGCTGCCGGCGGCTCCGATGACTGGGCCAAGGGCATTGCGGGCATCAAGTATGCCTACACCATTGAAATGGGCGACACTGGGCGGTATGGCTTCGTCCTGCCCGCCAGGTTCATTCAGTACAACGGTAAGGATGGCTACACCTTTGCCGACACGGTGGCCAGGGCCATTGCCCAGGGACGCGGCAAGGCGGTGGCCAGGAACAGCAGTGGCAGCCGGAGGCGTGGCCACTAAATATCCCTGTCCTGGACTTAGATCAATGCGATTTTTAGATTGTAAATCAATCCAATGATTTTTTTTTTTTTGCTATTTATATATAAATATTATTTATTTATTTATTTATTCTACTTGTAACTAGACAAATTGAACACACAAACACACACGCACACAAAAGATAGCACACCCACAGACACATCACAAGAGAAACTCATCGAAATAGACTGAGAAATGTTTATTGAAAAAATCAAAAAAATAAAAAAAGAAATACAAAAGAAAAGCGAAAAACTGGTTTTTTATTGAAAGCATAATAACCCCTTTCCTTTTTTTGAAAAAATCGAATATTTTTGAAAATTTTGTTTTTTTGTCGGAGATGGCTAGATCGATTCTGCTGTTCATGCTGATCAAGAATATATATGATTCATGGGGTCGGAAATGACTCCTTCGCTATTTTATAAGCTTCTGAATAAAACTAAAATACCATTTTTTAGTACATTTTTCGATATTTGTAAATGAGAATTTTTTCGACAAATCAAGATTTAAAAATCTCATAACTAAGCTAAAAATGCATTAATTTTAATTCGGAAAGCGGTTCTATGCTAGTTTTTGGTAGGTTAATAAATCTGCATACTCAGTTAAAAACTTAAACAAATTCAATTTTTGGCCAATTTTTGCAAATTTTAATGATGTAACCCCTTTCCTTTTTTTGAAAAAATCGAATATTTTTGAAAATTTTGTTTTTTTGCCGGAGATGGCTAGATCGATTCTGCTGTTCATGCTGATCAAGAATATATATGATTTGTGGGGTCGGAAATGACTCCTTCGCTATTTTATAAGCTTCTGAATAAAAGTAAAATACCATTTTTTAGTACATTTTTCGATATTTGTAAATGAGAATTTTTTCGACAAATCAAGATTTAAAAATCTCATAACTAAGCCAAAAATGCATTAATTTTAATTCGGAAAGCGGTTCTATGCTAGTTTTTGGTAGGTTAATAAATCTGCATACTCAGTTAAAAACTTAAAAAAATTCAATTTTTGGCCAATTTTTGCAAATTTCCTTTTTTTGAAAAAATCGAATATTTTTGAAAATTTTGTTTTTTTGCCGGAGATGGCTAGATCGATTCTGCTGTTCATGCTGATCAAGAATATATATGATTTGTGGGGTCGGAAATGACTCCTTCGCTATTTTATAAGCTTCTGAATAAAAGTAAAATACCATTTTTTAGTACATTTTTCGATATTTGTAAATGAGAATTTTTTCGACAAATCAAGATTTAAAAATCTCATAACTAAGCCAAAAATGCATTAATTTTAATTCGGAAAGCGGTTCTATGCTAGTTTTTGGTAGGTTAATAAATCTGCATACTCAGTTAAAAACTTAAAAAAATTCAATTTTTGGCCAATTTTTGCAAATTTTAATGATGTAACCCCTTTCCTTTTTTTGAAAAAATCGAATATTTTTGAAAATTTTGTTTTTTTGCCGGAGATGGCTAGATCGATTCTGCTGTTCATGCTGATCAAGAATATATATGATTCATGGGGTCGGAAATGACTCCTTCGCTATTTTATAAGCTTCTGAATAAAAGTAAAATACCATTTTTTAGTACATTTTTCGATATTTGTAAATGAGAATTTTTTCGACAAATCAAGATTTAAAAATCTCATAACTAAGCCAAAAATGCATTAATTTTAATTCGGAAAGCGGTTCTATGCTAGTTTTTGGTAGGTTAATAAATCTGCATACTCAGTTAAAAACTTAAAAAAATTCAATTTTTGGCCAATTTTTGCAAATTTCCTTTTTTTGAAAAAATCGAATATTTTTGAAAATTTTGTTTTTTTGGCTGAGATGGCTAGATCGATTCTGCTGTTCATGCTGATCAAGAATATATATGATTTATGGGGTCGGAAATGACTCCTTCGCTATTTTATAAGCTTCTGAATAAAAGTAAAATACCATTTTTTAGTACATTTTTCGATATTTGTAAATGAGAATTTTTTCGACAAATCAAGATTTAAAAATCTCATAACTAAGCCAAAAATGCATTAATTTTAATTCGGAAAGCGGTTCTATGCTAGTTTTTGGTAGGTTAATAAATCTGCATACTCAGTTAAAAACTTAAAAAAATTCAATTTTTGGCCAATTTTTGCAAATTTTAATGATGTAACCCCTTTCCTTTTTTTGAAAAAATCGAATATTTTTGAAAATTTTGTTTTTTTGCCGGAGATGGCTAGATCGATTCTGCTGTTCATGCTGATCAAGAATATATATGATTTGTGGGGTCGGAAATGACTCCTTCGCTATTTTATAAGCTTCTGAATAAAAGTAAAATACCATTTTTTAGTACATTTTTCGATATTTGTAAATGAGAATTTTTTCGACAAATCAAGATTTAAAAATCTCATAACTAAGCCAAAAATGCATTAATTTTAATTCGGAAAGCGGTTCTATGCTAGTTTTTGGTAGGTTAATAAATCTGCATACTCAGTTAAAAACTTAAAAAAATTCAATTTTTGGCCAATTTTTGCAAATTTTAATGATGTAACCCCTTTCCTTTTTTTGAAAAAATCGAATATTTTTGAAAATTTTGTTTTTTTGCCGGAGATGGCTAGATCGATTCTGCTGTTCATGCTGATCAAGAATATATATGATTCATGGGGTCGGAAATGACTCCTTCGCTATTTTATAAGCTTCTGAATAAAAGTAAAATACCATTTTTTAGTACATTTTTCGATATTTGTAAATGAGAATTTTTTCGACAAATCAAGATTTAAAAATCTCATAACTAAGCCAAAAATGCATTAATTTTAATTCGGAAAGCGGTTCTATGCTAGTTTTTGGTAGGTTAATAAATCTGCATACTCAGTTAAAAACTTAAAAAAATTCAATTTTTGGCCAATTTTTGCAAATTTCCTTTTTTTGAAAAAATCGAATATTTTTGAAAATTTTGTTTTTTTGGCTGAGATGGCTAGATCGATTCTGCTGTTCATGCTGATCAAGAATATATATGATTTGTGGGGTCGGAAATGACTCCTTCGCTATTTTATAAGCTTCTGAATAAAAGTAAAATACCATTTTTTAGTACATTTTTCGATATTTGTAAATGAGAATTTTTTCGACAAATCAAGATTTAAAAATCTCATAACTAAGCCAAAAATGCATTAATTTTAATTCGGAAAGCGGTTCTATGCTAGTTTTTGGTAGGTTAATAAATCTGCATACTCAGTTAAAAACTTAAAAAAATTCAATTTTTGGCCAATTTTTGCAAATTTTAATGATGTAACCCCTTTCCTTTTTTTGAAAAAATCGAATATTTTTGAAAATTTTGTTTTTTTGCCGGAGATGGCTAGATCGATTCTGCTGTTCATGCTGATCAAGAATATATATGATTTGTGGGGTCGGAAATGACTCCTTCGCTATTTTATAAGCTTCTGAATAAAAGTAAAATACCATTTTTTAGTACATTTTTCGATATTTGTAAATGAGAATTTTTTCGACAAATCAAGATTTAAAAATCTCATAACTAAGCCAAAAATGCATTAATTTTAATTCGGAAAGCGGTTCTATGCTAGTTTTTGGTAGGTTAATAAATCTGCATACTCAGTTAAAAACTTAAAAAAATTCAATTTTTGGCCAATTTTTGCAAATTTTAATGATGTAACCCCTTTCCTTTTTTTGAAAAAATCGAATATTTTTGAAAATTTTGTTTTTTTGCCGGAGATGGCTAGATCGATTCTGCTGTTCATGCTGATCAAGAATATATATGATTCATGGGGTCGGAAATGACTCCTTCGCTATTTTATAAGCTTCTGAATAAAAGTAAAATACCATTTTTTAGTACATTTTTCGATATTTGTAAATGAGAATTTTTTCGACAAATCAAGATTTAAAAATCTCATAACTAAGCCAAAAATGCATTAATTTTAATTCGGAAAGCGGTTCTATGCTAGTTTTTGGTAGGTTAATAAATCTGCATACTCAGTTAAAAACTTAAAAAAATTCAATTTTTGGCCAATTTTTGCAAATTTCCTTTTTTTGAAAAAATCGAATATTTTTGAAAATTTTGTTTTTTTGGCTGAGATGGCTAGATCGATTCTGCTGTTCATGCTGATCAAGAATATATATGATTTGTGGGGTCGGAAATGACTCCTTCGCTATTTTATAAGCTTCTGAATAAAAGTAAAATACCATTTTTTAGTACATTTTTCGATATTTGTAAATGAGAATTTTTCGACAAATCAAGATTTAAAAATCTCATAACTAAGCCAAAAATGCATTAATTTTAATTCGGAAAGCGGTTCTATGCTAGTTTTTGGTAGGTTAATAAATCTGCATACTCAGTTAAAAACTTAAAAAAATTCAATTTTTGGCCAATTTTTGCAAATTTTAATGATGTAACCCCTTTCCTTTTTTTGAAAAAATCGAATATTTTTGAAAATTTTGTTTTTTTGCCGGAGATGGCTAGATCGATTCTGCTGTTCATGCTGATCAAGAATATATATGATTTGTGGGGTCGGAAATGACTCCTTCGCTATTTTATAAGCTTCTGAATAAAAGTAAAATACCATTTTTTAGTACATTTTTCGATATTTGTAAATGAGAATTTTTTCGACAAATCAAGATTTAAAAATCTCATAACTAAGCTAAAAATGCATTAATTTTAATTCGGAAAGCGGTTCTATGCTAGTTTTTGGTAGGTTAATAAATCTGCATACTCAGTTAAAAACTTAAAAAAATTCAATTTTTGGCCAATTTTTGCAAATTTTAATGATGTAACCCCTTTCCTTTTTTTGAAAAAATCGAATATTTTTGAAAATTTTGTTTTTTTGCCGGAGATGGCTAGATCGATTCTGCTGTTCATGCTGATCAAGAATATATATGATTTGTGGGGTCGGAAATGACTCCTTCGCTATTTTATAAGCTTCTGAATAAAAGTAAAATACCATTTTTTAGTACATTTTTCGATATTTGTAAATGAGAATTTTTTCGACAAATCAAGATTTAAAAATCTCATAACTAAGCCAAAAATGCATTAATTTTAATTCGGAAAGCGGTTCTATGCTAGTTTTTGGTAGGTTAATAAATCTGCATACTCAGTTAAAAACTTAAAAAAATTCAATTTTTGGCCAATTTTTGCAAATTTCCTTTTTTTGAAAAAATCGAATATTTTTGAAAATTTTGTTTTTTTGGCTGAGATGGCTAGATCGATTCTGCTGTTCATGCTGATCAAGAATATATATGATTTATGGGGTCGGAAATGACTCCTTCGCTATTTTATAAGCTTCTGAATAAAAGTAAAATACCATTTTTTAGTACATTTTTCGATATTTGTAAATGAGAATTTTTTCGACAAATCAAGATTTAAAAATCTCATAACTAAGCCAAAAATGCATTAATTTTAATTCGGAAAGCGGTTCTATGCTAGTTTTTGGTAGGTTAATAAATCTGCATACTCAGTTAAAAACTTAAAAAAATTCAATTTTTGGCCAATTTTTGCAAATTTTAATGATGTAACCCCTTTCCTTTTTTTGAAAAAATCGAATATTTTTGAAAATTTTGTTTTTTTGCCGGAGATGGCTAGATCGATTCTGCTGTTCATGCTGATCAAGAATATATATGATTTATGGGGTCGCAAATGACTCCTTCGCTATTTTATAAGCTTCTGAATAAAAGTAAAATACCATTTTTTAGTACATTTTTCGATATTTGTAAATGAGAATTTTTTCGACAAATCAAGATTTAAAAATCTCATAACTAAGCCAAAAATGCCTTAATTTTAATTCGGAAAGCGGTTCTATGCTAGTTTTTGGTAGGTTAATAAATCTGCATACTCAGTTAAAAACTTAAAAAAATTCAATTTTTGGCCAATTTTTGCAAATTTTAATGATGTAACCCCTTTCCTTTTTTTGAAAAAATCGAATATTTTTGAAAATTTTGTTTTTTTGCCGGAGATGGCTAGATCGATTCTGCTGTTCATGCTGATCAAGAATATATATGATTTGTGGGGTCGGAAATGACTCCTTCGCTATTTTATAAGCTTCTGAATAAAAGTAAAATACCATTTTTTAGTACATTTTTCGATATTTGTAAATGAGAATTTTTTCGACAAATCAAGATTTAAAAATCTCATAACTAAGCCAAAAATGCATTAATTTTAATTCGGAAAGCGGTTCTATGCTAGTTTTTGGTAGGTTAATAAATCTGCATACTCAGTTAAAAACTTAAAAAAATTCAATTTTTGGCCAATTTTTGCAAATTTCCTTTTTTTGAAAAAATCGAATATTTTTGAAAATTTTGTTTTTTTGGCTGAGATGGCTAGATCGATTCTGCTGTTCATGCTGATCAAGAATATATATGATTTATGGGGTCGGAAATGACTCCTTCGCTATTTTATAAGCTTCTGAATAAAAGTAAAATACCATTTTTTAGTACATTTTTCGATATTTGTAAATGAGAATTTTTTCGACAAATCAAGATTTAAAAATCTCATAACTAAGCCAAAAATGCATTAATTTTAATTCGGAAAGCGGTTCTATGCTAGTTTTTGGTAGGTTAATAAATCTGCATACTCAGTTAAAAACTTAAAAAAATTCAATTTTTGGCCAATTTTTGCAAATTTTAATGATGTAACCCCTTTCCTTTTTTTGAAAAAATCGAATATTTTTGAAAATTTTGTTTTTTTGCCGGAGATGGCTAGATCGATTCTGCTGTTCATGCTGATCAAGAATATATATGATTTATGGGGTCGCAAATGACTCCTTCGCTATTTTATAAGCTTCTGAATAAAAGTAAAATACCATTTTTTAGTACATTTTTCGATATTTGTAAATGAGAATTTTTTCGACAAATCAAGATTTAAAAATCTCATAACTAAGCCAAAAATGCCTTAATTTTAATTCGGAAAGCGGTTCTATGCTAGTTTTTGGTAGGTTAATAAATCTGCATACTCAGTTAAAAACTTAAAAAAATTCAATTTTTGGCCAATTTTTGCAAATTTTAATGATGTAACCCCTTTCCTTTTTTTGAAAAAATCGAATATTTTTGAAAATTTTGTTTTTTTGCCGGAGATGGCTAGATCGATTCTGCTGTTCATGCTGATCAAGAATATATATGATTTGTGGGGTCGGAAATGACTCCTTCGCTATTTTATAAGCTTCTGAATAAAAGTAAAATACCATTTTTTAGTACATTTTTCGATATTTGTAAATGAGAATTTTTTCGACAAATCAAGATTTAAAAATCTCATAACTAAGCCAAAAATGCATTAATTTTAATTCGGAAAGCGGTTCTATGCTAGTTTTTGGTAGGTTAATAAATCTGCATACTCAGTTAAAAACTTAAAAAAATTCAATTTTTGGCCAATTTTTGCAAATTTCCTTTTTTTGAAAAAATCGAATATTTTTGAAAATTTTGTTTTTTTGGCTGAGATGGCTAGATCGATTCTGCTGTTCATGCTGATCAAGAATATATATGATTTATGGGGTCGGAAATGACTCCTTCGCTATTTTATAAGCTTCTGAATAAAAGTAAAATACCATTTTTTAGTACATTTTTCGATATTTGTAAATGAGAATTTTTTCGACAAATCAAGATTTAAAAATCTCATAACTAAGCCAAAAATGCATTAATTTTAATTCGGAAAGCGGTTCTATGCTAGTTTTTGGTAGGTTAATAAATCTGCATACTCAGTTAAAAACTTAAAAAAATTCAATTTTTGGCCAATTTTTGCAAATTTTAATGATGTAACCCCTTTCCTTTTTTTGAAAAAATCGAATATTTTTGAAAATTTTGTTTTTTTGCCGGAGATGGCTAGATCGATTCTGCTGTTCATGCTGATCAAGAATATATATGATTTATGGGGTCGCAAATGACTCCTTCGCTATTTTATAAGCTTCTGAATAAAAGTAAAATACCATTTTTTAGTACATTTTTCGATATTTGTAAATGAGAATTTTTTCGACAAATCACGATTTAAAAATCTCATAACTAAGCCAAAAATGCATTAATTTTAATTCGGAAAGCGGTTCTATGCTAGTTTTTGGTAGGTTAATAAATCTGCATACTCAGTTAAAAACTTAAAAAAATTCAATTTTTGGCCAATTTTTGCAAATTTTAATGATGTAACCCCTTTCCTTTTTTTCAAAAAATCGAATATTTTTGAAAATTTTGTTTTTTTGCCGGAGATGGCTAGATCGATTCTGCTGTTCATGCTGATCAAGAATATATATGATTCATGGGGTCGGAAATGACTCCTTCGCTATTTTATAAGCTTCTGAATAAAAGTAAAATACCATTTTTTAGTACATTTTTCGATATTTGTAAATGAGAATTTTTTCGACAAATCAAGATTTAAAAATCTCATAACTAAGCCAAAAATGCATTAATTTTAATTCGGAAAGCGGTTCTATGCTAGTTTTTGGTAGGTTAATAAATCTGCATACTCAGTTAAAAACTTAAAAAAATTCAATTTTTGGCCAATTTTTGCAAATTTCCTTTTTTTGAAAAAATCGAATATTTTTGAAAATTTTGTTTTTTTGGCTGAGATGGCTAGATCGATTCTGCTGTTCATGCTGATCAAGAATATATATGATTTATGGGGTCGGAAATGACTCCTTCGCTATTTTATAAGCTTCTGAATAAAAGTAAAATACCATTTTTTAGTACATTTTTCGATATTTGTAAATGAGAATTTTTTCGACAAATCAAGATTTAAAAATCTCATAACTAAGCCAAAAATGCATTAATTTTAATTCGGAAAGCGGTTCTATGCTAGTTTTTGGTAGGTTAATAAATCTGCATACTCAGTTAAAAACTTAAAAAAATTCAATTTTTGGCCAATTTTTGCAAATTTTAATGATGTAACCCCTTTCCTTTTTTTCAAAAAATCGAATATTTTTAAAAATTTTGTTTTTTTGCCGGAGATGGCTAGATCGATTCTGCTGTTCATGCTGATCAAGAATATATATGATTCATGGGGTCGGAAATGACTCCTTCGCTATTTTATAAGCTTCTGAATAAAAGTAAAATACCATTTTTTAGTACATTTTTCGATATTTGTAAATGAGAATTTTTTCGACAAATCAAGATTTAAAAATCTCATAACTAAGCTAAAAATGCATTAATTTTAATTCGGAAAGCGGTTCTATGCTAGTTTTTGGTAGGTTAATAAATCTGCATACTCAGTTAAAAACTTAAAAAAATTCAATTTTTGGCCAATTTTTGCAAATTTTAATGATGTAACCCCTTTCCTTTTTTTGAAAAAATCGAATATTTTTGAAAATTTTGTTTTTTTGCCGGAGATGGCTAGATCGATTCTGCTGTTCATGCTGATCAAGAATATATATGATTCATGGGGTCGGAAATGACTCCTTCGCTATTTTATAAGCTTCTGAATAAAAGTAAAATACCATTTTTTAGTACATTTTTCGATATTTGTAAATGAGAATTTTTTCGACAAATCAAGATTTAAAAATCTCATAACTAAGCCAAAAATGCATTAATTTTAATTCGGAAAGCGGTTCTATGCTAGTTTTTGGTAGGTTAATAAATCTGCATACT
Organism: Drosophila bunnanda; assembly: GCA_035046265.1. Lineage (NCBI taxonomy): Eukaryota > Metazoa > Arthropoda > Insecta > Diptera > Drosophilidae > Drosophila > Drosophila bunnanda. The sequence goes on along the minus strand of JAWNOB010000083.1, from coordinate 675,128 downwards.
CAGTTAAAAACTTAAAAAAATTCAATTTTTGGCCAATTTTTGCAAATTTTAATGATGTAACCCCTTTCCTTTTTTTGAAAAAATCGAATATTTTTGAAAATTTTGTTTTTTTGCCGGAGATGGCTAGATCGATTCTGCTGTTCATGCTGATCAAGAATATATATGATTCATGGGGTCGGAAATGACTCCTTCGCTATTTTATAAGCTTCTGAATAAAAGTAAAATACCATTTTTTAGTACATTTTTCGATATTTGTATATGATAATTTTTTCGACAAATCAAGATTTAAAAATCTCATAACTAAGCTAAAAATGCATTAATTTTAATTCGGAAAGCGGTTCTATGCTAGTTTTTGGTAGGTTAATAAATCTGCATACTCAGTTAAAAACTTAAAAAAATTCAATTTTTGGCCAATTTTTGCAAATTTCCTTTTTTTGAAAAAATCGAATATTTTTGAAAATTTTGTTTTTTTGGCTGAGATGGCTAGATCGATTCTGCTGTTCATGCTGATCAAGAATATATATGATTTATGGGGTCGGAAATGACTCCTTCGCTATTTTATAAGCTTCTGAATAAAAGTAAAATACCATTTTTTAGTACATTTTTCGATATTTGTAAATGAGAATTTTTTCGACAAATCAAGATTTAAAAATCTCATAACTAAGCCAAAAATGCCTTAATTTTAATTCGGAAAGCGGTTCTATGCTAGTTTTTGGTAGGTTAATAAATCTGCATACTCAGTTAAAAACTTAAAAAAATTCAATTTTTGGCCAATTTTTGCAAATTTTAATGATGTAACCCCTTTCCTTTTTTTGAAAAAATCGAATATTTTTGAAAATTTTGTTTTTTTGCCGGAGATGGCTAGATCGATTCTGCTGTTCATGCTGATCAAGAATATATATGATTTATGGGGTCGGAAATGACTCCTTCGCTATTTTATAAGCTTCTGAATAAAAGTAAAATACCATTTTTTAGTACATTTTTCGATATTTGTAAATGAGAATTTTTTCGACAAATCAAGATTTAAAAATCTCATAACTAAGCCAAAAATGCATTAATTTTAATTCGGAAAGCGGTTCTATGCTAGTTTTTGGTAGGTTAATAAATCTGCATACTCAGTTAAAAACTTAAAAAAATTCAATTTTTGGCAAATTTTTGCAAATTTTAATGATGTAACCCCTTTCCTTTTTTTGAAAAAATCGAATATTTTTGAAAATTTTGTTTTTTTGCCGGAGATGGCTAGATCGATTCTGCTGTTCATGCTGATCAAGAATATATATGATTTATGGGGTCGGAAATGACTCCTTCGCTATTTTATAAGCTTCTGAATAAAAGTAAAATACCATTTTTTAGTACATTTTTCGATATTTGTAAATGAGAATTTTTTCGACAAATCAAGATTTAAAAATCTCATAACTAAGCCAAAAATGCATTAATTTTAATTCGGAAAGCGGTTCTATGCTAGTTTTTGGTAGGTTAATAAATCTGCATACTCAGTTAAAAACTTAAAAAAATTCAATTTTTGGCCAATTTTTGCAAATTTTAATGATGTAACCCCTTTCCTTTTTTTCAAAAAATCGAATATTTTTGAAAATTTTGTTTTTTTGCCGGAGATGGCTAGATCGATTCTGCTGTTCATGCTGATCAAGAATATATATGATTCATGGGGTCGGAAATGACTCCTTCGCTATTTTATAAGCTTCTGAATAAAAGTAAAATACCATTTTTTAGTACATTTTTCGATATTTGTATATGATAATTTTTTCGACAAATCAAGATTTAAAAATCTCATAACTAAGCTAAAAATGCATTAATTTTAATTCGGAAAGCGGTTCTATGCTAGTTTTTGGTAGGTTAATAAATCTGCATACTCAGTTAAAAACTTAAAAAAATTCAATTGTTGACCAATTTTTGCAAATTTTAATGATGTAACCCCTTTCCTTTTTTTCAAAAAATCGAATATTTTTGAAAATTTTGTTTTTTTGCCGGAGATGGCTAGATCGATTCTGCTGTTCATGCTGATCAAGAATATATATGATTTATGGGGTCGCAAATGACTCCTTCGCTATTTTATAAGCTTCTGAATAAAAGTAAAATACCATTTTTTAGTACATTTTTCGATATTTGTAAATGAGAATTTTTTCGACAAATCAAGATTTAAAAATCTCATAACTAAGCCAAAAATGCATTAATTTTAATTCGGAAAGCGGTTCTATGCTAGTTTTTGGTAGGTTAATAAATCTGCATACTCAGTTAAAAACTTAAAAAAATTCAATTTTTGGCCAATTTTTGCAAATTTTAATGATGTAACCCCTTTCCTTTTTTTGAAAAAATCGAATATTTTTGAAAATTTTGTTTTTTTGCCGGAGATGGCTAGATCGATTCTGCTGTTCATGCTGATCAAGAATATATATGATTCATGGGGTCGGAAATGACTCCTTCGCTATTTTATAAGCTTCTGAATAAAAGTAAAATACCATTTTTTAGTACATTTTTCGATATTTGTAAATGAGAATTTTTTCGACAAATCAAGATTTAAAAATCTCATAACTAAGCCAAAAATGCATTAATTTTAATTCGGAAAGCGGTTCTATGCTAGTTTTTGGTAGGTTAATAAATCTGCATACTCAGTTAAAAACTTAAAAAAATTCAATTTTTTGCCAATTTTTGCAAATTTTAATGATGTAACCCCTTTCCTTTTTTTGAAAAAATCGAATATTTTTGAAAATTTTGTTTTTTTGCCGGAGATGGCTAGATCGATTCTGCTGTTCATGCTGATCAAGAATATATATGATTTATGGGGTCGGAAATGACTCCTTCGCTATTTTATAAGCTTCTGAATAAAAGTAAAATACCATTTTTTAGTACATTTTTCGATATTTGTAAATGAGAATTTTTTCGACAAATCAAGATTTAAAAATCTCATAACTAAGCCAAAAATGCATTAATTTTAATTCGGAAAGCGGTTCTATGCTAGTTTTTGGTAGGTTAATAAATCTGCATACTCAGTTAAAAACTTAAAAAAATTCAATTTTTTGCCAATTTTTGCAAATTTTAATGATGTAACCCCTTTCCTTTTTTTGAAAAAATCGAATATTTTTGAAAATTTTGTTTTTTTGCCGGAGATGGCTAGATCGATTCTGCTGTTCATGCTGATCAAGAATATATATGATTTATGGGGTCGGAAATGACTCCTTCGCTATTTTATAAGCTTCTGAATAAAAGTAAAATACCATTTTTTAGTCCATTTTTCGATATTTGTAAATGAGAATTTTTTCGACAAATCAAGATTTAAAAATCTCATAACTAAGCCAAAAATGCATTAATTTTAATTCGGAAAGCGGTTCTATGCTAGTTTTTGGTAGGTTAATAAATCTGCATACTCAGTTAAAAACTTAAAAAAATTAAATTTTTGGCCAATTTTTGCAAATTTTAATGATGTAACCCCTTTCCTTTTTTTGAAAAAATCGAATATTTTTGAAAATTTTGTTTTTTTGCCGGAGATGGCTAGATCGATTCTGCTGTTCATGCTGATCAAGAATATATATGATTTGTGGGGTCGGAAATGACTCCTTCGCTATTTTATAAGCTTCTGAATAAAAGTAAAATACCATTTTTTAGTCCATTTTTCGATATTTGTAAATGAGAATTTTTTCGACAAATCAAGATTTAAAAATCTCATAACTAAGCCAAAAATGCATTAATTTTAATTCGGAAAGCGGTTCTATGCTAGTTTTTGGTAGGTTAATAAATCTGCATACTCAGTTAAAAACTTAAAAAAATTCAATTTTTTGCCTATTTTTGCAAATTTTAATGATGTAACCCCTTTCCTTTTTTTGAAAAAATCGAATATTTTTGAAAATTTTGTTTTTTTGCCGGAGATGGCTAGATCTATTCTGCTGTTCATGCTGATCAAGAATATATATGATTTATGGGGTCGGAAATGACTCCTTCGCTATTTTATAAGCTTCTGAATAAAAGTAAAATACCATTTTTTAGTCCATTTTTCGATATTTGTAAATGAGAATTTTTTCGACAAATCAAGATTTAAAAATCTCATAACTAAGCCAAAAATGCATTAATTTTAATTCGGAAAGCGGTTCTATGCTAGTTTTTGGTAGGTTAATAAATCTGCATACTCAGTTAAAAACTTAAAAAAATTAAATTTTTGGCCAATTTTTGCAAATTTTAATGATGTAACCCCTTTCCTTTTTTTGAAAAAATCGAATATTTTTGAAAATTTTGTTTTTTTGCCGGAGATGGCTAGATCGATTCTGCTGTTCATGCTGATCAAGAATATATATGATTTGTGGGGTCGGAAATGACTCCTTCGCTATTTTATAAGCTTCTGAATAAAAGTAAAATACCATTTTTTAGTATATTTTTCGATATTTGTAAATGAGAATTTTTTCGACAAATCAAGATTTAAAAATCTCATAACTAAGCCAAAAATGCATTAATTTTAATTCGGAAAGCGGTTCTATGCTAGTTTTTGGTAGGTTAATAAATCTGCATACTCAGTTAAAAACTTAAAAAAATTCAATTTTTTGCCTATTTTTGCAAATTTTAATGATGTAACCCCTTTCCTTTTTTTGAAAAAATCGAATATTTTTGAAAATTTTGTTTTTTTGCCGGAGATGGCTAGATCTATTCTGCTGTTCATGCTGATCAAGAATATATATGATTTATGGGGTCGGAAATGACTCCTTCGCTATTTTATAAGCTTCTGAATAAAAGTAAAATACCATTTTTTAGTACATTTTTCGATATTTGTAAATGAGAATTTTTTCGACAAATCAAGATTTAAAAATCTCATAACTAAGCCAAAAATGCATTAATTTTAATTCGGAAAGCGGTTCTATGCTAGTTTTTGGTAGGTTAATAAATCTGCATACTCAGTTAAAAACTTAAAAAAATTCAATTTTTGGCCAATTTTTGCAAATTTTAATGATGTAACCCCTTTCCTTTTTTTGAAAAAATCGAATATTTTTGAAAATTTTGTTTTTTTGGCTGAGATGGCTAGATCGATTTTGCTATTCATGCTGATCAAGAATATATATGATTTATGGGGTCGGAAATGACTCCTTCGCTATTTTATAAGCTTCTGAATAAAAGTAAAATACCATTTTTTAGTACATTTTTCGATATTTGTAAATGAGAATTTTTTCGACAAATCAAGATTTAAAAATCTCATAACTAAGCCAAAAATGCATTAATTTTAATTCGGAAAGCGGTTCTATGCTAGTTTTTGGTAGGTTAATAAATCTGCATACTCAGTTAAAAACTTAAAAAAATTCAATTTTTTGCCTATTTTTGCAAATTTTAATGATGTAACCCCTTTCCTTTTTTTGAAAAAATCGAATATTTTTGAAAATTTTGTTTTTTTGCCGGAGATGGCTAGATCTATTCTGCTGTTCATGCTGATCAAGAATATATATGATTCATGGGGTCGGAAATGACTCCTTCGCTATTTTATAAGCTTCTGAATAAAAGTAAAATACCATTTTTTTAGTACATTTTTCGATATTTGTAAATGAGAATTTTTTCGACAAATCAAGATTTAAAAATCTCATAACTAAGCCAAAAATGCATTAATTTTAATTCGGAAAGCGGTTCTATGCTAGTTTTTGGTAGGTTAATAAATCTGCATACTCAGTTAAAAACTTAAAAAAAATCAATTTTTGGCCAATTTTTGCAAATTTTAATGATGTAAAAAATCGAATATTTTTGAAAATTTTGTTTTTTTGGCTGAGATGGCTAGATCGATTCTGCTGTTCATGCTGATCAAGAATATATATGATTTGTGGGGTCGGAAATGACTCCTTCGCTATTTTATAAGCTTCTGAATAAAAGTAAAATACCATTTTTTAGTATATTTTTCGATATTTGTAAATGAGAATTTTTTCGACAAATCAAGATTTAAAAATCTCATAACTAAGCCAAAAATGCATTAATTTTAATTCGGAAAGCGGTTCTATGCTAGTTTTTGGTAGGTTAATAAATCTGCATACTCAGTTAAAAACTTAAAAAAATTCAATTTTTTGCCTATTTTTGCAAATTTTAATGATGTAACCCCTTTCCTTTTTTTGAAAAAATCGAATATTTTTGAAAATTTTGTTTTTTTGCCGGAGATGGCTAGATCTATTCTGCTGTTCATGCTGATCAAGAATATATATGATTTATGGGGTCGGAAATGACTCCGTCGCTATTTTATAAGCTTCTGAATAAAAGTAAAATACCATTTTTTAGTACATTTTTCGATATTTGTAAATGAGAATTTTTTCGACAAATCAAGATTTAAAAATCTCATAACTAAGCCAAAAATGCATTAATTTTAATTCGGAAAGCGGTTCTATGCTAGTTTTTGGTAGGTTAATAAATCTGCATACTCAGTTAAAAACTTAAAAAAATTAAATTTTTGGCCAATTTTTGCAAATTTTAATGATGTAACCCCTTTCCTTTTTTTGAAAAAATCGAATATTTTTGAAAATTTTGTTTTTTTGCCGGAGATGGCTAGATCGATTCTGCTGTTCATGCTGATCAAGAATATATATGATTTGTGGGGTCGGAAATGACTCCTTCGCTATTTTATAAGCTTCTGAATAAAAGTAAAATACCATTTTTTAGTATATTTTTCGATATTTGTAAATGAGAATTTTTTCGACAAATCAAGATTTAAAAATCTCATAACTAAGCCAAAAATGCATTAATTTTAATTCGGAAAGCGGTTCTATGCTAGTTTTTGGTAGGTTAATAAATCTGCATACTCAGTTAAAAACTTAAAAAAATTCAATTTTTTGCCTATTTTTGCAAATTTTAATGATGTAACCCCTTTCCTTTTTTTGAAAAAATCGAATATTTTTGAAAATTTTGTTTTTTTGCCGGAGATGGCTAGATCTATTCTGCTGTTCATGCTGATCAAGAATATATATGATTTATGGGGTCGGAAATGACTCCTTCGCTATTTTATAAGCTTCTGAATAAAAGTAAAATACCATTTTTTAGTACATTTTTCGATATTTGTAAATGAGAATTTTTTCGACAAATCAAGATTTAAAAATCTCATAACTAAGCCAAAAATGCATTAATTTTAATTCGGAAAGCGGTTCTATGCTAGTTTTTGGTAGGTTAATAAATCTGCATACTCAGTTAAAAACTTAAAAAAATTCAATTTTTGGCCAATTTTTGCAAATTTTAATGATGTAACCCCTTTCCTTTTTTTGAAAAAATCGAATATTTTTGAAAATTTTGTTTTTTTGGCTGAGATGGCTAGATCGATTTTGCTATTCATGCTGATCAAGAATATATATGATTTATGGGGTCGGAAATGACTCCTTCGCTATTTTATAAGCTTCTGAATAAAAGTAAAATACCATTTTTTAGTACATTTTTCGATATTTGTAAATGAGAATTTTTTCGACAAATCAAGATTTAAAAATCTCATAACTAAGCCAAAAATGCATTAATTTTAATTCGGAAAGCGGTTCTATGCTAGTTTTTGGTAGGTTAATAAATCTGCATACTCAGTTAAAAACTTAAAAAAATTCAATTTTTTGCCTATTTTTGCAAATTTTAATGATGTAACCCCTTTCCTTTTTTTGAAAAAATCGAATATTTTTGAAAATTTTGTTTTTTTGCCGGAGATGGCTAGATCTATTCTGCTGTTCATGCTGATCAAGAATATATATGATTTGTGGGGTCGGAAATGACTCCTTCGCTATTTTATAAGCTTCTGAATAAAAGTAAAATACCATTTTTTAGTATATTTTTCGATATTTGTAAATGAGAATTTTTTCGACAAATCAAGATTTAAAAATCTCATAACTAAGCCAAAAATGCATTAATTTTAATTCGGAAAGCGGTTCTATGCTAGTTTTTGGTAGGTTAATAAATCTGCATACTCAGTTAAAAACTTAAAAAAATTCAATTTTTTGCCTATTTTTGCAAATTTTAATGATGTAACCCCTTTCCTTTTTTTGAAAAAATCGAATATTTTTGAAAATTTTGTTTTTTTGCCGGAGATGGCTAGATCTATTCTGCTGTTCATGCTGATCAAGAATATATATGATTTATGGGGTCGGAAATGACTCCTTCGCTATTTTATAAGCTTCTGAATAAAAGTAAAATACCATTTTTTAGTACATTTTTCGATATTTGTAAATGAGAATTTTTTCGACAAATCAAGATTTAAAAATCTCATAACTAAGCCAAAAATGCATTAATTTTAATTCGGAAAGCGGTTCTATGCTAGTTTTTGGTAGGTTAATAAATCTGCATACTCAGTTAAAAACTTAAAAAAATTCAATTTTTGGCCAATTTTTGCAAATTTTAATGATGTAACCCCTTTCCTTTTTTTGAAAAAATCGAATATTTTTGAAAATTTTGTTTTTTTGGCTGAGATGGCTAGATCGATTTTGCTATTCATGCTGATCAAGAATATATATGATTTATGGGGTCGGAAATGACTCCTTCGCTATTTTATAAGCTTCTGAATAAAAGTAAAATACCATTTTTTAGTACATTTTTCGATATTTGTAAATGAGAATTTTTTCGACAAATCAAGATTTAAAAATCTCATAACTAAGCCAAAAATGCATTAATTTTAATTCGGAAAGCGGTTCTATGCTAGTTTTTGGTAGGTTAATAAATCTGCATACTCAGTTAAAAACTTAAAAAAATTCAATTTTTTGCCTATTTTTGCAAATTTTAATGATGTAACCCCTTTCCTTTTTTTGAAAAAATCGAATATTTTTGAAAATTTTGTTTTTTTGCCGGAGATGGCTAGATCTATTCTGCTGTTCATGCTGATCAAGAATATATATGATTTATGGGGTCGGAAATGACTCCTTCGCTATTTTATAAGCTTCTGAATAAAAGTAAAATACCATTTTTTTAGTACATTTTTCGATATTTGTAAATGAGAATTTTTTCGACAAATCAAGATTTAAAAATCTCATAACTAAGCCAAAAATGCATTAATTTTAATTCGGAAAGCGGTTCTATGCTAGTTTTTGGTAGGTTAATAAATCTGCATACTCAGTTAAAAACTTAAAAAAAATCAATTTTTGGCCAATTTTTGCAAATTTTAATGATGTAAAAAATCGAATATTTTTGAAAATTTTGTTTTTTTGGCTGAGATGGCTAGATCGATTCTGCTGTTCATGCTGATCAAGAATATATATGATTTGTGGGGTCGGAAATGACTCCTTCGCTATTTTATAAGCTTCTGAATAAAAGTAAAATACCATTTTTTAGTATATTTTTCGATATTTGTAAATGAGAATTTTTTCGACAAATCAAGATTTAAAAATCTCATAACTAAGCCAAAAATGCATTAATTTTAATTCGGAAAGCGGTTCTATGCTAGTTTTTGGTAGGTTAATAAATCTGCATACTCAGTTAAAAACTTAAAAAAATTCAATTTTTTGCCTATTTTTGCAAATTTTAATGATGTAACCCCTTTCCTTTTTTTGAAAAAATCGAATATTTTTGAAAATTTTGTTTTTTTGCCGGAGATGGCTAGATCTATTCTGCTGTTCATGCTGATCAAGAATATATATGATTTATGGGGTCGGAAATGACTCCGTCGCTATTTTATAAGCTTCTGAATAAAAGTAAAATACCATTTTTTAGTACATTTTTCGATATTTGTAAATGAGAATTTTTTCGACAAATCAAGATTTAAAAATCTCATAACTAAGCCAAAAATGCATTAATTTTAATTCGGAAAGCGGTTCTATGCTAGTTTTTGGTAGGTTAATAAATCTGCATACTCAGTTAAAAACTTAAAAAAATTCAATTTTTGGCCAATTTTTGCAAATTTTAATGATGTAACCCCTTTCCTTTTTTTGAAAAAATCGAATATTTTTGAAAATTTTGTTTTTTTGCCGGAGATGGCTAGATCGATTCTGCTGTTCATGCTGATCAAGAATATATATGATTCATGGGGTCGGAAATGACTCCTTCGCTATTTTATAAGCTTCTGAATAAAACTAAAATACCATTTTGTAGTACATTTTTCGATATTTGTAAATGAGAATTTTTTCGACAAATCAAGATTTAAAAATCTCATAACTAAGCCAAAAATGCATTAATTTTAATTCGGAAAGCGGTTCTATGCTAGTTTTTGGTAGGTTAATAAATCTGCATACTCAGTTAAAAACTTAAAAAAATTCAATTTTTGGCCAATTTTTGCAAATTTTAATGATGTAACCCCTTTCCTTTTTTTGAAAAAATCGAATATTTTTGAAAATTTTGTTTTTTTGGCTGAGATGGCTAGATCGATTCTGCTGTTCATGCTGATCAAGAATATATATGATTTGTGGGGTCGGAAATGACTCCTTCGCTATTTTATAAGCTTCTGAATAAAAGTAAAATACCATTTTTTAGTATATTTTTCGATATTTGTAAATGAGAATTTTTTCGACAAATCAAGATTTAAAAATCTCATAACTAAGCCAAAAATGCATTAATTTTAATTCGGAAAGCGGTTCTATGCTAGTTTTTGGTAGGTTAATAAATCTGCATACTCAGTTAAAAACTTAAAAAAATTCAATTTTTGGCCAATTTTTGCAAATTTTAATGATGTAACCCCTTTCCTTTTTTTCAAAAAATCGAATATTTTTGAAAATTTTGTTTTTTTGCCGGAGATGGCTAGATCGATTCTGCTGTTCATGCTGATCAAGAATATATATGATTTATGGGGTCGGAAATGACTCCTTCGCTATTTTATAAGCTTCTGAATAAAAGTAAAATACCATTTTTTAGTACATTTTTCGATATTTGTAAATGAGAATTTTTTCGACAAATCAAGATTTAAAAATCTCATAACTAAGCCAAAAATGCATTAATTTTAATTCGGAAAGCGGTTCTATGCTAGTTTTTGGTAGGTTAATAAATCTGCATACTCAGTTAAAAACTTAAAAAAATTCAATTTCTGGCCAATTTTTGCAAATTTTAATGATGTAACCCCTTTCCTTTTTTTGAAAAAATCGAATATTTTTGAAAATTTTGTTTTTTTGCCGGAGATGGCTAGATCGATTCTGCTGTTCATGCTGATCAAGAATATATATGATTTGTGGGGTCGGAAATGACTCCTTCGCTATTTTATAAGCTTCTGAATAAAAGTAAAATACCATTTTTTAGTACATTTTTCGATATTTGTAAATGAGAATTTTTTCGACAAATCAAGATTTAAAAATCTCATAACTAAGCCAAAAATGCATTAATTTTAATTCGGAAAGCGGTTCTATGCTTGTTTTTGGTAGGTTAATAAATCTGCATACTCAGTTAAAAACTTAAAAAAATTCAATTTTTTGCCTATTTTTGCAAATTTTAATGATGTAACCCCTTTCCTTTTTTTGAAAAAATCGAATATTTTTGAAAATTTTGTTTTTTTGCCGGAGATGGCTAGATCGATTCTGCTGTTCATGCTGATCAAGAATATATATGATTTATGGGGTCGGAAATGACTCCTTCGCTATTTTATAAGCTTCTGAATAAAAGTAAAATACCATTTTTTAGTACATTTTTCGATATTTGTAAATGAGAATTTTTTCGACAAATCAAGATTTAAAAATCTCATAACTAAGCCAAAAATGCATTAATTTTAATTCGGAAAGCGGTTCTATGCTAGTTTTTGGTAGGTTAATAAATCTGCATACTCAGTTAAAAACTTAAAAAAATTCAATTTCTGGCCAATTTTTGCAAATTTTAATGATGTAACCCCTTTCCTTTTTTTGAAAAAATCGAATATTTTTGAAAATTTTGTTTTTTTGCCGGAGATGGCTAGATCGATTCTGCTGTTCATGCTGATCAAGAATATATATGATTTGTGGGGTCGGAAATGACTCCTTCGCTATTTTATAAGCTTCTGAATAAAAGTAAAATACCATTTTTTAGTACATTTTTCGATATTTGTAAATGAGAATTTTTTCGACAAATCAAGATTTAAAAATCTCATAACTAAGCCAAAAATGCATTAATTTTAATTCGGAAAGCGGTTCTATGCTTGTTTTTGGTAGGTTAATAAATCTGCATACTCAGTTAAAAACTTAAAAAAATTCAATTTTTTGCCTATTTTTGCAAATTTTAATGATGTAACCCCTTTCCTTTTTTTGAAAAAATCGAATATTTTTGAAAATTTTGTTTTTTTGCCGGAGATGGCTAGATCGATTCTGCTGTTCATGCTGATCAAGAATATATATGATTTATGGGGTCGGAAATGACTCCTTCGCTATTTTATAAGCTTCTGAATAAAAGTAAAATACCATTTTTTAGTACATTTTTCGATATTTGTAAATGAGAATTTTTTCGACAAATCAAGATTTAAAAATCTCATAACTAAGCCAAAAATGCATTAATTTTAATTCGGAAAGCGGTTCTATGCTAGTTTTTGGTAGGTTAATAAATCTGCATACTCAGTTAAAAACTTAAAAAAATTCAATTTTTGGCCAATTTTTGCAAATTTTAATGATGTAACCCCTTTCCTTTTTTTGAAAAAATCGAATATTTTTGAAAATTTTGTTTTTTTGCCGGAGATGGCTAGATCGATTCTGCTGTTCATGCTGATCAAGAATATATATGATTCATGGGGTCGGAAATGACTCCTTCGCTATTTTATAAGCTTCTGAATAAAACTAAAATACCATTTTGTAGTACATTTTTCGATATTTGTAAATGAGAATTTTTTCGACAAATCAAGATTTAAAAATCTCATAACTAAGCCAAAAATGCATTAATTTTAATTCGGAAAGCGGTTCTATGCTAGTTTTTGGTAGGTTAATAAATCTGCATACTCAGTTAAAAACTTAAAAAAATTCAATTTTTGGCCAATTTTTGCAAATTTTAATGATGTAACCCCTTTCCTTTTTTTGAAAAAATCGAATATTTTTGAAAATTTTGTTTTTTTGCCGGAGATGGCTAGATCTATTCTGCTGTTCATGCTGATCAAGAATATATATGATTTGTGGGGTCGGAAATGACTCCTTCGCTATTTTATAAGCTTCTGAATAAAAGTAAAATACCATTTTTTAGTATATTTTTCGATATTTGTAAATGAGAATTTTTTCGACAAATCAAGATTTAAAAATCTCATAACTAAGCCAAAAATGCATTAATTTTAATTCGGAAAGCGGTTCTATGCTAGTTTTTGGTAGGTTAATAAATCTGCATACTCAGTTAAAAACTTAAAAAAATTCAATTTTTTGCCTATTTTTGCAAATTTTAATGATGTAACCCCTTTCCTTTTTTTGAAAAAATCGAATATTTTTGAAAATTTTGTTTTTTTGCCGGAGATGGCTAGATCTATTCTGCTGTTCATGCTGATCAAGAATATATATGATTTATGGGGTCGGAAATGACTCCTTCGCTATTTTATAAGCTTCTGAATAAAAGTAAAATACCATTTTTTAGTACATTTTTCGATATTTGTAAATGAGAATTTTTTCGACAAATCAAGATTTAAAAATCTCATAACTAAGCCAAAAATGCATTAATTTTAATTCGGAAAGCGGTTCTATGCTAGTTTTTGGTAGGTTAATAAATCTGCATACTCAGTTAAAAACTTAAAAAAATTCAATTTTTGGCCAATTTTTGCAAATTTTAATGATGTAACCCCTTTCCTTTTTTTGAAAAAATCGAATATTTTTGAAAATTTTGTTTTTTTGGCTGAGATGGCTAGATCGATTTTGCTATTCATGCTGATCAAGAATATATATGATTTATGGGGTCGGAAATGACTCCTTCGCTATTTTATAAGCTTCTGAATAAAAGTAAAATACCATTTTTTAGTACATTTTTCGATATTTGTAAATGAGAATTTTTTCGACAAATCAAGATTTAAAAATCTCATAACTAAGCCAAAAATGCATTAATTTTAATTCGGAAAGCGGTTCTATGCTAGTTTTTGGTAGGTTAATAAATCTGCATACTCAGTTAAAAACTTAAAAAAATTCAATTTTTTGCCTATTTTTGCAAATTTTAATGATGTAACCCCTTTCCTTTTTTTGAAAAAATCGAATATTTTTGAAAATTTTGTTTTTTTGCCGGAGATGGCTAGATCTATTCTGCTGTTCATGCTGATCAAGAATATATATGATTTATGGGGTCGGAAATGACTCCTTCGCTATTTTATAAGCTTCTGAATAAAAGTAAAATACCATTTTTTTAGTACATTTTTCGATATTTGTAAATGAGAATTTTTTCGACAAATCAAGATTTAAAAATCTCATAACTAAGCCAAAAATGCATTAATTTTAATTCGGAAAGCGGTTCTATGCTAGTTTTTGGTAGGTTAATAAATCTGCATACTCAGTTAAAAACTTAAAAAAAATCAATTTTTGGCCAATTTTTGCAAATTTTAATGATGTAAAAAATCGAATATTTTTGAAAATTTTGTTTTTTTGGCTGAGATGGCTAGATCGATTCTGCTGTTCATGCTGATCAAGAATATATATGATTTGTGGGGTCGGAAATGACTCCTTCGCTATTTTATAAGCTTCTGAATAAAAGTAAAATACCATTTTTTAGTATATTTTTCGATATTTGTAAATGAGAATTTTTTCGACAAATCAAGATTTAAAAATCTCATAACTAAGCCAAAAATGCATTAATTTTAATTCGGAAAGCGGTTCTATGCTAGTTTTTGGTAGGTTAATAAATCTGCATACTCAGTTAAAAACTTAAAAAAATTCAATTTTTTGCCTATTTTTGCAAATTTTAATGATGTAACCCCTTTCCTTTTTTTGAAAAAATCGAATATTTTTGAAAATTTTGTTTTTTTGCCGGAGATGGCTAGATCGATTCTGCTGTTCATGCTGATCAAGAATATATATGATTTGTGGGGTCGGAAATGACTCCTTCGCTATTTTATAAGCTTCTGAATAAAAGTAAAATACCATTTTTTAGTACATTTTTCGATATTTGTAAATGAGAATTTTTTCGACAAATCAAGATTTAAAAATCTCATAACTAAGCCAAAAATGCATTAATTTTAATTCGGAAAGCGGTTCTATGCTTGTTTTTGGTAGGTTAATAAATCTGCATACTCAGTTAAAAACTTAAAAAAATTCAATTTTTTGCCTATTTTTGCAAATTTTAATGATGTAACCCCTTTCCTTTTTTTGAAAAAATCGAATATTTTTGAAAATTTTGTTTTTTTGCCGGAGATGGCTAGATCGATTCTGCTGTTCATGCTGATCAAGAATATATATGATTTATGGGGTCGGAAATGACTCCTTCGCTATTTTATAAGCTTCTGAATAAAAGTAAAATACCATTTTTTAGTACATTTTTCGATATTTGTAAATGAGAATTTTTTCGACAAATCAAGATTTAAAAATCTCATAACTAAGCCAAAAATGCATTAATTTTAATTCGGAAAGCGGTTCTATGCTAGTTTTTGGTAGGTTAATAAATCTGCATACTCAGTTAAAAACTTAAAAAAATTCAATTTTTGGCCAATTTTTGCAAATTTTAATGATGTAAAAAATCGAATATTTTTGAAAATTTTGTTTTTTTGGCTGAGATGGCTAGATCGATTCTGCTGTTCATGCTGATCAAGAATATATATGATTTGTGGGGTCGGAAATGACTCCTTCGCTATTTTATAAGCTTCTGAATAAAAGTAAAATACCATTTTTTAGTATATTTTTCGATATTTGTAAATGAGAATTTTTTCGACAAATCAAGATTTAAAAATCTCATAACTAAGCCAAAAATGCATTAATTTTAATTCGGAAAGCGGTTCTATGCTAGTTTTTGGTAGGTTAATAAATCTGCATACTCAGTTAAAAACTTAAAAAAATTCAATTTTTGGCCAATTTTTGCAAATTTTAATGATGTAACCCCTTTCCTTTTTTTCAAAAAATCGAATATTTTTGAAAATTTTGTTTTTTTGCCGGAGATGGCTAGATCGATTCTGCTGTTCATGCTGATCAAGAATATATATGATTTATGGGGTCGGAAATGACTCCTTCGCTATTTTATAAGCTTCTGAATAAAAGTAAAATACCATTTTTTAGTACATTTTTCGATATTTGTAAATGAGAATTTTTTCGACAAATCAAGATTTAAAAATCTCATAACTAAGCCAAAAATGCATTAATTTTAATTCGGAAAGCGGTTCTATGCTAGTTTTTGGTAGGTTAATAAATCTGCATACTCAGTTAAAAACTTAAAAAAATTCAATTTCTGGCCAATTTTTGCAAATTTTAATGATGTAACCCCTTTCCTTTTTTTGAAAAAATCGAATATTTTTGAAAATTTTGTTTTTTTGCCGGAGATGGCTAGATCGATTCTGCTGTTCATGCTGATCAAGAATATATATGATTTGTGGGGTCGGAAATGACTCCTTCGCTATTTTATAAGCTTCTGAATAAAAGTAAAATACCATTTTTTAGTACATTTTTCGATATTTGTAAATGAGAATTTTTTCGACAAATCAAGATTTAAAAATCTCATAACTAAGCCAAAAATGCATTAATTTTAATTCGGAAAGCGGTTCTATGCTTGTTTTTGGTAGGTTAATAAATCTGCATACTCAGTTAAAAACTTAAAAAAATTCAATTTTTTGCCTATTTTTGCAAATTTTAATGATGTAACCCCTTTCCTTTTTTTGAAAAAATCGAATATTTTTGAAAATTTTGTTTTTTTGCCGGAGATGGCTAGATCGATTCTGCTGTTCATGCTGATCAAGAATATATATGATTTATGGGGTCGGAAATGACTCCTTCGCTATTTTATAAGCTTCTGAATAAAAGTAAAATACCATTTTTTAGTACATTTTTCGATATTTGTAAATGAGAATTTTTTCGACAAATCAAGATTTAAAAATCTCATAACTAAGCCAAAAATGCATTAATTTTAATTCGGAAAGCGGTTCTATGCTAGTTTTTGGTAGGTTAATAAATCTGCATACTCAGTTAAAAACTTAAAAAAATTCAATTTTTGGCCAATTTTTGCAAATTTTAATGATGTAACCCCTTTCCTTTTTTTGAAAAAATCGAATATTTTTGAAAATTTTGTTTTTTTGCCGGAGATGGCTAGATCGATTCTGCTGTTCATGCTGATCAAGAATATATATGATTCATGGGGTCGGAAATGACTCCTTCGCTATTTTATAAGCTTCTGAATAAAACTAAAATACCATTTTGTAGTACATTTTTCGATATTTGTAAATGAGAATTTTTTCGACAAATCAAGATTTAAAAATCTCATAACTAAGCCAAAAATGCATTAATTTTAATTCGGAAAGCGGTTCTATGCTAGTTTTTGGTAGGTTAATAAATCTGCATACTCAGTTAAAAACTTAAAAAAATTCAATTTTTGGCCAATTTTTGCAAATTTTAATGATGTAACCCCTTTCCTTTTTTTGAAAAAATCGAATATTTTTGAAAATTTTGTTTTTTTGCCGGAGATGGCTAGATCGATTCTGCTGTTCATGCTGATCAAGAATATATATGATTTATGGGGTCGGAAATGACTCCTTCGCTATTTTATAAGCTTCTGAATAAAAGTAAAATACCATTTTTTAGTACATTTTTCGATATTTGTAAATGAGAATTTTTTCGACAAATCAAGATTTAAAAATCTCATAACTAAGCCAAAAATGCATTAATTTTAATTCGGAAAGCGGTTCTATGCTAGTTTTTGGTAGGTTAATAAATCTGCATACTCAGTTAAAAACTTAAAAAAATTCAATTTTTTGCCTATTTTTGCAAATTTTAATGATGTAACCCCTTTCCTTTTTTTGAAAAAATCGAATATTTTTGAAAATTTTGTTTTTTTGCCGGAGATGGCTAGATCGATTCTGCTGTTCATGCTGATCAAGAATATATATGATTTGTGGGGTCGGAAATGACTCCTTCGCTATTTTATAAGCTTCTGAATAAAAGTAAAATACCATTTTTTAGTACATTTTTCGATATTTGTAAATGAGAATTTTTTCGACAAATCAAGATTTAAAAATCTCATAACTAAGCCAAAAATGCATTAATTTTAATTCGGAAAGCGGTTCTATGCTTGTTTTTGGTAGGTTAATAAATCTGCATACTCAGTTAAAAACTTAAAAAAATTCAATTTTTTGCCTATTTTTGCAAATTTTAATGATGTAACCCCTTTCCTTTTTTTGAAAAAATCGAATATTTTTGAAAATTTTGTTTTTTTGCCGGAGATGGCTAGATCGATTCTGCTGTTCATGCTGATCAAGAATATATATGATTTATGGGGTCGGAAATGACTCCTTCGCTATTTTATAAGCTTCTGAATAAAAGTAAAATACCATTTTTTAGTACATTTTTCGATATTTGTAAATGAGAATTTTTTCGACAAATCAAGATTTAAAAATCTCATAACTAAGCCAAAAATGCATTAATTTTAATTCGGAAAGCGGTTCTATGCTAGTTTTTGGTAGGTTAATAAATCTGCATACTCAGTTAAAAACTTAAAAAAATTCAATTTTTGGCCAATTTTTGCAAATTTTAATGATGTAACCCCTTTCCTTTTTTTGAAAAAATCGAATATTTTTGAAAATTTTGTTTTTTTGCCGGAGATGGCTAGATCGATTCTGCTGTTCATGCTGATCAAGAATATATATGATTTATGGGGTCGGAAATGACTCCTTCGCTATTTTATAAGCTTCTGAATAAAAGTAAAATACCATTTTTTAGTACATTTTTCGATATTTGTAAATGAGAATTTTTTCGACAAATCAAGATTTAAAAATCTCATAACTAAGCCAAAAATGCATTAATTTTAATTCGGAAAGCGGTTCTATGCTAGTTTTTGGTAGGTTAATAAATCTGCATACTCAGTTAAAAACTTAAAAAAATTCAATTTTTTGCCTATTTTTGCAAATTTTAATGATGTAACCCCTTTCCTTTTTTTGAAAAAATCGAATATTTTTGAAAATTTTGTTTTTTTGCCGGAGATGGCTAGATCGATTCTGCTGTTCATGCTGATCAAGAATATATATGATTTATGGGGTCGGAAATGACTCCTTCGCTATTTTATAAGCTTCTGAATAAAAGTAAAATACCATTTTTTAGTACATTTTTCGATATTTGTAAATGAGAATTTTTTCGACAAATCAAGATTTAAAAATCTCATAACTAAGCCAAAAATGCATTAATTTTAATTCGGAAAGCGGTTCTATGCTAGTTTTTGGTAGGTTAATAAATCTGCATACTCAGTTAAAAACTTAAAAAAATTCAATTTTTGGCCAATTTTTGCAAATTTTAATGATGTAACCCCTCTCCTTTTTTTGAAAAAATCGAATATTTTTGAAAATTTTGTTTTTTTGCCGGAGATGGCTAGATCGATTCTGCTGTTCATGCTGATCAATAATATATATGATTTATGGGGTCGGAAATGACTCCTTCGCTATTTTATAAGCTTCTGAATAAAAGTAAAATACCATTTTTTAGTACATTTTTCGATATTTGTAAATGAGAATTTTTTCGACAAATCAAGATTTAAAAATCTCATAACTAAGCCAAAAATGCATTAATTTTAATTCGGAAAGCGGTTCTATGCTAGTTTTTGGTAGGTTAATAAATCTGCATACTCAGTTAAAAACTTAAAAAAATTCAATTTCTGGCCAATTTTTGCAAATTTTAATGATGTAACCCCTTTCCTTTTTTTGAAAAAATCGAATATTTTTGAAAATTTTGTTTTTTTGCCGGAGATGGCTAGATCGATTCTGCTGTTCATGCTGATCAAGAATATATATGATTTGTGGGGTCGGAAATGACTCCTTCGCTATTTTATAAGCTTCTGAATAAAAGTAAAATACCATTTTTTAGTACATTTTTCGATATTTGTAAATGAGAATTTTTTCGACAAATCAAGATTTAAAAATCTCATAACTAAGCCAAAAATGCATTAATTTTAATTCGGAAAGCGGTTCTATGCTAGTTTTTGGTAGGTTAATAAATCTGCATACTCAGTTAAAAACTTAAAAAAATTCAATTTTTGGCCAATTTTTGCAAATTTTAATGATGTAACCCCTTTCCTTTTTTTGAAAAAATCGAATATTTTTGAAAATTTTGTTTTTTTGCCGGAGATGGCTAGATCGATTCTGCTGTTCATGCTGATCAAGAATATATATAATTTGTGGGGTCGGAAATGACTCCTTCGCTATTTTATAAGCTTCTGAATAAAAGTAAAATACCATTTTTTAGTACATTTTTCGATATTTGTAAATGAGAATTTTTTCGACAAATCAAGATTTAAAAATCTCATAACTAAGCCAAAAATGCATTAATTTTAATTCGGAAAGCGGTTCTATGCTAGTTTTTGGTAGGTTAATAAATCTGCATACTCAGTTAAAAACTTAAAAAAATTCAATTTTTGGCCAATTTTTGCAAATTTTAATGATGTAACCCCTTTCCTTTTTTTGAAAAAATCGAATATTTTTGAAAATTTTGTTTTTTTGCCGGAGATGGCTAGATCGATTCTGCTGTTCATGCTAATCAAGAATATATATGATTTATGGGGTCGGAAATGACTCCTTCGCTATTTTATAAGCTTCTGAATAAAAGTAAAATACCATTTTTTAGTACATTTTTCGATATTTGTATATGAGAATTTTTTCGACAAATCAAGATTTAAAAATCTCATAACTAAGCCAAAAATGCATTAATTTTAATTCGGAAAGCGGTTCTATGCTAGTTTTTGGTAGGTTAATAAATCTGCATACTCAGTTAAAAACTTAAAAAAATTCAATTTTTGGCCAATTTTTGCAAATTTTAATGATGTAACCCCTTTCCTTTTTTTGAAAAAATCGAATATTTTTGAAAATTTTGTTTTTTTGCCGGAGATGGCTAGATCGATTCTGCTGTTCATGCTAATCAAGAATATATATGATTTATGGGGTCGGAAATGACTCCTTCGCTATTTTATAAGCTTCTGAATAAAAGTAAAATACCATTTTTTAGTACATTTTTCGATATTTGTATATGAGAATTTTTTCGACAAATCAAGATTTAAAAATATCATAACTAAGCCAAAAATGCATTAATTTTAATTCGGAAAGCGGTTCTATGCTAGTTTTTGGTAGGTTAATAAATCTGCATACTCAGTTAAAAACTTAAAAAAATTCAATTTTTGGCAAATTTTTGCAAATTTTAATGATGTAACCCCTTTCCTTTTTTTGAAAAAATCGAATATTTTTGAAAATTTTGTTTTTTTGCCGGAGATGGCTAGATCGATTCTGCTGTTCATGCTGATCAAGAATATATATGATTTATGGGGTCGGAAATGACTCCTTCGCTATTTTATAAGCTTCTGAATAAAAGTAAAATACCATTTTTTAGTACATTTTTCGATATTTGTATATGAGAATTTTTTCGACAAATCAAGATTTAAAAATCTCATAACTAAGCCAAAAATGCATTAATTTTAATTCGGAAAGCGGTTCTATGCTAGTTTTTGGTAGGTTAATAAATCTGCATACTCAGTTAAAAACTTAAAAAAATTCAATTTATGGTTTAGGGGGTCGGAAATGACTCCTTCACATGCTTCTGACTAATAATTTTATACCCCGCTAGGATATAATTACACCTGTGCGTATACGTAATTTTTGATGCAATATTCTGACTATTGTAATACCCTGCAAAGGTACATTAACGATGAAGGTACATACCTTTTCGAGACACTTTCTGGCTTTCTAGTAAACACAACTCAAACAGCGAAAATGTATAAATATATTCCCTTGGGTCTGCGACAACTTTGGTGCCTTCCCTCGCCAGCGTCTCGGCACGAGTATAACAATATAACAGAATATACGCCTAAGTCAAAGTAAAAGTCACACAAAAAGCATAAATAACAACATCAAAATAACCGGCGCTCCGTCGGTATGCAAATGTGATGGCCTTAATTGGGGAATTGGGCTTGAAGCCGGGGAGAAATGCGGAAGCAGGGGCGAGAAGAACGAAGAGAATAGGGCGCGGAGCATGGAGAATGGAGAACGGAGAACGGGAGACTGGAGAATTGGATCGCGGTAAGCCGTTAGCCGGAGGCTGCGGCTCGCCATCTGATCTGCGGCCGCCTTAAATCCGCACCAACAGCCAGCTCGGTCGCACCAGTTCCGACTGCCCCAGAACCCAACGAAAGCAGCAGTTCCCGGAACAGAGGGAGAGCACCATGCACCTCCTCCCAACCCAGTGGGCGTGGCCGCCACTAATCTTGCTCGCGGTGATGCTAATCGCGAGGGTCGTGGGCGTGGACAGCAGGAACCACCTGGACTTGGCCCGCACCGACAATCGGCTAACGAGGCTGCCGTTCTTTGGCGGCGGAGTGGGTCACCTGCTGCGCTATCTGCATCCCCTGGCCATGGCGAATCCCCCATCGCCACCCCGCGGCCGTATCAACGAGCTGCGCAGCGAACTGGACGCCAACTACGTGAGCTATCGCGGAGCCCAGCTTTGGAAGCTTAACTTCAACGCCACTCGGGGATCATCCATGGAGGAGGAGGAGCCCGAGGCCGAGACCGAGTCAGAGGAACTGGAGCTGGGGCGACAGCTGGACCACAACTCCTCACCGGATGCCCAGTTCAACGAGGTGGTTGCTCTATTCGGTGAGTAACGGTTGCGGTTCTACATCGCATAAGAATAAGAATTGATGGCGATGGCCCTAAGGGTCTTCCGTGAAGTCTGTCGAAGCACAAGTCTGTCCGCCACAAAAGAAGAGAAATTGTCAAGCCGAAAGAAGTACAGCTGAGGTCAGAAAAATGGGTAAAGTGTGGGCAACATTACATTGGGTTTTTTAGATCAAAAACCTTATACATATCTATCAGGTTTTTATCGAGTTTAAATAAGAGTAAAGAAAGATCTTACAGTACTTTATAAGGGCGTGTTCTATATTAGTTTCTTAAGATCTGAGATCAGTTACCTAAACACCTACAAGGGGAACTCTAAAGAACCAGCTTTAAGGTTTCCTTCACATCTTTAAGTATTACTCATATTCATGGAGTTCTCTTATGAGAGATTTTTCCAATTTGCACACATCCTTGAACATTTTCACAAAACCCTTCTAGTACTATTATTTTCACCCCGCCTGTGGCGCGCTTTTGGGAGGGGTCAGGGCCAGGCAGATCATCAGGTCAGGTCAACTGGGCTCGAGTCGAGCTCAGTTCGGTTCGAAATCGCCACCTGAGCACGCATTCTCACGCATAAATTTTGCATTAATCGTGCCCGCTAGCACAGAAGTCGGAACATGCTAGCTTGTTCAGTGCTGAACTCGGAGCCCAAGAAGATGTTGCTCCTGGTGCTGGTTCTGCTCGGAGGAGCAGGTGGAGGTGGAGCAGGTAGAGGCGGAGGAGCGCTAGGCGCCAACCGCCAGAGCCTTCTCCTCTGGCGAAGTGTCTCTGTGCCGGAACTCACCGGCCTCTCGGGCCTGCCGCTGGCTTTACTGACCCTCAACAGCAGCGAACTGGTGGCCACTACCTTCGAGGGCCTGCAGTGGCTCTCGCCGACGGATTTGCGCCGCTATGACTTCCTCTCGCCAGGCTCCTCGTATCAGATCAACAGGCGCTATCGCAATGGGAGCCATGTGCGACGCTACTACGGCCATCAGCTGTGGAAAGTCCATGAGACGAGGCTGGCCCAGCCGCAGCTCCGGGCCTTTTGGTGGCACTTTGGTATATATATTATGTATATACATTAATCAGGGTATAATGTAGACCTGTTCCGACGAACGTGAACCAAAAGCATAATATTTGCATATAGTTAGGGTGTTGTTTGAGACATTTCAAGGTTCTTCTGGTTTAAGTCAAAGAAACCCCGAAAACCTGATACTCTATAATATATGTTTTTAACATTTTCAGGCAGCGAAGTGTGGAACATCAACCAGGATGGCATCGATATCCTCATCGAGCAGCGGAACGTGGCCGATGCCCGGAAGTTCATGGAGAAGGTCGGCTTCAGCTACAACATCATGATCGACGACATCGAGGCGGCCATTGACGAGACCTATGTGGAAGTGCCGGCCGTGGAGCACCCGCTGGACGCCGTGCGGAATGGCTCCCTGCCTTGGATGGAGCGACCGGGTACGCTGATGAGCTGGCGGCGCTACCATGACCAGGCCGATATCCAGCAGTTCATGCAGACGCTGCTCGAGCACCACTCGGAGATGGTGGAAATCATACAGATTGGAGTCACGCGCAACAAGCGGCCAATGGAGGTCATCAGGTGAGGGTTCAAAGGATTTCTGGTGCGTAACCATCATATCCCTTCCTGTTGACAGAGTCTCCAATGGCAATCCCGATAACTGGGCTGTGTTCGTGGATGCTGGGATGCAGGCCCGGGACTGGCTGAGTCCCGCCGCCCTGACCTATGCCCTCTCCAAGCTGACCCATCTCTGGGGCCAGGGCCAGCTGGAGAAGGCAATGCGCGGCATTGACTGGTACTTCCTGCCCCTGGCCAATCCCGATGGCTATCAGTACTCCCGGCAGACGGACCGCCTGTGGACCAAGAACCGAGCCCACGACCCGGCCACCGGTTGCTACGGCGTCAACCTGGACAGGAACTTTGAGTACGGCTGGGGAGGCACTGGCTCCACGAGCAGTCCCTGCAAGAATCTCTATCGTGGACCGAAGAGCTTCTCCGAGCCGGAGACCCGTGCTTTGCGGAGCTTCCTGACCGGGCTGCGGGAGTATCTCGGGGCCTATGTGTCCCTGGGGGGCTATGGCCAGGCCATTGCCTATCCCTGGGGTGACGCCGACTACGTGACGGAGAACCAGCACGATCTGAAGCATGTGGCAAGGAGGGCAGTGCTCGCACTGAGAAGACTCAACCAGGCGGAGTACTCGTCCGGCACCAGCTACCGCCAGAAGCTGGCCAGGCCGGGAAACTCGGCGGATTGGGTGCAGGATCGCGTTGGGGGTCAGCTGGTGTTCGATATGTTCCTCAAGGATCAGGGACGCTACGGCTACCTGATGCCTCCGCACTATATAGTGGAGTCGGGGGAGGAGGTGTTCGAATTCTTGAGGATCATAGCCCAGCAGTTGCAGTGAAATTCTGAGAGAGTTTTCCAACCTCATCAAAATATATTTATTTATTTATGATTTTTTTTTTGTTAATAAATGGAAAAATAAGAATGGAAACTATCTTCAGGATCTCGAAGCTTATATACCCTTGGAGTTTTCAATGGAATTATGGGATCGAATTGAAAACCTTCAAATATTCGCATTTATGGATATTTTCTATGACAATTTTGTTCCATAAATTAATGTTTAAAAAACTCATAACTTAGCCAAAAAAGCCTTAATTTTAATTCGGAAAGATTTCCCATGTAAGTTTTTGTTAGGTTAATAAATCTGCATACTCAGTTTTAAATTTTAGAAAATTCAAATTTTTGCCAATTTTTGACAATTTTAATGATGTAACCCCTTATCAATTTTTAAAAAATTTTAAAATTTTGAAAAAAATTCATTTTTGCCGGAAATAGCTAGATCGATTCGGCTGACGATGCTGATCAAGAATATATATGGTTTATGGGGTCGGAAATGACTCCTTCCATGCGTTTCAAGCTCCTGACTTTAATTATAATACGCTGGAAGGGTATACATTTATTGCGTATTAAATTAACTTTTTTGAATTGGATTCATTGATTTCATTGCACACTTTCGGGCTTCCCCGGTTAAAGTCAAAGCTTGGCTCCCGTAGAACAGTGTACTAAAACATAAAATTTCTCCAGAGAGTGACTAACTCTTACCCAAGCTGGAGAGTAGCGATTAAGAGAGGGAGCGAGACATCGAGAGCTAACTGTAACTGTTAAATTTTCGTTTATCGATTTCGCAATCGCTTGTGTGGCGCGACTATCGCCATATCAAGCCAACATTAATGAGGCATCTTATGTAAACCTGGCCAAAAGGCAAACCAATAAGATATTAACAAAAAATTACAAAAAATAGCAAGCCAGAATGCTTTGAACAAAGGCAAATAGAAAGCTAAAAGAGAGGCGGCACTGGAGAGGCAAAGGAAAAGAGAGCGCGAGAGACGCCCGCCTCAACTTTCACTTTCAATCGCGTTTCAAAAACCCGTAAGCTCGGCTCAACGCTTCTGAAGTTTTGTTTTTTGCTCTTTTGCTTGCTCATTTGTTGCTATTCCCCGGCTCCTTTTGTTGTTGCATATTTAATTGGATTTATTTTGTGCATGCATATAGAAATTAAGCGAAAGGCCCGCGGCGATCGCCGCCACCAGCCGGCAAAGTCAAAGTCAAAGAGCTATCGAAGAAAGTGATTTAAGAGCCGAGCTAAGTAAACAACAAAAGAAACGAGTAATATAAAAAAATAAGAAAAAAATTAAAAACTCCTTAGCAGCGCAGTAGTCTTTAAAGAACGAAGAATATACACTTCTACACACAAGAAAAAATTACATACACAAGTTCAAAAGAAGCAAATATCGGACTAAAAAATGTCTTTTTGAAAGAGAAAGGAATTTAAAAGAGATTGAATTTAAATATTGATAAGAATCTTATGTTTACATTTTCAATTTACTTGATAAATAATATTGTAAAAGTAATTCAAACTACTAATTTATTAGTAAATATTTATTAAAATCCCCAATATTTCTGGCAGTGTAACAAAGTGCTTACTATACAATGTACAATCAACGGACAACGGACGAAAGTAGTGCTGCCCCGAAAAAATCTTCCATTGTGGCTGCCACTACTCTCGAAGAAAGGGTTAAAAGTGAAAATCTGGGTGCAAAATAATAAAAATAAAACATACACTAAAAAAAAAACACCGGAAAAAAGTAAGAAGCAAAACCAAAATAAACAAGAAAGAAAAATAAATGGAGCCTGGAGGCAAAATCAAAATAAATAAAACACAAGTGCGGGCGGCAGCGGGTGGGGGCCTGATCAAAAGGCGAAAGAAAGTAAAACTCGCCAAGTGGGTCAATATTGCCCCGTCACACAATCACAGAGTTAACTACACGCCTCCATTCATACTTGCACCGATTTAAAGTGTGTAATCCAATTGGATATCAATTGTGAACTCGTGAGCGTCGGCTCCTATCCGTAAGAAGAAGAGCGGGACAGAAAGATACTCAGAGAGGGAGAGAGAGAGAGAGATTGAGGGAGTTGCCAACCTAATTCGAAAACTTAAAGATTGAGTACTTTCGAGTATTCTTTCTTTTAAACTGATAAGAGCTCAATATCATAGAATACTATTTGAGAATTTTAACTAAAACTAATAAGAAAGAGGTGTTTTTCTTATTAATTCTTCTTGCAGTGCATAATTCCCACATCATTATTAATGAATGTATCATCGCTGAAATCCCCAAGAATCAGAGAGATAAGAATTCTGTGACCCAAGTCGTGACTCATGGGAAATCGCATCTTATTACGAGTTGGCAGCTCTCTGGAAGCCGTAAATGCATCCGAGTGCATCTCACGGCTTGCGTGGGTGTGTGTGTGTGCGCGTCAATGAGTGGCAAGAGACGTCACGCATAAAACCAAAGTGTCAATGTCGAGTGGTGGGCAGAGGGAGGGAGGGGGGCAGCACTCGCTGCGTGGGCGTTGCACTCTCTGGATCTACCCTCACCTGCATAATGCAGGCCAGACAGAGACAGAGCGTGAGTGCGTGGAGATCGGCTTACCTCTCTCTCGCTCTCTCGCACTATCTGACGTCGCCGTACGTCGCTGCTGCTGCCACTGCACTGTGGTCCATTCGACACTTTTACTGGATAAAATGTATAACTTTGTCATTTTAAGAACTACCAACCTTGAACCTTTATTAATAGTGATTTTGTAGTTATAGGAAGATAATCAAATTACTAAAGATGAAGTTTAAATACTTCAAACCTCACTGAATCGAATTAATTTGAAACATTTATTCAGTTTCTGTCTTTTTCTCGGGTTTTTTTTAATATTTAAATATATGATAGAATTTTTGTAAATAGCAGACTTCGGTATATCCCGTTGGTGCCAAACCCTATTCCGAAAACTTGAAACAAAATTGGGTTTTAGCCCAGAAAAGTGGCTCTCTTGACCATAGTACTTTGGCGACTTCGCTGTCGCAGTCGCTGCCGCTGTCACTGCCGTTTTCATTTCCATTTCCATTTACACGACGATCGTTTTAAAGATCGGTCGGTCAGCGCAAAAATTTACAACAGTTTAGCTCATCTTTTTGTTGTAGTTTCGTTTTGTCATTCTCGGCTTCGCGTTGTGTATGCTTTTGTGTTTTTTTCGTTTATTTGTTTGTTTGGTAGCAGCCCCTCTTGCGCCGGCAGAGCGGCAATATAAAAATTGAAGCGCATACAAGCGCAGCATTTAGTCGGAGTTCGACGCTCAGCCAGCGACACACTCTCTCCCACGCACACCCTCACGCACACCCAGGAGAGCCGGCTACGGAGAGAAGAAGGAGAGGAGGTGCTAGAACAAGAGCAACGGCATCCCCGGGACAGCTACAACAACAAAGAAAGCGGTAAGTGGAGAACACAAGTGGCAAAAGTGAAAAGTGCAAAAACAAATTAAGATAGAACGCGAAAAACAAAATTTGACTGCAGGAAGACTGCAGAAGAATTAACAAAGCAGAGAGACAGAGAGAGAGAGGATTAAGTGCAAAGAGCCGAAGAGAAGGCGGGAAGAATCAGGGATGAAGAACGGGCGAGGGAGGGGAACAGGAAGACCTGACCTGAAAGTAAGATGAGATGAGATGCCCAATAAGGATCGAAGGTAGTCTAAAAGATACGAGAAAATAACAGGAATGCTTGGGAAGAATTCTTAACTAAATAACGGCAATTAATTCTTCTATGTGAATAAGGGAGATCGAAGGAATAAGTAGCAAAAATAGAAAATTGATAGATTCTTTAGAGATTCAAGCAATCTAAAGTGAGGACCCCAAAGTAGGTCAGTGGGGATTTGGTTCTATTTACTTGTAATACCCAAAATTAAACGTATTCCTCTTATTACTACTATTATTATAGTAGCGGGAAAAGGAGATCATAAGGTGTACAATTACAACCAACAAGGAAGTTACCAATGGGGGCGGGGCATCACTTTCGATCGAGTCTTTTTCAATAATAATATTCGGTCCCTCAACCTAACCAGTTTACATGATGCTCATTAAGCCGAATTACGTTTTCCTTCCTTTCGCTGGCGCGGCAAGTACTAATTAGGGCTTCGCCCAAGCAGTGTCTTAATTATTTCATACTTTCCCTTTAATCTTTCGTAATTTGCATATAAAGATTTAAAGGAGGAAAGCAATAGGCTGCTATTGCACCTTATTGATTTCGGTTGTTATTGCACCTAAAAACAACCTCGGAGAGAGGCAGAATCTCAGTTAATGGAAGGAGAACACGATGGGGTTGGGGGTCTCGGCACGAAGGTCGAGGCAAACCCCAGCGCATTGAAACCGAAACAAAACGAAACCCAATCCTGAGAGATCCGAGATCTGAGATCCGAGATTCTGAGGTGCGAGAGTTTCGAGACGAGAACCAGTTCTCAGAGGTACGTTCAAGTGCCAGTTTCTGGCTGGGAAATAAACACGAAAATACAAATACGCATCCATAAAAAAATACTACTACAAAAAAAAAAAAAGAAATGAAAATAAAACCAAAGAAACGGGCCAGGGAAATTAGCACAAAAGCGTTAAAAACCAGGTTTCGAAATCTTTGTCAGAAGACCGGGAAAAGCTTTCCATGCTCACAATCTAGATCTAGGGTCCACTGGCTAAGACCCACTGAACCCCCGACACTCGCACACAGCTCCTCGTGTGCAAAGCCCATTCATCCCGCACATTGTGCATTCAAAACACACTGAGAACATCTACACGAGGCTAACAGAGTCGTAAACAGCACTCGCCCCGGAACCTGGGGAACTCGGGGAGCCTCACGGATCGATCGATTGATCGATCGCCGTTTGGAATCCGTGAAGCAATGCAAATTGGTTAGATCAACAAAAGCAATAAGTCTACTGTCTACTGAACAGTTTTGTATTTCTTTTGAAGGAACACGTTTGATACACTCGGAAAAAGGTTGGTGCAAAAGGGGTGTAGTGTTCTGATGAAGGTATTTCCAAAGAAAGTTCTTAATAAACAAATAAATCTACGTATAAACAATAGGAGCTTACAAATTCATTGAACCAGACATGGATTACTAAATGAACTTGGAAACGGAAACCAAGTCCGTCTAAGATATTTTTTAAACAACCTTAAAACTAATTTAACTTTATTTGGGTGCAGAAAAAAGGTTCGCTAGCCCATTTGTGTTTCCATTACGAAGTTTGCACACCCATTAAAGCTATCTACTATTCATAATTACTTATTGACAATGACATAGGTAAAAAAAAACAGGGTTACTCATGCATCTAGATAACTATAACCAGGTACAATGAAACGGAAATATAAATGGTTTTTTTGTATTTTCTCGATAATTGCCAACTTTTTTGTAACAATTATTTTCACTGCCTCCATTAGTAGTTGGAGTTCAGCTTTCAGGTTCGTTTTTGGGGTTTAGTTATCGCTAACAAAGCGACTTGTTTCGACGTTCGATGGATTTCCCTTACAAAACCGCAATCAGAACGTAGGAAAATCCCAGGACAATTATAAAATAGAAATCGAACAAAAACAGGTACAAGAAAATCGAATTAAACTACCAAAAAGTGATTTAGGAATCATGGAAGCCACTAGTCGCTACCGAATGACACCGAAAGTACTTGACGGCACTCTAAATAGCGTCTCTTATGGCAAGTTAAGCCCGCAATAAATACTATTCTGACCTTTCGAATTTTAACGACCTGCGAGTGGTAATTATTTTTTTAAATAAAGCTTGTAGCCAAGCATTTGAATGGGAACATCGTGACACTGTCACTGGAAATGCGAACTTTATATTACTGAGTTGGGAATTTTTCGTCCGCCAATCAAATCTGCAGTTAATTACTTAGCAGCCCCAACCCGAGTGACAACCCCGCACTGATAAGGTCTCGCCAATTACCGATTGCCGATCACTGTTTACTGATTGCGAACTATCTTTACAGAGGTCAACCTGCTCGCACACGTTACGATGACGATGACGATGACGCTGTCGCGGTCTCGCCCTCATCTCTTGATGCTGCTGCTCCTGGCAGCATCCATCGCAGCTGCCTCCTGCATGGAGCCCATGCCAGCCAGCAATCAGACGCTGCTGGACGTCAACGAGATTCCACAGCGCTACGACGAGGCACAGCTCTGGCGGATCTACAACATATCGGAGGCCATGCAACGGCGTGTGCCCGTGGGCCAGATGCTGGAGCAGAAGTTTGGCGGCAACATTTGGAAGGAGAACTCCAAGTTCCTGGACATCTCCATTGCCCGGGATCAGTTGAAGGCGGCGCGCAGCTTCCTCTCAGCCCATCGGCTGGACGCCCAGATATTGTCGGAGAACATTCAGTCAATGATCGATGAGGAGCTGCTCGAAGGGATCGAGGCCACGGCCTCGCACCAGGGAAAGAGAGCGAGTGAGTGGTGCAGCAGGGAGCAGGGAGAGATGGGAACCGAATAATTGAATTTGACTTGTGAAAACCCCACAGAAAAGGCCACCAGGAGCAGCATGCACTGGAAGGACTACCACGACCTGGACACCATCTACAGCTTCATGCGGGAAATCCGCAGCAAGTTCCCCAACATCGTGCGATTGTACACCATTGGCCAGACGGCCGAGGGTCGTGACCTGAAGGTGCTGAGGTAGGTGGTGGCCGCAGGAGCTCCTCTCCCAATCACTGATTACCTCCCTTCCCCTCCCCCCAGAATCTCTGAGAATCCCCGCGAGAACAAGAAGGTGTGGATCGACGGCGGCATCCATGCCCGCGAATGGATCAGCCCCGCCACGGTCACGTTTATCCTGTACCAACTGATGTCGAACTGGGAGAACCAGCCGTCGCACATCCGCGGCCTCACCTGGTACATTATGCCCGTGATGAATCCCGATGGCTACGAGTACAGTCGCAAGACGAACCGCCTGTGGCGCAAGAATCGCTCGCCATCGCGCCAGAGCCAGTGCAGCGGCGTGGACCTCAACCGGAACTTTGACATCGGGTGGAATGGCTATGGATCCTCGACGAATCCCTGCCGGGACACCTACCGCGGCTCGTCGCCCGCCTCCGAGCTGGAGACGAAGGCGGTGGCCGAGTTCTTGGCCAAGCGCAAGTACAACCTGGAGTCGTATCTGACGTACCACAGCTACGGCCAGATGATCGTCTATCCGTGGGCCTACAAGGCCGTCAAGGTCAAGGATTCGAGTATCCTGCAGCGCGTGGGTAGCCTGGCGGCGGAGCGGATTGCCCAGAAGACGGGCACCACATACAGGGCGGCGGTTACCCACGAGGTGCTCGGCATTGCCGGCGGTGGCTCCGATGATTGGAGTCGAGCGGCCCTGGGCGTCAAGTACGTGTACACCATTGAGCTGAGGGATCGCGGAGCCTACGGCTTTGTCCTGCCGCCCAGATTCATCAAGGATACGGCCCTCGAGGGCTGGACAGTGGCGGAAACGGTGGCCCAGGCCATTGGACCCAGTTCCTCTGGTTAGTCTCTAATGTCTGTATCTAATTTTTTTTTTTTTTAACCCCCCACCTGGTGTGCCTGCTGGAATAGTGTGTGTGCGTGTGTCTGGTGATTGGCTGTTTATGTTATAAAGTGTGCTTCTGTTCTCCTGTCACTGTGTGAATGCTTCCGCTTTAAGGAGGGGGCCCGGCTGGCCGGATGGCTGGACTATCCATCCATCCCTCCAGTACGCCGGGCAAATAAAGAAATTTTGCTATTTATTACCCTAGATTGAGATGGAATTTCCAGTGGGGGGAATATCTTTCGGGTTAGGAAAGAGTGGATAAGGTACCACCTCCTTTTAAAAGGAACTGCTTAAATTCAATACATTATCGGGAAATATCTTGAAGAGAATCCTAGAATTCGAACCGTAACTGAAGAATTAGAGACAGGGAATTCGTCTATATATCTATATATATATCTATATCGACCCTTTCCTCACTTGATCATTCCCCGATCATAAACCCTAAGCAAATGGGAAAAAGAATAGAAATTGAGTCTCACTCACCGTATCCTCATCGTCGTCGGTGTTTTCCTGCGACTGCAACTCCAGCTGCGCCAAGGTGGCCGTGTTGTTCTCCATATCCATGTCCTTGGGCGTGGACTCCTCCGAAATGACCGACTCCGAGGGCAGGTTGTCCACAAAGGCGGCAAAGCCAGCCCCAGTACAGGCTCCATTGCCCTCAGTGCTGCCGCTCTTCTGTGGCGTCATCTCCGCCACCGACGTGGGCGAGGCTGAGGACTTGGAGCCGGATCTGGGCCTGGCCTTGCCGCCATTGCCATTGACCACGGGTGTCTTTGGCGGCAATGGAGCGGGCACGTGCTCGATGCGATGGGTGTAGCGTGTGTTGAGCCGAATACTGCTGTGCGGCGATGCTGACGGAGGCGAGGACGAGGAGGCGTCACCGCCGGCCACAGAACCGGCGCCGGCGCCACCATTGGTTCTGAAGGCTAAGGGCTCGCTGGACTCAGCGTGTCCCACGTCCAGGTTGGTGGCAATCCCGCCAAGACGCAACTGTTGCTGGATGAGGCGCTCCGCCTCCTGGAGCAGCTCGTCCACGGACCGCATGTCGTTGCTGTCGGAGAGGCGGCTCACCTCCTGGAAGATGCTCTCTGGATCTGGGTCGGCGAGGCCGCCGCAGTCCTGCTCTTTGGCCAGGAACTCGATGATCGAGTTGGAGCTGCTCGTGTAGTCCAGGGACTCCACCGCCTGCGTTTTCGCCTCTGCCACGCCCTGCTTCCGCGGACTGAGCACCCGCGACATGGCGCCTGGGTCCGACGTTATCCGTTCGCGGCTCGGAATGTAGATGCAAATGTAAAGGAAGGCTCTTTTGCCTTTCCACCTCGAACTTTTCGCTTTATTTTTGTTTGTTTCGTGCGCGCGTGTGTGTGAGCGTGCGTCTGCCGTACGTGTTTGTGTTTGCTATTAAAAAACAAAAAAAAAACGAACCGAGAACTATGTTTACTAAAACGCTTTCCGGGCGAGGGGTTCTGGCACGGGATCTGGACGCACGGCGAAGGGATACGGGTTCGCGTGGGTTCGGACACGAGGCACAGCGCGGTGCAGCGTCAGTTGGGCCGTGGCAACAACATTTATTCACTTTTTTTTTGGAACTCGCGAACAATTCTTGTTTGTACAATAAGCGGCAGTGTGACCGCGTTTCGGGGCAGCCGAAATACCGCGTGGCGTGCGTGAGTGGTGTCGTGTACTATCGCTGAGCTTTAACAAATATATATTTTGATTGTTTAACATAGTATTTAGTCAACTGTTAGTAGTTAATAAACCTTCCATTATTTTTTTAACTGTTTAAGAATGCAAAACATCCATGTTGTCTGCAAGTTCTTGAAACATCGATAATATTTGGCGACTATCGATGTTCACTAACAACGATTTAACAACGATTTATCCTTATGTGAATTTCTTCAACAAATCAAAATTTAAAAATCTC
Source organism: Drosophila bunnanda (assembly GCA_035046265.1). Taxonomy (NCBI): domain Eukaryota; kingdom Metazoa; phylum Arthropoda; class Insecta; order Diptera; family Drosophilidae; genus Drosophila; species Drosophila bunnanda. The sequence goes on along the minus strand of JAWNOB010000083.1, from coordinate 640,658 downwards.
ATAACTAAGCTAAAAACGCACTAATTTTAATTCGGAAAGCTTTCTTGTGTTAGTTTTTATTAGCTTAATAAATCTGCATACTCAATTTAAAATTTTAAAAATTTAAATTTTTTATTAATTTTTCATAATTTTAACGATGTAACCCCTTATAAAATTTTTAAAAAATTTGAAAATTTTTTTCCCCGCCGAAGACGTCTAAATCGACTCGGCTTTTGATGCTGATCAAGAATATATATGATTTATAGGGTCGGAAATGATTCCTTCACAGCATTACAAGCTTCTGACTATACGTATAGTACCCCGCAAGGGTATAAAAATATTATCTTATATATATTATATGTATATACATATTTTATATATATTCCTAATCTCCATTTAAATCTTAATCGATTAAAAATAAAATTAAAACTCCATTATTCTAGGGAGAACTGAATGATAAATAAGCGGAGGTATCATCTATCTCGCTCGGTTTGGCATCGTTGTTCTTGTCTCTTAAGACATAGTCCCACGCTTTAAGGTCCAGTCCAGTCCAGGGGCGCCAACGGGAGGGTAACAGCTTGGGAGAATAAAGCCTTGGTAAGGAATGCGGCTAATAAGAACTTCACTTCACTATTCATATCCTCACTTGCAAACACTTTCTTTAAACATATTTGGGTTTTTATTCTTATTTCCGTTGTATCTTCAACTTCGGCTTCGTTTCATATCGTTTTTGTTTTTAGTTTTCTTTTTATACAATTTATACATATCTACAACATAAAATTGGGAATTCAGCTGGATGAACGGTATTCGGGAGTGGAAAACGGGTGAAGAGCCCTCTTCTTACTTTCTTTTGCTAGCCAAGGTACATAATATCGTAAAAGGAGTCGACGCAGGGAAGGCCAGATTGAAGATTTAAGTAGTGATTGGTATGGTTAGTCCTGCTGAGCCGCTGCAGACCCTTTGCTAGTATCGTTGCTGCCCAATATCCTGTCCATGAGCATCATCGAAGGCGAGCGGAGCGCGGGCTGGGCTGCAGATTATTGGATACGTTTTTGGGGATCTCAGCGAGTCTCTTGATGGTTGCTTAGGGTCGCATCCACTCACTGAGATACACGCCGACGGTCGGCGGCGGTTGCGAAGGCACTTGCTGCGGTCCGCCTCCCGCTCCTGCTGCCTGCTTGGCCATGTCCTTTTGCAGCTGCAGCATCTGCTGCAGACGCTGCTCGCGTTCATCAACGATGGCCTTGTCCTTGGAATGCTTCACCGTCTGAAGCTCAGCCAGCCTGGAAGAGTAAGGTGGAGGATGATGTACAAGGTTCGATTGAATAGTTCGAATGCATCGCGGGGAGAAACCGTCTTATACCAATCTGGGACTCACTTCTGCTTCAGGTCACTGCTGCCGGCGGCGGCTGCTGCCACATACACAGGCTGCTGCTGCGTTTCCGCGCCGCTGCTGCTCGCAGCGCTGCTCTGCTGGCTGGGACTGCCCGATGAGGCTGTGGGAGACGGACTTTAGTAGGGTTTATTCCCCATAGAAAGCTGGGTGCTACTTACCTTCGTCGCTGACGCGACTCCTTTCCGTTTCCAGCTGGCGTAGCGTATCCGATAACTTCAGCTGCAGATGGTCCCGCTCCTCGAGCAGCTGCACCAGCTCCAAAATCATCTCCTCGACGCGCATGTCCCGCTGATGGAGCATCATCAGAGCATAGTCCAGGTCCGCCTTCAGCACATACTCGGGCAGGGGTTCGCCGCTGCTCAGCGACGGTGGTCCGCCTGCCTGGGCCGAGGGAGGCGAGTTACCGCCACTACCACCACCAGCGCGGTTCTGCAGCCGGAAGGGATCGTACTGGGCGGCCAGGCGGGCATACTCCGCGGATCGTATGGCCAGCTGCTCCTTGAGCGTCACAATCTCCATTTCCTGTGTTTCCAGCGCCTTTTGCATCTTCAGCATCAGGTCGTCGCCAGCTTGCGGCGTTGCTGTTGCCTCCACACTCGACTGGGGCTGCTGGCTGATCTCCTCCAGCTGCGCCTTGAAGGCCGCCTCCCGCTGGACGAGATGCTCCTGCCAAATGCTGGCCACCTCGCTACACTTCTCCTCCACGACCTGCTCCCATTGCTTATTGATGGTGGCTAGGTCAGGCAACTGCTGCTGGGAAGCGGTGCCTTGCTGCATCACCTCCAGGGAGCGTCGCAGTTCGGTGATCTCTATGTTCTTCGTGTCCAGCTGCAGCAGTGTCTGCTTCATCTTATCCTCCAGCTCCAGGCTGCTCAGGACATGATTGTTGAGCACGCGCAGCTCCTCTTCCATGTCGGACTTCTCCTGCTGCAGCTGCTGGCACTGGGCGAGGAGCTGCTCCGTGTCGGCAGTGGGAGCAGGGGGCTGTGACGGCTCCTCCTCCCTGTCCTCCTCCAGTCGCTTGATCTGCATGCGCAGCATCTGGAGCTCTTGATTTTTGGTTAGAATCTCAAAGACCAGCTTCTCCGTTTGATCCTCGCGCATCAGCTCCTCGATGCGCTGCTTCAGATGCACGATTTCCGACTCCTTCTCCTGCAACTGGGCCAGCTGCTCGTCGTGCTCATGGTGGCTCTTGCCCTGGCGCAGTGCCTCCAGTTCGACTTGGTCGCGAGAGCGCTGAGCTTCTAGTTGGGCGAGCTGAAGCTGCAGTTGCTGGAGCTCTGCTTGGAGGGCCTGCTGGCTGCTGTCCTGCTGGAGCTTCAGGGTTCGGAGGTGTTCCACTTCGCCCTGAAGGTTTCTCAGATGTTCCACCTCCTGCTGAACGTGCCGAAGGTGCTCCACCTCCGTTTGGAGGCTCCTCAGGTGCTCCACTTCGCTCTGCAGGCTCCTGAGCTGATCCACTTCAGGCTGAAGGCCCCTCAAGTGTTCCACCTCGTTCTGTAGCCGCTGCACCTCCGCTTGGAGGCTCCTCATCTGCTCCTGCTCCAGCTGGTGGCTCTGGGAGCTCTGCTCATCCTGCTGCTCCTGCTTCTGGTCCTTGCAAGATCTCAGGTACTCGCTTTCTGCCTGAGCCTCAGCCAGGGCGCTCTTTAGCCGGCTCAGCTCATCCTGCAGCTCCCGCTTGACAACCTCCTGTGCTTGCTGCTGCTTCCGTTCCTCCAGCTCCCGCTCCCGCAGCTGCTCCTGTACCTGCTCCCACTGAGCCTGCGACTGGGCGGCCGTTTCCTCCGCCAGCAAAACCAGGCGACGCTCCTCCTTCAACCGCTCCTGCAGGTCCTGGCATTCGGCATTCAGTTCCTGGTTCTCATCCTGCAGATTCCTCAGCTCCTTAGAGGGAAGAGAGCTTGAAGTAGCTGGAACTGAGGCCGGAGATGAGGCTGCATCTGGTGCGGGAGCCGGGGCAGACTCTGCTGTGGTGGTGACCTCTCCCCACTGATCCAGTTGGCTGACCTTCGCCTGAAGCTCTCGTATACGTGCCTGATACATCTGCACATCCATGTCCTGGCGCTCCTTGAGCTCCGCCATCCGCTCATTGCCCGCCGTCAAGACATCAATGCGTTTCGCCAGCTTCTCCTTTTCCAGGAGATGCTGCTGCAGCTGCTCCTCGGCCTTGGCCTGGCGGGACTCGTGGAGCTGCAACTGGTGCTTCAGCTCCTCGATAATGGCCGTATCCAGGTCGTTGTCCAGGGCGAGGGGAGCGGGAGTGGGAGTCGTCGCTGCCTTGGTCTTGTACTCCTTGAGGCGCTTCATCAGCTTGGCGGTTTTCGTTTGCAGCTCCGTCTTTTGCTGCTCGGAGGTGGCCAGCTGCTGCTCCAGTTGGGCTATCCTGGCCTGCAGGGGCTCCGGAGGAGCCGCCTCGGTCCAGGGATCCTCGTCCAAGCTGAAATCGATGACCTGTTGCTGCAGCTCCTGTTTTGGCTGGCATAAGTAGGCCTTTTTGGGCTGGATGAGTGGCTCCTCGACGGGCTCTGCCTGAGGCAGTCCAAGATCCGTCGTTGTCTCTCCAAAGAACATGCCCAGCGTGGGAGCAACTGCCGGTGGAGCCTGAGCCGGTTGTATAAGCCTTTCCACCGCGGCCTGGCGCTCCTGATCCTCCTTTTCTCTGATCTGAAGCTCCAACTCATTGAGGCGCCGCTCCAGCTGCATGCGTCGCTCCTCCTGCTCCGCCAGGCTCTGATTGCGCGCCAAGAGCTTGGTTTCCAGGTCCTGGGCATGCTTTTCCAAGTCGGAAACATTTCGCTGCAGATCCTCAATGGTGGGTGGGGGATCCAGGGCGGGCGCGGCCTGATTGGGAGCCACCCTCAGAGGCTGGGCAACAAGCTCGTCGAAGGGCGAAGGAGCGGCCAGGGCGGCGTCGTTGCCAAAGAAGAGGGAGGAGGGAGCTGGAAGAGGCAGCTGCCTGGCCAGCTGTGCCTGCAGCTCGCTCAGCTGCTCCGTCAGCCGCTTGTTCTCCGTCTCGATGTAGACCTGATCGTCGGTTTGGTTCTGTCCCAAGGTGTCCAGCTCGGCGATCTGCTGCTGCAGGGCCTGCAGCTCCTGGCTGTGGTTGGCGCACAGCGCATCGATCTGCGAGCGCAGGTTGTCCGCCTCCGTCTTGTCCTGGATGACCTGCATGCGCAGCTCTTGCAGCTCCAGGACATCCTGCTCGGAGCTGGCTTGGTGCAGCCTCAGCAGGTTCACCTCGCGCTCTAGCTCCTGCATGTCCTCGCTCTGGCGCTGCAGCTCCTCCGTGCGCTGTCCCAGCTGCTCCTGGGTGCGCTCCAGCTGCTGCAGCAGGTCGCGCGTCTCGTTGGTGGCGCGCTCTGCGTGCGCACTAAGATCACACTCCAGCTCGTCCAGCTCCGTCGTTTTGGCCGCCAGCTTGGCGTCGTACACCTGGCGCTGACGCTGCAGTTCCGCCTCCTTGGCCGCCAGCTGCTGCTGGAGGTCGGCCAGCTCCTCCTGACTGTGGTGGTTCAGCTGCTCCCGCTCTGCCTGGGCCTTGGCCGTCAGCTGGGCGTACTGCGCTTGGAGCTCTTCATATTCACCGCGCAGGCTTGTCAGTTGCTCGCGTGACTCCTCGGCCCGGCCGCCAACCTCCGCCAGTTGGCGTCGTTGCTCCTCCTCCTTTTGGCTGAGCTCTTGGAGGCGCTGCTGCAGCTGTTGGTCCAGCTGGAGCTGCTGCTCTGCCTGCTCGCTCCGCTCCCTCAGCTCCTGCTGCAGGCTCTGCGTGCGATCGTCGGCCTCTGCCTGACGATGGGCCTGGCTCGCGGCCTGCTCCTCGAGCGCGGAGCTCCTGGCCTGCAACGCGGCGATCTGCGCCTCCAGCGACTCAATGTAGGAGGCGTCCTCCTGCAGCTTGGCCTGGATGCCCTCGTGGATCGTGTTCAGCCGGGCGATGGTAGCCTCGAAATTGGCCTTGTCGCGGGCGTACTGCTGGCCCAGCAGCGAGTGCTGCTCCTGGGCGGCCGTCAGTTGGACCCGCAGTTGGTTGTGCTCCTCCTCACTCACCGTCGCCGCTGTAGGTAGCGGTATCGCTGCATCCAAGGTCTGTTGGCGAAGGACAGCGATCTGAAGAGCAAGGAAAAGTGAGAATTTGAAACCTTCTTTGGGACACCCGAATATAAAGCTCACCTCGGCATCCTTCTCCACGCGAAGCTGCTCCAATTGCTGCTCGGCGGCTGGGTGGCTCTGGCGCAACTGCTGGAGTTCCCGCTGCAGCGACTGGATGGTGGCATTGCGATGCTTGATCAGCTCCTTTGACTTGTCGAACTTGATGGACTTGGACTCCAGCTGGCGTCGCAGGTCCTCCAGAACGGGCTGCTGCTCGGCTAGCTGCTGTTGTAGGCTGGTTACTTCCGCGGAGAGTCTGGCTACCTCCTGCCCCATCTGGAAGACCTCCTGCTCGGCCTCCTGGCGCTCGCGGCGCAGCTCCTTGTTCTCGAGACTGGCCTCCTGGAGCTCGGTCTGGCGCTGGTCGAGCAGCTGTTCCTGCTCTTGGTGCTGCTGTTGGAGGTGACGCAGGGCATCGCGATTCTCCAGGTTCACGTGGATCTTGGCCTTGAGCTCCTCGCTAAGCTTGCTGACCTGCTGCTGCAGTTGCTCCACATCCACAGGGGGTTCCTTTAGCTGCTGTTGCTGCTGCTGCTGCTCCTGCTGCTTCTCCTGTAGTTCCCTTACCTTCTCCTCCAGCTCCGCATTCTCCTGGGCGCGCTTCTTGAGATTGAGGGCGTACTTCTTGAGCTTCTCGCGCAGCTCACGGCTCTTGTGCTGCTCCTCCTGGCGCGTCTGCTCCAGGCCCTGGTACAGTTCCTGAATCTGCTGGTTCAGCGCATCGATGGTCTCTTGGCGGGCCCCCAGCTCACTCACCTGCTGGGCGGCCAGACTCTTGCTGATCCTCAAAGCCTCTCTCAGTTGCTCCGGGCTGGGGTCCTGCTCCTGGCTGCTCCTGAGCTCCCGCAGCTCCTTGAGCTCCTCTTGGGCCGCCTGCAGCTCCAGCATCTTGAGATTGAGACTGTGCTCGCTCTCGCTAAGGTTCTCGATGAGCTGCTGCTTCTGCTCGGCCACCAGAGCCTGGAGGATGCTCAGCTCCCCCTCCAGCGACTCGGTGCGCGACTCCAGCTCCCGGCGCAGGCGGGTGAGCTGCTCCACCTGCTTCTCGTGGGCCATTTCCTTGGCATTCAGCTGATGGTCGAACTGTTCGGCCTGCAGCTGGTGCTGCGCGATCTCGTTCCTAAGACAGGCTTGGCTTTCCCTCAATTCTCGGATCTCCTCCTGCTGCTCCGCCTGGGCATTGCGGGAGTCCTCCAGGAGGGACTGGAGGTGTACGAAGTCCTCCTCCTGATGCATTGTGCTGGCTTCTACGGCCTGCAGCTGGTGCTGCGTGATCTCGTCTCGTAGACGGGCTTGGCTTTCTCTCAATTCTCGGATCTCCTCCTGCTGCTCCGCCTGGGCGTTGCGAGAGTCCTCCAGGAGGGACTGGAGGTGTAGGAAGTCCTCCTCCTGATGCATTGTGCTGGCTTCTATGGCTATTAGTGACTCCCTCTCGGGATAGCTCTCTCCTTCCTTCAGCTCCTCCAGTTCCCTGCTGAGCCGCGAGATCTCCGCCTTGAGCTCCGCATTTTGGGCGGTCAGCTGCTCGTACTCGGCCAGGGCCTTGCCATTGGGCGCCGTCACCGCCACCACGGTCTCCACGACCGTCACCGTCTCCACCGCCGTGCTGGCCTCCTTGACCTTGTGCAGAAGCTCGCTGAGCTGCGTGTGACAGTTCTTGGCCTCCTTGGCCAGCTTCTTGGATACATTGAACTTGGCCTGCCGGTCGTTGGCCCGGCGATAGGCCTCCAGCTCCGAGTTGAGCTTGCTCAGTGACTTCTCGCACTTGTCTAGGAGCACAGGGCCGCCGGCGTCCCCGGCATCCAGGGTGGCCACCACCTCCGACGAGCGCTGCAGGGAGCTCAGTTCCTGCGAGAGATTCGAGGAGGTTGAGGTGGAAGAGAGTAGATCCTTCTCCCGCTCACGGTCTCTCTCGCGCTGGAGGAGCTGCAGGGAGCTGGAACTCTCTTCCAGGCGCAGCTGCAGCTGGGCATTCTCTGCTGAGAGGTGCTCCAGCTTGTCCAGGACCTCGCCACGCTCCTGGGTGAAGAGCTCCAGGCGCTCTCTCAGCTGGGCGAGGGTCTCCTGATCGTCCTGATCGGTTTGGGTGAGCTCACTGACCTGGCTGGGCGCGGCGGGATCCTGCTCCTCTGGGTGCTGCTGCTGCTCCTGCTCCTCCAGCTGCTGTCGCTCCACAATCTCTATGGACTCCGCGGAACTGGACGAACTGAGCTTCTCCAGCTTGTCGAGCAGCTCCATGTTCTCGCTGATGTAATGCGAGAGCTTCTTGTCCAGCGTTTGCTTCTCGCTTTGCAGGGTCTCCAGCTGCTGTCGCTGCTCCTGGGCCTCGCTTTCCAGCTGCTGGACGCGCTGCGTCAGCTGCTGCTCCTCCAGCTGGGCGTCGCTCAGCTCGGACTCGACGCGCGCGGACTCGTGACCCTGCTGAAGGGCCTCCAAGGCCTGCTCCAGCTCCAGCTTTTGCTCTTCCAGCAGGCGGATGGCCTCCTGGTGGGGGGAATTCGGGCAAGCGGGCAGCTCTTCCTGCTGTGATCTTTCCATGTTGGCCAGCTGCCACTGGCCCTTCTCATCCTCCAGCACCGTGACCTTCTGCTGCAGCTCCTCGTTCTCCGCCGACAGCTTCCGCAGGAGCTGTTGCTGCCCCTCTTCGGACTGCAGCTTCTGCAGGTGCTTCTCCGCCTGCTTGCACTTGAGCTTCAGCTTGATGTTGGCCTTGTTGGCCTCGTCCAGCTTCTGCTTCAGCTGCTGCAGTTCCTCCTCGGGCATCTTCTCCGCGAGATCGTCGAGGAAGAGCGGTTTGCTCTTGCGACTGCTCTGGGCCAACTTATCCTCGAGGAGGCGCAAGTTGACGTTCAGCACATTGAGCTCCGTCGTCTTCTCCGCCAGCTCTTCGTTCTGTTCGGCCATTTGCGAGGTTTGGGCGGCTATGGTGGCCTCCAGTTCCTCGAGACGCTGGGCAACACTGGCATCGCTGATGTGTAGCTTCTGTTGCGCGGCCGCCGCCCGCCGCAGCTCTTCGTTGACGGCAAGCAGTTCGGCCTGCCTATGGCTAAGCTCTTGCAGCTGCTTGGCCAGCTCCTGGCTCACCTGGGCATCCGTGGTAGTGACCTGCTCCGCCTGGGTCTCCCTCTCCCTCTCCCGCTCTCTTTCCCTCTCTCCGTCCATCTCTCTTTCCCGCTCGCGAGCCGCGCTGAGCTCTTCCTGGAGCTCGCTCCGCGTCGTCTCCAGCAGGTCGTTGATGTTCTCCAGCTCTGCCAGGCGTTCTCTCAGCACCAGGACCTCTGCCTGCAGGCGGGAGTTCTCCTGCTCCTGCAGGGTGTTTTCCTGCCCTGGCTGGTTCTGCTCCTGGTTGAGACGCAGCTGCTCCAGCTCTTCGTTCCGCTGGGTGAGCGTGCGCTGCAGCTCGGCACCGGACAGTTCCAGTTTCTCGATGAGGTGGGCGCGGCGGGTGAGCTCCGCGCGCTGTTCCTGCAGCTCCTGCTCTTGCCGGCTCTGCTTCAGCTCGGTGAGCTTCATGCGGCTCTTGAGCATCTTCACGTGGTTCTCGTCCAGCCCCCCAGGCTCCTGGCGTCCCTGGGCCTCCAAATCCAAGGCGGAACGATGGCGGGAAACGGGCGTCGCCGTCACCTGCCTCAAGTCCGTCATCGAGGAGCCGGAGCCCAGTTCGGAGCCGGTGCCAATACCAGGGCTAGTCCTCGGGCCAATGCCCAGCGTCCTAACTGAGAGCAGGGACTTGGCCATATCTCGCTTGCGCTGCTCTATCAGCGCCCTGGTCTGCTCCGTGCGTTGGGTCAGCATGAGGAGCTTTTCGTTGCCGCTGGAACTCTGGAATCCAGAGACATCCGGCGAGGCCATCGTGTGCTTGTCCTTACTGGACGTGGCTAAGGGCGTGGAAGCCTCGACGGGGCGACTGGGCAACAGCGTCTGTCCTAGCGAAGTGTCCATGGAGTCATGGCGTCGCCTGTCGTCCTGTGATTGCCGCGCGCGCTCCTTTAAGGCAGTTAGGCGCTCCTGGTAGGGAGGAGGAGTAGATATAGGATTGGGTTAAAGCTTCAGGAGGATTCTGTGGGGTTCCCAGGCTCACCTGCTGCTTGAACATGTTCTCCTTAAGGCTGTCCAGGCGAACCTTGCTCCTCGTCGTCGTTGCAGGGCCAGCGGATACATTCTGTGCAAGAAAAGATCGGAAATGGGTTAAGTCTAGCATAATGTAGATGAAAGGAAAGAGATGTAGCAATAAGTCTATCGTTGGCTACGAATGATGCATCCAAAACAGCTCTTGGAGGAGTGTGTTAAGTAAAAGAACCAGACAATACAATCCAGGGAGCTTGGAGCTCTTCCTGTTAGATTTGCCTTATGTACCACTAATCCCAACCGCTTTCCGAAGCTCCTCCTTGGACTGGGAACTCACCTGTAACGTGGACAGGTCATTGGAGCTGTCCGTTAAGTTTATATCAGCCTCGCCGTCGTTTTCGTGGTGGTGCGGCTGTCAAAAGTAAACAAAACACCACGTTATAAGCGTTTGGAGCTCGAAGAGACGTAGCAACATATTACCTGGACGATGGAAAAATCGTAGAAAGTCTCCAGGGCAGCCGCAGCATCCGTGGCCGAAGATGTAGCGTCTTCCGCCATCGCTCGTTCGTTGAATTAATTACTAAATATTTGTATAAACTTGTCTAACTAGTGTCTAGGCCGTGCGAAATAACTAACACAAAAAAAAACACCAAAATTACGAGCACTTAAAACTTAAAACTAGGAACAAAACAAGCACGGAGGGGGCGGGGTGTTCAAGGAGCACTGGCTATCTGGCCACGGTACGATGATGATGATGTATCCAATCTTTCGGAGGCTGCGCAGCTCTAGCTATCGACATTGACTGCAACGAGAGAGCACAGGGAACGTTGTTTACCATCGGGGCCAGCAGCTAATCTCCCTTCGAAGCTTCAGAAATCGCAGCTATTTGTTTTCGCTTTTCTTTTTGGCAATTCGTGGCACTGACGTGTGCACGTCCCCTTTGGCTGCGCGCTGGTGTGCGTGCCAGCCTCTGTTTTGTATACGTGTACGTGTGCGCACGGGTGTGAGTACGTGCGTGCGTGTGCTGTTTTTCCTGCTTCCCCGCCTTCCACAGCTCCGTTTGTAACGGCCTAATCACTGGCAACTCGATCGAGCCCCCTTCGCAGCGGCGATAATCGCTGTTCCGGCTGGGGTTTCTTAAATACTTACCAATTTTAATTAATGCCTTCGGGCCCAGGCGTAAAAACAAATCGAAACCAGGGCTGGCGCAACCAGTGCTGCCAATTTGCCTTTTTTCCCGACAAAACTGGCTTTTTTTGAAGGCTTACAGCGGGAAAAATTAGTGCATTTTTTCATTCTTCCCGTCATAAAGAGCTTTTTTTTGGTCAAAAGTTGGCAGCACTGGGTTTTTGTGTGGAAGAAGAGGAACAAACAAACAGCTGCCCTGCTAACGATAACGATAACGATATTATTATAATTAATCGTGTTTAAAATAACTCAAATATATGTTTTGTAATGAAAATGTTCTCATACAAAGTACAATTTGTAGTTCGGGATATATTTACATTAAGGAAATACATATTTATCTAAATGCAAACGCTTAAGGCGGAATTAATATCAAAAATGTATATTTTCTCAATTTTTCATTGTTTTTTATACCGTTGCAAGAATTATAGTTTTAGGCAGAAGTATGCTACTGCCTTGCAACAACAGCCGAGTCAATTTAGCAATGTCGTTAAGTGCAGAGAAAAATGCAAAACTGTATAAAATTAATATATATTGGTGAATGTAATATAAGTATGCATTACTTCGTTGTTTTTTTAAATAAATATATATAATTTATATTGCAATCAAAGGTATATAAACATCGGCTTTCTGAGGTTAGCTTTCTTTCTTGTTTTACAATAATTTGAGTTACATACATACAACTTTTTGGCTTTAAGAAAACGTCAATTTACGAGTATATATATAATTCCATCTAGGAAGAACACATGTTTCATCAGTAACTATACTATTAACACAAAAATCAACACTGACACGAGTTAAATGCACAAAACAAATTTAAGTTACGGTTTAAGATTAATAACAAATACAGTACGCGAGTATATATGTAAATAAGTTGAGGAACCAGCAGACTAGATGCTCGAAACGTAAGTAACAGCCTCCAACAGAAAACTTTTAAAAACAGAGTGCAAAATCTCAAATCTTTTACGAAATTTGTGACTTTGGAAGAGGAGAGATTTGTCTATTTAAAATAAATATTATTCCTGGATTTTTAGCAGCTTCATGACCGCCGGATGAGCACCACCCCGCTCCGCATAGTCCAAGGCACTCAGCCCGAGCATGTCCTTCTCATGGGGATTCTCGAAATACGGCAGGGCATACTCCACCACCTCCGGATGCCCATGCAGCGCCGCCACATGCAACACCGTCCGTCCCGAGGGATCCGCCTGGGCGAGATCGGCGCCAGCATATTGATACGACTTCAGGCGGACCAGCGAGCCCCGGGCCGCTGCGGCGCACAGCTGCTCGCCGACGGCACGCGAAGAGCCGGTCAGATGGGCGCCACAGTTAATCAGGAGCTGGATGATCTCGTGGCTATCGGTGGACACCGCCTCCAGGAGCGGTGTGCGGTCGTAGCGATCGCGGGCATGCACCGAGACGCCGTTGTGCAGCAGATACTTCACGATCTCCACGCTGCCCAGCTGGCAGGCCAGGTGCAGTGCGGTCCGCTGGTCATGATTCGTGCCGGACAGATCGGCACCGTAGGCCTTCAGGTTATTGATCTTCTTCAGGTCTCCCTCCTCGACGGCGGCATTGACCATGGCCGGAAAGAGGGTGGCGCCCAGCTGGTCCAGCTCCTGGGGCGAAGACAGATGCAGGGAACGGGCCACAGCGTCCACCAGATCATAGTCCTCCATCTTGGGCGCCGTCACCGAGGTGAGTTCGCCGCGTAGATTCGATTGCATCATCTGGAATCATTAGGCGATTTGGCGATACATAAACCCACATTTTAACATTGCGATGGGCCACTCACCTGCTTCTTGACCTCCAGCGGCCACTCCTCCTTGCCAATGACATAGGCCAGCTTGGATAGCGCCGCCTCCGGGGTCATGTCGTAGCCGGGAATCACGCCCACATCGCACAGGACCTTGCCCGTATCGTAGATTTCCGCCACCGAGCCATTCGGGCATTGGGTACAATTGATGATAATGACTCCACGCTCATCGGCCGCTCGCAGTTCATCAATCAGGTCCTTTCGGTTCGAGGGTATATTTCCGGATCCGAAAGATTGAAGAACGACGCCCTTGAGCGGCGGCGCCAGGAAAGCTCGGAAGGTGGCCAGCGAAATGCTGGGGAAGATGCGCAACAGACCCACGTTCTCGTCGAGCTTCAGGTGAACGCAAAACCGCTCGATGCTGCACGGCCGGAAGATCATCCGGTAGTCCACGTTCACGTCGATGCCGATCGTGGCCAGCGGCGGTACATTTGGCGAGTCGAAGGCGTCCAAAGCATTCGAACTGACCTTCACCGTCCGATTGCCACGCATCAGCTTGTGACCAAAGAAGATGCACACCTCGGGTATCACATAGTTGCCGGCTATGATCAGGGCCGAGGTGAAGTTATCCTTGCCGTCGGTGCGCGTCTCAAATATCGGAATCTGGGAGCCCGTGATGATCACCGTCTTGCCGAGATTCTCCAGCATGAAGGACAGGGCCGAGGCGGTGTAGGACAGCGTGTCGGTGCCATGGAGCACCACGAATCCATCAAAGAACTCGTAGGATTGCTACAAAAGCGGAATATGAGAAATGGAAAGCCTTCTTTTGGGAATTCTCTCACCTGTATATCGCTGGCTATGCGCGCCCAGTCATTCATCGTCATGTTACTGCTGTCCAGCAGCGGCGTGTACTCCGTGATCTGATAGAGAATCCTGCGGTCCACGCCCTGGACGAAGGGCAGAACCAAAGGAGCCATCGACGCCGAAGCTCCAAAGCGGCGCAGTGCGTAGGCTTCGTCATGGATGTTCGGGTAGCTGCGAATGCTGCGGACTAGGGCATTGGGTATCGGTGCCAGCACTGGAAATATTACCAATAATTTAATATAGTTAATAGATATATCAGTTATGAGTTTTTTACAATGTTAGCACATATACATACAGCCTTGTATATATTAATATTAAATATGGAAAGTCATTCCGTTTTCAATCAATTTTCAGGCCTGATAAAATGCGGCATAATTTTCTTTATCTAGGTTTATTTTGGGACCTCTGCAAGGTAGGAAAAAAGAATGATTTCGATCTATCTTATGATAAATATAAATAATAAATTGTTTCATATATAGATAGGATTCTTCTGATATTATTTTATAATAATTTAATCAAATTAGTTAAATGCAATTACGGAAAATGATAAAACTGTCCCCTTATTACTGAACTACATCATAATTCTTGCATCATCTATTTCCACATGCGATTCTTAAGTTTAGTGTTTGCCTGTTGGCATCACAGCTCTAATTAACACTGACAAAAAATTATATGGAGTTTATGGAGACAATTCCAACTATACTTTATACATTATTCTATTAAATAATTACGACTTATTGTTCCCAGCCCGACGCTTTGGTGTTTTTCCTACAACTAAAGCAATCATTCTGTAATCACGGTATTAATAGGTTTAGTAATCGTTATCCCCTTACCATTCCGATCGTTCCGCACCATGCCGATGGTGCCGCCAGTGTAGATGACCTTCACACGCGCCTCCTTTACATCCTGGGCCATCAGCTTGCCATCGCTCTTGTTCCGCCGAATTGTGGGACTGGGCAGGGTGGGCGATGCCGGTGGCATGCTCTTGTCCAGCGAGGCGAGGCGCTCATGGGGCGGCAGCCGGACGGTGATGTCTATGGGCTTCGCCGGGTCTGCTGCTGATCCGTTTGTGGACATGGCTGGCCTGTCACTGGGGGGCTGAGATTCTCTGGCGGCTTAGCTTATCACTCTCGAACGGAATCCGGGCGTAAACAGAAAATCCATTAACCCGTGCACGCTGTTGTTGTTTGTTTATTTGTGCAACTCGTTATCGAGGAACTGAGTGTTAGGAATTGGCAAATTAGAAAAAAGTCTGCGGGGGAGCGCGTGGTTTTCTGGCGAGGAGGAAATGAATCCAATCACTGCGGCGCAATCACTTAAAGCAATGGAGATAAGCACGGCCCAAGACTTTGGCCCACGACGTACATGACTAATCTAACGAAATTCAAGTGCTAGGGGTCTTTCCTCTGCTGATACGAATATTTACGGCCATAAATAAACACGCATCAGCTGGGCCCATGGCTATCGATAGACCGTCCGTTTGCGTGTTTTTTGTATCGTTTGCTCGTCTGCTTATTCTCTCGCTGTTTCCACACAATTTATATGGTTTTTGCCAACAATAAATACGTTCATTTGCTAATTGTTTGCGTCTGTTTTGTATGCCTTTTCTATATATAGACGTGAGCTTTATGTTTTTCTTATTGATTAGTTTAGAAAAAACATGCGGCAACGCTGTCGTAGTTGTAAGGTTGCCAGATGTTGAATATTGAATAGAATACGATAGAAAAAAGCTGAATTCAGCTATTAAGCATTTGTCTATGTATACAATATTAATAGTATAATTAAATGTATTTGATTTAGACATACAGTTTGTCATTTTGTTTTCAAATTTAATCTTGATATAAACTTGATTGATTGAATTACTAAATATATCGGCGATATATTTAGTAGTACAACGAACGGCTTACCGGCTAATTATTTTATAGCTACAAAAAGCTAGGCTTAGAAATAACCGAGCAGTCTGGCAGCCCGAAAGCCGTGTTTCTAAGTCCGGCTACCCAAAAGCCCCGTTACTTTCGCGGCAAAAAATTTTTTCAGCAAATGGCGGACACTTCGATGTATTAAGAAAAACTACGCAAGAAATACATTAAAATAGATTCATTGGGCTACAGCTCGTTGTGTGCGTGGCTGGCGGCGGGCATATGTGCTTTCAGTTCGCTCCAGAAGTCAACGCGCTGCTGCATTAACTCACTTTCTATGCGGAAAAGTGACGCCGCCTCGCCTTCGTCGTCCGCGTCGATCTTGGTGCCAAGGCGAGCGTACTCCACCGGATAACTGGAAGCCGGACGCCAGGTAGGCAGACTGATGGTGGCATTTGTGGGATTTGGATTGCTGTCATTGGGATTTCGGTGAGTTTGGTGCTATTAAACTAGAAGCGGAGCAGGACAACTACTCACCCGGTGCGTGCAAAGCTGACCCAGAGCTGCAGCATCAGTTGACGCAGTGCCAGGTCCTGGCGCGTGGGCACTGCACTGACAAACAGTTCGCGGCCGATGGGGAACAGATACTGCAGCTCCTCGGCATGACAGGCGCCATAGAATTCGTTCCGCTCGCCCTTGAAGATCTCCGAGAAGCTGGCGGCACCCTTGTGATCGAAGAGGTAAACGTATGTAGGAGCCACAACGGTGTCCTCCTTTTGGGTCAGGCGAAGCTTCATGTACTCGTCGATGCCGGCCACAAACCAGCCATCCGAGATGAGCTAAAGACAAACCAGTTATTGTTAACGACTTAACATTGTATTAAGATTTAAGTCTCTCAACTATGTATGCCTTATTTTCCTTCAAGTATTCTGATAATGTCCCATAAGTCAGGGCTAATTTTTATGACAACCTCGATTCCTGCTAAACTTCTTGCTGTTTTAATTGCTGATTAACTAGGCAGCTGCTTATTTGAATTTCTGGTTATAAAAGTCATTGCCTACTGGCAGGTCTTGATTGCAGCGCAATTGTCTGTTTTTTTAGATAAAAATATTATGTAAGTCCGTATATCTAAGCTAGAAATCTGGAAAACCTAAGAATTCTTAAGCTAAGCTACCCCTAGGCATTTGTAATGCATATTTAAATATCATTTTCTGGTATGAGACTATTTTTATATAGCTTTTCTCCCTTTTTAGGGCTAACAACACTCACATCGGTCAGATTCTGGTGATTGGCCTTGCTGTAGTCGTGACCCTGCTTGAAGTAGAAGCTCTCGATGCGTTGCGTTATCTGCCGTCGCACCCCTTCCTCGTGATGATCGTAATTGAGGACCACAGGCAGGACCTGATCAAACTGCGACTTAAACTCGGCCATCAGCTGGGGGAGATTGAGCAAGGCGGCCGTCTTGAGGAGACCCTCCTCCGCTGTGGCGCCTATCATCAGGGGCAGCTCCAGGCCATGTGGCTGCGGAGCCTGACGCGGTGGCACCGTCAGGAAGGCTCCTTCATGCTCCGGCTCAATGACTGGCGGGAAGGGTATCATCGGGTCAAAGTCCCAGACCTGTCCGGCAAACAAGAGGTTAGAGCTTAAACTTAATTTATTCACTTTCGATTTCAGCGAACATTGTACTCTATTTATTGTTGACCAAAAATGGTTAGTCTTCTAGCGTTTTGTTGAGTCTAACAATGATCTTTGACTGATTTGAACTACTTTTGCATTGGTTCAAGGTTTTCCGGGCCTTTCCAATTTCGTTTTTGAAGATTTCGTAAGAAACAACAGTTTAAATAACAATAAGTCTGGATTAGGCTTCGGGTTGAAATCTTCTTTACAAGTTTGTTTTTGTGATGAAAACTAATATAGGTAAAAAGAAAGACTCGACATTTAAAGTAATAACAAGTATCAAAAGGTTTGCTAAAGACTCACAAAAAACATTCATAAAATTAATGAATAGGATAAAATTACATTATTTTTCAAGGAAATAACCATGAAATTAAGAAATTTAAGAGAATAACTTACAAACATGTCGTACAAGGAGGCCACAACGTCGTCGGCTGGCTTTTGCCGCAAGCATTTCAACTTCTCCTCCCACGAGGAGCCACCATCGCAACCCACCAGCTTGGCCAGCTTCTCGGCCCTTCCCGCTGCCACACCTTTGTGGGCGGGCTGAGCCCAGGGATTGAAGTAGGTGCCCGACTGCGCAATGCCGCGATGCAGGAGACCGCGCGACTTGGGCGAGAGCATGTGATAGGTGACACTCGCACCGCCGGCGCTCTCCCCAAAGACGGTGACACTGCCGGGATCGCCGCCAAAGGACTCGATGTTGGCGCGCACCCAGCGCAGCACCTCCACCTGATCCTTGAGTCCATTATTACCGGGACAGTCCAGGGTCTCAGTGCTGAGGAAGCCGAGCGGCCCCAGGCGGAAGTTTGCCGACACGAGGACAACGTCGTGGTCCAACAGGAAGTCCGGGCCGTAGAAGCTACTGATGCCGGAGCCACATTGCCAGCCGCCACCGTGGAACCACACCATCACCGGCAGCGAGCCATTGACGCGCGGTCTCGTGCCCGGCGTATAGACATTCAGATACAGACAGTCCTCGCTGCCCTCGATGATGGTGTCGCGACGGAAGGGATCGCGCTGCAGGCAGATCGGTGCATCCTTCACGGCCAGCCGCTCGCCCTGCCAGGGAGTCGCCGGCACCGGGGGACGGAAGCGAAGCTCGCCTAGCGGTGGCTCCGCATATGGCACGCCCATAAAGGCCCGCATGGGACGCCCGTTGTGGGTGGTTAGATGGCGTCCGATCAGCCAGCCCCCATGCGAGAGACGCACGTGCAGGCTTTGCGAGTTTCGAGCCTCGATGAGGCGGCCACCGAGCAGCGCCACCAGGCAGAGACAGATCCACGATGCGCGTCCAACACTTGTCATTGTGTAGTCCGAGTTGAGACTGATTTTGCGGCTGCACAGCGCTGGTAGTTTTAAGATTACAACACATCATCAACGTGGAACGGCGACTCCGGCCTGCAGCGAACTTGTTTACCGAATTTTTTCGCTCTTGTCCCGTCTCTTAGCTCATTAATTCCGCTTATATTTCCATACACGCTCGATGGGGTACTTGGCAAATGCGATTTTGTTTGCTCCTACAATGGGAGGGCTTCAATACTCGATTAAGACGCAAGATTTGGGGGATAGAAATCTCTATAATGTTTATAAATAGCTTCCAGAGTTACGCATCCTATTCCTTATATTTTCCTTGGTAAGATCCTCCCCAAGTGGACCAATTCCTCTTGAAATTATTACAACTTGTAGAGTATTTTATGGCTTACTTCATACACGCACTGATCAGTTTTTTTTCTCCTTTTCTGTTATAGCCACTTAGCATCGTAATCAGCATCAACATCGCCATCAACGACGCAGCGCGCCATCAAGCATCGACATCAGTTTCACATGTTTAAGTTTCGTTTTGGAACACTGCGCGAATTTGGCCAAAAAGATCGGGCCGAAAACACAGCACCGTGGTCATAGGTGTGTCGCTAAGACATTCACGTATTAGTTTTTAATTGATCACCATGGGTTTTGTATATGTAGAAAGACCCAGGCGGTCTGACGATGAGATCATCTTGCCCATAGAATACTTTATTAATTATGTTCTCTTTTTGTTCGCAGGGCTTACCCAGCTCAACTTATGGCATTGTCTACTTCTACGTATTTCTACTACTGCTACGTGTTTCTGCAGGATTCCTTTTTAATATTAATATGGATCGGGTGAGTGATTTCGCTTATACACATATGGTGTACAAATATTTAGTGCTCCCCTTCGCGGATTATTATTATTTTGGTCAGAAGCTTGTTACTTTGGGAAAAAGTCATTTCCCACCCCATAAACCATATATATTCTTGATCAGCATCAACAGGCGAATCTTTCTAGACATGTAGGGGAAAAAGTTTTTTTTTTATCATTTTTTTCTTTTCAAAATTTTATAATTTTAATATTTCAAAAAATTGATAAAATTTTTTTATTTTTTCAATTTTAAGTTGAGTATGCAAATTTATTAACCTCCCAAAAACTAACATGGGAAAACTTACGGAATTGAAATTGATGCTTTTTTAGATTAGTTATGAGATTTTTAAGCTTTGAATTTTACAAAAATTGTAAAACAAAGACTTTGATAAATATTGATTCAAAGAATTCGGATATTTTAAGCTTACTTATGATCCTATGATTCCTGAAGTTAGTTTCCTTTCTTGTTATCAATAATGTGTATATTTTAGCAGTTAATGCTATTTATTTATTGATATTTCCGATTCGATTTTGATTATGGTTGTATTCTTTTTGAGCCCAGTGTGCTCGGCTCGACAGCTTAATAATTTAATTTGGCCAGAGCCAAGCGTCGACAGCTTGACTACTGACTGTCAATGACAAGACACATTAAGTCGAGCCGCGAGAACTTCGTTTAGTTTGAGGCAGATAGATAGCCGAACTGGATCGGAAAATGGGTATCCAGTGGCCTTGGCTGCCTTGTCTCTAGGATGGCGGCGACTGGCTTGGATCGGGCCCAAGGTTTCCCAAGCGCAGAATGCGTGCGAAGAGCGGTAGCATCGACGATTATAGTAATATGTTAATTTTTACAATTTTAAGTATGCATGGGAGGTATTTAAGGCCCAGAAAAAAGAAGCTCAAAGGCAAAACAAAACGAAACTTGAAAGTTGTAAACGGAATAAAAATGCTGATGGTGACCCCAGTGGAAGGCGGCTCTTGAAAAATGCGCCTTTGCATGCTCCAAAAAATGCCATCGTCGTCGAGCTAATAAGGAGGGCCCTTTGAAGTTAGCGAGCTGCTGATGAGCGGCAAAAGGCAGGATATTAAAAAATTGAGAAATTTTCTATAACTTTCCATTCGAATGGGGAGAGTGCAGGCAGACCCTTGCTTGGAGCTACCTTTTCCGCCTCCTGGCCAGTGCCGTCCGAGGCCGCACACAGATTTATTTTAGCTGCAAACAATTTTAATCCACTTGAGTGCCAATTTATCAGCCTGAAAACATACAAAGTCCAGCCAGCCAGCTTCTCTCCTGTCCAAGCCAAGTTGATATGTGTTCCTATGTATCTCTGGGTTGGGAGATAGTGGGGTGGGCCAGAGGACTCTCTAGCCACATAGTGGTTACATTTCGCAAAGGAAATGTGCCAGATAATTGGTTTTAAGTAGAGACAGTGTCATCACATGCTAGTTCTAGCGGATCATAGATTACTTTGTTGTATAGAGAGATATATCAATATCAGTATAGATTTGTTTGAATGCATTTATTATTTCATTATTTTATATTTACAACCGAAACCATGTTACTTTGCCACATAAATACCACAAAATGATGCAAAATTCATGCATATTTCGGCGACACAAGCTCTGTGTTTAGTTGAAACATATTTTCGATTTAATTTCGTTGAGTTTTAAGCCCAACGCAAGGGATCCCTCTCTTGGGGTTGACAAGAAACCCTTTTTTCTTGCTCGTTTTTTTCCTCTCTCTGTTTCTGCAGAAGGTGTAAAGGGGATTTGCTGCTGGGCAGCAGGAAAAATGGAAAATGATTTATTGAAGGTGAAATATTTATTGTTGTTTCTATTTTTTCGCTATCCCCAGTTCACTCTTCCCTTTCTCCACCTTCCTTTGGCCGTGTTTCGGTTTTGTTTTTACAATAAACAATGGCTATGTGCGGCGGCATCTTTTGAATTCTTTCCACCTCCTTTTCGCGGCGGAAAAAAGTGAAATAATTATTAACGAAAACACAAAACACGAAAAGGAGCAACCCTCCTCCCACCGCCCTCAAATATTTATTTATTCTGCATTTTGGGTCAATTCCTCCGGTTTCATTTAATTAAAAAAGGGAATATAAATATATATCCAGAGCCAGAGCCAGAGCCAGAGTCAGTCACATGCATGGCGCTTGTCCTTGTATTTACTTAGGATCAGGTGGGTGAGCCATTGAGCCATCCATCCCTTAACCCCCACTGCCGCTGCCTACACTGCTTCCACTGGCAAGCTCAATCCCAATCCCAATCCCAATCCCAGTTCCAAACAATGCAAAGAAGCCGCCACCAGGCGAAGCCAAAATTTCAATTTCGCGGTTCCTGCATATTTTCCCAGCCTTTATTTTCTTCACTGTGCCCTCGCTTTTGACTTCTTTTTTCCAACAAAACAAGGGACAACAGGCCACTTTCGGCAATGGAATTTAAACGAATTTTTAAACTGGCTCAGCCAGGGGGAGAGGCCGGGAGATCCCCGTGTCCTATCTAAACTTTAAAGCCTCCAGAAGGCAGCGAATCTGGAGCACAGCGAGCCCTTGCGATAATTGGCCACTAGGAAATGTCGATGATGTTGAATCGACAAATGCAAATTGCCAATGTCCGGAACGAGCTTAGCCAAAGTCGAATAACGACAAAGAAAATGCAAGAAATGGCAGAGGAAGAGAACTTTGTGTCCCGGCGACCTGACATGGATCAGGTTAAGCGCCGGCCACAAATTGTTATGCAGCAGCTGTTGCGAGGCTTTACATCCATAATAGTATTAATAATCAGGGAATCCAGGGGAAGCTGGCCAGCGGAAATGAGAACTTTGAATATGCTTTCCCAGAGGGTAGGAAAATCTCCGAGGAACGACTGACTTGACTCCTGACAATGCAGATCTTTCCCAACAACCCAACCGACCGATTATAATACCCCCAAAGGTCATTGTATCACCCAGACTAAAGAAAACAACAAGTGATGTAAGAGCCAAAGTAGACACCTCTGGTGCGTACATATATTTACAGCTTCGCATCGCGGCTCGAAGATCTGCTCTTCTAAATTTGGCGGGAGGTCTCCACGCTGTCGATGTTGTTCTCCTTCGCCAGGTTAGCCACCGCCCGGCAGCCGAGGCTCCATAGGTCCGGTATGTCCAGGTAATCGGCGGCAGCCACCAGCTCGATCAGCGAGCACGTGTCCATGTTGATAAAGTCGGCGTCCCAGTCCGTGATTTCCTTGACCTCGTGGTGGTACATGGCCCAGGTGAGCACCTTGTCCAAAATATAGGTGTTCACGTTGGGCAGCGACAGCGCCTCCACATGCTCGTTGTCGTACTCGTTGTCGTGGTCGTGGTCGTGGTCGTGGTCGTTGTCGTTGTCGTCGTCCTCGCAGAAAATAGAGATTATTCCTGAGCACTTAATGATCGCCTGCGGCACTTCGAAGATATCATTTTGAGAAGACACAAGCTTGATTAATTTTGTCATATTTTTTGTTTTGTGTTTGGCAAAAAACGGGCTGAGCTCGTAAAAAATCGAAAGGAGCTAGTGAGAGTTGTCGAAAAAACAATCGAACAAATAATTGTGACAACCCTGAAAAGCTGACAACTCTATCATGCATCACTGTTACAGTGTGTACACATTGATTTCGTTATTATTATTTAGAAGCTGAAGGGAACTCGGCTGAAATAGTTGCCAAAGTCATGGGACTCTGTCGGCGAAAGTTCGGCCAGTGGAATATCAAAGTAGGAAGCCTGAGGAAGAGGCAGGGGATGAGGCAGTGTCGATGCCTGTCAGAGGGATTAGCTCGCCTGATTGGACACGATGTGATTAACTTGTCGTCAGAGCGCGACTTTGCCTGCTGCTGCTGAATCTGAATTGGGAATCCGGGAGCCGGAATCCGGAATCCGACTTAGGCTGACTGTGACGTCGACACGTCGACACGCAGCGCCACCCACAGCCACCACCCATTAGCCTGTCCTTGCTAAACAAAAGTGTAAACATTGACAGACGAGGGGGAGAGCGGCGAAATGGGGGAATTGCTGGGCCAAAATTAACCCATTACGCACTCCATTAACGCAGTTTGCCTATGCATGTGGGCCCCCAGCTAATTAGTTGTGGCAGCTGATGCTCCCAGCTCCCAGCCAGCAGCTTCCCCTAGATCTTGCACCGATGTACAGCATGTACAGGCTTCGTCTGTAGTTAATACAATTACCCAATGACAGCAGACGGGCGAAAAGGCAGTGCCAAACTCAGTTATTCAGCACGATTAAATCCGCACTGAATGCAGCAGACATTAACTATGAAATCTAAAAAAGGAAAGTGTAAGGGAATGGTCAGGAGTTGGCAGCAAAGGGATTAAAATAATAGTATCTAAAGTCATCACTGAAGATGTTAAAATTATTTGCATGAAATGCATATTTATCGGCCAAACTGACCTGTTTCCACTTTACAAAGAGATGCAGCTATTGACAGTTGAAACATAATGTGTATACCATATATTTGATGAGTTTAATTGAATTGACGGTATTTTATCGGTTTTCCTAATCGTTCTTATAATTGAATTTATATTTATCGATTTTTTGTTTTGTTTCAATCCAATTGAAATAGGGAAACATGTTTAATGCTTGGCCCTTTTTGTATATTAACTGAAGGCTTTTGAACTTGATATTTATTGACTTATTTATTAAACTTACATTAGTTAATATTATGAAAGGGATTTCAAAGAAACATCCTGACGGCATTAATTTAAGAAAAGGAAAGCCAAGCACATCCATGGAAGAAATATGAAAGGCAACTTTTTGCGTGGCTTTTGCTTGGTGTCTTTTTTTATTGCGGTTGTTTTTTCCATTGGCTTCTTGTTTTTGTGGCTTTATTTTTGTTTTTCTTGTGCTATTCTTTTATTTTCCTCCCATTTCTGCCGTGTTTTTGTTGGCCGTTTGGAGGGCGTGACCCACCTTCGCTTTTTTGTGCCTTGTTCTGTGTGCTCTTTTCCGATTCTTTCATTTCAAGTCAAGTGCATTCTCAAGTCTCCTCTCTCGATTGCCGGCTGCGGATTACGCGCCAGTGCATTCGAATGCCTGGCATTTGCATTAACAACAATAACATCAACAATGGGGGCAGGCTCAGAGGCCGGGAGCAGCAAGGATATTGTTAGCCATATGGCAGTCGGTGCGCGGACTGCTTGGGATTGGGCCTCTGCCTGGGTCTGGGCCTGGGCTTGGGTCTGGTATGATCCGGCCTGTTGGCTGCCCAACAAGCCGGTAACAATCAAGTGCACAATTGTCCCGAGGAACGGGGAGCCAAGTCTGTCCTGGAACAGAGGGGGGACACACAAATTGCCAGGAATGCCATTAAGTTGTGGTTTATTAGCCGCGATTCGGTCGGGCCTCTGCAATCACCACCATCACAGTTAGCCTCCTTTTTTGAGTTATTTTAAAGCTAGTAATGAGTAGGTAATTAAAGCAAGCTCACTACAATTGTAATACCCTGCAGGAAGGGTAACCATAAACACATAAAACCTGCCTTTACAGCCTCCAAATGAAGTGGTTTTCGTTGCTTCTCTTGCAATAAACATTTGTAGGATTCGATTAGCTATCAAAGAATGGCAATGCTTAGCACTGGCCCATCTTTAAGAGCTGTTGAATTTCAATCTGGCAGCCGGGAACCAGGACCGGGTCCGGGACTCTGGTTCTTTATGGCACACGTCCGCTCCTTTATCCAATTATGAATTTTTGTCATTACGCGCCATGGCAATGGCAATTGCTGCTTCCGCAGGTTGACTTCGTCCTCCGTGGCCGGGGTCCGTGGTCCGTGGTCCGTCGTCCGACCATCCCATTACCATTTCCAATCCCACTTCCCATTCCCATTCCCAGTCCCACTCCCACTCCCCTGGCTTCCCTCTGCGGCGACAAAAAACGAACGCAAAAATCTCATTATGATTTCATTTCGTTCAAATGAAGCTCTCGTGCTGGGACTCCGCTCGGCACTGGCATCCGCGGAGTCGCCTTCGTCCTTGTCCAGCTGCCAGCGGGTGGCACTTGCCCAACCGCCAAGTTCCCAGTTTCCATTCCCATTCCGCCGGGATCATGTGTTCCTTGCCTGTCCGGCAATTGCCGCTTTGGGGCAAACATACAGTGAAAGATGTAGAAGAAAGCTTTGCAAGTCTGCACCGAAGACTGGAATACTCTAAATATTTACAATCTATTAAAAATAGGGAATTGGATTTAAGAACATGTTGCAATAATCCGTTTTATACATAGGAATCTATATGGATACCTTTACGAGAATGTATTTCTTTAAAATTAATGCTAATAGTTAGTTTTCCTCAGCTGTAAGTCTCAGTCTTTATTGTACAATCCCAAAAGGCTATGCAAACTGTATTGGTCGTTATATTTTAAATACATTTTGAGGACTCAGAGTCCTTAAATTGAATTCGGTTGTAATCTGTGCGCTGCTAGGCATAATACCCCTTGTGAGTATATGGCGGGCAGGAGCCGAGGCTGTTCCTGCCGCCGCGGCTGCCGTGGACAACGGATAAGGCGATAAATTTATTTTAAAATAAAATTTACTTCCCCAATGTCGTCTTCCCCCAGCTGCACACACAACACCCTCGCCTGCTTAATTTTGTTTGCTTCTCGGGCGCAGGAGGAGATCCTGTTTAAATATGTATTCTCTGCCCGCGTTTTTTTCTTCGCCGTTGCTGTTGCTGTTGCTGTTGCTGTTTCCCCCCGTTGTTATTGTTGTACCTTCTGCTTACCTTAACGGCAAAAAAATATTGTTGTGTCCTGCACCGTATTTAAATTAAAATGTTATTTATGTCAGCAGTTTGATTTCTTAACTTGCCCGGCGCGCCGCCCCGTGCAACCGCCAGGCGACCAAGAGTCACCAAGTCACCCAGCCACTGAGGCCTTCGCCCGCTTCCCCATTTTCGTGGGACCGCTTTCTTTTCTTTCTTTTTTTCTCACAGGGACAGTGCGCATTATTTTCCTCGTTTTATTTTCATTTTTTTGGGCCGCTTTCCTTTGTTGTGTTTTTAGAAGTCGCCGGGCAAGTAAGCGGCTTAGTTAGTGTTAAACGGCTGGTAGTGATGCGAAAAAATAAATAGGTAGGAAGTAGGTGGGGAAAGTCCATTGTGGGAATGCCAGCTTTTGTTTTTATAGATGTGACCTATAACTAGGATGGGTATTTTCCAAAACTTTGCTTAGTTTGGGCAGTTTACTTGGAAGATATTGAGAGTAGACAATTATTTTTTAAGGGGTTTTTAAACTGATGTATCCGCTAGCCTTTTCTATATCTTATTATACTTTTATATATTATTATATGTATATATTATTGTGTGTTTTTTATGGTTAAATAACTCACTCGAGCTGAGTAATGACCCTGTACTGGGATGGCTTGATCCCTAACCCAATCGATGGCCCCCACAACACCTTGGGCCGAAACAAAAGACTCTACACACAACACTCGCACGGATAAGGAGAAACTATCACGCTGACGATTTGGGTCTGTTTTTGGGCAGGGAAAGGGCGGCGGCAAGTGTGCGGCTCATTTGTCAGTTCGTTCGCTTGGATAATTGTCCTGCGATAAACAAAATTAGCAGCAATTTACGCGAAAATAGCAGAATGCCTACGCTATATGTGTATACATGTGACGGGGGTTAAAAGGACGAATACGAAAACGAGGACGTGGCGTGGACGTGGAAATGGAAATGGAATGGAATGAAAATGGCCAGAGAACGGCGACAAATGCCATCAGCAGCGTCATCAGGACGAAAACACATTTCGCCCGCCGTCCTCGTATGTGTCTTTGCTCTCGCTGCTTGTGTCCTGGATGCCTGCCTCGGTGGCGGGGGTAACCTAACCCAAATTTATAGTGTCAGGATATTCATGTGTCGTCTCTCGCCGGAGAATGGAGCCAAAGCCCCCGGATTCGGTCGGTGGACCCTTCAACATTCGTTATAGTTTTGATGAGTGGCATTAATGAGTCGTCTCTCTGTCTGCGTCTGTTTGCGGGGTCTACCGGATCCGGCGGGGTCTTCTTCGGGGGTGGCTTGACATTAATGACACCCACACATGGCATCCAATTTGACAGTCAACACGACGACAAATTAGTGAAATCACAACTGCTGCAACGCGTCCTGCCCTGCCCTGCTCGCCGTTCCATTCCATTCCTGGCATATCCCACCATATCCAAACCCACTAACCAAGTTAATTTCGTCATCGCCCATTCGGCATTAAAGTCACGCAGCGGCTCAGAAAACAAAAAACACTTAAAAAGCCGCTGGCTCACTTTTTAAACTGTGACGACACATCGCAACACAGTGGGATTCCTTCTTTTGTAACCCTTAGTTCTAGTTCTATGGTTTTTTTATGGCAGTAAATATTTGTTTTATTTCTAGTGACTTTCCAAAATTAAAACCAAACCAAATAAATCACATTTTCAACAAGAAAGGAAACTACTTCGGCACGCCGAAGCTTTTATACCCTTGCAGTTTGGAATTGAATTATAGGAAATCCGAAATTTATCATACCTAAGTTTAAAATATTCGCACTCTTTGAGTCGTTATTTAACTATACTTTTATATGACCATTTTTTCGACAAATCACAGTTTCAAAAACTCATAACTTTGCCAAAAAGCATTAATTTCAATTCGGAAAGCTGTTTTATGTTAGTTTTTGTTAGGTTAGCAAATCTGCATACTTCATTTACAATTTTAGGAAATTTAAATTTTTATCAATTTTTTAAATTTTGATAATGCCAAAAAAAGGGACAAAACTTTGAAAAAAATTTTCAAAATTTTGTTTTCTCCCGGACATGGCTAGATCGATTCAGTTTTTCATGCTGATTAAGAATATATATGATTTATGGGGTCGGAAATGACTCCTTCATAGTGTTTTGAGCTTCTGACTACAATTATAATACTCTGCAAGGGTAAACATGCATATAACATAAAAGTTAATCATGTTAATACAACCTTATGATTATAATGGTGTTGGAGACTCTGTTGAAGCTCAGGGAAGTTTAGAGATTAATAGGTACTTCAAATCTGAAACAAATAGAAATAAAAAAGGGAAATACACTTGAACGATTGTAAAATATAGTATCCTGAGTATTTGATTCCTTCGCCAGGCCCTTTCCTCTCCCTTTACCCTGTGCAAATGCCATGTGAGTGGCGTCAGCTGCTCCTGGCGTTGACCAAATAAAATCAGGACACATCTCTTGCTCGGCTCGCAAATCCCGCTTTCTCTCGCCCGGCGATAGCTATCGACAGGAATCGAATTGTAGTGGCGGGGCATGAGTTATTTATGGTTTTTAAGTGACAGCCAGATCGGCTCTCAGAATCGGAATTGGAATCGGAATTGGAGGTCCCAAGCTGTCATCTTACATATGGAGATTTATTTCTCGGCTGCTAAGCGCATTTGTAAGCATTTTTAATAGAGTCCAGATAGCTGAAAGCGGGGTGGTTTAACTACAGTGGGTTAAGTGGCCAAGAGAGTGGATTGGAGTGGAGTGGAGTGGAGTGGCGTAGGCCTGGGGCAGTCAACAAATTTTGGCTCAGATTTAACGCTGAGATTGTAACAAGATTTTCACGGACACTTTATGAACAAACACGCACAAGTCTCTTGGGGGGGAAAGCTAGAACTTTCCTTGGGCCTTTTAAAGGCGGCTTCTTAAAGATGTTAAATACTAACAAAGGGTAAAGTTAGAGGAATATTAAAGCTGGCTTGCGTTACGCATCTTATTATTTATATTGTCTCTGCATAAAGTTTTAAAATCCAAATCACTGTTATTGATTAGAAGTCAATGAAACCATAAGAGCCTGGAAAACTAATTTATTACATTCCTTCAAGAAGAGCTACCAAGTATAGTATGTTCTCTTCCTGCACAGTTCCACGAAGATGATAAAGCCATTTCGGCCAAGTTCATCGAAGCAGCGTAGCTCCTTCGGCGCAAGTTCAATATTTAACTTTAAGCCAAGGAGAGGACAGGTGCCGGCATATGGCAGACTTTATCGAGGAATGCGACAGCCACAAGGGAGATTTCATTCCCAAAGTCCTCCATTTCTCTCCCTCTCGCGTGTGTGGTGGAGAATTTTACGTAATTTTATTATAAAACCAGCGAAGGCCAGGACAGGGAGTTACCCTCCGTCCTGCAGCTGATAAGCCAGCAGCAGCGTCTTGTGACTTTGACTTTAATGACTGGATTTATAGGTCCTTGGAGATAATCTCGGCCACCGAGCTGAGCTGCACACACTCCATCTACATGTGTATCTCGCTCTGGCTCTCGCTGTGTATATATAGAAAAATAGCTGCTGTTTTGTTTACCAAAGTGAACTGGGAGCGGCCTAGGATGGGATGGGTGGACAGAGGAAGACGTCCTCGTTGTTACAGGGTAATTAACATCAAAGCCCCGACAAAGCTCATAAAAAGAAGCCAGCAGCTAGAGAGCTGGCGAGATAAACAAGCTCACATGCGAGACTTCTCTCGGGGGGAGAGGACAAAGGGCCGGGAGGAAGTGTGGTCCTTGGTCCTTGGTCCTTGGTCCTTTTAGTGGGAGGTAGTTGGGGAAACGGAGTTGGAGCTGGAGTTGGAGCTGGAGTTGGAGGTCATCAACTTGTCTGGAGTGACGACGTGAGCGTTTGGCGACTATTTCCCAAGCTCCTGTTCCTCTGAAATAATGTTGACAGCGCCAAAAAGGATGGGACACACACACACGTATCCTCGATAGTGAAGACGGGATGGCACGCACATGTTTGAAGCAATTAAAATCAGATAAGTTATAGAAAATGGCCTGTCGACGACATTTAGATATGGCGATGCTTTCCAAAAAAACAGAGAGACAGAGAGCGAGAGGATGCATGTCCTTGTGGCACTAGGAATCTAGAATATATATCCTATTCTATTGTTCTATTATTCTAAACTCTATGAAAGACTGAGACCTACCCTGGATTTTCGACATAACAGATCCATATATTTGTATCGATACATTGCTCTCGATAAACATCCCTAGGTGTCTGTAAATATTTCTATCGATTCGTTTAAATCGAACTATTTTTTATCGATTGAAACATTTAAATATTTATAGATTAACACTATATCGATATATGTTTTATATTTCATTTCTATTAAGACTTTTGGTACTAGTGTCATATGGCTACAATTGGGCAAAACAAAGATAGCATTGGGGACATCGGTCCCGTGTCCTTTCCGCTCCTTTATATTCGCATGTCTGCCCCAGTCCTCCTATCTCTCCGTCCGTTCGTCCCCTGTTCGTCTCTCTGTTGTCTTCCGTTGTGTTACGTTACGTTTGTCACGCCGCCTTTTGTCCTCCATCCCGGCTGGAAGGCCTCTTCCGTTTTCGGCTGACAACCGCTTCACGTCGTTGCCTTGCCATAATGAATTTCAACGAACGGCGAACAGTGAACTGCAAAGTGCCAGCGCAAAGTGACAGCCAAACGAGCAATCTCCATATATCTCCATATGCATATCTACATATATTGCAGGATATCAAGCATGCACGTAGCCAGGGGCGTATCCAAGGACTAAAGATTCATTTAAATAATCACAAGTGACCATTAGGCACACGAAAAAGAAGTTTAAATAAATTTGGAACCCTCAACCGCTCTCTTCGAGAGAGATTTCTTCTCTTGAGATATGTTTTGCGCTTTGCCAGCAATTTA
Organism: Drosophila bunnanda; assembly: GCA_035046265.1. Lineage (NCBI taxonomy): Eukaryota > Metazoa > Arthropoda > Insecta > Diptera > Drosophilidae > Drosophila > Drosophila bunnanda. The sequence continues at coordinate 609,897 of JAWNOB010000083.1, read as the reverse complement.
CAAGCAGAGCGAACGGTAGAGTTTGCTTCTGGAGTTGGCAGTTCTCTAAAAAGGCTATGGTTTCTGCGAATACTACGAATACTACTACATAACAGATCCCCCCCTTCTCTGGTAAAACTCTGCGTCGCGACGCCTCTGTTCATAATATTCACCTTTCCGGAACCGGTGTGTGGCTGTGCGTTTGAGTGTGCGTAAAGGTGTGAAATATTTTTCGGGTTCAAATGATGGTAAACATGGAGACATGGCATTTGTGCAATCCGCACAATCCCCCAAACAAGCCCCAACTCCTGGGATTCCCAGCTCACAATCCCAACTCCCAATGGCAGACTCCAATAGGAATCGCAAGGGGGGCTGCGGACGGTCGCTGTTGGTTGGAAAAGTGGAAAGCGCTGATGTATTCATGGCCTTGACGTTAACGGAGTGACAAAGTTCGCACCCTTCAGTGCAGATAGGAAGTGCGAGGGCAGTGAGGGAAAAATAATGGAAAGCCCTTGGAAGCCAAGGATGGCGAATATTGAATACCCTGCAGTGTAGTTTAGGTAATTGCAAAATATTTGTAAATAGATAATAGCTAGTAAATATTAGTTTAAAATTTAAAGAACAAAGGAAAAGGATAGATACAATCTCCGGGAAGTACAAGTTGCTTTTCCGTTGCAGTTCCCGTTTACCAGCTTCGAATAAATTATAGTTATAGTTTACAACATAACAGTTTTATGATTATACCCTTGCAAGGTATTATTAGAGTCAGTAGACTGTAAAGCAGCGAAGGAGTCATTTCCGACCCCATAAATCATATATATTCTTGATCAGCATGAAAAACTGAATCGATCTAGCCATGTCCGGGAGAAAACAAAATTTTTGAAAATTTTGTCAAAGTTTTATCCCTTTTTTTGGCATTATTAAAATTTAAAAAATTGATAAAAATTTTAATTTATTAAAATTTTATATTGAGTATGCAGATTTATTAACCTAACAAAAACTAACATAAGACAGCTTTCCGAATTGAAATTAATGCATTTTTGGCAAAGTTATGCGTTTTTGAAACTGCGATTTGTCGTAAACTTGCTATATAAAAATATCGATAATTATCGACTCAAAGAGTGGTACTATATTTGTAGTCAGATGCTCAAAACATTATGAAGGAGTCATTTCCGACCCCATAAATCATATATATTCTTGATCAGCATGAAAAACTGAATCGATCTAGCCATGCCCGGAAGAAAACAAAATTTTGAAAATTTTTGTCAAAGTTTTAGCCCTTTTTTTGGGATTATTCAAATTAAAAAAATTGATAAAAATTTAAATGTCTTATAATTTCATATTGAGTATGCAGAATTATTAACCTAACATAAACTAACATAGGAAAGCTTTCCGAATTGAAATTAAGGCTCTTTAGGCAAAGTTATGAGTTTTTTAAGCTGTGATTTGTCGAAAAATTGCCTTATGAAAATATCGATAATTACCGAGTCAAGGAATGGTACTATATTTGTAGTCAGATGCTCAAAACATTATGAAGGAGTCATTTCCGACCCCATAAATCATATATATTCTTGATCAGCATGAAAAGCTGAATCGATCTGGCCATATCCGGGAGAAAACAAAATTTTTGAAAATTTTGTCAAATTTTTATCCCCTTTTTTGGCATTATTAAAATTTAAAAAATTGATAAAAATTTAAATTTCTTAAAATTTCATATTGAGTATGCAGATTTATTAACCTAACAAAAACTAACATAGGAAAGCTTTCCGAATTGAAATTAAGGCTCTTTTGGCAAACTTATGAGTTTTTTAAACTACGATTTGTCGAAAAATTGCCTTATGAAAATATCGATAATTATCGAGTCAAGAATTGGTGCTATAATTGTAGTCAGAAGCTCAAAACATTATGAAGGAGTCATTTCCGACCCTTTAAATCATATATATTCTTGATCAGCATGAAAAACTGAATCGATCTAGCCATGTCCGGGAGAAAACAAAATTTTTGAAAATTTTGTCAGAGTTTTATCCATTTTTTTGGCATTATCAAAATTTAAAAAAATTGATAAAAATTTTAGTTTCTTAAAATTGTAAATGGAGTATGCAGAATTATTAAACTAACAAGAACTAACATAGGAACGCTTTCCGATTGAAAATTGATGATATTTTGGCAAAGTTATGAATTTTTCAAACTGTGATTTGTGATAGAACAAAGTTTCATATAGTGTCCGACCCTATAAAGAATATATATTCTTAATTCGCATCAACTGTCGAGTCGATCTAGCCATGTATTTAAATTTATTTTATTTTTTTACGGTAAAAGGCTTGATATTTGTATTAATTAAAGTTATTTTTTTTTTAAACTTATTATTTATTTTTTATTTCAGGAAAATGCAAACCGGAAACGAAAAAATCTCCACGCCGGAGATCGCCGCGTCGGTAAAAAGCAAAAATCAAACGGAAAACGGGTCGTGTGTGTTTGTGCGTGTTTTTGTATGTACATGTTTACATACATATGTATATACATAGCCAAGATCAGTGCGTTTTTCTTGGCTAGTTAATTTTTTTGTTTTTTTTTTAAGTGTTAATTTTTTTTTGTTTTTTTTTTATGTGTTAATTTTTTTTGTTTTTTTTTATGTGCAAGTGCAACAAAAGTAAAGAAGTATCGGTGTGTTTGAGCGGGCAAAGACAATGTAAAAGCGTTTGCAATATCTTCAATAAGAGGTTTCTTAATTCGCCGTTGGGAGCTGCAGCCACATTTAATGGAATACGAGTGAGTGAAAGAAAACATATTTTCTTACTATTATTATTTGCAAATATGCTAAATGTAGCCTGAGAAGCAAAAACTGCCTAGAGTATTTCGTAAGAGTCGTTACTGACTTTGTCCGCTTTCTCGTCTATGTGGGTGGAATTTAAGAACTAAAAGAATCACTTAAAGAGAATATGATCTATTGTATGGTTCTCAATTATCACATTTTGAAAGTTGTTGCCCTTGTTTACCTATTTTTCTTAGCAATTTGTTAATGAAACATAACTTATATAGCTATATATTTTAGAGTAGCAATTATTTCATAAAAAAGAACACATTCTTAGGGGTTAATTAATTAATTAATTTTAATTTTAAGCACAGAAAAGCTTGTTTTTTTCGTTTGGCTTAACAAACTTATCCCACCAACCAATATACCCCATGAAAACATACACTCTACTGAGAGCGATAAAAAAAAGAACGCAGCCACCTTAAAAAATTCGCACGCTCTTGTTATCGCAATTTGTGTGCGTGTGTGTGTGTGTGTGTGTGCGTGAGGTCCTGCGAGAACAGAAAATCGAGTTGGGGGGAGGGGGAAACAGGGCAAACCAAAGCGCGAATCCTTGGGATTCCTTAGTGCGCCATTCGGACAGCTCGGAGGTGAGATTATTTTCAATGTAGGCGGACGTTAAGCGATGTCCTCGGCGCTTAATGATGTCCTTCAATGGGACTACTGTATTAGGCACTTGTGTTTGGTTCGTGAACTCGCCTTGATTTTGAAAGGAAGCTTCTTAGAGGAGGAGAATTGCTGGAAAACTGATTGCTTAATCTATGAATTTCATGTTTCTTAGATATCGTTCTAATTATAATTGCTTTCCATGTGGGCTTAGGAACTCAAGTGTTTTGCGGAAAATACCCTTTAATTTTTCATATAAATATAGAGAGAGAGAGCTTTGCCATCAACAGTTCAAGTTGCCAGACAGGCTCCTGCAGGATGTGCCCCTGCCACTGCATTTGCATCTCCATTTTCACATTTCCATTTCTGGTGGCACTTAAGCTGCATCATCAGTGTTATCCACATTCGCTTGTTGGTTTCTTCCAGCTGCTGAACAATTTTTTCAGTTCCAGTTCAGGACTCCAGGATCCCTAGCATTTGCAGTTGCAGTCTCGCCTCCTTATTGTCCTGACGTGCTTTTGTTGTTTTCTAGCTGACTGGGTTCGCCTCCGTTCGTTTCTGCGTTTCTTTGCTCTCTTTTCCTTTCTTCCCTGCTCTCTATTTTTTTGATTTATTTATTATTATTTTTTTTGTGACCCCACGGCTACCTTCTACTTTTTTTTTATTCACAAACACATCCTGCGGCTGAACGGGACAGCGGAAGAGGAAGAGGGAAAGGGAAAGGGAGAGGCAGAGCGAGAGAGAAAGGCATCTGGCAATTGCCGACTTCTGATTGGACACATCCATGCGACACCCACACACACACTGCCGCAGGAGGAGAACCCATATATATACACATATATATCCTGGCCACTCAGAGGCTCCACCCACAGCAGGAGCAGGAGCAGGAGCAGCAGCAGCAGCAGCAGTGAGCTTCGTCCTTATGTACTCACGCGTGTGCCATATAGGAGCCCCTGTCCTTTTGCTGACGTGTGTGGAATCCTTCAGGGGGCGCTGCCCGTCCCTCCCTGCACTCCTTCTGTATATCCTTCCAATAGAACAGATAAATCGATTTCGCTTTTAGGAAGCTTAAGCCCACACACATTTTGTTGTTTTCACATCCATTTAGTTGATTTGTTGCCAGAGACCCGAGCAGCAACAGCAACAGCAAAAAAATAATGCTTATAATTAAATTAAACATAAAACATTGCGCCATGGCACATGGCATTTTATTTTAATCAAAGTTTGCCAACTTTTTCCGGCTCTGAACACGAATTGGTCACACAAGAAGGCTTTCAGTCTTTCTCTCTGTCTCTCTTGGTCTCGGTCTCGGTCTGGGTCCCCGTTTTTATTTAGAATATAAATAGTTTATAGTTTTATGATTTAATTAGTTTTTTTCTTAAGTAATAGAGGGTTTCGTAAAAGCAATTTTGACGAATGGAAGTAAGTTTTATACTATATTCAATATTCATAAAGAAAACCGAAACAACTTTAGATAAAAACAAGAAAGGAAGTTAACTTTATCACGCTGAAGTTTATATACCATTGCAGTTTTCAATTGAATTGTAGAATCGAATCGGAAATTGATAATGCTTAAGTTTAAAATATACAAATAAAAAAATTATCAATATTTCTATATGACAATATTTTCGGCAATATTTTCGACAAAATTTCATAACTTTGCAAAAAAAACATTAATTTCAATTCGGAAAGCTTTCCTATGTTAGTTTTTATTAGGTTTATAAATCTGCATACTCAATTTAAAATTTAAAAAAATTAAAATTTTTATAAATTTTTACAATTTTAAAATGTCAAAAAAAGGGGATAAAACTTTGACAAAATTTTCAAAAATTTTGTTTTCTTCGGGACACGACTAAATCGATTCGGCTTTTCATGCTGATCAAGAATATATATGATTTATGGGGTCGGAAATGACTCCTTCACAGTGTTTCGAGCTTCTGACTACAATTATAGTACCAATTCTAGACTCGATAATTATCGATATTTTTATATAGCAAGTTTTCGACTATTCACAGTTTCAAAAACTCATAACTTTGCCAAAAATGCATTAATTTCAATTCGGAAAGCTGTTTTATGTTAGTTTTTGTTAGGTTAATAAATCTGCATACTTCATTGACAATTTTAAGAAATTTAAATTTTTATCAATTTTTTAAATTTCAATAATGCCAAAAAAAGGGATAAAACTTTGACAAAATTAAAAAAAAATTTATTTTCTTCCGGACATGGCTAGATCGATTCGGCTGTTCATGCTGATCAAGAATATATATGATTTATAGGGTCGGAAATGACTTTTTCACGGCTTTTTAAGCTTCTGACTATAATTATACCTTTCAAGGATATAAATTTCGACGTGCTGAAGTTAGCTTCACTTCTTGTTTTAATGTGATATTAATGTACATCCCAAAACATAATTTTTTCAAGCCAAAATTATTCGATGAATTTATTGGCCTTGGAATCTTTTTGTAGGATTATTGAACCCAGAAATTATTTAAGAAAACACTTTAGATTATTGTATAGAAAATAGTAGAAAAATGAAACAGTGTTGTGGGTTTATCGACTTATAGACAGCATTTCCTCCCTGTTTGCTTTTGTTCTTTTCTTGGGAGGACGGAGGGTGGCAGTAGTAATGGATAGTGGGCTATAGTAATGGGTTGGGGGATGCGGAATCCTGGACTAAGACTAATTTAACATTCCGCTGGCAATTCGACGGCAAGTGGAGCACGAACACGGCGGCACGAACTGAACTTAATGCGATCAGAAGCCCAAGGTGCGCCTTGGACCAGGAACTCCACCGGCCAAGCCAATAGCTGGTGGTAGTGGCTGCTAACTGGTATCTCCTCGCTGGCATTTGGGATGAGATTGGGTGTGGTATTGGTCCTCGAACCTGCTGCTGATAATCCTTGTGAAAAGTTGAAAAGAGCAAAGGGAAATGATTTCATTACCAGACACGTCCAAGGGCACTGAACAAAATATACAACGAATTCGGAATAGTTGCAAATAACTACCGATGATAATCAGAGAAGATTTAAGTTTAGAAAATAAAATTGAGGGTCGATTTATGGATATTTTAATTAGCTATATACATATGTGCGAGAAATCAATATACTAATTGGTAAATCGGACCTTAGTAATCGGAAAAGCATAGTTTTCGATAATATCGCTATTGAAATGTGACGTTATTTTCGATATAATATTAAACTGGATAGTTTATGGATATCATATCGGATACTCTTTATACATTACTAATTTCAACTATCACTGTCCAAAGAGACATTTAGTTTATTACAATTTATCTACTGCTCTATTTATTTGCTTTAAATTCTATACATCCTTACCTATTTCTCGCTGTGCATTTTTCGGGGCGGGGGCTCTGTCCAAAAGTGTGCGAAAAGTCTTAACGCCGAGCGTGTCACGTACACTTTTATTAAGCCCGCCGAGCGTCGAGCGGTGGCATCGGCATTGATTACCAATTCAGCGGTCATCTAATCACGGACGGGTCGGCGGAACGTGCCGCCTCTCCTATATATTTACAGTTACCTTCTTAATTTTTTTTGGGGAGCAAATTCTCAGATGCCATTAATGGCAGCTAATTAAAACGCACTAAAGGCGGGCTCCAAAATGTCTTTCGGGAAGCAGCAAATGCTTTACATCCGATATTTTATCGGATGAAATCAATTGAAGAGCGGGTTTAATCATAACTTATACTTACATCTATGCTATACGATTTAATCGTTATTTTTTAATTGAAGTAATCGCTTGAGACTTACAAAAATAGAAGTGATATTCTAGACGTATATAGATTATGTAAACAAAGAACCAGTATGCTTTAAATTGTGTTCATTTCCCGTCGCCAGGTTAGATTTCAGTTTTTAAACGTTTGCTTGGTTTTGCAACCAGAAATGATCTGAATATCGATAACGTGTCACTACTTGTCACAAAAGTTGATATGTATACATCGAATCGATATATATTTCTGTCATAAATCGATATTCTGTTTCATACATAGACCCAATGTAATCGGGAAGAGATACAAATGAAATATCATCTCATAGAATCGGTAATACCGATGTTTTAATGTTAAAGTGTATCTCCCAGTCGAACACTATTTGCTCTAGCTTTCTTACTTGTTTCCCTTTTGTTTCCTTGGAATGGGTGGCTTCGACACACTACCCATGCGCGAGTTATGAGCCAAGCGCCAAGTGTCGCCCATCCTCGCCCAGCTCTTACTTCCAAAATCCCAATCGCAGCCCCAATCCTCGCGAGCTGCCTGCGAGCTGTGCTCCTCGCAGCGACAAATGCGGCGGCAATTTAGTTAATTGCCTGCAATTATCCTAATGAGCGCCTTGCCTTCACGGCGGAGAGAGCCAGCCTCATGGCCGATGTCGCTGATGTCGCTGCCACCCCGTTAACCCTCCTCCGCGGCCGTATATCTTCTCCCTTGGCTGACTTATTGTATTTATGACCTTATGGCGTTTTGCCATGCATAAAACAATTAATGCAACAACAAGAGCCACGTTAATAGGAGAGATTCACACAAACACACACCCATTTCTCATAATTAGACAAGTTTCGCTTCAGCGATAAAGGGCAATATGATTGAACCAGGCATCAATCACGGATTCAAGCTGAAAGCTGTAACTCCAACAAAATAAATACATTCTTAATTTAAAATTAAGAAACCGATATGTAGAGAAAGTGAAATGTTAAAAGGAACCCAACTCTTGTTTGCTAAAGCTTGTTCATTTCAGGCAAAGCGCAAACTAGTAATGCAGTATCCCCTCTCTAAAAATTTGTTTATAATTAAAGCCAGTTTTTGTTCAATAAATGTCTTGAAATTGCTGTCCCTTAAAATTCAAAGGTAATCTCTGTGGCTAAACCTTTTCCTCAACCGGAAACGGTGCTACCTTCATGTGTCCCCGCCTGTCAACTGCAGGAATAAAGGCAATTTCCTTGCCTTACCTGAGCATAGTTCCTCCCGATCGCAGTTCGAACACAGCTCCAAATGCAATTTAGTCAAATTTGATGATGTGAAGCAAAGCCATTTAAGGCGCACACAAGGACACGACCGCAAGGATTCGCAAGTGCTCCTGACATGCCGTTAGTCATGCGCGTGTGTGTGTGTGTGTCGAGCTTCGTCCCAAATGACATGCCATTTAATGTTAAACTTTAATGTTTTCTTGTAAGTGAAGTCATAATTTTGTCAAGCGGCGTGAGTGTGTGTGGCTCCAGCTCCCAGTGCCGCTCCAGCTCCTGCTCCTGCTCCTTGAGCTCCTTGGCTGTCCTCGTCCTGTGTCACCGCTGCAAAACCAGCCTCACATTCGGATCCACATTGAAGGCACAGCACAGGTGGCATTATTTACGCTTCCACTTGTGAGACACTGGGAGAAATACACTAAAGGATATTAAATCCTGTAGATTTTAACTCCCTTCAAACGCTGTAAGAAAGAAGGCTTGCGATGCAAACTTTTCGCTGCGACTCAAACATGATTTTCCATTTTTGGGGATTCCTGTGGCACAAATTGACGAGTTTTCCAAGTATTTAACGTAAATATCCAAGTATTTGCCTACTTTTTCCCCATGTGCTCTATCATTACCTTTTTCTCGTAGCGTCGGCGGCCTTCTGTTGTTATTTATATGTTTGCAGTCAGTCCATTCCGACGGAGGTGAGGGTGAATCGCTGGGGGTTGGAGGTTTCTGCGCGTTGACTGTAACGACCTCATGAAATAATACGCCAAGTGGCGTCCTCGTTTCCATCGTCATCCTGTCGTTGTTTTTGTCGCCAGCGCCATCGCCGTCGCCGCCCAAAGTGTTTTATGCCATAATATTTATCCGGGCGTGTGTGCGTATGCCCCTCATTATGGAAATCGTGGATTTGCCAAATGCTTGCACGATCATTTGTCATTCTTTTTAACAGTCTCGGTCTCAGTTTCAGTTTCAGTCTCGGTCTCAGAGCGTCTGGTGCCGCGCTGGCATCCATTCCCCCTCGGAGCCGTGCTTGTAAATTATTGAAAACCGTGGCTGCTGGGCGGCTCTGGGCCTCATAAATGAAATATAAGCCAAAGCCACCGGCTGTCATAGAGCGGCTTTAGCCGCTAAGTGGCGACTCCTTGTACCGGAGGGTGTGAAATACAACATGTACATACAAGCGTGTGCGATTTTTCTTGATTTTTGATGGTGACACTTGGCCGGTGCTTCGAGTTTTTCCTTCCTTTCCGGCTAAATTGCAATCGAGTGATTGATCAGCCGTAAAATGGAAACGGAATCTGTAGTTTGGGAATACACGAAATATCTTTTCGCCTCAAACTTGGGCGGAATCCGCTTTGCCAAGGCGCTGAATAATGCATACGGGTTCAAATCGTACCTTAGAGAGGGGGAGGGAAGAATATTCCTTCGGGAGGCGATATAGATGAATATAGTATGAATTTCTTTACCCAAAGCCAAGATTATAGGAGGGAATTGAAAAAAACAGTTTACAGCGCTTGCTTTTTGCAAAAAACCGCTCACTCGCTCTCTCCTCCCCGCTTTGCCTGCAATGTACTACTTACCTAATAATTATTCAGTTTATTGCTATTCTCTTATTCATTAGATATTTATTAACTTTACTTTAACTTCCCTTCAATTAAATTTCCATAGCAGGGGGCTATTTCCCAGGACTTCTCCGTCTACGCACTTTGTCAAAAAGTCGTCGACTTGTATTGATTTTTATGCCCGCTCATCTGGTGGTCCAGGCCACGCCCTCCCCAACCGGCGGGACGCCCACTTTTAGGAGTTCTTGAGGCACATTGAACGAACTTTTCAAAAACACAAACACAAAACTTCTGAGGTCTATAAAACCATTGCTGTCTGAAGAAGTTAAAAAAAAAAGTTAAAAAAACCACAAGAAACAAAAAAGTGCGGCGAAACTTTTGCGACGCACTAAATGTTATCATTTTTGTTGCTTTTCTTGTTGTTCGCGGCGACGTCTAAGCTAAGCATAGAATGAAAACAAAATAAAAAATATATATGTATATATGTATATATAAAAAATAGGCCAAGCTGCACGCAACTCTTTAAAGGCCCCCGAAACCATATTCCCGAACCCTCCGCTCCGTGCGTCGCCCTCGCAAAGTTTGCAATTAGGTATTGTCAAAAGTTTGTTGTTTGGGAACTTTGGCGACGGTTCTCGGCCTAATAATAATATGGGGAAATGAGTGTGCTCAAGTTTTTAAAGGGCGAAATGGAAATCAGCTGATCGCCGGGTTTTGGGTAACATCGGAACAGCTGTTGGAACGAAATGGAATGGAGCGGCGCCTGGGAACGCCGGGAAATGAACTAGGGTTGAGGCCGGCTGGTTGAGTAAAAATAAAGGGATTCCCCGATTTCCCAGAGAACCCCCCCTCAGACCAAAACTTTTGTCTCAAAACAAAGTTTGCCGCCGCCGCCAACGGGGCAAGTTTTGGATGGAAAGGGAACGTGGAAGTGGGATAAGAAGATGACGGGCGGAATGGGAAATGGGAAATGGGAAAGAAACAAAGAACAAAAGCAATTTAAGCCTTTCACTTTTAACATTATCGCAGCTGTGTTTGTTAGCGGTTAGATTCTTCTTTTTGGTTCTAATAAAGGCAAAGGCAGTACCCTATATAATGCATTTTAATAAATAATTATTAAAAATAAATAAAATTATAATATTTCGGGCTTTCGTGTGACTTACTCTACTTACTCTTTTCCTTAATTTCCTGCAAGAGCAAGTTTCTCTGCCGACTGATCATTCTCAACATTTTGTTTGAGGTTACGTAGCTTGTTACAGAATTCGTACTTGAGAATTATAACTTTTTTTTTTTTGTGAGTTACATCCTGTTGCTTCTCCCATCGTTGCAACTTTCTAGTCTCCACAAAATAGCTTACAAAACTACTTCCACCATCTAGTGATTATTACATTATTCCTTGAAACCCCATTCCTAGAGTATTTTCGGATGACTCATAATTGAAGACTTCCTGATCCTGGTTTTGTTTTTTTTTTTGCGGCTGGTAACTTTGTTTCTGTCAAAGTTCAATGCTCGACGCAGCGCCGCCCGGCACTTTTTGTGTTATTTTGTATAAAATTTTGCTTAAAACTGGCGTAAGTTTAATTTTTTCTTGCCAAACTTTAGAACAAAGTTTCCGCTTTCACTCCGCCTCTCTGTCTATCTCGCTCTCTCTCTTACTCTCTTACTCTCTCGCTTTCCAGCAGAAGTTAGGGGCGAAGGGGTATATGTATATATATATATTTGTGTTTTTTTTTTGGCACGCCTTAAAGTTTAGTTGATGGCCGCCAGTGCCGCCGCCGCCGCCATACGCAAAGTTCTTTGAGATTTTTCTTTTACAGTTACTTTTACCCAGTGTCAAGGTCATTGCGAAGTTTTGTTGTTATCGCAGTTGTTGTTGCAGCTGCTCATTAAATGCGTAGCAGAAACAAATCCGTAGAAGAAGAAACTTTTGCGAGAGAAGTACACCACGGATCAAGGTCACCGGAGGCATTATAACCCGATTCCCGCCCAGAACTTTTAGCGCCGACATCAACTTTTACCAGTCCCCTCCCCCTCCTCCTATTCCAGCTTGTAAAGGAAGCGGATTGAAGCTGCGAAAAATAGGAAAAATGTTTTGGCAAAGAGTTTCCTTTTTGTTTATCTGGGTTTCTATATTCTACAAATTAAAATTGATATTTTACACCTCTGAGGGGTGTTCTAACTTTAGTCTAAAGCTTCCAACATTCAAATTAATGTCTTTTTGGCTTAGCTACGAATTTTTTAAGCCTTGAAATTTAATATGCTTTTAATATGATGTTATCTTATAGATTTTCTATACTCTTTCTGATAGCAAGTGTGTGTATTTCTCAGTAAACCTATTGTTATTTCTATTTCTATATTTTGTTATGTATTTCTTAGTCCCACATGCTTTAGATTTAATTAATTTCATGTATGCGTCAACCCATAGGCTTTAAAATGTTTAATGGAAGCTTAAAGTGCTCACTATTTAGCCATTAGAAACTGTAAGCAACTCTAACCTCAGGTTGTCCTGGTTAGTCCTCTTTTTTAGCCCAGATTAGCCGCAAAAGAAAATAAAGGTTTCCTATTCCACTCAACAAGTTCAATTTTGGCCACCAAAAGCGACGGCAACATAATCAAGAGGAGATTATGTAATTAGTCTGCAGCTGATTGATGAGTCCTGGCAGCTGTGAGCCACGCCGAAAGTGTCCTCTCGCTCGGCGGCAGCAAATCCGAAGGCAATCAGGGCCCGGGCCCTGTGATAAAATTTAAATATAGAGAAAGGCCTTCCGTCCTGCCAGCGTTCATTTTGCGGACGGTAAACAAACAAATAAAAACAAGATTTTCCCCTGGCCCTCGAGTCCTTGGTCCTCCTCGTCCAGGCTCATCAGCGAAGGCATCAACCACCGAAAGGCGCTGAAGATGAGGAGGAGGAAGGATGGAATGGGATGGGCTGGGCAGGTGGGGCGGCGGCTCATCCACTTGTCTGAAAATGTCACAAAGGACTCGGAGAGCCGGCTTTTGTGTCCGGTAAAACTTTATTAAGGATATGCAAATATCCTTAATTCGAAAATGATTTTTAATAGGATCGAATGGAATTAGTTTATTACTTTTAATGAATTTTTTATGTCGCCCCCGCCGTGGCCAGGGAGCAGAGACCGGGGTCCTTCGAGGTCCCTGCCGTTCCTGCGTCCTTGCCGGCTTTTGTTGCGCATGAATATAATGGATTTCATTTGGCGATTGGCCGGGGATATCCTCTAAAAGCCAATCACGTGGTTTTCATACCAGAGAGCGCCCAAGGAAAGGACAAAAAATCCTTGAGGGAGCTCTGGCAAGGACAACTCTTGGGTCGAGCCGTGTCCAAGCAAGACTAATGGTCGGCCTCCACTTCACCACCCTTTCCCGTGCCTTCACGTCCAGGCCAACTAATTTGCTTGCAGATGATTTATTGATTTAAGAGTCCCCCACACCCCACACCCCTCACTCCCATTCACATTGGAAAATCCCTCGGATCTCTCTCGAAGGTCCTTTGTTTATTTTGCTATTTTTATATTTCACTGGAGTTTTTTCTTCCTCTTTTTTTTTTGAAGGCAGCTAATTGATTTTCTCTGCCAGCTAATTTCCATCCAAAAAGAGTTTCCCTGAGACTCATCTTCCGAATCTCTCTGTGGTAATTAAAGTTGTTCTCGTAAATCGAGTGGCTGTGACTTGGACTTTAAGTCCAATGACTTTAAAGGGAAAGAAAACACGCTGAAAGTCCCATAAGTTCTGGTTTTATCTGGTAAAGGAAGAAGTCCAGGCCCTTGGCCTTAAGTCAGCGTTAATTATTTACAAGTATTATGCTTAATTTGCATTAATATTTTAATACCCTCTGTTTGAACCGCACAGAAACCCATTAATAACCATCCAGAAACCAATTTGCCATCGATTGTCTACGCCAATTCCATCAAAAGTTTCAATTTCCAAAGAAAATGTTTGATTAATTAAAGGAGTAGATGTGGAGTACAGGGAAGGAGTATAGGGAAGGACCTGCCTCTAGTTGGCAGTCACAAATTGTTGGCTCATTTCGATAATGGCGGAAAGCTCTGGCTATTTTGTTGATTTTCCAAAATTCATTTGAAGAAATTACAGAATTTATTATGCCCCCGGAGCTGAAGCGAAATTTGTCAAGCTGGCCGAGTGTCCTGGCCAAGTCCCCGGGTCCTTGTTGTTGTTGCCAAGCAAATGCCGCTGTCCGCAAAAACCCAAACACGTATTTTCAATTATTTCCGTGCCAACGTCAACGTTGAGGTAGACACGACGGCCACGTCCGGGGTAGTCCTCCCCTAGCCCTTGCCCTTGCCCTTGCCCTAGCCCTAGCCCTTACCCTACCCAATCTTCTTTGGATTTCCATGTTGCAGTTGCCTTCGGTGTCCCGTGTCCGGAGTCCGGAGTCCGGACTTTCCTGATATCGATGAAATGGTCGAGGGAAGAGTTCGGGCAGGCTTATGGAAAATTTCGTATGCAAGACATATTTGGCCAAGAAACAAAAGCCAACACGCCATATTCTTAGCTTTCTTACACGGCAAAAAACGGGGTTTACTTGTCATTGATATCCCAAGAGTATTTCCATTAAAAAATTATTATTTAAATTACAATTTAACCACTCTTTACTGAATATATATGATTTATAGGGTCGAAAACGAAAATCATCTGAATGAACTATCAAATCAAAGTTTAAAAAACTCATAACTTTGCCAAAAGAGCCTTAATTTCAATTCGGAAAGCTTTCCTATGTTAGTTTTTGTTAGGTTAATAAACCTGCATACTTCATTTACACTTTTAAGAAATTTAAATTTTTATCAATTTTTTAAATTTGAATAATCCCAAAAAAAGGGATAAAACGTTGACAAAATTTTCAAAAATTTTGTTTTCTCCCGGACATGTCTAGATCGATTCAGTTTTTCATGCTGATCAAGAATATATATGATTTATGGGGTCGGAAATGACTCCTTCACAGTGTTTCGAGCTTCTGACTACAATTATAGTACCACTCTTCGAGTCGATAATTATCGATATTTTTATATAGACATTTTACGACAAATCACAGTTTCAAAAACTCATAACTTTGCCAAAAATGCATTAATTTCAATTCGGAAAGCTGTTTTATGTTAGTTTTTGTTAGGTTAATAAATCTGCATACTCAATTTAAAGTTTTAAGAAATTTAAATTTTTATCAATTTTTTTAATTTGAATAATCCGAAAAAGGGGGATAAAACTTTGACAAAATTTTCAAAAATTTTGTTTTCTTCCGGACATGGCTAGATCGATTCAATTTTTCATGCTGATCAAAAATATATATGATTTATGAGGTCGGAAATGACTCCTTCACAGTGTTTCGAGCTTCTGACTGAAATTATAATACCCTGCAAGGGAATAATAATGTGGCAAAAGTTGGCGCCAAAGTCAGGGTCAGTTTGAAACTATTGTAAGAGTAAAAAGTCAATATTAGTTAATAATTTATAACTAAGTTAGTCTGCACGTTTGTAGATATCCCTAAAACAAATTGCTGCATCACTTAAAATTAAACTAAAGTAATGGGGTCCTTGGCAATAAGAGAACTAATAAATATCATCGTAAGCATTCGATTCCAGACATAGGTCTAATTCCTTCTATATCATCTTATATATACATAATATAATGGTTAAGACTTACCGAAATAGAGGACAAATAAGCTTTTCGTAGTAACATCGAAGTGAACCTCTTCCTGGTTATCCAGATCCATTGCATTGATCAGGTGATATTTTTGGAGTCGAAGCGCAATCACTATCACTACCACTATCACCTCAGATGTAAACACTCGAGCGGCATCGATAAGACTGACGCGAGTGCGCAGGGAGTGCCTCTATTTATAGTTAGGCTCCGAGTTAGGAGAATAACAGAGAAAGTGAGAGAGAGAGAGGGAGCGGGAGAGAAAGAGGTTCTCTAGAGATGCACAGAGAGCGAGATGATATACAGAAAAAATAGCTAAAGGGAGAGAGAGAGAGCTGGGTAAACCATATTCTTCCACTAAATTGATCCTGATCAAGAATATATATACTTTTTAGGGCCGGAAATGACTTATTCCCTACGTGGCAAGCTTCTAATTGAATACTCTGCAAAGGTATTGTGTAGCTGATAGTTTCTTATTCGCAAGAAATGTTTCACCTCGTGTGTCTCTCTGTGCATATCGCTTCCATTTTATCACCTTCAACGCTGCGTCGTCCTGGGCCATCCTGTCATCGTCATGTCATCTTGGCCAGAATTTAGTCATTGCAATCTACTTAATCATTTTTGAGAGAAGACAAGGCAGAGTGGAGTCCCGTGAAGCTCAGAGTTCCGTGTGGCATTCGTAATTTTGCAGTCCCTGCAGAGGAGGGAGAGGACAGTTGTCCGTGTCCCGGGTCCGGGCGAAATTCCTTAATTGTTCCGGTTAGCCGCACAATCCATTCTGTGCATTTTACATTTTAACCTCAGCATCTACGGCGACAGGAGTCCTCCAGGTGCCACTGACACTACTCCTTCCGTCCGTGGCGGGGCAAAGGTAAACCACAGAAATACAAATCAAATTTTGTTGTGCGGCCGCCGCCTTCCAGTGACTCCCAAGCTCCATTTCGGGCTCATGCTCGCTCCGTCTCCATTTTCCACTCCCTCCCCATCCCCTGCCCCTAGTTTTTCCATTTCTCCTTGTCCTGGTCGTTGTCCTGGAGCTGTTGCTAGTTGGTGTGGCTTTTTTGAAACCCATCCATGCACTGTCGCTGAGGGGTATCAGGGCTAGACCCGTGCGTAACATAAAAACAATATATAAAATAAATAAACAAATACTTTTTAAACATTAGGAACTATTTAAGGAGTTCCAATTCTAATGTAGATTAATTTATTTGAGTATTCTCCTCCTTACTTCCTTAGTGTTTAAGGTACCCAGGACTTCGATTTGTCCCTTATCCTCGGGCTACCATTTATTTTCGGCTGCAGATTGCATGCATATGTAAGCCCTTGCCCTTTCTGCGGTTGTGTGTAATATTTTGCACAGAATATGTATGTTGTTGGAGACTTATATTTGGCTGATCGGGTGGCGGGTCGCAGGACAGGTGTATGCGTGTGTGTCTGTGTGATGGGAAGCAACCTGGGTCCTGTGTGTGTGTCTCCGCCAGCAAACCGAAGCGAAGAACTGACAGCGACTGACTAACGCACTGACAGCTGCCACCCGCAGATCCCCGGGGGTTTTCCGGGGTTTTTCGTGGGGCCTTCTGTGGGGGAAACTAGAGTGGAAGGAGTCTTACCCATCGACAGCGCGGCTATAAAACCTCAACCTTAATTGTGCGGCGCGCATTCGGCGGTTAGTTTTACGCAATTCAATTTGGGCTGCAAGTGCTACGCAATCCCCAGAAATTTATGCAAGACGACAGCCAACTCTTAAGTGCTTGGCTATAAGTTAAAGCGCTTGTTTAGGGCAAATTTAAAGCAGAGTCACTAAGAGAAACGAGTTTTAATTTCCCTAATTTCCCTTCCTTCATTTTCCAGATCAATTTCTTCATAAAGAGCTCTTTTCATGCTTTTCTTGCAATGTACATGCTATTCTTATGCATACTATTAGAGAATAATCTTTTTCAAGTATATTTCTAAGTAGTAACTTAATATATTTGTCCGTCTTTTATTAAGAATAAAAATAAGTTGCTCCGTTTAAAAATTAAACTTAAGCCAAATATCTAAAACTAAGTGCAATTTTAAGTAAAGCCTTTAAAGTCCTTCCGCCAAGTGCTTCTCGAAGGGGGCTCGATACTCCGCATCCCAAAGGCTGAGAGCCCGCTCAGCCCCTTGCTTTTCACTCATTTGGCCGACGGCAATTGAAAATGTAGCCAGTGCCAGGAACTGGCCAGCAGTTTGCGAGAAGAAAAAGGTCAGATAACTAGAAAATATTATTAAAAACGAGTGAAAAGACGCCGAGACGGAGAGACGGAGAGACTGGAGACTGGAGAGTGGAAGCTGACGTTGAGGCGCCAATTTAGATTGGGTTCGAGTGGGACGCGGGATGGGGACACTCCGGTTGATCCCTCAGGAGTTTTGCTGGGAGTTGGAGCAGGACTAGGACCGGACTTGGCCTGGCCTATCCGCAAATGAATTAAATTTCAGTTTTATTATTAAATTAACTTGGCATGAACACCTAAAGATCCAACAACAGAAAATTTTAACCCCATCAGGGCGGCAGGAAGTGGGCGGCCCTGCAGGCCGAAGGACACTGCCGGGGCTGGTCTTGGGATTTTGGAAGATGAGAGGATGGTGTGGAAATGAATTTCCCCGAACTGAGAACGAACACTGGCTCGCTCAGCTGTAAAGTGGAATGAAATGTAAATTTTTAATAAGCGTTTTCGCTAATGGCTATTTAAAACTTCGAATTCCCTCCTGCATCGGAGACCCTGCTCTCGCCCCGAGGGGGTTGCTGGGACGGAATCGACAGATGCACGGCAAGAAAGCAGGGGCTTCTTATTTTACCAAATATATTTTGCCATTATATTATAGATAAAGTCAAATCAACCCAGGATTCTCGATATGAAAGTCCATTCAATCAGCTTCAATTATAAATTGATTTTTATTTCTAAGCTGGAAATGCTTGCGATTATTTGTAAGCGTTGTTTCCGTGTAATGCCGAGTTGGCAGAACA
Source organism: Drosophila bunnanda (assembly GCA_035046265.1). Taxonomy (NCBI): domain Eukaryota; kingdom Metazoa; phylum Arthropoda; class Insecta; order Diptera; family Drosophilidae; genus Drosophila; species Drosophila bunnanda. The sequence goes on along the minus strand of JAWNOB010000083.1, from coordinate 591,317 downwards.
TTTTTAGTAGCCAAGCAAGAACTATAAGAAAGCAATTTTCTCATTTGCGTTCAGTTTGCTCAATTGAAAAACTGTTGAAATCATATCGAGGGTGGAGACTCTGGGGGCGTTGTGTACCGGCAAGGGTTGCAGGCAGGCAGGCCATCCTGCAGGATCCTCTGGCCAGCAAATGGGTGCAAACAATGAGCGACTCAACAACCCATTCAGCGAGTGCAATCCTGTGAGATGAGGGTGTCGGAAATATGAAATATGAATGGACACAAGAGGCCTGGAGAAAGCCAAATAGTTTCTGAAAATACTTTGCGATTTTAATGGATATCTACATATATATCCCTTTTCTTTTTTTTAAAGGAAGATAGGCATTGTAATTATTGTGGAAATGCTGGCTGGTATCTAGGAAAATATCTTAGATTTATTTGTTGTGAAAATGATTCTAAGAGAAAGGAAGAACTCCTAATTATCCGCTCTTCCCATGAAAGAAGGGAACATTTCGTCACATTTCCTCTTGTATATAGAATATATTTCCCCTTTAATTTATACCAGTTCACACCTTTTCCTTCGGTTAGGTATAGTTTTTCAATTTCTGGCACTGTTGTCTGTGCCAATTTTCATGTCTGTCTCAGCTGCTGGCTGTCTAAAGTACCAGCGGATGTGGAATGAGTATCCTTCCCCTCCTGCTCGGTGCTACATGTATTTGCAAGCTCACGACGACCAAGGATTTACTGTTGACTTTCTGCGACGCGCTGGGATAATTTTAAATCTTTTGCAACATTTTTCATCATTTATCATTTCATCGAAAGCCAAACTCAAAATGACTGACAACGAGCTGATGCCGGAAGTGGAAGTGGCATCGGTTAGAGGTGGGTTGGGGCTTCCTTGGGGCGGGGGTTTATTCTGGTGGTTTATTTGTGGCAACCCGCGGTGCGATGACTGACGAGCGGAGAAGGAATCGCACAAATGGCTTGGGATCCCCCTCTTCAACGTTTAAAGGCAAAAAATGTCGCGTATGCTTCTGAAACGGGCACGGGGACGGGGTCGGGGTCGGTCTCCCTGGCACAACAGTGAGATAAATTACCAAACACTTAAGTTGGATTTTCGAGATTTTTATCGCCCCGGCCATGGATTAAGTGACTACGCCGCCAACACAACGCGCATTGTCTGGAGCTTGCCCTGGCCTGGTCCTTGCTCCTTGGTGGCCGGGATTTTGGCAGGTTCGAGGTTCGAGGTTCAGATTGCTGCCAGAGATTCCCGCTGGCTGCTCCGCTGCTCATTTGGCTGAAAAGTGAAAAATGTGCCAATTCATTTGGTTTAAATTAGCGACCTCCGTCAGAGCCACCTCCGAGCAACAGTCTGTTTCTGTTTCTGTTTCGGTTTCGGTTTCGGGTTTGCTGTTTCCGTTTCTGTTTCCATGTTCCGGAAACTCACTCACCTACCACGAATTTATTGCCGCTCGCTGTGGGACCAGGTCCTGATAATATCCTGCCCGCCTGCCCGCCTGCCCCGTGCGTTTCATTCGGTTTTTGATTAATGCGCCCAGATAAGCGCGATAAATTTCATTAAAAATTGCACGGCAATTCATAAAAACCATCTACGAAATGAGTTGCAAATTATTTATCCTGCCACAGCAGCTGGGTGGCCAAGAGGCAGAGCAGCAGCGGGGCCTAATTGAAGTCTGGGGGGGTCTAGATATGCTCGGCACTGCGCGAAAATATAGTGTGCTGAAAATAGTTCTCTTGAAATAATTTACTATTGTAGTCAGTAGAAAAAGAAAGAGAGGAAGATTTGGGTACATTGTTTCGTACATTCCGTTATTTTATCTTTATTTTTTATTAATAAAAATATTCAATTATTTTCAACTAGAACCCTTAACTATATTATACTTTTTTAACATCACTAAATACTATATTAAATAGAAAAGAGATTGTGTAAATAAGCCGGGAAGCCGCAGTTTATGAAACTAAGCTTAACTCATAACTTTGCCAAAACAGCATTAATTTCAATTCGGAAAGCTGTCTTATGTTAGTTTTTGTTAGGTTAATAAATCTGCATACTTCATTTACAATTTTAAGAAATTTAAATTTTTATCAATTTTTTAAATTTTAATAATGCCAAAAAAAAGGGACAAAACTTCGACAAAATTTTCAAAAATTTTGTTTTCTCCCGGACATGGCTAGATCGATTCAGTTTTTCATGCTGATCAAGAATATATATGATTTATGGGGTCGGAAATGACTCCTTCATATGTTTTGAGCATCTGACTACAAAAATAGTACCACTCTTCGAGTCGATAATTATCGATATTTTTATATAGCAAGTTTACGACAAATCACAGTTTCAAAAACTCATAACTTTGCCAAAAAAGCATTAATTCCAATTCGGAAAGCTTTCCTATGTTAGTTTTTGTTAAGGTAATAAATCTGCATACTTCATTTACAATTTTAAGAAATTTAAATTTTTATCAATTTTTTAAATTTTAATAATGCCAAAAAAAAGGGACAAAACTTCGACAAAATTTTCAAAAATTTTGTTTTCTCCCGGACATGGCTAGATAGATTCAGTTTTTCATGCTGATCAAGAATATATATGATTTATGGGGTCGGAAATGACTCCTTCATAATGTTTTGAGCATCTGACTACAAATATAGTACCACTCTTTGAGTCGATAATTATCGATATTTTTATATAACAAGTTTACGATAAATCACAGTTTCAAAAACTCATAACTTTGCCAAAAATGCATTAATTTCAATTCGGAAAGCTGTCTTATGTTAGTTTTTGTTAGGTTAAAAAATCTGCATACTTCATTTACAATTTTAAGAAATTTTATTTTTTATTAATTTTTTAAATTTGAATAAGCCAAAAAAAGGGATAAAACTTTGACAAAAATTTTCAAAATTTTGTTTTCTCCCGGTCATGGCTAGATCGATTCAGTTTTTCATGCTGATCAAGAATATATATGATTTATGGGGTCGGAAATGACTCCTTCATAATGTTTTGAGCATCTGACTACAAATATAGTACCACTCTTTGAGTCGATAATTATCGATATTTTTATATAGCAAGTTTACGATAAATCACAGTTTCAAAAACTCATAACTTTGCCAAAAAAGCAATAATTTCAATTCGGAAAGCTGTCTTATGTTAGTTTCTGTTAGGTTAATCTGCATACTCAATAAGAAATTTTAAGAAATTAAAATTTTTTCAATTTTTTAAATTTTAATAATGCCAAAAAAAGGGACAAAACTTCGACAAAATTTTCAAAAATTTTGTTTTCTCCCGGACATGGCTAGATCGATTCAGTTTTTCATGTTGATCAAGAATATATATGATTTATGGGGTCGGAAATGACTCCTTCACATCGTTTTAAGCTACTGACTGAAATTATAGTACCCTGCACGGGTATGCAATGAAATTATTAAATATGTAAAGTTAGTATTATTAAATTTCTTAAGGTACTTAATTTGGGAATCTCAATTGAATAACAGAGTTTCAAATATACCCAGCGATACCAGATTTTTCGTCAAGTGCACTTCTGTACATAGGTGTATTTTCCAGTGTGTGCTTGTGTGTGTGTGTAGGAGTGTGCACTAAATGCTGCAGAGGAAATCAAATTTAAAGTGCAACAAAAGCATCAAATAAACTAACAAAAAATGGGAAAAAAGCAAATGCAACAACAAAAAAGTATACCACATACACACAAGCAAACACACACACACACACACAAAGCGGAATGCAGAAGAAGAAGAGGGAGAAAGAGGATGAGAAGGAAATGAAAATGCAGCAGAGGCAACCGAGCGAGAGAGCTTGCAAGCGAACAAGTGAGAGGGAGAAACCTGCAGAGAGAAAGTCGCCAGCAGCCGAGAGACAGACGCAGACCGAACAGCTAGCCCTCTCGCTTTGGCGCCCTAAGCCCCCTCTTTTTCGCTCTCTCTCTTTCTCTTGCTCTCTCTGTCTCTCCCTCTCGAGTGCATGCTGCAGGCGAATGGACCGAAAGTCTCCAACGTTGCGATAGGCGAAGCCAGGAAAAGAAGGCGGGTCCATTTCCACGGCAACGGGATAACGGGAAAATGCACACGAAAAGCGACGAAAAAGGCAACAGCAGCAGCAGCAGCGACGTCAGCAGAAGAGCCAGCAGAACGGTGGAAAAGAACGCAAAAAAAGAAAGCAAGGAAAAAGAAAGGAGTAGGAGTGGGAGGAATGAGCACAAAAAATGAAGCTGGGCAAATTTACGTTTCTGGTCGTTGCGTCTCCTTTTTTGTTCCCTTTCTCTCTCTCAGCCGAACGGGGTCCCTCTCTCTTCTCGGGCATGTTGGCCGCCATTTTGTACGATTAGCGCTACTTTTTTTTTTAGTTCTCCACAGTTGACTTTCTTCTTTTTTTTCGCCCACCATTTCTTTTCTGCAGTCCCCGCCCCAAAGTGGAAACGAAAAGAGAGAGAAGGGGTTAATAGAATGAGACAGAGCAGGAAAGAAGTAGGGGAAAATAAGGCAGGAAAAAGGAAAGGAGACTGAGGGGAGAGAGAACGAGATAGCCGGAGGTGGGACCGATGGAATTAAAGCTTAAAATTTTTGACAATTGAAAAACAATCGCCTGATCGCCAGTTGAGTGTGAATAACTTTCTTAGAACGGTAAGCCCTATGGCACTTCTCAGTTCTATGATCGCATTACCTAATCAGATGGTTTATGTCAATGGAGAACTATCAGGGGAGCCCAGAAAGGGCTGGGGTTTTAAAAACACATCAAAATGGCGCTGAAAAGTATGCAATGCGCTTGTAGTCATAACTTTAATTGCATTCCCGTGCACATTAAAGAATTTAAAAAATTCAGTATATAAAACAGTTGTTTTTTTTTTTAGCAATATATTTCAATTAAAGTCCTAGGTGTAGGTATTAACTTATTTATTATACATTGTATTGAAGAATTAAGCGTAGAACGCTATGCATAAGTAATTTTATAATGATAAATCTTTGAAACTGTAGAATTTAGGTGTTGATAAAGATAAACTGGGGATATGAAAGCGATTCTTTTTTAAATTTAAGCTTTTTATTGTATTTTATTAGAAATTCAATAATCGATATTGCTTTTCATGCACTCTGCAGCTACGAAAACTAGCTCAATTAAGTGTTTTATGGAAAATGTTGAAAATTCTTTTGATTTTATTGATTGACTCTCGGCAGCTGCCAAAGAGCTAATTGTTATGGAAACAAGGACCCACAACCCAATACCCTCGGGAAAATCCACCCACCACCACCACCACCGCTTTGAAAACCACCAACTGTGACTGCAAATGGGAGGGGATGGGGGATGGGGATGGGGATGGGGATGGGGATGGGGGTTAATGAAAGGCCAAGCCAAAAGGAAGGAAGGGAGGAAGGCAGTGTCCTGGGCTGGGGCAGAGGCGCGTAAATCGCGCCAACAATTGCGCTGAAAAGTATGTCATAAATTCTGACGCTTTCGCCAAAAACTCGCCAAGAGCGGGGGAGGTGCCACGGAAAACTGGCAACAACAAAAAGGGGGGGATAATAACTAAGGCCGAGTCGAAGGACCCGCGCCAGGGAAAGCAGCTGCGCCTGGCCAGCGACAATTGCTGGCAATTAAAATGTGACGCGCTTTCCCAAGTGCGAGCCCATTGACAACAACAAAAACAACACTTAAAACAGAAAAAGAAAAATGTAAATTTAAGCAGCAAAGTGTGGAATACCCTTGCTAAGGATGCGTATTACACTAACAAAAAATTCTATATTTTAGATCGGAAAATTCTATCCAGATGGAAATAGGACTACTCTACTTTCGGGATCTTATAGTTACGGTTTTATAACCAAAACTAATTTTTCTATCAGTGTGGAGCACAAAGATCACATTTATATACGAAACTGCAACGCTTAGGATACTGTTAAACTTGGTAAGTTGTAATTTATTTTTATTTAAATGATTTAAATATTTAAATATTAGAATGATACATTTTCAATTATGTTTGCATTAGAGGCAGATATTATTTGGGGCCTAAAGAGATTTAATTATATATATTTAGAGGTTCAAAGTGTTTTTTCCCAGATACGTGGCGCGTAAGGTTAAGTCTCTTCTCCCCATAAGAAGAACACCCTTCCGCGGAAGAAAGGGTATCAAAACAATAAAGACAGCGCAGCGATAAGCAGGACAATGGGCGAGAAGAAGTAAGGCAATCTTTGTGAATTTTGCCTTTGCCATCGCCCATCGGTGGTTAAAAACAACGCCAACCCCAACCCCACAGGGGAGGGCATCCACTGTCAAGGCCACCCTCCTCGCCCTGCTCACCCCCATCCCCCCTTCCGCCGCATCACAGTCCATTGCTGCTCGCTGTTCGCTGTCATTGCCATTGTTAATGAGAATTTCTTGTTTTAATGAAAACAAATCATTGAGTGTAAAAGACTTGGATTTTATTTTTCATTTCCGTGATTTTGTTTGTGCATTTAATTAAGAAAATGGAATTAACGCATTTGCTCCCCTCTCTCCCCCCTTCCCCTCCCGACACAGTTGCGTCATTCAATGAAATTGAAGTTCAATTTCGGGGAACAACGGAATTTTTTCCATTTGCGCCTTGGCCTTTGTTTTGATTTTTCTTTTTATTCTTCTTCATCTCGCCACGTTTCCTTTATTCAGCCATTGTTTTTCCTCATTTTCCCTTCTTATTTTTCTTATTTTCCATGTTGACGCTGGGCGTGTTATGGGCAATTGGGACAATAAGGGCGGCCAATAAGTGGATAAGGCGGTAGAAGGAGGTTTCAATCCAATGGGTTCTGTGGTTTACTATTTATCAGTAAACAAAAAAAAAAAACCGGGATAGGAAAATCAAACTTTAATATTAAACGTTTTTGTAATTTTATAGCTATTTATCAGTAAACAAAAAAAAAAAACCGGGATAGGAAAATCAAACTTTAATATTAAACGTTTTTGTAATTTTATAGCTTCGGAATAGAGTAAAACTGATACATTTAAATCCTTTCGCTCAAAGTCCTCAAAATACACGATAGAAAAGAGAATCACCTGATCCACTTGCTTTTCCCCATCTCCCACGCATTGCCTGCAGTGTACAAGCAACAGCGAACTAAAGAGTTTCGCTCTTCTCTTTGTAGAAAATTCCCATTTTTCAGAGAGAGGGAGAGAGTTTCGCTCTTCGCAGACAATCTCTATTTTTATTGAGTATTTACAAGTTTCATATATGGATTTTCACTATTTACCTCGACTCTTTAGTGGAAATGCCACATCCGTGTCTGTCTTGGCTTCTTTAAAAAGCGAAAGAAAAGCGTTCCCCACCGTTATCCTTCCGAAGGAGCCAACGAATTTGTTGACTTCCACGTTGGCCGCCAAATGGTTTCGCTGTAAAACGAAATTCGCGCATAAAATTTGAGCCGAAACATCTGCGACGCGAGTGAATTAATTTGAATTAATTTAGCAGCGGGATAAGCGGTGGCAGCGGTGTTTCCCAAAAGAAAATAAAAAATATATATACAAATATATAGGCGGGGGATGAGGTATTTAAGTGACTGCGCCAACACACACACTCGGGAGTGGGATTGAGACATTAGGACAACGCAGCCACAGCCTTGAGTGGAAATGTAAAAATCCTTCTTTATTGGGACTTTGCTTTTATTTGGACTGCAGAGGGTCTTAGTAAGCTGCAAGACAGGGAAGCCCAGTCTGAGGACCTTCTCTCTTAGATGTCTTTAAAATATTTATAATAATTTATATATATTTTTAAGCCAAGATTCCAAGAAACGGTTGCTTTAATATATGTATTATATACATTTTTCCTTAGTTCTTGCTTTTTATTTCACATCCACTGTACTTAAGCCGCATTATGCGCAAGTATTTATTTTTCAAATGCGGTAATTTGGCTTTTCTTCTGGATTTCCTCGCCAGATGCAAATGAATAACAGCGGAAAATACAAATACAAAAAAACAGCACCTGTCTGAAGATTGTTTTTGGCTTTTCCTTTCGGCAATAATTTCCGAATTGGCAAAACCGGGAGACGTGTGGAAATTGCATATGTATGAGATTTATGCCATTAAAAAACGCGTGAAAATCGTAAATGGAAAAAATGTTAATGAATCCGCACACACACACACATCCAGGCCGAGACAGAGGGGTGTTGTCCTGGAGTGGGTTTTGCCGAATGCTGTGGCAAAACAAATGCCAGACACACACGAGGCACTGAAAAGCAGATTTACACTTTGGCTTTTATAAATGAGTGCGGCTTAAATGCGGAAATGAGGGAAACACTCCCCGTTCGAGTTGGGTCTCTGTTCGGGGGGAGGGTAGGGGTCCTAACCTCAATCGGGGTTTTCACGCCTGAACATTTCACAACTGCAGGCGGTTTTTCAATTTTCGGTCACTGGAAAAAAGCGCCCGAAAAGCCCACTCCGAGCCCCCCGGTGTGCGTGTGCTGTGCGTCCCAGAATGGAATGGAATGAAATGCGAATTTGAATGCGAACCCGTTTGCATTGTAAGTGTTACTTAATTTCCCTCAGCTGACCCTGCCCGGGACACTGCTTCTGACCAACATGGATTTCGACCGCAAAACAGTGGCACCCCCAGAAATGGCCAAGAGTCCAGAGCTGGAGGGAGGGGTATGGGAATGTAAATGGTAATGGGCATCGCAATGGCATTGGGAATGGGAGGCTGTAGCCCAAAACCAAAGTTAAATGCAGCATAAATAATGTGCGTGTGCCCAGTCGAAAGGTCAAGCCCAGAATACTAGCCAAAAAGTCGTCCAACTTGGGCTATAAAGGGTGCATCAAATGTAGGATCCCATTAAAGCTATCTTGGTTCGAAAAGAAATTAAATTTAGCTAAATAAAATAAACTATATTAACTATGAACAGGTTTCTTTCTTCAATTTCAATCGTGAATCCTATGGAGCTTCCTTTTAAAGTTAGTAACCCAAAGAATGTCTCAAAAGACTTCAATATAACAAGTTATTTATTTCCTAGTTATATGTTCATCTGAAGAAGCTTACGAACACTTTTTTGCACTATGGAATCCAAGTTCTTATATTTATTATTACACTTTTATGGCCTGCTCTTTAACTTCATCTTTTGAACCCATTTTGAAGGACATTCTGGAATGAATTTAAACAAAACTTGAATCTCTTGGCGCTGGCCTCGCCCTGGTCCAGACACTTTAATTATTATTTAAATTGCTTTGAAGAATCATAATCGAGCAGCCCTTTAATGTGTCATGCAAATTGTCTTCTGGTGGAAAAACTTGGGAAACCCGAGAGCCCAAACTGAGACCAAACTTAACCCAAGTCGTGAGAGAGAAAGGGAGAGAGAAAGGAAGAGAGAGAGAGAGCAGGAGGCCTTGTCCCTGACCTTGCCCGATTTTTGGGCTATAGCAAATGTCTAAGAATAAGAACAGGAACAAGAACAAGTACAAGAAGAACAAGTTAAAGTGGCAACTTGGGCAGAAAGGGGAAAATCATATGGCAGAGGCCTGTGGAGGGGGGAAAACCCCAAAAACCTAAAACAAAGTTATACTTTACGGGGCTCTTAAAGCGGACAGCGGGGGGCGTCCCCGGGTTTTACGCGGGGAAACGCCGAAAAACTTTGCTTTAAAACTTTACTTTGACGCTCGAGCAGCAGCAGCACCCCTTTGGCCCCGTCTGTCCGCTGTCTATCTAACCATCTCGCTCGCACCGTCTGTCCGCCGTCTCTCTCGCACACATCTCCCTGGCATAGCGCGCGCTCCTTCTGTCTGTCGCTTTCTTAAGCTTTTTCTTGTTCCAGATTTTTTTTTTTTAAGTTTTGCGCCTTTTCGGCAAAAGTTTCGTAGTTAATAATAAAAATTAAAACTTTCGCGCCGGCAAATAATAACAATGAAAAGAGACAGGCGAGATGGCGAGAGCGGCAAAGTTTAGAATAAGTGTGTGTGTGGCCGTCTCGTTCGCACTAACTTGTTGGCCCAATTTTTCGGGGTCAAAAATGTGAGTTTCTTCCTTGTTCTTCTTAAAGAGAGAGTTTTTGCCAGAGTTTCGGAAGGGATTTCCTTGATGTGATTGCCAAGCTCCGATCCGCCCGCGCTTCGCCTGACTTTGGCCATAATTAAAGGAAGTCTGTCAGGTGTATACACATGTGCATGCATATATGCACGGCTACGTTTTAGCCGACTCTGCACATAAATTAACAAGCCAGAGCGAAAGTCAGCCGAGCATGGAGCGTAGTTTCGGGTATCCACCCGCCCCTCTGCGCCCACCCATTTCCTGTGCCAAAACGACAACTTCCGCTCGTGCCCCCTTCAAACTGCATGCACTTCCGTTTCCGCTTGCCGCTTTCCGCTGACATTGTGACTGCTCCTGCTCTCCTCCTTCTCTTTCTCAAACGCTAAAGGATTCATCTTACCGTTAGTTATGGCGTCTAGAGCTAGTTGTCCCTCTCTCGCACCTCCTGCCGCTCGTCTGGATGAGTTGCATTTGCATGCGAAGCAAACAAACTGTTTAAATTTTGGATCTGGCCTCAGCTACTTACCCACCTCTGGCGTTAGCGCTGGCATCGTGAGCGAGTTTTCGAATGCAACCAATATTCCAACCAAAGATTCTTTTCCATCACTATTTAGTGCATTTTATGTCTTGATTAGAATTGGTTTGTAATTAAACTAACCGAAAGAACAGGGATTGTTTCAGAGAAGATCAGGAAGATCAGATACGGTTCTTCCTACTCCTATGTCTTATAATACTATAGCTTTTAATTACAATAAGCTAATAAACAAGGATCGTTACAGTGGCGCTCGAACAGGGACAGTGGAACTATGTTTTGCGTTCTTATAAATATTTATTTCATGTTTAACTACAAGACCGAGATTAGGCATTCCGTTAAGGTTAACACCTCACCGATTATAGCATATTTATTGTGTGCTAAAACTACAAAATCGACTTAAGTCACGAGTCACGATTTCTCATATCCTGCAAAACCCACACCGAACGAAGGAACGAAGGAGCGACGAACGGGGAACACCTAGAAACCGTCGTCGTCGCTCTCTCTATGCGCATAATTACCCAATTAAACTAAAATTACGTTGCGTGCTCAGACATGTTAAAAACCTTTTGAATCAGTGCAGACAGAACTCGTCGGGGAACCCCTTTCTAACCCAACACCCCTGCAACCTCTGCAGCTTGACAGCAGCGCAAATGCAAAACACGAAATTCGTTTTTAGCCATTTTTGCGCCAAAAACCTGGTAAATGCCCGAGATTTGGGGGGAGGGAAATCTGGAGAAGCCAGGAAAATCAGGAAAATCTGGTAAATCGGCAAGAGTAACGGAAAAATCCTTGTGGACTGAGGGGCGTTGCCATTAGCTGCGACTAATAGGAAACATAACTATAAATAATTGGCAATCGGAATGCGGTCGAGGGGGAGGCGATCTTAACTGATGTAATTGTTTATTTATGAGTGCTTGAGTGCGTAATAAAATTACAAATATTTGCACACGCACGCGGACATTGGGGGTAAGGACGTAAGGACGCAAGGACGTAAGGATGTCGTTTTGGGGGTGGGCCTAATAAAAAAATCACTGGACATGATTTCGTTTCCGGCAACGGAAAAAAACCGCAAGAGTGGATAAGAAAGTTGAGTGCGTAACGGTACATAAAGCACGATTACACATGAGAGCAGCCCACAGCAGAGAGTGGTGGCGGCGGATGGACATCCTGTGTGTAACAAGGACATCAAAGCGCATTTTGCTTCAATTTACTAAAACACCAAACAACAGAGAGCAATCGACCGGGGGAAGAAGGAAAATCAAGAGCTACGACAGCAATATCAACAACAATAAAAACATGAGCCTCAGAAAGGAGGAGAAAAAAAAAACGAAAAAAGGGAAAATGGAAAAGAATGTTTCGCATATATCCTGCATACAGTGAAGTCTCCTTAACGGAGTTTCTTGATGTCTGTAGTTAGGAATTTTAAGGAAAGCTTCTTGCTAAAGATATCCTTCGACCTCGACTTCTGTACCAAGTTTCTTTCAGTTTGTAGCTAGACACTTTGTCTAGTGAACTCTTTCCCTAAGAGTTGAAGATATTCCTTACAGTTAAATGAGTTTAATAATTTGTAAAATCATAAAACTAGAGTCCTTCCAGTTGATGTTCCACTGTGGCATGAAAAAGAAGGAAACGTAGTCAGCGGCGCCTTGATAGAGCTACAACAATAAAGATGGACAGATGCTAAGGGTGAGAGGGGACGGGATGGGGATGAGGCTTATAAATAAATTTGCCTCACTTAAAGTGACCAAATTGTTATCATGATGATATGTGTTAAGATTAAAAGGACTTTCTTGTCCCTGTCTGTTGCTGCTGCCGCTGCTGCTGCTGCTGGCGGGCATGAGGGCGCCCTTGCGGGGCGACCAGCATGTCCTTTTTTCACATGCTGATTTCATCTGTCCTCCGTCCGAGCGGAGCTGAACTCCGTCCTGCGTCCCGAACAGACTTTTACGCTGATTTTTATTTCGAGGCAATAAATTTTTATGTTCACTGGGTCACTTCATAATTCGCTTAAGCGTAAGACACATGACCAGGACCAAGGGCCCCCCTGGCTTGGGTTTCGCCTTTCAGTTGTGCTTTGTCATGGCTACACTGGAAAATATATACTTTAATAGGTTGTTCACTGGATTATATTATAGTAGAGAAATTTAGAGATCAAAACTACATAGTTTTGCCTCGTGGAAGACAGAAACATACCCTAACCGGAAACTAGTTTTATTTGCTTTCAGAAACCCCTTTTAAACATTTATGATTCGAGGGAAAGTTGTAGCAGCAACCTGGTGTAAGTTTTCCTCAGTGGAAAGCCGGCTTTTCTCACTCCTGGCTCCTGGTGCTCTTGTTGTTGCATGTCTTGCCTTAAGCTGACTTGTGCCTGGCTCCTTCCACTTAAATCGCTGCCTGCCGGTCAAATGTTGAGTGTATTTTCCGAGCAGCGTGGGGCTGGGGGAAATGGTCCTGTTCTTTATCATGGGAATTTGGCCGCTTGAGTGTTACTTAAGGGCAAGATGAAAAATCTGGGGAAAGCCGGGGCTCGGGCATATGCAAATGGCGGAGCGTTTAAAACTATAAACAGCTTGGCGTTCTTATCGGGGTTGCTGCTGTCCTTGCGGAAAGCCGCTTGATGGAGTGCTAAGAGTTGGAAAATGGGCACTGCTGGGGCACTGCCTCTTGAAAGTGTCATCCCACGCACATTTGCAACTTTTGATTGCTGTAAAAGCTTTTTAATTGCCAGGAAACTCGCTGGCTCGCTGGCAGGCTCTCTCTCGCTCTCGGGCTGCCCCTGCAAATGTGTGCAAATTTAATTAATTTTCGAAAAGGAGCTGCCGTGTGTGTGTGTGTGTACTGCTCATATATATTTTTTAATTATGCTGAGTAAAAAAGGATTTACAGCACACGCACACACACACACACACATAAAATTAAAAATCCTAAATCAAATTTCACCAACGGGGGTGTGAGTCCCTGTGTGTTGATCTCAAGGGCATAATGTCGTCGGGGTTAAAATAATTCAAATGCTTTTGCAGCTCATTACGAAGGCAAAAAATAATATATATACGTATATATATATATATGTATGTGTAAAGGCGAGTATATACTCATTATATAGCCGAAAAATTCCACCCAGACCCGTAGGTTCGTTTGGCCTTAACCCATTCCCTCAGCCACCGCTCCCGCCTCCGCCCCGCTTTGCGCTCACATTTGAACATTTTCCAATTTTCCCGAAAACCCTTATCATAAATTAAGAAGTGCTCGTCAAAAACTGTCTGCCCAGGATTTTCCCCAGGGAAATGGGGCGCTGGCGAGGGCGTGGCCCATGTGAGGCGGCCTGGTGTTGTTTGCTTTCGGATGGGAAAATTAAGATGCGGGCTCCGGAGGCATCATTGATGATGAATGTTGTTTCTGTTGTTGGTCCAAAGACACAAAAAACGAGGAAAAACTGTGTGTGGGTGTGTGCTGCGGGAAAAATCACACACAAATCACAGATCACAAGGAGCTCGGGCTCAAGCTCAAGCAGCAGCTTTAAAACTCAAGATGGAGATGTGGATGTGGATGTGGATGTGGCGGGCAGAAAGGGTTGCGGCAACGCGTGCCACCAGCAGGGAGCTGGGGGCTTGCATACAGAGAGGAAAATCGGGAAAATCATTATATTTAACCACTAATTTAAGCTGCTCCTGGCCAGGATGTCCTTATATTTTCTCTTTAGGAATGTTAGAAACCACTACAGTCGAAGAAAGGGTTCAATAAATATTTAAAATATAATTTGGGATAATACCTAATATTTAAATGTAATGTTCGATATTTAAAAATGCTATATCTCAATGATCAATGTTATTGTCACCCTTTTCCTTCGATTTCCAATGCGGCAGTCACTGCTGTGCAACTCTGTAGCATTTTCTCTCAGTGTCGGCGTCTCCTGTTTGCCTTATGCTCGCCTGTCGCTTATCAAATGCTGAAATGCCGCTAATGTTGCTGCGGGTACTCGTGCGGCGGCTGCCAGGGGAAGGGGACGGGCAAGGGAACGGGGCGGGGGCGGTGAAAGTGGGTGGGGGCTGGGGAGTGAAAGAGGTGAAAGGGGTGGGGGGAGCAGCGGCCTCGTCTGGCGGTCTAATCAGAAGGCAAGCAAACAGCCGCAGCCCGAGATAAAGATACTCAGATACTAAGGCCCAGGCGCTGTCACAGACAACACGCAGAGGCTACACTGTAGAAAATAATTGAAAGTTGGGCAAAATGTACACCTAAATTATTCAGAAAAGTTGGTTAGTCAGAAAGCAGCTATTGATGAGGCAGAGGAGCTACCTGCTATCTTGTTATTATCTTATCTTATCTTGTTATTTTTTTTTTATTTACTTTGTAGTGTTTTGTATATTTCAGTAGTGTATCTTATTACATATTTTTCCTTAATGGTTTAATTTAATTTTGCATAGTTCACCTATGATTTGTGCAGTGTAGGTGGCCTCACGCACAGCGAAAGAGCCAATCCTTTTGTCTTGAAACAGAGCAAACAGAGCGGAGAACACTGCGAAATGCTGGAGCGGCGATGCTGGAGCGGCACACGCATAACCCTTATCGGGGCAGCAGGCACTCCACGCCCCCAGCTCCCGAAAGGAGCTGCGAGGCTGTATTATTTATGAAAATCGTCGACGTTATCGGGCATTCTCAAATATTTACAACCAAAAGCTTACGGTTGCCATAATTAAAATTGTATCCGAAATTTCGAAGCAACCCCTCAGTGAAAGGCAGCACCCCCTTGGTGTAGCAGGGAGGGGGAGGGCAGAGGACGTAGGGGTGGAGGTGGACCCAGAGGCCGAGTTGTGGGAGTTAGAGTGGCGGAAGTAAAAATAAGATTTTATGGCTTACTTTTCATAATTTCGAAAATGCGGGGGCTGCGAGTGCCACACGCATTTCCTTCGCCCCGGCACAGTGCGCTAATCGCGCGGAGTCCTGGCAAGGACCTCCTTAAAGCCCATCCGGCACACAGCAAATCCATCAATTCAATTAACCCGAAGGGTTAAAGCCTCGGCTACAGGCTCGGGAAATCTCTCTTCAAGAGGGGGCTATGGGAAGGGGAGAGACATTGACAAACACTTAAAGTGAAATGCAAATTCTCCTTTGGGCTTTTTTGGGCCAAGGGAAGGAGGTCCGAGGCAGAGCTAATTTAAATGCCGGCTGAAAGCCCCAAAGCCCAAAGAGAGTGGACTATGAAAATCGTTTCTTGCAGGTGTCCGTCCTCCGTCTGGTGTGGTCAGGCCAGCCAGGAGAGACACGTGGTGGAGGCGAAGGAGGGCCTGCATCTCGGCTAGTGCCAGCACTTGACAAGGGTTTTTAATGACTGAATGAAAACGACAAACTAAACCGGAGACCAGCTACTGTCCTGGCTACCGGCTTTTGGCAACCTTCTCCTGGCTGCTGGCTGCTGGCTCCTGGTTGCTGGCTCCTGGCTCCTGGCTCGTCATCGTCTGTGACTTTGAAGTTTTCATTTTCGTTTGCTCCAGCAAGGATGCCATTGGTGTCAACATGCTACGTCCGTCCAGCTGTCCCGCCGGCCTAAAACATCTTGTTCACACTTGTCCAAATGGACCACCGACTTTAGTTTTTACACTCACCCCGATCCCGGCCAGCAGCTAGCTGGCCTGGAAAATTATTTCGGCCGGATGCTGTGACACAACAAGGAAAACAAGCTGCTGCTCCTTGCATCCTGGCAAAAGTGTCAAACATTCAAAGTAGTCAAATCAAGTAACCTTTTGTTGTCCGAAAAATGGGCGGGTCTTCGCCCCAGCCTGCCGCAACCTCTCTTGTTTAGACACTTAAGGTAAACTTTACCAGCTAATTGGTTGTTTTGTGGAAATTAATTGCCTTAACTTGATTTTTCCACTGACCAGAGCAGGACACAGCCTCGTTTTCGGTCAGTCCTTCGTCCTGCACTTTATGATGCATGTCGTCCGGGGACGGAAAAAAGCTACCCCATTGGAAAATATTGATATTTACTTGGTGCTCCAAGCCGCAGACGCTCCCCAAAAACAAAAAAAGCAGGAGTTCTGTATAAAAAAATCAAAGTATATAAAAAATAAGTCACATTTTAATGCAGGGTATCTAGAGAGTGTTGGGAGATGAAATTCTATTATATATCTATCTATTATAAAAGTCTAAAAAAAACTACGTAAGCTTCAGCTTTAATTCCGTTTTAAAAATCTTATAAAAATGTATAAACTTACACTTTGGCAGAACAACCAAATTAGGGTATCTCTTAGTCGTGACATCACACAACACCGTGGTCTTTCTTTTCGTTTATAGCTTTTTTTCGGCAATGGTCAGGGCCTTGCAAGTTATTAATATTTGCTTTGTACTTCTCCGTGGTCCGTTTGCGAGGCTTATTAAAAAATTGAGTGTGTGTGTGTGTGTGTATGTGGGTGGGCTGGCCCAAAAATTTGGTTGTGTTTTTTTTTTATTTTCGAGGCAGCCATAAAACAACGGCCTCCGAAATTGAACAGCCACAAGTGCGGCGCAACTTCCTGGACCCAGTCCCAGTCCCTCGCAGTCCTCGCAAGGACGGGCGGGCGGGCAGCCATCGCCGGCTGTCAATATGAAAATTCATATCAGCTGCAATCCAGGTTTGGGGAGAGCAGCACGACGAGGGTCCTGTGCTCCGCTTTAAGATGCCCGGGCTAATTGAATTTCGCCAGAAACTAGATTACGCAGCTCCTAAACTAGCGCCAGCAAGACAAAGTCCTTCGAGCAGCCGGCGAGCACGTCCTCCGTCGTTTCTGCAGGCAAATCTACATGGACTTTGTCGATTGATTGGATGCGATATAAACGGGAGAAGCGGGGGGAGTGTGGCTCCTCTCAATGGAAACTATTTTGGCTAACTCACGGGTCCTGTGGGGTCTGAAAGTGCCACCCAAACGTAACTTGTCCGAGGAAAGTTTAAGACATTATGTGGCTTTCTTACATAAAAAATATAAAGCAAACACTTGAGCCAAACGGGAATAAATTTCACATCATACTTTAAAGTTTGTCTACCTTGACTTTGAGTTATTCAAAGGACTGCTTTGTACTCAAGTTAATTGTTAAATGCAAGTATTTAAATATTCGAAATACACAATAAGATTGCACTTTAAAGCCCAAGTATTAGGCTTAAACACTTTCCGAAGGAAACATCAACAATGGAAGGTGTGTCGAGAAGTAGTTCACCTCAAAGACAAGGGATTCCTCCCATGCTGGGCCGAATTAAAGTGCATTAATTGAGTAATCTTAAGGTTGGCTGTGGATGCAGACATTTACCTTTTTGGCCCCGACCAACGTCCCAGGCTAATGTCCTGGCCAAAATGGCAACGATGCGGTCGCTTTGAGGGGCGAGGGTTCAATTCGTTTCGGGTTGAGTCGTCTTCCCGGCCGAGTCTTTAAGCCAAAAGGCTTGAACTTGAAGCTGAAGCCAAAGTTGTAGTTGAAGCTGGAGCTGGAGCGAAAGCCGCTGTCATCTTGGCCACCGCAGAGTCATAACCATTAGCCTCTTAGCCCTGGCGTGTCTCTTCCCAATCAGACAGCGAAGGTTGTTGTCTGCCAGCTATATAGCCTTTTTGGTCTATGTATTGATTTTTGTTTTGGTTTTTAAACTGCCAGTTCCACATGGAACACATTGCACAACAAATGACTCTTGCTCGGCGGCGTTCTGTGGTGTAGTGTGGACGGAGAGGGTTAATTTGCTTTAATGTCTGCTTGCGGGGTATGGCATTCGGAGCGGATTGGGTTGGGTGGGGGGATTGGTAACAGCCATTAGTCGGCATATAACTCCAAAAGCCAAAGAAGACTGCTGGTGTCCCCCAGCCAAGGGGAGGAATGCGGTGGGGGAGTGGGGCTGGGGACGAGAGAGCGCCAAAATTCAAGATGTTTACGCAAAGGAAATCCCACGTAATGACCGTAATAATCGCAGTTAATTAGTCGACGTTGTCGACGGTCTTTGCTGTCTATGCAAAACACAGAACAAGAACAACAGCAGCAAAAACCACAGGGTGCTCGGGGGCCCCGGGGAGAAGGGGTTGCTCCTGGAAGGAGTGGCCCTGGAAGGAAGGGGGGAGGATGGGTGACTGGCAGCTGGAACAGACAGCGGCGCCGGCGTCCGGAATGCTGCCCATTGCCCGGAAATGGCAACAAAACGCACTACAAAACGCCAGCCAGCCTCTGTCCTCCTTCCTGCTTATAAAGTTGTGTGTGTGTGTGTGTGTTTCTGTGTGTGTGAGGGTCCTGCGAGTGGCACTCCTGGTGCCTGTGCCTGCTTATGACTAACTGCAATAGCGTACAATGGCCTAAAGTGGCTAAAACCAGTAGGAAATACAACATTTTTATGCATATATCAGTACAGATTTTACCAAAAGTGAAATAAATAAACAAAGCAATACAAAAGGAAGAAAAACGTACTAAAATTCTTCACACAAATTCAAGATTTAAGCACTTTTTAGAGGAGCTCTATTGAATTCTTTATTGATGAGCACTAAGCTCATTTATTTATTTGTAAATCCTTTCCTGATCACTTAAAGATCTGTTGTTATTTGTTGGTATTCGGACCACTGTGCTACGCGGTTGGTGCCCCTTTTTTCTGGTTGAGCGCGTTCGCTGATGGCGCAGATAGTCCGCACTTTGCTCCGCCGTTCCTGTTCCTCAACCTTCAACCTTCAACTTTCCTGCCAGCCCCCTCCCTCCGGCGACGGTTCAGAGCTCCTTTCAGGACACTATCGTGGACCCCTTTTTGCTTGGCGAAAATCCACCCATTTTCCCCCACACCTCCGGGCACTCTTCTGTTCCGTATTTCGTAGTTTCGCCCAGCCGTGTGAGAGTTTGAAATTTTTCGGTTGCGTTTATTGCGTTCATTACCCGGAGTTAGCCGAAGGGCAGGAGATTGGGGGTAAGACGGCCAGCGCCGATAGCTAACTGACTGTCTGTCCGTTCGTCCGTCCCCCGGAATATCCTCGTTCCCAAACTGCCTTTGATTATTTTCCAAAAACTGAAAACTGAAAGCCGAAAAAGCGAAGGAGCCCGAAATGTTGGCGTTATCTTGGGCGAAAATGAAAAGTCATTACCGCCATTCGTTCCGAGTGGCAGGGGAGGAGGGATGGTGGACGTAGGGGGTTGTGTCCTGCCATTGAAGCGGAAACGGAAATGCGTTGGCCCAGAAAGAGACTGAGGCGGAGAAGGAAGTGAAGCACATCATGAGCGCTAGCCCCGGCGCTCGACAGCTTCTCGAAGGCCGAGTTGCTGTGTGCATTAATAGATTAATGGTTTACCAGCCTGTAATTAGGCTTGGGTGGGCTCTCGCCCCCCTTGCCTCCTGTCCGCCCATTCGGCGAGGACGTCCAGGGGAACCTATTGAAGTACGCTCCAGACCACAGCAACAAAAGCCCGAACGATGAACAGTTAATAAGCAGATGCGGGCCACATTTAATAACAGCATTCAGCGAGCGCCCATTAAAACAAAGTGGTCAACATGCCACGCCCCCTTTTTAGACGGCATGCATGCCCTTACACTCGAAGAAAAGAAGTTACATTTAAGTCGGGGCTTTACTTTACTCCAATAAAGCATTAAAGTGCAGTTTCCTACAAAAAATTGAGGTTTTTCACTGAACGCCCAAGAAACCCTTTTAGACTGACTGTAAAACAGAAATTTTCTTTAATTTATTTATATTTGAACCACTTGAACCAATTGTTTTCTGTGTATGCACGCGTTGAGTTCATTAAATTTGCTGGCGGCCAGTTGGGTTTTGGGCCCAGGCCAACACTCATTCTCGTCTACACTTCCATTTACATTTGCATTTACATACGCGTACATACACATCCTCGCATGATGTCCTCGTGCCGTCCACGGGTAATTACGACTTCCGCCAGGAGCAGCGAAGTGGCCAGCGTAATGATACACGGACAAGGATATCGAACAGGCAACTTCCGCTGTCCGCTGTACCTCGTCCTGGACACGCACAGTGGGGCCAAGGCAGTGAAAGTGTCCTTGAAATGCGAAAGTACAGTCTAAGATGAGTAACGACATGCGCCATTTGTTGGGCGAGCTGAAGGCTATCTTCAAATTTCATGTTACTAATGTTACCTTTGAAATATGTATATTTCGAGGACAGTCTTATAATATGTATCATTTCACCTGAGCACAAACATTTTTAATAGTCTGTTTATATATATTCTCCATAATAATGGCTATATTTTGAACCACAGTCCGGCTCAACCTCTGTGCCCAACAGCAGCACCTTCTTCACCACCGACCAATGTCCTTCGATTTTCGTCCTTCGCTCTGTTCGGCGGTAACGGGCAGGCGGGGTGGCGGGGTGGCACACTCTATTAACAGCTGCACGCGCCGGCTGACCAAGGGGTATCGCCAGCATTGTTGCATTTATGCATATCCTGTGGCCACCTCGTGTCCTTCTGGCCCCCTGGCCAAGTGTCTGCGTGTGTGGGCTCCTCATTGTGTTGTATTACACATTGAAATGTTAATTATTTTAAGCAATAATTAGGATTGCAATCAAATGGTACTGCTACTGCTGCTGCTTCAGGTCTTACAGAGAGCGAAAGCGGGCCTTATTACCTTAAGAAGTTCTTTATATATTTTATTTTGCTAAAAGTAACTCATAGGAATCTTGTTTGTCTTGTATCGTCGTCAAGCTACAAGATTGTAAAAGGATTTTCCGCAGACTACTCTTGGGAAAGATCTTTCTCTCGCTCTCTCTCTTGCTCACTTGCCTGCAATGTACAAGCAATAGCGAACAGCTCTCAGAGAGAACTTGCTGCAATGGCGTTGCTTTAGTCACAATTATGTTTGTATACTTTTTCTTTTAGTGCAACGTCACGGTTGCTGGCCTAGCTGCTATGGTTGTTGTTGTGTTTGCTTAGT
The DNA here is from genome assembly GCA_035046265.1 of Drosophila bunnanda. NCBI lineage: Eukaryota > Metazoa > Arthropoda > Insecta > Diptera > Drosophilidae > Drosophila > Drosophila bunnanda. The sequence goes on along the minus strand of JAWNOB010000083.1, from coordinate 569,927 downwards.
TACTGTTAAGTAGCCGCACTCACAGGACACACACACACACACACACCCACTCGCACATTAATTGTATTTGTATCAATTAACAAAAGGTTTAATTTATGGCGCTCAAGGGCTACTGGCACGACCTGTGTGCTGTGTGTGTGTGTGTGTGTCTCGGAAAACTCCCATATTATCTGGGAATTGGGCCTGCATTGTTTTTGGGGGGAATGCCATTAACCCTTTGGACCCCTGGGGGGTCTCTCTATCTCTCTCTCTGTCTCTGCGTGTGTGTTGTGCGGGTTAAAGGGTTCGGAGTGCAGGATTTTGACCTGCAGTTACACTTAACTCCTAACTTGGCCCCAACAACAACAACGACGATGATGATGATTGTGGGGCTTGTAATGATGATTACGATGATAATATGCTTTTATTATTGATACCAACACTTGTCGCACACACTCGCACACACATATTTACTTAGACAAGACATCGAAATTGGTGGATTATTAATGTTATTTGCTTGTTTACATGCACGCGAAATATATCAATAAAGGAGGCCTCTGGGGCAGGCAGGCTGCTTCGGCTAGGAAGAGATCATAAAAAATCTATTAGGCAACCACATATAGCAAAAGGGGTTAAACACACACACACACACACACTCTCTCTCTCTCTGGGAACACACGCAAGGGGGTTGGCAGGGAAGGGGCCATAAAAACGATAAAATATCAATCGTTGGAAAACAAGAAATCAAACAACCATCAAAGCACCGCTGCCTTTCACCAAAATGATTGAGTGTCGTCCGACCGTGCTACCCCTTTTTCCGCTCGGAGGTCTGAGGTCTCGGTTCTCCTGGATTTTGTGTGTGTTTTATTTTATACTCCGGCCTGCCTGCTTGTTGTTTACCTCAACACACACCACCTCCCACCCACACACCCACCCACTCACTCGTCGCACACACTCATCTATCAATGTCAAATTATGAAGTGATCATATTTGGATTTATGCGAAAGGGGGAATGCGGCAGGACTTTAAGGATATAAGCCAACCTGTCGCACGGATGTCCCACATATGAGCCCTCAATGGGATTAGCTCTTTAAGGCGGCAGCCCGCCAAGTGCTCCTCACAGTGGGGTCAAGCGGTCAAAAGGAGACTGCATTTTAAACCTCCTTCGAGTATATACAAATTTAGGATGTAAATAAAATCATTCACAAAATTCTCTAGCATTTATTTGCTATTATTTATATTAAATATATATAATGTAGCACACAAAAAGCATGAGAAAAAAGTAAACAATTGACATTAGTATAGTGTATTTTATTTCCTTTTAACCCCCTTAAACCTGGCACTTAACCCACTGTAGCACCGTGTAAAAGCAGACGAACCTGGCATGTCAAAGGGCCAAACAAATACAAAAAAAAAAAAAGGAAGAGAAATATATATAGGATAAGGAAATGGGAAGCGTGCAAAATGCAAAGGGGAAAATGGGGAAAAAAAGGAAAAGAAAAGAAAGCCATAGCTAAGCCCATAAGCGAACGTGTTCATAATATTTACAGTTATTGATATTTGAAAAGGCGGAAAATTTATAACGAGCGACATGTGTGTGACAACATGCCGAGGTCCCGGCCACTCTGTGGGCCACGGGATGCCGGAGGTGGGTGGGAAATGGGATAAAGGATATGGGATATGGGATATGGGATACGGAATATGGGAAGGATGTTGCACTGAAAGAGGCAGGGAGCCGGCGCAATATTCAATCAAAAATCGATTACAAGCGCTTACGTAAGTGAGTGTGTGTGCCTCGGCCTGAGTGTATTAGTTGGTGTCCCTTGCTCCTTGCTCCCCTCCGCCGCCACAGGAGCAGGCCGTCCTGCTGTTGGTGTGCAATGCGAGAGGCCAGGAGCCAGTAGCTCAGCTGGTTAATCTTTGCCACGGGCATTCCTTCCACCACCTCCATCCACCATCCTTCTTTTTTTTTCTGTGGGGCCACATGGGCATGACAATGACTTACGGCTAGGAGGAGGAGTAGGCAGGGCGCTAAGGACACTTGGGTTGGGAGCACCACACCGGCTCCTTTTTGTCAAGCCATTTTAAAACCTTAATTCACATGTGTAAATTGAAAGGTGCACATGTGTGGGTAGCATAACGCTACACCGAGAGGATAGTAATTGGATTCTTTAATTAAATACAATGTAGGTATTATTATAGAAAGACTTATGGTACAAGGTAGTAACCTAACTGGTTTTGGTGGTAACTTTGACCATAGTGTTCCATAGTTCCTGATCGTTGGTCCTGTCGATGGTCTTACACTTTCTTTAAGCATCTCGGACCTTGGGAGTAATATTTCCAATTTGTGCAATATATATCCTAAGTGTTATACTTTTCTTTGCGTGTAGCGATGTGGTCCTTCTCTGCACTGTAGCAAATGTTTTTCCTTGAATTTTGGAAGCAGCCTGCTGCTGCTGAGGCTGTCTATGCTTGATTTATGGCCACAAGAGGAAGATGGAGAAGGAGTGGGTTGGGTGGGTGGCGCTCCCGGAGATTTGGGGATTCGAGGGAAGCTGGATTTTTAGCTGACTTTAAGTTTTTCCAGCCCTGTGCTGAAGGGAACAGAACGGACGTCCCCCGTCGCGCATAATTCTTCATATTCGAGTGCTTAACTTCTCAACTGGCGGCGGGATCCGGTCTCAGTTGCCAGTACCCAGTACCCACTATGTGGACCTGACCCTCATCCTGCCTTCACCTTGGGTGCGCCCAGCTGGCGTGGATAATTTGTAATTTAACCACTTTTCAGGTTCAGTAGCCACCTTCCGTTGGGCAACTTCCGGGTCCGGGTGACTCTCCGGCAGGCAGGCGTACCTTTTCGCTGGCGGAATTCGCGTTTTTTCCTGCGACCGCGATGTGTCCTTGTTTACCGGTGGCATGGGGAAGGTCCTCCTGCTGCCACTGCCACTGCTCCGTCTCCTCTTCTGGCCCGGGGATGCGGCCTGCCTTGGCTGTCGTGTGTTGGCCTCATCGTGCTCGTCATCGCTGAGCAAATTAAATGAACATTTCTGCAGTGACACAAACTTGTTTATTTTGACATGCACACACAGGCACAGGCACGGGGACAGGGACAGGCACAGGCACAGGCACAGGCACAGGACATCCATCCCCGGGGAGCAGAAAAAAATGCGCGGCTGGCATGTTGCGGATTTCTGCAATACTCTTCTTCGAACGAAACATATTAACTTTGCTGAGTTTACGGGGAATAAATTGTAGAAAATTTGTATATAGACAGAAATTATCAATATCGTTTAGAAAATATCGTAGACTATCGAATTTTGAAATATAAAATAATATTATTAATCTCTCTGATTCAACGTTGCAATGTTAATATATGTATTGATACTATGTTCCGTTGATTTTAACGGTTTACTACTGACTGTATCTGTCTTTACTAATTTTAATTTCAGCAAGGAACATTTTATGTATTCACAAAAAAGTGTATTCCCACATTCGGCATTTGCAAGTCGGTTTTCACCTGATTCGCCTTTATCCTCCCGCAATCGTTAACCGCGATTTTGTTTTCGTTTTGTTATTCAGGACTCTCTTTTTTTCTGTTCCGCGTGGCGTGTGTTTGAATTTTAATTCGCTTAGCGAAAAAGGCAAATTGGCAAATTTAATAACGACAAACAATGCCGATGAAAAGGAGTCGAAAGGGACTGGAATTGCGGAGAGTTATGAGAGTGCAAATCAAATCTGGCCACATATGCGTGAAATCGACTCGAGCTTTCCCGCTCCCTTAATTTCCCTTTTAATTTTCCGATTGCGATTGCGATTGCGATTGCGAATTTCGCGATAATCAGTTTTACTTAGTTGCCTCCCGTGAATCCTTGAAGGAATGCAAATGAGGTGGCTCCTGTCGCTGACAGCTGGGGGAAATCAAATTAAGATTAATTTTGATTCGGTTAAGGGAATTCGCTTCGATTTTTGTTTAGCCCAATGAGCACAAGCGTATTGGAAAATAAATGCTGGAAATGGGTTGAAGGAATTATATATTTGGAAGCCACAATATTGGGCTACAAGTTGATATTAATGGGTACCCTTATAAATGTATTTCTTCTATAGCAGTAGAGATATAAAAACTCCCTTTCTTTAACTAATTTCTTACTTTCTCTGAGCTTTACTCGATCTGTGAAGGTGTCAATTTATCGATACTGTTTCTATAAAATTACCATATTCTGTATGATGTATGACGTATTCCCTTCTCTTCCCCGTCATATTGCCACAAATTCATCAATCCTCCGCCTTGCTTCTCTCATATCCTAGGCCGGATCTGAGGCAGAAGGACCACAGGAAAGGCCAGACTGGCCGGCTGGCAACCATTTGTTAAATTGAAATGAAATTTAATCCTTGCAATTTGCACGGCAAATCTCAGACCGCACCGGGGATTGCCCTTAAAAATGTCTTTAGGAAACCCGGAAGGGGCAAAGGGATGGGTGCCACCCTGTCATCTACGTGTGGTTGGTGTCGTAATAGATGATGAAAGGCCCTGGCCGCAGATGGGTGTGGAAATTCCAAGGAAGAAAACCCCCAGCAACCAGGACGAGTAGAAAAAACAAAAGGCAACTGCAGAAACCCAAGAAAAGCCAAAGCCAAAATACATATTCCTCAGGTCCTTTTTGCATCTTTGCGAGTCTTTCGTGTGGTTTTGGATTTCTTGGCTCAAAACTTAGCAGCCAGCCAGCCGAGCAGGCACGGGACCCAGGGAGAGGTAGATGGGCATTGGTTCCTCCAGCCGCAAGTTGCAGTTTTTGAAGTGCTTTGTGAATGGTTTCGTCGGGGAAGCCTCGCCCCTGCCTCGTCCTCTCGGCTTCCTTCGAAATTCTTTAAGATCTTCGACTGCGGTCGCTTTGACGACGAGCCAGAGCGAGAGCCACATGGGCGTTTGGGCGCCTGGGCGCTTGGGGTCACCTTTAGCCCCTTTTCCGTCTGACCAAATGCAAATAGAGACCAGAGAGTCCGGCCAAGTCCTGCCACTTCATGCAATATTAAAAACGTGAATGGAACTCGAACTCGGTGCCTTGGCAAACAAACACAGCACACATGGTCACTCGCTGTGGGGCTGCTCATCAAAGAACTTCATTCGCCGGCTGTCAATTAGGGAATGGGAATGAGCCTGGGAGTGGGGACGAGTGTGGAGCGATATATCCTATTCCGATCACGTGACTTGATTCAATTAACCGATGCCGAAAAGAGTTGTCCTGCCGCCCATGAAATCCCCTATAACCCCCCAGGACCTAAAACCCGAGACCCGAGTCCTGAGACCTGAGACCATAACCTCCAGCTCCCTGCTTCCCGGCGTCCGAGTGGCTGGGCGACTTAATTGGAAGCGAACGGTGAGCGGCGAACCCTTTCCCAATTCACATGCTAAAGGGCGTTCGAGCCACTTAAGCTCGTGGCCTGCTCCGTTTAAGTCCGGCCCCTGGGTTCGTTCCCCTTCCCACGGACGACATCCAGTGGACACAGGTCCTCCGCCCTCCAAGTGCGTCCAAGACACACGCGACTGCCATTGACCATCGGCCATCGGAAACCGAAGCCAGGAACTGTGGTTCCCAGCAAGTGAAAATGTTGTTGAATTTATTAGAATTAAATTATTAAATTAATTAAAAACAAAAGAGATAGAACAGAAGTTATTGGTACGGATTAATACCATTGCTTGCAAGCTCTGATATAATTATAGTGAATACCTTTTTATTCGAATTTAATACTCTATAAACATTGCTGGTTGCTCCACTGTGCCTCGACCCTGGCCCTGGGGTCGGGGCCATTGGTCAGGAGTTCCTTTCTCACAGGGGCGCTAAAAAGGGTTATTAACTCGTCAGCTCGACTAAATGTCAGTCAGGTGGTTGCGCTCGGACCGGAATCCCTGACAAAATCGTTGCTGATGCGTGGTCACGCACCATTATCGCCGACCGCCAGTCCGATTTTTCCTGATTTCGAGAGGGAGTTCTGACCGGAACACTTGATTTGGCCGAGCCCCTTTATCGATGAAGTTGTTAATTTTGTACTTTCAGCGTGAGAGAAACACAAAGGGGGTTAAGGCTTAATTATTTTGTTGTTTTTCTTTCGGGTTAATATAGGCCAGGCGAAATGTAATCAGAGGGGAGTGAGAGCGAGTCCTGGGCGGCTTTAAAGGGCTGCTGCCAGGTGAAAACTAGATAAAGGAAAAGTCTCTTAACTTTTCGCATAATCACCCAGAGACCAGAGCCCAGAGCTGAGCCGAGCAGACAGGGAGGTCCCAGACCCAGGTCATAAACCAAAGCCAACCAGGGGCAACGATAATAAATTGAAGTAACCAAATCTTAACAATTACAAAGACACACACACACTCACACATGGCGAAAGGTGAACTGGCCGGATTTCCTAGACCCAAAATCAGAGAGGACCAGCACCAGGACAGCATTTAGAGCGCTTCATGGAGCCCAATAAGTCTACGGGTAATAATCGAGCATAAAGCACAATTTATTTTCATAAAACCTCAGCATCAGCAGCCGGGTCCTTAAGCCAGGCGCTGATCAGACCAGGCCCCGAGCACCCACACTATCCTCAAGCCTTAAACTACGCCTCATGCCAGGCCATGGCCTGGCCAGGAACCAGCTAGATTTTAGCCGACTTGAAGATGTCCTGCTCTGCGCTGGATTCTAAGGAAATATCCTGTAGGTGAATCTTAGATATATATTGTAGAAGAAAAGGTCCCATAAGAGGGAAAGTATGTTATATATTTTATTGTCAGAAACGAACTATATATTTATCTTGTTGTTTCTCTTCAAAGAAGCGTAGAACCCTTCTTAAAATCAGAAACTAATAGGGTGCATCCAACGAACTAAGGGCTCTCGCAGCGTGTCCTGCGTCCTGCGTCCTTCTAACAACCCCCTTCGTTTCGTTCCGACTTTTGATTTTAAAACAGTGACGGCCATAAGTAGTTGTAATGGCAGTTGCTGGCCAAAAAGGTCTGAGGTCCTGGTCTAAGACTGCCCAGGGAAAGGGGTCTGTGTGAATGAGGTTGTGGCTGTGGATGCCCTGGAAGCTGTGGAGCTGCAGTGGTGCGGGTCAAGTCTGGCCGGGTGCTAAATCTGGCTAACGCTCTCCCCCTCTCGCTGAGATGAACGCTCCTCCTCCTTCTTGGTCTAGTGTCTGGGTCCCAGTTCTGACTTTCCCGGCTTGCTTCTGCTTTCTTTTGCACTGAGAAAAAGGGGGCTCGATGTTGAATATGAAGAATTTCTTCGGTGCTGACTCTTAACTAAGTAAATGCCACATCCAAGCTAATTTCACCTTGATTGCATAGTTTAAATCCCTGCCATAAAGGAGCAGTAGCAGTGTACTTTTCCTGGCTTGGCCCACTCGTCCTGTTTGCCCCTCCTCCTGCTGGGTCCAGCTCTTGGTAGTTCCTTCGCCTCCCGCCCGGTGGCTCCTTCCTTGGTTCTACTGGTCTGGGCACAACTGTACAGAAACCGCATGAGCGCGACAACGACGACGACCGTCGCCATGTCCTCCTCGACGTCGTGGCAATTTTATGGCTCCCCTCCGCTGGTTATCCTGGCACTGCCAGAGAGAGAGAGAGCGAGAGCTTAACGAACATTTTACAATGCCCATGATGCATTAATATCCGAGACCGAGTCGGAGAACGGAGACCGGAGACTGGGAACGGGTAACCCAGAACGGGGACCGGGACAGGGACAGGGACCGGTCGAACCTGTCCTCCCCCTTAGCTAGATAGCAACAATAGTGGCGACGCGGCGTAGCACCACCCAGGGCCATCGTCGTCGTCATCATCATCATCGGGATGTGTGTGTGTGTGTGTGTGTATGTGTCTGTAGCATACATTTTGGGGCAAAACTAAAAACACTTACAGCTCTGCAAACTGGCGGGGTTAGTGTCGTGCCACGGGGCTTATCGTTGGAAATTAGCTACCCTTTTGCAAGTCCACACACAACCCACACACAACCCACACACAGGCACTCGCACACACTCTCTGGCCCGTATTTTTTCGGCTTCCAGACTCTAATTTTCGTTGTCTGATCCCACTATTTATTAAATTTCAATAAATAATTTCGTTCGTTGCTGGGACGCGCGACCCCAAAAAGGATTGATGTTACACGGGGAAAATATATATATATAATATTTTGGGCTTTTGTATTTAGTAGTAAATATGTACAGTTATAAATAAATTTAATTATTAGAGAGTACAAATATTTAAAAACAACTAATTTATTACCTTATTAAACGATTATATTTCTTTTCTCTTGTTAAAGGAGTGAAAATGCAAAGCTCTCTCAGAGTGCAGCTCTCACGTTCACTACTGCTTGTACTATGCAGACAAAGCGTGAAAGACAAAGAGAGAGAGGGAAAGATCTTGCCGAAATGCAAATAGGGTTCAAGAGAGCAGAATAGGAAAAACCCGAACTAAAATTTAACTAAATTTCCTTCTTAATTTTGGTTACTAAAGAGTCTGCTGCTTTTCTTTAAGAAGAGTTTTGGGTATGTTTTTCGCAACTAATGCTGTTCCTCCAAACAATTTCAGGTTCTTTTCTCTCTCTGTATAGGTTTGTATTACCCTAATTGTAGTTTGGCCGTCGTCAGATTTTCGATTTCGGCAACAAAATGCGGTGTGCTGATATGTGTCCGTCTCGGTGTGCGGTGTATGTGGTGTGTGCGAAAAGGCCGTAAAGGTTAGCTGGCTATGGTTTCGGTTCTGGCAGCTGGTGGCTGGTAACAGCCATCAATGTGGGCATTGATTGCCATTTGAGCCTCCTAACTAAGCGTCTAACATTTGGCCAGGCCAACCCACTCCCCACTCCCAACTGTCAGTTCCCCCAAAAAATACTATATAAATATAGTATGTGTACATATGGCATGGGTTTTCCCGCGCTCACTGTAACCGCAAACAAATCAACAAAGCAATCAACTTCTATTTGTATTTTCACACATGTGTGGTGTGTGAGTGTGTTTCCAAAAAGTGCAAATCAAATTTTGTGTGTGTGCGGTGCTGGGCAACGATTTCTACCCCCAAAAAGCACACACACACTCGGCCCACTCGTGTGTGGTAGGTGCCTCCTCGATATATAGACACATGTACATATGTACACAGTGGTAGGTAGTAGGACGACCACACCCCGATGGGCTCCGAAACTGTGTAGGTACGAGTCCTGGCCCTAGTCCTCTCCGCCTGTGCATTCCGATAAGCGTTTAATTAGTGCGAAACAAATGAATTGGCAAACTTTTTCCCTGGGCCTGGCCCTAAAAAATTTGTTTGCTTTTGCTTTGTTTTTTTGCGATCCAGCTGAGGGAGTTACAGATAGATAGGGCATTATGAGGTGAACTACATAGGTCTTATCTGGGAGACAGAGAAACGGTCATTAAAAGAAGAACGATTTCAGAAGCGAATAGAACTTTTTTAGGAATCAGAATCGAAGCTAAGAATTCCTGATTTCAATGTCTATAACCAGCGAGTGAAAGTAACCGATGAAACAATCTCAGAAATAATGAAAATAATATGGGGGGATATAATGAAAATGTTCCTAGGGAAAGTAATACAAAATCAACGTTATTTTAAGCCCAGAAAAACAATTGTGGAACCAACCAGGAATCCATTTAAATATCTCAATTCACAGACCATACATTTCCCCACAAAATTCCATACTTGTACATCTGCAGGCAATGCAGCTTATTGAGTGTGAAAGTATGCGGGGGGAATTCCCCGTGTGCATTCAATGGGGGATTACGAAGCCCTCTATTTGTGTGAGAATTGCCAGAAAAGACACTCTGAAAGGAGCATACCTACACAAAGGAGCCCGGGAGGGAGCGGAACAATACAAATTATTTCCGTCTTATTACTCAGCGATTGCATAAGCCAACCATAAGCAAGCTCATGAGGGTTTTCCTCCGCCTGGTGTGGCCTTCAATGGTCCTTGGGGCGAGAAGAAATCTGAAAAAATAACAAAAATACAATAATAATTCTCTTGGTCGGCTTGGCAATTCTGATAAGGGTTACGATTATATATGGTGGATGTAGCGTGGGGTTTATTGTGTGGAGTGTGGAGAGTGTGGAGTGTGGAGTGTGTGGAGTGATGTCAAATAGCCGCGAGTGTCTATTGAATCTGAACCAATTGAATGGATCCAAACCCGGAGCCGGCCAAATGGCCAATGTCCCGCTGAATCCCAATCCGTATCCCTTTGGAGAGTGGGGGGATTACGTAAGCGGCGCGTCATAAACTGTTGTTGTTCCCGGGTATTCCCCCAGCCTCTCATCTTGGAACCATCATCATCATCGATGGATTCGTATTGTTCGGCTTGCCATTGGCATTTCCAACTCGCATATTTATCTGCGTTTGTCTGGCCACAGGATACGGTCGAAGTTTGGATGCCCTTACAATGAAGATCAAGTCGAAGGCTTCCAATTCTGTTTTGCTTACCTATCAATTTCAGAGGAGTCTATGTGTATATTCCATAATTTTCATACTTTTCCAATACGATTTTCAGAGTATTTGGAACTGCCTTGACTTCTTCTTTTGCAAATACTTTATTTTTATTATTCCTCTGCCTTTTTGCGAGGAGATGCCATTCTTTGGGCTTGCTGCCTGCTGGACACACTCGACATTTGACAAAAGCGGCGGCAAACAACGAAATCAGCAGAGGATTATGGGTGGGCAGGAGAATTGAGTCGTCGTCGTCGTCGTCGGAAACACAATGAAGTAAAAAATATGATGGGGCGACCATGTAAAGCATTCCGTGTATCGATGCTCCCCTCTCTGGGCTCGGGTTTCTGTTTTTTATTATTTATTGTGATTTACAGTTGAACGCTTGATTTGATTTTCAAGTGGTTCCCACGCCACGCCATTCGATCCGGTCCGGCCTGGGGGTCAGCTCAATGTCAGCAATTTGTTTGGCCACCGGGAAACCGGCGAGAGCCCCGGCTTAGTTAATTAGTGGCCATCAGTCAGTCGTCGGGCTGCGACTCGCCCTCGCTAAGGGTATATTCGACTGCTGGTCCCTTCCCAAAACTGGCCAAGAGGGAAATATTTAAATGAAGGCTTTAAAAATTTAATACTGAGTATGATTGATTTGATTTGATTTGATTTGTGCAAAAATTGCCATATAAAATTATCGATAATTATCGGCTCAAAGAATGGTACTAATTTTGTAGTCATATACTCAAAACATTATGAAGGAGTCATTTCCGACCCCATAAATCATATATATTCTTGATCAGCATGAAAAACTGAATCGATCTAGCCATGTCCGGGAGAAAACAAAATTTTTAAAACTTTTGTCAAAGTTTTATCCCTTTTTTTTGGCATTATTAAAATTTAAAAAATTGATAAAAAATTAAATTTCTTAAAATTGTCAATGAAGTATGCAGATTTATTAACCTAACAAAAACTAACATAAAACAGCTTTCCGAATTGAAATTAATGAATTTTTGGCAAAGTTATGAGTTTTTGAAACTGTGATTTGTCGTAAACTTGCTATATAAAAATATCGATAATTATCGACTTAAAGAGTGGTACTATTTTTGTAGTCAGATGCTCAAAACACTTTGAAGGAGTCATTTCCGACCCCATAAATCATATATATTCTTGATCAGCATGAAAAACTGAATCGATCTAGCCATCTCCGGGAGAAAACAAAATTTTGAAAATTTTTGTCAAAGTTTTATCCCTTTTTTTGGCATTATTAAAATTGAAAAAATTGATAAAAAATTAAATTTCTTAAAATTGTCAAAGAAGTATGCAGATTTATTAACCTAACAAAAACTAACATAAGACAGCTTTCCGAATTGAAATTAATGCATTTTTGGCAAAGTTATGAGTTTTTGAAACTGTGATTTATCGTAAACTTGCTATATAAAAATATCGATAATTATCGACTTAAAGAGTGGTACTATTTTTGTAGTCAGATGCTCAAAACACTATGAAGGAGTCATTTCCGACCCCATAAATCATATATATTCTTGATCAGCATAAAAAACTGAATCGATCTAGCCATGTCCGGGAAAAAACAAAATTTTGAAAATTTTTGTCAAAGTTTTATCCCTTTTTTTGGCATTATTAAAATTTAAAAAATTGATAAAAATTTTAGTTTCTTAAAATTGTATATTGAGTACGCAGCTTAATTAACCTAACAAAAACTAACATAGGAAAGTTTTCCGATTTAAATTTAATGCATTTTTGGCCAAGCTATTCGTTTTTAAATATCGTTAAATATAAATTCAAAGAATGCGAATATCTTAAGCTGACTTATGATCAATTTCCAATTCAAGTATGTAATTTAATTGCAAACTCCAAGGGTATTTAATCTTCGTCTTCCCGAAGTAAGTTTCCCTTCTGGTTTTTCTTTTCCACTTTCTTAGCCGTCTGGCTGTCCAAGGGCAAATGCCGATACAATAAAGTTGCAAATATAATGCGAACTCGGTCGGGATTTATCGGGCGTGCGGATGGGGGCCGTAGCAGCTATGGTTATGTGTCTGCAACATATTCCTGCCACATTTGCATTTGCTGCGTGACGGGGAAGTACGCAGTGCTTCCTGCACAAATGGAATTTTCGAATTTTTGTCATTCAGCGGGGACGCCCGTTTTTGGATCGCAGTTATCGATGGGGCCCTGGGGACGACGGACGCATACGTTAGGACCAGGCGCCCGCCTGGCCAGGAATCATCGAATGTGGGAATGGATGCCAGGATGCCAGGACGCCAGGATGCCAGGGAGAGAGGTAGCTCGGTTTATTAGCCATGAGGGGTCCTGGTTTATGCCACTTTGATTGTCTCACGTGTGGACAATTTGTTGGCAAAAACAACTTTTCGTCGCTCCATAAATTGCAGCGTATTAACCTATAATTTTTTAATAGATTTTTCGGCACAAAGGACCGGCAGCAGGAATGCTCCTCACGTAGTCTGGACGTTCAAAGTGAATTCGGTTCACCGATAAGATAAGGCCCCAGCCCGAGCTATTGGCACGCACACACACTATCCATCCATCCCGGCACACACACTTTTAATGGCAGAGTCGAAAATATTTATCGAACATTTTAATTCGTTGTTTGTTGTTGCAAATAAATTCTGATTTATTGGCAATAAAGCCACCAAAATAGACAGCAAAGCAAATAACCGGCCAAATGGAGGCAAACAATATGTTCGGCCATCGCCTGTGCCTACATCCCATTTTCCTGTTTTTCCTGCCAAATGGTCAGCGCTTTGAACAAAACCGACAAATAGAACAAAAAATACAGGAGAAATGAAAACATGTGTGGAATTTTGAGTGTTGCCCGGCCCCATTCCATGGCCATTACAGCCTTTATGTGCCACCCTCACCCCTCACAGCATCATCCCCATCCCCATCCTCATCCCCTTTAAAGTAAACTAGGGGTGGTCCTTCCATTAACTGACAGTTTCGACTGATTTCTGTTTACTATTCGACCAGGGTACCTAGGAAGGCTGTGTTCGTTCAGTTTTTTAAAGGTTTAAAAGTCAGTTTTAAAGTATTCGGCAAGGATCAGGCTTACCCTATTATTATATAATAGTTTTGTTAGCAGAAAACCTTTCTTACATTTACCAACATGGCTGGTTCACCTCTTCGTACCTCTACAAAATCCCAATTTATATTTGCATAAGGCTTGGCACTATTCACCCCGCTCCACTGGATTTTTGTGCAGTGTAACACACACACACACTGGCACACATCAGGCCCATCAGTCATTACACACATCAGAGGCATCGGAGGCACACCGAAGCGGAGCGTCTGGCATTGTCAATTGTTGTTGCGGCACGTCGATTGTTGTTTCTGCCTTTTTTGCATAAGTGTCCCACGTGTGTTGTTTGTCTCGCTCTAAGTGTGTGTATGGGTGTGTGTGTATGTGTGTGCCAGGTTCGTCAGGTGTGTGTGTGTGTCTTTCTTTTTGTTTTCTATACCCTTTGGCCGTGTGACTCATTCGGGTATGTCGCTTACTCTATATTAAGTATACGCAAGAGGTGGGGTGTTCTCGTTCATTTGATTTTAACGATTAATTAGTAAATATATATTATATCAAAGATTTAGTATAGTATAATTATTGAAACAACAAAATTAAAAGTACTAGATACACTCTCTTTCATGCCACATGTACATTTAACTTTGTTAATACCCTTGCAGGATATTTTAATTTTAGAAGGATTTATTTCACACCCTATAAATCATATATATTTTTGAACAGCATTAACAGCAGAGTCGATCTACTCATCTTATTCAGAGAAAAAGTTTCTAAAATTGAGTATTTAGATTTAATAATAAATACTAACATAGGAAAGCATTCCGCATAAAAACTTATGCTTTCTGGCTTAGTTATACGATTTTTAAGCTTTGATTCGTGGGATAAATATATATATTAATATATATATATATATATTTAAATATTGAATATTTTAGGCTTATTTAAAACCTATTTCCGATACGATTTTAAAATTTAATTGCAATTTGCAAAGGTATATAAACTTTAGGTTAGTTTACTATCTTGTTTATTATTTTTTAAATTGTACAGAATTTGCTTGCACGTATGCAGTGAGTAAAGGGCATCATTTAGTCGTTTCTACCTCGTCTCTGGGTTTTTCCATACATGCTTTTTTTTTTGTTGGGTTGTTGGTAACGTCTGTGACAAAAGCGGTAGCGGGAACACAGACAACAACGAATTTTCGAGGTTGTTGACGCCGCAGTTGTGGATGGCGATGGCGATGGCCATGATGATGATGATGATGACAACTGCTGCCAGTGCTCCTGCTGCTCCTGCTGCTCCTGGCGCTGCTTACCTTAATGATAAGGCGCTTGTCACTCAGGCAGCGCCCCGAAAGGGACAGGTATACAGGCAGGTGGGAGGGAAGAGGGAGGCATATCGTCAAATGTTGCGGTTGTTTTATGCCATCTGACGGTGGAAACTGACGAGTGGAGGGGAGGAGAGTGGAGTGTGTGTGTGGCCGGGGGTGTCAACATGTGTGCTGCTGTGTTTTGTCAAAAAAACATATTTGCCTTGTCTTCTCTCTTTGGAAGCGTCTGTGGCAGCCGCATCCACATCCACATTCACGTCCGCATCCGCATCGGCACATCCTCCACAAAAGCACATTCACAAAATATAATTATTAAACATGTTGCCAATTTTGCGAGCGCTTTTTAATCCTGTTGTCTGCGCTCCGCTCCTTCCCCTTCCCCTTCTGCCAGAGCAAAAAAGGAAAGGAACGAAAAAAAGGAAGGGAGGGAAACCCCCTAGCGGTGGCACATAAATAAAACTCTATTATGTGGTTGTGGCTTATGTTGTGATCGCTTCCCAAAAATTTTCCACTCAGGTTTTCAAGAGAGCAGCAAGGATTTTTGCCAAATTGCGGTGCGGTTTGGCTTTGGCTTTGCCAGAGCGAAAATTTGCAAATAGGTTGAGTTTTTCGGTTTTCCAGGTAAATCCCCCATGGCAACCTCACGATTCCCTGGATAACCAGAAGCGTTTCGCTGAAATCATCAAATTTATGCTCGTTCTAATGAGATGCAGGTGCTGGCAATTATTATGCTGGAAAATGTGCTTTCCATTTAAATGTTTTTTATTTTTTCGAGGGTTCTTGACCTATTTAGCCAGACTGTTTTTGGTTCTAAAAAAATTAATAACCTGAATGCAGAAACAGTTTACTAATTATTTGATTTCAATTTGCTCTAAGGAACATCCTTATACATTTGCTTACTAACTTTGGGTTTGATCCTAGCTTCCTAGATGTGCCTTTCTTAAGACATTATTTAATTGTTACAAATACATATTCCTTCGGAATCATCCCTGAATCTTCCTGAGAGCAAAGCTTCTTCACAGATTTTTCAGCAAATTAACATTTGGTTATCATTTGCAGTACATTTGCTGCATTCATTGCCACTGCCACTTTCATTCCGCAACGAAAACCAAAATAGAAACCAAAATTCTCCGAATTCCGTTGACCTCTTTGTGGTCCTGGACAAAGGACATTATCCAGAGCAGGATAAATAAAGCCGGCCAGAGAGAGAAAAAAAAGGGCCAGCAGAAAGCATTAATTTTAATTTCTATCCCAATTCTCTTTGTAACGATGTGAAAATCTCTTAAGTACTCTTGTCATTGACACTGAAACCAAGCTTTTCCTGGCTCTGCACTGTGCGTGTGTGTGTGTGTTCCTAGGGGTGTGTGTGTTGGAGTGTGTGTGTGTGTGTGTGGGCGTAGGGGGTGTGAGTAACCCAGGGCTTAACCTTAGTTAAGCTGTCGCTCGTCTCCCGTCGACAGCGACGGCGGCTGTGACACAATCTCATCAACAGAAAACAGATTTCGGGGCTATGATTGCACTGAGAAAAAATATAGTACTATTTTGAGATTTTTTATTTCATAAAAACTAGTGAAAGGTTGAATTTTGCATCACTTTTAAGTCATTAAGATACACTCTGCACTTAAAAAGGCAAAAATATACTTGCAAAGAAGTATTTTAATGTAACTTTAATACAAGATATTCCAGTTTTATAGTACTGGCTTTTATTTAAACATTCTTTATTATTAATTTAATAATAATATTTGGTCAACATAAACTATTTGTTGCCGTGTAGCAGCAGCAGCATCTTGTTGCGCTACCGTTGACATCTGTGGCATTTTGAACGTGCAACGTGACCGGCATAGCGGTGCTATCAGGACTCGTTGGTTTTTTCTCCGTTTTTTTTTTTTTTTTTTGACTTTTTTGGTTGACATTTGACACGCGCCGTGTGGTGCGGCCTTCTTAGTATGGCGGTCAGCTTTCGGCGCTGGTCAGCAGCCCAGCAAGAAGTCAGCTTCTGTTACAATATTAATTTTCGACTCTGGCACGTCTAGCACACACATGAGTGTGTGTGTGTGTGTGTGTGTCTTTTTCCGGGGGTGCAGTGTGTGCCCCCTTTTGTGGGAAATTGCCCCAATTAACGCAAAACACAACAACTCAATTTATCACGCACAACTAAAGTGATTTGTTGCCAATGCCAACGATCGTCGTTTTTTGTTGTTTTCCTTATTTTTTTATTTTGTGTGTACAAGCTAAGGATTTTGTGCTGCCATTATAGATTATTTCTGTATTAAAAATGTTTAATCTTGTTGTTTTGCTTTCTATTTAAATAATTTAACGCATTAAAATTATGGAAAATACCTTGTTGAATTCCCTATTTTCTATACCTGTATATACCATATTTGTTTATACGGATATAATAGCACCCGAACCCCTCCGCAGGACTCTTTCGTTGGGCCAAAAATCCACCATAACGAGCTAGAGTCGAGGGTAGGAAATTGTTTAATCAATTCATCAGACTGAGGCCTGCATGTTGCATGTATAATGGCGTTGGTCGCGGCAATAACAAACAGGATATTAACTTGCACAACATTACCAAAAAGCCGAAAGACCGAAAAACGAGCCGCGACTCTCTGTTCCCCCGTTTTGAGTAATTACCGCAGATAGCAAGGGAACGGAGTGTGAGTGGATATCCTGGTTATCCTCGCCCCATAATGTATGCTATGGCCTTGCCCAAATCGTTGACTTTTACAAGCAAACAATTTGTCAAATGCAAATAGCCAAATAAACCCAGTCCAGTGCGGTCTGCCAATTGAAAAACGATTCGAAATCAATCACAGCTGCCGGGGGTCTTGGCCACAGCATCATCCCCGCCTGGCGTCCAGTTGGGCTGGAGCTGGCAGCGACAGGGATCCATTAATAATTCCTGTGGCGTGTCCTGTGGAGCAGGAGCAGGAGCAGGAGCGGGAGCGGGAGCGGGAGCTGTAGATGAACCCCTTTACCCCCAAAAAAACATGCAAACGTGACTTTCAACTGTTGACCGCGTGCCAGGACTAAAAGGGGACGAGGATAAGGACCACAACCACGAGTACGACCACGACCACGGCCGCCAACGATGACCATTTATTGGCATGTAGCAAGGTCATGTGGGCGGGGCAAATCGCGGGGCGCCATCGAGAGTCGTCGAGAGTTCCCAGGCAAATTGATGGCCAGTCATCAATTTCACTTGGTGTCCAGAGGCCTCTCCTCCTGCTCTTGCTCCTGCTCCTGGTCCTGGGGGCACGTGTGCCCACCATTTGTCAACGCTGGAGAGTGCCTTCCCTAGTGGTCGTTCGGATAAACGGGCAAATCCGAGGGGTGGGGTGTGTGTGTGGGCACTCAATTAAAGGTCGCCGGCAGGTGGATGGGCGGAAGGGAGGCCATGAATGCTAATTCCCAGCTCTCATCCTTGGCCAAATTAATGGGTCTGGTGACACACTCACACTGACCAGGTTAAAAGGGGAAGCCCGGCAGATATGGGAAATTAATATCACAAGAATGGAAGGATTTCATAAGTAAACATTTTTCTGTAAATATTTTAATTAGTATTGAGAGAGATGTGTGGGAGTAATGAGTCCACTGAGAAGTGTATTTAAGTATAATATTAAAGACTCAAGGTCTTTCTTAAATTGCTCCCACAACGCTATATCGATAAATATCGATTTAATACACTTTAATAGTAATATCCTGCAGAGGTATAGAAAGAGACGGTTTTCCTGGGTTCCTGTTTAAAATATAAACCCCAGAGTGGAGCGAAACTATCCCTGTGTGATAAATGTGCAATCGATGGAGAAGATGCCCCATCGCGGCAGGTTTTCCTTCCCTCCGGAAAATCGCAATGGCATTAACTTGTCAAACCGCGGAATGCAAACATATTTCGGGCATTTGCAGTTTACACACACAGCAAGGGATCTTTCCTTCTTCAAGGGATAGAGGTTACCGAGAGCGGTGCAGCATGTACATAATTTTACATATTTTTTTCTGCCTTTTGCGCGATTTGCGCACGATTATAAAAGCTTTTCGCGGTACGACCCCCATAATTCATATGATGTCGACTGGAAAATGTTTACAACACCAACGATATGATTGCCACCGCTTTTTGCGCCATCGGCGGGCGGGTGTGTGATGCCAGCAGTCTCCTGATATCGTCCTTGCCATCGCTTTGCCATCCTTTTTGCGCCCGCCTAATGCAGCCTCGCCCATTTAGATATTTGGCCAGGACCTGCTCCCGAAAGGAGCAAGGATTTTCGCCAAAAGAACAAGACGACAGCGAAATATTCAAATGAAAATTTATGTTTGCATTATGAATTTTTATATAGTGTTGCTCTCGCGTAGGCATTTTATGGCTCTGTCTATATGTGGGTCTCTGTCTGCCTTTACTCTGGCGGTACACTCAGAGAAACGGGCAGCATAAAGCCCTTCTTATGTTTCTCTTTGGAATTTAAAATATTCTATGTTAGGTTCGCTTCTTAATATTAACGCTAGTTCTCAAAGGATGCTAATAGAAAGGAATAATGTCAGGCTAAATATATTGAACACACCCCCATTTTTCTCCCCCTGTATGTGTGATTTAACCCTCCCCCCGCCCGCCAATTAGAGAGACTTCGGGAAAGTTCGGCGAGACGGCGGCGTGTGTAAAATTATTAAAATGTCGTATATAATGGCTATGGTTGCGCCTCGTCAGGAAATTTATGCGTTTATAGCTTTCATAATTTTCGAATTATTATTGTTATTTTTCCTGCCGCCGCGCCATCATCAGAGCTAAGTGCGTACCCCATTACCCCACGCAAAAAAAAAGAGAAAGGAAAGAAAGTGGAGCCCAGATCAATGAGCCACTCCCTCCACTCCACTCCCGTCCAAGGAAGGCCACTCCACTCCGTTTCATTTATTCCGGCCCAATCCCTGGCACATGTTGCACAGTCGTAAAAATGAAAGCAAGTCCCCAACCATTTTTTATTCCTACTTCTAGGATTTTGGATTTTATTCCCTCTTCTCCTGGAGAGAAAGTTCATTAAGCGCAGCTCCGGAGCGCCAGGTTTGCATTGTCTGCGGATTTTTATGACGTCCGATGCGCCATAAAGCAGGCAGGGGGATTCCCCGGCAGTCATTAGCCCAGGGCCAAGTATACTTACCTAGTTAAACACCAAGCAGAAAGGAAGAAAACCCCGTCCGCCTAATGAAGAAACAATGTATGTGGCTCCGAAATGAATTTAAGAGCTATCAAGAGCTTGAGGTGCGCAGTTTTTCCCCAAGTTCAGGGGCTGAATACTTGACAAAAATATCTAAGAAATTAAAAAGAATTAATCCCAGTTTATAAAGTCAGTTCTAAAGCACCCTTATATTGTTTCTATTTTAATGCAAGCTGCAGCCTGTTTGTTGCAAGCCAAGCTCAGCCTTGAATTAACTTTCCATCGGAATAAATGATATAAAATACAATATAACCCCTAAATAATGCCAGGATACCTGAAAGTCTGGTCCCAGCTTACCGCCAGCCCTCGACTGCACTTGGCAATAGATAAATCTTTCGGGGCGAAGCAATTTATTTGTAAATGGAATCGATTAAAAAGCAATCGGTGCAAGGCGCTGCCGCCGCTGTCATTGGATGCTGCTGTCTGACATCGAGACCCCAGCACCCGAGACCGAAATCCTCGACCGAATCCTCAATCCGCCAGACGACACCTTTGTGGCGCCCGTTAGTCACGTTGCAGGTCCCGAAGCAATTCCTCGAGTGACAACAGGCCCGGGAACAGGAACAGCAGGTGGTCGCCGGGATCCCCGGGTTCCGGAGTGGCAATCAGTGCCCCGAGATGGAGCACTACCAAGTCGCAGTTAGCAGCTCCGGCCCCTCGTCGATGATTACATCATCTTGTGTGTGCGTCTTTGGTAATACAAATTTCTTATCGAATATATTTTGTCGATTACCCCCTTGGGTAAAATTTATTTGCTTCGACGACTGCCTTTCAAGGATATGCGGGATGCGTGGTGCGTGGTTCGGGGGATGGGATGCCGGCGACAGTTAAAGGATTTATAAGTAGACCAAACTGGGTTACGACGTCTCCCCATTCCTCCATCCTTCCTTCCTTCCTGTTTTTGTGTGTAAATTTATTAAAAAGTAAACGCCGGAAGTGGAGTCAAGTTTTTCGAGCTCCCAGCAGTCCCGAGCTCCGAGTTCCGAGTCCCGGGCTCCGAGTCCCCCCCGATCCCGAACATCTTGTAAACATACTTAGCTGCAGCTCAGGTGTAATAAGTACGCCTTCAAGTGGCTCTTCTGGGCGGGTTTGTCCTAGGAAGCTCCGGGAGTCCCGGAGCCCTTGGGTTGCCTTTTTCGGTGGGTCAGCAGGGAGGGCGAGGAGCTTCGGTCACGCTGCTAATTTCTTTCATGTTCGCAGTTTACCGTCGTTCGGGCACCCAGTACACTGGGAAAAACATTCAAGAGTTGCATTCAAATGTGCTGTAAAACATCAAATTCTTTGTTCTCCTTAGATCTCTTATCCAGCAGGAAGGGATAGATACACTCACTCAAAGGAGAAAGAGAAAGCCTTTAAGGAACTCTTTGCTTACACACTTTCACCTCACATTTAAATGGAAAATAGAAAATATAATTATTTATTTGTGTGCAGCGCACTTTGTCGTGTATCTCTCACATTAATTGCGAATTGAAAAGGGAGCGGGGGAGAGCCGGCACTGGAGATGCGAACTCAAGGAGCATGGCACTCCATTTCCAGCTGGGGCCGTTGCTTTTTGAGCTTCCGCCTCCCTTTTTATTTTGTGCGTCTTCTACCCGTCTGTTTTTTACCTATTTCTGCGTTACTTTTTTATTTTTTTAATTAACCGTGTACTAAAAAAGCCAGGGGGAGAGAGAGCCGCTGCAGCGGCAGCGGCGGCTCAGGGGGCAAGGCTGTTTGAGGCGGTTTTCGGTTTGCATTGCTCAACAGCGCGTTAGCCAAGTGGCGCTAAATGAACAGAGTAGGTAATTAAACCCTTTGCCAGCTAATGAACTCGCCCCAGCGAGACTTCCTGCCACCCCTTCCGGGAGCCGGGCGCCAGGCGGCAGGTAGCCCCGTGAAAGCGAGGCTAGCTATCCGGGCAGCACGCGCGCACTTTTATCTGCTCAACTGCAGAGGAGATATAACTGTAAATATTTAAGTGCGCTGCTTAGTGCCAGGAATTACTTAATTACCTGGGCAGCCTTTGAGGGAGCTCAGGCTCCGGCTCCGGCTCGGACTGGGTCTGGCCTGGCTCGTCCTGGCGCCCATAGAAATCAAGGGAAATTGGTACAAACTTACCGTTTGCTATAAGCAAATGCTGCTCTCAGTCTTCAGAATTGACATTTTGGCCTTTAGTTGCATTATTTGTTTGTTTCTACGAAAATGTCCTTGCTTGCTGGAAGATCTAGCTCGCTCTTCCACGGTTTCAAGTAGTAGCGAACAGGATCTGATCTCTACACAATCTCTCTTATAAATGTTAGATTTTTCTGCTTCTATATTTCTATTAATTAATTGTTTTCCATTCCTGCTTTGTTATTATTTATCAAGTCTTATCAAGCCTTGACTGCTTTCCTTCCCCAATAAGTATATAACTCTCATTTTAATAATTCCTTATGGCAATCACTTATGCCAGGGGTATTATCCAAAGTAACTGTGAGCATTTTAAAGTCAATTCAGCCGGACAGAAAGCAATTTAAGGGAGCCTTTAATATACGTACGTATGGAAAAGGGGCGAGTTGCGGCGGACGGATGGGTTGGTGGGTGCCTTTCCTGGCTTTGAGAGGACGAGAGTCATTTGTTTCCAAAAATTAGTTGTGAGCCCGTTTTCCATATCAAGCAATTGTTGCTTTGTTGTTGCCTTTTTCTGTTGCTCGTTGTGTGTTATTCGGGGCAAACGTCTGTCTGGCCCGTCGTCCCAGTGCTTCCTGTGACCCTCACATGTACACATATTCAGGGTAGAGACAGTCGAGATCAGAGAACTAGCTACCTTAAGTGGGATTTATTGGGAAACACGAGAAAGCGAAAAGGTAATCTTACGTTTACCTTTACCAGTCAAAAGCTCGATAGAGAGAAATAGAGATACTGATAGATAGCGAGGTAAAGAGAGAGATAAATGCAGAGAAAGGGAGATACAGCGAAAGGGAGATAAAGAGAGAGAAAGAGAGATGTAGAGAGAAATACAGAGACTGAGAGATACCGAGACAGAGAGATATAGAGACAGAGAAATACAGAGACTGAAAAATACAGAGACAGAGAGATACAGAGATAGAGAGATTCAGAGACAGAGAGATACAACAAGAGTGAGAAAGATACAAAGGAAGAGAAAGCTTTCTCGTAATTTATTCAAATTCAAAGAATTTCAGAATTTCGTTCACTTGAAAGATCATTAATTAATATTCCAGAATAGTTTCTACAAAATCTTTACTACACATTTAAGCCATCTTGCTTTGAGGGTTTTTAGTTTCACTCGTCCCTATTGTTATGACCGCGGGTGTGCCGTGTGGTGTGTGTTTTGGGGCGAGAGCTATCCCATTTTGGGACGACGAAGCAAGGCGACGTAATGAATGTGTATCCGTGTGGGTGTGTTCATGAGTGTGTGTGTGTGTGTGTGGTTACCAGCTACCAGCTACAGATACAATGTGGCCCCGGACACTGTCCCCCGTTCCCTGGGCCGCCCTGCCCCGTCCCTGCCTCCGCCCCTGGACTCTCGGCTCTCTCGCATATGAATATGAATTTTATCGAGATTCATGGCAGATGATAATTTTCCCTTGATAACTGTAAACTCGTCTATAGCTCGAAGCGAGGTTGTGCTCGCTTCTACCAAGATTCCCAGCCATCGTCTGCGTTTGGGACACACACACACTCGCACACACTCGCACACTTGCTAACTCACTCATTTGGTGTTGAATTTTTTGGCTACCCCCAAACCGTCCGACCCCCATGCCCCCAGACCCCATGCCCCCTTATTCATTTCCTTGTGCATTCATTTGCCTTCATAAAATATAAACAGCGTATTAAAATGTATGAATATCTCAAGCGCTGCCCCTTTCCCGGCCCCTCCCCCCCGGACGCCCCTGGCAACAGCTAATGTTGATAAGTGAAGTTATGACTTTGCCCGCCAGACAAAACACACCAGAGAAGTGGGTTCGGGGGATTCCCGAATCCGCAGCAAGAAGGGTTAGCAGTTAGTTCGGTTGCAAGTAGTAGTGCTGCCAGAGATACTACATACATATATCGGTGCCCCAAAACCCTGTTTTACTATCAGAGGAGAAGGAGAAGGGGACCTTAAGAGTTAGTTTAAAGCTATGGAAAATCTGGACTAACAAGAAAGGGAAGCTAACTTCGAGAAGCCGAAATGTGCAAACCCATAGGATCATGGCTTTGAAGGTGAAATCGATCACAACTAAACCGAACAGATTCATTTATCTAATTTTGAAAGCTTTTCTGTGGATGCAAGCCTATTAAGCTAAAATGTTAATATTAAATTAAGGGAGGCTGTTAACTTTGAGTTGTAGATATCCCTAATAGAAGTTGCTGGAAAATAAATGTATAGCTAGACCTAGGCCTGATTCCTCCTATAGCATCTGTATACATGATATAATTGTGATGGTTAAGACTTACCCCAGTGTTATCCTTTACCGTCATTGCTTAGTTCCTTCCAGTGTAGAGTAATATTTTTGGTGACTTCATTGATCGAAGTGAGCTTCTTCCTGGTTATCCAGATGAATTGCCTAGGTCAGGTGATATTTTTGAAGTCGAAGGGCAAGCACTATCACGACCACTATCACTACAGATGTTACCACTCGGGAGGCTGGGAACAGACTGAAGCGAGTGCGTAGGGAGTGCCCCTGTTTATAGTCTCCTAGTTAAGAGAATAGCAGAGAAACTGACAGTGAGAGCGCGAGAGAGAAAGAGATTCTCTAGATTGGGCAGAGGGAGCTAGACAGAACCACTATCAATACATATCGGAAAGCTGCTGGTACAGTGAGGCGAGAGCGTAGAGAGTGCCTCTATTTATACTCTCCGTCTAAAGAGAAAAATAGAGAAAGTGAAAGCGAGAGTGCGTGAGAGAAAGAGGCATCTGTGCTGATAGGCAAAGAAAGAGTTAGAGAGAGGTAGAACGAAAGAGATATCTCTAGAGATACACAGAGAGAGAATACACACATTTAACGATCGTTTCTATGGCAGCTGATGATGATTTGTCAGATGTTCCTACATTTAAAGCATTTATTTTACAGTACCATTTTAATTTAAATATTAAAGTACAATAGGCTTGGTCGATTTGTCTCTCTTGTTATTTATTATTATTGTTATTCAATATTATTTGTATCTCTAATTACACTAGTTGCCTATCCTGACTACACTACAATATGTGTACTATCCCCTGGCCACTCAGAAATCCACTTCTTGGCTCCCCGTATCCGTCTGCCGCTTCCATTAGCATAACAAGCTGGAGTTTTTTGATAAATTAAGTGTTTATTTATCCAATGGCCCTTCCTCCTAGGCTAATCTCCAGCGAACCGAGCCCGAAAGAGGCGCTGAGCTGCGCTTGGAGAGATTGGGTTTGGATGCCGGCACACACACTAATTTGACTCGCTTGGCACACACTCAGCTCGGCCCCAGCCCCCTTCCGCCGGGGGTGGAAGGTGTTGACAGCTCAAATATGCCCGGATTCCCGGATACCCGGGAACCCCAAAAAACACGGGGCTCCGGGCGGGCAGCTTTGACCTTTCGTTCAGTAAAAAAAAAAGGAGAAAAGGTGGGACCGAACCGCATATGCAAATCAGCTGGGCCAAGGCACATTTCCACAGCGATTTCCATTCCCACACCCATTTTCAATCCCAATCCCTATTCCGTCGACGAGTGCATGCGGTTAGCGGGCTTTGAAGTTGAAACTCAATTACGCAAAATTCTCACACGTTTGCACCTCCATCCAGGCCAGAAATTAGATGGTGGTTGAGACGGGTGCAGCTGCTCCACGACTATCAGGAATCATCTGCCCCCGTGCTCGTCCTTTACCATTTTTATGCCCGCTATAATTTTCAGGCTGTGTCGCAGCTTCGCTTTCGGCTTGGGTTCTTTGGCCATAAAAACAATTTGGCTAATTGGTCGAGCCGAACGAACGGCTCAGGTGACGCCCACCACCTGGCATCCCCGCTGGTCCAGTCCCAGTCCGGCGGAAGCGCGCCTTTTCCCGCCATTTCACGGCTAAAAATCCGTTTTAAAATTGCTTCCGCCTGAGTGCCAGTTTTGATTTTGGCTTAAAAGTTAAAGGCTCTAAGGCGGAAATTTGAGCCAAAATGCGTTGTTAAACGATTGTGTGCATATTTTTGTTGGTAGAATAGTTCCACGCTAATAGAAAGTGTACACATCTGTCTTAAAGATAAATCATTATTGAAGTGGATTAACAACGGAAGTGGCCAGGTATAACCAAAGCTAGTTCCTTTAGCCCAGGCTTCGTGACTCAATTTTAAAGGGAATTTGCCTGAAATTAGCTGTCAAGCTAGGGCTTAATATGCAAATTTGTATATTTTACATATTATGGCCATATCTGGAGATAAACCCTGCGCAGATTTCACTTGTTGATCTCTCGGAAAGCCCCGAAACCCACGCCACAAGACTCCCCATCTGTTCCCGGACAATCTCCAATCTTGACTCTACATACATCCTACAGCTAATTCCTGCGATGAGCACACACAATGGCCCTAATCCTGGTCCTGCTCGTGGTGCTGGGACGTGCCACGGTGGAAAAAATTGTGGGTATCCCCGCCAGAGAGTAAAAATCGCATATCTAAAAAGGCGTGAAAATAATTTGCATAAATTTATGCCCTTTGATCGCTTCAATTGCTCCGCCGCCGCGGAGACGGTGTCCTGGAGGGGGTTGTGGGTGGTGCGAGTGATGGGGGTGGTGGGGGTCGTTGGGGGAGTCCCACCTAATCGACGGCCGTCATGGGAACAACAGGAACAGGACGAAGGGCGTTGGCATCGTTTAGGGATGCGCTCGTCCTTCTCAAGTGTTAAACTCTCCAGCGGCCACGCCTGCTCCGGGCGCCTGCAGCAAGGCGGTTGGAGTTCTTTTTACACTGAAAATATAAATATTTACCAAGGAAGGTTTTGGTAAATATTTAAAATATATATTTTCTTTGAATTTTAAACAAAGTAAATAAATAATTAGAAATAATAAATAATAATAATTATACCCATGCATATACCCTTATACCCCTGCATGGCATTATAATTTAAGTCGGAAGCTCCAAACACTATGAAGGAGTCATTTCCGACCCCATAAATCATATATATTCTTGATCAGCATGAACAGACGAATCGATCTAGCCATGTCCGGGAGAAAACAAAATTTTGAAAATTTTGTCAAATTTTTATCCCCTTTTTTGGCATTATCAAAATTTAAAAAATTGATAAAAATTTAATATTCTTAAAATTTCATATTGAGTATGCAGATTTATTAAACTAACAAAAACTAACATAAAACAGCTTTCCGAATTGAAATTAATGCATTTTTGGCAAGGTTATGAGTTTTTGAAACTGTGATTTGTCGTAAACTTGCTATATAAAAACATCGATAATTATCGACTCAAAGAGTGGTACTATATTTGTAGTCAGATGCTCAAAACATTATGAAGGAGTCATTTCCGACCCCATAAATCATATATATTCTTAATCAGCATGAAAAACTGAATCGATCTAGCCATGTCCGGGAGAAAACAAATTTTTTGAAAATTTTGTCAAAGTTTTATCCCTCTTTTTGACACTATTAAAATTTAAAAAATTGATAAAAAATTAAATTTCTTTAAATTGTAAATGAAGTATGCAGATTTATTAACCTAACAAAAACTAACATGGAGCAGCTTTCCGAATTGAAATAAATGCTTTTTTGGCAAAGTTATGAGTTTTTGAAACTGTGAAATGTCGATAAATTGCCATATATAAATATGGATAAATATCGATTTAAAGAATACGAAGATCTTAACCTCAGTTATCATAGATTTAAACTTGGGCTTCCCGAAGTTAGTTTTCTTTCTGGTTTATAAATATATTTGGTTTAAACAATAAAACAAATTGCTTTATGTTCCCTTCGAATTCAAGGCAACGCTTTTGTTTCCAGTGCACAATTTACATTCTAATTTGTCGCCGACTGCAACTTTGAAGAGCTTCGAACAACAAGCGCCTGGGCTTGTGCAGGACTCTGGGATGCCGTGTCCTGGATTCAGTATTCAGTGTGCTCGAGTCCTGGATTCCGGTTGCCACTCGAGCCTCCTAAAATGGCACTTTAGTGCCTTTTGGGGCGTGTGAAAACAAAGGCGGCAAGTGTCGTGTGGCGGCATTGGGTTCAGTACCGCCTCCCCCATAGATATATATATATATATATATATATATATATATATATTATATTCTTGTGTATATATTTATCCTGCGCTGTGGCAATTTTCACGTTTAAGCATCTTGAAAATTGTGTCAATTTGTTGTGAAAATGTCGCTGGAGAATTCGCTGTGGTATGATTTTCATTTTCGCCAGCCTGACCCCTCCCCCCCTTGTTGGCTCTAAAGTAGGCTCAGGGGAGGAGGACACACACACACACACACACACACACACAGCCAACCAAAGGCACACAGTGTCCAGTTTTGGGGCTGGCCCAAAAAAAGTATGCTACAACAAAGTAAATATCAATCTAGCCCAAAGTCTGTGGCCAACAAAGGGGCGGGCGGTTGGTCTGCACAGAGAGAAAAACTTAATGCAAGTATTATAATTAATGGTTCAACTAAAGTTTAATTTTTTTTTTATTAAACTAGAAAGCGGGACATAAAACTGTCAAAAAGGATAATGTAGATACATATTAATTAGGATTTTTAGTAAGAGGCACTTTAAAACAAATTTAAATACATCTAGAATAATTACATCTTTACCGAAATATTAAAATCCTTTTAGGAGTGTTAATATATATTGGTATTCCGTAATTTTGTATTACTTTTCTTTTAAATTTAATATTTATTCAAGATTTTCTCTCGGCGAACTTGGGTCATCACATGAAATTGAGTTTTTCGTTTCGCTGGAACCGCAACTTATGCTTTAAAGTGGATGTCATGTCCTGTCGTGCAGGGATGAGATATATATACATATATATATCCATCTATATATACAGACATAGAATGGGCAAGGGGTTCGTTCGGTGGTACTTTTTTTTTGAGCTGTTGCTACTTTTCGGACAGCTGAACCTGGCACGCCCCCGAAACGGAAGCTGGCCGTAGACAGGGACTTGGGCTGGGACTGGGACCTGGGCCTGGACCCGGACCTGGACCTGGACTGGTCCAGGAATCGGGCAGTGAAAGGGGCAAATGAGACAACGAGCCAATGCATGAATGGAACAGCTGTGGCCATTTCCTTCGACGGCTTTCGGCTCTCGGCTTTTGGTCTCAAACAACCCAGAAGGACCAAGGGAGCCAAATACAGCTGGACCACGGGTAAAGGAGAACCCTGCGTTGACGCACATTAACACACATTGTCCTTAAATAATGGAGAATGATTTCGGAGCTATAGACTCGTTAGTCGACTGGGAAATACCCCGAAAGTAAGGAAACTTCAGTAGAAGAAAAGCATTTCATTAACGAAAGAGAAATTAAATGGCATCTTCATTATTTAAATATTATTTAAAGATTTAATTGATATTTTTTTTGAGCATAAGTAACGTGGAATTTCTTCTTTTCTATTACTCTCTAATATTTAGATTTATTTTACTCAAAGCTAATCTAATTATGATAAAAATCGAGCACTGTTCATCCTTTTTTCAATATCTCCCAGCATGCCCGACTTTTTGGCAAGGTAACAAAATTAAAATGTCACAGAGAGAGAAAAAAGGGATGCGAAAGCGGCTGTTTTAAATGCATATATGTGTGAGGCAGGGGAGGGGGAGGAGACAAAGGATGGGCGAGGCAGGACGAACGGGTGCGCTTGTCCTTTTTTGCGAAAATCTGATTAAAATATTTGAGTTTGCCTTTTAATGTGATTTCTGAGCATAATAAAAAGCCAAGCCGGAGACCGTTTCTATTTTTTACGAACAGAAACTGCTGCCGTGTCCGGCGCTTGGTCAGTAGTCCCGGATAACGGTTGCAAGGGGTGGCTCTGTGTCCGGGAAACGGACTCCGGACAGCGGACTGATTTAGTTGGCATTTGTTTTGTGGCTCGGCCAGTCCTTTCCATGTCTCCCGAATGTATGTCCCATTGCAAGTCCTTTTTTGATGACTCCAAATTTTCCCTTTTCCTTTCTGATTTTTTTTTTATTTGTTGGTTAAAGGGAAAGTGAAATAAAACAAAGTAATTTGCGTGTAATGAGGGACAAACGAGAAGGCCTTCCATCGATCGATTGCACTTCGATCGGAGGCAGTCTTGGCCCTGAAGGAACTCCCTCACCCACTCCCACTCCTCACTCTCACTCCCACTTTCACCCACAAAATCCACCCATCTACGGCTCGCTCTCTCTGGTCATGTGAACTTAATTAATTAAGGCCTCGGTCGACAGCTGCTGGACCGGAGACCCAACCCAACCCAAAAAAAGCTGGGCAGGAAAGCGGGGAATCACTCATGCGTCCATTAATGCAAATCAGTGCCCCATGTCTTGGGTGGGCCTTGGCGGTGGAGCTGGCATGTGTCTGTGTCCCGTCCTCCTAGCCGCCCGCCAGCTAGTAATGCACCGAAAACAAAACGTTACCCTTAGAATTTGATCAATTTTCACTAATTTATTTATATATTTGTTGCTTATATTAACTCAGTCAAAGAAATATTGAAAGCTTTTGTGTTGGGAGAGTATAAATTCATATATCTCTCTCAGAAAGTAACCAAGAGAAACTCTGTCAATCGTGATTGCTTGTATATTGCAGGCAAAGCGCGCGAGAAACGCCAGAGCGAGAGAGATGTATAAACGATCTTTCCAAAAAGGAAAAGAGCTAGCAGCCTTTTAAGGTGTCTTTGAAAGAAATGGAATTCTCTCTTCGCTTATTTAATGAAAGAAACTGAATTATTCCCTAATTTCTTTATTTTTATAAAGAAAACTAGGACCTCATTAATAACAGTTCTGTTCTGTTCTGAAACTATATTTTTGAGAAATATAAACCAAAAGGTGAAGCATTCAAGTGCTTTTGCTTCTGCAGTGTTCGTTTAATATTTTCTTTTTTCACATTTTACATCCTCATATTTTGCTTAGTGGAAAGGGAAAGGAAATTTTCACTTGATGGTTGTGTTTGTTAATTTGGGAAAAACCCCTCGCTTGGGATGTGTCCGCCCATGTGGCTATAATTTGTTGACGTTTGACTTTGTGCGTCTAATTGTGAGATGGCCGAGTTCTTTGGGAAATGCACCACTGATGCCACAGGGTGGGGCGCGGGGCGTGGGGCGTTGGGAGCTGGGAGCTGGTCACTTTGATGTGGGCGCCCCTGTGGGAAACGCGTAATTTACTGCCTTCTCTCCGCGCTTTCTTTTCGCTCCTCTCGGTTTTCTTTTTTATTTTGGTTTCGGATTTGCTCTTTTTTGTCTCGCTAATGAAGTGATTATGCATTTTCCAGGGAGCCAGGGACTTATACTATATATTTCTATATATATTTCTATACTTTTGAGGCGGTGGGCGGGGGCGGCGCGCCTGAGGGTGCTCGGGTATTTACGGAGCGTAAGTAAGTGCCAGAAGTGGAATATTAATTTCCTCGAACGATCTTAGCACACAAAGCTAAGGCAAAGGCAAAGGCCCAGGCCCAGGCCGGGGCAGTCATGCGTGCGCCTGCCGTGTCCTGGGAGTGTCCTGGACAGCAGTTACAGTCGAAAGCGGAATGTACATAGTTGAAAATTCGTTAATGGTCACTGCGCAATGTGAAGTTCCCCAAGACAGCCCCCAGTGCAAATGAATCCCTGGGTCCACACACAAGGACCCTCCATCCCCCTGTGTGTGTGTGTGTGTGTGTGCACATTTTTGGCAAGTTAAAGTTCTTAGAAATCCTTGAGTGCACACAAAAACAAATAAACAACGAAATAGACAAACAGAATGGATGCTGCTGATGCGGACGGGGGCTGGGATCGGCCTGCCAGATTATTCTCTGTGCCATGTTCTGTGGTTAATTTGTGTGCTTAAAAGCGCTTTACGACTTTGCTGCATTTCTGCCCCCAGAATGCCGCAGAAGGGGTAAGGGGTGCCTTTTCCCAGGGAGCTGGCCGGTCAAGAGGTCGGCCAGCAGCAGTGACAGTGTCCAAAATTTATGTGCATTGCAAGTGTCAAACTATTCCCAGCCACACGCAAACTATAGAAGCGCAAATGCTCATACATGTGCTGGAGATGGCAGGCCGTCGATAAACAGTTGTCAGCAAAAAGCGATATAAAAGCTATGCATCAACATATATATTTGTGGAAAATTCCAGCATGTTCGAAGAGAGTCAAGTACACTTATGATTGTAACAAGAATTGTAACAAAACTTGTGTATTTAAGTAGGTATCACATATTACATGATTCAAGCAGATAAATTAATCAAATCAATTGATTGTTTACAAAAATTCCATATAAACGATAAATGTGATCACAGAAAGACTGATCTCAGAAAACTGTTGCAACAAAATCCTGAATACATCTTGGATTTATGGCAACTCCTATCATTTTCCCGATAGTTCCTGAACGGACTTTCTGACTAGGGTTGTTGGCTCATCGTTTTCCCCATTCCCGCCCACGTATGCCATGGAATTTTCAATTTTCTTAAGCCACCCATACACACAACACACAAGGAGGCCCAGCGCGTTGTGCGTCTTGGGCCTCGGCCTGCCTCTGTTGTTCGGCCAGCATCTGAATGAATGACTTTAAATTGAAATGCGATTACATGACCAGGACACGCACTTAGAGCCGGCTTACGAGGACAACAACAGCAGCAGCAGCAACAAGGACCTCGGCCACGGGTGTTGTGTGCAGGTCAAACGTTCCTGGCAAGTGCAAGGCGGCAGGCGGAAGATGGAGCCTTGCGACTTGAGACTGGATCTTGGGATCTCCTTGCCCAGCTGGCTGCCCTGCTGGCATTTGCAGCAAACTTTTTGGCCCAAGACTTGCCACGCCCCAATGTGTGCGGGTCTTAAATTTCATTAAGTTTAGTTTTATTGCACACAAGCCAAAAGCAAATTGTGTCCTGTCCGTGTCCGTGTCCGAGTCCTGTGCCCCATGTCCCATGTCCCATGTCCCTTCGTTTGCATACCAAAACACCCAAAAAGCTATTTATTTTGGGGGCATAACTTTAAGAGAGCCAGAAAGGACATTAAATATGGGAACATATGCTTATAAATTTAAGATTACACGTTAAGATCTCTAAAAACTAGAGCTGTGAATTTATTTTAGAGTATTTCCTCTCCTAACTCTGATTGCTCTGATCAATTTCACTCTCTCCAAGATGGCTTCAAGTGCGAAAAGAAGTAAGGGGGAAAAAAATAAAGAGTAAACAGGAAAATTGGTCGGAGGGGGGCAAAGAAAAGAAAAGAAAATAAAAAGGAAAATGTCTCGGGCATAAATCGAGGGCGCTAGGGCGTCATGATTAAGGGGTTTGCTGCTTGTCGCTTCTAATTTTTTATTTTCATTCTCATTATTTTGCATTTCGCTGGCCCCGCCCGAGATTGAGATTGAGATTCGTTTCTGGCCGCTCGAAATCTGATTCAGGGCCGGCTGGTATCCCGCGGATACTTCCGCTTAACGGTTACATTTATAATTACATTTTAATTAGATTCATTCGGCTGTAAAGTGTCCCTTTGTGTGCTGGCTGCCGGGCTGCTTAATGAATGAATATACCGCCCGTCCGGCAGCTGGCCCCACAGGATCCCACGGCGCGTCCTGCGAACATCTTTCGGGATGCGAACGCCTTTCAAAATCCTGGCCACAGCTTAGGGCGTCTCGTCTTTTCATTCGATTTCCAATTTGTATTTTTTCAGCGCTCTCAGCCGGCTATATGTGTTCTGGGATCCAGTTTGTAATTGATAATATCTATAAGGATATGGTGAAGAGTTTTCCTCAACATTGAATTTGTGGGATTTATCAAGACGATTTCCTTCGATTTTAATTTATTTTAGAGCGAAAAATCACTCACATTATTAAAGAGTACTTCCAATTCCTTGCTGAATCTCATTGGTCCTTGGGTTTTTTATTCTATTACTTTGCCTCGCCTGCCTTTTTTCCCATTCACTGGCAGCTGCATTTTTAATGACTCTGATTTATTAATGGCGGCCCCGGCTGATTAAGGCCTACAGGAGCAGTCCCCCCAATCCTCTGAGCCTGGCCTAGACCTCGTCCCTGGGCCCATTCCCCTGGCAACATGGCTAAATATAAATTAGACAACGTTGGCTGCGTCTTCGACCTGGCAACAACCAGGACCAGGGACCAGGGACCAGAGACCAGGACCAGAACCAGGACCGCGACCACGACCAGGACTTAACTCTTCCTCGGTGGATACGTGAATCTTTTTATTTTTTTTGGGAAGGAAGTGTGTGTATGTCTGTATGTACTCGCCGCTAAATCTCAGACTTGTCCGACGCAAAACGCGACGACGTGCGACGCCGCTTAACTGTTTAATAACTTTTGGCTGGTTCGCGGCTCTTCTGGCCCTTCGTTCTACACAAACGCATCCTTGCAGGGTATTTTGATTTTAGCAAGAAGTTTGCCACGCAGTGAAGGATTCATTTCCTGATCAGCTTCAGCAGCAGAGTCGATCTAGCCAGCCAAAGAGTGGATGATTTAGTTAGTTAGTGATCTTAGTTAGTTAACTTTATTGAAAAACTAATCCAGAAAAGCTGATCGAATTGAAATTAATGCTTAGTTATACGATTCAATGCTATGATCAAATGGCAAACTGGAAGGGTATTTAAGCTTCGGCTTCCTTCAATGGTCCTAAGTCCTTTTGGGCTATGGTCCTACGATTACCTAGTGATCGCAGTGAATAGAACTTCACGCAGATTTTCTTTAAATTAAATAAATAAATTAACTGCAGAATGCTACAAATGTTATGGAGTTGCTAATTGCTATTGCAGACTGTTAGTAAGACCAGAAGTCGCTGTAAATATATTGTATTGGCAGGTCCTTGTTATTCATTCCCCAAGGATATAAAGGAACGCGCTTTGCCGGGTATCGTATAGTCGGGGAACCCGTTCGCTTGGCTTCGACTTGTGTTCCGGTGCTGTGGGTGCTGCTGCTCCTGGCCTGCATGTGAGAGACCTCGCCGGCGACGACGACGACGACGACGACGACTCATTGTCTCTGGTATTCCGCCGGCTGCTTTGGGTCCTTCCACTGCCCCCCAGCCGCCGCCGAATTTGGCCTGGTCCATGGGAACGGCTTGAAGTTCCACGTCGTTGATTTTATTAGTCTCCAGCGAACAATTCGAAAAATTTGTACGCTCGCCCCGAGAAAAATGTGCTGGGCTCTGGTGTGCCTTCTGTGTGCTCTTTTTTGCTATTTCTGTTTCGGTTTCTACTGGCTTTTGGGCTTGATTTTATTTTATTTTATTTTATTTGTGTGTTCCGGTAAGCCTTTGAGCCTGCCAGGGCCTGGAATCCAATAGCAGTCGATTTTCTTTGGAATTCTTTGGCCGCCGTTTGGTTTCAGCGGCGGCCCAGGCCAGAAAAGGATTGGCGGACGCCGGGCTGGAGGATGGAGGATGGAGGATGGAGGATGGAGGATGGAGGATGGAGGATGGAGGATGGAGGACTAACGACTTGCGCCAGGCGACGTCGTCGTCGTCGTCGTCTAATGGCAACTTGTTAAATTGTAAAATTGGAAAACAAGTTGTTTTCGTTCCTTTTTATTAGGTTGCCGCCTCAATGCCTCGCTCAGCCCTTTTTTCCTGGCTTTGGGCTGCGAGGAACATCAATTGCATTAGCGGAGAGCGCGCGAAGGAACCCCATTTCGAAGCCATCCATCTGCGCGTCCGTCCATCGTCAGCTCGCTCCATCCATTCATCCAGCGTCTCCAGTGGAGCGTCTGCCGTGCTCCATGGGCCATTTAGCTTTAACCCGAGCACACGCGTACGCACTCGCATCCTTGCAGCAGCCAATGGCCAAATGTCCTGGCTGGGAGTCCTTAAGCTCTGGGCGCGATATATGCAGATGTGTCTTGGGAATGCAAAAGGTCACAAAAGGTTACTTTGCTAGAGCTTTGCATGTATCGTTTTGGAGACTGAGAGGCAGTTCCAAGCAGATCAGGATGAAGGAACAGCTCCTATATAAATATAATCTATTTAATATAGATATTAATTTAAATAAATAAATCAGAAAAGATCCTTAACAGATCTCATAAAAATCCTTCAATTAATTCTCTATAATCTATAATTTATAAATTCAAATTATTCCTTCTTAAGATTACTCATACACTTTAACTGGCAAAAATCACATTTAAGATGTTGCTTAGATCCTATTAGAGCTCCGACTCCGGCCGTGTCTGAGTTGTCCGTGGCAACATTTTCTGTGACAATTACGGCGTGAAACTTCAAACGAAGTCCTCCTCCTCGTCCTCGCTGGCTTTTTAATTTCCCAGCCAGCCGTGTGTCAAATAGGTCGCCGCCAGCCGCTGCTCATTTACTCCCGACTCCCGATGCCGATGCCGGACTACCGATGGCCGAATCCTGGCTGCTGCTTGCCTTATCCTTATCCCCACCGTCGTGTTTAATTTCAAAGTATCATTGGGAAGTCCTTTATCCGCTCAAGTGCAAAGGGGGCAGGGCGCTTTTCAGGACGGTGGCTCGTTTTCGCCTGGCTCATTTTCGTCTGTCTACTCGATTTTCGAGTTGAAAAATCGAGAAATTCCCCAGGAGAAGTTTGATGCCGATGATGCCCAAGATATCAATGCCTTTTGTTGCTTCTTCGTCAAATCCCTCTCAGGGAAGGCACATTGTTTATCCCGCAAGTGACACCGAAAGAGGTCCTTGGGTTGCTTCGACTGCAACTACCTTGAGCTACCTTAGCTTAATTGCTGCACGCAATTAAGTCTGCCTGAGCCGTAGTTTGGATCTTAATGAAGGCATATATATTTATTGATTTGGAAACAATTTAGAGCGTTTTAATCATGTTTAAAATATGCTTTTAATATGGAAAATAGACTTTGTGCGGGGTTTTCTTTAAGCTCGATTCTATGAGGCGGCATCAGATGAAAATTCGATTAAATGCTGCAATTTAATGCCGCTCACACACACTCGGGACACACGGGGAGAAACTGCGGTGCAGACACTCGACATTTGAGATAAGAAATCCAGCTGAGGCTGAGGGACAGGGACGACAAGGATGAGGACGAGGAGGTGGGATTTGCTGGCAAAGTGAACGCATAATTAAATTACGCAGCGCCGAGGAGGAGCACAGGGCGAGGCGAAAGAGTTAGACAAATAAGCTCAGGTATTAACCTCTGGCACGCTAACACACACTCCCAGACACACACACCCGGAGACACCCGGAGACCAGGCCAGACGGAAGCTGGAGCTTCCTTGGACCCCAGCCCAGCCGCTGCCTCCGCTCGAGGTCGCCACTCTCTCCGCCATTGTGCGCCACAGCGTTCATTAATTCGATTTCCATAACAATTTATTCATAAGACAATGTCTGGCACCGTTATTTTATCTGGCGATGTGCGGTAACGGTAACGCCACTTAGCCACCTCCACCCCCACCAGGAGCACCTTCCCAGCTTTCCCAGCTTCCCAGCTTTCCACCTTTCCTCCTGCACTTCATCTCATCCGAGCGAGCACCATCGCCGTCGTCGTCGTCGTCTGCAATCCTTTTTCTCGAGAGGAAAGCGCGCCATAAAATATTTTTATGTGCGAACACTCTATAAATGTGCTGCTGGGTCTGCTGGTCCTGGAAAACCTGGGGGAAACCTGGAGGAAAACCTGGGAAAACTGGCTACCGTTTTGCTCTTTGTGGTTGCCGTACACATGGCACAAAAATTAAAAGTAAAAAAAAAAAAACAGCTAAAGTACACTTGCACAAAGATTATTAAGTACTTAATTTAATATTAAATATCGGTACATTACATATTTAATTGATTGTATCTTGAAATACTGTAAAACAATTTAATTTAAACTTTAACTTAGCTTCACACA
Organism: Drosophila bunnanda; assembly: GCA_035046265.1. NCBI lineage: Eukaryota > Metazoa > Arthropoda > Insecta > Diptera > Drosophilidae > Drosophila > Drosophila bunnanda. Next base: position 532,019 of record JAWNOB010000083.1, on the reverse strand, counting down.
CCTTTTAAATGACTTATTATGCCTCAATTAAAAGATAATATTAATAATGTAGTTAGGTTTTTATACTCTCGTATGGTATTATAGTTTTAGTCCGAAGTTTGCAAAGCAGTCATTTCCGACCCCATAAACCATATATATTCTTGATCAGCATGAACAGCCGAATCGATCTATCCATATCCGAAAGAAAACTAAATTTTAAAAAATTTTGTCAAATTTTTATCCCTTTTTTTGGCATTGTTAAAATTTAAAAAATTGATAAAAATTCAAATTTCTTAAAATTGTAAATGAAGTATGCAGATTTACTAATCTAACAAAAACTAACATAAGACAGCTTTCCGAATTGAAATTAATGCATTTTTGGCAAAGTTATGAGTTTTTGAAACTGTGATTTGTCGATAAATTGACATATATAAATATCGATAATTATCGACTCAAAGAGTGGTACTATATTTGTAGTCAGATGCTCAAAACATTATGAAGGAGTCATTTCCGACCCCATAAATCATATATATTCTTGATCAGCATGAAAAACTGAATCGATCTAGCCATGTCCGGGAGAAAACAAAATTTTGAAAATTTTTGTCAAAGTTTTATCCCATTTTTTGGAATTATCAAAATTTAAAAAATTGATAAAAATTTTAATTTCTTAAAATTGTAAATGGAGTATGCAGATTTATTAACCTAACAAAAACTAATATAAAACAGCTTTCCGAATTGAAATTAATGCATTTTTGGCAAAGTTATGAGTTTTTGAAACTGTGATTTGTCGAAATCTTGCTATATAAAAATATCGATAATTATCGAGTCTAGAATTGGTACTATATTTGTAGTCAGATGCTCAAAACATTATGAAGGAGTCATTTCCGACCCCATAAATCATATATATTCTTGATCAGCATGAAAAACTGAATCGATCTAGCCATGTCCGGGAGAAAACAAAATTTTGAAAATTTTTGTCAAAGTTTTATCCCATTTTTTGGCATTATCAAAATTTAAAAAATTGATAAAAATTTAAATTTCTTAAAATTGTAAATGGAGTATGCAGATTTATTAACCTAACAAAAACTAATATAAAACAGCTTTCCGAATTGAAATTAATGCATTTTTGGCAAAGTTATGAGTTTTTGAAACTGTGATTTGTCGAAATCTTGCTATATAAACATATCGATAATTATCGAGTCAAGCAATGGTACTATAATTGTAGTCAGAAGCTCGAAACACTATGAAGAAAGCATTTCCGACCCCATAAATCATATATATTCTTGATCAGCATGAACAGCCGAATCGATCTAGCCATGTCCGGGAGAAAACAAAATTTTGAAAATTTTTGTCAAAGTTTTATGTCTTTTTTTGGCATTGTTAAAATTTAAAAAATTGATAAAAATTCAAATTTCTTAAAATTGTAAACGAAGTATGCAGATTTATTAACCTAACAAAAACTAACATAAGACAGCTTTCCGAATTGAAATTAATGCTTTTTTGGCTTAGTTATGAGATTTTTAATCTTTGATTTGGTGAAAAATGGTCTTGTACAAATATCTATAAATATCGATTCAAGGAATCCGAAAATGTTAGCCCCAGTTGTGGACGATTTCCGATTCGATCGGGAAATGATTTCAAATCGATTAAAATACTTTTAGTTAATTAATCCTCCTTTATTCGGCTCAGTGTAAAGAACAGCAGCCATGTGTATTAGTGTGGGTGGTGCAAAAATTATCTTCAACACCTTCGAACTTTAAAATTAAATGAGGATTAGCGCCGACAACGCAAAGCTCCCATTTCTGCTCCGTGCTGGGACCTGCCTCTAACCTCCTCCATCCTGCGTCCTTCGTCCTTCGTCCTTCGTCCTTGTGTGTGTGTGTGTGTTAGTCTGCGTTTGCCCTTGCCGCTGTTGCTTTTCATTAAGGCACTTGGGGATCTTTGCTGTCTGTGTCGCAGCTTTCTTCTCGGCAGCTTCTCGGGCTCAGTTTTATGCCGCTCATTTGCATTTTTCGACTGCAGCTACCTGGGACTTTTCGGCCAGGTGAGTGCGTGTCAGATTTATGGCTGGAGCGCCTTGAAGCCAACCGAAGGCGGTGGGAGGAAGACAACCCCCGGCTGGTTGTCCGGGGCAACCAGCGGCGGTGTGGAAACAAAAAGGCGAAACCAATTACCTGCATATCATTGCCACGCCCACCGCAAATTAACAATATTCCGTTGGCGGCGACGGCGGCCGTCCAGCCGCAAGTGCCAGGCACCGACAGGCAGCGCCAAAAAACCTGACTTTATTGCGCCTGTCGATTGCGAATATTTTAGGGTTTTTCGCCCCTCTTGCTGGTATTTATATATTTCCTCCTTGTTTCATTTTGTGTTTTTTTTGCTGCTGCTGCTGCATGTCGTGGTCTTGGGCCACAAAACACTTTGCAAATTGGCCAAGAAATGCCGGGGAATATTGGTCTAGAGCTCGATTGTCAGTATACCCCCTAAAATGTGTATTATTTTGGGGAATAAGCTTCAAAGCATATTATAAATTATATAATCAAATAATTAACTAACATGGGTTAGCAAATGCCTTTGCTTACTTTTGGCCAATGGATATAACATTTCTCTGGAATACATTGCTTTTTTGAGAGATTTCAGAACGTAAAAGTCTCTTGTTAGTTTTTCTCTTAGTCGTAGCTTAGCTGACCTTTCGGGTCATGTCCTTGCTACCCTGCGAAGGCAAAGAATCCAGACGACGACGTCGCGATTTCCCTCCTTCCTGATTTCGGCAGTGCGATTGCCAGGCAGGAAACAACAACGCCAGCAGGACGACCTTAGTTCCTCCATTAGCCAAATCATAGTTGCATCATACACACAGTAGTCCTTGTGAGTTGTACCTGGGTATTGCTGCGGGCGACTTGATTTGTTTGAACAGCTGTTGCTGAGCACCCAACCGCCCATCCACTGCTGGGCTTAAATAATTCAATTAAAATATGTAGGCAGGAAACCTGTCATAGTCTCGGTGGACTACATACGGGAAATGTGATGCCGAAGGAAGAAGTCGCACAAGCTATGATGATGGCCTCCAAACTCGGCTCAGGCTGCCCTACTGAAGCTATTCCCGAAATATATATTTCACAGTAAATACTTAAACAGAATAGATATTTCATTAATATAAGCACCCTTTGTGGTATATCCTGCACTGGTTCATCCTGCAGCATCGGGCATATGTTCCGCATGTTCAGGTGACCATATCCATCCAGGCGGTGTCCCCCCTTCCGGCCTTCTCGAATCCTTTGTCGCCGCTCCATCCTGCCAGGGACTGGACACACAATAAACATGTTTCGCCCCGACTCAGGCCGGGCCCTGTCCACGGAATGTCCCTGATGGATTCCATTCACCAGCCGAAAACACAGAGTCCGAGCCAGATACAGTAGCAGAAACATTGGCCAACGCGACATCCGCTTCCTTTTCCGCCTCGCTGCGATCCTTGATGGTCGTCTAGCCCCAATGTCCCTGGGAATTCTTTGTATTTATATTGTATTTTTTTGTATTTTTGTATATATCCTTTTTTTGTGTCGGTTTCTGGTGCCTTTTGAAGCCTTTTCACAGCATCGGACAAAGGGAGTGGCCGACTCACCCTCGGCGACATCCTTCGTTCCTCCTGCTGCAGTTGTGCAGCTTAACAAATTTCAATTAGCGCTCTGGCCCCCAATGGATCTTGGCCAAATCCGAGTCCGAGTCCGAGTCGAAGGCATTTTCCTTGCCACGCTGGAATTTTCCTGCTCGCCTTCTGCGTTTGGCAAGTGCTCCATTTTATCTGGGACACCCAAGAAGACTGGGCTTTAATGCAGTCACTCGGCAGTGGCTTTTCCGCCTTCGCAGCGGGCGGAAAAGGCAGAGAACAAAAAACGTATTTACCTCAAATTAAACATTATTATGCCAGGGGAGGCGGCTGGTCATTTGAGGACAGCCGCAGGGGGTTTGCCAGTGCCGGCAGTGCCGGCAGTGGGGGTGGCTTTTCATTGCTGCAGGTGGGGTGGCTGGGGGGCTGGGTGGCCTGGAGGTCGCGCGCGTTCCCTGGTTGACCGCAGTAAATCACGCCGCTAAATGGCGACGACCGCTGGGCAGACCTGGTGGCACTCCTGCTGCCCCCCACTTGGTGCTGCTCCTGCTTCAGAATTTCACACTCGGGCATATGTGAGCGCTTTGAAGCACGTCGTCCAGCCAGCCAGCAGCTTCTCTGCTGTTTTCGCTACCCATTACATGTGGCTCGTTTCGGGGTATATTCGATTTGAAGTAACTTGAAGGAATAGGTAAATGAAACATAATTCCTTGTATTAAGCTCTTTCTATAGACATATTTCTGTTATTTTTTTTTAAAACTAGAGAAGGTAAAGACAATGGCAATGTAAGAAATAAGATGCGTAAAACCATTTAACCATTTTAAGGGCACAAGTAGAGGGCCTAAGTCCACAAATCTAGACAGATTTTAACCGATTAATTTGGTTTTTATGGATGCCTTACTCTTGAGTTAGTTATTAAATGCAATGCAAATGCATTGTCAAATAAATAAAACATAATTTTTTGTATATATTCCCATTAAATGAGGTAATTACAGGACATCTCCTGGTACGCGCAGCGCCTTCTGGTCTGGCATTTTGTCCCGTCACTTCCTGCTGGTCAGCGAGGCGACGCAAATGTGTGCTTTGGGCGGGTCATTCGCAGCCATAATGACTTGCCCCAGCCCCATTCCCAGCCCCCCTCTCGAGTGAATGCGCCTCACCGCCACCCATGTCCGAGTCACAATCACACAGGAGTTTATTTTGTAATTAACGCCTGCCTGCCGCCGCCTGTTGCGCTCTGAGAACCTAGGAAGGTATGGATGGAGTGTGGATGGGGTGTTGCTGCAGAGTGCAGGGTGGGTGGCGGTGGCGTCGCGTTGGGTCAACCTCAGCTTGGGGTCATCACACATGGGTGGTGGGGTTCGGTTTGGTTAATGTGCTGGATACCAGCCGGCTTTGTCCTGGCCTCGCTCTTGTTAATGACGTTGACAGGAACACAGCAACAGCGACAGCAACAGCAACAGGACCAGCAGCAACACACACTTACACTCAGCTCAACTCAGCCCAGCCCCGCCCCCTTTTTGCACTCTTAATCAACGCCCCCTTGGTGTCGTTCAACCGAGCACTGTCAACACCTTGGCATTGCCCCAGTCATTAGCCGAAGGACGCAGGAGTGGCGAGTTCCCTCCCGCTGCAGGCTACTGGCATTAAAGTCAATGGAGGAATTGGAAATTAGTAGAAAAACATTAAGCAATTTCCCGGATATTGAATCTGGAATAGGTATTAGGATGTGTAGTCTGAATAGAGCTATATGTTGTTGTTATAATAGTAACATTTTCTTCGAAATCAAAGCCCTCTTGATGCAAATCGATTAAAATGTACTCGATGCAAGCCATTCAACTTGCCTCAAAAGCACTCGTCTTACGGCAATTAATTTATTAATTATTTTATTCCGCCGTAGGCAGTGTCTAAGGTATCCTGCCGGAGTTTTCCTTATTGTCTCGATCTCATTGAAGTTTATTTGCAGCATATGAAGTGAACATGAGATAGAAATGGAAATGGAAATGAAATGGCCGGGAAATGGGGAAAAGTAGGGCTCTGGCTCTGTCTGCACGCTGCCGCCAACAGGTGTAAATGTGAATTAATTAACCGCAAACACTATAAACAACACCTCAACTCTGTGGGGGTGTAGGGGGTGTAGGTGTGTGCGCTGCTGATGTGTGTGCCGCACGGCTTACAAATTGTTTTGGCGTTTCACAAAATTGAAACGAAATTCATTAGGCGGCGGCAGTGCGGTTTCTCTATACACCGAAAGGAATTTAACCTAACTATTAATACACCTAAAAGTTAATGAATATATACGAATAGTATTTAGATTTTACTCTTAACAATTATACAGTATAAACGAAAGTGCTTCAGTAACCTATTTTAATACTCCTTCGCAGATATTTTCCCCTTCAAGTGGCGCACATATTTGCAACGTGTGCCACGCCACAGACTCCGAGGAGACACAGCAACAATATGTCGCCAAAAGCCAAGCTCGAGTGCAAAGAAATCAAGTGGATATTAGGCGGCGAAGGGCCAGGGGGAAATGACTGCGGCTCGCCTTGATTTCAACTCAATTGAAATCAAATCACTTGGAAGCAAATCATCGGCAGCAGGCACACATTTACAATTGCTCAATTCGATTTCCGTTCGAGTGCGTCTCGTGCCCTGCCCCATCATCATCATCCTCCGCATCCTCAGCATCCTCCGCATCCTCCGCATCCTTGATATCGGCGATTCAATGGCAACTTGATCTCTTGTTGATGACGGCGGCAAACTGTCGCAAAATTGGCGAAATTGGCAAACGTCGTCGTCGCGCTTTCGGCTTCCCGAGGCCCACACAGGTGAGTGGCTTTAATGGGCTCGTTATTCCGCTGGCAGGATTACCTGATCCCCGGCCATTTCGTCCTTATTAAATGGTCTTGCACTTGATTTGCCGCTCATTGAAATCGCAGGGGGAAGGCATAGGCCGGAGAGGGCCAATTAAGGGGCTCCCCTTTTTGCAATATTATATAGGACTTAACCCTTATTCCTGGCAGGATATTGGGATATTCATTTTTAAGGATTTTATTTAAATTCGCATTGAGTGGTAGTAAATATTACTGCAAGTAAGAAACCCAACAGGAGTATATGAATATATTTTACAACTAGAAAAGTTAATTAAATAATATATTCCGGGAAATCTATAGACAACCCTTAGCCACAGATACATTTGTATAGAAAACAAACCTTAACTATTACCTATTAGCTTTTATATTTTTAAATATTCCAATTGCAACTTCAGCTTTGTGTACTTAACAAATATTTATCCCTAAAGAGCATCTTTTGGCTCGGGTTACCCTCTAATGGATTTCTGGGTTTTCCTTATTTTCTCCTCCTTTCCCGGAATCTGTTTTATTGTCCCCCGAAAAGCCCTGAAGTGTGGCGCTATTATTTTTATTATTGGATAACATTTGCCCGATTACGCGCACTTGAATCGATTTATTGTTATTGAGGTGCCCTTTTACTTTGGCCAAAATGGGATTCGGAATTCGGAATCCATTTTCTAGCCATAATTACAAGTGCCAGAGCGAGGGGGGGAGCGGAGTTGGTAATATGCTCGTAATAAGAGGTAGCACACGGAGCACGTTCAGGTGAAATCGCGAGGGAGCAGGAGCAGCAGCAGGAGCAGGAGCAGGAGCTGGAGAGGTTGCCATTGCCAATGTACGATGATTCGGCTTTCGCTTATTATTTAATTATTTGCTCAATGGCTTTATTCCTGTGCGGATTGCCCCGAGGGTGGGAGCCTCGCTCCTGCTCCCTTCCTGCTAATTCCATTTCATATTTCTAATTTAATTTCGCTGCCTTGGCAGCTAGCACCGGAAAGGGGCAAGTTCTGCGCAGATTCAATCGCATTTGCGGCACATTTCCAGTTCATCATTAGCGGCCGGACACTGACAGCGCCGCTCCAGGGGATGGGGCTCCAGCTCGGCGGCTGCCTCTGGGTTCCTCATCATAGTTTCGCAATTATCGATGGCATTTCCCCCGCTCCCACGGATCAATCAATCATAATTACAGTGAATTGCAATTATTGTTGCATAGTGCTCTCTGTGCTGGCTGGCCCCTGCAACTGACGAGCGTCCTGGCTAATGGATGGAGCCATCAGTGGAGGAGGCCCGCAGCCGCAGGTCCTTTTCCCAGGTGTGGCCAGCACCAGAGACACAGGAACTCATTGGAAATATTACATATAGCCAAGCTCTAACATAGCTTAGCATTTACTATTAGTTATATTCTCCTGAATATGGAAACCAAGCGGCTTTATAGCAAATATAAAGAGTCCTTGGACCTGATGACCCTTCCTCCCCGGCTATATCGAGCGTGTATATCAGGGTCGGGTCAAATTTCGCCCCCAGAGCCGCTCCATATCATCGGGATTGCGATGGAGTATCGGTCTCCGCCCCTCGGCTTCTGATACCGATAATACTTGGTATGCAAATTTGATTTGTTGCGGGGCGGCGGCGACCCTCTCCTCCCTGTACGTGAGGGTCGACGCGTCTTCCAAGCAAAGGACTCGCTGGTCCAGATCCTGCTCTCCTGGCTGGCTTCTGCACTTTGTAACTGGTTGTGTAAACACTGCCGAATATAAAAAAGGCCACCAGCCACGTCCCGCCGTCAGTGACCGTAAAAGGATGAAAAATACAACGAGCATTAAAAGGGTCAGGGCAGGACGAGGCATCAGCATCCAGAGCGCGTCACATGGAGCGGCTTGTCGTGGTAATTGCGTAGCATTTCCATAGATTAAGGGATTTAACCGGGGTCCACCTTCCCAGCTTGCCAGCCAGCCAAGGTCCTTTGTGAGCGATACTCGAAGACAAAAGGGGCCAAGATGAACAGCTGCAAGAGCTGGGGAAACCCTCTGGAGCCCTTCTCCACGATTTTGTATTTTTTTCGAGCTCCTTAACGAAAAAAGGACAGCCGAGGAAGAAAAAATAATGTTCAAGTGTAGTAAAACGCTTGTGTTAAATACTTTTATTGAGATGGTAAGCCTTTTTATTAGCTTAGACCTAAATAAACAAGGAGCGCTCTTTTTTGGGCCCGTCCCTTTGCCAGGACTTGTGCTTGGGCTTGGGCTTGGGCTTGGGCTTGGGGGGCGCGCGCGCCCTACTTTTATCTGTCCAAGGGGACAAAGGGGTTGAGACCTGCTCTAGGGGTTGGGCCGTGTGCCGAGCTCAGGGAGCTCGTCCGAGGTCGCAGCATCATTTAACATACTTTAAACATGTTATTGAGGCCCGCCGAGAAGCTGAAACAAAACACAAATCCCATAAATTCGCTAAGGAAAAAAAGCCCAGAAAGGGGGAAAAATGCAAATAAATGACTCGAAAAAGAAGAGAAGAATTTCCATTGGAAATTAAGCAATTTCCATTTTGACAACAGTTGAGATTTTTCTACCGAATTGAGTAATTAAGGCAAGGCCCTAGATTGAATAGGACTTAAGCTGAATAACTTTAAGAGCTTGTAGGTAATCCGAGAGAATTGTAGTAGAAAATGAAAGTTTATTAAAGAAAATTAAGGGTATGCAAAGGAGTTGTAGTCGAACTAAGTGAGAAGTGAGAAGCCTGCAATGTACAAGCAATAGCGAACTCTCTCTCTCTCTCTCTCCTTCTCTCTTTGGCTGCTCTGTGAGTGTGGCGGGTATTTGAACAGCCGAGACTCTTTTCTCTTTTTCCTTTTACCAGGTGACTAGATAGAAAGAGTTATCGAAAGATCGCTTTGCTTGATTTCCACTCTTTGCCTGCAATGTACAAGCAGTACTGAACTCTCTCTCTCTATCTTTGGCTCTGTGAGTGTGGCGGGTATTTTTAAAAGCCGAGACTCTTTTTCCTGCCTATTAAATTTTTATTTTCCTCCCCCGCTCTTGCTTTTTTTGGGCCAGCAATTCAATGTTCAGTTGATTAGGCATCGTCGCACATGCTGGGCCTACGAGGCTGAGATTTACACACATTACACACACCGCCGTTCCGCGAGTGAGTCGTATGGGAAAGAAAGTCATAAAGTGTTGTTTAATGGTATTTTTCCTCCATTACTTACCGTTATTATGCTAATGAGGTCGTTACGCGTATTTGTGTGTATATATAATATATTTATGTGTTTTGAATTGTGTGTGCCCGCTGCGTGCGAGCCTCGCTTCCTCTCCCTCGACTATTCGCGACAGAGAGCACTGAGAGAAATGGCCTTTAACGACTTGAATCCAAGCCAAGTTTTGGGGCATTCAACTTTGAACAAATACCTATTTTTTGTCTCAGTGTCTGCTTTAGCCGTATTTTACATATTTTGGCATGTACGTACATGTGCGCATATAGAGACATCATCGCGAACAAAATCAGCATAACAACAACGGCCACATCGCCTCTCGTTCGTGGAATTGTCTGGCTAATTGAGACGCTCGCCTGTCATTTGTTAAATTCCAAGTAGCACAATTCTGGCCTTTAAATGGCCTATACGAAGTCTGTGGGTATAGTGTGTGTGTTTTTTTTCTGTGTACCCTGTATGCGAAGGGGTATTGTTATAGTGAAGATATCACAATAAATATCATATTTTTTGGTAATTTTACAATTGTTTGTAATATACTAATTGGTAGTTTAAAGCTATCGAAATTTGTGTAAATATATTGAACATGCATGTAGACTCTTTATCGGGAAACTTCTCAAGTAAACTTTTGTAGATTAGATTTCTAGATCGTTTGTGAGATCATGTTATCGATTATATCTTTTATCGAGTGTGAATGATGATGATGTATCTAAATTGGGATTTAGTTATTTGTTTTGATATTAGTACTATTGTATTATTACCTTTTTAATAGCTTTCTGGTTACAATATTTCCCAGTTATCGATCCTCCAGTTATCAGTCTTGTTATCAGTTAGTTATGGAGTCGTAATGCTCAGGTCCTTCGTATCCTTATTGGTACTGGGAAACCGCCTAGTCTGGACTTGGTTCTCCAGTGGGTTTTTGCCCTCCCTGCTATGTTTTTGTTAAAGTTTCGCTATGAACTGCCAGCCAGGCAACAACAACTGAGACGACGACGACGACGACAAGAACGCGTTATGAAGACAACAACTTGCCACTTGCCGCAGCAGCAGCAAAGCCAAATGCGAAATGCAAACACAATCCTTGAGGAGGCAGGAGGCCAGGAGATGGGGGACGGGGTGTATCCTTGAGGGGCTTGAGGAGTTAGCCAGTCAGTCGACAGGAACCGCATTGGCGGCGCGAGCGAAGCAACAAAACTTAAGTTCTGAATACGTAAAATGTTTTTGCTAAATGTGTCCCAAATGTCGTGTGGCATTTAGTCCTGGGATGGGGCGAGGAGGCGGAACAGGGGAGCAGCCCGGAGCGGCGCAGGAGTGAGGCGCCCGGCAAGAGGACGCGACATTTCATTCGATTCGTGGCTAAATAACTTGGTTTTCCAAAACAACCTTGGTCGCTGGTCGATAGTCGTCGTCGTTGTTGTCTCTCGCAGCTGTTTGGATTGCTGCTCCTGCTCCGGCTCCTGCTCCTGCTGCCTGCTCCTGCTGCCTGCTGCCTGCTCCCACCCCCCCTGCAAGGGCACTTCTTAAGCGCTTTCTTGTCCTGCGGTGGTCGTTTGTTTGTCGTGCACATAAATCCTGGCGCGCGAGCTGTCCCAAAGGCACTGCCACTGGCAGCGGTGACAGTTGTGTACGTCGTCTCTCCTGGTCGGCAGTCCTGTTTAGTCCTGCTCCTGCTCCTGCTCCTGCTACCGCCTCAGTTCCGGCTGCACATCGGTGTGCGTGCTAACCGCATACTTAATTATGAAGCTCTCCTCCCACCCGAAGTCGAAGGCAGGCACCCAAAGGAGCACAGGACCAAGAGCCACCTGGACGAAGGCCCAAGCAACTCCGGAGGAGGACACAGCTGCGGCTGACTTTAAAGTCATTTTCAATATCTCGAACTCCAATTGTGCAGGTTTTGTGGGGGAAAAGCCTCAGAGCGGCACTTAGCGGAAAAGTTGAAGGCTTGCGGCTGGAAAACTGCACAAATTTGTAAGGTGAACACTTAAGTTGATCGAACTGAGGCATATTTTTAATGATGGTAGTATTCTTTTTTACATTTAATAAATTAGTTCTAGTCACAACTATTAGGAAGTCAATTCGAAATTCAAATTTATTCAAATAGACAGTCTCAGGGGTTGTGCCTCTCGGGGAAAAATCCAGATGGTAGCCCAGCTGCATATTGGCCTATTTGGGCTTTATGTTTTGGATTTTTTACAATGTACCTTGGACTGCTCCTGCCCCTGAGCCTGTTGCGTTAACAAGGCGGTGGAAAGTTGGAAAGAACAGCCCTGTATTTTCTTCGTTTTCATTTCTCTCTGCTTTTTTTTCTGTTGCGTCAGCTGGTCGACTGGAGATTTCTTAATCTGACGTTCTAATGAATGTCATAAATTTATGGCCAAGTGCTCTCGAGCTGAGTCTCGATGTTCGTGCTTGGGCTGGATTGGATTGGCTTCGTTTCGATTGGATCGGCGAGAAGAAGTGCTGGCCAGTGATTTGGCCCATTGTCTCCCTCTCCCTCTCTCTCTCTCTCTGGGGCCCCCAAGGGCACAGGACACAGGACACATGAAGCATTGGACGAATGAAGGATGTCGGAGCTACAGGAGCAGGGTTCCGTCTGAAGTGGTCAAGTGAAAAGTTGAGTTTTGCCACTTGTCCGATCCTGGGACTGTCTGCCGTGAACAGAGAGAGAAAAACACTAGTGGATTACAAGGAGAATGCTTATTTTTGATTGCTCGTACATAGCAGGCAAAGCATGGCAAAGGAAGCGAGAAAAAGAAGACAGATATATAAAAATGTACAAACCTTTCCATAAATTTTGGAACTTGAAGGATTATCAAATGGAGGAAGTTTCTTACATTTATTTCTTGATCCAAGTTCGTTAAATATTTCTTTCTGTGTACCCTTATACCCCTGTTGTTGTTTTGTTTTGTTTTCGCCTCTGACATCATCATTTTAATCATCGCCTGATGCTGGAATAACAGTTTACCCCTCGGCACTGGGCATTGGGCACTCGCCCCCGCGCCGCCTGTCAATTTGTTCGATAAGCCAACGCCAGATATGTCCAGAATCCGGAATTCACTGGGAGTCCTGCCCGGCTCAGCCCGGGAGATGGGAGTAGGTACATGTTATGGCAGGCGGAGGCATGAAGGATGAGGGTAGCGGGTTCGCAGACATGCGACATGGACATGCACGCTACAAGATAATCACATTAAAAAGAAAGCTTCGCCCTCCCTGCGCCACCCGAATCCCGTCCAGCGGTCCAGCGGTCCAGTGGCCAGTGGCCAGTGTCCAGTCTGGGAATCGGTGACAGATAAGGGCGCTGCTTGTCCCTGTCACCATGCATCATCCGAATGCGACCGAGTTGGGGATGCCAATTTGGCCGATTTTTCTGACTTTCCTGGGATATTCTCTTGTCTCCAGAGTTTCTCTATTTTTATATTACTCGTTTTCCGCATATCTTAATTTTTAGACCCTTGCAGGGTACTATAATTTTAGTCAATAAAATGTTGAGCAGTAAGGACTCATTTCCGACCCTACAAAGCATATATATTCTTGATCAGCAACAAACGCCTAACCGATCTAGACATGTCCAGAAGAAAAACAATTTTTTGAAAATTTGCAGTCAGAAGCTCGAAACACTGTGAAGGAGTCATTTCCGACCCCATAAATCATATATATTCTTGATCAGCATGAACAGCCGAATCGATCTAGCTATATCCGGAAGAAAATAAAATTTTTAAAAATTTTTTCAAAATTTAATGCTTTTTTTGACACTATTAAAAAATAAAAAATTGATAAAAATTCAAATTTCCTAAAATTGTATATGGAGTATGCAGATTTCTTACCCTAACAATAACTAACATAAGACAGCTTTCCGAATTGAAATTAATGCATTTTTTGCAAAGTTATGAGTATTTGAAACCGTGATTTGTCGAAAACTTTCTATATAAAAATATCGATAATTATCGAGTCTATAATTGGTACAATAATTGTAGTCAGAAGCTCGAAACACTGTGAAGGAGTCATTTCCGACCCCATAAATCATATATATTCTTGATCAGCATGAACAGCCGAATCGATCTAGCCATGTCCGGAAGAAAACAAAATTTTGAAAAATGTTGTCAAATTTTTATCCCTTTTTTTGAGATTGTTAAAATAAAAAAATTGATAAAAATTAAATATTCTTAAAATTTCATATTGAGTATGCAGATTTATTAACCTAACAAAAACTAACATGGAACAGCTTTCCGAATTGAAATTTATGCTTTTTTGACAAAGTTATGAGTTTTTGAAACTGTGATTTATCGAAAACTTGCTATATAAAAATATCGATAATTATCGGCTCAAAGAGTGGTACTATATTTGTAGTCAGATGCTCAAAACATTATGAAGGAGTCATTTCCGACCCCATAAATCATATATATTCTTGATCAGCATGAAAAACTGAATCGATCTAGCCATGTCCGGATGAAAAAAAAATTTTCGAAAATTTTTGTCAAAGTTTTATCCCTTTTTAGACATAATTAAAATTTAAAAAATTGATAAAAATTTAAATTTCCTAAAATTTTAAATGAAGTATGCAGATTTATTAAACTAACAAAAACTAACATAAGACAGCTTTCCGAATTGAAATTAATGCTTTTTTGGCAAAGTTATGAGTTTGTGAAACTGTGATTAGTCGATAAATTGATATTATTTATTTTTTTATATTATCTCTTTTCCTGTATCTCTTTTATTTATTTATTTCGTTAATTATTATCCTTTCACAGCTCCTGTGCTCATCGACGGCAATAATATAACCTGATTATCCAACTTCATCCTAATTCATTAATAACTCGAGAAACACGAAGAACGTAACTCTGTACTCTGAGAAAAGGAAAACCTGTAAATACATGTGAATCCTCCATTGGTGTAAGTCACCTATTTTATTATATATAATATATATAGCTTTCTTTCTTGTTTATATATCAAATATTATTTCAAATCTTTCCGAGTTTATGTGTTTTTACTTTAAGACTTATGAGAATTACAAGGGACAAGTGCTTTAATGTATTAATTTCTCTTTAACATGAAAGGGATGTAGGCTTATCAAATTTTAAACGAAACTCAAACTTAGCTAAATGACAACAAGCTAAAATTAATTGATTTTAAAATAAAGCACAATTTAAATGTATAAGCTTCACAGCTTCCCTTCGGTGCTGTATAAGCCTCATTTACTTTTAGACACTGTCAGCACTGACTGACTTATATCTACAAATGTACATATATCTGTAATATATGAAACGTTGCCTTTTGTGTCTCTTATCTGGACAACAAAATATTGGCAAATTGCTGGACGACAAGGCCCTCGATAAGGAGGCCACCTCGTCCCATGCTCTGCAATCCTCTAGCCACAAATCGAAGAGGCCGAAGGACCTCATCCCCCATCGGCAGGAGCTAGTCCCCTGGCTCATTATTTCATTTAGGGTTTTTATTGTTTTTCGCATGCCATTAGTCAGTTTTGATTTGCCTCTGGTCGGGGCAATAAAAATAATAAAAACAACTGTCGCTCAACTTAATAAGAAACACAAGCAGAGAAGGCAGCAAAAAAAAACTCAAAAAAGGCAGGGAAAAAAGCACCAAAAATAATACAAGGAAAATGAGGGAAAACACGGGGAAATGGGAGAAGAAATGGTGAAAAGAAATTCAAGCAAATTGTTCATTTCATTTGACGTCTTTTGTGCGGCCAGGAGCGGGGGGCGGAGGGCGGGGGAATCTGGCCAGAAATCATTCAAAACTGACTGTAAAAACAATGAAATTAGGCCGAGAACCAGGGACTCCCCCGGACTGGGACTGGGACTGAGAAATCTAATTATTCATCCCCTTGTGCCGGCGTAGAAATTACTCTGCCAGTTGTTACGTTTCTGTTTACTTTTCGGTTTCGGTGTCGGTTTCGGTTTCGTTTAGTTTCGTTTCGTTTCGTCATTTTTGCTCGAACAAAGTCCTTTCAGAGGAGAAGGACCGACAGGAGGACAGTCAGCCGCGACTCTCAGACATCGGGCCAGCGCGTTCCGTCTGCCACTGAGTTGCTTTATCCGAAAGCCAGACGTTTTAAGTAGAACAGTTGCCGGATATTCGGACTGCTACCCTTGGACGACGGCCTGGGCATGGGGGAACCTGCTGCTCCCCTCACCTTCCCCGTCCTTCCCCCGCGAGTGGCGCTCGCCGTGCGCCTGCGCCTGCGCTGCACTTCCCCGACGAGGACTCCAAGCCCACATTGGCGACGCCTCCTTTGGCGCTCCGCCGCTTTTCCAGCATTTCCATTGGGAGGCAGCCCCTTTGTGCCGGCGCCGGGAGCTCCAACGCTTGCGCCTATGAGGAGCGCTTGCCACGCCTGCGATGGCACCACCCGGGGGTTCACCCACCGTACATAAGGAGCTCTCTTTTGCTCGGCCTCCGTTTCAGTCTCGCGCTCATCGGTTACATAAAATACCTTTTTATTTGTGTTTTATTTTATTTTATTTCATTTTTTTCCACTGCAATCCATCAAGCACACACACAAAATGCACTCGAACCGAAAAAAAAAACAGAAAAAAACAAAGAAAAATGGAAAATGTGTATAAAAAACGGAAAGCAAACGAAGAAATAGTAGAAAAAAACACCTGCAGCCGTCATCATTGATATTTGTTTCCTATTAATTAATAACCCCAAGCCCCAAACTCCAAACCCCAAGCCCGGCCAGGATAAGCCGCAGAGCTCGCAGGACTCGCGAGAGGACTCTTTAAGGCCACTCTTTAGTGCAGGCTCTTGCCCCTTTGCAAGTATTTAAAGTCGAAGCCAAGTTTTGGGCGCCAAATTTTCAATTATGGCCTCAAAAGTTGTGTGTTGGCCAAGGCGAAAGTTGGCCCGTTCTCCTCCGCCTCGTCTCGCAGCAAATTTTTGGGTCTTCTGCTCAAACTTTCCGGCGAGAAGAACTCGCTCGCTCGCGACTTTTCTTTAATTTCTCTTTTTCGCAGCCAAGTCTGAGTCTGAATGTGTTTGGGTTCCTGAAACTTAAAGTTCTGCCCAAGTGCCCACAGACTGAGGAGAGGGACTTGCACTGCAGGTGCAATGGCCGGACGGCCGGCCGGCGCTGCTCATAAATTCAATCTAATATCGGAATTAATCGATTATACTCGTATGTGTAGCCCTGTCGGCGTTGCGTTTCCGTTTCCGCAACAAGAAGTCCCGGCACGCACGCCCCTCGAACGCAAAGCAGTGCAGGAACTAAGGGAAAAGGGTTAAGGATTTATTAATAACCTGCCAGCGGGGGTTGGGGGTGGTGGAGCGAGCGGGGTGAATAACTACCCAAGCCCAAGACAATTCTTTGTCAGGATCTATGGCACACACAGAGAACAAAAATTGAGGCCCTCTGTTGGTCTGTATGAGGTGTTCTCTAGGATTTGTCGAATATATATATGTTGGGAAAATCTTAAACCTAAGGACAAATTAAAAAAATTATTAGTAAGAAAGCTAAACTAAAAAAAGATTGCCAGGCAAACAAATACTTATCAACCCCCATACTTCATAGCATACTTTTGAGAGTCTTCTGCATATATCCTTGGGTTTTTCTGGGACACTTTTAACTATGCTCGAAGGAGATCTTGTTCTTAATATTCCCAATTTGGATATGCCTTCTTTTTGCGCTGTGCAAACCCGTTGACGTTATTGTCCTCGCCCAGGACCCCGTTGAACCCTCGGGAGGAAGGGATGTCGAGTCGTCGTCCGTCGCAGTCATTTCGTGCTGAGTTGGCGCTTCTGGTAACGAGCGGAACCAACAAAACGGCCTGGAGACGGGGCCAGGGGATCGTTTTGGTTTTTATAACGTGACAACATGCAAGGCCAGGACATAGACAGGAGCGGGCGAGCATGAACAGGACATGAACATGTCACCGCGCGTCGAGCGTCGAGCGCTGAGCGTCGAGCGATTGCCGAAAATGCCTTGATGGGGCCACACACAGGAGGTATGACTCCGAATTAAACCCCTTCGCCTGCGCTGCCAGGGCATTATTATTATTACTTTAGTTTTTACGGGGCGACACAGAAATCAATGTATTTCGTTAATGGCCCGAATGTGTGCCGGCTCTAATAGGCTTTATTGCCATTCGTCGTTATTAATATTGGCATGCAACAAGGTCGATCGGGACACGCCACACGGCAGCAGCAGTGGCAGGAGGCGCAGGAGTTGACTCAGCATTGAGTCTCCCTTTGAAAATCCAATTAAATCGGTCTGCCGGGAAGTCCTAATGAAATAATTACTAAAGGCCCAAAGCCAACGGGCTGGAGAAGTCCATGGGACGGTGAATTTAAGGAGATTCAATTGATTTTAATCCTTATCTTCTTGAAGTTAAACTTTTTGTTGTTGCACTTAAAATTACAATTAAAAGTATTGGTTAGTTGTTTTAGTAATTCTTGTGAAAATCAATGTAAAGGCACTCGTTGTTCCTTAACTAATTGAACATTGTTTATTCTTGTTACGGTTTCTAAATAAGTTTCTTTCAATTTTCGTAAACATGTGATTTATTGTGGACTTTATGTTCTTAGAAAACTGTTTGTTTTATATTCAAAACAGTAAACTTAAACTGTATGATCTTTAGAATTGAATAATAATGGAAGTTATCGATACTTTCATGTGCAAAGATCAAACGAAATTCAATTTCGCTGTTACTTATCGAAACCTTCAATACGTTTGCATGTTAAAATTGAATTAAAATCAATTATTACTGATGTTTTTTCATCTGTAGTTTGATCTCTGGCCCTCGCTTATTGAGTCTCCTGGCTATTAGAGAGAATTGTCCTGGAGAAGGCTCCCAGTGTTTAATTAAATGGGGAAAATACTCTTACTCTTAGCCCCAATAATCTTTTCACTTCCTTTACTCTCGGGATTATTCCTAAACTACATAACATATCTCTTTATTGGCAAGACATAGTTCCAATCCCGATTTTGTCCAGCAATTTTCCGGCACAAATCCATAGCTTTTCGATGGCTAGCACTGCCATGTCCGGTCCTGGGTTGCTGGTTCATTGCTCTCGAATAGGGTCAAGGGGATGTGAAGGATGTGTGTGAAGACTGAGGCGGAGGCGGAGGTGGTGGTGGCGCACTTAAAAAACTCGTAAATAACTGGGAACAATGCAAGTGGCGATCGAGTGACGAAGGCCTAGGCGGATGTTGCTGAAATTGAATAAAATGCAAATTTTATTTTCCATTTTTATTTTCATCTTTTTTTTTGTTTGGTCGCAAACCAAACAAAATAATTCAATGCGTGACAATTTGCCAAATTTTGGCCTCTACGTGTGTGTGTAGACACTGGAAAAAAGCAAGCCAAGATGGGGAATTATAAATAAAACTAAACTCTAAGTATGGGAATTCTAAATTAAAATAAAATTCAAAAAAAATAGAAACTATATGGGAAATACTTGTGTGATAGTCTCTCTCTGCATAAAACATTTAATATTCGCCACGAAAGAGATCATTATTTCTTCCAGTGTGCATTTTTTCTAGCTTTCTATTATTTTGAATCCGCTTTTTTCGCTTTTTATGGCCGGCCGACATTACGCCCGGAAATATTAACGCATGTGCGATGTCGGCGACGGAGCATTGCCAGCATTTGAACATTTGAATGTTTGAATACAAATTCAGTTTGCCATTTTGACACACATGAATGACCAGTGGACGGAGGCGACTCCGGCCGGGGCAGGATGTGTGTATATATATATTTACGCATATATTCAATTTCCAGTGTCCCCTCATATTTTTTTATATATTATTTCGTATGAATAAGAAAAAACCTCGCTCGGCAACTGCAGCGAAAGGTCCTTTCTAGACAAAAGGCTCGTGGAAATCAAAAAAGGGATATGTGGAGTCGAACAGGGGATACCCAGGCATTGTAAATGAAATTAATTAATAATCTTAGGCAACTTAAGTAGACTTTTCACATGGAAAGACCGTCTGTTCTACATGAACTAGTACCTCAGATTTTCCTGCACTATATAATATAATGCTGGAGTAAACCCAGCGAGCACTGGGTATGAAGGGCTCTGCCACAAAGGCTAAAATCAATCGGTTCGCTTTAGCGAACGCATTTATTTTCATTTC
Source organism: Drosophila bunnanda (assembly GCA_035046265.1). NCBI lineage: Eukaryota > Metazoa > Arthropoda > Insecta > Diptera > Drosophilidae > Drosophila > Drosophila bunnanda. The sequence goes on along the minus strand of JAWNOB010000083.1, from coordinate 512,289 downwards.
CACCGAGATTTGGAGCAAAGGGGCGGCCCTTTCTTGTGCCACTCGGACTCGGATTCAGATTCGAACTCCGTTTCCATATTCAGATTGTCCGAGGAGGAAGCCCGGACCGAAAGAACCCTTGTCCTGCGGGCAGGGCCCCGTCCCACTGCCGATACCTTTTCATATTTGGCAAATTTGAGCATATTTTATCACCATTACCGAATGCCGTGACCCGCAGGCGGAGACCGCATCCCCAGCCACACGCAGCCACATCGAAGCCACCCACATGGAGTCCCAATATTGGCACCCGCATATGAGGCATTGTTTGGCAACCCTTTGGCCAGCCTCTCGATCCCAGAATCAGAATCAGAGCCAGAATCAGAATCAGAATCAGAACCCGAACCCGAACCCACTCCCCATCCAATCAAGCGACTCCCGGTATCCTTGCCTGGCTGCCACTTAGGCAAATAAATAATATCCGACAGGCAGCGAAATTTGTTTAAACAAACTGTGAAATTTATGAATGTGTTGCCGGTTTCTTGGGACTGTTCACCCCAAGCATAGCAGACAGGTTGGATACCCTAAATATGAAGGGGGATTCCCCCACTAAATAAGAGAGAGTTCTGTCAGGCTTCTTATGGATATTTATGGTGGGACTTTGCAGGAGGTTTTTCTCGGGGAAAGCATCCGATTCTTGGGAAACTAGTGTTTCTCAGTGATTCCAACTAGTCAAGCTTTGATCTAAACTAAGCTAGAAACTGCTTTTGAGCAACAAGAAAAGGGAAATGTATCTCACGATATGGAAAACACCTTCCAAAGTATACATTCAACCCTTGGAGGTGAATCGCGCTGATTGAACCCTGACCCCTTCCAGTGCATGTGCAGCGACCTTTGATTGATTGCCGCCTCGCTAGGGATACATATAGATATATAGATATATATATATTTATTCAATTTTTTAAGTCACCTTGTCCATCAGCCCGAAAAGGAAAAACCGAGGAGAAACATAAAGTAATAAACACAGATTGGCTCTGGAGCAGCTGCTTTTGGGGCCCAATCTAAGGAGTGCTTTGGGTCCTGGCTGGCAATGAAGGAAAAGAAATGTTATTTCATAATGCAAATTGTGTCTGCTCCCCGTTCGCCTCTCCTGGCTTTATTTTTATGCTTTGTCGGTGGGGCAGGGTATTAATGTCGAATGTCAAGCGAATGAAGTGGCGTCGAAGCCCAAGGATATGGAAATGGGGCAGAAATAAGAAAAATGCGGTATTTAATGTGAATTACACCACTGTGACCACAAGGCGATTGCACTGCAGGACCAGGACGAGGACAGGACCCGGGACCAGGGACCCTGGACCCTCGATCATCGTCATCGTTGGCACAAATGTAAATTTTCAATTTAAATGCAAATATCAATTTGTCAATGCGAGGCTGCGGCGCTGCGGGGTTTTCCCTGACAGAAAAAATAAAGGGAAAGTCTCGGGGTGGCTGGCAGAAGGCGAAGCCAAAGCAAAGCAGGGAAATCCTTGCATTTTAACTAGTCAGGCGTGGTCCGAGTTGCTAGTCCAGGAGCTGGATTCTGCAGCGTTTGCTCAATTCCCACGTGGCCGTGACAGTCAGTCCTGGCATTTAGCCATCATCATAACGCCAGCTTCAAGACCAAGGACCAAGGACCAAGGACCAAGGACCACGGACCAGGGACCAGGGACCAAGGGCCCAGGACTGGCTGGCGAACAAGCGACGCTGATTTCCTTGTGGGTCCAGGCTGCTGTTTTGTGCCTAATTAGGAATTCACATCATTTTTTATTTGGGTTAAAATTATTCAAAAGTGCCAAAGACCCGGAGAGCGCGCGCCGTCTTCGAGGCGGCTTTTATGGCCGGCAGCGGAGGAGCTGGAGCAGGAGCTAAATCGCAACGAACCCCCGTCCCCTCGGACGCCCCTGGCCAAGGAAACGGATCCTCCTGGACTCTGGGCGGTACAAAAACACACCTGATCGACTGCATAAATATCCTTTTCGAACTTAAATAGTATGGGGATAAACGCGAAGCAATATAAAATAAGGATTGGTCTTCTTTTATTTCTCTAATTATTTACAAAGGATCTTTAAGAAGTTTTTCGTATTGCAAAGACATTTCCCTTGGAATCTTTCTTTTTTTAAAGGGTATTTTAAGGAAATTCCCCCAGTTACATCAAGGATATTTCCCCATGATGCAGCCCTTCATAGCCGTTGCTATCCCTTATCAAAATACTCCTTTCGTTCGCTGATGGCCTGATAAGAATAGGTGGAAAATTAAACATATTAAAAGTTTTTACACCTTTGATGATGAATTTTTGCCGCTGCCGCTGCCACTGCCAGCTCTCAACCCTTTCGAGTGGTGTTTTTTTTTTCTACCCCTTATTTTAACACTTTTCTCTCCTTTTTCTACTTTTCCCTGGTCGTTTTCCCCGCGTTTCCACTTAACGAACTGTCGCGGTCGCGGTCTCGGTCTCGGCCTCGGTCTGGGCCGCAACTTGAGATGAGATGAGTTGCTCGGAGGCCGAGATGGAAGTTGGCACGGCGCTGGGCCGGGGCAGAGTAATAAAAATGCAATTACACAGCCCAGTTAGGGCCTTAACCCCTGATGCCCCCGCGCCATTCGATTCACTTCATCAGCAAGTAAACCGACGCATTAAAAAATATACATCCACTCCGACTGCATGCGAAATGAGCACTAATAAAAACCGAAATAGCCCCAAACTGGCCGAAAAAAACTCGAGAAAAGGTAAAGGGTTGTGGCCAGCACAGCTGCCGGAGATGCGTTAATGAAATGCGCGCTGAAAGGGTTCAGCCCGAGCTGCCGGGTGACCTCTGCCCCCTTTCGCCACCTCGGGCCCACCGCCAGGCCCCCGTCCTGGACATGTGACACGCTCGCTTGGCCCGGTCCGAGCGAGCTGTCAACAGGTTGAAGCGAGGACGCCGCACCAGCTGGCGAAGTCCGGCTCCCCGTCGCCGTCATTAACATTTCAAACGGGGAGTCACGCAAGCATCGTCGGCACAGAATAAAAATAAAAATAAAATACAAAATCCTACAAAAAATGTAAAGGGAAATCGGGGGCGGCTTGTCGTATCGCGTGTCAATTGTGTTGCCGAAAAGTAAAAGTCGTCAGTCAAAATGAAAATGAAACAAACAGACGACTTGGCCACAAGCCGAATAGATTCAACTCTTTAAAAACGATTTCATTGTTGTTTTAGTTGAGAAAATGGTAACATAACTCGGATATTGACTTGAAGTCTCTTGGGAAGAGAGCAATAATATAATCAAGGGAGGATCCATTGATCCTTTGATGTATAATATAATAAAGCTTCGATATTAGCATTACATTTATTAAATATTTTACCTTCTATTTCGGTTTCCTAAGACAATTAATTTCCCTAAATAATAGAGAGTTCTCAGCTTGTGAAAACCTCAAAAAGTATGCTAATAAAATAGCACAACAGCACACTTTGTTGCCTACTCTTGAGGGCACTTTCAGGCGACTTCAAAACCCGAAGCGCAAGCTTCTTAGCCCTGTCCATATACCCCATTTGGCGAGGGGCAGGATATTAACATCGGAGGAATAAAAATAATTACTTGAATGTTATGCTACAGCTTTCACTTTTCACATTTCACAATTTCCACGATTTCCATGCATTGCGTGGGCGTGTAGCAGGTGGAGGGGGGTGTGCCCTGCGATGGACAGGTTGAGTTTGTTTCGTTTCTCGTTTTTCCCCACCATTTTTTTGGATTTTTTGTATTTTTTGTAATCGCTGAACTTTTTTTGACTTCCGCTTGACATTGTTTGATTGTCGTTTAATTGAATTTAATTAGCGTAAGGCGCTCTCTGTCTCTGTCCCTGTGTGTCTATCTCTGTCCCGTCGCACTTATTCTCCCAGTTTCCATCTCCCTTCCCCTCTCTCCCTCCCCCTCCCTGTGCCCCCTTGTTAATGACAGTTTAACTTTTATGAGTGTGTTGTGGCCAACAACCGCGATTCTTTCCTTTTATTTTCCCTTGTGGAGAGGAAAGCGCTCCATGGAAATTCGATGGGAACTGTTTGCGGTTGTCCGAGCCCTCAAAGTGCAGCTTATCGCTTTTCAATCACCCCGTGGAAATCGCTTAAGTGCGTATTGTACATTGTATTTGCTCTTGCCACGCAATTTTCTTGTTATTCAGGGCTCCTACCGCTGCGTATCCTGGCGAGCACTTAGCACCTTGGTGACTTAACCGCACCAAATGTGGCTACGGCACGCACCAGGAGCACCAGAAGCCACCGGGGGTGGCTCTACCTCCACTCCACTCCACCACCCCTTCCCCAATCGCTCTCAACTCGACTCGACGTGTATTTAAGTTTTATTTGCCGGCAATTAAAAGTACATAGATACAAGCTCGCATGATGTGTGTTAGATGCAGATATGAATACGCAATGCACTCGGAAAAAAGATCATGTAAATAATGAATATTATTGGTAGATTCAAGGCAAAACCCAGTAAGCTAGAGATGTGTGTAATGTGAGTAATGAAATGAAGAAATCATTGAAATGGGTATATTTTCCAAAGACCGCAAGATTCAAGCCTCGACTCACCTAAGGTCCTTTGAATACCGGTTAAAAAGGCAATGAAAAGAACCTCTTAGTTAAACCTATTCCATTAGACTTGCTTTTGTCACTGGTCTTTTGCCCATCTTTGTATGTGTGACTATCTTTCTGTCACGCTTTGGGTTTCATGCTTTGCCTGCAATGTACAAGCAAACGCGAGAGTTTCGTTGTAGCTGCTCTCTGAGAGTTTTTCGCATTTTTACTCTCCGAGAAAGGAGGAACAGGAGAGACAGCTGGACTGTCTCCTTTTCTTTTCTACCATTATTATAATTAAGCTATAAATACACAATTTCACTTTAAATTTACCTGGTAAATGCAGAGATTTTCGCCCAGTGCCGCCACTCCTGAAAAGCCATTGAGGCGATCCTGGCAAATGTGAGCACTCGATGGAAGGACGACGACGCCGCCATAGTTGCCTGGCAATTAACGCCAGCGATTATGACGCGGACGAGGGCATGGCCCAGCTCCACCCCTATTTCCCCATTTTCCCCACTTTCCGCACATAAGTGTTTCCTAATCGCGTAGGTGTTGCCAGCAGCTTGTAAATTCGCAATTAACCCAAGTTCGAGGGGAAGCTTTAAGCGCTCCCGCATCCAGGACTAATTAAAGAGGAGCGTAAAAAAACAAACAGGGCGGGGGAACCTTGAATCGAAGCAGGACCAGAAAGTTGCGACGACTTCCCAGACACAGATGCAGACACAATTCCAAAACTCAGCTCCACTCCCGGCGCTGCTCCTGGTTGGCATATTAAAAATATGTATAAAGCACAAAACTTTTGGCCGCCACCGCCCTCCCGCCCTGTGGCCGCTGTCGTACTTTCACACTTTGCCTGATTAAAACGCCGCCAAGGAAGAAAAGTCGAGCTGAGACGCGTCGAGGAAAAGCCAGTGGGAAAGCGGCCCAAGGAAATGAAAGCGAGTGGGGGTGTGTTTTCTGCCAAAGTTTTTCGGCAGCGGCAGCAGCAGCGGCAGCGGCAAAAGGCTTTAACTACATTGCAAATGCCAAACAGACGGTGTCCTTGAAACAGTCTCGCAGGACTCGCTATGGCTATGGCGATGGCGATGGCCTATGGAATCTCAGTGTTTATGTACCGACAACTTTCCGCTTTCATTTCCATACAAATGCGTTTGCTAATTTCATAACTCAGTGAGATTCTGCTGGCTACACTGTGCAAAAATCGATTGCAATTAATTTATCCACTTTTAATAATTTGCCTGAGGCTAAAGGAGGTAAAGAAGCATTGCTTCTTGACTTTCTTCCCTTTTTGGCAAACCAAAATGGGGCTTCAAGAACCCTTAAATGTCTATACTTTTCTCTGCGTGTGCATTTCTGGCGGCAAGGACAAACTAATTGCTAAGAAAATACACAAAAATCCTTTGGTTGCCGACTCGGACTCGGATTCGGATGCGGATGCGGATTCACATGCAGAGAGACTCATTAGCTTTGCTTCAGTTAATGCAAAATCAAGTTGCTCCGCGCCCCATTATCCTGCCTCCTGTGCTGTCTGCTGCGTGAGCGTTAATCATCATCCTATACGCGTAATTACAGAGTCAGCGAGGCCCAGGGAAAAGTGGAAAGAAGTCCAGGGCCACCACGGCCGCCGCGTCAACGGAATATTAAAAAGACTCGAGACTGGAGACTCTAGACTCGAGACTCCACAGCCCAGACTCTTCCGCAAGGAGTTGAAAGGCGGCTTTGAGGCTGTGCCGAGGAGGAAGTGCTGCGGGTAGGTCCTTTTCTTTACATTCTGCCGAAAGCCAAAACCTCTGCGGCTGCAATGGCAGTGGCAGTGGCAGTGGCCACAAGCCGCAAATATTATTAACCACGAATCAGGCGGCGTATTCAGGAATCACCCATCCCTGGCTGGAAGGGTGCCCTTGCTTGCCACTTCCATTTCCAGTGGCTTCATTAAGCCCGAAAAATGAATTCAATATTTGAGCAAGAGGAAGAAACATGCATTTTAATTTAATGTTCAATAATGTGGGAGTTAATGAAACCCCATTCTCTGAGGTCAATGAATTCTGCAACCAAACTACTGTAGGCTAATGATAACCCACATAACCCAGAGTGTCCTTAAAGAGACACCTTACCCCGGTAACTTGTAGTTTTCTCCGCGATCGCCCAACCCTTTTCGGCGACTAAAATAACCCCTGCTCGGGATCTGTGAATGGTGTTGTACAGCCCAGAGAGGGGAGGAAGCTGGGAGTGGAACTGGAATACCCGGACTAGGAAGGAATGTCAACGCAGAGTGTCGAGTGTCAAAGACGGATGCCAAGGCGAATCGCTGGCAATCAAAATCCGTGCTCGGCAAGGGGGTGAAAACAGAGAAAGCACTTAACTCTTAAAGGCGAAATGCTTGTAAAATTTAAGCCCTACTTAATTTGCGATATACTCGCAAACAATTGCCCGCGGCATCAGCTTCCTTTGGATGCCATTGTGGCACTTGTCACTGGCCGCGGTGGCGGAGGCGGAGGCTGTGGCAGCTCCTCCATCCCCCTTTCCTTCCTTGGGATTTTTTACTAATTTTAATAAAGAGACCGAGACAAAGGAGAGACCAAGCCGCACACAGCTGCCTCCAGAGACGTTTTCGGAGGACTCCTGCTTAACTGGATAACGCGCCAAGACAAAGGCTCACATCGAGAGGAAACCACAAGCTCTAACCCCCAGCAGGAGCAGGAGGAGGAGCAGGAGCAGGAGCAGGAGCTGGAGCAGGAGCAGGAGCTGGAGCTGGAGAAGTAGAGTGTGTGACAGGCGGAAGGGGTTAAGCTGGAGGCCCTGCCACATAGCATTCCGGCTTATTTCTTTCAATTTCGGTTTTTACTCAAAGCGCGTCGCGGTTTTTCATTATGCAGGAGCTCTGGGGAAACTGTCGCCACTAGAGGTGAGAAAATGCAAGAGGAAAATAACAAACTCACAAGTGTTTGAAAATATATGTCTTATGATTTGAATTTCTAGAATGTACAAGTGGGAGTCTGCATTTATTTCGGTTTCCTAATTAAGGAAATATTCCAACTAAAATAACTTTATATACAGTCCCATATATCGTTAGCGTACTTCCTGTGGAAAGGACTGCGGAGGTTTCAATTCGGTTAAATTGTTGCCACACATAAATTAACCCTATTAAAGCCTTGAAAAGCAGGCAATGGAAAATAGTATTTACAGCAAGTAAATATTTCTGATATTTTGCCTTTATTTAATTTCTGGGCTTCTTTGCTTATAAATAAGTTAAGTACGCCCACGATTTGCGGACACGATTTTGCCATCAGGATCTTCTGCTTGGGCCAAGGCCACCACTAGGACCAAATGAATTTTTCGTGTTCGTCGGCAGAAGAAAGCTGGGAAACTCGCAGAAAAGATTGGGAAATGGAAGGGAAGGGGAAGGGGAAGGGAAAGGAGGGGCCTTTCTTTCGGTCTTTCGGCTGAAAACCGCATCGGTGGCACATTTGTGTGTGCAGTGGGAATTTAACCCTTTGCCGCCACCCAGCCAGTGGATTACTCAATTAATTTAATTATGCGCTGTCAATCATTTCGTTGCCTCGGCCCAGGGACCACGACCACGGCCACGGCCACGGGCCCGACCACGCCCACTCGCCAGCCCCCCTGGAAAAACCCCCTTCTGTCTAGGCCAGGCTGAAAAAGTGACTTATTTTCTTGTTGCCACTTAATTTTTGTTGTCCTTAGATTTGCGCCAGCGTCTGTGGCCGCTGAGCCGCGGCCTCCGTCCTCCCTCTCTCCCCTGGAAATGTACTCTTCATTTTCTTACCCCTTTGGCACATCCCGGGAACTTGGCTGGTAAAGAGGAAACCACAGGGAGAAAAACTGCAACAGAGACCACAAAGTTTCCCCATTTTCACTTCTTTCGAGAGTCTTCAAAATATTAAAATGATGAATGTTATCAATATTTTAATATATTAAAATTGTTAAAATATATTTGATATTATTTTTATGCAGAAAAGAAGAAACATTATGTTCTAAGCCAAGCTATGACAAACAAGAAAGGAAGCTAACTTATATATCCTTACAGTTTTCAATTGGATTATTTAGAATTTATCCAATTTGATCAAATGGAAACAGAAATTATATAAAACATTCATAAAATATTATAAAAATTCGGTTATCTACTCATATTATACTATTAATACCCTACAAGGGTATAAAATGACATTTCATGACATTGAACACCAAAGGACCTCCGTCTAAATACACAAACCTTAATCTTTTTTTGCCATGATCGATCTGATTTAATTAGTTTAAAGTGAATATACAAAACAATCCCAAGTAAAGTTATTTTTTAAGTGTACAACCAAGGACTAGGCGCAAATTTTGACTGATGCCTGGATAGGGGATGGGGCTGGGGGGTACAAGGACCTAGTAGAGCCCTCCTTCCCCCCTCACCATTCGCAGCGCAATCCTGTCGAGGAACAACCCCACTCCGTGGGGCAAACCGCGACCGCTTGGAAATAAGAGAAATCATTTGCGTTCCGTGGGTAGCTGATGCTAATCCCCCGCACTTAACCCCTTCTTTTCGCCTGATCCTGGTGGCTGACTGCTCATCCCTGTCCTCGTCCTCAGCCGCGTCCTCGTCCTTGTGCTCGTGCTCGTCATGTTGACTTTACCATTTGCCTTGGCAATTTCTGGCGTGTGTTTCCTTTCCTTTTCGCTGCTTTTCCGCATCTTCAGCTGGTTTTTCTTTTTCCCGGTTCCTGGTTCTTTTTCTTGGTAGCTTTCTTTTAAGCCCGTCTTCGGGCTGGGCTCTCTCTCTCTCTCTCTGTTGGCACATCCTGCATATCCTGCGGGCCTTGTTTGTGTGCGCGCGTATTTGCTTAAGCTGTGTGCGTGGTGTTTGCTTACATGTGTAAATTACTTTTCAATCTTGTGATTACTTTTTTCCACATTTAATTATTTTAATTACGGCCCAGTGCACACAAGGAGCAGCGCAGCCCAGCCCTTTCCCCAACAACACTAGTTCAAAGGCCCCGAGTGTGCATAGGGGTGTACTTATCATTTTCTCACATTTCCTTCCTCTTTTGGCAACTCATCAATCTTGGAATCTTGCGAACAACAGGAAGTTAATATAAAATTTAAAATATTGCCTAAATCACCAAAGGGCCAGTGTGGTAACGGTTTTCGTATGAATTAAAGCTTTGGATTGTCAAATAAGGGGTCTAGTGAATAATAAACAATAAGGGATTACATAAGCGAACACAAAAGGTATATACATGTCGTGCATCTGGATTTGTGTTTCAAATTTAGCAGTTTCCACATTAGATCGTTTACCATATACCATATTTTTATACCTTTGCAGGGTATTTTATACCTTCGCAGTGAACCAGTCGTTTTTAAAAATCATCGACTACAGGAATAGTACTATAATCGTAGTCAGAAGCTCGAAACACTGTGAAGGAGTCATTTCCGACCCCATAAATCATATATATTCTTGATCAGCATGAAAAACTGAATCGATCTAGCCATGTCCGGGAGAAAAAAAAATTTTTGAAAATTTTGTCAAAGTTTTATCTTTTTTTTTTGACATTAAAACTAAAAAAATTGATAAAAATTTAAATTTCTTAAAATTTCATATTGAGTATGCAGATTTATTAACCTAACAAAAACTAACATAAAACAGCTTTCCGAATTGAAATTAATGCTTTTTTGGCAAAGTTATGAGTATTTGAAACCGTGATTTGTCGAAAACTGGCTATATAAAAATATCGATAATTATCGAGTCTAGAATTGGTACTATAATTATAGTCAGAAGCTCGAAACACTATGAAGGAGTCATTTCCGACCCCATAAATCATATATATTATTGATCAGCATGAACAGCCGAATCGATCTAGCTATGTCCGGGAGAAAACAAAATTTTGAAAATTTTTGTCAAAGTTTATTCCTTTTTTTGGCATTATCAAAATTTTAAAAATTGATAAAAATTTAAATTTCTTAAAATTTCATATTGAGTATGCAGATTTATTAACCTAATAAAAACTAACATTAAACAGCTTTCCGAATTAAAATTAATGATTTTTTGGCAAAGTTATGAGTTTTTGAAACCGTGATTTGTCGAAAAATTGCCATATAAATATATCGATAATTATCGAGTCTAGAATTGGTACTATAATTGTAGTCAGAAGCTCGAAACACTATGAAGGAGTCATTTCCGACCCCATAAATCATATATATTATTGATCAGCATGAACAGCCGAATCGATCTAGCTATGTCCGGGAGAAAACAACATTTTGAAAATTTTTGTCAAAGTTTTATCCCCTTTTTTGGCATTATCAAAATTTTAAAAATTGATAAAAATTTAAATTTCTTAAAATTTCATATTGAGTATGCAGATTTATTAACCTAAGAAAAACTAACATTAAACAGCTTTCCGAATTAAAATTAATGATTTTTTGGCAAAGTTATGAGTTTTTGAAACCGTGATTTGTCGAAAAATTGCCATATAAATATATCGATAATTATCGAGTCTAGAATTGGTACTATAATTGTAGTCAGAAGCTCGAAACACTATGAAGGAGTCATTTCCGACCCCATAAATCATATATATTATTGATCAGCATGAACAGCCGAATCGATCTAGCTATGTCCGGGAGAAAACAAAATTTTGAAAATTTTTGTCAAAGTTTTATTCCTTTTTTTGGCATTATCAAAATTTTAAAAATTGATAAAAATTTAAATTTCTTAAAATTTCATATTGAGTATGCAGATTTATTAACCTAAGAAAAACTAACATTAAACAGCTTTCCGAATTAAAATTAATGCTTTTTTGGCAAAGTTATGAGTTTTTGAAACCGTGATTTGTCGAAAACTTGCTATATAAATATATCGATAATTATCGAGTCTATAATTGGTACAATAATTGTAGTCAGAAGCTCGAAACACTGTGAAGGAGTCATTTCCGACCCCATAAATCATATATATTCTTGATCAGCATGAAAAGCCGAATCGATCTAGCCATGTCCGGAAAAAAACTAAATTTTTGAAAATTTTGTCAAATTTTTATCCTTTTTTTTTAGATTATTAAAACTTCAAAAATTGATAAAAATTTAAATTTCTTAAATTTTCATATTGAGTATGCAGATTTATTATCCTAACAAAAACTAACATAAATTAGCTTTCCGAATTGAATTTAATGCTTTTTTGGCAAAGTTATGAGTTTTTGAAAAACCTGGAATACACACATTTCTTGGAAATATAGAAAGGCCAAAAAAGCAATGAGTGCCCAAAGACTTAATCGATAAAGAGTACAATATTTAAAACACACAACATAAAATTAACCTGAATTTTCTCAAAAGTTTTAAATTGGTAACATTATTAAAATTGGCAAAAATGCATAAAATTTATATCTTGAAATTAAATTAAAATTAATTATAAAAAATAAATTGTGTAATTCCACATATTTAAATGCCACAGAATATTTAATGTGTCAAGAAAGCTTTAAATGAAATATTAATTAATTGAACTTAATTAGAAAACCTTTTTACTCGTGTTAGTTGGTTGTTAATTGGCTCTACAGTATATCGAGCATCTTAATCACTGAACTGCAAAAAAAAACCAAAAAGCATTTGGCCACACACAGCTGTGGGACGGTGGAAATCCATCTTTCCAGATGTACTTTCCAGGTGATCCAGGTGAACGGTCCGTGAATCTGGAAATCGTTGACAGCTGGATGCACTTTGAATCAGCGGCTTTAATGCGTCAAATGGGTTTTTTATCTCATCATTTTTGCGTTTTTGGTTTAATTGGGTTCTTTTTTTAGTTGTTGCTCTTTTTTCCTTAGCTTTCATTAAATCTCTTATTTTTTGATCCTTTTTAGTTTATCTTTTGATCCATATTATTTTACTTTTTAAGTATTTTTGTAGGTCTTTCATTTCTTATATTTGTAGGCTTCGTTTTGGTCCTTTTTCATCATGCTTTAAACTTTCAATGGGTACCTTAGCCCTTTAGCATTCATCGTCTTTTTATATAAGTCATTTTTTCATTTATCCTGGCCCTGTTTTCTGGTAGTTTTCCTGGATGTTCATAGTTTTTCCCAAAGTTTTCCTGAGTTAAATCTTTTCGATTTGCTGGATCTATGGCATTTCTGCGATCTTCGCCGGACGCTGGACGTTGGAGGACGACGGACTGCGCTGGGAAAATCACGAAAATCACTTGAATCCTTCGCTGCCGACGCCGCCGATGCTGCCACGGTCGACGTCGCCCAGAAATTCCTGTGAATCTCCGAAATCGGCAGAGGAAAATGAAGGAATGCCGCCCTTTGTTGCTCTCCTGCCCCCTTTCCGCGTCGTCCTATTCGGACTAACCGATGACTCCGGGGGGCGGCGAGGGCGACGTGACCTTCAGTGCGCCGAATCGCCGAACATAACTGTAATACTGTCCTACAGCCGGGTACGAGTGCGACGGAGCGAGAGGCGCCCGCAGGAGAGAGCAGGAGCGAGCGAGCGAGCCAGCAATCACTCCGAAAAATGGGCAGCAACGGCAGCGACGCCGACGTCTCCACCGGCGTCGCCGTCGACGTCGTCAATTTTTTCGGGTGCATTCGAAAGTTCGACAGCACACACAACTTTGGAAAACTGTCAGTTGGCAGCGAACTTAGAACAGGTAGAGACACGCACGTTCCGCCTGGAAAGCAGGAAAGTCGTCGGAAAAAGCGAAGCCTAGCGGAGAAAAAACAACAACAAAACGCAAAGCATAAAGGAAACATCGAAAAGTCGGGCGGAACAGCTTGGAAAGGAACAGTCCAACCCCCAACACCCCCAGCCACCCCTGCCGAACCGAACGGAAACGAGCGGAACGCGGGAGGCGCGAAGCGCGAAGCGCGAAGCGAAACAGAAAGAGAAACGAATCGAAACGAAACAGAAACGAAGCTCAAGCCAAGCTCGCTTCTTGAAGCTCGGCTCTCGCGGCCCGAACGGCGGACCTCCGAAGGACGCTCGGCCTTTACCGTTGCCCGCCTCGCCGGGACAGCGACGCCGGCCGCGCCGCCAGCAGCAGCAGCGACGGCAACGACGACGATGTAAAATTTTATTACCCCAAACGCATCGAACAGTCGGGTTTTGGACGTCCGGACTCTACCGCCGCCTCGCTCTGCGGCGCCACTTACTGAGAGATCCCACACACACCGAGCCCAGAGTACCCAGTACCCAGTGTCCAGTGCCCAGTGCCCAGGAACCAGTGACAGAACCAGTGACAGTGCCAGTGACAGTGTCCGTGAAAGGAACAGAAAGCAGAAAGCAGAAACGAAAAACTGAAGCGGAAAACTGACAAAAAAAACTTCGCAAACTTTGTGAGAGGAGATGGAAGCACCGCGTCGCGGCTAAACCAAAAGTAAACCCATTAAACAAGCAAATAAGAAACAAAAACAAAAGCAAAAGCAGTGCAAAACCCCAACAAAAGGTCACACTAAGAATTCCCTTTGAAAAGTGCCAAGTGCGCCGCGGCTCCATAACAAGTATACGACTCGTTGTCAACCTCAAGAAATAACCGAGAAAGAAAAGCCCAACAACCGACTAAAGAAAACCCTAAAACTTTCGTCGCGAAAAGCAAAGTGAGTTTGTTTTCTTTTTTTTTCTTGTGTTTATTTTTTTACCTTGCCTTTTGTGTTTATGTTGGATTTTTTGGTTAGTGATCGTTGGTGATCTAACTAATAACAGTATGAAAGTAATAAAAGCCAGCATGAGCCACCAGCAGCAGCCATTAATGTCATTGCCGAAAATCCCTAGAAATACCAAGTGATAAACAAGTGATCAAAAGTGAGCAAATAAACCCGAGAGAGAGCAAAACAAAATCGAAATCGAAACCGAAACTCGAAACTCGAAACTTGAAACTCGAAACTCGAAACTCGAAACTGAAAAAGATATACCACCAAATAGGTAAAGTTCACATCTAAGTATTTGACTCTTGTAATTAAGTAATACCTCTCGAAAGCATATATCTTGTATATATTCTATATACTCCTCACCCAGACCCCCGCCCCATGTCCCTTCCATAGAGCGAGGCAAAAATTAAACCGATCCCCTCTCCAAGCAACAAGACGACAAAATAACAAACAAATGGGGAGAAGAACCGCAGGGAACGGCAAAAAGAATCAACAAACAATGAAATCCAAAACCAAAGCAAAAGTGTTTAGTACAAAAAAAAAGCTAAGAAAAATTCAATGCAACAAGAATAATCCCATTGAGAATTTGCGATAAATTGACAAAATGAGGAGAAATGATAACATTGATAATGGAAAAATGAGAGTCCAAGAAGAGCGGGGCAGCTGCTAATTGTGTCTGAAATGGGTTCCATACAGTCCACATTAGAATGCGGTTCGAGGATCCTTCTATATCCTTTGAGGAACATAGTGGGAAATATCAGGAAGCTTTAATTAGTTCGCAAATCGAATGGTTATTATTGTAGTGCGGTAACTTTGTCACTTTTCTCAGTGCTTTTCAACCTAGTTTTTATGGTTTATGGTTTATGTTAGGGCACCATAAAAACACGAACAAAAAGCAAAATAAAATTTGACGATGTCAACAAATCGTTAACATAAACTTTGTTTAGAAGTGTGGAAAGATTTAAAGCGAACACATAATTCAAACTGTTTAAATACCTAAATAAACTGAATTTTTTTTTAAATATGCATTAATAAATGCAAGTTAATAAAGTAAAAGAATAAATATGCATTTATGAATGCCGAACTGAGATTTATAAATATTTTCGAGCTATATGCTGAACTTTATAGTATTTCCTTGACTTTCTGTGGCTATTTGTATTTATAAGATACATTTATACAAATGTGTCTAAATAATTCCCATTAATCAACATAAGTTGAAGCTCTTTTCAATTTCTTTAATTTTTTTTAATAATTAGGAATTACAATAGAAAAAATAAGAGAACTATTGACCGTAAAGTCAGGCTTTATAGAGCTCACGTATATCCCTGAAGTTGGTTTCGATTTTGTTTAGGTTTCTAGCTTGGACTTTGGATGATGCTCGTGGCTCGTGTTGTTTTTTTTGATGTTCCGAAAGTATATTTGCCTTTCGATCCTGCAGCAAAACTGGCTTAGACCGGAATTAGCCGCCCAAAAATGGCGCTCTCCAAGCGGCCCCTCGCCAAGGACACGCCCCTCGCCGAGAGCAACGGCAACGGAAACGGAAATGCCGCCGCCAGCGACCATGAGACGGCGATCAAGAGGCGCAAGCGGTGCAGTCGCGACGACGACACCGCCAACGCTGCCGCTCTCAACAACAACAACAACAATAATAATAATAATAACAATACCAACAACAATAACAACAATTTGCCACAGAAGAAGCGCAAACAAGGACACATTGCCGACAGTCCAGAGAGTCCCAGTCCGGGACAGGGACAGGGCCAGGGGCAGATGCCCAACCCCACGCCGATGATGGGCAAGGTCGCCAGCAATGCGGCGGAAACCGACCAGGACGACGAGACGCTGATCCGCGAGACGCAGGCGGCGCTGAAGAGCCTCTCCGGCAGCTGGCCCGACGCCCGCGGCAATCTCTATCGGCTCCAGGAGCAGGACGAGAACCCGCCGCCGTTCCAGAACCTCTTCGAGGAGAAGCAAAAGTATGAGGAGCACCAAGAACAAGCCCTTGATCCCGGCAGTCCCAGCTCACAGCTCTTCTCACGTTTCCACAGACAGAAGGAGAACGACCAGGCGCGCCTCAATGCCAATGCCCAGCTGGAGCGCAGCAAGAAGCCGCCGGGAGCGGGAGTGGGAGTAGGAGCAGGAGCGGGAGCAGGAGCTGAGGATCTGGAGCTGGAGGAGGCCAATGGTGTGTACGCTCAGGCGGCGTCCGCCTTCAAGCCACCCATCGACATCATCAAGCGGAACTATGCGGCCGCCGCCCATGCCCATGCCCATGCCCAGGCCCAGGTTCACGCCCACTACACCAGCGGCGCCTACAACCCCGCCGAGTCTGCCGCCGGACTGGCCTACTACGGCTATGCGGCCGCCGCTGCCGCCTCCGCCAGCCAACAGCAGCAGCAGCAACTTGGACTGGAGGCCACGCCGCGCTCCGCCTTCGACATAGCCAGCCAGCTGGGCGAGAAGCAGTCGCCGCAGCAGCAGCTGCAGCAGCAACAGCCCCTGGGCAGCCTGGGCCTGGGCCTGGGTCGGCCCAAGGACGGATCCCTGGCCCCCGATGGCAAGCAGTACACGATCCTGCAGCCGGCGGGCGTCGGCAGCCGGGCGGCGTCCGTGATGCAGGACATTGCGCGCGAGGGCGTTGTCGGTGTGCCCCTGGTGGCCACGCCACCGACCACCACAGCACCCGCCAGCAGTCCGCAGTCCGCGGCGACGACGACGACGCCGACAGCTCCTCCGGCGCCGAGCTACTCGCCGAGCAGCCAGAATCGCGGTAAGTGCTCCCATAGTAAGTCCTAGAACAGAAAGAGAGAAAGTTGTTGTTTCCCAATTGGCTCTGTGTGGTGTGTGAGTCGATCGGTGGTGACCTGTGACCCGAGGCAGTGATCGATCTGGTGTGCATATTGCTGGAGCCCGTGACTCTCTCTCGTAACTCTCGCGTGGATCAGTGTTGTAAAGACTCCTACTCCTGGGATTCATTCCCGTGGGTTGTGACAGTTTAACCTGTAAGCAGCAGTGTCCTGGAGCAAGCGCAGCGGAGAGAGAGAGCAGCCAGTGTTGTGCAACAAGGAGCGACGCGGAGCAGTGCTGTGAAGGTGACACGTAGGCAACAGTAGTGTGAACACCAGATCGGGAGATGTGCCATCGCAGAGCACACAGTGCACCATCCTCGCCAGTGTGTTACAGTGCGAAACAAAAGTAAACGGCGTTCGTTGTGGTTCGTTGATTCGATGGTTGGTTGGTTGGTTGGGCTTCGACTGATCCCATGATCAGCTGATGTGTGAGACTTCTTGTTGCATTGAGTTTAACCACTTCAATTGGCAAAATCAGAACAGAGAAGAAAGTCCCTGGTCCCTGGTCCCTGGTCCCCATCCCGGCCTCCTTACACCTTAAACCCTTAAGCCTTAACCACCTTGAAATGTAAAAAAGTACAAGATTGAGGCAGCTATTGTGTGTGTTTTGTGTGTGCGTGTGAAGAGAGATAGACAGAGAGAGAGAGAGAGAGAGACTAACTACACTCAATTTGCCTGCGTAATAAGCAACATTATTATTATTATTTGCACAAACCCGAACACCCCCGAATACCACCACAAATACCCCTAAAAATACTCTTGAAAGACTCGAGAGTATCTCTAAAAATAAAACCCTTTCTGCAGGCAGGCAAAAGACATTAAGCGATTTTGTCGTTACCGGGCTTGGAGCATCGCGGTGCGGGGTTCCGAAAGTGCAGAGGCAACAACTAATGGCTTGTAAACCCTTTATGCCCCACACACACACACCCCGTGCCCCATCTTGGACAGACAGACATCTTTCGGTTGAGTGCCTGAGCCTTGAGCTTTGCCATCTACTAATTTTGCTGTACAATTTCCACACACAGAGCGGGCGGGGCCTGATTAGATATAAAGCATTATGAGCACGTTTTCCTTCACGAAAACCACTTTCGCATATTTATTTTGTCATTATGTTTTGGCATTAATATGCCGCCGAGCATACAGTCGCTCGACAGTGTGTGTGTGGCTTTTGGTATTCATATAATTTGAATGACTTTTTAAATAGTTGACGGGGAGGGGCGGAAGGCTTAGGACGGGACTAGAGAGTCCTCGTAATAAGTCATTAGCGTTGTGTTATTGTTTTTGCGTAGGCTTCGCCTTTTTGGCCTCTCTGCTAATGTGGCTTATTACGCTTAATCCTTTTAGTTGGGCTTTAGTTTAGTTTTTCTGCAAACTGTAGAGGAATTTCTAATGCACAGCTCCTCCCACACACTCCTGCCACGGCTGCGGCTCCTTTATTTTAATTAAATTCTAATTAGAGACGAGTCCTTGGTCCTGGCTGCCTACCTTTACCTTGGCGTCTGCTCGTGCTTGTGCCTTTGCCTGCCTGCCTGCTTGCTGCTGCAGTTTTTGACATTTTGCCCGGCCACGTAATAGACAAAAACCGACACGACACGGCGTAAATATTTCGAAAAATATTTCATTAACCAACCCCGACATCTCATACGACGGGGGAGAAGACTCAGGCTGAGGCCGAGGTTGGGGTTATTTTATCTTAGAAATAGCGTAGCGCTGCCTTTTTTGGGACTGAGAGTTTTCACGATTTTTGAAGCTAGCCGTGTGTCTGTGTCTCTGGAAAACCCTTCTTGCTGCCTGTCATGTGTGTGCTTTTAAAGTAAATAATGCAAAGCTGTTTTCCATCAAATTTTAATTAATTATTTAGGGTAAAAGAATTCCAGTTGCTTTCGCTAACTGACTGACTGGCTGGCTGGCTGGCTGCCTGCTGTTGCTGCTTCTGCTTCTGATTCTGCTACCCCGCTCTTTTTTAGGGTTTTTTTAAGGGTTCTGGGGGGGGTGATGCGTCAACTTGTCTCTGCCATATAATTAATTAGAAAATATCCGAACCTGTCTCTCTCTCACGTGGATATTGTATGTAGCCCGATCTCGCCCGCCCTGGATTTACCTTTCACTGTTAATTGGTTAATTGTAGATGGCGCCAAATGCCCCACGCCGCATTGCACGGGCCAAGGACATGTCACCGGACTGTATTCCCACCATCGCAGGTACACCCATCCATCGCCAGCAAGAGATTCCGCGTCATTCCCCTTTCTTCTCACACTCTCACTCTCTCTCTTTCTCCCTCTCTCTATCTCTCTTTCTCTGTGTATTTCCATATATACATATATGTACTTTCGATCTGGCGTTCGATGGGATTGTTTGACAGTTTGTCGGGTTGTCCGAAGCGCGATAAGGTCACCACGGAATGTAAGTTGGAAAAAGACATCCATTTTGCATGCTCGTGTATGCCTCATGTAGACGTTCTATTCTCTCTCTCTTTCTCTCTGTCTCTGTCTCTGTCTCTGTGTCTATCTCTCTTCAACTTTTCTCACAAAGAAGACTCGTCTGTCTAGTCCTAACCTGAGTGTGTGAATGTTTGATGTGTTTGAAGATAGAGCTTCTTTGCGCCGATCTACTGAACTCTCCTGTAGTACTCTATTTCCTATTTAAGATTTACTTTTTAGTTTCTTGTCTCTTTTAGACTCTCTTCTGTATCGAAAAGTCTTCTTTCTGTGACATATCTTTCGTATATTTCTATAAAGAAGTGTATTGCGTAGTTGTAGCTCTTAGAAATATATCTTAAGACTTTACCTCCTCCATCAATTGCCTCCTACTCTCGCATGATCATAGGTCTCTATAGATCTAAAGATCTCCGTAGTCCTTTCTTTGCATGTAACTTGCTCTACATAGAGTGAGAAAGAGGGAGAGCTCTTGAGGGATTCTCTCTAGTTCTTCCGCTTTCTCTCTTCTCTTTCCCTAACTCTCTCCAAAGTGCCTTGTGGCTTGACCTGATAGAGGCTCCAACTGATCTTCTCTTTCCCCTCTCTCTCTTCTCTCTGTCTCTGTCTCTGTCTCTCCGAGTCTCTTAATCTCTGTCTCTGTCCCTTGATTGTGGAATGCCTTGTTTGTCGTAGTCGTGCCAAAAATTACCGCTGATCGCTGACCGTTGATCCTTGACCATTGATCCCGCAGTGCTGGCTCTGCACGAGCAGATCCTGAAATGCCCAACCCCGGGCTGCAATGGTCGTGGCCACGTGCAGCCGCATCGCAGCGTGCACCGCAGCCTCTCCGGCTGTCCGCGGGCCGTAAGGCGCTCCGGCGGAGCCAGCCGCCGTCCGGGAGCCACAGCAGCGTCGCTAGTGACACTAGCAGCAACAGCAGGTGAAAGAAATCAACCTCAAGCCCCTCTGCTATCCATACCGAAGCCGAATCTAATTAATACTTAAAGCAAATCATGTGTGAATGTGTGCAGTGTATGTGTGTGTTTAATGTCCTAAACTGGTTAAGACCTACTGATTTTTCCAACCCGATAGAACCAACAAACTGATCACAGAACATTTCCGAATACTGAACCTCATAACATTCATCCCACTATTAACCGAAAGAGCATATTAGCTATGCCAAAGGACCTAGACCCTGTGTGGTAAGTGAGGTGTGATGATGGACGCTTTATGAATGCCTGTTGAACTGTGAATGAATTCCAAATAAACGATAGATGAACGCTTGGTGAACGCTTGATGAATGCCTGGTGAATGCCTGATGAACTCCTAATGAACTTTAACGGTTTAATGCTTAACCCATTACTCAACACATGACTCATCCTTCTCCCTCTCTGGTTTCGACCCCCATCCCGGACACTCTCTCTCTCTCTTTCTCCTTCCGCTATCTGTTCTCTTTCTATCGCTCCATGTCTCGCTCTGCTCTCTTTCGCACCCTCTAGCCGAGCTGGACAAGCATGAGAAGGAGCTGCACCCACTGGACAAGCTCAAGATCGCCTCGAGCCATTATCTCAGCAACAACAACAGCAGCAGTAGTAGCAGCGGCAGTGCTAGTGGTCCGAATGGTGGCGCCAGCACTGGCCCCAGCGCCAAACTAAGCGGCGGCAGTGCAACGATGCCGATTATCAAGTCGGAGTACAGTCCCGTGGCCAGCATCAAGTCGGAATACAACAAGAGCCCCATGCACTCGTACCTATCCAGCGACGCGGCAGCGCCCGCTCCGTCGGTCGCCACCGCCGCCTCGTCTTCGGCCACGTCCGCCTCCCAAGCACCGCGCTCCGGCGGATCGGGCTCCGGCGGCGGCGGCAGTGGGGCAGCCACGAATGGCAATGAGAACGGCAACCTGCATGCACCGCATTTGAGCCGCTTCGTGGGTCTGCAGAGTCCCCCACATCTCAATCCCCACCAGCAGCAACACCATCAGCAGCAGCAGCAGCAACACACTCTCCACCAGCAGCGAGGACCCTTCATCGAGGGCAACGATGTGCCGGATCCCACGGCCAGCTACCACGCGGAACACCACCAGCAGCAGCAGCAGGCGGAGGAGCGCCAGTACGCGGAGATGCGCTATGCCCAGAGCCACGAGCTGCTGACGGCCAACGGTGTCTCCAGCGACCTGTCGCCGGGCACGGCGAGAAGCGCCTACGAGCCGCATCCGGGTCATCCCGGTCACCCCGGTCACCCCGGGCATCCCAGTCATCCCGGCCACCCAGGACACCCGGGGCATCCAGGACATCCGCTCAGCGGCTCCCCAGCAGCCTTCGCTGTGGATGCGGTTTCCGTGGCCGCCGCCAGCGGAGCGGGCTTCGAGCGGTACGACTCCAGCGGCGGCGGCGTGTGTTGTCCCACAAATGGCCAGCGTTCCACGGCATCCACGGCGGCGGCGGCGGTTACATCCGCGGCGGTAGGTGCCTCGGCGGCGGCGGCAGCAGCCTATCACTACCTGCCGCAGACCCCCGACGAGATGCAGGCCCAGCAGCAGAAGTACTTGCAGGAGCAGCAGCTGATGCTGGCCAAGGCTGAGCACGAGGAGCTGGCCGCCAACGGCGGGCAGCCGCTGTATCCGCGGCCCATGTATCACTACGACCCCACCATGGGTCCCCTGCCGCCGGGCTTCTCGGCCATCAATCTCTCCGTGAAAATGGCAGCCGCCCAGGCAGCCGCTGCAGCAGCTGCCTATCAGAATCAAAATCAACAGCAGCAGCAGCAGCAGCAGCAACAGCAGCAGCAGCAGCAGCAGCAACATCACCAGCAGCAGCAGCAGCAGCAGCACGGCAAGCAGAGCTCCTCGCCGGCTCCCAATGTGGGCGGCGGCGCCAGCGGAGTGCCTGCGGTGGACCTGAGCGGATCCACCTCGGTGACAAGCAGCAGCCCGCATGGTTTCAACTCGCCAGCCTCGCACAACCAGTACTCCGCCCAGCGGATGGGCAACGGCAGTCCTCAGCCGGGCGCCAGTCCGAACATAGCCAGTCCCCAGGTGCCGAGTCCACAGGGACAGACGCTGGACCTCAGCGTCACCCGACTGCCACACAGGTGAGCATTGCATGCACAGCGTCTCACATATGATCCTTCATGGAGATTGCCTTAGCCTTTCGCCCAGGATAAGATCCACAACTGACTCTCTTTGTCTCCGTTCACAGCATTATTACGAGTCCACAGTACGGCGCCGACGGTCTGGTGGTCGGCGTGGGCGTGGGCCATGCCCAGGGCTTTGGAAGTGGAGCGACAGGGCCGCTGGGACCAGGCAACGGCGGTCCGCCGCGATCGCCGCAAATGGAGCCGGTGGACTTTAGCGGGCCGCCGCGTCCCTTGGGCTTCGGCCTGGTGGGCCACATCACCGGCCCGCGACCCTACAGCCGCGAGTCCACGCCGGATAGCGGCGGTTCTCACTATATCGAAACGTATCGGGATCCCAGTGGTAAGTTACCATGAAACCATTACTTCTTGCTTGCATGTGTTCTTTTGTGAGAGAATGTATTTGCAACTTACCTTTACCAACCCTTTTTGATAACCTCCTTGCAGGCTACTCACCGCACCCTGGTTACGGGATGGTGGTGCAGTCGGACTACCCGCCGGCGGGCTACCACGGCTACGGACCAGCCGCCTATCAGTGCAGCAATCCGTACGCCACGGCCGTCGGTCCCGGAGGCTATCCCACGCCCGTTTCCGGCGGCTACTCGCCCAGTCCGGCCACCTGCTACTCGATGCCACCGCCACAGCACATACCGCAGCACGACAAGACCAAGGACGGGTGAGTTGCTCCTCCTCGCTTTTCCCCGGGAAAAGTTGCCTGTCTGAGTGTGTGTCAAGTTAATGGATCAAATAATAATCGGACAAAGTGTCCATCCATCTATGCCCGAGCTCCCCATCCCGTTCCGTTCGATCCATCTCTGTCAGGGGAAGAGCAGGGCATCACCTCAACTTTTGCCTCTTATTCTACACGTACAAACCTGAAGCTCTTTTAGTGAATTTATAAAGATTTCACCGATTATAACTGAAACACAAATGGGACTAAAGTCAAGAAATAATTAAGACTAGAAGGCGTAGCTTCCACATTACTTGCAATACCTTAAATCCCTTCTATTTTACGAGCTTCCATTGGGTGGCTCCAGCCTGCGACGTTTAATCCTGGGTCTAGGTGGGGCGTGGACTTTAATATTTATGATTACGGCTGAATGTGGTCGCAGGGCGGTCATAAAACTGGCCCACACACCGCACGCCACACACCACTCACCAGTTCGTGATTAAACTCAAATTTAAAGCCGAAAGTTTCAAGAGTCTTAGCCTGAGACAGCCACGCACACACGTCGCTTATCTGGCCACGACCACTGGCTGGCGCTGGGCCGGGGATCTCACTTCAATCACTAATCCAAGGACCTCCTTCACCTTCAGCTTGACGGGCTGCTCGCGCTCGGACCGCAACCATCTGCAATCGCACTCGCAGGAGCTCAAGTGCCCGACGCCCGGCTGCGACGGCTCCGGCCATGTCACTGGCAACTACTCCTCGCACCGCAGCCTCTCGGGCTGCCCGCGGGCCAACAAGCCCAAGAGCAAGCCGCGCGATGGCCAGGACTCGGAGCCGTTGCGGTGTCCCATACCGGGCTGCGATGGCTCCGGTCACTCCACTGGCAAGTTCCTCTCCCACAGAAGGTGAGTTTCGGAGGATAAGACCCACCGATTACCGTGTTCTCTATCCCGCATCTCGTCCTTACAGCGCCTCGGGCTGCCCCATTGCCAACAGGAACAAGATGCGGGTCCTGGAAGCCGGCGGCACTGTGGAGCAGCACAAGGCTGCAGTGGCAGCTGCCACGGCCATGAAGTTCGACGGTAAGTGTATAGTCACACTAAACAAACTAATTCAATATGTGGCAGTGTTTGAGTGAATCTAATTATTATTTTATTTTTCTCATTTATTCATCCGGCAGCCTGCACCACGGTGGGCAGCCAAGGCATCAAAAAGCCCAAGTTCGACGAGGTCACCATGGTCTATCCCAAGGGTTACACAGGTGAGTGATGGGATCTTCGATCCTCACAGGTTCACAGCCTTTCTCTCGCTCTCCTCTGTATCTCTCTCTCTCTTGCGTGTATTTTTCTGTTATGAACTGGGCCCAAGGCCACTATATACCACCCCCCCCTACTAGTTTGGCGGGGGGTTGGGGCATAATGGCGTTGTCATCAAGTTAGCAACACACACAAAGAAGATGTAGAGTCCAAAAATGTAATCGATATCGATAATTGATCCGATAACTCGCCCGATTCTTCTCTGTTGTGTTGCTCTCTTCTTGTCTTGAACATTTTCGGTTGGAATTTTGTGTGCGTGTGCTAAAGTCAAACGAAAAATAGATGCAAACAAAAGAAAAATGTATATTTATATATTCAACAAGAAAGCACTCAATTAAGACCTTAATTTTTGGTTTTGGTTTCGGAAAATGCAACACAACAAATTTGTTTAAGAAAAACTAGTCATTTTACGTTGAATCTAAAAGTAAAAAGCAAAAATTCAATTTGAAGACGGACACGGGCTTATCCAACTCCAACCTTCTGTAAACCAGTCAACCTCCACCAAGAAACACCACCAAACCACCCGAACCCCAACCCCCAGAACCATCAACCATAAACCATTGACTCAATGATCCTTTTTCGAATGATAAACCCGGTACATAACAAGAACGATCACGAGCAATCCATGCAAAGGCTGATCAAAAGAGAAAGAAAACATGAAAACTATTAAATTCAATTCCTAGTTTAAAAATTCTCATTTTAATTCTGTGTTCTACTTCTGCTTTTTCGTTTCGTTTCATGTCGATTTTTCGTTGGCGTTTTCTTTTAGATTACGCAACGTTTTGTATCGGTGCCGAGTATCTACTGTAAATAGAAAACCAAAACCACTGAATCGCAGTCGAAAAAACAGAGTCCGAAACTGAAACCACAACCAGCAACCAAAAATAAATGCGATTAAAAGCAGAAAGAAAACCAAAACTAAACCAAGTACAGAACAGAATCCAAACCAAAAAGTAACCAACAAATATATATATAACACCGCAAGACAGCAAAGACCTTTCTCACACAACTCAAATCAGAGAATCCAAACTATACAGACTGTACATACAATCAATATCTGTGTGTCGATCCAAGGTAAGCCCCGAAGACTCAAAGGAGTTAAAAGAACCCACTAACACCATGTCGAGCCACTCCATTAACACTGACGATCACTGCACCCAGGCACACTGTACCCATTAAGGCACAATAAGTGTGGCCAAAGTCCCTTTGATGAAGAAAGTGTGGCCAGAGTTGAATGTGATTCAAGCAAGCTCTGTAATTAATTGCCCCCCGAACTGTGCTCCTCTCAAGGCGACTTCTTTGGGCTACAATTATTGTGCAAAATAATACAACTAATATTACACATCAACAAACAAACACACACACACCACACACACTCACTAGTGCCAATCAAGTTGCTAGCACACGCGCACATTGACAAACCGTGGAAGGCCAGACCAGATCCCACGAAGAGAAAAGACAAAAAAGCAATGAAATCATAGATCGGTAGAGAGGAGCAAGCATCCACTAACGAATCTCTCTCACCTCCATCTCCTCCTCCTGCTCCTCCTCCTCTCACCACCCACCTCGAACAGGCGCCAGCGGCATGGACATCGTCATGGGCGGCAGCGTGGGCTTGGGTCTCGGCGTCGGCGGCCTCGGAGTGAGCAGCAGCAGCAGCAGCAGCAACGGTAATCCCCACCACACCAACAGCAACGGGAGCAACAGCGGCGAGAAGAGTGGCTCAGGAGGCGGTGGCGGCGGCGGTCCCTCCTCGGGCGCCACTGGTAGCGACGATCTGAATACTCTGGAGGCCGAAATCTCCGAGCTGCAGCGGGAGAACGCGCGCGTGGAGTCGCAGATGATGCGCCTCAAGTCGGACATCAACGCCATGGAGTCGCAGCTGAGCACCAGCGATCGGGTACGTAGGCTCAGGTTCGTTGAAAGGCAACAAATTATGAGAGAGAACACAAGCACACCAGACCCTTTGAACCCGAACTTTGCAGACGCTGGTCAGACTGCGTGGGCTGGTCACACTGCCAAGTTTTGCCACCAACTGTACTCGCCCCTCGTGCTCTACATATTTATTTATTTTGTGTGTTGCTTTCAACTTTCAACTCAAACGAGACTTTGAGCGGAGTTTTCTTTCTTGGCGCGAGCGAGAGTTTCCCTCAAGTTTTGTTTTCCCCGAGTCGGTCGACGTCACCTGAGCGAGTTGCTGCCTGCCTTCCGTTTTTCAAGGACGTCTCTAAAAAACAATGAACAACAAACTTAAGTTAAGCAAAGTGTGGTGAACTTAGGCGAAAAGTTTTATCAGACGTCTTGAACCTAAGCCACAGCGAACTCATATAGATCTGTGTGTATTTACATATGGAAATTAAGCCGGCTTTCTGGCGAGGATGATGGCTTCGTTTGCAGTCCACGCAACCACCCGGAGTGCAACGCCTCCATCTCCTCGCGCGGACGCCTCTCTCTGCTTCGACCAATCGCTGGCGTTGCATCCTTGCTGCATCGGGGCAGCGAATCAGGATGCGGCAGGATGCGGCAGGAGGTGTGGCAGCAGCGGCGGCACACACCCCTAAACACGCGTGTGCCCCTAGTGTGCGTGTGTGCCGTGTGCCCGTGTGTCAGTGTGTCCGTGTGCCCTCTGTGTGTGTGTGGGTGCTGGTCATGCGCAGGCGACAATGACGACGAGGACGAGGCGCCAACAAATCGCAGGACTCGATTCGATTTGCTCCTAAAACGCTTTTCGGGGGGAAAGTCGGCTAAAGAAAAAGTGTACTACGTGGCGTCGCTGCTCGGGCGCTGCCTTTAACCTTTGTCCTCGTTCTCCGCCTCTCCGCCTCTCCGTCGCTCTGTTCCTGCGCTCCTGCAGGAACTCCACTCCGAAAAAAATACACACAGGGGCCAGCAGCAGCCTTCGCTCGTGTTCGTGTGGCTTCGTGGGCTTCACTTCGTCTCTCCGTCTTTTTTTTTTTGCTCGGAGAAGACTCCCAACCCCCAAAAATGGGGCAACCCCAAGGGCCCCCATTACCTTGGTTTTTTTTCGTCCTTCTTGCTGCTTTCTTATTGGAATTTCCAAGCACACATGTGTGTGCGCACATACATGTTATATAAACATATTATATATATTTTATTTCCATATTAATCCTATTTCGGGGTAGCTTGTGTGCAATTCAATTCCCATTCGTGACCAGCGTCTGCTCCCCCTCCAGCCCCTGGCCTCGGCGTCCGTGCCCTGACTACCGCTAACCAATCCTCTGCTCCTTCCAGGAGGCTTCTCCACTGATCGGCCACCAGCAGCAGCAGCAGCAGCAACAGCAGCAACAGCAGCAGCAGCAGCAGCAGCAACGCTCCTCGGTGACCTCCCTGGCCTCGCCCAGCGGTCAATCGCCATTCGCCAGCGTCAGCTCCACCAGCGGCACGGCCAGCAACGTGGTGAACAGCGGGAACGGCGGCGGCGCCAGCTCCGCCAGCAACGATCTGGTGGGCCACCCGATCAGCAACCTGGCGCCCAGCTCGGGGGGCAGCAACTCGAACCCCCCCATGGACACCGCAGGAGGAGCGCCGGCCAATGCCAACCTGAACAATTACTACGAGAGCTTGCGCAACAATGTGATCACGCTGCTGGAGCATGTGCGCCTGCCGCCGCCGCCACCTCCGCCGTCGGACGGCGTGTGTGGCGGCCAGCTGGGAGCCGGAGGAGGCGGATCCTTGGTGGGAAGCACCGAGCATGCCGCGGCCTACTCCCCCTTGCTGCCGCCGCCCCCGCCGCCACCCCCCTCAGCAGCCAGTGGAGGCAACAGCGGCATGTACGGTCACCAGGGTGCCGCAACAGGTGCAGGTGGAGGCGGGGGCGGAGGCAGTGGCCTGGCTTCTGGACCATCATCGGTGGCCACGCCGCCTGTGCCGCCTGTGCCGCCTCCGCCGCCGCATCACCATCACCACCACCATCCGTACACCGTTCACCACCCCGTGACCTACGCCCACTCGCACTCGCATCCGCATCCGCACGAGCACTTCGACTCGTACATCTCGAAGCTGCAGTCGCTGTGCGTGCCGCCGGATGTGTACGCCCTGCCCGAGGACGCGGAGCGGCCCGTGTACAACTCGGTGAAGCCCAGCATGCACCAGGACTATGGCAAGCTGATGCCGACGCCCATCTAAGAGGGAACTCGCAGTAATCAAAAGAACCCCAGCAGCAGCAGCAGCAGCAGCGCAAGGAGCTCTCCTGGTGTCGTCCGTAACCCCCAACAGAGCCACAACCCGTCCAGGGCCGCGACGCATGTAAATACTGATATAGGGAGCCGGAAGGGTTCCCCACTTCTTATACAGATATAGACTATACCTATAGCCGGGATGCGCCCCAGCATCCGGGAGGTCTACCCAGTAAGTAGTCATACACATATACATAGTTGGTAGGGACACTGCAGGACCCGACTTAGTGCTAGACCTACACACACATCCTAGATCCTAGACGCTTTCGTCGTGTATAAAAATGAGAGGAAAATCGAAATTGGATTATAAATTGCAAACACTTTTTTTTATCTGTATCAAATACTACCTAGAAGTTATTAACTATAAATATATATATATATATATATAGGCATAGAGTGGAAACTAATTACATGTTTGAGTGTAGGGCATTTGTTTGGTGTTAATGTCTGGTCAATTTTTTGCAAACAACGGGCGTTCCGAAGTACTCCCCAGGAAGAAGAGACCCCGCTCCAAGGACCCCGCAGGCTAAGTTTAGTTTAGTGGCAAAGTCGAACACCAAAATGGGGAAAAGGAAAATACATAATAATACTAACAATAAACGGCAAATATAATCAGTACTAATCTTAGTGGATCCTACTTTTTTTTTTGTTTTTTGTGTCGGAATATATGGTAATATATCAGTTGAAAGTCGGATGGATGGGATGGCCGACTGGTCGGAGGGACATACCTATTCATAGGCATATATCAGAATGTGTGGTGTATATGTTCGTATGCTTCGCTCTGTAGGATCGTAAGTTTTAATGTTATATATACCCAGCAACGGATCGGGGCATTTACCGAAGGAAACCGAAGAATAGATTACAATTCAGTGCAATACATTAAACCAAAAGGAATATAATAATAATACTAATAATTAATTATAAAAACCATAGTAATTGTGTAAGCTTAAGTAAATAAAAAACGTAGTTGAGCCACAACAAAGTCACGTCTGTGTGTGTGTGTGTTTTTTTTTTTTTTTTTTTTGTCATACGTCTAATCTTAAACTTAATTATAACTTAATAAAAGGAGGAAAGGAGACAGAGCAAGAGCCCCTGTGAAAGGGTAATTTAGACGAATTTTAACAAAAATATAAAACAAAACTAAATCGAAGAAACTGGGAGGCATAAAAATATAACAGGCGGAGGTCATTGTACGAAATGAGGTAAATAAGACACTAAGATGGTTAAAATAATTAAACGCTAAACCGAATAATATAAACCTAAAATAATAGCATATATATAATATAATATAACGAAACATTGTATTGTAAAACAAGAAAAACAAGAAAACAATTCTGTAATTTACAAGCGAACAAAAATATTTTATGTGATCATTGTCTTTTTTTTTAATATTACAAGAATTAAATAATTCGAATACCAAATAAAGGATATACATAATAACGGGAATGCGACTTTAATATATTTCATATTTAATTTGAATTGGGTTTATTCAGCTGGTTTCATAGCATTTACTTTTCGTTTCAAGTTGTTTAGGATGAGGCACAATATATTTCTCTTTCAGGAAGAATAATTTGCAACTTTTGCTTGTACCTTGCAGGCAAAGCGTGAAGGCGAAGTACGGAATGGCCAAACTGAGTGGTTCTTTTCTGTTTTTATTGGGAACTGTATCTGAAACGGGACAGGAAGAGGCCTAATTTATAGTTTATGTGCCGAATAGGGACACCTCATCTTCATTTACCGATTAGTCATCTTCATAGCTTATCCTTTTCCCATTTTGTCATACGCACTTACAAACATTAGCATAAATCAGCTCTCCAGCACTGGGGAAAATCAAATGAAAAATGTCCAGCAATTTCTTGGCAGCGTTTTTAATTTCAATTAGCCACTGGCGCTGACCTCTCTCTCCGAGGCTGATCGGCCTGCTCCGCCACTTGATTTATGTGGCTTCATTAGACATTCCGCACATAGCTCTGGAGCTCTGGAGCTCTGGAGCTCAATGGAGGTCAGGCGCAGGGGAGATCCCCGGCTAAGTGATTGCCGGAAAAACTACGGCTACCAAAACACAATTAGAGGCAAGCGGGAAAGAGCTGGCTGGGGGCTGGGGCCTGGGGGCTTCCTGGGGAATGTTGCGTAGTTTTGCGATTGACCAGCATGGAATACTTTTGGTTGCCACCTCCAGGAACTCGCAAGAGAGGAAAAAAAGCCAGTGCTGGAGGTGAAAGGGTTGCCGGGTCCGGTTTTTGGTATTCGGTTTTCGGGTTTCGGTTTGTGTTTGCCCGTGTGAGCCGCAAAAATATTTGCATAGTTACCTTTAATGTGGTGCGGCAGAGCTTTGGCTTGGTTCTCGGATTGAGTTTGAGTTCGGCTCGGCCGGGTCCTCGACGGAAACTTCTTCAAAAACAAACGAACAAAAGTTCGCCCTGCCTGCGTGCTGGCATGTAATTTAAAATGAAAAATTCTATTCTTTTGGCGCAATCACAGCCACACACAAGCGCATACGTCAACGAGCATTGATTTCATTTGCATAAATAAGGAAAAACTCGAAGGGGCGCTTGTCTAGCCCCTCCCCCAGCCGCCCTGATAACGTCCGATGTGGAAACTATTGCACACAATTTTGGCGAAAAGCGTTCACTTGCACAGTGGCCGAAAGTGGCTGGAAATGACATTTGAATTGAGTGAACCAAGAGGCCAATAATAATATAATAATAATATCAAATCCAAAGATTTTCCCCATTTCAGTGGATCGAAGTTCATCGAAGGAGGCTGCTGAGGAGAACCTATTTGTGTGCATCAGTTTCCCTCACTCTCCTGCTAGTTACTTAAAATATATTTTAAGCGAATGTATCGAGCTCATTTATATATTTATAATTGAGAAATTAATGAAACTTAAAACACTTTCCCTGTGCCGTGGTGGCAGTATAATTATGTGTTCCACAAGTACAGACCTACTTGTATTTCCGAATAATACATTTTTAGGGTAATGAGCTGGAGGAGTGTTGCGACTGTGCCAGACACTGTCACTGGGCCCAAACCCTTTATCCCGCCCCCGTGGCCCCACGTATGCGTGCGCTGGGGGCGACGCCAGTCAAAAATCGCATAAATTAAAAAACTGCACACACTCACGCACAGACAGAGAACGCGCCAGGAGCTGGGGATTGGGGGTTGGGGGTCTGGGGAGTGGGGACTGGTGCCTGGTGCCTGGTGAAAGGGGTAGCAACCCTTTGTGCCGCCTCACCACTCCCCCACCACCTGCCCCCGCACAGCTGTCGCTCACCACCAAGGAAGTAATAAAGTATCTAGAAAGTAACTTATTAACCATGCTGACAACGCTGCCAGCTCCTGGAGCCGGCTCCTGCAGCTCCAGACACACACGCACGCACAGGAGAGTCAGGATGTGTCTGTACACATTCCCCTCCCCCCTCCGGCGGAGGATGTTTCATGTTTGCTAATTGCGAGTCGATTTTTCATTCCGCACTTCTCTCCAGAGTGTCGTAGTGGACCTGGGACTCCCCGTCCGCCCAGCCTTTGGAGCTCGACCTGGATACGAACGAACCTCAGGTCCACAATGTGCACTGAAATTTAATTCCTGTTCAATTTTGTCATACATATGTTTTCATATTTAAAAATCTTCTGTGTGTATTAACAAAAGTGGAAAGTGTTATCACATGTATATTTATTTAGCCTTCCAATTAAAACAAGAATCACTTTATTGGCCAAATAAGGGCCCCTTTCACTCGTCCCCCAAAGTACATACATGCTATATAAGAAAAGATCCCTTAAGATCCTTTAAAAATATCGATAATTACCGAGTCAAGAATTGGTACTATAATTGTAGTCAGAAGCTCGAAACACTATGAAGGAGTCATTTCCGACCCCATAAATCATATATATTCTTGATCAGCATGAAAAACTGAATCGATCTAGCCTTGTCCGGAAGAAAAGAAAATTTTGAAAATTTTTGTCAAAGTTTTGTCCCTTTTTTTGACATTATTAAAATTTAAAAAAATGATAAAAATTTTAATTTCTTAAAATTGTAAATGAAGTATGCAGATTTATTAACCTAACAAAAACTAACATAAGACAGCTTTCCGAATTGAAATTTATGCTTTTTTGGCGAAGTTATGAGTTTTTGAAACTGCGATTTTTCGAAAACTTGCTATAAAAAACATCGATAATTATCGAGTCAAGGAATGGTACTATAATTGTAGTCCGAAGCTCGAAACACTGTGAAGGAGACATTTCCGACCCCACAATTCATATATATTCTTGATCAGCATGAAAAACTGAATCGATTTAGCCATGTCCGGATGAAAACAAAATTTTTGAAAATTTGGTCAAATTTTTATGCCTTTTTTTGGCATTATCAAAATTTCAAAAATTGATAAAATTTTAAATTTCTTAAAATTTTATATTGAGTATGCAGATTTATTATCCTAACAAAAACTAACATAAGACAGCTTTCCGAATTGAAATTAATGCTCTTTTGGCAAAGTTATGAGTTTTTTAAACTTTGATTTGTCCAAAAATTGCCATATAAAAATATCTATAATTATCGGCTCAAAGAATGGTACTATAATTATAGTCAAAAGCTCGAAACAATGTGAAGAGTCATTTCCGACCCCTTGAATCAATGTATTTAACTTATTTGTAAGCAATAACAACAAATCAAACAACCGAAATTCGCATTGTATATTGCTATAGCTCATGACTTTGTGTACTAAGTGCGCAGAAAGTGCAGCAAGCAGCTGACCGACTAGCTTAAAAGCCCTAAAGTAACGGATCTTAAAAGAGGGGAACGTGAGGAGCTCTGTGATTGGTCATTTCAAACGTAAACAAAGATCGGCCATTGCTTAGATTTTGAAAGAACAGTTACAAGCTAATGTAAACAAAAGTCGGCCATTCCCTGGAATCATTCCTGGAAAGCTCTTGCTCTTGTACTGCTGAGTTGCTGCCAGCTGTTTCTGTTTGCCTGGTAGAACAAAGTCTTCAGATTAGTCCGATTGAAGTCCATATTTACAAGGAATCATTTTTTAAAGTTTCGTAAGGGTAAAATAATTAAAATTGTTAAAGATTCATATCATTTTAATTTTTTTAAGTGTTAGGCCCAATTTGCTAGTATAAAATTAAGATCAATGCATCTTGATCGATCGCACTTTCGAACCCATGATCCTTATGCGTAGCCGCAAGGACAACACACTGCGAATTCCAGAAGTTAGCTTCCTTATTTGCTTAAAAATAAAATACGATTTTAAATGAATACTGAAGTTGTTCTCTCTGCAGGATAAGACAAGGCTCTGATTGAGGGCGGGACTCCTGGCACAGGAGGCGGGGCACGGCACCGTGAGTGGAAATTGTTGAGGTTTCCTTGCCGCTGACCCACTCAACGCCGCATCAGAGATTAGCATCATCCCGGAAGGGACTCGGCTCGCAGCGAAAAGGCAAAAATATTTCATTTAAAGCAACGAAAAAACAAAGGGACTTTCGAGGTTGAGGGTGAGGACGCTGGCAAATGGTTAATTTAATTACGAATTCTTTGCTTTCTTCCCAGCATTTCGTATTAAATTTTCATGAGGCCTGTCCGTGGGTGTGTGTAAGGACATGTATAAGGACACAGGCATGTATGAGGCCGCAGCACCTGCTGCCATTGCCGTCTTTGGCAACAGTTTCTCGGACGCTTAAATACCCAAGAGACCTGCAGCCCCATTACGCTGTCGAAAGGACTCGTCGCTGATTGTCCTTTCAATGAAAAATAGCGTTCATTAATGGCTCTCATTAGCAGGGTCCTGCCAGTGACATTCCCTTACATGTCCTGCGCCATCGAGTGTCAACTGGCAAATGATTTGCCATTATTTACTAATAAAACCCGTCGATTTTTGGGGGCCGCCCTCTTGCTAATCGAATGTGTGGCACTTGGAATCCGCACAAGAACTCAAGAAACCACCCCGCTCCAGCACTCCAGGCAGGAGCAGGAACTTCTCCCACTCAGAGGGCAGTGGGGAAACTCTTAATTCGAAGCGACTCACACATTCACTCTCGCAAATGACCTCAATCAACGAGACCCAGGATCCAGAGTTCCAAGGAGTTTAAATATGGAATGTACCGAAGAAGTTGCATTATAATCTTACCAAACTATATTTACAGAACAATGGTAAGATCAGGACAAACTAAAGATTCGTTAGGTTCCTTCAATAGGTCTGCCTTTCAGATATATTTATATATTTAATTAATGTTAAATTTTAGAAAAAAAATTCGAACTCCTCCAGTTTTCAACATATGTTCATCTAATTTGAAATAATGTCATTTCGTATTATTTCACAATTTCGGTTTTAATATTATGAAAATCGGCCGACTATATATATACATATAGCTAAAATAGAATCGATCGTTAAATGTATGTCTCTCTCTCTCTCGTTCTCTATGTGTCTCTAGATACCTCTTTCTGTCTATCACCCTCTGCCCATCTCTAGAGAATTCCTTTCGCTCTCGCGCTCTCACTGCCACTTTCTCTATTCTTCTCTTTAGACGGAGAGTATAAAGAGAGGCACTCGCCTCAGTGTGCCAGCAGCCTCCCGAGTGTTTACATATGTATTGATAGTGGTTCTGTCTAGCTCCCTCTGCTCATCTCTAGAGAATCTCTTTCTCTCTCGCGCTCTCACTGTCAGTTTCTCTGCTATTCTCTTAACTCGGAGACTATAAACAGGGGCACTCCCTACGCACTCGCTTCAGTGTGCCAGCAGCCTCCCGAGTGTTTGCATCTGTAGTGATAGTGGTAGTGATAGTGCTTGGCCTTCGACTTCAAAAATATCACCTGACCAAGGCAATTCATCTGGATAACCAGGAAGAAGCTCACTTCGATAATTGAAGTCACCGAAAATATTACTCTACACTGGAAGGAACTAAGCAATGACGGTAAAGGATAACACTGCGGTAAGTCTTAACCATCACAATTATATTATGTATATAGATGCTATAGGAGGCTATAGAATCAGGCCTAGATCTATAATCAGCTATATAGAGTAAGATATACAGAGTCGGAAATGATACTTTCGCAGCGTTACAAGCTTGTGACTAGATTTATAATACCCTGCAAGGGTATACAGGGAGCGCAAGTGTCTCAGCTTTTCCAGTATCCGTTCCTTTCTTCGTAAGTGTCAGACTCGTATATGCATATGGCTTGGTCTCTTGACTCTCCATTTGTTTGATTATTCTACATATTTTCCCCCAAAGCTCTGGGGGCTGTCGAGGCTGTAAGTCATAATGACACTGGTCAGCAAATGTGTGTCGGGGGGGTGAGCTTCCACGGGCCGCATATCGATTCACAGATGGCATCCAGTTCGATTCCGGCTGCTGTCAATCATGTGTGGTCCCACATGGGTTAGGGGAGGCAGGGCTCAACCGGACTTTGACTTCGACTTCGACTTGCAGGACCGAGTTCCGAGTTGCGAGGCTTCTGCCAGCTAACTCTTTTGCCTTTTGCCCAATTCTTTACATTTAATTTCGTTTATTCATTCGAATGACCACAAAATGACATTTGCATTTGGACACACGTCCACATCCCACATCCCACAACCCAGATCCCAGATCCCACATCCTGGTCTCATGTGCTGCCCTCCAGGGAGTTCCATCCGACAGCTTTTGGAGTCTGGAGGCTGACCCGGCTCCCGACTCCCGACTCCGTCACCGGTCTCCGTAATCTCGTAACAAATGAATGGGACATTTTGCAAAAATTTGTTTTGACATCCAAAGATGCTGGGCCAAAGTGCAGAATTTGATATAAAACACAAAAGTGCGAAACTATCTCTCTTCCTGCATCCCTCGCTGTGTGTGTAATTAATTCTCTGCTGAGTCGACACACACAAATCGTAGGCTGAGCCAAAAAAGCACAATTAAATGGTTAACAAAAACGGATTGGATACGGCGATGCGGATGGGGATGGGGATGGGGATGGGGATGGGGATGGGGATGGGGATGAGCAACTTGCCTGGACTTGGCATTGCCCCATGCCATTTGTACATTGTTCCAAAAACTCAAGATTTCCTAACGTATTGTTGTTTTCAGATGCAATATTTAGTTAGTGAAATTATCTGTACATATCAATCTTAGCCGTTGGCTCGACTACCACGATTTGAAAGACAAAAGACAGGTACTGTCATAAATATAAAGTAAAAGCATATATAATATATTATATTTGTATAATGGTATCCAGACCAATGTGCCTGGCAACTCAACTGCAAATGGATAACTACAATTTTTCGGATGCTGCAGCTATGGCAAG
Organism: Drosophila bunnanda; assembly: GCA_035046265.1. Lineage (NCBI taxonomy): Eukaryota > Metazoa > Arthropoda > Insecta > Diptera > Drosophilidae > Drosophila > Drosophila bunnanda. The sequence goes on along the minus strand of JAWNOB010000083.1, from coordinate 475,240 downwards.
GGGCCATTCCTGACTACGGACTACGGACTGCGGACTACGAACTGCGGACTACGGACTGCGGACTCCGGACTCCGGCGTGGAGTCATCCTCGTCGTCAACAGCATTCGCAGTAGCCATCGCTGTAGCCGTGGCCAAAAAGCAATTAGCAAAGTTTTCAGTCTCCAAAAACACTCACTCCCAACGATGTGGGGGCCAGGGATTTGGAACTGGACTGGACCAACGGCCATCATCAATCTGGAGCACTCCGTCCGCTCAGTCTCAGTCCCAGTCCCAGCTCCAACCTCCTGACCAATACCATCCGATGTCGTTCCTCCATCCAACAGAGTTGCACCTAAGTTATCAGCTGCCACCGACAGGCCATTGCACCGCCGAAAATGTGATCCAAATGTTCATTCTTTCTCCATTCAAATTAATTACTATTTTCGTTATTTAAAATTACCATTTTCTTCGGTTTGCCAATTCGAATTATACTCCCCCACTAGGAGGGGGAGCCGACGCTCAGGAGTTTCCGTAAATTAATAATCATTCATTTTAAAGGCCAATAGACGACGGGCGCGACCATCGTCATTCCCAATTACTTATGGATAATCTAACCCAAAATGGGACGTTAATTACCGGCGCATGTCAGTGGCATTCCCCCTCCGTGGGATCCTGCCCAGCTCTCTCAATGTGTAACTGGGTGTGTGGCGTGAATTGCAGAAGTGCGGAGCTATTTACTTTTTGTCCAACTGTAAACGGAGCACGGAGGCCGCAGGCCCGGGTCCACAGGGTCCACACTCCAGCCTCCTCCGTCCGCTCTCCGGCCGTTTATCGGGTGATTAATTAAGCTGCAAGGGCCAGCGAATGCAACTTTCTGCCGCTGACATCTCCCCGTGGAACAGGGATGGCCACGGGATGTGCTACTTATAATTTGGTTGTCTTAAATTTATTCTTGAAATCCAGCCAACTAAAGATTGGGTGTTTTTTTGCACAAACTATAGCCATTACCTTACCAAATAGTCTCCCTTTGGTCATACTGAGACTCGAACGTCACTTTCGGCCCTAAAGAAAGACAAGTGGGACAGCTGTCGGCGCAGAGGGTCTCCCCTGCCTCCCAAATTATTTCTTTTATTTTCTTTTAATTTTTGTCAACTTTATTTTAATATAAAATGGGATTTCCGTGTGCCAGATTTGGCTTACATTTTTTTATAAACTAACCTTACAAATTTATATTTTCGGTAGTGACCAATTTACAAAATATTTTATATTATCATGCTACTAAAAAATAATTTTTTAGTATTCTAAGTATTTTTAGTATTTTCCAGGCGCTTATGGTGGCTTTTAAACTTCATTTACCATTGAATTTCCGATTTTTTGGTACTAGGCGCGCAGAAAATGCAGCAAGCAGCTGATCGGCTGATTTAGGTCCCGAAGGAGTTCTCTGATTGGTCATTTCAAATGTAAACAAAGATCGGCCATTGCTCAGATTTTGAAAGAACCGTTAGAAGCTAATGTAAGCAAAGGTCGGCCATTCCTTGAGAGTTCTCTAATTGGTCATTTCAAACGTAAACAAAGATCGGCCATTGCTTACATTTTGTAAAAACCGTTAGAAGCTAATGTAAACAAAAGTCGGCAATTCCCTAGCAGCACTTGCTCTTGGGCTACTGGGTTACGGCCAGCAGATTCTGTTTGCCTGGTATACCGAAGTCGTCAGATTGTTAGAATTGTCTGACTAAAGCCCGTATTTACAACAAATAACAACACCTCCAACAACATAGCTCAACAACAACAAGAACTAACAACAACTCCAACATAGCTCAGTTATCGAAATAACAACAGCTCCAACATAGCTCAGTTATCGATATAACAACAACAAGAAAAAGCAAACACAACAACATAGCTCAAGTGTCGAAATTCCCTGTGCATATTTCCTTAGTTCATGACTTAGTGTACTAAGTGCGCAGAAAATGCAGCAAGCAGCTGATCGGCTGATTTAAGTCCCGAAGAAGTTCTCTGATTGGTCATTTCAAATGTAAACAAAGATCGGCCATTGCTCAGATTTTGAAAGAACCGTTAGAAGCTAATGTAAACAAAGGTCGGCCATTCCTTGGAAGTTCTCTGATTGGTCATTTCAAACGTAAACAAAGATCGGCCATTGCTTAAAGTTCGAAAGAACCGTTACAAGCAAATGTAAACAAAGGACGGCCATTGTTTACATACGAAGTGCAAGGTTGCCAGACAGTTGATCGCAATTCACTTGCTGCTGGGCACCTTGTTGACGTTTCTGTTCGCCTAGTACCAAGAGCCAGGAAAGATGTGGATTTTTAGGTGCATTTTCTCGCATTGCCAGCCGCCTGTGAACGATATTGCTATATGTTGAAATAATACGAACCCCATAATACTCTTTTAGGGTAAACTTTTGGCTTCTGTAACTATAATTGGTTGGAAAAAGTGCATTTAGTTTATGGCGAAACGAGAACAAAGACACTGAACGATTAGATTGCGTTCGCATGCACGATGCGATTACAAAAATAAATATACAAATATTTATATGACTTCGATTATCAGGCGCTCCCCATACCTAGCGGGGTCTTACCCATTCTTTCGGCCCCCTAATCCCGTAAGAAAACGCTGAATAACTTTGGTAGGATCTTTAGAAATAAAACAGTTGCCATAATTGATGATTAAAAATAAATGTAAATGTATGTTGTGATCGTCAGAAAAACAAATAATCCTTGTATTTATCAGTTCCTGCGTCCCAAATACTTAAATCGAGTAAGTAAAAAGCTGAATAAAAAAAAAACACATAGCTTGAGCTTTAGGCTACGCTTCCAGGGATGAACCAGTTTCCCCACTAGCACTGGCTCATCTTCTGCGATATAAACTGCACAAAATCGCTGCGGTAGAGAATTTGCGGATCCTCCGCGGTGGCATGCTCGTCCACCTGCCGTAGGTCCGTCCACTTCCAGAGCAGGCGGCCACAGTAGCTTTGTCGAAACGAGGCGAATATCTCGGAGGCCTTCTGGCTGGGTATCTGGTCCGTGTAGTAAGACTCCCTGGTCTTCACGTTGAAGTAGTACAGCTGGTTGAGGGAGCGCGAATGCGCCGACACGTAGTTGAAGGTGAGCTCGCGGAAGAGCAGCAGTCCACCGGGCACAAAAAACTTATTGTCGTCGTCGAGAGCATAGCCAAAGCGCTTCGAGTTGTCCTTTAGAACATAGCGCCGCATTTCGGCAAAGAAAACATCCAGGTCGCTCAGTGGGAAGAAGGGCTTGCTGCGCAGCGCCCCGAAGGTGCGCTCCTTGCGGTACGGCTTGTTCAGACTGCGGGCGTACTTGTCGCACATGCTCACCCGCTCTCGAAACGGCCGTCGGCGTATGTCGATGCCGCCCAGGCAAATCCCGTCGATGATGTGCAGGGCCGCCACTCGCTGGATGGTCCGGCCTTCGCCGTAGAACTCGTACACAATCTGGCCAAAGAAGATGGAGCGTGGCTGCACCTCGAAGGGCGTCTCTACAAGCTCCCACTTCTTGTGCTCAGTGTAGCGCAAGAGATTGCCACGCGAGCGGCACAGGAACAGGGTGCAGGCATTGAGGTTGGTCTCCTCGCGCCCGACGGGCACAAAGTACCAGTTGGATACTTTCTGCACGGCGCTGTCCAGCATCGCCACGCCGCACAGCTCAGTCGGCGGCAGATTCATCCAGGTGCGATCCTTCGCCCAATCGGCCAGCAGCTCTTCCAGCAAACGCTCTGTCGGCTTGATTTCAGGCGCCTGGCGCAGCTTGTCAGGCAGACTCCAGCGCTTGAGACACTCCTGACGCACCTCGGACTGCCGTGTCTCCTTTAACTCGGGATTCTGGGCGAAGGCGGCGATCTTCTGCAGTCCCACAATCTGTTTCCTCCCAATGGCATTGTTCGAATCGATGATATAACGCAGGAAGTCCTCGTCCTCGGCAAGTTCCTTGGCACTGAAGATCTCCTGGACGTCGCTTCCCTCGTCCTCCTCCTCATTGAGCATGCGATTGACCGAGTTCAGGTAGGCGGTTATGGCCACCGTCTCCGCATCCGGGCGCTTATACTTGCAGACCAGGTAGCGCTCCGAATTGGCTGGCCTGCTACTGTTCGGCTTAATTATGGCGATCTGGTGGAAACACTTGTACATCAGATAGACCAGACCCACGCTGAACGGCGTGAAGAGGTCGAAGACCTTGCACACGAAGCTGCCGTTCTCGCGCAGTATCTTCAGAGCAGTGAGGAACTGGCAGAGGTACAGCTGCTTGGAGAGGATCTCCTGGATGTTCTCCTGTCCCTCAACCGAGAAGCCACCGTCGGCCATGGCAAAGTGCACTCCCAGCGGAGTATGGCGACGGATGTACTCGTTTAACGAGTCCTGGTTGGACTCGTCAAATATATTCCCGTCCTCCTTGACGCCGTAGAAAGCATCGAACGACTCAGGTGATGCGGCAAAAAACTTTTCCAGCTTGAAATCGTTTGCGCCGCGCAGCGTAAAGCCGAAGCCTTTGGCCTCCCAGGATTTGCGGAACAGCACGTACTCGGAGAAGCCGCCAGGACCTGCGACGAAAACAGAAAAACATATATGAAATGTTTGGGTCAGAGCAAAAGCACATATTTGAGAAGAAAATTACCTTGTTGAAAGAGTAAGAAATCATATATTTAACTGTGTTGTGGATGTATTTTAAGCCGAATGGTCTATATGATAAATCAAAAAAACATCGCGCCTGAAATAATTTAAATTCAAAACGCCACAAAGTTACGTTCAGTTAATTTATCTGTTTTACAAATTATGTTAATTCGATATATGAAACAGCTTATTCGTAAGAAATGATAATAAGGTCTAAAATCGCACTCGAATCAATGTTTATGATTTCCTCTAATTTGAATTTATAAATAATGTTAAAGCTCGGCTGGAAAAGATCTGAAATGGTGGCTAGACTGTATAAACAATATGGACGAAATCTGAGACCAAAACGATAATACTTTATGTTTACATTTGTGCTTTGCTGGAAATGCGTGATAATCGGTTCAGTTACGAAAAATTATTTTCAACGGAAATGGAACTCAGCTTAATCAGTAACTATAGAGAGAAAAAGAGATTTAGCCAGGACAAGGACATAGACTTCACCTGCACACATATCCGTGAAGTAGAGCAGCTCGTCGGCAGCCACCAGCGATTGCCCGTTGCTGTCGCGGGGATTGGTGAACATGTAGTCGCACATGGAGTCTATATTGGCCATCTTTACGGCGGCGCGATTAAGGAAGATGGAACTCCGTATGGTCTCAAAAGGATTGCAGCGTGATCGCGCCCGCCTCTTTTCGCTATCGTTGAGATCATCGAACACCGTCTTGGCATCGAGGATGTGGTGCAGGATTGTGGGATCGCAGTAGAGGGTCTCGCCGTCGAGTGTACGCTTCTTCGGGCCGAGCACAACGTGGCCCTGCAACTGCTCCGTGGTAAATGCCAGGGCACCACCACCCAGGTTGGTCAGCCAGAGCACTGGCTCCGGTATGTCCAGCTCCTCGCGGTTGGGGTCCCACTGGCCGCCGGCCAATGATGTGATTGCGTCTAGCTTAAGGCCAAAGCCGCGACGGCCGTCCTGCTGCACGGCGATAATCGGCTCGAGGCGACCCTGGTTGCTCTTGCCGAGACCCTTGTCGTTCTCGTAGCCCATCTTCTTCATCATCTCCATGGCCTTGTTCGAGTAACTCTTCGACCACTCCCGCTTGATCTTCTTGGGCGTGGGCTCCGAGTTCTCATCGTCGGAGGGTTCGTCCGCCATCTTGCCTGCTGGCTCCTCTTCCTCGTCCTTGTCCGTGTTTGTTTTGCTGGCACTCAGATCGTTGTTTGCCTGGTGGAGAACACTGGCAACGGCGTTATCGGTTTATGTGGTTAATTTTGTTTATGATTTTTGGTATATGCACATCGCGAGCGACCGTTCGACAAAAACCGAAAAATACCAAAACGTGCATTAGCGCATTGCATGAGCTTCTAGGGGAGGAAAATATCGATTGAAATAGTAGGCTATCGACTCTCAGTAGCGATAAATACCGCATATCATACTCAAAAACGAAGAAATGTTTGTATCCTTTTTTTTAAAAACAATCTTGCATTTTGAAGCATTTGTTTTATTCATTCATTTTAGGAACTGTTGTATAATTATAAATATTGGTAGTTTCAAAATCAAATACGTTTCAGATTAGTTTTTAACCAGATGGAAATTTATGAAAAGGTGGGAAATGCGATTATTAATCCAAGGATGCCAGGGACTTCCTCCTACATCTTCTCGTACGTCTCGCTGTAGGGGCAGGTGAGGCAGGTGTGCGTGTAAGTGTCCTCCTCCTCGTTGTAGGTGTCCGGCCCAAACTCGTGCTCATGGATGGCGTGCGTCTTCTTGGTGTACACGCTGCTGCGCACCTCCATGCGGAGCTGCTTCATCTGCTTGTTGTACTTCCGGGCCTTGCCCACCTCGCGCTTCTCCTCGCGACCTTCATGCTGGCGCACCAACTCCTCCTCGCTGCCCCACACCTCCAAGGCGCGCTTGAGGACCTGCAGGTGTAAGTATAGCTTCATCTCGCCCCAGCGCACGTTGTGCGGGTTCTTGCGGCTGATGTAGCGCAGAGGCGGTTCGCGCTTGTCGAAGTCACAGTCCTTCAGCAAGTACTCCGCCTTGGCCTCTGTGCGAGTGATGAGAGCGTGGCGCTCTTCGCTGTCCCGACACTTGTCGCACACGGGATGCCCAAAGTTGTTAAACAAGTAAGAGTCGGCAAACTGGTCACCGCATTCGGCGCACTCCTCGTAATGCACCGGAATGGCAATGGCGTCGTCTACGATAACGTTTCCATCGCTCACAGATGGCTTCTCTGCTGCACCGGAGGCAGCCGTGAGGACAGGCTGCTCCAGCAAAAAGCCACCGCCGCTATCAATGTACTTGGTGCCCTGCACCTTGATCACGGCGGTCTGTCCCAAGCCCAACATGGCCTCCGAATGAGCGCCATCCTTGTTGCTGCACGGGGGTTAAGGTCCAGGTCAGGGCAAATATAGTAGAAAACACATACTCACCCGGCCAGATCCTTGTAGGGATGCGCCACCAGCTTGGCTTCCCGCAACTTCTGTGCCTTTGCTTGATTTCTCTCGATTCGAGCTTTCTGTGCATGGGTTAGCGTGGAGCTACTGGGAGTTTGCGAAGCAGCTGTATCTGCCACCTCCTTCGACATTTTGTAAATTTCAAAAGATCTCTAAAGTTATTAATAATAGGCGCGCAAGCTACAATTCCAATTTGTAAACGTCTTCTCCCTTGTTCCTACTTGATCAGAGTGACCGCAGCACTGTCGGTATAAAGTACCGCCCGGCTCTAATAAATATACTGTTAATACCGCAAATTATATACGGTATTTCTGGCCACCTTTGGTCACACTGTTGTTGTGGCAAAAATGCAAAATAAACACTTCAAACTGCTGCTGCGGTGTCTCCTGGCCCTGCCCCTTATCCTGCTTGTCGACTATTGCGGCCTGCTGACCCACCTGTACGAATTGGACTTTGAGCGACACTTTCACTACCCGCTGCAGGATGATCACGCCGCTACCTCTTCGGGCGTGGGCAAGTACTCCTATCTGCTGTTGCCCGCATTCACATCAGAAGTTCAAGTGGAGCCGCCCCGACTAACGCTCCTGATAAAGAGCGCCGTGGGAAATGTACGGCGACGCGAGGCCATCCGGCGTACGTGGGGCTATGAAGGTCGCTTCTCGGATGTCCATCTGCGACGCGTTTTCGTGCTTGGTAGCGCCGGCGAGAGCGAAAAGGATGTGGCCTGGGAGTCGCGCGAACACGGCGATATTCTGCAGGCGGACTTCGTGGACGCGTATTTTAACAACACGCTGAAAACCATGCTCGGCATGCGCTGGGCCAGTGAGCAGTTTAATCGCAGCGACTTCTACCTGTTTGTAGACGACGACTACTACGTTTCGACCAAGAATGTTCTGCGGTTTCTGGGTCGAGGGCGCAAGAGCCATCAGCCGGATATGCTCTTTGCGGGCCATGTGTTCCAGACAGCGCCACTACGGCACAAGTTCAGTAAGTGGTATGTCTCGCTGGAGGAGTATCCCTTCGACCGCTGGCCTCCCTACGTCACTGCCGGTGCCTTTATGCTATCCCGCCAGGCCCTGCTCCACCTGTATGCGACTAGTGTCCGCATACCGCTCTTTCGCTTCGACGACGTCTACTTGGGCATTGTGGCGCTGAAGTCAGGCATACCGCTGCAGCACTGCGAGGATTTCCGCTTCTATCGGCCCAAGTACAAGGGCCCGGACAGCTACAGTGCGGTAATAGCCTCGCACGAGTTTGGCGACTCGGAGGAAATGGAGCGAGTGTGGAATGAGTGCCGATCGGCCAACTACGCGTAGCGGAGGAGCCAGAGCGAAAATGTACATATGGATGAGTCATGGCTGCTGACGGATGTCCCGCCTTAACAAAAATAATTATATGTAGATACCTTAAGAACAGTGTCTTGATTTAATTTAAGCAACATATCGTAAGCTTATATTGTGTAAAATTTAACTTTAGTTACCACATTTAATGATAAAAGAAAGGAAATGAAAAGAGTCACCGAAGTTTCAATTTAGAAAGTATTTCTATGCTAGTTTTTAATATGTTAACGAATTAACATACTAAATGTAAAATTTTAACAACGAAGGAAACTGACTTCGGAAAGCCAAAGTTAAAAAGTTAGTAATTTTTAATATTAATTCAGTAATTCATTGTAAATTACAGCGAACAATCACCGAGAATTTAAATGTGTTTGTTTAAACTTTTATTCAAAATACAACGGATTAATGCTCGATAGTTCGGAACTAGTAGTCGATTGACGCCCATTGAATCGATAGTTCAGATATCGATGCATCGAATGCGCAATCAATTTTCTTTCAGCTCTACCCAGCGTAAATAACTATAAATTTCGGTTCGGGTTGTTGTTCTTATTTTTCGTTCGTTAATAGCACGCTAAAACAAATAACCGGAGGTAAATACCGATCAGCTGAACAGCAGGTGATAATGCGAAAAGCGCCCTAGGCGATGCAAAGGGCGGCGCATGGCAAAGAAAAACCTGTGTCAACGATCGAAAGTTACGGCCAGCGGTAACAAGATAAAAAAAAACCTTCCTCACGTACAGTGGTGGTACAGTGGAGACCGAAAAAGACTGAAAAGTAGGAAATACTAGTTAGCTGTGAGAAAACATGACGCATTGTTTGCATTTGTAAATGTGTACGTGTGCTAATGCGCGGGCCGCCGTGTGTACTTGTGTATGTGAGCTTGTGGACAGAAAAATACGAGTTAATTAAGCAATTTTACAGGAAAAAACGTTCCACAAACCGAAACTTTTTTAGACAATGCGTAATGTGCTCGAAATAAACAAAACAATCGGGAGGGGGGCAGTAATTTCACCAGCGCACACTCACACAAATGCACGCAGCATATCGAACATTGCCCACCCCGCCGCCGCCGCCCATCTGCTTGCTATCGATATTAGCGATAACCGATAGAGCGTCATATGCAATTTTTTGCTTTCCTGCCAGCCTTTTTCCCCGTAAAAAATTGTGTAATATCCCTTGAAGTTTTCCTTTTCGCCGGAAAACATGGCAATATGCAGCGAGCGTGGGTTTAATTAGAGACCGACGGCATTGTTTTTCTTATTTTTTTCACCGCTTTTCTCCCTGGAAGTCAATTTGCATTTGTAATTTGAATCGAGTGCGAGAGATCGATCGGTAGCCCGAGGTTTTGGATCTGCATATATTTTGTAGATAAAATATACACAGCTAGAGCTTTAGGATACAGTCGCCAAAATTAAAGAACTTGGTTGTTATCGAATTATAATCACAGAATGTGTATTGCCATGGAATATTACTTTTTTATGTGGTTTATATTAAATGCATAAAATTTTACAGCCTTAATGTACTAGATTTTTATCATAAATTTATTTTTTATTTTTTTTTTAGCTTCTTACATCAAATATCACATAAAAAATACTCGAGTTTCGTATTGCTTGTCCGTGCTTATTTTAACTTCCGCTGTGTTTTTTTTTTTCGTTATTTATCTTGCTTCCATCTTTCTTTTAATTTTCCTGCTTTTTTACGAATGATTTATGACAACAAATCTTGTTTAAGCGTAGGTGTGGGTTTTAAACTCTAAATTCTGATTTCATTCGTGTTTTTACAAATTAAAAAAAGAACAAAGGCAGTGGGGGGACCATTGGTTACTGAGGAAATCCCGAAAATGAATTCAATTTGCATTAAATAATATCACTGCAATTATAATAACTGTATAAAGCCCTATATATCTTTAGATTTTGTATTCGAAAAGGTAATATTAGGTTCATGGCTACAACTATTGATAAAAACAATTGTATAAGGCATAAATTAACCAGAAATGTTTGGTGTAGTTGCATAGCATGCCGTATTTAATGTTTATCTATTATAAATGCTTTAATCTCCAAAAGTAACGTAAGCCTTGCTAAAAAATATTAATATTTAAGAAATATATGTGTATATGTTAATATTATATTAATTATTTGTTTCAGTAAAGAGATCCCCGACCAGCATTCAGACGCCAAAATGCTTTCGCTGCAAAACCAACGGCAACCGAAGACCTCTCCCCTGGTGGACGATTACGAGATCTCGGACACAGTACTCGGTCTAGGCATCAATGGTAAGGTGGTGCAGTGCAACCACCGCCGCACCAAACAGAACTACGCCCTCAAGGTGCTGTTGGACAACGAGAAGGCGCGCCGCGAGGTCGACCTGCACTGGCGCGTGAGCGGCTGCCGGCATATTGTCAATATCATCGATGTGTACGAGAATACGTACAGCGGCCGGAAGTGCCTGCTGGTCGTCATGGAGTGCATGGAGGGCGGCGAACTGTTCCAGCGCATTCAGGACAAGGCGGACGGTGCGTTTACGGAACGAGAGGCGGCCCAGATTATGCACGAGATCTGCGAGGCGATAGACTACTTGCACAGCCGGGATATCGCCCATCGCGACCTGAAGCCGGAGAACTTGCTCTACACCACTTCCCAGCCCAACGCAATTCTTAAGCTGACGGACTTTGGCTTTGCCAAGGAGACATTCACCAATGACACGCTGCAGACGCCCTGCTACACGCCCTACTACGTGGGTGAGTGACCTTTAAAGGGGGATTGCTCCTAATGAGAGGTACATTTGGGATGTCTATATATCGAGGGGAAAAGTTTGATATGAATTATCTACATTCTGAATTATTACCAACTGAAAACTTTACCCATTTTAATAGCTTTCGGTATAAAAAAGAGATCACCGTAACTGAACACATTTCACTACCTTAAAATAGTTTCCTATCACGTGATGATTTAAACATCAGCTTAAATTTAAATTTATATGTATTTTTTAGTAAGACACAACTTTGTTTTTTTTTTTGTTTTAATTTATTTTCCTTTATTGTATTCACAAAAATAAATGAAGCACAGCTTTCTGCCTGTAAAATCCATTATCTACTATAACAATTAAAATAAGTTCTAAAAATCTAAAAAAAAATTCCAAAGTATTTAACAAATGCGCACCAAAGTTGAATTTGTCCAACAGTCCCCCTCGATACATAAAATAGACTTTAGACTTAGACAGACTTTTCGGCTTTCTATATTGAATTTTGTTAATTTTCCACAGCTCCTGAGGTCCTCGGTCCAGAGAAGTACGACAAAAGCTGCGACATCTGGTCACTAGGCGTGGTCATGTACATAATCATGTGCGGCTTTCCGCCTTTTTATAGTAACAACGGCCAGGCCATTTCGCCGGGCATGAAGAAGCGCATACGCACCGGCCAGTACGATTTCCCAGATCCAGAATGGACGAACGTCAGCCAGGCGGCCAAGGATCTGATCAAGGGCATGCTGAACGTGGATCCCAGCAAGCGGCTGCGCATCCAGGACGTTATCCGCAACAAGTGGATTGCCCAGTACAATGCCGTTCCCCAGACGCCACTTTGCACGGGACGTATGCTGAAGGAGGGCGAGGAGACCTGGCCGGAGGTGCAGGAGGAGATGACGCGCTCTTTGGCCACCATGCGCGTGGACTACGACCAGGTGGGTTTTCTCTCTAGTTATCTATGTTTTTATATAACAATTTGTTCTACAAGATATATTACAAATATTCAAAATTGTATTATATCCAAACTGAAAAATCCGTAAATCTGTAAGTTAACTTCTTTCGATTAATAAGCAATATCGATTTACAATTATAATAAAGTTTAATTCTTCTGCCATTTGCACTTGTTTTCAGATGCAAATCAAGGCGTTGGACAAGTCGAACAATCCGCTGCTGACGAAGCGCAGGAAAAAGATTGAGGAGATATATGCGGGCAATGCGACACGCAACTAAGGCGTCAACCAGAGAGAGTGAGAAAGAGAGAGAGTTTTAACACGAGCGGATAAACGTTGTACAATTGCTTTACACAAAACAAAAAGGATACTACTTATACTTATACTTACTACTTCAACGACGACAGCAGCAGGAAGGCCAGGAAGCAACAACCACTACTACTATTAAAACAACAACCTTTGCGAACTCCGCTCCAGGCTATATTACGTTACGTTTTCTTTTTTGTCCCCATTATATCTATGTGTAATCCATATTTCCAAGTTAAAGGTTTTTAGGGTATTTTGTAGTCTGAAAAATGTTCTTTATTGTAAAAAAAAGAAAGAAACTATAAGCCAAGAACGGGAAGCCTAGCTAGCCGGCCCCCAGTTGCAGCTGGATAAATGCAGAATTTTCGATGCCTCGGAAATGTTTTATTTCCCTTAATTTTTTTTAAACATTATTGATAATATCAATTTTTTTGTGTACGTGAATTTTATTATAATATTGTTTATGTATGTATATCGTTGTGTATATGGTATATATATCAGGATGAAGAAAACAAGAGTTAAGAAAAACAACAAACAATTATAAATTAAACATTAAAGCCAGGAACTTCTGTGTTGGTTACAATAACATTTATTTTAGCTAACTCTGCAAGCGATATACCATTTTACCGTATAGCGTATTTTGTAGTCTATAAACGAAACAACAAAAAGGAAGCCCCAAATAAATAAATAATTATAAAAGCAAGCTTATTGTACTAAATTTTAAATCAAATGAAAATTGTTTTATTTTGGATAACATCTTTTTTTAACGCTTTAAAACGAGATTGAAATAATTATGAGCAGCACTTGCTCTTGTACTGCTGAGCTGCTGCCAGCAGATTCTGTTTGCCTGGTATACCGAAGTCGTCAGATTGCTAAAATTGTTTGACTAAAACCCATATTTACAACAAATAACAACAACTCCAACAACATAGCTCAATTATCGAAATTCCCTGTGCATATTATTTCTCTTGTTCATGACTTTGTGTACTAAGTGCGCAGAAAATGCAGCAAGCAGCTGTCCAGCTGGCTTAACAGTCCTAAAGTAACGGATCTTAAAAGAGGGGAATGCGAGAAGTTCTCTGATTGGTCATTTCAAACGTAAACAAAGATCGGCCATTGCTTAAATTTTGAAAGAACCGTTAGAAGCTAATGTAAACAAAAGTCGGCCATTCCTTAGAAGTTCTCTGATTGGTCATTTCAAACGTAAACAAAGAGCGGCCATTGCTTGGATTGTGAAAGAACCGTTAGAAGCTAATGTAAACAAAAGTCGGTCATTCCTTGGAGTCATTCCTGAGCTGCTGCCAGCTGATTCTGTTTGCCTGGTATACCGAAGTCGTCAGATTGTTAAAATTTTCTGACTAAAGCCCGTATTTACAACAAATAACAACAACTCCAACAACAAGGAGTAACAACAAATCCAACAACAGAATAATTATCGAAATTCCCTACAAATTTCAATTTAACTCCGTGACTTTGTGTAGCAATACTTTTTGGCAAACTTATGAGTTTTTTAAACTTTTATTTATTATTTATTGTCATATATAAATAGCGTTAATTATCGTTACTATAATTGTAGTCAAAAGCTCGAAACACTGTGAAGGAGTAATTTCCGACCCCATAAATCATATATATTCTTGATCAGCACGAACAGCCGAATCGATCTAGCCATGTCCGGGAGAAAACAAAATTTTTGAAAATTTTGTCAAATTTTTGTCCCTTTTTTTGGATTATTAAAATTTAAAAAATTGATAAAAAATTAAATTTCTTAAAATTGTAAATGAAGTATGCAGATTTATTAACCTAACAAAAACTAACTTAAGACAGCTTTCCGAATTGAAATTAATGCATTTTTGGCAAAGTTATGAGTTTTTGAAACTGTGATTTTTCGAAAACTTGCTATACAAAAATATCCATAATTATCGAGTCAAGAATTGGTACTATAATTGTAGTCAGAAGCTCGAAACACTGTGAAGGAGTCATTTCCGACCCCATAAATCATATACATATATTCTTGATCAGCACAAAAAGCCAAATCGATCTAGCCATGTCCGGGAGAAAATTTTTTTTTCGAAAATTTTGGCAATTTTTTTTTGACATAATTAAAATATAAAAAATTTATAAAAATTTAAATTTCTTTAAATTGTAAATGAAGTATGCAGACTTATTAATCTAAGAAAAACTAACATAAGACAGCTTTCCGAATTGAAATTAATGCTTTTTTGGCAAAGTTATGAGTTTTTGAAACTGTGATTTTTCGAAAACTTGCTATACAAAAATATCCATACTTATCGAGTCAAGAATTGGTACTATAATTGTAGTCAGAAGCTCGAAACACTGTGAAGGAGTCATTTCCGACCCGATAAATTATATATATTCTTCATCAGCATGAACAGCCGAATCGATCTAGCCATGTTCGGGAGAAAACAAAATTTTGAAAATTTTTGTCAAAGTTTTATCCCTTTTTTTTGATATTATTAAAATTTAAAAAAATGATAAAAATTTTAATTTCTTCAAATTGTAAATGGAGTATGCATATTTATTAACCTACCAAAAACTAACACAGGAAAGCTTTCCGAATTGAAATTAATGCTCAATTGGCCAAGTTATACCCTTTTTAAACTTCGATTTGTCAATAAAAAAAACCATGTAACATTATTTATAAATATCGGGTCAATGATATTTTAACTGTAGTCAAAGGCTTGTAACACTATCAATAAGTCATTTCCGACCCTATAAATCTTACATATTCATGATCTTGATCTTGTTACATCGTTAAAATTCTTAAAAATTATGAAAATTTAATATTCACTTATGGCTTTTGATTTGAAGGCTATCAATGATTTTTATGATTCCGATGGCCAAAGTCGCCGCCCAACCGTGGTAATAAAAAGTCCTATTAGTAGGCGCTGTGTAATTTATTATTCAATATCCATGATCAACAGTGGTGCAGCTCCTATAGGCATGCATATATAATTGTGTACCAACAACATCGGGTAAGCTTGGAATCGGGAACAGGATCAGGGAACGGGTGGGACATGGGATGAAGTGCATTTGCAAATAACAATTTGCCAACAGAGACTCGCACCTCTGACTGTGTGGTGGTGCCGAAAGAGAGATCCTTTCTGGCTTTGCTTCGCGTTTGCGGCTTAAATAAGGGTACCAGCTAAAAGCTACGACTAAGACAATAGTTAACATTTCACGTACATCCATCTCAGTGCTATATATGTATTAGGGACGCCCATCGAGAGGAAAATTCCGAAATTGTACATCAACAAGGTATATCGCACTTAATTTCATATTCAAATAAGCAAAAAATTGTATATATCGAAATTGGGAATAATGAAAAATATAGCATTTAACGATATTATCAAAAAATAACCGAAAATATTAAATTATTTGCCTTCTTTCGTTAATATTTGTGCGATATAACAAACAGAATATCTATTTAGCGAATTTATAAATATAAAATAATATTGCATTTAACGTAAAAATGTCGATAGTATCAACAAATATCCCAAGAATCCAAGTTTAAATAATGTTTGTTTCCTGTTCGCTTATATTGTTGCCATTTCCGGCTGTTAACATCGATATTCCCCGCCTTTCCTTATGCGTATACTAGTGATTCGTATCGTTAGTGATTCGTTTCGTCTTTCAAAAGGTTTCTTGTGTTGTGGTTTTCTCTGATTTATCATTGATCATTTACGTTTATCATTTGTTTATCTTTATGATTTGAGTTTTGTTGCATTGGCTATCAATTTACAAAAAAGTGAGAGAAAATTCGCTTAGAAAAATACATTTGGTTTATATTTGTGTCTCTCGCTGTCTTCGTCTTGAATTTCTTCTGCTATGTTTGCTAGCCTTAATTTTAGTGTAATGGCAGATATCGACATTTACCGTATGTATGTGTCTGTGTGTGTATGTGGTTTCCGGGCTCCTCTCCCGATAATAGGCTCGCGGGTGTCCCTATGTCCGTACTTCAACTCGTTCCATTCGATTTCTTCCTTTTCTCGTCTCTTCTGTTTTAGCTATAGTTTTGTAAACTGAAGGTACATTATTTTTGTATCAATTTCATAATCCTCCTCTTTATCTCTCGAGGTCCTGCTCTCTCGATCTCTAGAGGAAGCTGTCGCAACTGTTTTCCGCCTCGCTGTTGGAGCAATCCATGGCGGGCAGCGAGACGCCACGGCGATAGACCCACGGCCGCTGTTGCTGGTATCCATGTGGAGTGCCCACCGGCTCACAGCTGGCAGTGGAGCTGGTACACCCGTTGCCGCTGCTCCCGCTCCCGTTGCCACTGCCGCTGCTCCCACTGACGACGCTGCTGCTCATGTGACTGCCACGACGACGAGATGTGGACGGAGTGTCGGGCGGAGCGACAGCATTGAGACGCGGAAAGTACTTGTACATCTCCAGAAGGTTGCACAGCTTGATGTGCGGTTTATACTCCACATCTTCCAGCGACTGGGCGACCGAGCTGCTGCTGCTCAGGGGCGTCCAGAAGGTGAGGCCCAGCTGAGCCAGGTGACCTCCCTAAAAAGTGATTTATAGTTAACTTAGCTTCGAACAGAATACAAAAATATTGAATGACATAAACCTTGATGTCCGTCTCCAGTTTGTCGCCAATCATGGCGCACTGATGCGGCTTGACGTTGAGGAAATTGCAGGCGGCATAGAAGATCTCCGGATGGGGCTTCTCCCAGGGCAGATCGGAGGACACCAACACGCAGTCAAAGTATCCGCGCACGTGCAGCTTTGCAACTTTTTCCCACTGCGCATTCGAGGGCCCGTTAGTGATGAGGGCCAAAACATAGCCCGCCTGGCGCATCCGCACCAGCAGCTGTACATAGTCGGCCGGAACGGCCAGATAACGATAGCGCAAGCGCAGCCACTGCGGATATATCTGCTCGGCCAGGTGCTTGTGTCGGGGCGGCAGAGATTCGCGCCACAGGTGCGTCCGCCACGAGTCCAGCGACGTCTGCGAGTTGTCGGGACACCGGCGGAAGGCCTTAAGAAAGTTTTGCGTAGACAGGGTGGCGTCATCCTTGCTAAACTGGTACTGCGTCTCCAGAACGTCGCCGAGCTGCAGTCAGGGATCAGATAGAGGGAGAGAGCGGAAGAATGTAATCAGCGGTTGTTCAATGTCATAAGATTGCCTAAGCAGTTGTAATGCTTTATCAGGGCTCTAATCGACCCAGAACCGCGGATAACTAGCATTGAATACAACATGCAATATAATATAATATAATCAAATAATTAATAATATATTATATTATATTATATTATTATTATATTATATTATATTATTATAGTTCAGGTAGGAATGTATAGGGAGAGGAAAAGTCAGACATGATATAAAAATATGGCGTTTTCGTAACCTTTTCAAGACATTACATATTTCGCTTCAAATTATATTTGCAACCAGAAAATGTTTTGTTAAAAACAAGCATTTTAATCTTCTTTAAATAATCAGTAAATATTAGTATTTTCTTACGAACATAGATTTTCGAAGTTAGCTTCCTTTGTTTCTTTTTTTTTTAGAAAAAAAAAAAATCATATTAAAAGGGAGAAATAATATTTAAATAAAGCAATAAATCGTTTTAAAAATTAACAACATTCCCAAGTCCCCTGATGATAGCCCGAATGTCTAGCGTGTGTAAATTAACATCTCTAAATTGAAAATCAAGTTTGGTTATCGTTGCTTTCTATGAATAATCATATTGTTATTTTAATTGATATATTTTATGGATAATTTTATAGAATTTTAAAACCTGTCCAAATATATACGGGTATTTATTTATTTATGACTTTTGGCGCTTGGAAACGAAATGGGGGTCAATGTCTGATAGGATTTGGTGCGAAAGTAACAAAAAAGATAAAGAAATGTATGGTTTTATTTTAATTAAAGCTTTCATTTTAAATTCTTCCTACTTATTATACCGTTGCAGGATATTATAATAAATATTTATTTATAATTGTAATATATAAAATATATGTAATATGATAAAATGATAACAATTTTAATTTGGCAGATTTATTAAACTAATGAACACTACCAAAGAAAGTAGCTTTCCGAATGAAAATGTTTTTTGGCTTGGTTGTGCCTTTTTTAAGCTTCGATAAATATAGATTAGGAAAATGCGAATATTTTAAACTTAGGTATGATCAATTTCCGATTCGGTACTATAATTCAATATGAAACTGCAAGGGTATATAAACTTCGGCTTCCCGAAGTTAGATTCTTTTTTTTGTTTTTCATTAAAAAATTAAATTTCTATATATACTTCGATTGTGAGTTTTAAACGTTAAATAAATGCGTTTCCTGCCAATAAACGGATTTATTTATAAGTCTGTGATATCTTATGTATTTTGGGGCTGCACATAATGAACGACTTCATTTTGAATGATAAATAAAGCCTATATAGCATATAATCTGTAAAGTAAACAAAGTATTTTTGGACGCCGCGAATGTCTTACATTTAGCGGGAGGGGAGTTTGAGACCTTGCAAAGTGCATGTCTTGCGTGCCGAAATAAATAACAAATTACTTCAGTTTCGGGCGCGTGCTATCAGCTGGGAACCCAGTGGGACGGGCGGTCAGAGCGCGGGAGGGACGTCCGGGGTTTCTCGACTACGTAACAGCGACAGCGGCGACGGGCTGCAGTGGAAAATTTTCTAGCTGCCTGGTGCGCACTTTCACCCCCGAATTCGGTGATGCCCGCGGAGAGCGGAGAGCGTGGAACGTAGAGCGTGGCGTGCGTGAAGAGTGCACAGTGGAACTTTTACTCACCTTGCGGATGGCCTTTAGGTCGCCGGCTCGCGTAGGGATCAGCGTATTGTCCAGGTCAAAGTAGAAGGCGGAGATCTTCGCACATGTCGCCTCGAAATGTGTGGTTTGCTTGGCGGAACTGGAACTGTATTTGCTAGCTGCCATCGGGGCCTCGGCCAATAAGAGGCAACTGTGGGGCAGGGGCGCGCGGCGGGAAAGCGAAAGGAAATGCGAACGGGAAATGGGAAGGAAGCCAATGACGACTGCAACTGAGATGCAGTTTCGAAATTGGCGCCAAGGCACAACGACGACACTCGTTCTTCCAAATAAAAAAAATACTGCCCGCTCTCGTCGGCGGAGTTCAAACAGAAGCTAGCGGAGCGACTAAGGGAACAGGTGAATAGTAATGGCCATGGCAAGCACATAGAGGTGCGAGTTAAATCGATTCTGCCCATATCGATAAGTCTTTATCGGAGCAGCGGACAATGTGCGAGCGAGAGCTAGGATAGGGATGCCAATGTTTACGTACTTTTAGGTACTCGCCGTGTGCGTCAGAGCGAGCCAACGATAGTAGCAAAGGTGACGCGAAAATGTGGTGCAGCTGCTGCCCGTGTTCCTCATACATTCTATAAAATTAGTGTGCTAATTTGTCGAATGTCTTGTTTCTGTGCATTAAATAATTTTTATAAGTATCGTTTTTCAGCACTGCACTATCGACAGTTTCGACCGATAGGTTTTGGGAAAAGAGTGGCATCACCGTCTTTTGTCTCGAAATTTTTATGCATTTAGTTTGATTTTCGTATTAGTTCGGTTTTATTCACGTTAAAAAAGATGGACAAGAAGGAGTCAGGCGTAGAGGCTTTTGCGCCAGGTAAGTGTGCAACAAACACCCGAAGAATGTACTTGAAAGGCGCATCTCTTGCCCATAGAAACCATACAGAAAATGGACGAGGATGCTGCCGCAGCGGCGGCCGTTGATTGTGATGATTCGCCCAGCACGAAAATGTTGACATCGGAGACATCGGAGGAGAACAAGGAAGTCCTGGGGATGCATGAGGATGAGCTTATCTCGCAGGAGACACTACGCGCCTCACCCATTCAATGGCCGGAGCGCTGTGAGTGTAAAAAATGTGACTACTTTCGCACTTTGGCGCCATGTTTAACGTTCTTTCTCGTTTCAAGTCCCCGGAATGGAAGAGTTCCTCACCATGAGCGACACGCCCATCTACACGCCCACCATGGATCGTAGCAACAATCTAACTACCGAAGACATAGCCCATATGAATCGTAAGTAAAGACACAACCATGCATACCCCCTCAAGGGGGACTAATGACGAAGTAAATATATGATTTTCATTTTTTCGCTCACTGTCTTGATAATTTAAACTTACAAGTTTTTCTGGAGCTAGTTCGGGGATTTTTTAATAAAATGTTTAAAATTGGTGTTATTTTTCACTCAGAGCTGTCCCAACTGGAGCCGGATCAGCTGGTGGAGAAGATCAAATCGTTGCAGGACGAGATCTACCAGCTGGGACTGCGCGAGGCCAAAGAAATGACCCGTGGCAAGCTGCTTGGAATCTTTGACCGTGACCAGTTACCCAAGCGTCAGCCGTAGAAGGATCCCGTCCTTAAAAATGTAGCCCTAATTTAAATGTAAATAAACGTTATGCGTTTTGTAGTATATAATAATAGAAAAGACAAGAAACCAAAATGAATGACAGAACCAGTAACTAACATTTATTTTGTCCATTATAGCATATTGTGGGCTCTACAGATACACATGCGAGGAGGAGACGTGATGGAGGAGCGGAAAGGCACAGTTTATTGGGCGATTCTCTCTAACGCAACAAGAAACTCTGTGGGGAATGTGTATATATACATATATATATTTATCTTGCTCCTCTTGCTACTCCTGCCACTGCATTCCGAATCGCTGCTCAAAGGTGATCCTATTGTACACTCCTGCATCGGCCAGCTGCATCGGATCGGTGTAATAGGCAAAACGTCGTATATCCAGCATCGCCACATCGAACATCTGCTTCCAGCTGGTCAAATCCGTGACGCTCATGTGGATCGGCAGCTGCGGATCAGGTATATCAATGGCTGCCTGAAGCCGATCAAACGCCTCCGCTATTGGTCCCACCGACAGATTCACCCAGTACTCGGCTGGAAATCGCTTATTCTCGCAGAACGGCGCCCCCTTACGCATGATGAAGACCAGCATGAGGATTTCGTACCGCTCAGAGCTCTCGTAAAAGCGTTTGGTGCGTGTCTTCTCCACGAAATCGATGAGCAAGATCAGCGGCGTGTAGTTCTGTAGGTGCATGAGCAGCTCCCTGTCCGTCCACAGGTAACGGCCACCTGCGCCACCACCTCCGCTTCCCTTCATGCTAAGCATGCTTATGTGGCCAGATAGTTGCTGATGTTGCTGTTGCTGCTGCTGCTGCTGTTGCAGTTGCTGTTGCTGCTGCTGCTGCTGCTGCTGCTGCTGATGTTGAATGCCTGCTGCGGCAGTGACTGATTGTACAATTACTGGTGCTCCGCTGCTAGTTGCCACCTGGCTGGGCATGGCGACCACAATGCCCGTCTGTCTCTGGCAGCCAATCTCCTCGACCATGTGCTGTCCTCTGCTGAAATGACGACGAAATGCAATTAAGGCAAGTGACCCCCAGTAGCCAGTAGTTCTAAGTAGGCCAAGGTCGGATCGGGAAAGTGGTGGGTGGGTTTACTTGTTGCAAATGCAATCAACTTACGATGGAAATGTGATGAGCAACAACCGGGAACCTGGAGCGGCCTGGAAAGCGTAGTAGGCGGAGGCACTTTAAGCTATAGCTATGGCTTTACCTTCAAGCTATTGGCTTGTCAGCCTTTCAGCTTTCCAAGCAGCTGCTGCTGCTGCTGCTGCTGAGAGGGCCGTGTGCGTCCTGGACGATTGTTGCCACGCGAGTGCCAAGTCGCAGCACCAGCAGCAGCTCGTCGCCATTCGGGCTACTCACGGGCGTTACTCGGCTTACTCGGGACGCGGACTCGGCTCCCAGTTTGGCAATGAACTTATTGGATGCGGCGCGCTCTGGCCTGCACTTGGCAGATTGGCTTGGCTTGGCAACAAGCAACAAGCAAAAACAGGGAAAAAACTATTTTATGGAACACCAAATAAATAATGCAATGAAAAGAACCACAAATTAGAACACAAAGTATAATTAACTAAAAGTATGCGAAATAAATAAACTTTTCTCCTTGCGTTAAATGTAACAATTTAATGATTGTAATACCCGACCAATTTTAAAGGGTTACAACTTACAATAATAAATATAATTGAATGTATAATAAAAATAATTATTTCAAAGTCCTGAGGATATTGAAGCGGTGCTCTCTCGCCTTAAGTGTGTAAATAATAATAAGTATATTAGAGATGTGACACAAAATCGGTATGTTAAGTATTCATAGGTCTCTTTGAGTAAATGTTATTTAGAAAATGTGCTTTAAGAAATTTAAATTGGCTTTGTTTATCTCTCCGTTTAGCAATTTGTTCCAATCATTAGTGCACTCACTGAAAAGCATTACAGGTTTTTGATTTTAATTAATTAATTTAATTAATTTAAAAAAAAGTCTAAAATTCAATTGAATTATTGAACTGTTCGTTTTTCAAGCTGCAAACTAGTCAATGTGCCACGTTATGTCATGTTAACATAACAAATATGTACATATTTTTATTAAAAAAATAATTATTTATAAAGACTAGCACAAAATGCTGTTCTGCCTACAAACGAATGTATACAAAAGCCAAGCCTACAGCCAATGGAATATTTTTTTATTTTAAAATAACAAAAAATATAAATTTATACATACAGGGATGGACTTAGCAGGACTCTAACTTGGACAGCCGTCGATCGAACTCGGCCTTGTGCTCGTTCTTGAGAAAACGCCGCATCCCGACAAAGAGATAGCGCAGCTGGGGACCCACAAGCACCTCGAGGAGCACCTGCATCAGCTGCTCGAAGCTTTCTTTTGTACTGTTCTTGTATTCGATCAGAGCCTTGCCAAAGTTCCGGAACTGATCCTGACTCACCCGGCTGCGCACCTGATTAGGTAAATAAATTTATATATTTTCAGATAATATTTTATATATATTTTTGCAGCTAACCTCTCGCAAAAAGTCGGATCTCTCTTCGGGCGCCACCTTCACTTGAGAACTAACAGGCTCTGGCTCCGCCTTGACCTTGATGTAGGGATATCAAGAGAAAAAAGTGCGTTTTTATGCCATATAAATATATCACAATAGTAAAATTTAGATTTATAAATCGTATGAATTAATCCGTACTTTTATGTTCTCAACCAGCTTGTAGCGTTTCTTGGGTGCCTGGGCCATACTGCCCCCTATCTCTGGCGGCGTGGGCGAGCTGCGCTCTCGCTTGTGGATCTTCACCAGACCACTTTTGCCACTACTGCTGCCGTCCGAGCAGCAATTAAAGTCGATACTCTGGTCAGCGAAAAAAATTAATAAATAAAAGATAAATAATGTAACACCCGATACTCACCGAGACATTCGAGTCGAGGCGGCTCATAAAGTCCATGGCATTGGGTGTCGCTGCTCCGCCTGCCCCCAGCTTTCGCCCAACTGCCTGAGCATAATCATCGGGCGTCCACGTCTTAATGGAATTGGCCATTTCCACTTTCCTAAAGGGAAAACGATAAACCAGATAAACCAAGTAGCGGTAAGCGTAAATCCTTTTTCATTTCTCCTTCGAAATACAAACATTGCCGTTTCGTTGGCTGTCTTAAAGGAAAAACTAGAGCCCGGCTCTCGCTTGATCTTAGGAATAATGGCTGCCAAGGGCTCATCCTTCTCAGTCTTGCAAACGGTCTGCAAAGGTGGCTCCGACTCTCGTTCATCTGGCTGCTTCATCTGGGAGGGAGAAAAAGATAGTGAGAGAGAAATAAAATGGGATTCCCTTACTCACTGTGGCCTCTGCATTCTTAAAGAACTGGCGCAGCTCCCGGACAATGGGACCGAAGGGCGAACACTGCGGCCGATCGCCGAGGTGACCACGTATCCATTTGGACAGTTGCTGCACCTAAGATTGAGGATACCGAGAGGAAAATAATGATACATATGGTATATGAAAGGAAATACCGAAGAATATTACATTTTTTTATGCATAAGAAGAGAATGATAGTGATCAAGAATATATATGATTTATAGTGTTGGAAATGACAAGCTTCACTAAAATTTCCTACCTGAGAGGCGTCTTTGAAGCGTGAATCGCATAGCAGAATGGCGCCATAGTCATTGCGATGACGGATCACTCTTCCGATGGCCTGGTTGACGGCCCGCGTGGCATCTAAATTATACCATTCCTGACCACTTAATAGCTGGTTTTCCCGTGTTCGATTCGCCTCGAGGTAGCGTCGCTTCAGTATCACCTTGGGATCCTTCAGCGGGGGAAAAGGGAGTCCTGTAATGATGACCGCCCGTCCGTTGCGATCGGCAAAGTCCAGACCCTCGGATACCTTCCCGCGGCACACGGCCATGAAGACGGCACCTTTAGAGTCGCGTATAGCCTGATAGAACTCTTCCATGGTGCTGGTGAACTGATCCTTGCCCCGCGGCTCCAGAAATATGGGTTTCTTCGCTACAATGTCGGCCCACAAGCCACTTGCCTGCCACGAATCAACGCACTTATTGAGCATGGGATACGAGGGGAAGAAGACCAGTAGGCCGTCGGGAACGATACGCGACACATTCAAGATGGTCTGGCCCAGGGAGCTGATGTACTTAGGATTGTCCCTGAAAAAAGCAGCGGGTTCAGAGGAGTTAAAGAAACTAGAATCTAAAAACTCACCGATTAGTGTAGTTGGATATGAGCTGTTGGCGATCGGGACCGGTGCCAATGATCTTGACATACACCTGAGATTTATCGACTATATGCGGATTCTCAAGATGCTGGGCCACCGGTATTGCCAGCTCGGCTATCAGCGGCTTAAGCGGCGCCAAGGTGCCGCTGGTGAGGATCACGCTGCGCACTTGGGTATTAAGCAGCTGCTCCATGCCGAAACCAGGATTGAAGCACCAGAAATTGACTATCTTGGCCTGCTTAGAGCTGGTGGTGGTCAGTGTGCCCTTGCTAAGCCAGCCCCCCTGCTGCTTGTTACCAGGCTTTCCCTGTCCCTGCTGCCCTTGCTGCTTAGTCTCCTCCAGCTGGACATGCACCTTGAAGCTGGCGTACACCTTGCTCATCACATCCTCTTTATTGGCAAAGACAATGGTCAGGAGATCGCTGAGTAGGGTGAATGTGCCGCCCTTCCTAATGCTCATTTGCTGCGAGGCCACCATCAGATACTGCACAAGCTTGTCCAGCAACGACACTATAGTGGCCACATTGCCATAGCTGAACTGGGGGAGAAGCTAATAAGAGGAAGGAATGGAGGAAGGAAAAGGCGATGGCACTCACATTTGCCTTGCCCAGTAGCTCATACATCATGGTGGCCGGATAGGTGGTGCCTTCGGTTACATTGTCCACCAGCACGGCATCGATGGCCTTCTCCAGCTCCAGCAGCATCTCCTTGAGCAGCGACAGATCGTCTAGGGTAAAATCCTTGGGCTCATCGGCGCCCATATCTTGCGACTCACCACTAGTGAAGATCTTCATGATGTGTGTTATGTCCTCAATGGCCATGGCTATGTCCGATGAGCGGATCTGCACAGAGGCGGACTCCTCGCAGATCTTCTCAATGTTGTGGGCCTCGTCGAGGATGACAATCGTGTTGCCCAGCTCGATCTTGTTGGCCTTTCGCGCCTTGGGATCCAGCAGATAGTTGTACGGCATAAAGGTGATGTCCGCCTGAGCCACCAGCTCCTTGGATGCATAATAAGGACACATCTTAAGGCGCTGGCCGACCTTCACCAGATCCTCGATGTCCATGATGCTCGGTCCACGAAAATCCGGATGATCCTTCTTAGACTCGACACGCAACTGGAACGAGCAGGTCTTGGAGTGGACCCGCAGCTTGCACATGTTTGTCTTGTTGGAATTGCCCTGCTCGCGCATCACCTCCGGATGGATGCACAACTGATCGCGCGAGCCCAGCACCACGGACCGCATGTTGGCATACGCCGTCCGCTTCAGCTCCCGCATTGCCTGGGTCAGCTGGGAGTGCGTTCGCGACGCGTATATCACCTTGGGCACGCCCCAATTGTTGATCTTGCCCACAGTTCTCGCCAGATCCGACAGCTCAGCACCAGCCCCCGCTCCCGCTCCCACTCCCCCGTCGCAGTTATCCAGCTTAAGCATCTGCTGCTGGTGCTCAGACTGGCGGGTACGAATCCAAGCTAGTGAGGAGCAGAGCAGGCTCAGCGTCTTGCCGGTGCCTGTAGGGGACTCGAGTACGCCGTTAGTGCCGTCGCGCAGGCACTGGATCACCTTCTCCATGTACGCCCGCTGCACCGGGTACGGCTCGAAGGGAAAGTGCACCGGGATGCCGGCGATAAGGCTCTCCGGCATATTGTGTCCGTCCGAGCTTTATTTACAAATTCACTCTCGCTGTCGTCGATGACTTTTTGCTTGCGCGCCAAAGCGGGTGAACATGTGTTCTTCGGCAGCGCCGACAACCAGCTGATTCGCCAGTCTGCAACGGTTTCAGCGCGAAAATAGCTGTTTTTGAGGAAAAGAATATATTAAAGATCTAAAATGTTTTGAAATATCATACATTAGTTAAAGTTAACTGTGCTGCATTTGTGATAATACTATTAAATATTAGCAGTATTTGGCGAAAATCATACTTTACCTTATTTATAACGAATTTTTAAATAATGACCGTAATACATTATTCTCGGCGAGACTTTCTGCCAGGATTATATTTTGGAAATTAAGTAAACCTAAGCATAGCTGATAAAATATACATTTTAGAATGCCTAAATATGGTGGTTATACAGTTTTTAACTATGTATATCTACTTGACACATTTAAGATGGCTACAAAACAATTATGGTTGCAGCACTAACCGAAGGCGAAAATCGATGCCTCAGTTTGCGCCACGGCTAAAAATTTGCCAGATACACCAACCGTTCTTAAGTCTTTTTCGATAATTTCAACTAAATCGCCTACCTGTATGTAAAGGGTAGACTGCTTAAATATTACTAAAAAACCACCCAAATCGTAATTTGGCGTAGGTAAACAGAAGGACAATTGTCAAATACTTTCCAGTTCTTAGCGCAGCTCTGAACCAGCAGTTGTGTCGGGGACACGCGCTCTATCGATTCGGCCTGCGGAAATCGACATATCGCCTGCTCTAGAAAGCTAGGGAGATCGAACCACTGCCAGCACTAGCTCAAATTGTTTTTTTTTGTTGAATCGAACGGTTGTCTCGGGACCCGGAGCAGATTGCGAGAGAAGAAGAAGAAGCAGGCACAGCCGGAACGCAGGCATATGTGTGTGTGTAAGCAGCCCCCACCACTACCTAGGCGAGCGAACGATTGTGGGGACGACGACAACACGACGGCCGTCCCATTGTTGTTATTGTGTGGCGAGCGGTCGGACGTTCAGTCGTTCGGTTGGGTCGCAACGACGGTTAGTCGCGTCGGTCGGTCGTTCTCGCCCGTGCACCTTAAGCAGAGCCACATACACGTAGTAATACGCGCCGCCCCGCTCCGATTGTCGCTCGTCGTTCTCTTGCTCTCGCGTTTGCTCGCTCTCTCCCCCTGCTCCCCAACCCCCTGGCTCTTCGTGTGGCTGTGTGCTCGCTCGCTCGCGGTGGTGATAAATTTTTTTTTGTTGGCACAAAGTAAAAATATAACAGAATAAAAAATCGTGGCGCGGATAGAAGCTAATCGAAAATTATTGCAAGTATTGGCGATTTGAGAGGAGTAAGAGGAGCGGGAGCCGCTACCGCCGCCACTCTGCTGTGTGCATTCTCGGTATATTTTTTTTGCGTTCGTTGGTTGTTTGTGATTTTTTTTTATCGCAGAGGCATTTGTTGTTTGGTTAATTGGCAGCGTGTGTGAGTGCTTTTCGAAACTCTCACTTGGCGAAGTACTTGTGGCCGTTGAGATGCTGTTAGTCCGCCAGCTCGCGTGCGTGTGTGTGCAACAGTGGTTGAGTGCGGAGAGTGTTTAAAAAAATGAAAAGAGACAGCGTTTGTCTGCGTGAGTGTTGTTTTTGCTCCAAGATGGACTTGTCCGGCGAATTGCCGCAAATCCCATATAAATAAGGTGCATAAATTGTGCAGGCAATCTGCTCTTCAAAATTCGAAAGCTTTGGCGGCTACTTATGCGACAATCGATTGCCGGCGGCTGCAACTCTGCCGATAGGCGATAGGCGGCAGCGATGACACGGTATCCCACTACTAATTCCAGCGTTATTATCACATGCAAATTAAGGTCAGCCAAACTGCGTGTGTCCGTTTGTCAAATGGAAAAATGGTCCTACCAACTGGATTGCTCCCATAGCCCGGTGCCCTTTTCCTCTCCCTATTTTCGAATGCAATAACTTAAAAAGTTTTCTGCTTATCGCCCCGTACTTTTGGACGCCGCTGGCAACCCTGGCGCGCTACGGCTGCGGCTGCATAAGTGAATTCCGACGAAGAGCCGTGTCATTATAACCTACCGCCCCTCCGCCGCCCCAACCGTCGGCGCTATTAAATGGCCACAAAAACTCGATTACCGAAAGCGGCGGTCGCCCTAAATCATTTGTTTTGAGTGCATGTGTGTGTGTGTGTGTGTGTGCGGATTGCCAGCGTTGAGCAGAATAGAGCAACCGCCTCTGCCCCCTCGTTGCCCCACCACCGCCGTGTGCGGGTGGCTCCCACACTGGCGCACAGAGTTGCCAGACCGCCGGCAACAACAATTGCTTAACTCCAACTTGGAATTATCATATCGAATTACACACACACGCACACACTCAGTTCGTGTGTGAGCGAATGGATCCTCGGGGAATGATGGCTAGCGGAGCCAGCTCCACCTGTGCTTCGGATGATGTGGTCCCGTTGGCCATCTGGCAGCCTTCGATCCGCTTGTGTATGCTCTAGTGTGCGTGTGTTTGTTTGCGCTCTTGTTCAAATAGAAATTGAATGTTTTGCACTCGAATTCCGTCAATTACCGCGGCAGCGTTGATAGTGATAACGCGATATATTGGATGGTGATTTTTGGCAGCACCGGCATCTATTAGTCAAAGAACGCGGAATACCGAAAGGGAATTGTCGTTTTGGTGATCGTAACTCCCGGCTTATATACATACAAACATATATTCCTCGCTCTTTTGCCACCTGAATCCTCTTGCTCGGCCGTAAGAGATGCGAAGCCCGTGCACTCACGATCGCGAACGGTGGGTCAGCGAGTCGGCATTGTGTAATACATTTCCGCTATTTCTATATTTTTTTTATGCTACCTGGACACGCCACAGCTAAGGAAAGAGGTGATATTAATCAAGATTTTTAAGAAACCGAAGCATAGAAAGAAAAGGCTTTTATGAAGAGCAGAGAAACTCAGAGATGCTGAGCGAGAAAGCGGCAGTAAGTCACAAAATTATTTTGTTACTCAATTTGGTACCATTATTTGGTTAAGCTTGTTAACTTGAGATGAATATGTATAGCAAAGCTAGTTTTCTCAATAACTTGTAGTTAAAGTCTAATTTATTATGTGGTTAAAACAGCCTACAAAAGTCAAGCTAATGTCAAGTTATTGATCATTTCTGTCCTTACTCACGGCCCGCGTTTCCTACCTGGCCCAGAATTCATGCGGTCATCTCTGGGCCGACACGCCTTCACAGCGTAGTACTATTTAGCTGGCGTTGAATAAATCATGATGCAAATACATAAGGTGGTCTCTGAGCTTTGTTGGGTACGAAACATAAAAAATTAGTAGAGACAGAAGCTGGAAAAAGATAACAAGCTAAACACAGCCATGAAAATGGAGCAGTTCTTGCGAACAGACCACCTTGCATAGTTACACCATGAAGTGAATGACTCCGTAGTGGGCCATCAAGGCAGAGCAGCAGAGGAAGAGGAACAGATAGAAATAGAGCAGCCGAAGTAGACGAAGCTCAAGCAAAAGGTGGAAGAGTAGTACAAGTGTAACACAGTGTAGGTATGGGGGAGTGGAGTGGAGTGAAGTAAATTGGAGTGAATTTGGATTTGTGTCAAAGCGTTTTCGTGTCCTCCATAAATATGCAAAAACATCTCGAGCTCAAAACAACTTACAGACCCCGTGGGATTTTAATTCCATTTCGTTGTTTAATTAGCACATGATGTATTTTGTTCAGTGTGGGTGTGTTTGCGTGTATGGGAATGCCAGTGATTACGCAGTTTGTCAGTATAAAGCGTACCTGATCTTTTTCGCTTAATCTATTGATTGGCACACAGTGCGTATGCGCAACATTCCTTGATATATATTTTTTTTTATCGAAAGACGACAGTTATAGCTCTGTTTTATTACCATTGCGTTCAATTTCTCTTTCTTAATCGTTTCAGTGCAGTTCATCGTTGTTGTTTATTATCCAGTCCAAATGTCAGCTGTTTCACGCAACATGTACCATAAAAGCGGAACAGCGAAGCGCAGAAAAAGAGCTAACCGATCAAGCCCAGGACAGCAGCAGCAACAGCAAGAAAGAGAGCGCTGCTAACAACATAAACAAAACAAAAAAGAAATGAATGAACACATACATAGACGCAATAATAACAACAAATACCATAGAAGCAACAATAAGAATTAAGGAACAGGAGAAAGCAGAAGTGAGGGGCCTAGCTGCTAAGAGAACGGCAATAAGAAAGTGCAGTTCGGCTCAGTAAAGAACGATAGAGAGATAGAGGATAAGAAACCACAAGGTAAGCTGTAAACCAAAATTCTAACTGCAATGCATTCCGATTTAGTTGTTTCTAAAACCATTGTACCAAATCTTTTACGGATATTGATGAAATTCCAGTGAGTTATGAAGGAAAACCTTCAAATAATGCCTTTAAATTTTTAACATTGGGATATGAAGTGGGGAATGATTTTAAAGCTCCATGTTCCATAACAATATCAGTTTGATTTAATGCCCTTTCAGGGTATTATAATTGTAGTGAAAAGCTTTTAAAGCTGTGACAGAGTCTTTTCCGACCCTACAAATAACATATATTCTTGATCAGCATCAACAGTAGAGTCGATCTAGCCATCTCCGGTGCTTTATATATATATATATGTATATTTATGTGTATATATTTAAATTATTATTATATATTTTGTGTTTTACTAATACAAATCAGTAGTATATGATCTGTGAAATAACGAAATGTTGAGTTAAGCTAAAATATATACTATATGATGCTTAGATATTGTAATCAGAAAATAATAAATTTATGAGTGAACTAATATTAGGTATTTTGCTTTTCAATCCGACTTGTTTAGAATTAGAAACGCTGGAATATGGTTTATACGACCGAGTTCCTACTATATTTCCAGAGTTATACGTAAAGCTAAAACTTTACTTGAATCTGCGAAATAATATGTAATACTAAATACTAATTGCATTACTGCGTTATTTACAAATACTATACTTAATTATTTTGTTATAGTATTTGTAGTATTTCGTACGCATAACAGACCCTTTGGCTCAAAAATTATTGATAAAAAGAAAGGGTTTAAAAGTAATGTGATGTAATGGTATTAATATTTATTAAACTGTTTATTTAAACGGATTGCCTATTTAATTTAAATTAAATTTAAACAATTCCCAATTAAATACTAATAGAAACCCCCTCTTTTTATTTTTAAGCCCAAAACAAGAGCATAAGCTACTTGAAACAGGGCCTAGGCTTTGGTCGGATCTAAGATCAGGAGAGACTAGAAAGCAGAGGCAGTGGATCATTCAGCTTAGTCGGAAGAGGAACCCCCCGCTATGACAATCATACTCTTCCTGGTGGACACTTCGTCGTCCATGTGCCAGAAGGCGTATGTGAACGGGGTGCAAAAGACGTATCTGGACATTGCCAAGGGTGCCGTGGAGACGTTTCTCAAGTATCGCCAGCGGACGCAAGACTGCCTCGGCGATCGCTACATGCTACTCACGTTCGAGGAGCCACCGGCTAATGTGAAGGCTGGCTGGAAGGAAAATCATGCCACTTTCATGAACGAACTAAAGAACCTGCAGAGTCACGGCCTCACCTCTATGGGCGAATCGCTGCGCAACGCCTTCGATCTGCTCAATCTAAATCGGATGCAGTCTGGCATCGATACGTACGGCCAGGGCCGGTGTCCTTTCTACTTGGAGCCCTCGGTCATCATTGTGATTACGGACGGCGGTAGGTACTCTTACCGCAACGGTGTCCACCAGGAGATAATACTGCCGCTGAGCAACCAAATACCGGGAACCAAGTTCACCAAGGAACCGTTCCGGTGGGATCAGCGTCTCTTCTCCTTGGTTCTCCGGATGCCCGGCAATAAGATTGATGAGCGGGTGGATGGCAAGGTGCCGCACGATGACTCCCCGATCGAGCGGATGTGCGAGGTCACCGGTGGACGGTCCTATCGCGTCCGCAGCCATTATGTGCTTAACCAGTGCATCGAGAGTCTCGTGCAAAAAGTGCAGCCAGGAGTGGTATTGCAGTTTGAGCCACTTCTTCTGCCTAAGGAAACGCCTACGGCTCAAGCAGGATCAAGTGGTAATGCTGGCGCCGGTGGCATTCAAGGTGCAGCTGGTGGAGGGTCGGGCGGAGCTGGTTCGGTCTCGGTAACGGCGACCTCTTCGTCCTCATCCACGTCCTCGTCCTCCTCCTCGTCGGCGGCGACGACATCGGTAGGAGCAGCGGGTGGATCAGCACCAGGAGAAGCTCCAACGGACATAGTCTTCCAGCCGGTAAAAAAGATGATCTACGTGCAGAAGCACATCACACAAAAGACCTTCCCCATCGGCTACTGGCCGCTGCCGGAACCCTATTGGCCGGACTCCAAGGCCATCACTTTGCCGCCCCGTGACGCCCATCCCAAGCTGAAGATCCTAACGCCGGCAGTGGATGAGCCGCAGCTGGTGCGCAGCTTCCCCGTGGACAAATATGAGATCGAGGGATGTCCCCTCACACTGCAGATCCTCAACAAGCGCGAGATGAACAAGTGCTGGCAGGTGATTGTGACAAATGGGATGCACGGCTTCGAGCTGCCTTTTGGCTACCTGAAGGCCTCGCCGAACTTCACCCAGGTCCACCTGTACGTCCTCGCTTACAACTACCCGGCGTTACTACCCCTGCTGCACGACCTCATCCACAAGTACAACATGAGTCCGCCGAACGACCTTATGTATAAGTTCAACGCCTACGTCCGCTCTATACCGCCCTACTACTGCCCCTTCCTGCGCAAGGCTCTCGTCAACATCAATGTGCCGTACCAGCTGCTGCAGTTCCTGCTGCCGGAGAACGTGGACAACTACCTGTCTCCCACCATTGCCAACCAGCTGAAGCACATTAAGAACACGGCCAAACAGGACCAGGAGAACCTCTGCCTGAAGGTCTACAAACAGTTGAAGCAGCCGAAGCCACCGTACCGCCAGGTGGAGACTGCCAAGCTATGCACGGGCGTCGCCCTGCGGCGGGATCTGGTGAGGCACCCGCTGCTAAGGGACACGTTCGCCAAGCTCCATGCCGAAATCGAGCCCGTGGAAAACTACACGATTGTGGTGCCGCAACTGACTCATCAGCTGTCGGCGAAAACGTACCGGAATCCGTTTGATATCCCGCGTCGCGACCTAATCGAGGAAATTGCCCGAATGCGCGAGACCTTTTTGCGACCCGCCTCACTGGTGGCCAAGGATTCGGGCCACTGCCTTCCCATTGCCGAGATGGGCAACTACCAGGAGTATCTCAAAAACAAGGACAATCCGCTGCGCGAAATCGAGCCCACAAACGTGCGGCAGCACATGTTCGGCAATCCATATAAAAAGGACAAGCACATGGTCATGGTGGACGAGGCGGATCTCAGCGATGTGGCGCCCATGAAATCGCCCAATGGCAACGGACCGAGCGGTGCTCCGCCGCCCGGATCCGGTTCGGGTTCTGGTCCACCCACAGGACCGGGACAACCGTCGCCGTCACCGGGCGGTCCTGGTGTAAGCCAAGGTATGACCGGCCTAATGATGGGGGGCGGTGGAGGCGGTGGCGGTGGTCTCTCCAAGAAGCTAGACGGCACGACCCGCGGACGCAAACGGAAAGCAGGACCTCTGCCGCGCGCCTTTGAATTCCGGCGCATGTCCACGGACTCGCGATCGGCCTGCTCCAGTCCCGTGCCCTCAACGACGACGAGCAGCAGTGCCTCAGCGGGGACACAGATACCCGGATCCTTGCCATTGGTATTAGGATTAGGATGTGATTCCTTGACGTCGGCCGACAACAGTCCCGGTTCCAGTTGCTTTGACGAGGACAGCAACAGCAGCTGCAGTAGCTCCACCAGTAGCAGCTTTGTTAGCTCCTCCTCTGCGGCCTCGGAGCAGCGGGAATTGCCGAACGACTCGGGCCTGTCGGTGGGCTCGGATCGCCTGGTCATCGGCTTCGATTTCAACGAGGAGGAGCCCAGCGACCAGGACACGCCACTCAACGGTTACGTGCACAACTTTATCAATGGAATCAGCGAGGATGCCATGGGTGCCGTGGACACGGAAGCGACGACGGAGGCCGCGATCAGTGTGAGTTCCAGTGCCACGACGGCGACGACTACCACAGTGCCAACGTCGTGTTCGGCCTCCGCCGCTGTTATGGTTATCGTGCCCGCAGAATCTCCACAGGAAACCACGCCAACCCCAGCGGCAGCGGGAACGGGAGCGACTAGCAATGGTAACGATACCTCCTGTCCCGCCGTCATCGCCAGCAGCAGCGGCAGCGGAAATTTCGGAAGTAGCAGTAATTCCAGCTCCTCAGGAGTGCTCTATGTCCCCCTGAACGGCCTGACCACCCATGCTGCCTATAGTAGCAATCTGGGTGGAGTCAGTTCCTCGTCGCTGGACAGCCTGAGCTCACTGAGTAACTCACGACCAGGCCTGCTGCCTTTGGCCAATGGCTACGGGCACGGCCATGGAGCAGTGGCCATCTCACCGCCCTCGCCACTATCGCCGCCCGCCAGCAGCGGCTCCACGTTGGCCGCAACTTCCACCTCCAGCTCCAGTTCCAGCTCTGCCTTCAGTCACTTTAGCCACAATGACATCAACGATGCCTCGGAGATATCGCGCATCCTGCAGACCTGCCACAACGGCACCAGCTCCTCCTCCTCGGGAGCAGGAGGGAGCAGCAGTAGCAACAACAGCAGCGGCAGCAACAACTTGAATGGCAATGGAAGCAGCAGTGGCGGTAGCACCTCGTCGTCAGCGGACAGCGGCCTGGCCGAAGATCACTACTCGCTGGGCAGCAATAGCTTCGACGCCTTGAAGCGAGCGGCGGTTGGTGGAAATCCCCACTATTACTGGGCCAGTGGTCTCAAGCTAATGGATTCTCCTGGAAGCGGGGTCAAGAGCGGCAGCTGTGGCTCCTCGCCTACGCACAACAACGGCGGTGAGGTGAGTCCGCCACCACCTCTGACACTCAGCGAGGAGCAACGCGAGGCAGCCCGTCGCCACAACATTGATTTGCGTCTGCAAATCTTTCGGGATATCCGTCGGCCTGGGCGCGACTATAGCCAGTTACTGGAGCACTTGAACCTGGTGAAGGGCGATCACGACATGCAGTCGGAGTTTGTGGAGATGTGCATTGGGGAGTCGTTGCGCTTCCGGCGACATCGGATGGTGTGCAGCATCCAGGACTGGTGGGAGGAAAAGCAGCAGCCGACGCCAACAGTAGCCGCTGTGGCCGAACAGGCCGCCGCCAAGAGTTAACGATGGCTCATGTGGCATCACTGAGCCCACGGGGTCATCATCCAAGCCATCTGTCTGTGAGTGTGTCGGAGGGGGAGATCATTGGTAAATCAAGGGGAGAGCTCACTCCCGCTGTAAATATTGTTGCCAGAGGACAGCCAAGGGTTTTTTGGATGGGACACGGGGCTATAGCCACCACAACCACGAAAACAACAACAAAGAAGGGAAACTAAACACACGCAAAACTTGAGATAGAAAGAGAGAGGGAGTATCTAGGATCGGAACAGGTCTTAGCCGCAGATAATTGTAATTAGGATGATCTATTATTATGTATGTATATGTAGGTAAGCTAAGCCTAGGCTAAGCAATTCTAATGCGAAAAATTACGTAACAATCCACAATATACACAGATTTTGTAGGCCGCCGTTTCATTTAGAAATTTATAGTTATATACATAAATATATTAAAAACTAGGGTTAAATTTTTTTTTCCCCGATGCTAGAAGTTAGTGTAGAATTATATATATCGAAATGATCGACCTAAAGTGTAAATTGTATTATGTAAAAGCAGGTACAGGAGAGTTATAGGAAAACGCCCGCAACACATTTTAGCCAATTTTTGTTGGAAGCCCAGATTAGGATGCCAAGCCCTACTAAATCTACACGGTATATATACAATTTATATTTCATATTTTAACACTTTATATTTATTGCGTATTAATTTGTATCATCCTTTGGCCAGCCTTTCCAAATCTCCATTGGTTTTTTAGCTCTATATTATTAATTGTATATTTTTATTTAGATATACATAGACCACACACCCACACACACACACACGAATCAATGATGAACAAGAAAATATTAAAAAGGCGTACCGTTTGTTATATAAATATATAAAATTAGGAAACATTGAAAATAATACGAAATAAGAGAAAAGTAAAAACTAAGAGCTAATATAAATTTTGCACTATTTTTTTACGTGTATATTTGTGTGTGCGTGTGTGTACGAGTGCGTAACGCAATACATAAATAATTGATTGAGTAACTGAGAGTAAAAATTATCAAGGAGAAATTAAAAAAAAATGTTTGCTAATATTAGATAGGCGGCTGGCAGTGATTTTACGACTGCTTCAGGATTAATAATCAATTATGTACACTCGCGCAGAAAGTGCGTATATATATTTAACAAATTTCATACATACAGAAAAAAAAAACACAAGATCAACAACAACAGAGCAGAAAACAAAAACAAACGAAATCAAAGAAAAAATAAAAAAGAAAGCATTGCATTAAGATTAATCGCTTTTTCGGGTTGGGGTATGCCTATTGGAAAACCCTCCTTTCCTTCAAGACCCTTCTCAGACGTTGACGACCTTGACCATATGCCCCCTGTATGAATGATCCCCTTTTACGGTCACAGCCAACGTCCCCCTCCATATGAATTTGTTGTTGTCATCCTTTACTAGTCAAACACAATGCATTAACTACATATATATTTCTTCCTTGGGTAACTTCTAAGCAGAATTTGAGTCGCAACTACGAAGAATTCGTTATGGTTATTAAATTTAAATTATTTCTTATAAATTAGGTCTATAATTTAATTTTCTATATTAACAATCTCACGGCTTTGGTATACCAGGCAAACAGTATCAGCTGGCAGCAGCTCAGCAGCACAAGAACAAGTGCTGCTCATAACGGATCTTTTCCGCTTTCCAGGAATGATTCCAAGGAATGACCGACTTTGTTTACATTTGAAATGACCAATCAGAGAACTTCCAAGGAATGGCCGACTTTTGTTTACATTAGCTTGTAACGGTTCTTTCCAAATTTTAGCAATGGCCGCTCTTTGTTTACGTTTGAAATGACCAATTAGAGAACTTCCCACGTTCCCCTCTTTTAAGATCCGTTACTTTAGGACTTTTAAGCCAGCGGGCAGCTGCTTGCTGCATTTTCTGCGCACTTAGTACACAAAGTCATGAGTAAAATCAATTTATATGGTGAAATCTTTTGAATTGGAATTAAAATTGGCTAGGCCGATTATGCTGATCAAAAATATATGATTTATAGGGTCGGAAACGACTCTGCAAGCGCTGCAAGCTTCTGACTGAAATTTTAGTACCCTGCACAAATTTGTGAATTATGTCATATACGGCCTTAATTGTTTATTATTAAAGAACAGCGTTTGTTGAAAAGCGTAGAAAATGCTTAGTGTTGTGCCACGCCATCATGGTGAATCTATACAAGGTGGTTTCGTTGACCAGTCGCTTGCCTGCTATCTCTTTCTAGCGTTGGACTCTGCGGATTTTAACGTCGATAAGAGACCACCTTATAGATGCATGCGGAATGCACACGATAGTTCGAGCTATCGATGACAGCCGCCAAATGCGATTGGCCATGCCAATCGAATCTAAATGCTAGACATTTTAATTTTACTGCTTGAAACCAAGTTTTGATTGCAATGGATATTTCGACGCCTCCTACGCCGACCAGGGCACCACGAGCAACGAGCACCACCATGGCCGCCGATAGCGGCATGGAGGACATTCAGCGCCTGCTGAACCTGGAGGCGATGTGCCGCTTCCAGGAGGACGCCCAGAATGTGCAGCGTCAGGTGCAGGACAAGGCGCGCGACTGGCTGGACGCCAAATACGAATACCAGCAGGAGTATGCACGCCTGACGCGCCTCATCAATTGCATCGGCATGCGCGTGGCCGTGGACAGTAGGTCCACCAGTGTGGGCGAAGAGAGACAAAAACAGACTTTAAAAATGCTAAACAACTTGCGAACGAGGATAGCCAGCGACTTGCGTCCCGCCAGCCTGGACGCAAGTGTTGTGGAACAGTGTCAACAGGAGCTGGACACTGTCCACAAGCCGCGCTTGCAGCTCAGCCGGCAGAAGCGGGAGTTTGCCGAGATTCAGGAGGCGCTGCAGGAGTTGCGCACCTCGGTGGATGGCCTGGAGAACGGACTGGAGCTGCACACAATGCAGGCGATGGACCAAATGGTGACCGAACTACTGCCAGCTCGAAAAAGCGATGATTAGTGGTCGAGGAGGAGTTGTTATTATACACATTTATTATACCTTGCATTTACACAATTATAAAAAACCAAGTCTGCGAATGTGATTTGAGGGCCATCCTGGACGTGCTCAAGCGTGTGTATAGCATTCTGTGAAAGAGAGTGGGTGTTGGTGAGCATTAGTTTGCTGGGTTGCTAGGAATGGGCTGTTTTACCACTTGGAGCGCTTGGACCAGTCCTTGGGCGTCCAGTGCAGGCACTTGGAGTCAATGCGGATCTTGCGCTTATCCATCGCCCGGCGGTGCTGCTCGATGGTGTCGCGGTTAATACACACTATGTATTGGCCCTTGTAGTAATTAATAAGATTCAGGTTCTGCAGCGTCGAGATCACGTCCTCCTTCTTGATCGAGGTGCACTCGCATATGTCGCTGGGTAGGGGAAAGATTATGTGAAATTAGAACCTCAAGACAAGGTCTCCTTACTTGATCGTTATGGTTGGCTTTTCGCCATCTGTGCTCGGGTTTTGGCTGATAAAGATTTCTAATATCGTCTGCGCCCAGTAGGATCGGTACGAGAGCAGGCCCAGATCCGACAGCGGCTTCTCCGGCGAGCCCGTCTTGCCCTCAAACTTGGACAGCTCGTAGCTGAACTCGATGAGTAGTTTGCCATAGCCCTTGCGCTGATACGGCGGCATGGTGAGGATGCAGGCCACGTTATAGTCCTCGGTGCTCTCCTTCTCCTTGGAGAAGTACCCTACGATGTGGAAGCCACGTGAATCAAACTCGGTCATCACGTAGAACAGGAACGGATCGGTGTCGTAGTAGAGGGTCTTGTGGTCGAGGAAGAGCTTGGCCAGCAAACAGAGATTCTGGGCGTATACCTTGTTTTTCCGCCCGTCGATCTCGAAGAAGGAGATGGTGTGCTTGCGGTAAATCTCGTTGCCCGGCGGATGCCGTAGATTGCACTTGGACAAGTGCCGCTCCAGGCACTTTCTGCTCTTCCGGTATTTCAAGCAAAACTCACAGATATAGATGCAAGGCATTTGGCACAGCTCCTGGGGGTACGGCGAGAAGTACCACGGTTTTATGCGGTGACGTCCTAGCTCGATCATCTCCACGTTCTTCATGCGCGTGACGACGTCGTCCTGGTGCGTTACCATGCTACCCGACTGCCTGGGTGTCGGTATCTTGCCGTCCTGTGATCCATCGCCGTCCTCATTGGCCGCGTTAATCAATCCGTCACCGGTCACGTGTGTGACGACAGGTGTGGCTGTTGGCGTTTGCGCGTTCCCCGAATGCGGATGCTGCGACTGTGCCTGCGGTGTATGGTGTCCGTGAGCGCTGGCACCATGCACTTTCCGTTTGCGATTGATGCGTTTCTGCAAGGCGGCTGCCAGGTTGTTGCCGTTGACCAGCTCGCTGCTACCACCGCCGGGAGTACTGGGTATTGGGGTCACAGGGCCGCCGGTGATACCACCGCCACCACCTCCGTGTGTTGGTGGGCCGACGGGAGTAATTGCGCCGCCGGCTGCAAGGGCTCCAGATGCTCCAACACCAGAAGCTGGATGCTGTGGCGACGTGGGTCGTGATACGCTGCCCGCTAAGGAGTGGTGTCGCTGCGGCGTAGTAACACCAGTGCTGGTGCCCGTCTGAGAGCCATCTCGCCGCGGAAACTGTACCTTGCGCGTGTATAGGTCCTCCTCGTTGACCCACTCGTCCAGGCGCTTGTTGACTGCAAGCAAACGGGTTAATACGCGAGCACTTGTAATGGCCGCCGCCTACTCACAGTCCACATAATGTACATAGAATTGCCGTCGACCGTCGAGCTCCTTGATGCTCACGATCTCCGCCAGCGGCCAGTCGTCTGTTTTGTGCATCCTCACGGGCAGGCGACAGCCCTCCGTCAGGGCGGCCTGCGAAAACAAACAAAACAAATCAAACTGTGCGAAACAACAAGCAAACATCCAGGACACTCACCGTCGACTCGCAGATGGAGGCCACGTCGTCGTCGAACTCATATTTGTGGTTGATTTTCATTGGTTTGCACTGAGTTTGTATTTTATTTACGTTTTTCACCCTGCAAGCGTAGTTATCGAGGTATTAAAATCGATAACTTCCAGCTGATCTCAGAAAGTGTTGTCACACACAAATCATCGATAGTGCTCCGATGTTTTGCCAACCCTAGTTCTTTCCGGCTCTCTCGCTCACGAGAGATTCTGTTAATTTTCTGTCTCCTCCCTGGATAATGCATTTTACTTCCTAAATGAGAATTTTACCTTGTGTACACGTGTGAAAATAATCTTCTGGAAAAGTCTGTTATCAGGATCCTAAATTGAATCAGCAGAAACACCGATTCTCGACCGTTTCACTGTTTCTCAAATTGGTTTCTTTGTTACCGACGAGAATTTTACCCCTTGTGTCTGTAACGTGTAAAAATTGTTCTGTGCGCGTGTAAAATGTAAAATGTAAATCTAACAGAGCAAACTGTTGATGCCTTCGGTGTGACCAGTTGCCGTAGGTGGAAAAATGCCCTCCCCTGGGCTGAGTCTTCAGTATTGTAAACGGAAAACCGCACAGGCACACTTTCGTAAAAATAAATAAACGCAATAATATGGACGGTTAACAAAATTACCGAAACAACAACGAGCACACGCCCAGACCGGAGTGTTAAATGTCACATTTTTTTTTATGTTGCTTCCGATTGAAGAGTGTGCGGCAAAAGAGGGAGAGAGGCTCTGAAGAGGAGTTGTGGAGCCGAAGTGTGTGGAGAGTGGAAAGTAAAAGTGGCGGTGTCTATACGTGTGTGCGAGTGCCAGTGCTAGTGTGTGTGTTGGCGCGTTTGTTTGTGACGGTGTGTGCCGAAAAAGAAGTTGCAGAAACATAATCGGCGGCAGCGAATAGTTACGCAAAAAAAACACACACAAAAAGCGCTCCAAATAGCAACCACAACGAAGGATATTGTGCAAAAGAAACAACGACGGATTTTGCCCACTGCCCCGAGTTAGTGCTGAAGTGGTGTGAGTGTACAAAGGCGACTAAGTGAGCGAGCGAGAGGAGTGGCGAGGCGAGGAGCGGCGGAGCTAGCGAAGCGCAGTGCGTGCGAGCGAGCAAGAGCGACCGGCGCAATGAGCAGCATTGTTGGCGAGAATCACGGCACCACCAGCCTCCCACACCCACCACCACCGCCCGCCGCCACCACCACAGTGGTGGTCAGCGGTAGCGTCTCCAGCGGCGCTGGCGGAGGGGGTGGTGGCGTCGTCATGGGCGTAGCCACCGCCAACGGGCCGCGCGTAGTCACCATTTACAAAACGGAAACGGGCTTCGGCTTCAACGTGCGTGGCCAGGTGTCCGAGGGCGGGCAGCTGCGGTCCATTAACGGGGAGCTGTACGCACCGCTGCAGCACGTGAGTGCCGTGCTGGAAAATGGAGCAGCGGAGAAGGCGGGCATCAAGAAGGGCGACCGCATACTGGAGGTGTAAGTATATCCCTACAAACACGTTTTTATAATATTTGTAA
The DNA here is from genome assembly GCA_035046265.1 of Drosophila bunnanda. Taxonomy (NCBI): domain Eukaryota; kingdom Metazoa; phylum Arthropoda; class Insecta; order Diptera; family Drosophilidae; genus Drosophila; species Drosophila bunnanda. Next base: position 432,725 of record JAWNOB010000083.1, on the reverse strand, counting down.
ATATCTGCTTTCTCAAGACTATGCCAATATTCTTTCAGGGGTTGTGGGGTGGTTCGTAAATTGGATTATAACTTTGCATGTATCCAAAATACCTACCTATTTCTATGGCCTTCTGGCACTTAAAGTTAAACTAGAATGGAAACTAACTTCGGGAACCCGAAGTTTCTTCACCCTTGCAGTTTGCATGTGAATTATAGGATCGAATCGAAAATTGATCCTACCTTGATTCTTCATTCTCTGAGTCGATTGTAGTTAAGGCGGCATAGGTTAAGGTTAACTCCCACGAACTTTGGAATATGTGAACAGGCAAAACCCAGAAAGCTCTACGACAAATTATTTACCCGAAAGCAAATCTGCAGAGCAAGCTTAGTGCTATAGGACAGGGTGTGGTGTGCGATGAGGGTTAAGTAAGTGGAGTTAACCCCACGAGCAGGACTTGCATGTCCAAGAACCTCTGACCCGAGCGTTTCATGGTTGTGGAAAATGGAGTTTAAGGGGAGGTTCGGTGGGGAATAAGCCCTGGATTGTCTCTGCTTGTTGTGTGTGTGCTTCTCGGGGTTGGCTGAGGGTGGGTGGTTGTTCCGCTCTTACTTGGCTTAAAATACCAACACACATTAAACAATTTCATAGTATTATTCATAGTATTCGATGCAACGGAAATATGTTTGATTGACTTATGTAGTTCTTTTTGAAACTCTTCTTAATTTCCGTTTGTGCTCGTTAGTTTGTTGTTTATTAATATTGTGACCCCCACACACACCCACACAAACTAATTAAAACGGCCATTTGGCATTACCTCGTCGCTGTGCATTTCTCCAGCGCACCCTGGCTCGCCTGCTCTTTGACTCTTCTGACTGCTTCGATACCCGTTATCAGTGGAGCTGCCCCCTCCCTTGCGCGCTCTAGTCACTTGCCGTCTTCAAAGCATCTTTCCTGCCGCCCATCATCCAGCGTAGGTTCTGTGTGGTGTGCCCGGGGGTGCGGTTGTAGTTGCTCTACTGGCGCTCCCCCACTCGATGCCTCAAGAGGCGAATTTCAATTAATAAACTTTGCTACATTTCCTTCCTCGCCAGCGAGCTGCGCAGAGTAAGCAGCAACTTAATTATCATTGTCACCTTCACAGTACCGACAAAACTCGCAAATTTTCCACATTTTTCGCACATATTTCCATGGCAAACAGCGGGCCAGAGCGAGGGAGAAGGCAGCAGCCACGGAGGTGTGAGAGAGAGAGGCATGTTCGTCTATTATGCGGCGGGGTTGTGTTGTTGCTATTTGCAGTGGCCCATGATTTCATTATCAGCAAAAACAGCAACAACAGCAGGCGAGAGCCGTTATAATTCGGCTGCGCGTGAGCTAACAAAAGCAGAAGCAAAAATGTAATAACAACGACAAAAGCAAAGGCAAAAAACAAAATGAAGAGCACAAACATTGAAGGAAAGCAAAAACAAACAAATTTGCATTTGATTTCCGTCTTTTAGCTAACCAGTTTTCAACTGGAACCCAGCGCCTAAATCTTACTTTCATAACCTTTCTTCTCTGGATACAATATCTGAGGGCAAAATGTAGTATCCAGAGCCTTCTATACGTTTATACAAATGTATGTATGTATGTATGTTAATTCACTATACCAAAAGATAGCATTACTCGTTGCAGATCATGGTATTATTCGGTAGTTTCAATATGTAATCACTATTTGTTTCGGCATTATCACAATATTTGTAATTATTATTATTGTTATTTTATTACAAATATTTACAACAATTCAATGCGTTTTGCTACGCAAATTTAGATTGTATCCATGCCAGTTTTAAATTGATGTTTATCGATATATTTATACCCCTATAGGGTATTATTATTTCAGTCAGAAGCTTAAAAATCAGTGAAGCAGTCATTTCCGACCCTATAAACCATATATATTCTTGATCAGCATCGTCAGCCAATTCGATATAGCTATGTCCGGCAAAAATTAATTTTTTTCAAAATTTTAAAAATTTTGAAAATTTGATAAGGGGTTACATCATTAAAATTGTCAAAAATTGGCAAAAATGTGCATTTTCTGCAGAGTATGCAGATTTGTTAAGCTAGTAAAAACTAGCACAGAAAGGGGTTCCAAATTAAAATTGGAGCATTTTTGGCTTAGTTATGCGATTTTTAAATATTGGTATTCCGAAAAAATTGTCATAAAAATACCGATAAATTTCGACCAAAAAAATTGTAGTATTTTTTTAGTCAGAAGCTTAAAATTCAGTGAAGCAGTCATTTCCGACCCTATAAACCATATATATTCTTGGTCAGCATCGTCAGCCGATTCGATATAGCTATGTCCGGCAAAAATTAATTTTTTTCAAAATTTTAAAAATTTTGAAAATTTGATAAGGGGTTACATCATTAAAATTGTCAAAAATTGGCAAAAATTTGCATTTTCTGCAGAGTATGCAGATTTGTTAAGCTAGTAAAAACTAGCACAGAAAGGGGTTCCAAATTAAAATTGGAGCATTTTTGGCTTAGTTATGCGATTTTTAAATATTGGTATTCCGAAAAAATTGTCATAAAAATACCGATAAATTTCGACCAAAAAAATTGTATTATTTTTTAGTCAGAAGCTTAAAATTCAGCGAAGCAGTCATTTCCGACCCTATAAACCATATATATTCTTGGTCAGCATCGTCAGCCGATTCGATATAGCTATGTCCGGCAAAAATTAATTTTTTTCAAAATTTTAAAAATTTTGAAAATTTGATAAGTGGTTACATCATTAAATTGTCAAAAATTGGCAAAAATTTGCATTTTCTGCAGAGTATGCAGATTTGTTAAGCTAGTAAAAACTAGCACAGAAAGGGGTTCCAAATTAAAATTGGAGCATTTTTGGCTTAGTTATGCGATTTTTAAATATTGGTATTCCGAAAAAATTGTCATAAAAATACCGATAAATTTCGACCAAAAAAATTGTATTGATTTTTCAGTCAGAAGCTTAAAATTCAGTGAAGCAGTCATTTCCGACCCTATAAACCATATATATTCTTGGTCAGCATCGTCAGCCGATTCGATATAGCTATGTCCGGCAAAAATTATTTTTTTTTCAAAATTTTAAAAATTTTGAAAATTTGATAAGGGGTTACATCATTAAAATTGTCAAAAATTGACAAAAATGTGCATTTTCTGCAGAGTATGCAGATTTGTTAAGCTAGTAAAAACTAGCACAGAAAGGGGTTCCAAATTAAAATTGGAGCATTTTTGGCTTAGTTATGCGATTTTTAAATATTGGTATTCAGTGAAGCAGTCATTTCCGACCCTATAAACCATATATATTCTTGATCAGCATCGTCAGCCGATTCGATATAGCTATGTCCGGCAAAAATTAATTTTTTTCAAAATTTTTGGCTTAGTTATGCGATTTTTAAATATTGGTATTCCGAAAAAATTGTCATAAAAATACCGATAAATTTCGACCAAAAAATTGTATTATTTTTTCAGTCAGAAGCTTAAAATTCAGTGAAGCAGTCATTTCCGACCCTATAAACCATATATATTCTTGATCAGCATCGTCAGCCGATTCGATAAAGCTATGTCCGGCAAAAATTAATTTTTTTCAAAATTTTAAATATTTTGAAAATTTGATAAGGGGTTACATCATTAAAATTGTCAAAAATTGGCAAAAATTTGCATTTTCTGCAGAGTATGCAGATTTGTTAAGCTAGTAAAAACTAGCACAGAAAGGGGTTCCAAATTAAAATTGGAGCATTTTTGGCTTAGTTATGCGATTTTTAAATATTGGTATTCCGAAAAAATTGTCATAAAAATACCGATAAATTTCGACCAAAAAAATTGTATTATTTTTTCAGTCAGAAGCTTAAAATTCAGTGAAGCAATCATTTCCGACCCTATAAACCATATATATTCTTGATCAGCATCGTCAGCCGATTCGATATAGCTATGTCCGACAAAAATTAATTTTTTTCAAAATTTTAAAAATTTTGAAAATTTGATAAGGGGTTACATCATTAAAATTGTCAAAAATTGACAAAAATTTGCATTTTCTGCAGAGTATGCAGATTTGTTAAGCTAGTAAAAACTAGCACAGAAAGGGGTTCCAAATTAAAATTGGAGCATTTTTGGCTTAGTTATGCGATTTTTAAATATTGGTATTCCGAAAAAATTGTCATAAAAATACCGATAAAATTCGACCAAAAAAATTGTATTATTTTTTTAGTCAGAAGCTTAAAATTCAGTGAAGCAGTCATTTCCGACCCTATAAACTATATACATTCTTGATCAGCATCGTCAGCCGATTCGATATAGCTATGTCCGGCAAAAAGTAATTTTTTTCAAAATTTTAAAAATTTTGAAAATTTGATAAGGGGTTACATCATTAAAATTGTCAAAAATTGACAAAAATTTGCATTTTCTGCAGAGTATGCAGATTTGTTAAGCTAGTAAAAACTAGCACAGAAAGGGGTTCCAAATTAAAATTGGAGCATTTTTGGCTTAGTTATGCGATTTTTAAATATTGGTATTCCGAAAAAATTGTCATAAAAATACCGATAAAATTCGACCAAAAAAATTGTATTATTTTTTTAGTCAGAAGCTTAAAATTCAGTGAAGCAGTCGTTTCCGACCCTATAAACTATATACATTCTTGATCAGCATCGTCAGCCGATTCGATATAGCTATGTCCGGCAAAAAGTAATTTTTTTCAAAATTTTAAAAATTTTGAAAATTTGATAAGGGGTCATTAAAATTGTCAAAAATTGGCAAAAATTTGCATTTTCTGCAGAGTATGCAGATTTGTTAAGCTAGTAAAAACTAGCACAGAAATGGGTTCCAAATTAAAATTGGAGCATTTTTGGCTTAGTTATGCGATTTTTAAATATTGGTATTCCGAAAAAATTGTCATAAAAATACCGATAAATTTCGACCAAAAAAATTGTATTATTTTTTAGTCAGAAGCTTAAAATTCAGTGAAGCAGTCATTTCCGACCCTATAAACCATATATATTCTTGATCAGCGTCGTCAGCCGATTCGATATAGCTATGTCCGGCAAAAATTATTTTTTTTTCAAAATTTTAAAAATTTTGAAAATTTGATAAGGGGTTACATCATTAAAATTGTCAAAAATTGACAAAAATGTGCATTTTCTGCAGAGTATGCAGATTTGTTAAGCTAGTAAAAACTAGCACAGAAAGGGGTTCCAAATTAAAATTGGAGCATTTTTGGCTTAGTTATGCGATTTTTAAATATTGGTATTCCGAAAAAATTGTCATAAAAATACCGATAAATTTCGACCAAAAAAATTGTATTATTTTTTCATTCAGTCATTTCCGACCCTATAAACCATATATATTCTTGATCAGCGTCGTCAGCCGATTCGATATAGCTATGTCTGGCAAAAATTTTTTTTTTTTCAAAATTTTAAAAATTTTGAAAATTTGATAAGGGGTTACATCATTAAAATTGTCAAAAATTGGCAAAAATTTTCATTTTCTGCAGAGTATGCAGATTTGTTAAGCTAGTAAAAACTAGCACAGAAAGGGGTTCCAAATTAAAATTGGAGCATTTTTGGCTTAGTTATGCGATTTTTAAATATTGGTATTCCGAAAAAATTGTCATAAAAATACCGATAAATTTCGACCAAAAAAATTGTATTATTTTTTTAGTCAGAAGCTTAAAATTCAGTGAAGCAGTCATTTCCGACCCTATAAACTATATATATTCTTGATCAGCATCGTCAGCCGATTCGATATAGCTATGTCCGGCAAAAATTAATTTTTTTCAAAATTTTAAAAATTTTGAAAATTTGATAAGGGGTTACATCATTAAAATTGTCAAAAATTGACAAAAATTTGCATTTTCTGCAGAGTATGCAGATTTGTTAAGCTAGTAAAAACTAGCACAGAAAGGGGTTCCAAATTAAAATTGGAGCATTTTTGGCTTAGTTATGCGATTTTTAAATATTGGTATTCCGAAAAAATTGTCATAAAAATACCGATAAATTTCGACCAAAAAAATTGTATAATTTTTTTAGTCAGAAGCTTAAAATTCAGTGAAGCAGTCATTTCCGACCCTTTAAACCATATATATTCTTGATCAGCGTCGTCAGCCGATTCGATATAGCTATGTCCGGCAAAAATTAATTTTTTTCAAAATTTTAAAAATTTTGAAAATTTGATAAGGGGTTACATCATTAAAATTGTCAAAAATTGACAAAAATTTGCATTTTCTGCAGAGTATGCAGATTTGTTAAGCTAGTAAAAACTAGCACAGAAAGGGGTTCCAAATTAAAATTGGAGCATTTTTGGCTTAGTTATGCGATTTTTAAATATTGGTATTCCGAAAAAATTGTCATAAAAATACCGATAAAATTCGACCAAAAAAATTGTATTATTTTTTTAGTCAGAAGCTTAAAATTCAGTGAAGCAGTCATTTCCGACCCTATAAACTATATACATTCTTGATCAGCATCGTCAGCCGATTCGATATAGCTATGTCCGGCAAAAAGTAATTTTTTTCAAAATTTTAAAAATTTTGAAAATTTGAGAAGGGGTCATTAAAATTGTCAAAAATTGGCAAAAATTTGCATTTTCTGCAGAGTATGCAGATTTGTTAAGCTAGTAAAAACTAGCACAGAAAGGGGTTCCAAATTAAAATTGGAGCATTTTTGGCTTAGTTATGCGATTTTTAAATATTGGTATTCCGAAAAAATTGTCATAAAAATACCGATAAATTTCGACCAAAAAAATTGTATTATTTTTTAGTCAGAAGCTTAGAATTCAGTGAAGCAGTCATTTCCGACCCTATAAACCATATATATTCTTGATCAGCGTCGTCAGCCGATTCGATATAGCTATGTCCGGCAAAAATTATTTTTTTTTCAAAATTTTAAAAATTTTGAAAATTTGATAAGGGGTTACATCATTAAAATTGTCAAAAATTGGCAAAAATTTGCATTTTCTGCAGAGTATGCAGATTTGTTAAGCTAGTAAAAACTAGCACAGAAAGGGGTTCCAAATTAAAATTGGAGCATTTTTGGCTTAGTTATGCGATTTTTAAATATTGGTATTCCGAAAAAATTGTCATAAAAATACCGATAAATTTCGACCAAAAAAATTGTATTATTTTTTCAGTCAGAAGCTTAAAATTCAGTGAAGCAATCATTTCCGACCCTATAAACCATATATATTCTTGATCAGCATCGTCAGCCGATTCGATATAGCTATGTCCGACAAAAATTAATTTTTTTTCAAAATTTTAAAAATTTTGAAAATTTGATAAGGGGTTACATCATTAAAATTGTCAAAAATTGACAAAAATTTGCATTTTCTGCAGAGTATGCAGATTTGTTAAGCTAGTAAAAACTAGCACAGAAAGGGGTTCCAAATTAAAATTGGAGCATTTTTGGCTTAGTTATGCGATTTTTAAATATTGGTATTCCGAAAAAATTGTCATAAAAATACCGATAAATTTCGACCAAAAAAATTGTATTATTTTTTCAGTCAGAAGCTTAAAATTCAGTGAAGCAATCATTTCCGACCCTATAAACCATATATATTCTTGATCAGCATCGTCAGCCGATTCGATAAAGCTATGTCCGGCAAAAATTAATTTTTTTCAAAATTTTAAAAATTTTGAAAATTTGATAAGGGGTTACATCATTAAAATTGTCAAAAATTGGCAAAAATTTGCATTTTCTGCAGAGTATGCAGATTTGTTAAGCTAGTAAAAACTAGCACAGAAAGGGGTTCCAAATTAAAATTGGAGCATTTTTGGCTTAGTTATGCGATTTTTAAATATTGGTATTCCGAAAAAATTGTCATAAAAATACCGATAAATTTCGACCAAAAAAATTGTATTATTTTTTCAGTCAGAAGCTTAAAATTCAGTGAAGCAGTCATTTCCGACCCTATAAACCATATATATTCTTGATCAGCATCGTCAGCCGATTCGATATAGCTATGTCCGGCAAAAATTAATTTTTTTCAAAATTTTAAAAATTTTGAAAATTTGATAAGGGGTTACATCATTAAAATTGTCAAAAATTGACAAAAATGTGCATTTTCTGCAGAGTATGCAGATTTGTTAAGCTAGTAAAAACTAGCACAGAAAGGGGTTCCAAATTAAAATTGGAGCATTTTTGGCTTAGTTATGCGATTTTTAAATATTGGTATTCCGAAAAAATTGTCATAAAAATACCGATAAATTTCGACCAAAAAAATTGTATAATTTTTTTAGTCAGAAGCTTAAAATTCAGTGAAGCAGTCATTTCCGACCCTTTAAACCATATATATTCTTGATCAGCGTCGTCAGCCGATTCGATATAGCTATGTCCGGCAAAAATTAATTTTTTTCAAAATTTTAAAAATTTTGAAAATTTGATAAGGGGTTACATCATTAAAATTGTCAAAAATTGGCAAAAATTTGCATTTTCTGCAGAGTATGCAGATTTGTTAAGCTAGTAAAAACTAGCACAGAAAGGGGTTCCAAATTAAAATTGGAGCATTTTTGGCTTAGTTATGCGATTTTTAAATATTGGTATTCCGAAAAAATTGTCATAAAAATACCGATAAATTTCGACCAAAAAAATTGTATTATTTTTTAGTCAGAAGCTTAAAATTCAGTGAAGCAGTCATTTCCGACCCTATAAACCATATATATTCTTGATCAGCGTCGTCAGCCGATTCGATATAGCTATGTCCGGCAAAAATTATTTTTTTTTCAAAATTTTAAAAATTTTGAAAATTTGATAAGGGGTTACATCATTAAAATTGTCAAAAATTGACAAAAATGTGCATTTTCTGCAGAGTATGCAGATTTGTTAAGCTAGTAAAAACTAGCACAGAAAGGGGTTCCAAATTAAAATTGGAGCATTTTTGGCTTAGTTATGCGATTTTTAAATATTGGTATTCCGAAAAAATTGTCATAAAAATACCGATAAATTTCGACCAAAAAAATTGTATTATTTTTTCATTCAGTCATTTCCGACCCTATAAACCATATATATTCTTGATCAGCGTCGTCAGCCGATTCGATATAGCTATGTCTGGCAAAAATTTTTTTTTTTTCAAAATTTTAAAAATTTTGAAAATTTGATAAGGGGTTACATCATTAAAATTGTCAAAAATTGGCAAAAATTTTCATTTTCTGCAGAGTATGCAGATTTGTTAAGCTAGTAAAAACTAGCACAGAAAGGGGTTCCAAATTAAAATTGGAGCATTTTTGGCTTAGTTATGCGATTTTTAAATATTGGTATTCCGAAAAAATTGTCATAAAAATACCGATAAATTTCGACCAAAAAAATTGTATTATTTTTTTAGTCAGAAGCTTAAAATTCAGTGAAGCAGTCATTTCCGACCCTATAAACTATATATATTCTTGATCAGCATCGTCAGCCGATTCGATATAGCTATGTCCGGCAAAAATTAATTTTTTTCAAAATTTTAAAAATTTTGAAAATTTGATAAGGGGTTACATCATTAAAATTGTCAAAAATTGACAAAAATTTGCATTTTCTGCAGAGTATGCAGATTTGTTAAGCTAGTAAAAACTAGCACAGAAAGGGGTTCCAAATTAAAATTGGAGCATTTTTGGCTTAGTTATGCGATTTTTAAATATTGGTATTCCGAAAAAATTGTCATAAAAATACCGATAAATTTCGACCAAAAAAATTGTATAATTTTTTTAGTCAGAAGCTTAAAATTCAGTGAAGCAGTCATTTCCGACCCTTTAAACCATATATATTCTTGATCAGCGTCGTCAGCCGATTCGAAATAGCTATGTCCGGCAAAAATTAATTTTTTTCAAAATTTTAAAAATTTTGAAAATTTGATAAGGGGTTACATCATTAAAATTGTCAAAAATTGACAAAAATTTGCATTTTCTGCAGAGTATGCAGATTTGTTAAGCTAGTAAAAACTAGCACAGAAAGGGGTTCCAAATTAAAATTGGAGCATTTTTGGCTTAGTTATGCGATTTTTAAATATTGGTATTCCGAAAAAATTGTCATAAAAATACCGATAAAATTCGACCAAAAAAATTGTATTATTTTTTTAGTCAGAAGCTTAAAATTCAGTGAAGCAGTCATTTCCGACCCTATAAACTATATACATTCTTGATCAGCATCGTCAGCCGATTCGATATAGCTATGTCCGGCAAAAAGTAATTTTTTTCAAAATTTTAAAAATTTTGAAAATTTGATAAGGGGTCATTAAAATTGTCAAAAATTGGCAAAAATTTGCATTTTCTGCAGAGTATGCAGATTTGTTAAGCTAGTAAAAACTAGCACAGAAAGGGGTTCCAAATTAAAATTGGAGCATTTTTGGCTTAGTTATGCGATTTTTAAATATTGGTATTCCGAAAAAATTGTCATAAAAATACCGATAAATTTCGACCAAAAAAATTGTATTATTTTTTAGTCAGAAGCTTAGAATTCAGTGAAGCAGTCATTTCCGACCCTATAAACCATATATATTCTTGATCAGCGTCGTCAGCCGATTCGATATAGCTATGTCCGGCAAAAATTATTTTTTTTTCAAAATTTTAAAAATTTTGAAAATTTGATAAGGGGTTACATCATTAAAATTGTCAAAAATTGGCAAAAATTTGCATTTTCTGCAGAGTATGCAGATTTGTTAAGCTAGTAAAAACTAGCACAGAAAGGGGTTCCAAATTAAAATTGGAGCATTTTTGGCTTAGTTATGCGATTTTTAAATATTGGTATTCCGAAAAAATTGTCATAAAAATACCGATAAATTTCGACCAAAAAAATTGTATTATTTTTTCAGTCAGAAGCTTAAAATTCAGTGAAGCAATCATTTCCGACCCTATAAACCATATATATTCTTGATCAGCATCGTCAGCCGATTCGATATAGCTATGTCCGACAAAAATTAATTTTTTTTCAAAATTTTAAAAATTTTGAAAATTTGATAAGGGGTTACATCATTAAAATTGTCAAAAATTGACAAAAATTTGCATTTTCTGCAGAGTATGCAGATTTGTTAAGCTAGTAAAAACTAGCACAGAAAGGGGTTCCAAATTAAAATTGGAGCATTTTTGGCTTAGTTATGCGATTTTTAAATATTGGTATTCCGAAAAAATTGTCATAAAAATACCGATAAATTTCGACCAAAAAAATTGTATTATTTTTTCAGTCAGAAGCTTAAAATTCAGTGAAGCAATCATTTCCGACCCTATAAACCATATATATTCTTGATCAGCATCGTCAGCCGATTCGATAAAGCTATGTCCGGCAAAAATTAATTTTTTTCAAAATTTTAAAAATTTTGAAAATTTGATAAGGGGTTACATCATTAAAATTGTCAAAAATTGGCAAAAATTTGCATTTTCTGCAGAGTATGCAGATTTGTTAAGCTAGTAAAAACTAGCACAGAAAGGGGTTCCAAATTAAAATTGGAGCATTTTTGGCTTAGTTATGCGATTTTTAAATATTGGTATTCCGAAAAAATTGTCATAAAAATACCGATAAATTTCGACCAAAAAAATTGTATTATTTTTTCAGTCAGAAGCTTAAAATTCAGTGAAGCAGTCATTTCCGACCCTATAAACCATATATATTCTTGATCAGCATCGTCAGCCGATTCGATATAGCTATGTCCGGCAAAAATTAATTTTTTTCAAAATTTTAAAAATTTTGAAAATTTGATAAGGGGTTACATCATTAAAATTGTCAAAAATTGACAAAAATGTGCATTTTCTGCAGAGTATGCAGATTTGTTAAGCTAGTAAAAACTAGCACAGAAAGGGGTTCCAAATTAAAATTGGAGCATTTTTGGCTTAGTTATGCGATTTTTAAATATTGGTATTCCGAAAAAATTGTCATAAAAATACCGATAAATTTCGACCAAAAAAATTGTATAATTTTTTTAGTCAGAAGCTTAAAATTCAGTGAAGCAGTCATTTCCGACCCTTTAAACCATATATATTCTTGATCAGCGTCGTCAGCCGATTCGATATAGCTATGTCCGGCAAAAATTAATTTTTTTCAAAATTTTAAAAATTTTGAAAATTTGATAAGGGGTTACATCATTAAAATTGTCAAAAATTGGCAAAAATTTGCATTTTCTGCAGAGTATGCAGATTTGTTAAGCTAGTAAAAACTAGCACAGAAAGGGGTTCCAAATTAAAATTGGAGCATTTTTGGCTTAGTTATGCGATTTTTAAATATTGGTATTCCGAAAAAATTGTCATAAAAATACCGATAAATTTCGACCAAAAAAATTGTATTATTTTTTAGTCAGAAGCTTAGAATTCAGTGAAGCAGTCATTTCCGACCCTATAAACCATATATATTCTTGATCAGCGTCGTCAGCCGATTCGATATAGCTATGTCCGGCAAAAATTAATTTTTTTCAAAATTTTTGGCTTAGTTATGCGATTTTTAAATATTGGTATTCCGAAAAAATTGTCATAAAAATACCGATAAATTTCGACCAAAAAATTGTATTATTTTTTCAGTCAGAAGCTTAAAATTCAGTGAAGCAGTCATTTCCGACCCTATAAACCATATATATTCTTGATCAGCATCGTCAGCCGATTCGATAAAGCTATGTCCGGCAAAAATTAATTTTTTTCAAAATTTTAAAAATTTTGAAAATTTGATAAGGGGTTACATCATTAAAATTGTCAAAAATTGACAAAAATTTGCATTTTCTGCAGAGTATGCAGATTTGTTAAGCTAGTAAAAACTAGCACAGAAAGGGGTTCCAAATTAAAATTGGAGCATTTTTGGCTTAGTTATGCGATTTTTAAATATTGGTATTCCGAAAAAATTGTCATAAAAATACCGATAAATTTCGACCAAAAAAATTGTATAATTTTTTCAGTCAGAAGCTTAAAATTCAGTGAAGCAGTCATTTCCGACCCTATAAACCATATATATTCTTGATCAGCATCGTCAGACGATTCGATATAGCTATGTCCGGCAAAAATTAATTTTTTTCAAAATTTTAAAAATTTTGAAAATTTGATAAGGGGTCATTAAAATTGTCAAAAATTGGCAAAAATGTGCATTTTCTGCAGAGTATGCAGATTTGTTAAGCTAGTAAAAACTAGCACAGAAAGGGGTTCCAAATTAAAATTGGAGCATTTTTGGCTTAGTTATGCGATTTTTAAATATTGGTATTCCGAAAAAATTGTCATAAAAATACCGATAAATTTCGACCAAAAAAATTGTATTATTTTTTAGTCAGAAGCTTAGAATTCAGTGAAGCAGTCATTTCCGACCCTATAAACCATATATATTCTTGATCAGCGTCGTCAGCCGATTCGATATAGCTATGTCCGGCAAAAATTATTTTTTTTTCAAAATTTTAAAAATTTTGAAAATTTGATAAGGGGTTACATCATTAAAATTGTCAAAAATTGGCAAAAATTTTCATTTTCTGCAGAGTATGCAGATTTGTTAAGCTAGTAAAAACTAGCACAGAAAGGGGTTCCAAATTAAAATTGGAGCATTTTTGGCTTAGTTATGCGATTTTTAAATATTGGTATTCCGAAAAAATTGTCATAAAAATACCGATAAATTTCGACCAAAAAAATTGTATTATTTTTTTAGTCAGAAGCTTAAAATTCAGTGAAGCAGTCATTTCCGACCCTATAAACTATATATATTCTTGATCAGCATCGTCAGCCGATTCGATATAGCTATGTCCGGCAAAAATTAATTTTTTTCAAAATTTTAAAAATTTTGAAAATTTGATAAGGGGTTACATCATTAAAATTGTCAAAAATTGACAAAAATGTGCATTTTCTGCAGAGTATGCAGATTTGTTAAGCTAGTAAAAACTAGCACAGAAAGGGGTTCCAAATTAAAATTGGAGCATTTTTGGCTTAGTTATGCGATTTTTAAATATTGGTATTCCGAAAAAATTGTCATAAAAATACCGATAAATTTCGACCAAAAAAATTGTATAATTTTTTTAGTCAGAAGCTTAAAATTCAGTGAAGCAGTCATTTCCGACCCTTTAAACCATATATATTCTTGATCAGCGTCGTCAGCCGATTCGATATAGCTATGTCCGGCAAAAATTAATTTTTTTCAAAATTTTAAAAATTTTGAAAATTTGATAAGGGGTTACATCATTAAAATTGTCAAAAATTGACAAAAATTTGCATTTTCTGCAGAGTATGCAGATTTGTTAAGCTAGTAAAAACTAGCACAGAAAGGGGTTCCAAATTAAAATTGGAGCATTTTTGGCTTAGTTATGCGATTTTTAAATATTGGTATTCCGAAAAAATTGTCATAAAAATACCGATAAAATTCGACCAAAAAAATTGTATTATATTTTCAGTCAGAAGCTTAAAATTCAGTGAAGCAATCATTTCCGACCCTATAAACCATATATATTCTTGATCAGCATCGTCAGCCGATTCGATATAGCTATGTCCGACAAAAATTAATTTTTTTCAAAATTTTAAAAATTTTGAAAATTTGATAAGGGGTTACATCATTAAAATTGTCAAAAATTGACAAAAATGTGCATTTTCTGCAGAGTATGCAGATTTGTTAAGCTAGTAAAAACTAGCACAGAAAGGGGTTCCAAATTAAAATTGGAGCATTTTTGGCTTAGTTATGCGATTTTTAAATATTGGTATTCCGAAAAAATTGTCATAAAAATACCGATAAATTTCGACCAAAAAAATTGTATTATTTTTTCAGTCAGAAGCTTAAAATTCAGTGAAGCAGTCATTTCCGACCCTATAAACCATATATATTCTTGATCAGCATCGTCAGACGATTCGATATAGCTATGTCCGGCAAAAATTAATTTTTTTCAAAATTTTAAAAATTTTGAAAATTTGATAAGGGGTTACATCATTAAAATTGTCAAAAATTGACAAAAATTTGCATTTTCTGCAGAGTATGCAGATTTGTTAAGCTAGTAAAAACTAGCACAGAAAGGGGTTCCAAATTAAAATTGGAGCATTTTTGGCTTAGTTATGCGATTTTTAAATATTGGTATTCCGAAAAAATTGTCATAAAAATACCGATAAATTTCGACCAAAAAAATTGTATTATTTTTTCAGTCAGAAGCTTAAAATTCAGTGAAGCAGTCATTTCCGACCCTATAAACCATATATATTCTTGATCAGCATCGTCAGCCGATTCGATATAGCTATGTCCGGCAAAAATTAATTTTTTTCAAAATTTTAAAAATTTTGAAAATTTGATAAGGGGTTACATCATTAAAATTGTCAAAAATTGACAAAAATGTGCATTTTCTGCAGAGTATGCAGATTTGTTAAGCTAGTAAAAACTAGCACAGAAAGGGGTTCCAAATTAAAATTGGAGCATTTTTGGCTTAGTTATGCGATTTTTAAATATTGGTATTCCGAAAAAATTGTCATAAAAATACCGATAAAATTCGACCAAAAAAATTGTATTATATTTTCAGTCAGAAGCTTAAAATTCAGTGAAGCAATCATTTCCGACCCTATAAACCATATATATTCTTGATCAGCATCGTCAGCCGATTCGATATAGCTATGTCCGACAAAAATTAATTTTTTTCAAAATTTTAAAAATTTTGAAAATTTGATAAGGGGTTACATCATTAAAATTGTCAAAAATTGACAAAAATGTGCATTTTCTGCAGAGTATGCAGATTTGTTAAGCTAGTAAAAACTAGCACAGAAAGGGGTTCCAAATTAAAATTGGAGCATTTTTGGCTTAGTTATGCGATTTTTAAATATTGGTATTCCGAAAAAATTGTCATAAAAATACCGATAAATTTCGACCAAAAAAATTGTATTATTTTTTCAGTCAGAAGCTTAAAATTCAGTGAAGCAGTCATTTCCGACCCTATAAACCATATATATTCTTGATCAGCATCGTCAGACGATTCGATATAGCTATGTCCGGCAAAAATTAATTTTTTTCAAAATTTTAAAAATTTTGAAAATTTGATAAGGGGTTACATCATTAAAATTGTCAAAAATTGACAAAAATTTGCATTTTCTGCAGAGTATGCAGATTTGTTAAGCTAGTAAAAACTAGCACAGAAAGGGGTTCCAAATTAAAATTGGAGCATTTTTGGCTTAGTTATGCGATTTTTAAATATTGGTATTCCGAAAAAATTGTCATAAAAATACCGATCAATTTCGACCAAAAAAATTGTATTATTTTTTCAGTCAGAAGCTTAAAATTCAGTGAAGCAGTCATTTCCGACCCTATAAACCATATATATTCTTGATCAGCATCGTCAGCCGATTCGATATAGCTATGTCCGGCAAAAATTAATTTTTTTCAAAATTTTAAAAATTTTGAAAATTTGATAAGGGGTTACATCATTAAAATTGTCAAAAATTGACAAAAATGTGCATTTTCTGCAGAGTATGCAGATTTGTTAAGCTAGTAAAAACTAGCACAGAAAGGGGTTCCAAATTAAAATTGGAGCATTTTTGGCTTAGTTATGCGATTTTTAAATATTGGTATTCCGAAAAAATTGTCATAAAAATACCGATAAATTTCGACCAAAAAAATTGTATAATTTTTTTAGTCAGAAGCTTAAAATTCAGTGAAGCAGTCATTTCCGACCCTTTAAACCATATATATTCTTGATCAGCGTCGTCAGCCGATTCGATATAGCTATGTCCGGCAAAAATTAATTTTTTTCAAAATTTTAAAAATTTTGAAAATTTGATAAGGGGTTACATCATTAAAATTGTCAAAAATTGACAAAAATTTGCATTTTCTGCAGAGTATGCAGATTTGTTAAGCTAGTAAAAACTAGCACAGAAAGGGGTTCCAAATTAAAATTGGAGCATTTTTGGCTTAGTTATGCGATTTTTAAATATTGGTATTCCGAAAAAATTGTCATATAAATACCGATAAAATTCGACCAAAAAAATTGTATTATTTTTTTAGTCAGAAGCTTAAAATTCAGTGAAGCAGTCATTTCCGACCCTATAAACCATATATATTCTTGATCAGCATCGTCAGCCGATTCGATATAGCTATGTCCGGCAAAAATTAATTTTTTTCAAAATTTTAAAAATTTTGAAAATTTGATAAGGGGTTACATCATTAAAATTGTCAAAAATTGACAAAAATGTGCATTTTCTGCAGAGTATGCAGATTTGTTAAGCTAGTAAAAACTAGCACAGAAAGGGGTTCCAAATTAAAATTGGAGCATTTTTGGCTTAGTTATGCGATTTTTAAATATTGGTATTCCGAAAAAATTGTCATAAAAATACCGATAAATTTCGACCAAAAAAATTGTATAATTTTTTTAGTCAGAAGCTTAAAATTCAGTGAAGCAGTCATTTCCGACCCTTTAAACCATATATATTCTTGATCAGCGTCGTCAGCCGATTCGATATAGCTATGTCCGGCAAAAATTAATTTTTTTCAAAATTTTAAAAATTTTGAAAATTTGATAAGGGGTTACATCATTAAAATTGTCAAAAATTGACAAAAATTTGCATTTTCTGCAGAGTATGCAGATTTGTTAAGCTAGTAAAAACTAGCACAGAAAGGGGTTCCAAATTAAAATTGGAGCATTTTTGGCTTAGTTATGCGATTTTTAAATATTGGTATTCCGAAAAAATTGTCATAAAAATACCGATAAATTTCGACCAAAAAAATTGTATTATTTTTTCAGTCAGAAGCTTAAAATTCAGTGAAGCAGTCATTTCCGACCCTATAAACCATATATATTCTTGATCAGCATCGTCAGACGATTCGATATAGCTATGTCCGGCAAAAATTAATTTTTTTCAAAATTTTAAAAATTTTGAAAATTTGATAAGGGGTTACATCATTAAAATTGTCAAAAATTGACAAAAATGTGCATTTTCTGCAGAGTATGCAGATTTGTTAAGCTAGTAAAAACTAGCACAGAAAGGGGTTCCAAATTAAAATTGGAGCATTTTTGGCTTAGTTATGCGATTTTTAATTATTGGTATTCCGAAAAAATTGTCATAAAAATACCGATAAATTTCGACCAAAAAAATTGTATAATTTTTTTAGTCAGAAGCTTAAAATTCAGTGAAGCAGTCATTTCCGACCCTTTAAACCATATATATTCTTGATCAGCGTCGTCAGCCGATTCGATATAGCTATGTCCGGCAAAAATTAATTTTTTTCAAAATTTTAAAAATTTTGAAAATTTGATAAGGGGTTACATCATTAAAATTGTCAAAAATTGACAAAAATGTGCATTTTCTGCAGAGTATGCAGATTTGTTAAGCTAGTAAAAACTAGCACAGAAAGGGGTTCCAAATTAAAATTGGAGCATTTTTGGCTTAGTTATGCGATTTTTAAATATTGGTATTCCGAAAAAATTGTCATAAAAATACCGATAAATTTCGACCAAAAAAATTGTATAATTTTTTTAGTCAGAAGCTTAAAATTCAGTGAAGCAGTCATTTCCGACCCTTTAAACCATATATATTCTTGATCAGCGTCGTCAGCCGATTCGATATAGCTATGTCCGGCAAAAATTAATTTTTTTCAAAATTTTAAAAATTTTGAAAATTTGATAAGGGGTTACATCATTAAAATTGTCAAAAATTGACAAAAATTTGCATTTTCTGCAGAGTATGCAGATTTGTTAAGCTAGTAAAAACTAGCACAGAAAGGGGTTCCAAATTAAAATTGGAGCATTTTTGGCTTAGTTATGCGATTTTTAAATATTGGTATTCCGAAAAAATTGTCATAAAAATACCGATAAATTTCGACCAAAAAAATTGTATTATTTTTTCAGTCAGAAGCTTAAAATTCAGTGAAGCAGTCATTTCCGACCCTATAAACCATATATATTCTTGATCAGCATCGTCAGACGATTCGATATAGCTATGTCCGGCAAAAATTAATTTTTTTCAAAATTTTAAAAATTTTGAAAATTTGATAAGGGGTTACATCATTAAAATTGTCAAAAATTGACAAAAATGTGCATTTTCTGCAGAGTATGCAGATTTGTTAAGCTAGTAAAAACTAGCACAGAAAGGGGTTCCAAATTAAAATTGGAGCATTTTTGGCTTAGTTATGCGATTTTTAAATATTGGTATTCCGAAAAAATTGTCATAAAAATACCGATAAATTTCGACCAAAAAAATTGTATAATTTTTTTAGTCAGAAGCTTAAAATTCAGTGAAGCAGTCATTTCCGACCCTATAAACCATATATATTCTTGATCAGCATCGTCAGCCGATTCGATATAGCTATGTCCGGCAAAAATTAATTTTTTTCAAAATTTTAAAAATTTTGAAAATTTGATAAGGGGTTACATCATTAAAATTGTCAAAAATTGACAAAAATTTGCATTTTCTGCAGAGTATGCAGATTTGTTAAGCTAGTAAAAACTAGCACAGAAAGGGGTTCCAAATTAAAATTGGAGCATTTTTGGCTTAGTTATGCGATTTTTAAATATTGGTATTCCGAAAAAATTGTCATAAAAATACCGATAAATTTCGACCAAAAAAATTGTATAATTTTTTTAGTCAGAAGCTTAAAATTCAGTGAAGCAGTCATTTCCGACCCTTTAAACCATATATATTCTTGATCAGCGTCGTCAGCCGATTCGATATAGCTATGTCCGGCAAAAATTAATTTTTTTCAAAATTTTAAAAATTTTGAAAATTTGATAAGGGGTTACATCATTAAAATTGTCAAAAATTGACAAAAATTTGCATTTTCTGCAGAGTATGCAGATTTGTTAAGCTAGTAAAAACTAGCACAGAAAGGGGTTCCAAATTAAAATTGGAGCATTTTTGGCTTAGTTATGCGATTTTTAAATATTGGTATTCCGAAAAAATTGTCATAAAAATACCGATAAATTTCGACCAAAAAATTGTATTATTTTTTAGTCAGAAGCTTAAAATTCAGTGAAGCAGTCATTTCCGACCCTATAAACTATATATATTCTTGATCAGCATCGTCAGCCGATTCGATATAGCTATGTCCGGCAAAAATTAATTTTTTTCAAAATTTTAAAAATTTTGAAAATTTGATAAGGGGTTACATCATTAAAATTGTCAAAAATTGACAAAAATGTGCATTTTCTGCAGAGTATGCAGATTTGTTAAGCTAGTAAAAACTAGCACAGAAAGGGGTTCCAAATTAAAATTGGAGCATTTTTGGCTTAGTTATGCGATTTTTAAATATTGGTATTCCGAAAAAATTGTCATAAAAATACCGATAAATTTCGACCAAAAAAATTGTATTATTTTTTCAGTCAGAAGCTTAAAATTCAGTGAAGCAGTCATTTCCGACCCTATAAACCATATATATTCTTGATCAGCATCGTCAGCCGATTCGATATAGCTATGTCCGGCAAAAATTAATTTTTTTCAAAATTTTAAAAATTTTGAAAATTTGATAAGGGGTTACATCATTAAAATTGTCAAAAATTGACAAAAATGTGCATTTTCTGCAGAGTATGCAGATTTGTTAAGCTAGTAAAAACTAGCACAGAAAGGGGTTCCAAATTAAAATTGGAGCATTTTTGGCTAAGTTATGCGATTTTTAAATATTGGTATTCCGAAAAAATTGTCATAAAAATACCGATAAATTTCGACCAAAAAAATTGTATTATTTTTTTAGTCAGAAGCTTAAAATTCAGTGAAGCAGTCATTTCCGACCCTATAAACCATATATATTCTTGATCAGCATCGTCAGCCGATTCGATATAGCTATGTCCGGCAAAAATTAATTTTTTTCAAAATTTTAAAAATTTTGAAAATTTGATAAGGGGTTACATCATTAAAATTGTCAAAAATTGACAAAAATGTGCATTTTCTGCAGAGTATGCAGATTTGTTAAGCTAGTAAAAACTAGCACAGAAAGGGGTTCCAAATTAAAATTGGAGCATTTTTGGCTTAGTTATGCGATTTTTAAATATTGGTATTCCGAAAAAATTGTCATAAAAATACCGATAAATTTCGACCAAAAAAATTGTATTATTTTTTTAGTCAGAAGCTTAAAATTCAGTGAAGCAATCATTTCCGACCCTATAAACCATATATATTCTTGATCAGCATCGTCAGCCGATTCGATATAGCTATGTCCGACAAAAATTAATTTTTTTCAAAATTTTAAAAATTTTGAAAATTTGATAAGGGGTTACATCATTAAAATTGTCAAAAATTGACAAAAATGTGCATTTTCTGCAGAGTATGCAGATTTGTTAAGCTAGTAAAAACTAGCACAGAAAGGGGTTCCAAATTAAAATTGGAGCATTTTTGGCTTAGTTATGCGATTTTTAAATATTGGTATTCCGAAAAAATTGTCATAAAAATACCGATAAATTTCGACCAAAAAAATTGTATAATTTTTTTAGTCAGAAGCTTAAAATTCAGTGAAGCAGTCATTTCCGACCCTTTAAACCATATATATTCTTGATCAGCGTCGTCAGCCGATTCGATATAGCTATGTCCGGCAAAAATTAATTTTTTTCAAAATTTTAAAAATTTTGAAAATTTGATAAGGGGTCACATCATTAAAATTGTCAAAAATTGACAAAAATGTGCATTTTCTGCAGAGTATGCAGATTTGTTAAGCTAGTAAAAACTAGCACAGAAAGGGGTTCCAAATTAAAATTGGAGCATTTTTGGCTTAGTTATGCGATTTTTAAATATTGGTATTCCGAAAAAATTGTCATAAAAATACCGATAAATTTCGACCAAAAAAATTGTATAATTTTTTTAGTCAGAAGCTTAAAATTCAGTGAAGCAGTCATTTCCGACCCTTTAAACCATATATATTCTTGATCAGCGTCGTCAGCCGATTCGATATAGCTATGTCCGGCAAAAATTAATTTTTTTCAAAATTTTAAAAATTTTGAAAATTTGATAAGGGGTTACATCATTAAAATTGTCAAAAATTGACAAAAATTTGCATTTTCTGCAGAGTATGCAGATTTGTTAAGCTAGTAAAAACTAGCACAGAAAGGGGTTCCAAATTAAAATTGGAGCATTTTTGGCTTAGTTATGCGATTTTTAAATATTGGTATTCCGAAAAAATTGTCATAAAAATACCGATAAAATTCGACCAAAAAAATTGTATTATTTTTTTAGTCAGAAGCTTAAAATTCAGTGAAGCAGTCATTTCCGACCCTATAAACCATATATATTCTTGATCAGCATCGTCAGCCGATTCGATATAGCTATGTCCGGCAAAAATTAATTTTTTTCAAAATTTTAAAAATTTTGAAAATTTGATAAGGGGTTACATCATTAAAATTGTCAAAAATTGACAAAAATGTGCATTTTCTGCAGAGTATGCAGATTTGTTAAGCTAGTAAAAACTAGCACAGAAAGGGGTTCCAAATTAAAATTGGAGCATTTTTGGCTTAGTTATGCGATTTTTAAATATTGGTATTCCGAAAAAATTGTCATAAAAATACCGATAAATTTCGACCAAAAAAATTGTATAATTTTTTTAGTCAGAAGCTTAAAATTCAGTGAAGCAATCATTTCCGACCCTATAAACCATATATATTCTTGATCAGCATCGTCAGCCGATTCGATATAGCTATGTCCGACAAAAATTAATTTTTTTCAAAATTTTAAAAATTTTGAAAATTTGATAAGGGGTTACATCATTAAAATTGTCAAAAATTGACAAAAATTTGCATTTTCTGCAGAGTATGCAGATTTGTTAAGCTAGTAAAAACTAGCACAGAAAGGGGTTCCAAATTAAAATTGGAGCATTTTTGGCTTAGTTATGCGATTTTTAAATATTGGTATTCCGAAAAAATTGTCATAAAAATACCGATAAAATTCGACCAAAAAAATTGTATTATTTTTTTAGTCAGAAGCTTAAAATTCAGTGAAGCAGTCATTTCCGACCCTATAAACCATATATATTCTTGATCAGCATCGTCAGCCGATTCGATATAGCTATGTCCGGCAAAAATTAATTTTTTTCAAAATTTTAAAAATTTTGAAAATTTGATAAGGGGTTACATCATTAAAATTGTCAAAAATTGACAAAAATGTGCATTTTCTGCAGAGTATGCAGATTTGTTAAGCTAGTAAAAACTAGCACAGAAAGGGGTTCCAAATTAAAATTGGAGCATTTTTGGCTTAGTTATGCGATTTTTAAATATTGGTATTCCGAAAAAATTGTCATAAAAATACCGATAAATTTCGACCAAAAAAATTGTATAATTTTTTTAGTCAGAAGCTTAAAATTCAGTGAAGCAATCATTTCCGACCCTATAAACCATATATATTCTTGATCAGCATCGTCAGCCGATTCGATATAGCTATGTCCGACAAAAATTAATTTTTTTCAAAATTTTAAAAATTTTGAAAATTTGATAAGGGGTTACATCATTAAAATTGTCAAAAATTGACAAAAATGTGCATTTTCTGCAGAGTATGCAGATTTGTTAAGCTAGTAAAAACTAGCACAGAAAGGGGTTCCAAATTAAAATTGGAGCATTTTTGGCTTAGTTATGCGATTTTTAAATATTGGTATTCCGAAAAAATTGTCATAAAAATACCGATAAATTTCGACCAAAAAAATTGTATAATTTTTTTAGTCAGAAGCTTAAAATTCAGTGAAGCAGTCATTTCCGACCCTTTAAACCATATATATTCTTGATCAGCGTCGTCAGCCGATTCGATATAGCTATGTCCGGCAAAAATTAATTTTTTTCAAAATTTTAAAAATTTTGAAAATTTGATAAGGGGTTACATCATTAAAATTGTCAAAAATTGACAAAAATTTGCATTTTCTGCAGAGTATGCAGATTTGTTAAGCTAGTAAAAACTAGCACAGAAAGGGGTTCCAAATTAAAATTGGAGCATTTTTGGCTTAGTTATGCGATTTTTAAATATTGGTATTCCGAAAAAATTGTCATAAAAATACCGATAAATTTCGACCAAAAAATTGTATTATTTTTTAGTCAGAAGCTTAAAATTCAGTGAAGCAGTCATTTCCGACCCTATAAACTATATATATTCTTGATCAGCATCGTCAGCCGATTCGATATAGCTATGTCCGGCAAAAATTAATTTTTTTCAAAATTTTAAAAATTTTGAAAATTTGATAAGGGGTTACATCATTAAAATTGTCAAAAATTGACAAAAATGTGCATTTTCTGCAGAGTATGCAGATTTGTTAAGCTAGTAAAAACTAGCACAGAAAGGGGTTCCAAATTAAAATTGGAGCATTTTTGGCTTAGTTATGCGATTTTTAAATATTGGTATTCCGAAAAAATTGTCATAAAAATACCGATAAATTTCGACCAAAAAAATTGTATTATTTTTTCAGTCAGAAGCTTAAAATTCAGTGAAGCAGTCATTTCCGACCCTATAAACCATATATATTCTTGATCAGCATCGTCAGCCGATTCGATATAGCTATGTCCGGCAAAAATTAATTTTTTTCAAAATTTTAAAAATTTTGAAAATTTGATAAGGGGTTACATCATTAAAATTGTCAAAAATTGACAAAAATGTGCATTTTCTGCAGAGTATGCAGATTTGTTAAGCTAGTAAAAACTAGCACAGAAAGGGGTTCCAAATTAAAATTGGAGCATTTTTGGCTAAGTTATGCGATTTTTAAATATTGGTATTCCGAAAAAATTGTCATAAAAATACCGATAAATTTCGACCAAAAAAATTGTATTATTTTTTTAGTCAGAAGCTTAAAATTCAGTGAAGCAGTCATTTCCGACCCTATAAACCATATATATTCTTGATCAGCATCGTCAGCCGATTCGATATAGCTATGTCCGGCAAAAATTAATTTTTTTCAAAATTTTAAAAATTTTGAAAATTTGATAAGGGGTTACATCATTAAAATTGTCAAAAATTGACAAAAATGTGCATTTTCTGCAGAGTATGCAGATTTGTTAAGCTAGTAAAAACTAGCACAGAAAGGGGTTCCAAATTAAAATTGGAGCATTTTTGGCTTAGTTATGCGATTTTTAAATATTGGTATTCCGAAAAAATTGTCATAAAAATACCGATAAATTTCGACCAAAAAAATTGTATAATTTTTTTAGTCAGAAGCTTAAAATTCAGTGAAGCAGTCATTTCCGACCCTTTAAACCATATATATTCTTGATCAGCGTCGTCAGCCGATTCGATATAGCTATGTCCGGCAAAAATTAATTTTTTTCAAAATTTTAAAAATTTTGAAAATTTGATAAGGGGTCACATCATTAAAATTGTCAAAAATTGACAAAAATGTGCATTTTCTGCAGAGTATGCAGATTTGTTAAGCTAGTAAAAACTAGCACAGAAAGGGGTTCCAAATTAAAATTGGAGCATTTTTGGCTTAGTTATGCGATTTTTAAATATTGGTATTCCGAAAAAATTGTCATAAAAATACCGATAAATTTCGACCAAAAAAATTGTATTATTTTTTTAGTCAGAAGCTTAAAATTCAGTGAAGCAATCATTTCCGACCCTATAAACCATATATATTCTTGATCAGCATCGTCAGCCGATTCGATATAGCTATGTCCGACAAAAATTAATTTTTTTCAAAATTTTAAAAATTTTGAAAATTTGATAAGGGGTTACATCATTAAAATTGTCAAAAATTGACAAAAATGTGCATTTTCTGCAGAGTATGCAGATTTGTTAAGCTAGTAAAAACTAGCACAGAAAGGGGTTCCAAATTAAAATTGGAGCATTTTTGGCTTAGTTATGCGATTTTTAAATATTGGTATTCCGAAAAAATTGTCATAAAAATACCGATAAATTTCGACCAAAAAAATTGTATTATTTTTTCAGTCAGAAGCTTAAAATTCAGTGAAGCAGTCATTTCCGACCCTATAAACCATATATATTCTTGATCAGCATCGTCAGCCGATTCGATATAGCTATGTCCGGCAAAAATTAATTTTTTTCAAAATTTTAAAAATTTTGAAAATTTGATAAGGGGTTACATCATTAAAATTGTCAAAAATTGACAAAAATGTGCATTTTCTGCAGAGTATGCAGATTTGTTAAGCTAGTAAAAACTAGCACAGAAAGGGGTTCCAAATTAAAATTGGAGCATTTTTGGCTTAGTTATGCGATTTTTAAATATTGGTATTCCGAAAAAATTGTCATAAAAATACCGATAAATTTCGACCAAAAAAATTGTATAATTTTTTTAGTCAGAAGCTTAAAATTCAGTGAAGCAGTCATTTCCGACCCTTTAAACCATATATATTCTTGATCAGCGTCGTCAGCCGATTCGATATAGCTATGTCCGGCAAAAATTAATTTTTTTCAAAATTTTAAAAATTTTGAAAATTTGATAAGGGGTTACATCATTAAAATTGTCAAAAATTGACAAAAATTTGCATTTTCTGCAGAGTATGCAGATTTGTTAAGCTAGTAAAAACTAGCACAGAAAGGGGTTCCAAATTAAAATTGGAGCATTTTTGGCTTAGTTATGCGATTTTTAAATATTGGTATTCCGAAAAAATTGTCATAAAAATACCGATAAAATTCGACCAAAAAAATTGTATTATTTTTTTAGTCAGAAGCTTAAAATTCAGTGAAGCAGTCATTTCCGACCCTATAAACTATATATATTCTTGATCAGCATCGTCAGCCGATTCGATATAGCTATGTCCGGCAAAAATTAATTTTTTTCAAAATTTTAAAAATTTTGAAAATTTGATAAGGGGTTACATCATTAAAATTGTCAAAAATTTACAAAAATTTGCATTTTCTGCAGAGTATGCAGATTTGTTAAGCTAGTAAAAACTAGCACAGAAAGGGGTTCCAAATTAAAATTGGAGCATTTTTGGCTTAGTTATGCGATTTTTAAATATTGGTATTCCGAAAAAATTGTCATAAAAATACCGATAAATTTCGACCAAAAAAATTGTATAATTTTTTTAGTCAGAAGCTTAAAATTCAGTGAAGCAGTCATTTCCGACCCTTTAAACCATATATATTCTTGATCAGCGTCGTCAGCCGATTCGATATAGCTATGTCCGGCAAAAATTAATTTTTTTCAAAATTTTAAAAATTTTGAAAATTTGATAAGGGGTTACATCATTAAAATTGTCAAAAATTGACAAAAATTTGCATTTTCTGCAGAGTATGCAGATTTGTTAAGCTAGTAAAAACTAGCACAGAAAGGGGTTCCAAATTAAAATTAGAGCATTTTTGGCTTAGTTATGCGATTTTTAAATATTGGTATTCCGAAAAAATTGTCATAAAAATACCGATAAATTTCGACCAAAAAAATTGTATTATTTTTTTAGTCAGAAGCTTAAAATTCAGTGAAGCAATCATTTCCGACCCTATAAACCATATATATTCTTGATCAGCATCGTCAGCCGATTCGATATAGCTATGTCCGACAAAAATTAATTTTTTTCAAAATTTTAAAAATTTTGAAAATTTGATAAGGGGTTACATCATTAAAATTGTCAAAAATTGACAAAAATGTGCATTTTCTGCAGAGTATGCAGATTTGTTAAGCTAGTAAAAACTAGCACAGAAAGGGGTTCCAAATTAAAATTGGAGCATTTTTGGCTTAGTTATGCGATTTTTAAATATTGGTATTCCGAAAAAATTGTCATAAAAATACCGATAAAATTCGACCAAAAAAATTGTATTATTTTTTTAGTCAGAAGCTTAAAATTCAGTGAAGCAGTCATTTCCGACCCTATAAACTATATATATTCTTGATCAGCATCGTCAGCCGATTCGATATAGCTATGTCCGGCAAAAATTAATTTTTTTCAAAATTTTAAAAATTTTGAAAATTTGATAAGGGGTTACATCATTAAAATTGTCAAAAATTTACAAAAATTTGCATTTTCTGCAGAGTATGCAGATTTGTTAAGCTAGTAAAAACTAGCACAGAAAGGGGTTCCAAATTAAAATTGGAGCATTTTTGGCTTAGTTATGCGATTTTTAAATATTGGTATTCCGAAAAAATTGTCATAAAAATACCGATAAATTTCGACCAAAAAAATTGTATAATTTTTTTAGTCAGAAGCTTAAAATTCAGTGAAGCAGTCATTTCCGACCCTTTAAACCATATATATTCTTGATCAGCGTCGTCAGCCGATTCGATATAGCTATGTCCGGCAAAAATTAATTTTTTTCAAAATTTTAAAAATTTTGAAAATTTGATAAGGGGTTACATCATTAAAATTGTCAAAAATTGACAAAAATTTGCATTTTCTGCAGAGTATGCAGATTTGTTAAGCTAGTAAAAACTAGCACAGAAAGGGGTTCCAAATTAAAATTGGAGCATTTTTGGCTTAGTTATGCGATTTTTAAATATTGGTATTCCGAAAAAATTGTCATAAAAATACCGATAAATTTCGACCAAAAAAATTGTATAATTTTTTTAGTCAGAAGCTTAAAATTCAGTGAAGCAGTCATTTCCGACCCTTTAAACCATATATATTCTTGATCAGCGTCGTCAGCCGATTCGATATAGCTATGTCCGGCAAAAATTAATTTTTTTCAAAATTTTAAAAATTTTGAAAATTTGATAAGGGGTTACATCATTAAAATTGTCAAAAATTGACAAAAATTTGCATTTTCTGCAGAGTATGCAGATTTGTTAAGCTAGTAAAAACTAGCACAGAAAGGGGTTCCAAATTAAAATTAGAGCATTTTTGGCTTAGTTATGCGATTTTTAAATATTGGTATTCCGAAAAAATTGTCATAAAAATACCGATAAATTTCGACCAAAAAAATTGTATTATTTTTTTAGTCAGAAGCTTAAAATTCAGTGAAGCAATCATTTCCGACCCTATAAACCATATATATTCTTGATCAGCATCGTCAGCCGATTCGATATAGCTATGTCCGACAAAAATTAATTTTTTTCAAAATTTTAAAAATTTTGAAAATTTGATAAGGGGTTACATCATTAAAATTGTCAAAAATTGACAAAAATGTGCATTTTCTGCAGAGTATGCAGATTTGTTAAGCTAGTAAAAACTAGCACAGAAAGGGGTTCCAAATTAAAATTGGAGCATTTTTGGCTTAGTTATGCGATTTTTAAATATTGGTATTCCGAAAAAATTGTCATAAAAATACCGATAAAATTCGACCAAAAAAATTGTATTATTTTTTTAGTCAGAAGCTTAAAATTCAGTGAAGCAGTCATTTCCGACCCTATAAACTATATATATTCTTGATCAGCATCGTCAGCCGATTCGATATAGCTATGTCCGGCAAAAATTAATTTTTTTCAAAATTTTAAAAATTTTGAAAATTTGATAAGGGGTTACATCATTAAAATTGTCAAAAATTTACAAAAATTTGCATTTTCTGCAGAGTATGCAGATTTGTTAAGCTAGTAAAAACTAGCACAGAAAGGGGTTCCAAATTAAAATTGGAGCATTTTTGGCTTAGTTATGCGATTTTTAAATATTGGTATTCCGAAAAAATTGTCATAAAAATACCGATAAATTTCGACCAAAAAAATTGTATAATTTTTTTAGTCAGAAGCTTAAAATTCAGTGAAGCAGTCATTTCCGACCCTTTAAACCATATATATTCTTGATCAGCGTCGTCAGCCGATTCGATATAGCTATGTCCGGCAAAAATTAATTTTTTTCAAAATTTTAAAAATTTTGAAAATTTGATAAGGGGTTACATCATTAAAATTGTCAAAAATTGACAAAAATTTGCATTTTCTGCAGAGTATGCAGATTTGTTAAGCTAGTAAAAACTAGCACAGAAAGGGGTTCCAAATTAAAATTGGAGCATTTTTGGCTTAGTTATGCGATTTTTAAATATTGGTATTCCGAAAAAATTGTCATAAAAATACCGATAAAATTCGACCAAAAAAATTGTATTATTTTTTTAGTCAGAAGCTTAAAATTCAGTGAAGCAGTCATTTCCGACCCTATAAACTATATATATTCTTGATCAGCATCGTCAGCCGATTCGATATAGCTATGTCCGGCAAAAATTAATTTTTTTCAAAATTTTAAAAATTTTGAAAATTTGATAAGGGGTTACATCATTAAAATTGTCAAAAATTGACAAAAATTTGCATTTTCTGCAGAGTATGCAGATTTGTTAAGCTAGTAAAAACTAGCACAGAAAGGGGTTCCAAATTAAAATTGGAGCATTTTTGGCTTAGTTATGCGATTTTTAAATATTGGTATTCCGAAAAAATTTTCATAAAAATACCGATAAATTTCGACCAAAAAAATTGTATTATTTTTTTAGTCAGAAGCTTAAAATTCAGTGAAGCAATCATTTCCGACCCTATAAACCATATATATTCTTGATCAGCATCGTCAGCCGATTCGATATAGCTATGTCCGACAAAAATTAATTTTTTTCAAAATTTTAAAAATTTTGAAAATTTGATAAGGGGTTACATCATTAAAATTGTCAAAAATTGACAAAAATGTGCATTTTCTGCAGAGTATGCAGATTTGTTAAGCTAGTAAAAACTAGCACAGAAAGGGGTTCCAAATTAAAATTGGAGCATTTTTGGCTTAGTTATGCGATTTTTAAATATTGGTATTCCGAAAAAATTGTCATAAAAATACCGATAAATTTCGACCAAAAAAATTGTATAATTTTTTTAGTCAGAAGCTTAAAATTCAGTGAAGCAGTCATTTCCGACCCTTTAAACCATATATATTCTTGATCAGCGTCGTCAGCCGATTCGATATAGCTATGTCCGGCAAAAATTAATTTTTTTCAAAATTTTAAAAATTTTGAAAATTTGATAAGGGGTTACATCATTAAAATTGTCAAAAATTGACAAAAATTTGCATTTTCTGCAGAGTATGCAGATTTGTTAAGCTAGTAAAAACTAGCACAGAAAGGGGTTCCAAATTAAAATTGGAGCATTTTTGGCTTAGTTATGCGATTTTTAAATATTGGTATTCCGAAAAAATTGTCATAAAAATACCGATAAAATTCGACCAAAAAAATTGTATTATTTTTTTAGTCAGAAGCTTAAAATTCAGTGAAGCAGTCATTTCCGACCCTATAAACTATATATATTCTTGATCAGCATCGTCAGCCGATTCGATATAGCTATGTCCGGCAAAAATTAATTTTTTTCAAAATTTTAAAAATTTTGAAAATTTGATAAGGGGTTACATCATTAAAATTGTCAAAAATTGACAAAAATTTGCATTTTCTGCAGAGTATGCAGATTTGTTAAGCTAGTAAAAACTAGCACAGAAAGGGGTTCCAAATTAAAATTGGAGCATTTTTGGCTTAGTTATGCGATTTTTAAATATTGGTATTCCGAAAAAATTGTCATAAAAATACCGATAAAATTCGACCAAAAAAATTGTATTATTTTTTTAGTCAGAAGCTTAAAATTCAGTGAAGCAGTCATTTCCGACCCTATAAACTATATATATTCTTGATCAGCATCGTCAGCCGATTCGATAAAGCTATGTCCGGCAAAAATTAATTTTTTTCAAAATTTTAAAAATTTTGAAAATTTGATAAGGGGTTACATCATTAAAATTGTCAAAAATTGACAAAAATGTGCATTTTCTGCAGAGTATGCAGATTTGTTAAGCTAGTAAAAACTAGCACAGAAAGGGGTTCCAAATTAAAATTGGAGCATTTTTGGCTTAGTTATGCGATTTTTAAATATTGGTATTCCGAAAAAATTGTCATAAAAATACCGATAAATTTCGACCAAAAAAATTGTATTATTTTTTTAGTCAGAAGCTTAAAATTCAGTGAAGCAATCATTTCCGACCCTATAAACCATATATATTCTTGATCAGCATCGTCAGCCGATCCGATATAGCTATGTCCGACAAAAATTAATTTTTTTCAAAATTTTAAAAATTTTGAAAATTTGATAAGGGGTCATTAAAATTGTCAAAAATTGGCAAAAATGTGCATTTTCTGCAGAGTATGCAATTTGTTAAGCTAGTAAAAACTAGCACAGAAAGGGGTTCCAAATTAAAATTGGAGCATTTTTGGCTTAGTTATGCGATTTTTAAATATTGGTATTCCGAAAAAATTGTCATAAAAATACCGATAAATTTCGACCAAAAAAATTGTATTATTTTTTTAGTCAGAAGCTTAAAATTCAGTGAAGCAGTCATTTCCGACCCTATAAACCATATATATTCTTGATCAGCATCGTCAGGCAATTCGATATAGCTATGTCCGGCAAAAATTAATTGTTTTCAAAATTTTAAAAATTTTGAAAATTTGATAAGGGGTTACATCATTAAAATTGTCAAAAATTGACAAAAATGTGCATTTTCTGCAGAGTATGCAGATTTGTTAAGCTAGTAAAAACTAGCACAGAAAGGGGTTCCAAATTAAAATTGGAGCATTTTTGGCTTAGTTATGCGATTTTTAAATATTGGTATTCCGAAAAAATTGTCATAAAAATACCGATAAATTTCGACCAAAAAAATTGTATTATTTTTTTAGTCAGAAGCTTAAAATTCAGTGAAGCAATCATTTCCGACCCTATAAACCATATATATTCTTGATCAGCATCGTCAGCCGATTCGATATAGCTATGTCCGACAAAAATTAATTTTTTTCAAAATTTTAAAAATTTTGAAAATTTGATAAGGGGTCATTAAAATTGTCAAAAATTGGCAAAAATGTGCATTTTCTGCAGAGTATGCAATTTGTTAAGCTAGTAAAAACTAGCACAGAAAGGGGTTCCAAATTAAAATTGGAGCATTTTTGGCTTAGTTATGCGATTTTTAAATATTGGTATTCCGAAAAAATTGTCATAAAAATACCGATAAATTTCGACCAAAAAAATTGTATTATTTTTTTAGTCAGAAGCTTAAAATTCAGTGAAGCAGTCATTTCCGACCCTATAAACCATATATATTCTTGATCAGCATCGTCAGCCGATTCGATATAGCTATGTCCGGCAAAAAGTAATTTTTTTCAAAATTTTAAAAATTTTGAAAATTTGATAAGGGGTCATTAAAATTGTCAAAAATTGGCAAAAATTTGCATTTTCTGCAGAGTATGCAGATTTGTTAAGCTAGTAAAAACTAGCACAGAAAGGGGTTCCAAATTAAAATTGGAGCATTTTTGGCTTAGTTATGCGATTTTTAAATATTGGTATTCCGAAAAAATTGTCATAAAAATACCGATAAATTTCGACCAAAAAAATTGTATTATTTTTTAGTCAGAAGCTTAGAATTCAGTGAAGCAGTCATTTCCGACCCTATAAACTATATATATTCTTGATCAGCGTCGTCAGCCGATTCGATATAGCTATGTCCGGCAAAAATTATTTTTTTTTTCAAAATTTTAAAAATTTTGAAAATTTGATAAGGGGTTACATCATTAAAATTGTCAAAAATTGGCAAAAATGTGCATTTTCTGCAGAGTATGCAGATTTGTTAAGCTAGTAAAAACTAGCACAGAAAGGGGTTCCAAATTAAAATTGGAGCATTTTTGGCTTAGTTATGCGATTTTTAAATATTGGTATTCCGAAAAAATTGTCATAAAAATACCGATAAATTTCGACCAAAAAATTGTATTATTTTTTAGTCAGAAGCTTAGAATTCAGTGAAGCAGTCATTTCCGACCCTATAAACCATATATATTCTTGATCAGCGTCGTCAGCCGATTCGATATAGCTATGTCCGGCAAAAATTATTTTTTTTTTCAAAATTTTAAAAATTTTGAAAATTTGATAAGGGGTTACATCATTAAAATTGTCAAAAATTGACAAAAATTTGCATTTTCTGCAGAGTATGCAGATTTGTTAAGCTAGTAAAAACTAGCACAGAAAGGGGTTCCAAATTAAAATTGGAGCATTTTTGGCTTAGTTATGCGATTTTTAAATATTGGTATTCCGAAAAAATTGTCATAAAAATACCGATAAATTTCGACCAAAAAAATTGTATTATTTTTTTAATCAGAAGCTTAAAATTTAGTGAAGCAGTCATTTCCGACCCTATAAACTATATATATTCTTGATCAGCATCGTCAGCCGATTCGATATAGCTATGTCCGGCAAAAATTAATTTTTTTCAAAATTTTAAAAATTTTGAAAATTTGATAAGGGGTTACATCATTAAAATTGTCAAAAATTGGCAAAAATTTGCATTTTCTGCAGAGTATGCAGATTTGTTAAGCTAGTAAAAACTAGCACAGAAAGGGGTTCCAAATTAAAATTGGAGCATTTTTGGCCTAGTTATGCGATTTTTAAATATTTGTATTCCGAAAAAAATTTCCATAAATATACCCATAAATTTCGACCAAAAAATTGATATTATAATTTCAGTCAGTAGCTTAAAAATCGAAAGCGAATCGAAGTGAATGTTTTTTTGAGTTAATTTGTAACTGGGTATGTTAAAAAATTTGTATAAAAATATTGATAAATATCAGCTTAGCTATGATCGATACAATATTATAGTTTTATTCCAAACTGCAAGGGTACACTAAGTTCCCGAAGTTAGTTTCCTTACTTGTAATACGATCATTTACTCGTTTCTATTTTGGGGACCCATTTAGTTATTACGAAACAATTGGTGAATATCTGCAGTATTTAAAATGTTTCAGATATCCCGAAAGCGATACACTTTATTTTTGTATTTTTGTAGCCATTGTTGCT
Organism: Drosophila bunnanda; assembly: GCA_035046265.1. Classification (NCBI taxonomy): domain Eukaryota; kingdom Metazoa; phylum Arthropoda; class Insecta; order Diptera; family Drosophilidae; genus Drosophila; species Drosophila bunnanda. The sequence goes on along the minus strand of JAWNOB010000083.1, from coordinate 398,238 downwards.
ATTTTTAAGCCCATTCGTTATCCGAACTTTGTTTTTTTGCGTTTGTCGTTGTTGCGGGGGCGTTCTCCTTAAGCATCCGTCCATGACTCACTTATCAGCTGTTGCACTCATCCAAGGAATCCAGTGCTCACGTTATCGAAGCCTCCTGGTCCACCAGTATTGGACGAGTGACCACCAGCCATCGTTGGGCAGAGCCAGGCTCAGGTCCGTCCGGTCCAGCTGCTTTTGGCGCCACAACGTGGGGGAGTCGTTGCACAGGCTTCCGTTGCAACGGACACAGTACGGATCATTGGCCGAGCACTCCGGTACCTCTCCGGCGCATCCGCGCACCGTATAGATGCCGTCCAGTCGACTGACCACCGTGCTAACGCACAGCTCAGTCGGCCCGGAACAGTTGCTCGTGGTCATCAGTGTGGGCAGCTCCATGGCCCCACAGTCCTCCTGATCCTGGTCCTGGGCCATGCAGCGATAGCAGCTGCGCACGGAGAAGCGGTTGCAGGCGTCGCCATCGCGGCACAGCTGGCAGCTTTCGCCCATGGGGGAAGGTGCAAAATCTTCATCTGCACAGCCGCGTCGCAGGAAGGTATCTGCAGGCACACAGAGGAGGGAATTTATTATAGATGGGATCTGAGAGGCGTTTAGGGATTAGTCCCCCGACTATGTGGTATTCGCAAGAGAACTATAAACATTTTTAGCGTGCTGAGAACTAATTGAGGAGGTTTGAACGAGTCGCTGAGAACCTGTACTAAAAACCCAATACTAGTTAGAGCATCAGCATACGTAACTTTATTGGTACATGGGTATCCTTTAAATCAGTTGGATGGGAAGATAATAAGGAATGAGGAGCGAATTGCCATATGCAAACTAGAAAGCTTACAAGCCCTATCTTTTTGCTATGTGGACTTCGCCGTAGTCCTGCTAACCTTGCTCGCAGGAGTAACAGGACGTGGTGCCCGCAGCACACTTTGCCGTTGGCAGATTGCGACCCGCCCGACAGCCGGGATCCGCCGTGGAGTTGCACACGGCACAGGCTATGTCCTGGCAGTGGGCATTACAGAACTCCCCGTGACACTCGCTCAGCTCGCCAGTGGAAAAGAAGCCCATGGTCGTGGAGCAGCCCCGCTGCAGGACCTCCGTCTGGGTGTTGCGGTGCGTGTAGCAGTTCTCGCGGTGGCCGTACATCACCTTGTTGGTGCAGTGCGTCACCGTGGTGTTGCTCAATGCGCACTTGGGCTGCTCCCCCGGCTCTGCAGCTGGGTCCTGGTCCCTCAGGCAGTCCGGGTTGGGTGCCAGCCGATTGTGGGTGCACTGGAGGCAGCGCGTCTCCGTGACGGTCTTCTCCGCGTTGCAGCCGTTGTAGTTGCACTTGAGGCAGACGTGCGGACAGGTCGTCGGCAGATTCGTATGCTCGCAGCCACGCAGCGTGTTGGACAGGTGGACCACGTTGGTGTAGCACCTGTCGTCCTCCCTGTAGACCGGGCAGGGCAGCAGCAAGTGCGGCCTGCTCGTCACATCGATGCACTCCGCTCCGCTGCACTGGTAGCACCTCAGGCGATCCGTGGGATAGACGTGGCGGTTGCACAGGCTCGTGTTGCACCTGTCGCAGGGAGCGGCGCAGTAGCCGTTCGGATACAAGCGCCCCAGGCAGCCGCGACGCGTTAAGCCCGCCGATATCGAGGTGACGCACTCGTCCCCGGGCGTCGAGCACTCCTCCACTTCCAGTTGCTGGCCGGGACGCGTGGCGCACTCTGCGTCCTCGGCGGAGTCGCAGGCGTAGCACTCCAGGGCCGCACTCGATCCTGGCTTGGACACTATGACCAGGAGGAGCGGCGGCAGCAGCAGTAGCAACTTGGTGACCATCGTTTCAGTTACGGACTGCAGCCGCTGGACAAAGAACTGGTGGTCTGCTTGGTCACATTCGAGATTAGATTACCGCTGAATCTCAATTGGTTCCAACTCGGCGGGACTAGCCGCACTCAGATTGCTCCGGATAAGTTTTCGATTACGCGAGGATTGGCCACTCCAAGTGCCAGGGACTGCAAGTGCAAGAACTTAATCTTGTTGATTGAAACCATGGGAAAATGAATTCCTTATATGCCAGCATGTTATTGATTGGCATTATTTGGCAATGCGACTAAGCCTTGCCTTTGTCTCTTGTCCGTCCGTCCGTCTTTTGTCCGGTTAACCGAATAAAGCTGTTAAATACCGCTTGAAGCTTTGTCTTTTGAGTGACCAAAGTGTCGAAATATGACTTAATCTAATCAAGGCATAGATTCACCCTCTGTCTCAGAGGGCAATTAAAATTAATCAATTTTTCACGTCACTTTCCCTTTGCAGCAAAGCAGCCAAGTTTCACGCCCCATTAAGTCAATTACATTTAATAAATTAACTAATTTATTTCAATGGGAAAATGGGTCATGAATTACCTACTAAGCAAACGTCTTAGTGTCTGGTCAAGGGAGGCCTAAAAGATGTTTTATCTGACAGATACTTTACTTCTCTGCTTTTTCAAACCCTTGCATTTTATTCAGAAGCTTGCAGAGCTGTGAAGGAGTCTTGTCCGAGCCTATAAAGTGTATATTCCTGATCAGCATCAAATATCTGTCGATCTAGCTATGTCCGTCTGTCCGTCCACAAACTAGTCTCTCAGGAAGCTATTTGAATGGAACTTTGCAGACAATATGTATATATAATATTGTATTAACTATACAAGATCGACTTTCACTCTGAGAGGGTAAGTTAGCTTTCTCGCTTGCTTTGCTTTGATTTGCTTTGTTGATACATCCAAAAGCAATTCAGAAGCACCAGCCGCATACTTCTGAATTCACGACATAATGGAGGACCCGCCGGATCCCAGACAGTCCTTAGCGAATCCATCTGCATCCTTTGTGCAATCTCCTCTTCATCACCCTCATCTCCTGTCCTTCGGACCACTTAACATTGTACTCGAGCTTGTTTTGTGCCCCGCAAAATGTGGGCGGTGCCCTCTAAGGTGGTTGGTTCCAATCAATGGGGATTATGAATTATTTAGGTCTGCCCTGGGTTTGGGCGATGTCAGCAAGAAATCTGAAATGCAGCATTCTACAAATAATTTTTGAATTCAACTAAGGAACTCCCATTTAGTATAGTGCACACTTACTAGAACTTGTGGTATATATGTATCTGATTGATCCACAAAGCCTCAATTTGTTCTAGGGTATAAGAAGATAGGTAGGCAGGCCTTCTAAAGCGGAGTGGTAGGGAAGCATCTTTAGGAAATGGCCTTCTTTATTTTTCACACTTTGAACACTCCACTGCTTCCTTTTCCCTAGCTCCCATCGCCAACAGGCACAAGTTTAAGCAAACAACTTAGAGTCCTATTTCAGTGTTGAAAAATAATGAAGATCTTAAACACGCAAGATTTCATAGACTACTTTCCCAAACTGAAATTGAAGTGGCATATAAACGCCTCTGTTCATCCATATGAATCTCTAGGATCGAAGCATGTCCGGGGTATGTGCAGTTTTTTGAATTGTATCTGCAGCCCCCTGAGATAGCCAAGCTGAATGAATCTATCTACATCTCTACAAAAAATGTGTACAATTATTTTTGGCACGGGAGATGGCTAGTTTAAGATTAATTAAGAATGAGTTTATAGGGTAGGAAATGACTCCTTCACTGCGTTGCATGCTTCTGAAGCGTGGATAGTGCTGGGTATCGCAAGACCGATACCTTCTGGAAGTCCTCCCCCAGAGTGCTTTCTCAGTTGCCACGAATTTGTGTTTGCGGTTTGGTTCTGTGTCAATGCTGTTGCTGCCTTCGGTGTCGTGTGTGTGGGGCATATGCCCAGCAATAATCAATAGGTTTACGTCACTGGATGGACTGGACCGGGTGTTGTTGCTTCGGCTGCCTTGCTCGGCTGGCTGGCTGGCTGGCTGGCTGGCCCACATTTCCGCACTTCCTAGACCTGAGCAGAGAGGGACCTGGGTTCATTCGTTCGCTCGGTGGCGGTTTTGGGTTTCTGGTTTCTGGTTTCCGTGTTTTCAGGTTTCACTTTTTGGTTTCGCTTGGACTGAGCCAGAAATATACAACCACTGGGGAATGGTGAAGGGGGCACTGACAGGCACGGGGACGGGGACGGGGACAGGGACATTATTGGACAGAGACGAGATAGAGAGTAAAGCAATGAAAGGACACTTCTTAAATACTCATGTCGAGTCCTGTCGGAGATTAATTAATTTCGATTCGATTTCGGTCTCCATTTCCACGTTAATGGAATTACATTTCTGTTGCAATCAGTCGTAAGTGTCCAAGGTAAATAAAATGTATAAACGTCGAATCAAAACTCGTGACCCGCAGGACATAATCCGTAACCCGAATAACCCGGAGCGGCTAGGTAGTCCCCACTAGTCACCCCTTCTACGCATTTCGGGCCTGAGTTGATGCCATCCGAGGAGGTGCCAATGGAAATGTTGGTGATAATTTGAGGTTTCACCTGTCACACTGAGTGGAGGGAGAGCCACCCACCCACGGTGCGGACCTCCACCATACTGCGAATAGTTAATGAATTCTCTTCATGGAGTTTACATTGACAATAAGCCAGCGACAACTGACACAAAGAAGGTAAAGTTGCCGAACAATTACGGGAGAGGCAGTCTCATTTGGCTATAAATAAATGCATTTGAGATGGCTTTATATATTTTCCCGATCTAGTCATTGTCTGCTCCGATATGTTTGCGGTGTTTCTACCATTTGTACCAAGCGAGCTGACTGGCATGGCAAACAGGTTTCCGTTCCGTGGCCACAGGCTGCCGTCTTCTCAGGCCTCCACTTCCCATTCGCTACTCCTCCGTCCTCCATTATGCTGGCATGTCTTGTCGTCGGATTTCTGCCATGTCGCTATGTGAGTCACGCTGGGCTCCAGAGCTGTCCAGAGTGCGTCACTCGGGGGGCGATATCTGCTGCGATTTATTTATTTATTTACTCACTTGTGCGCGCGGCACGGCAAGGCACGGCACGGTTGGCAAATTGCAAACCGGAAAGAATCCGCAGCAGCAGTCGCAGAGATACCTCCGGAGTTGGGGCTGAAGGAGGAGATGGAGCTGCGACTGCGACTGGGACTGGCCTGGGAGGAGAAATAGATGGGGTTCCGATTCTATACTGAGAGGCCTTGGCGCTTATCAGAGACCATTCGTCGCTATTTTATCCTTCTTCTCAACTTGATTTCATTTAATGGGAGACGTACATGAAAACCCAAATTGTTTGGCCAAAGTGTATTGAACAAATTGTATTTATTATTGAACTCGAACTCTAAAAGCATGTACGCGAGGTACACAAGTTAAATCGTGGGTGCATTAAAAACTTGAAACTACTTTGTTCTTATTATAGTAGCATTCTTTAAGTCGGTGATTATCGATATTTATAATTATAAAATTATAATACTCTGGAAGGGTATAAATACAAGGCATGTTCTGAGCCACAATCTTTATTTATTTCGTTTGATGATAGAATTAAAAAAAAAGCTAAGACTTACATATGAACGTATAAAATTGATGTTTACACACCTAGTCTGCCGCATCTTTAACTTGCTCTCTCTGTCTCTGTCTCTTCCGCGCTTTACCTGCCATGTGCAAGCAATAGAGGACTTGAGTTTCCGCTTCGCTTTCTCTTTCTCTCTAAATGCAATCAAGAATATCACAGGAGGGAATTATTGAATAATAATAGAAAATAAACTCTCTTAAGTCTAAACCAAACCGAAAGACCCATGGGTAGAGCCTAATGCACAAGCTTAAAAAAAACTATACATAAGTATTATTTTTATAGTTACTATTCAACATTGAACTCTAATTCAACTAGTCGTAAACTGACTCAAATTATAAATAGAATTTCCCTTGTTGGCCCCACTCTGCTCAGCTCCTTATCTGGTTCACATGGCGGAGCTCTCGATCCCGTGGAGATACGATACGCTGGGCACTCTAGATGTGTTGTGGTTCCAACTTGACCCGAATCGCCGCCTTATCAGCGGCACGTCGATGTCAATGCATCCATTATCGCTTCTCGGGCTCCCCGTGTTATTTTCGCTTAAATTGATATGCAGTCGATGGCAACGCCTTCAATTTCCCAGAGGCGCTGACAGAGTCTAGTCTCGGTCCTTGTAAACCTTGATTTTGGGTGGCATTCAAGCAATGCTGCCTTTTCACACTGTCCAGCTGGCGCAGTTGAGCGCGTTAGAGAGACGCTGCCGGCGGTGACGACCTTCTAAATAGTTAAATATTAATAACCACAATATTCCCTCTTGTTTTATTTCAGAAATGGCGTCAGCGTGGAGGGAGCCACACACAAACAGGTCGTGGATCTAATTAAGTCCGGCGGCGATTGCCTAACGCTCACGGTGATATCGGTGACACAACAGGTGCGTTCTCTCCTGCATTTAACAAACTACTTTCGCAAGCTATATTTTATCCTGTTGACCCCGTCCAGGAGGCCGATCGTTTGGAGCCGCAGGAGGACCAGAGCGGTTACTCGTACATTGACTACTCGGACAAGCGATCGCTGCCCATCAGGTGAGTCCTGCCAACAAGCCTCTTCGCAAGCCCTCTCACTGACCTACACCAACCGTTTCTCTCCCAACGTAGCATACCTGACTACGGAATCATCAATAGGAATGGCGAGCGCTACATCGTCTTCAACATACACATGGCCGGTCGGCAACTGTGCTCGCGTCGGTACCGGGAGTTCGCCAATCTGCACTCGCTGCTCCGCAAGGAGTTCTCCGGGTTCAACTTCCCCAAACTGCCCGGTAAGTGGCCCTTCCAGCTCAGCGAGCAGCAGCTGGACACGCGGCGTCGCGGCCTCGAGCAGTATCTGGAGAAGGTCTGCGCTGTCCGGGTGATTGCCGAGAGCGATGCGGTGCAGGACTTTCTCACGGACACCGAAGATGATATATCCGCCGCGCCGGTGGACATCAAGGTGATGCTGCCCGACCATGAGGTGAGCACGGTGTCGGTGAAGAAGTCCTCCAACGCCCAGGTGGTGTGGGAGATCCTAGTGCAGCGCGCCAACCTCACCGCCTACACGCAGCAATATTTCTACCTGTTCGAGATCGTCGAGTACAATTTCGAGCGGAAGCTGCAGCCGCACGAGATACCACATCAGCTATACGTGCAGAACTATAGCACCGCCTCCTCCACCTGCCTGTGCGTGCGCCGCTGGCTGTTCTCGGTGCCCAAGGAACTCACGCTGCCGGACGGGGAGCAGGCGGGTCGCTTTATCTTCTATCAGGCGGTGGATGAGGTGAATCGTGGAAATATCCGAGCGGATGGCCGCCTCTATGAGCTGAAGGCGCTACAGGACGCCAAGAAGGCGGCCGACTATTTGGCCTTGGCCCGCACACTGCCCGGCTACGGGGATGTGGTCTTTCCCCACTGCTCCTGTGATAGTCGCAAGGAAGGACATGTGGTGCCCGCCGTGGGTGAGTGCAAAATCGGGTTTCCTAGTTGTTTATTCAATACTGACTGATTCCTCTTTCCGGCTAGGCATGAAGAGCTTTCGCCTGCACGCCTGCCGCGAGGATGGCTCGCTGGAGGCGCAAATGGTCGAGCTAACCTGGGACAGCATCACCCGCTCCGAGAGCGACGAGGAGTCCATGTCATTTTGCTTTCAGTACAATCGTCCAGACAAGCCGGCACGTTGGGTCAAAGTCTACACGCCATATGTGAGCTGAAAACTTGACTTAAACTTAGCTTATGGGGGCTCACTTTGTGGGCACCCTTGCATTATATGATCATGTTGATTAACCCATCGTCCTTACAGCACGCATTCCTTGCGGACTGCTTTGATCGGATCATGGAGGAGCGCAAGTGGGAGGACAGCGGCGACTAGGGAAGGCACAAAGACCAGGATATGGAGAGCGGGAAAGGAAAGGAGCCGAGGAAGCGTCGGCAGGAAGCACAGATTATTACAAAGCCATGCAGGCGGGCCGAGACATTGCACATTGTTCGTTAGATTGGGGATTATAGCTTGGCTGGCTGGCCATATCCTCTGCCCCTCTTACATACATAAATATTGTAAAGTATATCTCGATTTGTGCAGGGAGGACTAGCAATGGTATTCGGCAAGGGTTAACAGCAAAGAATAAGAATTGTTTCAAATGTTTTTCGGCACTTTCTTAGCACATAAAGCAACAAAAGCAGGCACCAATTTAGATCAAGCAGAGCATGAACCGAGGATTCTCATTACATACATACAGTACATATAATGAAATATATAGAGAAGAATATATATATATACACATATGTTTAAGCCAACCTCAGCGTATATTTAATTCACACCGTGTTCCCCCATTTGTCCCACAATAGTCTCTGTTTTGTTCCTTCAGAAGGGCAAGACGAATGTAAAAAGTCAATTTTAAACATGCATACATTATACGATATGTAATGTATATATATTATATATACACAATACATACGCATAAATGTTTACCAACAAATCGTGCACAGAACGAAATCAAAGGCGACTCAAATAGAAGAAAGCAGAGAGACAAGAGGATGTGTGGACATATGCGGACATGGGAAAGTGTAGAAGCATAAAATCAATTTAACGATGAACATGTTGAAATTATTGTACTCATTCGAAATTGTTAGTTAAATTTAAGCATAACGTTAATAGTTATTGAACAATAACGAAGGAAAAACACTCAAAAACCAAACTCAAATGCAACTTGGACGGAGACGGCGGCAGAGCTTCTTCACACACGACGCAAAGAGCATTAAAACACGTAAAACAAACAAAAATAAATTCAAAACTGCATATTTATAAAGGGAAGAATAACAAATGGCATATAGGCATATACATAAAACATTTATCAACGATGCAAGTGACGTCTGCTTGTGATATTTACAATTTACACAATTATTATAATTAATTTAACAATATTATTACTATTATTATTATTATTTAATGTATTCCACATATACTTTGTTAATCTCTCTCAATATTTGTAATGTTTATATTTTTTTGATGTTTAGTTCTTAGTCCCACATGAATTTTGAATTTTTTTTCCCCTCCCTTGGCCATTTACTCTGTAACTTAGATTTGTGTGTATTCCATATATTAATTAATTTATGAATACTATAAACCATCAACTATACTATGTTGTTTCTTTATTATTAATATTATTATTATTATTTTGTTTTTGTGCATTTTAGGAAGACAGCAAACACCAACGTAAATATACCTATTAAATATATATATATATAAATATATATATATAAATGCTAGAACCATTCCTTAAAAGAGAGAAAACAAATAAAGATCATTATCAATGTTTTCTTACAAATGAAATAAATAGAAAAACGAAGTGAAACAACAAATTAAAATTAAAAGCGATTAGGAACAGGGAAAAAAACATACACATTCAAGCGTTTAAGTGTTCAACTAAACTAAAAAAGAACAAAATCCACAATTTAACATTTTATTGAAAGAGAAAATAAGAAAATGAAATAATAAAAACAAATGCATTTTTCCCCTTTTCAAAATAGTTAACGCATTTGCTGTTCTTTTCATTAAGTTTTTTAATAAGTCGAATAGTTAGTTGGTGGCGAACAATAGTTATACAAACTATTGTTTGAGAATTTTGTACTGAGAATTTTATACAAACCCTATATTGCCAAAATTGCCTTGACGACTTCCAATCCAACCGCGGTTGTCCCCAAACACAACACATTTCGACTTCTGGATTGGTTTCTTGTAAATATGGGACTCAATCAGACTAATCTGACGACTTTGGTCTACCAGGCAAACAGAATCAGCTGGCAGCAACCCAGCAGCACAAGAGCAAGTGCTGGGGAATGGCCGACTTTTGTTTACATTAGGCTTTTACAAAAGTTAAGCAATGGCCGCTCTTTGTTTACGTTTGAAATGACCAATTAGAGAGCTTTTAAGGAATGGCCATCTTTGTTTACATTAGCTTGTAACTGTTCTTTTAAAATCTCAGCAATGGCGTCCCTTTGTTTACGTTTGAAAAGACCAATTAGGGAACTTTCCAAGTTCCCCTCTTTTAAGATCCGTTACTTTAGGACTTTTAAGCTAGTCGGTCATCTGCTTGCAGCATTTTCTGCGCACTTAGTACACAAAGTCAGGAGCTTTAGAAATATACTTAGGGAATTTCGATAATTGAGCAATGTTGTTGGAGTTGTTGTTATTTTTTGTTGTTGTTGTTTCTTGTTGTTGTTATTTCGATAATTGAGCTATGTTGAAATTCACAAATTAGGGTTTTCTTTGGTTGTTGTCCTTCTTTAAAATCATCGATAGTATCGATAGTGACTGCGATGTTTTTGCTGCTCAAATCAGGGCTGTCGACAGGGCTAATTTCTAGCCAGATCTAGCCGTAAGGCATGACCGACAACTGGAAACCGCTCAATTTGGCAGGAGCCTGTGTTTTGGCCAATTCCCAAAGTTCGTTTTTGTGTTTTAAATAGATTGATATGTGGATAAATCTAGTCTCCGTAATTCGTATGTTGGAAATGCATTGAAAAGCAGCGGCGCCAGAGGTGGCGGCGAACAGCTCGACGGTGGCTTCGCGACGTGTCAACTATTTAGAAGCGTTTTGAGTTTACAACTTGGACAGTTTCGGCAAAGATGACGGCCACGCTGCGGTATCGGGGCGACAAGAGCAACCTGCTGGAGTTCGCCAAGAACCTGGATGCTTTCAAGAAGGTGCCGGAAAAGTACACGGAGACCACGGAAATCGGCGGGACACGTAAGCGCTAGAGCATGGAGTAACAGCAACGGGTGCCACGGCTTATGTTTATACTCTTTCCATCAGTTTCCCTGCTCAGCCGCCTGCTGATCGTCTACTTGGTGTACACCGAGCTGCACTACTATTGGCACGAAACGGACATCGTCTACCAGTTCGAGCCGGACATCGCCCTGGACGAGCAGGTGCAGATGCACGTGGACATCACGGTGGCCATGCCCTGCGCCTCGCTCTCGGGCCTCGATTTAATGGACGAGACGCAGCAGGACGTTTTCGCTTACGGGACGCTGCAGCGCGAGGGCGTCTGGTGGCAGATGTCCGATCATGATCGTCTCCAGTTCCAGGCCATCCAGATCCAGAATCATTACCTGCGCGAGGAGTTCCACTCGGTGGCTGATGTTCTCTTTAAGGACATCATGCGGGATCCGCATCCGATGCACGAGAGTCCAGCAGCATCGTTGCATTTTCCAGCTGCTGCACCGCCGCCGGGCGCCTTGCTGCCCGTCGCCCTGGACTTTCACCAGAATCCGGGCGAGCCTGAGAGCAAATTCGATGCGTGCCGCTTACACGGCACACTGGGCATCAACAAGGTGGCCGGTGTGCTGCATCTGGTGGGCGGCGCCCAGCCGGTGGTGGGCCTGTTCGAGGACCATTGGATGATCGAGCTGCGCCGCATGCCGGCCAACTTCACGCATCGCATCAATCGGCTCAGCTTTGGGCAGTACTCGCGGCGCATCGTTCAGCCGCTGGAGGGCGATGAGACCTTAATCCACGAGGAGGCCACCACCGTGCAGTACTTCCTCAAGGTGGTGCCCACGGAAATCCACCAGACGTTCAGAACCATCAACACGTTCCAGTACGCCGTCACGGAGAATGTGCGGAAACTAGGTAAGATGAAGTTATCCTTTCGATGAGCTTCAATCACTCCAAGAACTTGTCTACCACAGACCCCGAACGGAACTCGTATGGCTCGCCGGGCATATACTTCAAGTACGACTGGTCGGCCCTTAAAATTGTGGTGGGCAACGATCGCGACCACCTGCTCACCTTCGCTATCCGGCTCTGCTCGATCATTTCCGGCATCATTGTCATTTCGGGTGCTATCAATGCGCTGCTGTTGGGCGTGCAGCGGCGCCTGATTCGCGTCTTCTGTCCGCAGCTGTACCACAGATTGGTTAAATCCTCGCCAGCTCCCCAGGCAGCCGAGCCTTCTTCTGCCGCCCAGACAGCGGTAGCGCCGCCGCCTGTCAACGAGCTGCTGCAGACGGCCAACCTCATGGCCACCGTGGACATCTCGGCCTATCTGCCAGCGGCGCAGCCTAAACTTAAAGCTGGACATTAGCCCAGCCTAGCCGAATCTCCAGGAGCTCTAAATATAAGACTAAGTTTTTTATTCCCTCATTAATATACAAAAAAATGGCACACAAAATATATTGTACATAAATATGAATAAGAAGGAGGTGTGCTTCTTGGTCTAGTCGCTCCCCAGGATTCCTGTGTCGATGTTGCTCCACTTGCCGGACCGTCGGTAGCCGAACATGCTCTTCAGGATCTCCAGGCCGGACTCTACGGTGGTGCGAACGTCTCTGTCGCTGCCCAGCTTCGGGTTAATCTCCACCAGATCGACGCCCTGCACTCGTTTGGTATCCCGCAGCGCCTCCACGATGCTGATGCCCTCGCGCAAAGTAAGCCCACCGCGCACCGCTGTTCCGGTGCTGGGCGCCACATTGCTGTCCAGGGCGTCGATGTCGAAGCTCACATGGATCTTGTTCTGCGGATCTAAGGCATCCAACGTCATCTCAATGATCTTAGGCACGCCAACGCGGTCGATGGTCTGCGTTTGGGAAGAATACAAAGGATGGAAGGAGGTTGGAGAGGACATTTCAGAGTAAAGGACATTGGGATCCCAGAGAGCCGGGTGTGCTCTTAATACTAGATACCAGTACTCGTAAGAGCTTCGTGCATTAGGTAAAATAACATGGTCTATGCTCTAATTTTGAAGCTGCGTGCATCTTACTGCACATCGTGCATCTTAGCTATCATTAATTATTTTATAAACAGGAACCTAGTAAGTTCCAGTAAGCTGTCATTATAGTTTCTGTTATTCCAAGGTATGGGAACATTTTAGCACCTAGATATTATAAAATGTAATAACTTAATTTAAAATTAAAAAAAAAAAAACGATAAAATGTATTAATCATCATACGGCTATATATTTGTGTAGCCCTCTAAAATACTTAGAAAGCATCTGGAAAGTTTAAAACCTTTTAAAAAATGCATTGTACCATTAAGAATAGCTTAAGTGTTGTCAAAATCTTGCATCAAGTTAGTTCAGAAGTTACAAATCACTGTAAATACGGACAGACGTTCCTGGCTAAATCGATTCGGCGGCTGATGCTGATGGAGCCGGAGATGCCATCCTCTGACTGCTTCGCACTGATGCAGTGGCTTCGCCCGTAAGCATCGATTGTGTGCCTTCACAACTGTACAATTGCGACTTCCCCTCTAAGCGCCTAGTTTTTCCGATTTTCCGATCCGATCGAATAATGAACGATAATAAATTTGCAGCTTTGGCTCGCAAATCGCTCACAGGGAGGACAGGGGCAGGGGTCAGGAGTGCATTAGGACTATTTTTCAACGGGCGTCGGACGTCGTCGATTTTGCACGACCCATAAATAATGCAGGGCAACAAGCGGACGCGGACGCGGACAAGGATGCCAACCAGGCAGGATGTGGCCGGGCACGTAATTCGTAGTTTTCCCTATTCAGTTTCCTGTGAGAACCGCCGCCACCACCGCCAGGATCCGTTCCAGGATCGAATGGGAGGGAAGTCCTGTAACAGAGGCAGTGGAATGGAATGGAATGGAAGGGTGGCTGTCCGCTGTCCCTAGCAACCCCTATAAATGCCCAAGCTTACAACGCACACGAAGGATGCAGGACTCTCCCTTTGTGTGTGTGTGTGTGTGCAATGCCCTTCGGCAGTCACGCACGATCGTCATTTGATCCTGCGCGAGGGGGAGAAACCGGAATTTAAAAATTTTTACAATAACTGCCAGCCAAACAGAACCGAAACCCAAAAAAAACCGATCCGAGAGTGCACGGCATTTTGGGTAAAAGGGATCTCATCGGCGTTATATCTACCTAGCCTGCCTTTCTCTAGGTTTTGCACACAGAGAGAAAAATACTGACACTTTGCGATAACTAATATCCCGATCCACAGCCAATTCCCAAGAATCAGTTGATGTGCACCAACAAGAAAGGAAAATATCGGGATTCCGCAGTTTGTATAGCCTTGCTGTGTACAAATTTGATATCGATCATGGATAATGTCGTAGAACTTGTACTTGACTCCTTCGAAATATAAATTGTTTGTTCTTAAAGGCATTAAAAACAAACAATAGATCGACACACGATTTATGCATGAGGATGCCAAACACTATCTACACTAGTTTCACTTGTAAATGAAAAGGATGAATAATGCTTTGCTTCTCGCAGTGTACTCACATCCATCGCATAGTAGCGTATCCCGACTTTGTTCAGTATGAACGCCTCGTAGGGGTCAATGTCCCTCAGGCCGATGTAAACCAACTGATCCTTGGGCAAACTGGAATGACAAGCAGAACATGGAGCGAGATCAATAGGATGGAACATGGCACAGTACGTGGCAATAGAGCTGGAGATGGGGCTGTATCCTATACGCAGGATATGCAGGTACTAATGTGAACAGCTGACGTGTAAACAAATAGTCGTGGGTTCCCCTTGAAGGAGCAGAAAGCCTCTAAAGTGCGGGGTGTCTTACATACTGGAATTGATGTTTGTGTGTGTGTGAGGACAATTCCGCGATCTGGGGAAGTATCCTTGAAAAGGATGAGAAAAAAGTGTGCCAAAAGGAACCTCAAGTTTCTCGAGAGAATTTCCCCTCTCTGTATGTGCAAGGGTTACTCTACTGATCCATGCACAAATCTCTCTTCCTTAATTTATTCGCCCTCTTACATACGTAATTAATGCGTGTAAGATATATCTTGATCTATATTCTACACCCTACGCTCTTATTTAAACGGATTTCTCTCCATAACCCAAAGAATGGTTCTCTGTTCCCCCTTCAATTATTCTCTCTTTGACAACACCAAATGCCTCACGAAATGCTTCCTCCTCTCCTGCCATTCGCAATTCGTGATCCTGATTAGTATGCCAGGTGGCGAGTCCTTGCAACTGCAACCGAATCCTATTCGGAAAATCGGTAGTGGGGGGTTTCGAAGGGAGGCGAGCGCAGCAGCTTGCACTGCCATAATGCTGAAAATTTCTGAAACGGAAAACGGCAACAAAAACACAGCAACACAAGCGGGGAGGAGAACAATGGCAGGACCAGGAGCAGGAGCAGGAGCAGGAGCAGCCAAAAGGACGCCGTTGTAATGGAGAGGGGAAACACATGCCACGATTCAGTGCCGAATGTCCTGCAAGTTTCACCCCTGTATCACTAGCAACGATCGTGCATTGCTCCTGGACTGCCCCCAGAACCCAAGCCCGGTGTCTTATGGTAATTTTTATGATTATTACTATTTAGTCTCGGGGTGCAACTGCATCTGTCGATGACTGGTCGTGCTCAGCTGCGGAATCCGGACCCGGCGAGACACCGGGAAGAGATCGGCAAGGGAGGGAGCGGTGCAGTGAGACATGCCAAGGCAAAAGCACCCTAAAGATCATTATGCAAATGCGTGTGCCGCCAGCAGAGGAGGGGAAGGAGCAGCAGGATCGGTGGGAGATCGAGGTGCTGATGGTGACTCTAATGCAATATCACCAGAAATGGAGGTGTGTGTTATGACCAAGTTCCTTCTTCTCAGTTCATTTTCCTTCTTCGCAGTCCTCCCTGGCCTCTCGGCAATGTCTTGTTCCTGTTCCTCCCTCCTGTCTCCTGGCTCCTGTCTCCTGGCCCCTGCATCCCGTCTCCGAGTTTTTGGGGCAGTCTCAGGGCATCAGGAAGGACGAGGACTTTCGCCTCGTAATGTTTACGTTACTCAAGGGTGGACTCTGACTCGCTCCGGCTTCCTCCCCTCAGCCGTTGCCAACGCCCCAGGGAAAGAGAACCGGGCCAGACGACCATCCCCTGTCCTGCACTCCCATTTGTATGCCCAGCTTAGTTGTAATCCTGTGTTGGTCCTACGTCATGATGTTTTCCCAAAACCCGCTTTGTTGCACCGCCCTGTTGTGTATCGTTGTTTTGTCTTATTCCGTGGCTAAAACGGATTTGGCAACCCTTTCCATTTGAATTTCCCTTTCCCGACCCAAAAATGTGTTGCCTACTGTTTCGGGACTCGCAGGAGGAGCACGTGACCACCAAGTGCCGTCTATCAGCAAAACGCCATGCGTCAAAGAACAAAGCTGATATAACTTTAATGGCTTTATCAAATTATCCGCGAGATAAGACCAAAAATCCACTTGAACATCAACTGATTGGATACTATTATTTTTTGTGTACTTCTTCAGCTCTTAGTACATCCAATCAATACTTCTGGATGCTGCTAGTGTCTGCCTTCAGTATCCTTCCCTTAAATAGTATGAGGCCAAAGATCGCGCTCAATATTACATCGAAAATAGCGTAAAATAAATTAAAATCTCGATATGCGTTTTCTGTACTATGCAATTTTGAAAAATTGAGTACATTTCTTGTCGAATTCGTATACCCTTGCAGGTCATTTCAATGTCCCCTTAAAGATCTCATAGGCAGTCATAGGCAGTAATCCTCCAGACGGCAAAGGACTCCCAGGGCTGCCCATAACTTCGACCGCCACTGTTGGGTCTCTTTGCGGGCCGGGATTATCATTCATATGCAGATTTCTGTGAGTGCTATCCAAACACTTGCGACGCCGATCTGTCTGAATGCAAATCCGAGTACGAGCCCGAATTTCCGGCGCGGACAAGCTCCGCTGGTGCTGGCGATGGTGGTGTCACCACCCCTCATCGGCAGAAAACAAGACGAAAACCACCCCCAGGCTCGAGCTGTGGCGTTACAATTCTCGCAATTCCACCAAAGCGGCGGCCATGTAAAATTGGAACAGAGAACGAACAGAGCAGAAATCAGCACATGGCACGGGCACAGGAACAGGAAGTAACCAGGGGGTGGCTGAGGCTACAGCTATAGGTATATCCTGCGTGTCGAGTGCCGAATACAAGCGCAATTAAGCACACGCACGCAACGCAGGCGAAGGGAAACGAGACAGGATTGCAGTTGAAATTGAACCGCCGCCTCTTGGAAAAATGGGTCCTGGTTTTTGGGCTCCTTTCTCCTTTTGGCCACGGTAGGGGGTGTTGGTTGTAGTGTAGTGCTCGGAGGCGAAGTGTGCTACACGGAAACCCAAGCCGAAACCACCCCAACGTCAAACGATGGTGGTGGTGGCTCGGCTTGGCTTGGCTTTACTTTGCCTAGTGCAAAATAAAAAAATAAATAAACAAGAAAGGAAAGCTAACTTCGCCAAACCGAAGTTCGTTTACCCTTGCAGTTGGCGATTGGAGTATGAGATCGAGGGGGAAAGTAATCATAACTGTGACAAAAATTCATTAATTGTAGTGCGAAGAGAAATTCTGTGCAAGTTTTTTGTGGGTTAAAAAATCTGCAAATCGAATTCAACAATTTAAAGTATTAAAATGAGATGGCTAGATCGACTCGGCTGTTTATGGTGGGTAGGAATGTGTATGATGTATAGAGTCAGAAAGGATTTCTACATTGCATTACGAGCCTCTGAATAAAATTAATATACCCTGTAAGGGTATAACAAGAGCCAAAATCGACAAGCCAAAACAGCCCTTAGCAGGATACAGCGGCTAAAGTAGTGTGCATCATAAATCGGTTGACGACCTCCGCTCCTGGCAAATCGAAACCTCAATCCATCAAACGTGATCGTTAAAATGCTTAAAAACCTGGGAAATATTTGTGTTCCTAAATTTGCGATCGATAAACTCTCCTTCGATAGGCATTAGCCGATAGGCAGGAATAGGCAGGAGCAGGACACGCCAGGACAACGCAGGCCGTGAAACCACCGTGCTAAACCAATAAATCAATATTAAACTTTCTCCTTATTATTATTATAATCTATTGTGTGTTCAAAATATATCCCTACTTTAAACTATACTTCTTGGCAGTTGGGGAAGGTCGCTGAAATTGCCAACTCTGCAACTCTTTCCTTTCTAAGTTGCTGGCAATTAAACGCACCGATTGCACTTAATTTCATTTATTATTTTAACCTTTCGACTAAACAACGACTATCCATTGCCTGAAATATAGTATTAACTATTCGGGGTTGCAATAATACCGCTGATCAGATCATTTCAGTTGTGGCAAATGAGAGGACAACGAGAGAAGAGTACAGTTGCTTTCTTTTAAGGGTGGAAAGGGGGTCGTAGTGGCCACAAAACTTTTCATTTCGACCAACTAAACTATTTTGTTTCATCAAAAGGATGAAAATGGCAGCTTATACATATATATTATGAACGGAAACTCTTTTAGAACTCAAGGGGGTTGGACACATCCTTTCTACCTACGCCCATGTCGCGCTACGCTCTCTCGCTGCCGCTGCCGAGGCCTCTGCCGCTGCCGGGGCCTCTGCCGCCGTCACCAAAATTGAGTGTCATTTGTTTTATTTCACTGCTGCTGAGTCGCAGGGCTCTCTTCGTTCCCAGAGAAAAGCATAAAAACCAGAGATGTCATATTTTTTTGTAAGAAAAATATGATTAACTGAACAATTTCAAATTTTAATATCCATTTGGATTTAGTTTTTCATACGTATGTTCTGTATATCATTTATAATTTAAAGCATACATGTATATAAGTTCTTCGCAAAATAATGACAAGGATATTCTAGCGGTTTCAGTATTTATTTTATATTATATAAAAAATTTACAAAAATTGCAGAAACCCGCTTAGTAAAATTAAAAATTCGCCAAAAGTCACGCTGATAGCTGGCTTGGAATTTATCCAGAAGTGAACATTTAATAAGCTAGTTTTGACGGGAGCGAAACTGCCAACACTGTCCGGCAGATCCATGCGAGAGAATTATTCTTCATCGCACCCTCTTTTGGCTTACGAGAGAGAGAGAGAGAGCTCTCTCAGCAGCCCCTGCTCAGTTCGGTCTTTGGAAAAACCTATAAATACAAGTGCAAGCAAGCAATTCGAAAAAACATTTTATTTTTTCAAAATTTGACCGTCCGCCGGTACACTCAGATCCTTTGATCCGCTTCACTTCGTGGCGTGAGTTTTAAACAGTTTCTTCCCGCCATTTGACTTTGAAAAAGCCAGATTTGACGGGGAAAAGGCTGAATTGGTTTTCATTTACTCTTTCGATATCGCTCCACGGTACTATTGTGCACTGTTAGTAACATTTGCGCACTGTGCTATACGCTATAGCTCTTCTTTCAAAACTCGTGTTCTGTGCTAATTCGCCAATTGATTTTTTTTTAGTAGTGCAATCAATATTCATTGGAATACAAAAAGAATTAACAGTTTGCAACAACAATAACCAACGAACGCATCTCAAACGAAACAGAAAAATGTAAGAAAATCTTACGGATGCTCTCCGCTCCGTTCGGAGACTTGTGCAACCAACAACAGAAATAACAACAGCGGCGATACCAACAACAAACGCTATAAAATTAAACAATTCTGCTAAATGATCCGCGCTGCGCTGCATAATTGTGCAATTATACACATGTACATATGTACATACGTATATCTTTTATATATGAGTGCCTCTATGAATGTATTTTCTTTTTGTTTTTTTTTTCGTCTGCTTGCTATACTTGCTTGTAGTGTGCGTGCGTGTGTGTGTGTGTTCGGTGGAAGTTTTATTCTCAAAACACAAATATAAATGAAAACACAATGTGCAATTTAGCGCTTAACAACGTTGAGAGTGAAGGGACGGGGGTGCCGAAAACAATCCAGCAAACCTCAAAGAAAGTGGACGACGGTTCCCCAGGGGGGGGAGGGGGCGGCGCAGCGATGCCGTCGCCGCCGCCTCTGTGCTGTGTATCTGTAGTAGCTTGCTCTCCGTCTATTTTTTGTTGTGTGTGTGTGTGCGATAGTGAGAGAGGGACAGAGCTAGGCAAGAGCGCGAGTGGCAAAAAGGGCGCAGCTAACATATCGATTTTATGTGCAAGGAGCATTGTACGCAGTCAGCAACAAAAACGAGAACAGTTAGCCCATAGAAGTAGACACATTTAGCAACGCGACAACGGGAGAGCGGTATGACTGTGGGGGTGAGAGAGCGAGGGAGTGGCAGAAATTTGCAGTAAACAAAACGCCGGTTGCCATAAAAAGCAAACGCACACCATCACGACCAGAGCACAGAAGCATTCCGTGTTACTACAAAGTAGGAGCACAATTTTTTTTTAAATAACGCGCGAAAATACAAATTAGGACAGTTCCAAAAGACCCGCCGCACAAACGTACACTCTATCCGCATGCTGCTTCAAAAACGTTTTTTGAAAATTAGAGCAAGAACCAGCAGGAAAAAATCATTAGCGCGTGTTTAGTTCCAACAATAACGAGAACAACAACAAATGCCTTATAGATACTAAGTGCCTCTGTGTGTGTGTTTTTCGGAGAGCTGAGAGTACGTAGATTTCCGTGCGTGTTTTTAACAAAATTGAATACATAAGCACCTCCTGTACGTGTGTATGAGGCTATGTACATATATGTAGCAGCTGAGGCAGCCATACAATGTATTTGGAAGGGAAAGGAGTGTGAGAGTCTCCACTTGCCGCCCCTCGCCCTCCGTCAATGTTGCCGCCCGTTGGCCAGCAAAAACAATATACAAATCAGTGCAGTCCGAAGCAGAGAGAGAGAGATACTGTTATAGTGAGCATTGGCTTTGGCTTTGGGTATTCAAAATAACGCAAAAATAATCTGCCATTCACACAATACCATTGTATAACAAGCAAAAGGCAAAATGTTTTTGCTGAGTTAATAATATTTATGTTTAATTTATGCCTGTGAAATATAATTGATGAACGCCGAAGGGGGAAATCGATAAAATCGATTTACGATAACAAGCACAAGCAAAGGAAGAGACGCACACCAACAAACAAACAACACCCTCACAACACCAACAACTAAAAGTATCAACTAACACAATGACTGATCGCTTTTTTGTTTTGTTTTTATTTTGTTCTTGTACCCATCAGACAGCAGCGACGGCAGCGACGCCATCGTCTATTTATTAACCAAAACGATTGCAATTACCAACAAAAACAGCGTCGATAAGCGAGAACTCAATTCCTGGACCACCGGCGAGTGTGAGAGAAAGCGATAGCGAGAGCGCGAAAGTGTACGAGGAGAGCGCCGTGAGAGCGTGCGCGCAAGGAATCCAAGGAGTCCGCCCAAAAAGGATATATAGCGAGAGAAAGAGAGTGAGAGAGGACGACTAAGCAATTGATTCATTTCGTTTGGAAACCAAACGCAATCAACAAACCAACTACTACAAAAACACAGTCGCTGTTAACCAAAACAAGTGAGTATTTGAAGACGAACCATTTCAGCCATAAGCAAATGTAACGGGGATCACGCGAGCAGGACGCGGCGAGTTGCTCTCAAAGGGTGCGGTGTCCTGGGGTTGCCATGGCAATAGCTGAGCCAGCGAGACCGCTGTCTCTTGCGTGGGTGGGTGTGAGTTTCTGAGCGAGTTCGGGGGATAGATGATGCGTGTGTGTGTTTGTCTGACCTTTTGACTCTTTCGGCCGTAGAGGGGAAAGGTGCGAATTGGTCAAGCGAGTATCGGAACAACAGTGTCACTTGACTAATACGAACACAGCAAAACGGAAATAATAAATTACTTTGAATAGATGCGACTGCCTCCATAAATAGGTCCTGTTCATTTAAAGTACTTAAATGAGATTCCCGGAACTAACTTGCAATTCCATATCTCCCTATAACTTAATCAGGTATGCACTTTCCATAGTGCGACACACAGAAATTTGGACCGGTCCTTTAAGTTGCTCTCGATCTACAGCTGCCATAGAATAGCTCCCTTAGATTGCTCTCTAACGATCATCACTTGGGTTAGCAATTGGTCTCTGTCGCACTAGTTCATTGAACCGGGCGAAACATCCGCTAGCTGACTCGAGCAACAGCTCTCTCTCTCCCTCCCCCGCTTCCCTTGCGCTGCTGCCCTTACAGCATTGCCAGACACGAGAGAAGGGCAGCCCTGCTGCCGCTTTGTAAACGGCGACCGAGCTTAGGGGGTGGCAGAGCTGCGCGTTTAACCCTTAAGCGCCCTTCGACCGCCGAGTTTATGCTTTTTCGCAAAACAAAGTATTACAACTTCTTTGACTAAGGGTGGGTCTCATGCCTGCTGCTCATTTTTGGTGTTGTTCCAAGGGGTGCGAGTCGATTTCTCGCATATCCTGGCTGGCCGCCCCCTGTTAACCCTCCTGGTGCCGTCGCATTACATAACTGGGCGGGGTGTGTATGCACACACATACAAACACATACGCAGAGAGCTGTAACAGTTTGCCGAAAAGAAATGCGAGAAGGCGGATGTATGGAGTGGGAGAGAGAGAGAAAGAGCGGCTAAAGCGAGAAGCCTGGCGAAAAGGTCCTGCGCTCGCCTCAGAAGCATCGTGTGCCTGGGACGCATCGGATCTGGTCTCGCCATCATCGCTCGTTCTAGTTCTAAACAAATCGAAATAAAGCGCTGTCGCTTGAACGGGAATAAATTCAACGGCGCCGCTAAGCCAACGAAAGTACATAAATCAGCGAAATACAGAGCAGAAGCGGCGAATTTAGTAAAGTTCAGTTCATCAGTTCGCCGAGGTGTGTGCTCGTCTAGGTGTATTTGTTCTGTGCCGGCGTGTGTGTGTGTGTTGCGTGTGTGTCGGTGTCTGCTTTGCGAGCTTTGATTGTGTCTGTGGGTGTGACTGTGGGCGAGGCGAGGCAGACTCGGTTAAGTTAAAGTGGGAGTGAGAGCGGGTGATAGCTCTTAAGTGAGACAAACCCAACTAAGTGGGCCGCTGGGCGGCGCCAGTGAGCAAAGCTTCTTGACCAACCGTTAACCGTTAACCCAAAAAAGAGAGCGGGAGACAGGGTTGCCAGCTAGTTCTCAGCTTGAGTCCTTTTAAACACGCGCAAAGCTGACTAATTTTAACAACAATTCAGAATTAAAAACACCCCTTAAAAATTTTTGAACAAATTGGTACATTTTTTGTCTGCCGACTCGTCTGTTAATGCTGATCAGGAATATAAGTATATGATTTATAGGGTCGAAAATGATTCCTTACAGGCTTCTGACTAACATATAATACCATTCTTTGAGCGGATATTTATCTCCATTTATCAATTTTCTAAATTTTTGTTAGTCCGGGAATGGCTAGATCGATTCGGCTATTTCTGCTGATCAAGAATATATATGATTTATAGGGTCGGAAATGATTTTTTCATAGCTTTACAAGCTTCTGACTAAAATTATAATTATCTATATTTATATGACAATATTTTCGACAAATCAAAGCTTAAAAAATTCATAATTTTGCTAAAAGAGCATTAATTTTAATTCGGGAAGCTTTCCTATGTTAGTTTTTATTAGGTTAATAAATCTGCATACTCCATATACAATTTGAAGAAATTAAAATTTTTATCAATTTTTTTAATTTTAATAATGTCAAAAAAAAGGGATAAAACTTTGACGAAATTTTCAAAAATTTTATTTTCTTCCGGACATGGCTAGATCGATTCGGCTATTTATGCTGATCAAGAATATATATGATTTATGCGGTCGGAAATGACTTCTTCACTGCTTTTCAAGCTTCCGACTAAAATTATAGTCGATTCTTTGAGTCGATAATTATAGATATTTTTATATGTCATTTTTTCGACGAATCACGGTTTAAAAAACTCATAACTTTGCCAAAAGAGCATTAATTTCGATT
Organism: Drosophila bunnanda; assembly: GCA_035046265.1. Lineage (NCBI taxonomy): Eukaryota > Metazoa > Arthropoda > Insecta > Diptera > Drosophilidae > Drosophila > Drosophila bunnanda. Next base: position 374,591 of record JAWNOB010000083.1, on the reverse strand, counting down.
CGGAAAGCTTTCCTATTTTCATTTTTGTCAGGGTAATAAATCTGTATACTCAATTTAAATTTTTTAGAAAATAAAATTTTTATCAATTTTTAAGATTTTAACAATGTCAAAACAAGGGATACAATTTTGGAAAAAAATTCAAAAATTTTATTTTTTTCGGGACATGGCTAGATCGATTCGGCTGTTGACGCTGATCAAGAATATATATGATTTATAGGGTCGGAAATGACTCCTTCACTGTTTTTCGAGCTTCTGACTGAATAGAATCTACTAATATATTTGTGGCTGTGTATATTGGTAAAATAAACTCGATTCGTATATACTTTCGGTATTTACCTAGAACAGCATTGTCCTTCCGATTGGTTTATAGAAAGCAATAATTAAGAATAAGCCTCTTTCAATTATCTGATAAAAAAACGAGTATGCAGATCAACCGCATACTACATTAAACAAATTCAAACAACAGCATTAAGACATTATTATTCTCGGGATATCTGTTAAGCAGTTGAGCCCCGAACCTGACTCCCTGACCTAACCCTCTCATAAGGACACTAACTAGTAGCTGGGCGAGCCAAACTAACCAACTAACCAGGCTCCATCTGTAGACACTTACTAACACATCATGCAAATGGTTTAATCTTGACATTTAACTATTTTTTCCATGCGCCTGCCCATGCGTTGGTCCTCGTCGTGTCACCCAACTCAACTCAACTCAACACCCATCGCAACACCACCTACAACTCCCACTCTAACACCAACTCGAATCCAATCCAGTGGACTTTATGATGGCAAACACCGGAGCCGGCGGCGGAGTGGACACACAGGCGCAGCTGATGCAGAGCGCGGCGGCAGCCGCAGCAGTGGCGGCAACCAATGCAGCCGCTGCCCCCGTACAGAATGCCGCCGCCGTGGCCGCCGCTGCCCAGCTGCAGCAGCAGCAGCAACAAGTTCAGCAGGCAATTCTGCAGGTGCAGCAACAGCAGACACAGCAGGCGGTGGCCGCGGCAGCGGCGGCCGTTACCCAGCAGCTCCAGCAGCAGCAGCAGGCGGTGGCCGCCCAGCAGCAGCAACAGCAGCAGGCACAACAACAGCAACAGCAGCAGGCAGCAGCGGCGGTGGTGCAACAACAGGCAGCAGTGGTGCAGCAGCAGGCGGCCGCAGTCCAGCAGGCCGTAGTGCCTCAGCCGCAACAGGCGCAGGCGAATACTAACGGCAATGCTGGAGTCGGCGGCGCCCAGAACGGGAGCAACGGAAGCACGGAGACCCGCACGAACTTGATCGTGAACTACTTGCCGCAAACGATGACCGAGGACGAGATCCGGTCGCTCTTCTCCAGCGTAGGCGAGATCGAGTCCGTGAAGCTGATACGCGACAAGTCGCAGGTCTACATCGATCCGCTCAACCCGCAGGCGCCCAGCAAAGGCCAGAGCCTGGGCTATGGCTTCGTCAACTATGTCCGGCCGCAGGATGCCGAGCAGGCGGTGAATGTGCTGAACGGCCTGCGTCTGCAGAACAAGACTATCAAGGTGTCGTTCGCCCGTCCCTCGTCGGATGCCATCAAGGGCGCCAATCTGTATGTCTCTGGGCTGCCAAAAACTATGACCCAGCAGGAGCTGGAGGCCATCTTTGCGCCCTTCGGTGCGATCATCACATCGCGGATACTCCAAAATGCCGGCAACGATACGCAGACGAAGGGCGTCGGCTTCATACGGTTCGACAAGCGGGAGGAGGCCACTCGGGCCATCATTGCGCTCAACGGCACCACGCCTTCGAGCTGCACGGATCCCATTGTGGTGAAGTTCTCCAATACGCCGGGCAGCACCAGCAAGATGATCCAGCCGCAGCTGCCCGCTTTCCTCAACCCGCAGCTGGTGCGACGCATCGGCGGCGCCATGCACACGCCCGTCAACAAGGGCCTGGCACGATTCTCGCCCATGGCCGGCGACATGTTGGACGTGATGCTGCCGAATGGACTGGGTGCGGCGGCGGCGGCTGCCACGACGCTGGCCAGCGGGCCGGGCGGTGCGTATCCGATATTCATATACAACCTGGCACCCGAAACGGAGGAGGCAGCACTGTGGCAGCTTTTTGGTCCCTTTGGGGCTGTGCAATCGGTGAAGATCGTCAAGGATCCCACAACGAACCAGTGCAAGGGCTATGGCTTCGTCTCGATGACCAACTACGATGAGGCGGCCATGGCCATACGGGCGCTCAACGGCTACACCATGGGCAACCGGGTGCTACAGGTCAGCTTCAAGACCAACAAGGCCAAGTAGGGCGGCGACGCAGGATCGAGAATGGGAACGGCAGATTTTGTCCCCTCAAATCGTTTCGGAACACAACACACGACGGCACTCGAACCACACACAGCAGTACACAACACAACACAATACAACACACATATATAAATATGCATGGTATAACGGTAACTAAGCGCAACAACAAAACAGTATGTGTAAAACACACACGAGACAAGAAACAATTGACAGGAGAGAAGCTAAGGGCCAGCGAAAAGAACGAGGGCAGGAGAAAGTGAAGGCAGGCGGTAGGACGAGGAGGAACTCTCTCTTACACGTGTCGAGACACAACGAAACGGCGGTACAGCAACCAATCCCTTGCCAATCTCCCCAAGAAATCCCCAAGGACCCTAAGTACTCTGAGAACCCTGAGAGAGCGCCGGCCAAAAGCGTTGCAATAGCGAAATTCTTCTTGTTTAGCATTTAAGTAACGAAAATCATAAACTAAAACGAACAAAAAGTTAAGAAACCAAAAATTAGAAAGAAAGAAAGCTGCTTTTAGAGAGAAAGAGGGTGCGTGAGTGGAGAAAGCAGTGAGGATGAGGATGAGGCAAAGGATAATGAATAATGAGATTATAAGGAACAATTGCAATATATATAAAAAAAAAGAAGGCTCGAGCTCGGGCAGCTCTGGTTCTTTGCAGCCGCCGTCAAAATGAGTCACAAAAGCGAAACAAAGAAATCAACACACAAAACTACTAAGAAAATTTAACTTAACTTAGCGAAAAGCATCAAGTAACAAAAGAAAATGAAGACGAGAAATTTTAAAAATTTAAACTTTACACTTAAGGTAAAACGCAGCAATGAAATCTTCCAAACAACAAAATATTTAAAAAACAAAAAACAAACAAAAGAACTCTGTTAGTTACACTCCAAAAACAAAAACAAAAACAAAAACTTTTCTACCATATATTAACAAAAAACCAAAAAGAAATTGAAAACTCGAAAGAAAACCCAATTAAGAGGAAAGTGCATAAAACAGGAAAATAGGGAAAGAAACGAGAAAGCATTCAGTGTCTAGGATGTTCACAGGACATGAGTTCGGCTCCTGTGGGAAGAAGCGGCGGCTCAAGTATTCATAAAATAATAGAATATATATAGTTATTGATAACATGGAGGCTGCTACAGTATTACCACTACGTAAAAACGAAGATCGAACTATTTATATATATCCCAGATATATATAGGTGATGCAATTCTATATATATATTACCTATTTTATATAGAAATTTAATAATGAATTCTTTTTTTTTAAAGAGCATCGATTGTGTTTTCTACATTTAGAAGAGAAACGAGTAACGAGTAACGAGCAACCGCCAGCCCCCGTCGAACTCGTGTCCTTTAAGCCCAATCTCTCGCATAGACAACATTTATATAGGAACGATTAGCGAACGAAAGGGAAAGAAAGAACGAAAGAGAATGGAAAAACAAAAGAAGTAATTACAATAATTTATGCGCAAATTTGAAACGTTTTACTACAGACAAGTACATAATTGTTAGTGAATATTATTAAAAAGTAATGTAATTTCTCGTATACTTTATACGTATATATATGAATATATATATATTGTATAGTTGAAGTGACGCGGAGCAATCAGCGTATTAACAACAATTTTTAGCGTTTAAAAAAGGCCTAGCACAACAGAACAGCAGCAACCCAGCATCACTTTTTTATATATATATAATTAAAGAGAACACAAACAGTTCGAAAAACGATTTGAAAACGAGCGAATAGGGACGGGTTGGTCTATAAGGCGCTAAAGCCAGTAAAGCCAGTAAAGCCATTAAAGCATTAGCCAAGCGTTTTCTCTAATAGTTAAGCAACTTAACAAGCAACCACAACAAGGAAGAACTTAAGGAAATCATCAAAGAAGGAGGAAAGGGCATTAGAATATACCAAAACCCCGTTTACAACCGACCTTTCAATACTAGTCTATAATTCCCCGAACTTTGTTTTTCAATTTTCTTGCTTTGCTTGTTTCTTTACCTTCTTTTTTGTTTAGTTTTTTGGAGAGAGCGAGAGAGGAGTGACACACTCACCAAACCAACCAACCATCAATCAGATATCTGTATCTATTCACATGTATCTATATATATTTTTTCTGGATTTTTCCTATTACGTTTTCGTTTGATTTCTTTGCTTTGCTTTGATTTTTCGACATTTTCGGCTTTCCTGCATCCTGCAACCAAGAATTAACTAACAACAAGTACAATCAACCATGCATATTTATATTAATTTTTTTTTGTTTCCTTCTGTGTGAAACATATAGTGAATTCTTAATTTGAAGAGTTTCCAACCCTGCAGAAATGGATTTAATTATGATAATGACTATTACTTAGCGTAATCGGTTGATACATCTCCGATATCCCCTATACATATTTATATATATCTCTTTAACTAGAATTATTAATCCTTTTTTTTTTTGAGTAACTATTAGGTGGCCAACAAAAGAAGACGTTGTTTTTTATTCGCAACAAGAAATCTAGTCAGAAGATGTGGAGAATAGGGATAAGGACAAGGAGGAGGACAAAGCATAGAGAGGAGAATGGTGACTCTCCCCTTTCCAAAGATTGGGGCGCAGGCTTCCCTTGGAAGAGGCAAAGGCTGGGAGGGATCACTGCTCCTCCCCGACTCGAATTTGCAATAATTTATATATGAACAAATCTGCTAGTTTATTTATACAAAAAGGAGACAGAGAGCGAAGGAAGGCAGGATTACATGTGCTTGATTTTGTTTCATTTAAATTTTCTCTCACACACACCTACACCTACATATATGTATATTTAGTTAAATTGACTAATCCCCCAAACACACATATATATAAATATATATGATTATGCTTATATTTTTGTGTCATCGATGGATCTTATTAATTGTATTAATTCTAATTCTTGTGCAATAGTTTTAAAATAATGCAAATAAGCGAAAGGCATCAAGGCATCTCAGAAACCACAATTTACAAATTTCAATTTGCGAATATGCACTGCGAGAAATGAACAGAAAAGCGACCATTATACATATATATATATTTCTTGCGTGTAATTTACAATTTAAGCGACACACATATATATATTTATATATCTCATCATGATTTTTCTTTAACCTACTTAAGTAAGCAATGAACCACGATGAAAACGAAAAGGCAAAAAAAAAAACAAAAACATTATTTATTGTATTCTTATAATTACGTAATTTAATTTAATTCCTTTGATTTGTGAGAAAAGCGAAAGAAAATGAACAAGATGAACAATGAGAGGATACTGATGAAGAACTAGCCTAATTATACACACACACATACACACACACACACACATAATAAACAGAGAGAAAGAGAGAGAGAGGGGGAGAGAGCGAGAGGGATAGAGAAGTGATCAATTGAGGCCTTCGAATTCCCAACTGTCTTTCCCTCTCCCTATCTGCCTTTTACCATTTCTAAAACCCCTTTCCCCAGACTCTACTATTCACATTTTACGTTTAATTGTCTGTGCCCCCTATATTGATTTTGATTTTGATTCAGTTTTAGTTTTAGTTTTAACTTTATGATTTTCCGTTCAACTCATTCGATCTAGCAGCAGCAGCAGCACACAGCACAGCCCAGCGAAAACTTCGGCTCTAGTTTTAGATATATGTATCTAGCTATAGATATGGACGATACATGTGTAATGTTAGCTCTGACAGAGAGGGGATATTCCTGTGAATCTCTGGCCCCATCGAATGCAATACTATTATGATTTATGATTACCATTATATGTTTATTATTATTTAATATGTTTGATTTCCTTTCCTCTTGATTTTGTGTATTTTTCCCACGAATTATTATATGTTCCCATTCGACGATTTATGTTTATACACACTTATGATTTCCACCCTTGATTTTGAAAAAAAGCGATGCGAAAAATTTACTTTCAATAAAAACAGAAAAAAGAACACCTAAAAAGAAAAACTATTAGCATAATTTTTTGATTTAATTGTTTCTCTTTGGTTTTCGTTTGATTTTGTAAACTTTATTTTTTTCTTTCCCCCGAAACTTTTTTTTCAAACCCCAAGGACTATACATTTTCAAATATTCTATCAGTCCCTCACACACTCACACAGAAAACATTAAAAGGATAACGATAACAAATACAATCGATCTAGTCAAGGGGTTTCTTGATCCACAAGAAGCGCCCACGGAAACTATTGATCTCAGCGAGAAGAGAAATTCTCAATCGATCAGGATCCCGAGTCCCCACAAAAAGAAACTTAAAAAAGAAAAAACAGCATTCCAGGAGTAAATCCAGAATTGATCTCCCGCTTTCTGTTGCTCGGTTCCAGTGTTGCAATTAGCGATTAGCAATTAGCGATATTATTTGTGTGCAAAAAAGCAGAGAATACTTTTAATTTGTGTAATGCTATTATGTTTAGTGCTTATATATTTATGATTAACACGAATCTCTCGACCTCGACTCTGGTCCTAGTTTAGTTTTTAGCAGAACAAGTACAGTCACTCTGCCACTCCCTCGATTAATCTATAAAACCTTGATGGGATGATATGTTCCGTGTATGATTTTTAACCTGTATCTGTATCTTTGTATTGCTTAATTAATTGTGTGTACTTTTGTAATTTAGTAAAACGCCTAATTTGTTCCACGGATAGAGAGAGCGCGATATAGCGATAGCGATAAAGATTACACCAATGATACCGTTAATAATCACCACAACAACAGCAAGGATATATATACACTTCGATATATATATATATATATATATTATTATTATTATCAAAGCGAGGAGGACGGAGGAAACTATTTAATTTATTTTATTAACATATTTATATCGATTAATTAATTAATATTTATCACACATTTCAAATGATATTTCAAAATGGAAACAATGCAAAACCAAAAACAAAAGAGAAAATGATATTAATATTATAAATGTATTTCAAAATATACGATTATGAGTTTTTCTTGCTTTTTGCCATATAATATGTATCTCTCTATATAGTATATATCTATCAAACACACCGAACTTTTGTTTTATTTACTATATTTCTCTTAAGATCTGCTTTTCTGTGTTTCATTTCCCTTTCCTGTGTTTCAGATTGGTTCGGTTTTCGGATTTCGATTTTGTTCGATTCGATTATTTCATATTCGGTATATTTCATGGTTGATTTCCTTCTTTTTTTGTAGACTTGAACTCGTATTTTCTCTGCTTTTCGGACCCTTGCTTTGGTTCCTATTTTCCCTATAGCCCTTTCTTTTGTTTCAGTGTATATTACGCTAAGCAACACACGACACACGGACTCTATTTCCATTTACATTTCCAAGTTGCTTTCAGTTTCTTCTTGTGTGCTAAAAAGTTGCCCCCTCCTCAAGTAAAGAGTATTTTTTGCTCTTTGTTTGCTCTTATGATTTTTTCGCTCAGTGTATGCTTCTTTGGTCCCAGCCGAGCAGGACCCCCCCCCCAGAGAAAGTGAGGAAGATGAAGGAAGAGGATGCTTTGAAGGGAGGAGGAGAATCCGATCCAAACCGATTAGACACTTGAGTTGATTCCGTTACTTTTCTTCTTTCCCCACCATGTGGTATATGTATATCCATCGATTTAAATTTTAAAATTTTTAAGTTCCTTGTTGCCGTTCGTTGTTATCTATCAATATATATGTATGTATATATATATGAATATTTTAATATCGTATATATATATACATATATGTGTATATTGTTGCGTACCTCTCACTCACTTTTATTGTTTCGTGTGGTTTTTGTTGGTAAGTAAATCGGAGGCGAAAAGAGCAAAAAAGGATCCCAGGATCCTTGTCCGGATCTGTACAATTTTTCGGCACACATATATATTTTGATCTTCCCAAATAAATACATACTGATAATGATTTTCTCTAAATGGTTTTCTTTCTCATTTTTATTAATATTAATATTGATCTCTCCTCTTTTTTGTAGCAAAATGAACAAAAGAAAAAAGAAGAACACTTGACAAACAAAAATCCAGCAGCAAAAACCTACTAATATTTTTATAAAGCATTTTCTAATTTGTTTCTTTCTCTTGATTTATTTTCAGGCGTGTTCGTTCTTGTTCGTTCGTTCGATTTTGAATTGAATTTATGCAAAACAAAAAAAAAAAAAAAAACAAAAAAAAAGAAAACAAAAAACAGTACTCTAGACAAAAAAAAAAGAAAACACATTTAGTTAATTGATTACTTGATTAAAAACCATAATGATTGTGTAATTATATTGATTCATTGATACGTTTAATATTGATTGTAATTATTTAATGCATAAACCACAGATGCCCCGATCCCTTTCCTTTCCAAATTGATGTACATATGATGTACAGACAAACAAACGACACAGCTTACTTTGTGTATTATGTAATTTTCGGATACAAAAGACACTAGTAAGAACCACCGATATTTAAATCATTTTTTAAGTATATCTATTATTTTAGGAATTGCAAGGAATTTCAATTTACATTTACAGGTTTTTCTATAGTTTATAGATTTGATTTTGATCGAGCAATGCACAAACCACCATCCCCACACGATCCACCAACTAACCTAATAATAATACCTCTCGAGGGGAGTATCGGGCAGTCCTTAGTCTCTGATGTATGATGTTTGTATATACAAATATAAATATTTTGGTTTCCATTTCGATTTTCATTGTGTCAGTGCCAGTCTCCGTTTCGCCTGTCCGTTCTGTGTATTTTTTTTGTGTGTATAAAGTATGACTAACCAAGTACATATATGTATGTATGTATTTTAAGTTTCAGGCATTTATCAGTTTCGATTCTTTCCGTTTTTTAATGTTTTCGAGCGAAAATATAAAAAGCAGCACCATTAACCAAAAATCCCTAGGATTCCTTAAATAGTTCACGAGATCAGTATCAATAATATGTAGAGAACCAGTTTTAAAAGCTTTCAAGCAGCTTCTTTGGTTTCTTTCCGAAAGTTTTCCCCGTTTTCAAATGATGTTCCTCTCTTCTTAAACGAAAATATAGCAAAATAGAAAAAAACAAAAGAACCGAACTGCCGCAAGGAGAAGCAAATGTGTAAATGAAACAATCCATGTATTTAATAAGCTGATTAAAGGTTGATAGCAACTAAAAAAGACTGAAGAAGGGCAAAAGGCAAAGTGTGAAGCAAACAAAATATAAATCTAACAATGAAACTGAAACGAAAGCAAAGAATCAAAGCAAAGCAAAAAACACTTAGTTCGTAAAGATGCAACTGTGATAAGGCGACAAGAACCCCACCCAGCCAACAACACCCCACCCCAAGACCCCCTCAAATACAGAGTATTAGTTATGCTATACATATACATATACAAAATCAAAAACAAAAGAAAAACAAAAAGAAAACCCCCGAGACAGAGGAAGCCCTAGAGACTAAGTGCTACTTGTAAGCTGTAAGCGGTCCCAACCGATCTGGCGCTATACCAATAAAGCAATAACTAAAGCAAAATGTGGAAAAGCAAACTCACCAATTGGGAGCGATCTCCTGGAGGCCAGCGTGCTGCCAGGTGGTGCGCAGCTGCTCCAGCAGAAAGGAGACGGGCATGCCGTGGATGTTGCCCGACTGCGAGGTGCTGTGCAAGTTGATGTCCGCGTGCGCGTCGATCCAGACCAGCGACAGATTCGGCGTGTGCTGCAGGTGCCCAGCTACGGAGCCTGTAAGGGGCAAGATTCAGTAGGATTAGGCTGACGGCAGGAGGATGGGGCAATGACGTGGAGTCTCACCAAACCCAATCGCGTGGTCGCCGCCAATGGCCAGGAACTGCGAGTTCTCCCTGAGCATCAACTGTACCTGCTCGATCAGCGCCCGGTTGCAGGCCATGAAGTCGGCGTAGTTTCGGATGTGGTGGTAGTGCACCCGCTGCTGCTGCAGCAGCGTCTCGTCCACGGCGTACTGCAGGTTTCCATAGTCCCGGATAACGAGGCCATCTAAACGAACATAATAAACGAAATAAAATACATTTATCCGCACAGCCTTTGACTTTTCCTTTACATTTTCACTTCTGCTGACCGAAATTCGATTTCAACTACACTCCAGAGCTCCACGTTTGTTTCTGATGAGAGAGAGAGTGACAAATATGTGCTGGAAGGTATTGGACCTCTTCTGCAAACTGTAAATTTACAGTTTCTCGGGATGCCGCTCTCCCTCTCTCCCTCAAACTTCCAAAGCCCATGAGAGAGCTAAGCCCTGCAGAGTACAATTTGTGGGACCTCTCTCCATTAGATCCGTTATTTCATATTCCACTGGCTGACTCTCACGATTGCTCTCTATATTTGTCTTCGCTGGGACCTGGAACCTGCGACCCTGTGTTGCCAGCAGTAAAGCGAATGGGTTCGGTTTTGGAAACTTAATTACACCCTTCTAATCGTAATTATAATTCAGTGTGAAGCTCGAAACACTGTGAAGGAGTCATTTCCGACCCCATAAACCATATATATTCTTGATCAGCATAAATAGCCGAATCGATCTAGCCATGTCCGGAAGAAAATAAAATTTTTGAAAATTTCGTCAAAGTTTTATCCCTTTTTTTGACATTATTAAAATTAAAAAATTGATAAAAATTTGAATTTCTTCAAATTGTAAATGGAGTATGCAGATTTATTAACCTGACAAAAACTAACATAGGAAAGCTTTCCGAATTGAAATTAATGCGCTTTTGGCAAAGTTATGAATTTTTTAAGCTTTGATTTGTCGAAAATATTGTCATATAAATATAGATATATATAATTTCAGTTAGAAGCTCGAAATACTATGAAGGAGTCAATTCCGACCCTATAAATCATATATATTCTTGATCAGCATAAATAGCCGAATCGATCTAGCCATGTTTGGAGGAAATAAAAATTTTCGAAATTTTTGTTCAAAATTTTACTCTATTTTTGATATTATTAAAAATTAAAAAATTGATAAAAATTTAATTTTCTTTAAATTTTAAATGGAGTATGTAGATTTGTTAATCTAATAAAAACCAACATAGGAAAGCTTTCCGAATTAAAATTAACGATTTTTTGACTAAGTTATGAGTTTTTTAAACTTTGATTTTAAGAAATAATGTTCATATAAAAATATAGGTAAATATCGATTCAAAGAATGCGAATATTTAAGGCTTAGTTTTAGTCGATTTCCAATTCGATCCATTAATTCGATTGGAAACTGCAAGGGTATATAAGGGGTATGTGATTTCCTGTTATAAATTATAATTCCTCCCCTGATTATAAGCCGACTCACCATGACTGCTCTGCAGCACCTGTCGCAGGCTGCTCTGCCGCAGAAAATCCGGCGCTAGTTCCACCCCCTGCTTTCCCTGCCCCTTGGCGAAGGGCACTCCGATGATGCCCAGCGTCTGCTCCGGCTCCAGAGTGGAGGTGTTGGTGGAGTTGGTGCTCTTAGTGCGATGGAGGCTCAGGCGAAGGCACCTAGTGGCTAACTTACGGCTCCACCACATAGTTCTGCTGCTGCTGCTGCTGTTCACTGGGATCTAGTCGTGACGCTGGAAACTTCGCAACTGTGTCGCCGTGTCGAATGGAGAAGATCCAACGGATGCTGCTGAGTGCGCCTGCTGTGCTCGAGCAACTATCTCTTGGGCTCTGGACCCCCTGATAAAGCTCGGCGACAGTTCAGCCGAGACGAGAGAGATCGCCAGCCGGCAGCGGCCATTGTATATTGTAGTGTTTTGTGGATGGATAGAGCGAGAGCCGCATGTTGGTTGGTTGGTGTGTTGGGCGATAAGGCAGCTATCGCCAGATGACCTTGATCCTGGCTCTGACGACAACCAAACAGCGGCTATAACGATGATGGTCACAAAGGCAAAAGCCCCCGAAGCGCACAAGGAGAAACCGAGCAGGTTTGTTTTGTATGTCACAGTCCCAAGGGGTTGGAATGTCTCCGGAGTAGAGAGAAATACCAGGCCAACAGAAGCAACCACAGCTGGAGGGCGCTGACCTCTATAAAATGACAGTTTCATGGGATCCCTCCTTAAACCGGGACTTAACAATCAAATAGTAAAGTCAGTGATTTGCTATTTCTGTAGCCACGGTACCTTGAGCTTCCTGTGAGGTGAATTTAAAACTTTAATCTCTGCTGAATGAAATGAAATGATTTTAATGGGGCAATGAACATGCGTATTTACTGTATACATACATTTATACCGCTTCCTATGGGATTCATCTGATCAGGAAGTCGCCCGTCAACGGTTGTGAACGATTACACCTCAGGCAAAGGCCTTCTATTTGGACATTATTCATTTATTTATTCATTTAGTTTACATTTAGTTAAATAATTGCCATATTTGTGGATATGTATACGATATAAGGGTATATATATATAGTATATAGGTAAATGCTGCACCTTTGTCTTAACGCTTTTTGTCTGGGCTATGTGCTCTAGCTTAAAGTACATATATTAAATCGGTTAAAATCGTGCAGTAAATATATATATTTTGGTGTATATATAGTACGTCTAATATCAAGTTAATCAAGGGAAATATTACAAAAGCTCTGTGTTAACTATCTTCTCTCTTGGCACAGCTGCACAATTGGGTTTCTCTCGCTGCCGTGATTTCTTTTCTGGAAGCCAGATGGACATAAAAATTAGATTTCGTCTTAAAAAAAAACTTGTAGCATAATTGCACACTTTTTTGGAGTAATTTCCAGTTGTAAAACAATTCAAAATCAATTTTGAGCCATATTATAAGTTTTGCTCATCATACAATCTTGATTTTCCAAATACAATTTACCATTAACTATTTCGCTAGATTCGTGTCTTTGCTGTTGCTTTTTCTATTCTTTTTGTTGCTACAGAGTTGCAAGGCTCTCAGTCTTAGTTAGGCTATACGATGACGCCTACAGTTCTCTTCTTGGCTGGACAAATACAGATACAGGTGCGGGTATCGAAACACATACGGACACCATAAAGGGGGCTAAGGGCGGAGGCTGTGCGAGAGATTCGGGGATTCACCGGTACAGTATGGTTCGTCTTTTCGGGGCACAACATTTTCTATTTAAAGCTGACGATTGTGATGCTCATTTACATAAAAGCGCAGGCGCAATTAATTAAGTTACACGTAAAAAAAAACATAAATAAAAGTAAGAGCAATGCCTGGCGCTGGCTTCTTCTCTCCTCATCGCTTGAAAACGTTTTGAATCACAGTTATGTTGTGTGTGTGTGTGTTTTGTCGTGGGCTGGGACTTCCTCTGCCACCTCTGTTCTTAGTGGCGACGCTTCTGGCCATGATTGTGCAGCATCACAATCTCATCGCCACTGTCATCGGCTATATCCAGCTCCGGCTCCATGCGCGGCCCATCCTCGTCGTCGTCGTCCTCGTCATCTGTGTGCAGAATGCGCTCCAACTGCTCCTCATCGAAGTACGGCTGAATGGTCATGCCACCTGTTATTTATTTAAAAATCAGTTTTAAATTGAATATATCAAGGAAGAAAAGCACGGACAATATAAGTTCTAAGACGCTCACTCCTGGCTCTCTTCAAATTTAATTTTAAACAAAGAGAGTGCCCAAGAGCTGCATCTTATTATTACAAAGTCTCTAAATGCAAACTCACGCTTAATGGGCGATCGAAACAGCTCCGTCTCGCCATCGTCGCCTGCGTCGTCGTCCTCGAGATCGAAATGCTGTTCCTTGCTCTTCTGCGGCAGCAGCGAGAAGTTATAGTACGGCTTGTTGCCCCGATGGCGGCGATAGAACCAGAACTGAGCGCATAGCACGCACACCACAACTCCAACGATGATTAGGACGCTGGCGAACAGGATGAAGAGGAATCGCGGCAAGCCGAACACATGCTCGTTGACCTTCAGGTGGAAAACCACATTCTCCGTGTAGCCAGAGCGACCGCCGTGGCTCAGGTGCAACTCTCGGGTATCCTCCAGGTGACGCGGCGCCTCTACCTTCAGCGTGATGGTGCCCAGGGGCACCGCGGCCAAACGGTACTGGCCCATGCTATTGGTGAAGTTCCTCAGCTTGGCGTGGCCCACAACGGAGACCTTAGCATTGCGCACCGGGTGATTGCTCTCGTCCAGCACGACACCCACTATGCTGGTGGTGCCACTCACAGCTTCAGCTAAACCGCTTAACTTATTCGGCAGCTCCACCACCTCGCCACGTATCAGCGTGAACGGATGCAGGTGGACAACGTCCAGCTCCGTTACTTGGCCATCCTGTATGTCAACCTTGAGTATCTGCGACTCGTAGTTGGGGGCGGTCACCTCCAGGCCGTAACTGCCGTGAGGCAGCATCAGCTGGAAGCGTGCCGCGTTCTTAGTCACATTGTAGACGCGCTGCTGGTGCTCCAGCAGCCGGACAAAGGCCTCGCGCAGCGGCTGCCCCTTGTCGTTCTGCACCAGACCACTCACTCCCGTCCGTACCAGGGCCAGGAAGTTCTTGATCTTGTCAATGTTCTTGCGCCACACGGAGGCGATCTGCTTGTGGTGGGGCATCCGGCAGCAGGAGACGCCCAGCGTATAGACCGGGAGGTTGTACAGGCGGTACATCATGTTGGTCAGGCGTTCCGTCGTCTCCTGGTGTAGCTGCCTGGTGGCGGAGCTGGGGCACTGCAGCGGCGAGTAATTGAACTCCGTGCGCTGCATGCTGTGGGCGAACTTCTCCAGCACCGAGTCGCCTCGGGGGTAGCTCAGGTCCGAGCTGCCCGCACCGAAAGTGAGCATCAGATCAAAGTTCTCGCTGTGCAGGAACTGCAGGAACATGTCCTTGGCCTGATCGGTCTCCGGACTGAGGATGCGTTCGGCCAGCTCATCCCCCAGCACGGGATCGCAAATGGAAGAGCTGTAAGGCAATAATTGCTGGTAAGGAAGCCAGGATTATGCCAGAGATCACTTACTTGACGTTGTACATGTCGAAGACCTGCTGGAACTTCTGCGTCTGTGGCAGGAAATAGATGACGCTGCGCTGTAGCAGCTGGACCACCGAGGCGTCCTGCAGCTTGAAGCCCTCAACCAGGTGACGCACCAGATTCAGCAGAATCTCCCTGCCCAGCGGAGTGGCCGTGTCATAGAGAGAGCTCACCACGAGCAGCTTGTACTTGTGCTCCTCAGGTTCCCCTATCTAAAGGGAGATCATCAAAAATCTTACATAGGTTATGCGGGAGGTACGGAGGCTACTCACATCCGAGGTCATCTTCAGGTAGTTGAAGTATCTGCTGAACTCGTTGTCCGCATAACCGAAGCTCGCTATTTGCCCGTTCTGGTTCTCCAGCTCGGCCAGGCGCGCCCTAACCTCCGGATTTGTGTGGTAGCGCGTGTTCACCACGTTTTCGATGATCCGGAAATCGTTGGCCGACGCCCAGTGCTGCGGATCGTCCGGCATTAGGGTGACGTCCATGCGCATCTCGTGCGGCTCGCCCTCCGGCACCTCCACCTCCATGCGCAGCGGAGCATAGTTGTCGCCCAGGACGGTGATGTTGTGGCGTCCCGGCAGAGCCAGCTTCCAGTAGTCGCCAAAGGTCTGACTATAGCTGGAGTGGTTGGCGCCGTCCAGATGAACCACGGCGCCGGCGATGGGCGTGCCGATGGTGCTGTGCACGAACCCATGGATGCCGTGATGCACCTGCTCGATGAACTGCAGCATGGGTTCGCGGTGGTCCGCCCAGTATTTGGGCAGCTCGGCGGCCACGGGGAACTTGTCGCAGCCCATCTCAATGGTTAGCTCCAGGCACCCGGCCCGCACGTAGTTCCAGTCCTGCATCCCCCCCGTGACGCTGTACCACTGCGCCCCGTTGGTGATGCCCTCGGCGAAGAACTCGTTCTGGAAGAGCTCGCAGGGCTGGCCCAGATGCATGGTGGGGTGGGCCTTGGCATAGATCCCGGCCAGGTGCCGGAACAGGGCGTTGTCCTCGGTGGGATTGGGCTTGCGCCCGTTGATGCTCGAATTGCGAAGCCTCATGGAGGGATCATTGAAGTCGTTCTCGTTGTCGTCGTACGGATAGTTGGCCACCAGAGAGCCGCCATGGAGATTGGCGGACAGGACGAACGGCAGCGACAGGGTCCAGTTCATCAGAGCGGCCACCTCGGGCTCCGTCACCTTGTTGAACCTATCCGTCCCGTACTGGTCTGGGAAGTTCCTGTTCAGATCGATGCCATGCGCATTGGCCCGTCCCACGCCGCCGGTGCGATCGCCTTCCCGTGCGACTTCGTAGCCGTCGGGATTCATGCTGTAGAGGAAGTGAATCCGGGTGCCGTTCACCATCTTGGTCACCCGCTCGTCGTTGCCATAGCGCTCCAGCAGGTACTTGGTGAGCAGCAGGAGCATCTCCTTGCCCACCACCTCGTTGCCGTGCATGTTGGCCACGTACTTGAACTCGGGCACGCCGGGCACATGGGCTCCGGGAGTGGCGAAGATCTCCAGCACCCACAGGTCGCGGCCCTCGACGCTCTTGCCGATGCTGTAAAGGCGGGTCAGCGAGGGATATCTGGCCGAGATGTCGCGCAGGAAGCTGGAAAGGCAGAAGATGTCGAGTTTAGCAGGGACGTCTGTTCCCTCTGTGGGAAGCTATGCTCACCTCTCCATGGCCGTATAGTTGTGATGCTCGAACTTGGTGGGGGTGAGGAAGCCATGGAACTGCTCCTTGCGCTTCTCCGGCGGCTCCGAACGCTCCACCTTGACCTTCCGGAAGTTGCCTAGGGACAGAGTGGGCAGAGCGGAGACGGAAATGAGGGTGAGGATCTTGTACGTGTCAGGAGTGTGTGTGTGCGCGCGCGTGTGTGTGTGTGTTTTCATGCCAGTTTCGATTGCAAAAGGTGCCGCATGCGAAGGGAATGTGTGGGTGGGGGTTGGGGGGAAGCAGTGCGCCTAAGGTTAGGGGTCAATGGTTAAGGTTAGGGACTGGGGCTAAGGAGCGGGCGTAGGCGTAGCTAGATCAGAAGCCGATTCACAAGCACAAGCATAGATGCATATCATAGTATAATTTTGTTCGTTTATTTTTGCCATAATTTTCATAGTTCACATTTATTTCAAGATAAAATCCAAGTAAGATGCCAAAGAAAATGCCTGACTTTTGTACAATTAAGTGCGATCGATACATTTAATACCTATTTTTAAATGTAAAACATATCCATATCGAGAATCTATAGTTTGTCTTTTGGCACACACGTTCTTCTTTGTATTTTTTCGATTTTTAGGTACTTGGTGGAATATACAATTAAAACTTCAACAGATTCTGTGTGATTCTCTTGCAGCTGATCGCAAGACAAAGGATATATCTATATATATATATGTATATGCCCGGAATGGTCAGGTTTCGCAAGAAATTATGAATTGAAACTGATCAAAGATAATTCTTTAAGCTAGACAGTGACTTGTTGTACCATGCAAAATCAAAAACAAAATATAATTAAACGAAATTGGAAACAAAAATTTGTGAATTCCAGTTATGTTAAATCGATATATTTATGCCAACTTTTTGTTAGCTTTTAAATATCATAACTAAGGCATAAATACATCAATTTCAATTCGGAAAGCTTTTCTGTGCTAGTTTTTTTAAGGTTAACAAATCTGCATATTTAGTTTTAAAATGTACAACATTTACATTTTTTTTAAATCTTGACAATTTTGACGATGTAACCCCTTATAAAATTTTGAAAAAATTGAGTAATTTTTTTTTTTTGATCAGACATGGCTAGATCGAATCGGCTGTTGATGCTGGTCAAGAATATATATGGATTATAGGGTCGCAAATGACTCCTTCACTGCGTTACAAGCTTCTGACTAAAATTATGATACCCTGATAGGGTAAATTTGGTAAATTCCAAAGAAAATGTGAAATGAAGTTAGAAATACACCAGAATAGAAGTTTTAAAATTAATTTTCACCTCTTAAGGTAAAAATAAATGGAAAGAAAACATAGAAAACAGAAATATATATGAGATGAGACAAAGTATACGCTAAATCGAAATCTTGGGGCGAAATTAGGTGAGAAATACCACAGAAACACAAATGAATATTTAATCTGTAATAATAATATATGGAGATGTGGTGATGCATAAGGTGAACACTGATGAGACCATGTTGAAAATAAAAACGCACCAAGCGAAAATTAAAATTTTATTCATCCTTTGGAAGGGGACTTCGCGATATTAGATAAACCTGGCTCATCAAGGCTCTCGGGCCACTCGTTATTCGTGTGCGCATTGCATATATGTATATGTATGTATATATGGTTTATATCTATATTAAAAGCCATAATTCATGTTTCCGATATCTGGTGGAATTCGCATACATTCTACAGTTCGATAGTAATATTATATAGCCGTATATACGTATAGGTGTGTGTCCATGTAGTGCAAATGCGTAAATCAGAGACAAATGCGAGAGAGATCAAGCTAAAACCGTGTATATTTGTTCGTCTATTTAGGGGGTCATTCGATGACCTTCCAAGTGGGCTGTGACTTCGATTTGGGGTTCTTTACAAGTTCCTAAGTACAATTCGCTTATATTCGATTATTGTGTGTCGTTATTTCGCTATTTCAATATTTCTCTATTTCGATATTCAGATATTGAGATATTTGGTTTTGGTTTGTTCGGGTTCTGGCTGCACTTCTTCTGGCTGTTCCTTGCCGAGGTCTATTTACAACTCAAACGGCCTCCTCGTCGAGTGTGTGAGAAATGGAAAGAGGGGGCAGAGCGAGGGGGTGGGACACAATGGACCAGAGACCCCTTCGGTGAAAGTGAAAGTACAACAAAAGATGCACAAATAGGCAAGGAAAGTACACCAAACCGATTCGCTTTGTTTCGTCCGTTTGAAAGCCCAACAATTACACTTCCAAGCTGCCGATAGCAAGAAAGACGAATATTGGGGAAAACATAAGAGGGAAATGATCATGCCCACACCAAGGGGTAAGGGTGAGGAGATAGGGGAAAGGTTAAGGTAGGATGGTAAGGAAATGAGCCCAGTCAACATATAGTACAATAGGGAAAACTGGCAGCGTGCAAACTAGGTGCAGGTCATGGCTATATGCTATGTGTGTGTATGTTTCTAGCTGGATCTGCTGCTATATATGTATATATATAGATCTGTTTGGATATATAGCTGGCGCTCCTCCTCCGCTTTAGAAATAATAGGGACTGTAAAAACTGCTAATACCATCAAAGTTCGTCTCGACGGGCGTCAGCTTGAAGTCGACGCGCAGTGCCTCCTGGTTGTCGTTGGTCACCCGCACCTGCTGCGGGGCACTGGCCTGGTAGCTGTACGGGAATAGCATTAGCTTGGGGATCAAGAGGGAGAAGCAATGGCAAACCCACCCGAAGGCAGCGGCATGGACGCTGTAGAGGCCCGGGGTCAGCAGGCGCCAGTACTCGCCGCGCTTCGACGTCCGTATGGGCTTGTCCTCCAGTCCAACCACGTAGACATTGGCGTCGGCAATGGGATAGCCGCTGGCATCCTGCACCAGACCCTTGATGCCGATGTGCGCCTGCCGCAGCAGCTGCAGCAGCGATCCCTTGTTCCGCGCCCACTCCTGCGGCAGTGTGCTGGCGGCCGGGAACTTGCAGCAGGAGAGCTCGATGGTCAGCTCGAAGCAGTTGCTGAACGCGTAGTTGAAGTCCTGCATGCCGCCGGACAGCTCGTACCAGTTGGCCCCGTTGGTGATGCCGCCGGAGAAGCTGTCGTTGCAGTTGTTGCCCTTGCGCATGATCGGGTGGTTGTCCGAGTAGGTGTGGGCCAGCTGCTTGAACACCCGGTCGTCCGGGGTCAGGCTCTCCTCGCAGCACTCGTTGTGGGCACTGGAAGGGTCTCGAGTTAGTCCAGTTGGGGGGAGGCGGAGCCCTTGACTTACATAGAGTTGTCGTACGGGTAGCTGGCCACCACGGCGCCGCCATGGAAGTTGGCGGAGAGCACGAACGGCTTGCTCACAATCCAGTTCACCAGGGCCGCCGTTTCCGGCTGGCGGGATTGAGCGCGCAGCTGGTGGACGTGCGACTGCTCGAGGCGATCGGGAAAATCGCGGTTCAGATCGATGCCGGCCGCATTGCCGCGACCCACATAGTTGGGCAGCGACTCGCAGTTGCCCTCCTGCAAAGAAGATTACGTGTTTGTGTTGTGGGTTAATTAACAGCTCGATTGCCTTATCTCTGTGGCACAGCTGGCTAGTGAGTTATTTGCACCACACAGTTCTCAATTGCTCCGTGTATTAGATCAATTTCATTAGGTCAGTTCGCTATATATTTGCCTTGAAAGCCAAGGCGTAGCACTTGTAAAGTGCAGTTTGTACAACATATGGGATAGCTTTTGAAATGTAAAGATCAAGTTGCTAGTTGACAGCACAAAAAGTTTCTCTTTTCGCTCTCTATCATGGGCTGATTGGCATGCGGGTCACTCCTGACCGGAATTGGCCATTTAGCAAGGCAGTCAGGTGTCAACCGAGTGATTACGCAATAATATATACAGATATAAAGCGGAAAGAGGCCCTCCCCCGATCGATATTCGATGACAATACAATACGATATTGTGCAATGAAGCAGGAAAACAGAACGCACCGCCAGCGTCAGGGCCAGTGGTGGTTTCCGCGGCTTTCCCAACCACGCACCGGAGAGCGGAGTCCACAGAAAGTAGCCACCTCCCGATATATGGCTGGCTGAATGGACGCCGGAAAAGCGGAACACAGAACTGGCAGACGGTGGCAAAACCAACAAATTACACCATTGACGGGCCACGTTAAATGGATCATGTCATCATCATCGTCACCACGATGATCACTGCACACCGCCGAAGCCCAAAAACTGGGCAGCTCAGAAGCAGCTGGTCACGTGGTCAAAATGGGTAATGACTGAGTTGGCTGAGTGGGGGGATCAAGTAAACCCAACATAAAGTTTGCAAATTTGAGCCTTGTAAATATGTCAAATGTAATCGATTGTTTGTCTTCAATAGTTAATGTCTTCATTTCAATCCTAATGCATCGCGATGTCAATAAAGTCATCCTTAAAGGCAAGAGCCTTTAAAGAAAGTCCTTTAATGAAGTCCTTTATGTCCGCAACCTTAATATCGACTTGAATGCAAGTTTTTTTTAGTGAAACCAAGTGAGTTTCGAACAACAAACAAACTGATTTCAATAGTACTTCGCATTGAAGCGGGAAAATATGATTAAATTGGCTTTAGGCGTGGACTTTTGCAGTACATTCGCCATATTCGCTAATCAATTTGAAATACCCGCCAGCGAGGGGGCGACAGAGCGCGAGAGACTCTTCCCAGATTGTATTAATCTGACCTTTACTTTTGTTGCTGTGCCAACGAGCACATACGAATATTAATAATTGCGAGTTTGCGCTTTCAACTTCTCACTAAGCGGCACACGGAGACCCGAGATAGTTGTTAATGATAAGACATATTGGTAAACAAACGAGGTGTTTTTGAGTCCAGAGAGCCTGGCCCAAGGCAGTTCATTGGGAAATTAGGAAAATTATGTGGCAGGGACAGAGACAGACAGGCCGAGAGAGAAGCAGGGAGAGAGAGAGAGAGAGCCAAAGCTCTCTCCTGACCACTTTAAAACCGCTCACTCCCACTCACTTCCTCTCTATCTCTCCTGCTGCTGCTGCTGCTAATGCCACTCACTACGGCCATTCTTGGGCTCCTCCGGTGCTCCCTCTTCCACTTATCGATTTTTCCCCAAAATCGAACGCCACAACAGGTGACCCCAGGGAAGGGGGAGGAGTGCACACTTTACCTGCGACAACGCATAGCCGTCCGGATTCATGGTGGGCATCAGGTAAATGTCCGTACTGTTCACCAGCCGCCCCAGCTCCGGCACCCGCTCGTAGTTGCCCAGCAGGTACTGGGCCAGGTAGACCAGCAGCTGCCTGCCGACGGTCTCGTCTCCGTGCATGTTGGCAATGTACTTCACCGGCGGCGTCAGCAGGTTCCGTTGGCGGGTGCTCCGCGAGATCTGCAGGGCCAGCAGGTTCCTGCCCTCCAGGGAACGGCCCAAGTAGTGGACGCGTGCCTGGTCGGGATAGGCCTTCTCCAGTCCGGCAAACAAGTCCTCCAGCTGCTCCTGGCTGACGTAGTGGGGCTGCTGCAGGAAGGATTCATCTTCCTTGATGATGTACCCGCTGCTGGCCGCTGCGAGAGCGAGGGCCACTGATAGCCACAGCGCCAGCATCTTGATTCTGTCTTTATTGATGATTCTTTCAGAGGCTCCGGCTCCGGCTCCGCTGCTGGCTGCTGGCTGCTGCCTGCTGGCTGCCGTTTATCACTGGAGTGCAAATTGAGCGGTACAGTTACTTTTCAGCTCCACACTCTCCGCTCCGCTCCTCTGCGCGCGCTCTGGCCCTTGTCTTTGGCGGTGGCGTCCCCGTTCGTCAGTTCTCGCTGGCTAGTCCAGTGTCCAGTGTCCAGTGTAAATGTCGTCGTTGCAGCTCAGCCTCGAAAAATCAACTGTTTGAAAATTTGCTGCGTTGATTGGCCTTAAGCGCCCATTGCCCGCTCAGTCGCCGTCGCCGCCGCACAGTGGGGCCATTTCAGTTTATTCGTTGTCAAATTATCACTTCTGAACCAAGATAAGGGATACCGTGTGCTTTTCATATAGTTTGAATTATTGAATTTTTTCCACTTTAAAAAATTGGTTTTGCAACTATAATCGTAACTAAATTTACAGTTTTATTCATATTTATTATTTGAAAAATATTAACAACTTCCTTGAGTGTTCAAAATTAATACGCCCACTGCAAATTTTTGACTTTGGCAACGCTCTTTGCTCCAGGGGACCCACTGTGCGCCGTCGCTAATGCTGCTGGCACTCCAAGAGAGCCAAAAATACACAACACTCCGGCAAAGAGAGAGCGCGCCCTCCGCGCCACGGCAGACAGGCGCTAATTGTAGGGAAATTACACGCTGCTGCGAACTCACTACTCACACGCCGCGCTTTCGGTAAATTTTTGATCAAGAAAAGCTTTCATTTGCGTGTTTTTGTACATTTTTATTTTTGTACTTTGTTGGGAGCCATAGATTAATGGTTTATTTAGGCGCATTTAATTGTGCTATTACGGTGTTGCCAGACCGAAAAAGTGGGGCGCCTGCGCATGTGGGAGTGTGATTTGGACGACGAAATGAGTGCGAGCGGGGTGGTGGTGGGCCGCAAGAGAAACGTCGCGTCTCATCGCTTGCCTTTGCACGTCAACAGGATATTTTTAGCGACGCACACGAAAATCGATAACTCTCCTCCCACTATTGCTCCCACGCCCAGGCGTCGTGACGTCACGACCGTCCTGCGTGGGCTCAAAGGCCACCCACACAGGCAGCGGCAGAGCCACACGGACTTGCTTACGTGCGAGAGAGCTGCCGCCGCCACCTTATCGATAAGCGAACGAAAATTGGCACAGAGAGCGAGGCATAATCGTTCTTATCAGAGAATATGCGACAACAGCATATGGCCACTTTCCGTCCCTTCCTCGGCTCTCTTGTCCCGCATTACCACCAACCACCATGCCCCTTGATTAATGGCTGGTGACAAATGGAGAAATACAAAAAGCTCAGTTCCAATCTGCTTACGGGAAAGCTGCTCACAACGAAGAGAGCGGGTAAGAGAGGGCTCAACAACAGAGTAATGCACTTCCTTGAGGGATTGCGGTTAAGGGGCACTAGAGAGTAACGAAGTCTACACACCCTACAAATAACTATTAAATTATTATTTTCATATTATCGAATATGGTTCTATGTTAATGGTACACTATGCCAGAAAATAATTTCAAAAAATTCTATTAATTTATTAGTTGCAATTCCAAGAAATGTAGAGTTAAGTATTCTCTCATCGGGTGATTGCTATAATCTGCATAGTGCTTACGCGTCTGCTGCAGATACATGCACCTGTTTTATATAATCTGCATTATGCTCGCGAACTGCCACAGCTGCTGCGCGCACACCCAGGCACACATCAACTACACGACAATAAAATAATAAATACAAAAAACTTGCCAATCTGCACAGCGAGTGCGCTGCAGCGGAAATTGGCAAACATTTAGCGCCAACTCTCGGGCAGCAACAGCATAACCGGTTGCCAATCAAAGTGTCTCAATTGCAGTTAAATAAAGTGAATAAAGCTGAACCAAAAAGCGAAAACAACACATCTATGAAATTTGTTGTGACACGTAACCAGTTTCTTGCAATGTAATGGCCATTTGTCGCCCCCTACTTGTTCTGCCACCCGACTCTTTGCAGTCAGTTATTGTCGCAGACCCTGCTGCAATTGCGAAACAGTGACGTCAACAGTTGGTGGCTTAGCGGGCCTAGTAACTATGTTTACTTTATTACCCCGATTATTGGCGAGGCCATAAAACTGTCATCCAAGATATACGCACGCACGAATGCCCACACACATGGCGAAAAGGTATCATTTTTTGCCGAACTAATGTCAAAACTGCACTGCAAACATTTAATGCACATGCATTTCATAATGTATTTATCTTCCTAGCTCCCCCATCCTAGCGTTTCCTAGCGAAACCCCAAGAATATACGGGCTAGGCCAAATGTAAGAGTAAATAATTGTCAAAGTAGATTGCTCTGGCATTGACCTGAGTTTAGAATATTTTGCCCCAGTGCATGGCGCATTTAACAGCTTGCTAAGTTTGTTTACCATTATTTTAATCTAATCAGAACCCCCAGAGTGCCCATTGAAGTGTCAAAAAGTAGAGACGACAAGGCCAAGTTGGGCCAGGCCATATATAATACACCGTGGATTAGATAGACTTGATTATTATTAAGAATGAACGCACATTAATTAGTTACTTAAAAGCTAACGGTCAACTGTTCCATACGTAAAGCCTAGCCATTAAAGTAAATAATAGCCTGACAAGATCCACAATGATCCTAAACAAACCCAAATGACCTGATAAGACAAATAATAATCGCCACTTTTTGCGCATTTTAAAGCGAACTTGAACCCTAAGGAATTTGCTTCGTTTCAGTATCATCAATCACCATATATATTTACAAACATACGTTAATACATAAAATGCAATGAGTAATTTAATAAACTGCAAATGGTAGTCGTCGGGAATTCCCCAAAGATTAATAATAAAACGAGAAAGCGAGTTAACTTCGCCGAAGCCGAAGTTTAAATACCTTTGCTGTTCGATCATTCATAACTAAGCCAAAAATGCATTAATTTCGATTCGGAAAGCTGTTCTGTGCTAGTTTTTAACAGGATAAAAAATCTGCATACTCAAATTGGAATTTTAAAAAATTCAAATTTTTGTCAATTTTTGAAAATTTTAATGATGTAACCCCTTACATTTTTTTCAAAAAATGGCAAAAATTTTTTTTCTCTCTTTTATGGCTAGAAAGATTCGTCTGTTGATGCTGATCAAGAATATATATGGTTTATAGGGTCGGAAATGAGTCCTTCAATGAATTTCAAGCTTCTGACTGAAATTATAATACCCTGCAAGGGTATAAATATTCGATATTGTTTTATATGATGATTTTCCTCCAACCCACAACTTAAAAAATGCATAACTTAGCCAAAAAAGCATTAATTTCGATTCGGAAAGCTGTTCTGTGCTAGTTTTTAACAGGATAAAAAATCTGCATACTCAAATTGGAATTTTAAAAAATTCAAATTTTTGTCAATTTTTGAAAATTTTACATTTTTTAAAAAAAATGGCAAAAAATTTTTTTCTTTCCTTTATGCCTAGAAAGAATCGCCTGTTGATGCTGATCAAGAATATATATGGTTTATAGGGTCGGAAATAAGTCCTTTACCGCATCGCAAGTTTCTGACTAAAAGTATAATACTCCTCCGCAAGGGTATAATGATTCCCAACTCCCGTGGGAATCCATACAAATTTCAGGAAATATATTACCTACAAATAGCCAGAGCCGGTTTGTAATCGCAATATAATAAAAATACAACTTCCATAGCAATAGATTTTATATGTCGTAATGATAAACCAATGAAATAGTGTTAAATATACAATTAAAAAATGCCTCTTCTATTGAAATCCACCTTAGAAATAAGCTTCCCACTTACAGACCCATAGTGCATCACTTGACACTTTTCCACTGAAGAGACTCTTCGGAAGCAACGATTTGGAACTTGAGAGCCACTTGAGAGACACTTGGCCAAGACATTGAGACCACAGAAGGGGAGCAGATCGGTCGGATTAGTCGCGTTTAGAACTGAGAGTTGCTAATTGAGTCATACGAGGCGGGACTGTGGTGAGCCACAGACCAGTAAAACTAGGTCACATTTTCCAATCACGGTGGTAGCTCACGACTGATATCTTGTTTTCCCCCAGACTGTACTGAGATAAATCGGGTTTTTTCTCCGCGCCCCACAAAGCACAGCGGGCCAAGTTCACAAAAGCTCAGCATAACTCATGCAGAGAACTCATATCGAG
The DNA here is from genome assembly GCA_035046265.1 of Drosophila bunnanda. Classification (NCBI taxonomy): domain Eukaryota; kingdom Metazoa; phylum Arthropoda; class Insecta; order Diptera; family Drosophilidae; genus Drosophila; species Drosophila bunnanda. The sequence continues at coordinate 347,936 of JAWNOB010000083.1, read as the reverse complement.
AAAAGAAAGATTCGTTGACAGAGACGGAGGTTGAGGTGAAAGAGAGAGGAATTTAATATAAACGGGATCGGATCGGTTTCTTTGGAGTACACTGGCAGAAAGATAAGCATCAATTGAGCGTTTATAAATCGTTATAAAGACGGAGTAACTTTAATTAGGTATTTTATTTGTATTATTTATTATTATTATTATTCTATTTATTTAGGTATTTCGTTGTAGATTAGACCTTTTTGATGGGAAGACCACATTTTTCTTCGAATATTTTCCCTAAGTGTATTGTGAATATTATTCCTTTATAGATCAAAGGGAAAGGGGTAGTTGAAACTCATTTACATTCACTTTTTCACTCTACAAATGAGAGCGCAGCTGTTTTTACACATTTCTTGCGATCGATTCCGACTAGATCGCTTGATTTCAGGGGAATACAGCACTGGTTAAAATAATAGCATCTAAGCAGTTGCATTTATTATTATTATTGTTATATTATAGCTTTTATAACATGGTTATTCATTACACTATTTTACTTCATTGAAACTCTGGGATTTATTTGGAAGATTTATATATATTACTACTATTTAGGTTCCCTCAGCTAAATAACCATGAAGCTAATATGTACAAGTTTGGCACTCACCTTGGCGGCGGCGAATCCATCGGGATTGCAGGTGGGCAGAAAATGGATTTCGGTGGTGTTCAGCAGGCGCTGCACCTCCTGGTCTGCTACGTAGTGGCTGGCCAGGTACTCGGCCGCATAGAGCACGATCTGGCGGCCCAGGGCCTCGTCGCCGCGCACATTGGCCACCAGCTTGACCATTGGACGCAGCAGATCCCCGTCCTTGCCTTCCGCGGTCGGTGCACTCAGGGCCAGGACATGAAGGGGGCGATCCTCCAGGGATTTCCCGATCGTATACGTCTGGGCCAGTTCCGGATAATCTTTGGCCAGCTGGGCAAACAGCGCACCCACTTGGACATTGTCCAGATAGTGGGGATTCTCCAGGAAGTTCTCCGTCTCCTGGATCACCTGCACTTCGCTGTACTCCGCCTCCGCGGAGGCGGGCAGGAGGCACAGGGCCAAGACCAGCGCAAATCTCAGTAACGCACACATCATTTATGGGGGAAGGGGTTCTAAAACACTTTTCGCCGATTTTGTTGTTGCTAACTTATTGCCGACACGTAAGCAGGCGCACACACGAACACAACAACAATCACAAGCGCAGGCGCGCACGAAAGCAAAGGAGATGGATCTTGCAGGAAACACGGCAGGATAACTTTCCAAAATAGTACAAGCAACAATTGTTGCTTTCTTTGACACAAAATAAAAAAAAAAAAAAACAACTGCAACAACAAAATGTTGGCACGCCACACACACACGCGCGCGTTCACATACACGAAACGAACTTGTTCTAAATATTCACTTTTTTCGCCGTTTTCTATTGCCCCGTTGGCAGCCGGCGGTGCCTTCTCTTGTTATTGTCACAACTCCACCCCCAACATCTCCCCTGGCTACAATTGTTGTTAAAAACCACTTTAATTTCACTTGATTTAAGAAAATTCCACGGCAAAACTAACGGGTCTATCGATACTATCGATATAATCGGGTTTTGCTTTCGATGCTTTTTTTCAACATTTTCGTTACTTTACACATTACACGCTTATAGAAGCGTCCTACACGTTTACAGATCCATAGGGTAGAATTCTCGCCGTCGGGGTAGAATTCTCATGTAGGAAGTAAAATTCATAACAGATCCTCTTATCCAGAGAGGAGAGCGTAAATTAAAAGAATACTCTCGTGATAGTGCTGGCAAAATATCGCGATCGATATATTGAAATTTTTGTGGCATTCGGCTTAATAAATTTACCTCGCTTACTATATATAAAAAATAGTTATATACATATTAAGATATCATTAATATAATAAAAATCGTTTAAAAAATCATTTATACTCTTGTGATAGTGCTAGCAAAATATCGCGATCGATATATTGAAATTTTTGTGGCATTCGGCTTAATAAACTTACCTCGCTTACTATGTATAAAAAATAGTTATATACATATTAAGATATCATTAATATAATAAAAATCGTATAAAAAAATCATTTATATTCTCGTGATAGTGCTGGCAAAATATCGCGATCGATATATTGAAATTTTTGTGGCATTCGGCTTAATAAACTTACCTCGCTTACTATGTATAAAAAATAGTTATATACATATTAAGATATCATTAATATAATAAAAATCGTATAAAAAAATCATTTATACTCTCGTAATAGTGCTGGCAAAATATCGCGATCGATATATTGAAATTTTTGTGGCATTCGGCTTAATAAACTTACCTCGCTTACTATGTATAAAAAATAGTTATATACATATTAAGATATCATTAATATAATAAAAATCGTATAAAAAAATCATTTATACTCTCGTAATAGTGCTGGCAAAATATCGCGATCGATATATTGAAATTTTTGTGGCATTCGGCTTAATAAACTTACCTCGCTTACTATGTATAAAAAATAGTTATATACATATTAAGATATCATTAATATAATAAAAATCGTATAAAAAAATCATTAATACTCTCGTGATAGTGCTAGCAAAATATCGCGATCGATATATTGAAATTTTTGTGGCATTCGGCTTAATAAACTTACCTCGCTTACTATGTATAAAAAATAGTTATATACATATTAAGATATCATTAATATAATAAAAATCGTATAAAAAAATCATTAATACTCTCGTGATAGTGCTGGCAAAATATCGCGATCGATATATTGAAATTTTTGTGGCATTCGGCTTAATAAACTTACCTCGCTTACTATGTATAAAAAATAGTTATATACATATTAAGATATCATTAATATAATAAAAATCGTATAAAAAATCATTTATTTGTTACTACGTTTTATATTCAAACGAAACATGATATAGAAGTAAACTCTAAGTTTAGGAAAATAAGTTAAGCCTTTTAATAATAACAAACTTAAATGCCGTGCAAGCTTCTGTCAAAATTATAATAACCAGCAAAGATTTTAAATGTTATAATTAATATATACTTTTTATAATTAGATTCACTTACAGAAAAATCATAAATATTGTAAACAAAATAATAATAAAATGGTCACTTTATTTGGAACGATAGTTTCGATATCCGAAGCGAGCCCTGGAGTTGGAACCTGTCGTGAACCAGTCACTCTCCGAGACATCGGAACTATGTTAATTGGTTCCGCATTCAAAATATTGGCGGGAACTAGACACTTTACACATGTAAACGCTTAAATAAAAAACTCAACGATTAGTATATCAAAATGGGTATGAATATCATAGACTAAGGCTTTTTGTGAACTTCTTAATAAATAATGATTCCAGAATAAACCTGAAAAGTTTTTAAGGATTAAGTTTTAAGGTTTTGATAGTAAAAGAACGGTTGTTATATGAGCTTAACTATTATTTCATTATTTATTAACAAACGACTGTCCAAAAAGTGAAACAAAAACACAATAATAACCAAAAAAATGTGTGTGTGAGTATAGCCTAATAATATCATTACTTCTGTTGTATTTTCGGTTTAAAACGTGTCGTATCAAAAACTAGCTCAAATACGATATTATGTTAAGGCAAATTTTGGAAAAGTGCATCAGACATTCGGTTCGTCGTAAAGTACGCTCTATTCCTACTCGGGGATATACATACATGTATAAATTACCGCCCGACCTACAAGGTGTGGTGTGTGGGGGGTATTCGAAGCTTTTTTCGTTTTCAAAGTGTATATATTATAAAGTAGAGGATCTGCTTTGGAGTCTAAATGCTTGGTGTATATGTGACAGCGATATAGTTACACAGTTGATTGCTTCAGTTTGGACGCTCCTCCTCGCTCCTCGCTCCTTGCTCCAGTCTATCCTTCGCTCACATTAACCTCTCATCCCTTTGACACAGTTCCGGCACCTCTCCCAGGGCCTGTCTCTCCCTTGTTGTCCAATCAATAAGGTTCATGGTTTATTCATAAATGTGGTGGCTTCGCCTCCACCTGCTCCTACTTGTTTTTCACTCCACGGACTCGCTGCTCCTCCTCCGACTCAGGCTTGCTGCCGCTGCGGTTCTTCTGGGAGCTGGCTATCCGCTGTTTGAGCGTGTGGAATGTCTGCTGCATGCTGCGCATTTGGAAGCGTATCGAGCTGCTGACGTCACGCTGCAGCTGCTGCACCTCGCGAATGTCCTTGCGCAGATTCTGGTACTCGTTGGTCACCTCGCTCATCGACTCGAGCAGCTCCAGCACCTCCATCTCGTCCATTTGCTCCATTGTCGTCTGCTCCAGGCTGCGCTCCACCGCGTGCAGCTTATGGGCCATCGTGTACAGCTGCGAGCCCGCATTGGCCACCTTTATCACCAATAAAAATACGAGCAAAAAATCGAAATAGTAAACAAAATACAAACAGAATGAGAACCGAGCAGCTTCGCTTTACACTAAAAATCCAAGGGAAGTTTTCTTCTATATTTCTTCTAAACAAAAAAAAAACTACACCTAGAGAAAAGACGTAAATCTGTGTCGTTTGTCATGTTATTCATTTCAAATATGCATTCAAAAATGCAATTTATCGAAAGCTATATCATTTTGTAGCATATTTCTAGGCCGCAATGAAAACCTTTGCGACCCAAAATGCAATTATTCGGACGCTATATTATTGTGAAGCATATTTCTGGGCCGCATTAAAAACGTTTTCAAAGCTAAAGCGTCTTATTCAAAATGAAAGATCCCGAACAATAACAATATTAAGAAACTTTTCTCAATTATTACCATATATTTATTATATGTCTGACTAAGCCACGATGGTGCTGTGTACTACTTCTAGCCTATTTATAGAAACCCCACATCCCAATCCCCAAAACTAGACGCCCCGCGCGACCCATGATTTATTATAATGGCTTGCCCTGTAATTGACCCCGTTCAATTTTCTCGCACTGCAGGGAGAAGGCTGGCCTATCCCTTTGTCATGATAAGTGGTTATGCTATTCATATTTTGCTGGTCGATTGACTCACAGATTTTTCCAGTGCGCTGATGTCCTGGTAGCCGCCCGTGGTCTCCATCATTTCTCGGCTTTCTTGGCTTCCTCTTAGCTTCCGGTTCCGCTTCCTGACATGACAATAGCAATAGCTACAGCTGCTTCGTAGAAGATGCAACTTTTACTGCGCAAACAAAAATCTGTCTTATTCCGAGGCGCGTTTCGGCCGGAGCTCTGGACTCCAAGCACCAAGCTCTCCAAACGGCGCTGACAGAGTGAGCGAGTCCTGCGGGCCGTCGTGCTATTTATATGTGCCTAGTCCTGTTCCTGCTTCCATGTACACATGCTCGCTTCCGCTTCCGTGAGAGAGAGAGAGAGAGAGAGAGCCACAGTGCTGCCGCCATTCTGTTGCGATTAAGGGCTATTTTTGCATGGGTTTTCTCATATGTTAATTGCAGATTTCTTAATACTTTCCTAACGCTTTTTCCTAATATCACTGAGGGGAGAGCAAAAGCACCTCCGCTTCCTATTGAAAGTCAAAACAAACACGCTCCACTCCGAAAAGAGAAAGCCTGACGACGTCATGTGTGAGTTGTTTCCTCGGTTATTTTGCCCGCGTGTGCTAATCCTGTGAATGGCTGTGAATGCCGCGCGCTCTAGGGAGAGTACTTTTAATTATGTTGACCAGGAAGCGAAAGTCCGAGCGAAACTTGTTGTTTGCCGGCTAAAAGGAAAAACGAAAATGAAAATAGAAAAGTGAAAATGGAAAATGGCATGAGAAGCGTCTGAAAACACACAGAAAAAGCATAATAGCGCTGTTTTTGAATGCTGTCGAGCGCCTACAAGTATGCAGCTCCATTTCTTTTTACGTGCCAATCTGAGATCGGCATTTAGTATTTGGCATTTTTTATCGCATTATTACCTTCGTTTACCATTATGCTAGATAACCGTTAAGTTTTTATTGTATTTTCTTAGTTTGGGTCCTTGTGACTTATTAATTTGCCAACTCGAAAAAAGAATTATTTAATTAAGTTTCACCCACACTGATGCCGACTGACACGCGTGCCCTAGCAGATTTATAAGTATAAGTGTATGCTTAATGGAAAAATACACACACAACACTAATACCAATTTGATTTTGTATCTCTGCGAGTGTTTATAAATACCCAATAAATAATGTATTTTTCGCAGGGATACCGAGTACTGTATGCTCTTTTTTCACAACAGAAATTGCCATATACTGTATTAGCCGATAAATCTTAATATTCCATTAGTGTTGCTGATGAAATCCTAGATGTTAGATTTCAAGTAAGTCCGTATATGTATAAAAATTAGTTTAATGTTTAGTTTAGTTGCCAGTCCCAAATTAAAAAAAATCCCTCTCTTCTTGCCCCACCAGCTGACGTACTCTTCGTGAGAGCAAAGAGCAATGGAAAGACAAACATCGCGAAACAAACTCACGCACACAAGCATGCCTCGAGCCCCCAACGAACAGCAACAAGAATAACAACAATACGAACGTAGCAAAAACAACAGCTGGTGCGCCAAGGTGTGCGGGTGTGTGTGCGTATCCCATTTACTATCGTTAAGCACATTTTGACGTGGTCTTCGTCTCCGCCTCCGTCGCCAAGTCATCCAGTTTTCACTCGTATATCAACAATCACACCACCGCAGCCCGCACTACACACACACACTACACATGGGCAAAAACACACGGGCCCCCTTCGGAACAGCAGTTCTGAAAGGCGGCGGCTGTGTTCAGTTCTAGTGGAACCACCGTTTGGAGAGCACGCGATCCCCCATCCAAACCGAAGCGATCCTTCCTTGCTGGCAATTGTCCACGACTCTTCTCCACACCCAAGATGTCCCTTGTGCGTTTGATCGGGGCTGAGGTGAGTTCGAGTTCCAGCTCCAGTCTGAAACATCGGGAGACGAAGCCAGGTTTACAGTTAGTTGCACGTGTGCGCGGTTGGACGGGCAATGGCAATATCTGCCATCACTCTCACTCTTCAATAGATTCAATCAAGAGCAAAGCGATGGCCGTGAAAACGAAATCGCCAATTGACAACAACACATGTTACGTAATTTCGCTGGGGCCAGCGCAACCAAAAAGAAGAAGAAGCAGAGTTCCAGAAGACTTCAGATAAAGCGAAAACAAAAACAATTACCGGGGGATTTAGCGGCATAAAATTCAATAAAACGAGATAAGCGGGACAGGCAACAGTTGGCGAAACAATTCCACTCGAAACGTAAGTCTGCCAGATGGAGGCTGATAAGCGTGGGCGTGGCGCCCCCCGCGTGTCGCCCTTATATTGTTTTTTTTATCAACCAATAAAAAACACCCCACCCCGCATTCTGAACGGGTGGTTGAGGTTAGGATTCCGCAATTTGCATTGCAAACGAAAGTCAAGTGCACCAAATTAAGCGTATACACGACGATGATCAGGCTAGTGACGAAGGAAGCGAGAGATCTCTGCTTCCTACTAGTGACGAAGGAAGCGAGTGTTCTCTGCTTCCTACTAGTGATGAATATTTTATTTTTTATGAAAATAATTTAAAAAAATGTAAATAATTTAATTACTTTCTTCGTCTCCAGGCCCGCCAGATGGCGAAGAGGACGTACTCCTCTGCCGCTCCAACCACCAAGCTGTTCATCGACGGCAAGTTTGTGGAGTCCAAGACGAAGGAGTGGATCGATGTGCACGACCCGGCCACCAACAAGGTGGTGACCCGCGTGCCGAAGGCCACCCAGGATGAGATGCAGACGGCGCTGGAGTCTAACAAAAAGGCCTTCCGTTCGTGGAGCAACCAGTCCATCCTGACCCGTCAGCAGGTGATGTTTAAGCTGCAGGCCCTGATCAAGGAGAATATGGGCGAGCTGGCCAAGAATATAACCAAGGAGCAGGGCAAGACCCTGGCCGATGCCGAGGGCGATGTCCTGCGCGGCCTCCAGGTGGTGGAGCACTGCTGCAGCATCCCGTCGCTGCAGATGGGCGAGACGGTGGCGAATGTGGCCCGTGACATGGACACCTATTCGCTGGTTCTGCCCCTGGGTGTCACCGCCGGCGTGGCTCCCTTCAACTTCCCGGCCATGATTCCTCTGTGGATGTTCCCGGTGGCCATTACCACTGGCAACACCATGCTGCTAAAGCCCTCAGAGCGTGTTCCTGGTGCCACAATGATGCTGATGGAGCTGCTAAATGAGGCTGGCTGCCCGCCCGGCGTGGTGAACGTCATACATGGACAGCACGATGCCGTCAACTTCATTTGCGATGCGCCCGAGATCAAGGCTGTCTCCTTTGTGGGCTCCGACCAGGCTGGCAAGTACATCTACGAGCGGGCCGGCAAGAATGGCAAGCGGGTGCAGTCGAACATGGGAGCCAAGAACCACGGCATTATTCTGGCCGATGCCAACAAGGAGAACACTCTGAACCAGTTGGCCGGTGCCGCATTCGGTGCTGCCGGTCAGCGGTGCATGGCTCTGTCCACGGCCGTCTTTGTGGGAGATGCCCAGAGCTGGATCCCCGATCTGGTGGACCGTGCCCAGAAGCTGAAGGTGAACGCCGGCCATGTGCCCGGCACCGATGTGGGACCTGTGATCAGCGCCGCCTCCCGTCAGCGCATCAACGATCTGATCGAGTCCGGCGTGAAGGAGGGCGCCAAGCTCATCCTCGATGGACGAAAAATCAGTGTGCCTGGCTACGAGGATGGTTACTTTGTGGGCCCCACCATTCTGAGCGATGTCACGCCCAGCATGAAGTGCTACACCGAGGAGATCTTTGGCCCCGTTCTGGTTATCCTCAAGGCTGACACCTTGGATTCTGCCATCGACATTGTGAACGCCAATCCCTATGGCAACGGTACCGCCGTCTTTACCACCAATGGCGCCGCTGCCCGCAAGTTCGTCAACGAGATCGATGCCGGCCAGGTGGGCGTCAATGTGCCCATTCCGGTGCCCCTGCCCATGTTCTCCTTCACCGGCACGCGCGGCTCTTTCCGCGGCGACCATCACTTCTACGGCAAGCAGGGCATCAAGTTCTATACCCAGACCAAGACCGTCACTCAACTGTGGCGCGAGACGGACGTGACCCACACCCAGGCGGCCGTGGCCATGCCCACCATGAAGTAGGCCCTGATCCATGCCGAGCTGTTCCACGTATTGAATTGCTGGATATATGTACATGTATGCACAGGACGTATTTGGAAGCTAGATAGAGAGGAATTATTGCATTTATTTTTGTGCCTGTTTATTAGACTTAAGACGAAGCCCTGCGTTGGAGACCAGCAAGAGGAGCTTAAAGAAAAAGAATGTAGATGATAACAATAAAATGTTTGAAACAGTGAAGTGAGTTATGTTATCTCTGAAACAGACTAGGTGATAATGGAGAAAAATATAAGTAAATGCGTTTAGTTTTATTACGTAAAGCCCTATGTTTCGAGTAACCTACTTAGGGTAAACTTAATTTCTACTTAGCTCACCTGATCCTCTTCCCCTTCATCAAACAAAATATACTCAGTATTTAACAATGGTCAATGGGGGAGTCGATGTATATTGTGATTTTGTACAAAGTTGGTACAAAACTAAAAACTGTTGATTTATGAATACCCTTGCCAGGACGATTTGAAGGCCGGTGTTGTACGAAATTAGTTAAAACGTTTGATTTATAAACACAGAAAGCCCACCACCAGCCAGCGGTGGATCTCGTCCAAGGTCTAACGTCAGCGAATTATATATATAACCTAAAAGAACCATGGCACCGCATTAGGACGTGCCAAAGGTCTGACTGGCCACCAGTTCGCGGAAGACGCCATGGTCCATGCCTAGCAGCTCGTCGTAGGCGCCCAGCTCCACGATCTTGCCGCCACTGAGCACGGCGATTTGATCCGCGTTCCGGATGGTGCTCAGCCGATGGGCAATGGTCAGTACGGTGCGTCCCTGGACGAGTTTGTCAAGGGCATTCTGGACCAGTTGCTCAGAGACGGCGTCAAGGGCGCTGGTGGCTTCGTCCAGGATCAGGATAGTGGGATTCTGCAAGACATATATAAAGATGAATGTACTGTAGCTGAAATCCGTTCCAGAACCAGTTACCTTGATTAACGCCCTCGCTATGGCTACGCGCTGCTTCTGCCCACCACTGAGCATCATGCCGCGCTGACCAACGATGGTCTCGAGGCCATCGGGCAGATTGTCCGTAAATTCGCTAACGTGCGCCTCCTCGACGGCTGCCCGCAGCTTCTCCTCCACTGACTCTTCGCCGGGATTCACGCCGTACAAGATGTTATCGCGTATGGTTCCGGAGAAAAGAATCGGCTCCTGGCTAACGGCACCAATACTGTGGCGCAACCACTGAGGATTCACCTCGCGCAGATCCATGCCGTCGACCGTAATGATGCCCTCCTGGGGATCGTACAGTCGGAGCATGAGAAAGGCTATGGTGGTCTTGCCCGAACCAGAGCGACCTACGATCGCGGTCGTACGACCGGGCATTAGATTTAGATTGAAATCGGAGAGTACGGGTGTGTCCGGGCGCGATGGGAATGTGAAGTGGATGCCCGAGAAGCCCACATTGCCGATGGGCTTGTGTGGCGGCACAATGCCCTTGTTTATGGGTATGGTGCACTCTCTGTCCAGGATCTCCCAGAGGCGCTCTGAGGCGCCAATGCCTTTGTTCAGCTGGCTGTAGAAGTTGGACAGGCCGTTCATCGAAATAGCAACGTAGCCGGCGTACAGCATGAAGGCGGTCAGGGCGCCGATGGTCAGAGAGTCTTCCAGGACCAAGGTGCCGCCGTAGTATAAGACCGTGATGATGATAAAGTTTCCCGTGAAGCCGGTCTGTTCGGAAATAAATATGCATTACAAAGCTCTTATTCCTCGTCAAAGTCTCACCAATCCAAAGAAGATAGACCTGGCCCGGGTCTCCTTATAGCCAATTTGGAGTGCATCGTTCAGTTTGTTGTCGTAAGTAGCTGCCTCCTGCTGCTCCCGACAAAATATCTTAACCGTCTTGATATTACCAAATCGCTCTTCGGCATACTTCATTATTTGCGCGTACATATCCAGCTCTATCCTGGTGATGCGTCTCACATAACGTCCATAGACAATGGCTAGGCCCGCCATGGCCGGCACCACTAGAGCACTCATGGCCGCCAACTGGGGCGAGGTGTAGATCTGTCAAGGAAATCGGAAAGCATAACTACGTTAGGGTGATGACAATGAGGATTACAGCTGGGAAGTGGGACCTACTACAAACTCACCATCATGGCTGAACCGACGCCTATCATGGCCAAGGAGCGCAGGCCATCGGACACGTTCTGGCTGAGCGCGATGCCCACCATGTATGTGTCATTGCTCAGACGGTTGATCAGTTCGCCCGTGCCCTTGGTATCGAACCAGCCCGTCTCCTGCATCAGCATGGATTTGTAGACGCGCGATCTCAGTTGGCGCACCATGCGCAGTGCTAAGGGTTGAAATAATTTGTTCAATTTCTATTAAGACAGAGACCTAGCAGTGCCTAGAAAAGTTGTTGCACTTCTGTACGTTTCCTTTGACGGTGTTTTTCCTATTTTAAGTTGAAATTTGTAATTGATTTCTATGATATCTTTATAAAACTAAGGCTGCCTATGGTTATAATCTTATCACACAACATGCCAACTTACAAGCATTGCCGAAGAGATAGACGCGGGCAAAGTTGGCCAGGCCGCCAAGCACGAAGATGCCAAAGAGTAGCATTGAGTACTCGCCCAGTTTGACCAGGGCAGCGCTGGCCACACCCTCTCCACCTTTTTTGAAGACAACATCGATCGTCAGGCCGAGAAACATCGGCACGGACATGGTAATGGCCGATGAAACCACTAGACATGCAATGCCCGCTGCAATGGAAAGTGATTTTGGGATTAATCAGTGCCAGTGGCACGGTGAATGAAACGACGCACCTAACAGCACCCACTTCTCCGGCTTGGTCAGGCCGAGCAGGCGGCCGTACTGGGACTTGACCATCTTTTGTTTTAGTTTTAACGATGTATCGGCCAATGTCAGCTTTGTGGACAGCCTGCTGCTCTTATGAAGGCCGCGGAGTGTTTGCAGGAACAGGAGCGGACGATTCGAAGAGGACGCTGGCACTCGGGATGGCAGTGTCACGCTCTGGTAGCGGCGCTGGAGGCACCGGCCCAGGTGCTGGTTATATGACGGGCTGTGTGGCGGCAGAGTGAATGGGGTCTTTGCGAGCCGACTGATTTGCGAGACCCGGAGAGTCGTGCAGCCGTGGGATGATAGCCTTGTGTAGTTCAACAACATTGTGATTCCTGTCTCATTCGGGGGAAAGCGAACAAAAGGCGACGACAAATAATTTGGATTGGAATGAAGTTACAAAATTTGAATTTGAGTGGAAAGTTCGTCCCCAGGTGTTTTTTCCTCCTCTTCCTCTTTCTCCCTCAGACCAGCTGGGAACAAGCTTGGCATAGGGCTGCCACCTAGGCGTCTGGTGGCAGTGTTGGTAATCGGCCGAACGGCGGATTTGAGCGAATTTTTTCAAAGAACTCCCTTAATATTTCAATTATAATATTATTTAATATTCTTATTAAATATGACCTCTACATATTTAACTGAACAAAATTCTATCATTACAAATGAATTAATATTTCCCTTATTTATAATTCACGGATATTTAATTTACTTAGCTAGATTTCGCTTGAAAATAGCCAAGAAGCGCACCACCACCGCTGTCTTCACAGCACTACCACCCGCAACAATAACACGTGCGGAATTTAAAATTTCTCGCTCTGCATTGTTAATCCCACCTGGGCGAGCCGAAAATGGACACCGGCGAAGGTAAGAAGAAAATACCCTTGACCAGAGTGGCCTTAAATAACCGCACTCCCACCCGCAGAGCTGAGGTCCTGGCTGCTGGAGAAGAGCAAGCCCTACGCGGCACGTGTTGAATTCGCCATCCGAGTCTGGCAGTCCGTGGAGTTTCCCTATCCCGACAAGTACGACATCATCGTCCGATGGCTGGGCGAATCTCTGCCCAAGTGTAAGAAGGAGCCCTTGCCCATGCAGCAGCTGAAGGATCTCTTTGCGCTGCGTGGCCAACCCAGATTGGTCGGTCAGGAGTCCAAGTCCCTGCTGATCAGGGCGCTTCTATCTCTTGTCTCCCGTGATGAAGAAGCGAATGTGGCTGTCCTCGAGCTGCTGCCCAGCCTGCTGGACTGTGAGCTGCTTCAGGACGCCCTGCGTGCGGATTACGAACTGCTGTGCGAGTGCTACGCTAGCCTGTTCCGCTGCCACCAGCAGTGCGTGGAGCAGAAGAAGCAGCTGACGACATCCTCCCATGTCGAGTTCATTGTGCCGGTGATCAAGCAGCTGGCGCAGATTGCCCTACGCTCCCAAAAGCTCCCCGAGTTACGCGAATGCTACAATGCCAGAACGGTGCGCCCGCTGGTCGAGCTCCTGCTCACTCTAGAGTCCGACAGCCTGGTAGAGGAGCTGGCCGAGCTGGAGAAGCAGCTGAAAAACACATATAAAGAAAACAGCAACATCAGCCAGCCGCTGCATGTCACCCTACTGCTTCTGGAGGCCGCTGTCTTCAACAATCGTTACGAGCCCCTCCATCTGGGGGGTATTGTGCGTGCCGTCTTCTCGAAGAACGAAACGTCACTGCCTCTGGCCGCCTACCTGTTGATGTCGCTGCGCAAATATGACATATCCCTGCAGTTCAACGTGAACCGGCAGAGGAAGAAAAATCAATCTAAAGCGGACTGTGAGGAAAGTAAAGAGCTGGAGGAGGCGGAGAATACCGAGATCAAAGTGAAGGCCTTAAGCGCCTTCGATTTCATCGCCGAAAACCTGCTTCAATTGGCGCGCCAACACTCGAAATCGAATTTGAAGGAGTTGCTTGTGCTACTGTGCTCAGCCCTGCGGCTGAATCCCCTGCTGCTAGATCAAAGCGTCTACCAGATCACCGTTTGGCTGCTTACAGCCCACAAGGAGACGGCCGAGGAGGAGCGGCTTTACTCGGAGTATCTCGTCCTGCTGCTGGACATGTTTCGCCGTCTAAGTCGGGCCGAGAGATTTGTCTTGAATCTCCTTAAGTCACTCAAGGAGTGGTTATCCGTCTATCAGCTGCCCAATCCCATCCATGGTGAGGCAAAGAAACGGCGCATTGAGGGCTCTGAATCTGTCAAGGCAAAGGACGCCGATGGACATGACTATTTACGTCAGATATTTGCGGGAGCATCCTCTGCTGTGGCGGCGACAGCTCCCTCATCGAATGATGCCTTTAAGCAACTCGCACAGACCTGGCCTAGCCACTCTGCCGGTGTGGCCTTCACGCGCCTCGTCAGTCACCTGATGACCAAGCCGTCGCTGGTGATTTGGAGGACCCTGCTCCACTCGTTTGTGGAATTGCTCCAGGAAGAGCAGCAGCAGACTCTGCCTGGTAACCTGGACTTTGCCCGCGAACTACATGCCGCCCTGCTGTGCCAGTATTTAAGTGGAACCCGGTTGGCCGAACAACTGCACCTTCATCAGACGGAGATAGAGCAGCAGCTCCAGCACACCGTCCAGGTGCTAGAGCAGTTTGGTCGCCGCCTCCTCAGCCAGGAGCACAACCGGCGCCTGATGAACGCCTTTCTCGAGTGTACCGAGCGTGCCAGCGGCCTGGAATTGCTCCTGGCCTACTATTGGCCCGACGGCCATACCGCCCGACAGCGAAAGCTCCAGCTGAGGCGCTTCCTCCCACCTGCAGAGTGGACACTGATCCAGCAGAGGGTGCACAACTTTGGCAAGAGCTCGTGTCGCCAGCGCCTGCAGCGCTTGGAGTTGCAGTTGGCGGAGAGTGGCTGGCTCCTGCAAGAGGATCAGCGCAATGCGAGCTGTTCAGACGTCTTGGCTGAGACATTGGGACCCCAGCAGCTCTTCCGGCTCACCCGGAGCCAAAAGCAGTTGCGCCTGAGAATTCGAGCAGATCAGGACTGGGAGGAGGATAACCTGGAAGACGCCGAGTGCGTAGAGCTGCTCACCTTGCAGTTGATTGGCAAATATGCGAAGACAGCCAAGAAGGCCAAGGGCTCACTTCTGAGCAAGATTTCCTTGGAGGAGAAGGAACAACTAGAAGAGGCCGTCCTGATTGGCTTCATCAAGGATAAGACCCAGAGGCAGCTGCAGTTGCCTTGTGCCCGACTACTGGTGGAGTCCCTGCAGCGGCTCCCTCTGGCCCAGTTGCCATGCTCCATACGTTTTCGCCTTTGGCTGGTAATCTTCGCTCTCTACCGCGACCTCAGCTGTTCCGACCAGGAGCAGGAGGTGGTCCAGTGGGTCTTGGAGCTCCTTATAGGTAAGGATCTTACTGCAAGTCAATTATTCCAGTATAACGAAACACATTACTCCCATTCCTCAAAACAGATTTAATGCATTTTGGCCTGCCGTTACCCATCTGCTCATACTTCGGGCAGCTCAGTGATTTGCTCGAAATAATCCCCACCACCTCGGCGGCTTCCTGGAGTTTCTATGAAACACTCTTTGCCCGCTGCATCCGACGACAGAGTGCCGGCTATGAACCATTCTTGGCCAGCTGCACGGAGTATCTGCGGACGGAACTGGCTGCCAATGGAAAGCTCCAAGCTGAGCAGTGCCGCCTCCTACTGCTGGCAATCGAAACGCTGTCGAGCGTGACGGGTGTGCAGGGCAGGAAAATGCAGCGGCAGCTCCAGCCCCTGGTTGAGATCTACGGCAATATGGTGAGCCACAAGTTCCGGTCGAAGAAAAGAAAGGAGGCCGCTGTCTACAAGGAGTTTGTGGACGATACACTGGCCGGTTATGCCACGTACGTGAGCAGCTGCATCAATAGCTTGGCACGACAAGAGCGGGCGAACGAACAGGGGGACAAAAAGCATATGGTTGCAGAAGAGGAACCACCAGCTGGCAAGCGGAATAAAGAGACCAAGGCTGAGAAGGAGCAGGATCAACAGGCCATAGCCACGGTGCAGCCCATCGATGACAACTTCCGACGCATCTGCAAGATCTACATTGGTCACTCTGTAAGCTGGTAGCATTATGTGGCTCCCTAAATATACTAATACTATCCTCCCTCTAGCTCAACTATCGCAATGCCCATGCTATCCGCCTGCTGAACGTGGCCCTCGCCCATCGGCAGGTACTGCATCTGGATCCAGATGAGATCGAATTTGTGTTGAGCAGCTACTGGCGCCAATTGAACGCGGATATCGAGGCGGGCGGTGACATCAGTTGTCTGGAGTGCCTGGAGCCCGCCATCCGGTTGATCATCGGCTACAAAACCAACGAGGACTTTTTGCTGATCCTGCGCCACCTCTCCAGCCAAGTGGAGCAGATGCCACGGCCAGAGACGCCGGTGCAGCACACGGTCCTCCGGAATGTGCTGACGCTACTCGCGCTGTTCGCCAAGTGCTCCCTAAGCAGCGTCAAGGCAGCGGTAAGTAGACAGACACCAATACATCTTCCAGAGACTTTATGCATCCCTTCTCTGTTCCAGATGCTTAACGAGCACTTTGAACTAATTAGCGTGAGCGTAGCCTTGCGCCTGCCCGAGCCTAAGGACGCGGCGTATCGTGACCACGCCCTCCGTTTGCTGGAGGCTCAACGCAACCTGGCCGGCAATCGCACCGTTTCGCTGACCGGTGAGACGCTGGACTGTTTGCTCGGCGCCATGTTGGACGTAGACATCAAGCACTTAATGGGTCGCGCCACGTGGCAGGACTTTGTGGACTTGTATGGGGCCATTACGGAGAATCTGTTGGTGTTGCTGAAGCAGCACGGCAATCTAATGGCCGACAGGGCCGCCCAGTTGAGTGCGCTGTGCCAGGATCTGGTGCAGGGGATCGTTGGTTATCGTGCGGAGCGGAAGCAGGCCCAGGATCTTAGCGAAACAGAGCTAGACGGCCTGGCGGAGCTGGGCCTAAAGCTGGCCACGGTTATGGCAACTGTGGCAGGGACCCAGGCCTTGGCCGTCAAGCGTGTGGCGCCCTTCCTGCTCATCTTTACCATCCGCCAGATGGTGGCCACCGAGCGGCCCACCACGTTGTTTGAAAAGGTGCGTCGAGTTGTAGTAATGCGATAACCTCTTTAACCTGTAATCCCGTTTCAGGTCAAGGTGCATATAGTAAGTGTGTGCCACGAGCTGATTGGAATCTGTGACCACCGTGTCGGCCACTTTATCTTGCGCTCCAGCAGCGAGGCGGGCGCCCGCCTGTACGAGGGACTGGTGAAGGAGCACGACAAGTACCACAAGTTCAGGGGCAAAGTGTAGACTTCTTTTACGTTTTCTGTTCTATTATTTTTATTTTTATTATTTTAAAAATACAAAATGTGAAAGTTAATGAGAGAGCAGCCTTAATGTCTAATGAACACAGCGAGTGCTTGGCTGAAGACTGTGGGAAGCCGCCTCAGGAGTGGAACATTTGGCAGCGTTCGCAGAGAGGATTCTCCGGACAATCATCACTGGAATAGGGAAGAGGGCTTAGCGTTTGAGGGAGCAAGATCGAATCTCTACTTACAATACGGTGACGCAGCTGCGGCAAATGAATTCGCTGCACTCGATGCAGGAATAACCGCACTCCTCGCAGAGATCCATGGTGCAGTTGATGCAGCTGCCGTGGATGAGTGTTTGGCGCTGGCAGCAGCGCGACTTCCGGCGCTCCAGGCTCGGATTTACGGCGTCGGGACGCATGTCGCGCAGCAGAATGCTCCCGTCGCCCAGCAGGTGGTAGTGCTCGTGCAAGGCTGCAGCTCCCTCATTATCAGCATCGTCAACTGACCTATCCTGGCTAGCGGAAGAACCCTCGAAGAGCATCTTTGTTGTTCTCTCTGCAAAAGTTAATGAAAAAAGAAAAATTGTCAGAGCTGGCAGAACACCGATAACTTATTTTGATAAAAGGACATTGATATCAAGTGGTAGCCCCCTTAAACATCTTAGTTTTAAAAGTACCAGTGCTAGGAGAAAGTAAAGAAGACTTACGTGTTCTCTTCCTAAATACACAAAAAAATTTCGATCTGACCGATAATTTAAAAAATAAACTAACAAAGTGCCGTCGTCTTATATGTTTGAGCGTTTAAAGCACAGCCAACCCAACTAAATATTCGTTAAATATTAATACAAGGAGATGATACTAAAAAGTGTAAACATATACTCACCATGAACCTCCCGCATCTTAGCTGGGTCGCGGGCGTCGTTCATCTTCTGGCTTACCCAGACCTTCTTTTGTATGGGATTGTTGTTGGCGTCATCGTCGTGGCCGTCAACCGAACGCGAACGTTTAGAGGCCTTGTGCTCCATGGAAAAAGGATATATTAAATGTTCGCGACTTAAAAATTGTTTTTATAGGCGACTCCGTTACCTGTTGCCGGCGGCAGTGTTGGTCAGCGCCATGGCGAAGTGTTGGCAAGCGCTTGCAGCTTTGCAATAGGCGGAAGCTCGAGTTTAATGAAAATAAATAGAAAGTTTCGGGCTTTTTATTTGCTAAAATAAAGAAATAAGTACATTTTATGCAATTGAAGAAGTCAGCCAATATTTCAGTGCAAGTTTTTGTTTAACTATCGATAGATCGATAGGCACTACAGCGGTGTGCTGGTTAACACCGCGACGTCGCGCTGCCAGAGTTGCCAGGCCGTCCGCTGCAGAGTTTCAGAGATTCAGACTAAATTTTTTTTTTTGGCCACCTTCGTGTACACACAAAGAAAAACATGAAATTGCCAGCGACCAGCTGCTGACGCAAAGTGAAACCAGAACGGGAGGACAGCCAGCCCAGGAAGAGCTGCAGCTGCTGCGGCGCACATACACGCCCCACACACAGCACGCCACACACACATTCATCCATCCCAGAGAGCAAGCAAACAGCCAGGGGGGGAAAATGGTAAGTGCTGCTACGCTCCTTTTTTTCTTCCGTTCCCGTCGCGTTCCGCCCACTTCTGCTACTGAATCAGATAATCACTTATCTCTCTCCGCCCGCACACAGCACGCCGCATCCATGACGACGGTGGAGGGACTGCTGCAGGAGTTCTACCAGCCCTCCACATCGAATGCCCGCAAGCGAGAGATCGAGACGAATCTGCTGGCCTTTAAGTCGCAGCCGGAGGCGTGGCAACTGTGCCTGCGCGTGGCCACCGCGCCGGAGGGCACAGAGAATCAGTTCCTTTGGTTCTTCAGCACCTCAACGCTGGAGCACACAATTACCCGGCGCTGGACACAGCTGAATGCGGCGGATAAGACACTGTTGCGCGAGGCACTCTGGAACACATATGCCCAGCTGGGGGCACCGGGAGCGGCCAGGCGGCACCGGGACACGTTGGCGCAGCTGATTGCGTTGATGGGGAAACGAGAGTTCCCTGAACAGGATCCCAATTACATGCAGCACTGCATGGAGCTGACCAAGACACGCTTCCAGCTGGGCATCAATCTGCTGCGCGTCACCTCCGAGGAGGTGGTAAGCAATCGCGGCGATTTGACCACCGAATGGAAGCAGTACTTCTACTCATGGTGAGTAGTTTCGCAATCTGCATTACATTCTCACCTTTCTAAATTCCTTTTTACTGGAGACCTAAACGTGTCCCCTTGTGATCCTCTTTCTTGAGTGTAATTATCTGCATTATAAGCCCCTTACAAGAGTTCTTTATTATACCCTTGCGGGGTAATATAATTTTAGTCCGAAGTTTGCAATGCAGTAAAGGAGTTATTTCCGACTCATAATGTATATATGTCGAATCAGCATCAAAAGCCGAGTCGATCTAGCCATATTCGTCTGTCCGTCCATCTGTTTCACTGCACCTAAACTATTCTCTCAATTTTAAAGCTGTTTAAATGAAATTTTGCGGATAGTCTATACCTATATCAAAAGAGTTCACATTTCCTTTTAATGTTATTTTTATTTGCTTGTGGGAAAAGCCTCCAAAATCCTAATCCTAACTCCCTCTGTGTCCCCCTGTGCCGCGTGTAGCATCTCCATGTGTATACCCGATGTGATGGACCTGGTCACCAAGTATCTACTAATCGCCGTGTGTCACATCAATGGCAAAGACATCCAAGCGACCATACCAAACACTCTCATGGACTTTAGTCTAACCTCAGCGCTGCCAAATGACAATCACCTAAGGTGGGTGCAGAGCCAAAGAAATGCAAAATTGTAAAAACTCTCAGCGTGGCGGGTTGCTAATTTCTCTTTTGATGCCCACAGTTCCTCCATTTTGGAGCTGCTCGGCTGTGTGCAGCACTTGGTCTCCTGGATTCGGACTGAACTGATCTCGGAGTACTTTCTTATGAGCATACTCGACCTCTCCCAATGGCGTCCGGCTAACGAGCCCATCTCCCTGGCCGCCCTGTCAGTACTGAATGAGCTCCTCTACCTGCAAAAGCCGCTGCCCTATGCGGGCATTCTGATGGGCGGCGTCAGCAGCCTCTTGGAGCAGCACAATAACAATCGACGGCAGAGTGAGATGTATAGCGACAAGTTCAGGGAGCTGTTGCGTCTTTATACCACCAAGTATGCCGGCAAGTTGATGCAGGAGCCAGAGCTGCTCGAGACCTTTCTCAGCCTGCTCTACGGCTGCACCACGGAGTGTAAGTGGCATTGATGATCCTGACATGGAGAAGAAAGTTGCGTTAAGAGTTTTTTATTATTCCATTTAGTGCACGGAGCCTTGGACTTTACGGAGAAGCTGGAGATATGGACGCCTATTATCAAGGGCATTGCTCAGCAGCCGACCAAAGTGGCACGCTTCAACCAGGTGCTCACCCAGCTGGTGGATGAGATCATGCGGCGTACACAGTTCGAGGCCAACAAGCCCGAGCTGGAGGTGCTGGACAATGAGCTGATGGAGGACGATGTGAATTGAGATGGCTTTGTAGGAGATGTGCGAGTTGCTTACTTGTGGTTTCCTTCTTTCCTTCAGACCTCCGCCACCGAGTGGCAGCAGTTTCTGGACCAATGCTTCGAGTCCCTGGCCCTGCTGGCCAATACCCGTGGCGCCCACGTGGTTTTCGCACAAGTCTTTGCCCACTGGTCAAGGCCACAGATGTATTTGATGTCGCTGGAGCACGCTTTGGACCATGGCAGCAGTCGCAGCTACGAGGCGGCCCGCAAGCTCAAGACGGCCAATGTGGGTGAGATATTGCGAGACTTTGCCACCGTGTGTCAGGCGGTGGTACGTCTGGCGCCGCTAATGGACACCGCTACGGCAGCGCCGGCCGTGGCCGATGAGATGGAGTGCCAGCTGCAGATGCTGTCCGACAGTCTGCTGCAGACGCTGCAGCTATTGGCTAGCAATCGCCTGCAGGGCGGCAATGAGATGGACAAAGCCACGTTCCAGATGGACCTGGATAACCTGTAAGTGCAAATAGATAATAATTCCCTTATGTTCGTGTCTTAATTCAAGCCTTTAGGTATGCTCAAGTCCTGCTGGCCATGCGCAGCATCTTTCCGCTCTCGAAGGCCATGGTGGGCGAGGAGCTGTTGCATCGGCTGTTCGCCATTCTGGGGAGCATCTTCGCCTGCAGCGGGTCTCTGGCGGCCGTCTCGCCCATCGTCCAGCAAGCGGCCAGCGAGCTGCTGCTTTTCATCTCGACTGTGATACGGCCCAAGTGCCTGCTGGAGATCCCGCAGATCCAGAGCCTGCTGCAGGCGGGCTCCCGTCTTGGCGCACAGCTGCCGCGCCAGGTGTGCATCAATGTGCACATCGCGCTGGTCAGCTACATGGTGTTGCCATGGAAGTGTGTGCCCGAGCAGCAGCAGGACTATCAGCGCCGACTCTGGATGCTGCGTGAGTATGTTCAAGGCCTGGCGCAGAACTTTCTGGATTTGGATCTGGGTCAGGCTAATGAGAGCAAGGTGGCGGCCACCACGCTGAGTCTGCTGGGCACCTTTACGGCTCTAATCGAGTACTTCAAGGCATCCGGAGGCAATGCCAAAGACATGCTGGCCAGCACCTTCAAGGTTTGTGTTTATTTCAACGAATTTGAAAGCATTTTGTTTAATATCTCTATAACCCTTTGCAGCCCATTCTGACTAAGGCTTTAATGATCTTCAATAGCTTCGGACTTAGCAGCATAGCCATGGCCATCACGGTGGCCGAATTCAGTCTCAGCATGCTCCGCACGTTGCCCACGCATCTGGGCGGCCAGTTCATCAAGGAGATGATCACGTTGTTCATCAATGTTAGCAGCAGGTTCGTCTTTTTTATTGTCTCTGTAAGGGATGACAGATAAATCTATCTATATCTTGATACTTTATCAATATGTAAATCGTTGCTTTAAGGTTTCGATATATGTACATATGTGCCACAAATAATCGGCGGAAAAGGCAATATATTCATTTACTGCCCTCTCGCTCTTTTTCAATTCCGAGCTGTAGCCCCTCTTGGTTCTCTCTTTCCGTTTCAGGGAGCAGCTTACCCTGAGCCGCCTTGCCGTCATGGAGAAGGTGCTACAGATGTTTAAGCTGATTGTGGAGCAGCCGGGCAGTGCCTCCCTGGGCCTGCTGCCCTCCATTCTGGACTTTGGCACTCAGCAGATTCTGCCGTTGCTGCAGCAGCAGAATACGGCGACGGATAACAGCGAGATAACCAGCCTGCTTTATGCCCTCTTCGACAGGTGAGAGGTCTTATAACACCTCTAAAAATAATTTGAACATATTTTTATTATACATTCTTAAAGTGTACTGACATGCAAGTGGCAGTTCTTCTACAAGAACCAACTCTCCAACGGCCACACCAGCGCCACCGGCGGCAACTTCAACTGCAGCGACAACTTGCATCCTGCTCACTTTATGGCCATTCTGAATGCCTATGGCCAGATGCTGGTCAGTGGCACCGATCCCAGCAATGTGCGCAGCGTTCTCCTCTCCATGCAGAATGTGAACGAGCGCAGCCGGCTGTATCAGCGGGCGCTGTTCAAGGAGCAACTGCTAGCCTCCTTCCAAAGGGCTCTGCTCAATCTGCTGCTGAGCGGTGAGGGCGCGTTGCACTTTGATATGATTGCCCAGGCACTGTATGCGATGGGTCAAGTGGATCGACGGCAGTTGCTCGAAAGCTTGGCGCAGGCCTCACTGCCAGTGGCGCAGACGTCGCTGGAGGAGATCTGCCAGACAAGTGTGAGTATAGGCAAGGCGAAGGCGGGGCTCTTAAAAAGTTAACTTTTTCGGCTTGCAGGACATTCCAACGTTCACGCAGAAGCTCACGCAGCTCATGCAGGACGCCCACTGTGCGCATCTCAATGAGACGGCGTAGGAACCCGGAAGGAATTCCAGTAACCAAAACTCCAAGCTAAACCCCAGTCCCATATCATTCTCCTCCTTCTCGTTTGACTTTGTGACGTGTGTAAAGTGCTTACATGTATATACCTTTTTTTGTACTTTGTACGCGTGCGCCTTCCTATTGTATGCCATATATACTTGGTGACTATGTGTGTCATTGTTCCACTGTCCCTCGTCCAGATCCCCGTCACATTGCGTTTTGTTCCTTGTCCCCCCTCCCCATCAAGTGTACATCAAGTGCGTGCCTGTGTTCTTTTCATTCATTCGATTAAGCTAAAAGACATTGTTAGTTCGTAGTTGCGAAAAGAAAGATAACCCACATGAGTTGTAACGTATTATACGTATTTGGAAACATTAATCCTTACTTTTATTAAACACTACATAACGTTCACGCTTCGCGAATCGATAAAAGTCATACCCATATATCTACCTAGAGTCTAAAACATATATACGCATAAATTAATTAGCATATATCCATATGTAAATCAGTTACATTGTAAGCGAAAAGTATATTGAGTAAAAGCCACACATTCATGTAATTTATTCTGCGAAAACATCGATTCAATTTTGTTGCTATGATTTGAATTGGAATTGCTTAAGTCCCTTCAATCAGAAACTCAATAAAACAATTTTTACCAATTTTAATTAATGCGTTGCGAACTATTGTCTAGCAGATCCGACGATCTAATGAACATATTATGTTCGTAGATATGATTCTGGATCAAAAATAAAGTGAAAACAATGCGAATGAATGAACCTACATGCATACATATGTATGCATATTGTTGTGTGAATATGTACAGACATATGTATGTATGTCTATGGCTAGTTCCACGCTTTGAACACGCGCTCCACGAATAAACCATTTGCAAATAAGAATAAATAGCATAATGGATAATTCGAAAATAAATCGGAGGCCCGAACGATGATGAGTGGTGCGGAGGAGGAAGATCAAAAAAGCGACAGCTTCCTCTCCTTTGTCTGCGGTCTACTCATCTTTATTGTTTATTTACCTTATTCGCTTTTCCCTTTTTTGCATGGCACTGCGCACCGTCGCTGCTCAGGTGTCCCGGGGACAAAGGCGGCGAAATTGAGTTTAATGAAAAGCGAAAGCGGAGACGGAGATGGAAATGGAAATGGAGAGGATCTGCTCTCACCGACTTCCGCTTGTCGGCAGGTAAATCATTCTGCAAGTGATCGCGCACAGGTATTAGCACTTTGCATACCCGATCCCGATCAGGGATCAACTGGTATCAACTGTGCACTTCCGCAGGAAGCAGGAGAAGATGAGGGAGAAGAGGCTCGCCAGCAGAGCCCTCCCTCATTCACTTTCCTTTGGTATTTGGTAACAAAACAGCCCGTCTTGGTACTAGCCATTCAATGTACTAAATTAGATTGATATTTATCTAGTCTGCATACATTAGCCATTGGGAGCTCCAAGGAGACCTCAAAGACAAGAACTTTAAATCGCCATACCCTTGCAGGGTACTATAAAATCGAAAACATAAACATTATTTGGAAAACTTTGAATTTGTTGTGAAAATCCGTAAAATACTTTTCAAAAGTACGTGGAAGCAAGGCGGCGAGCGGCGAGCGGCGAATGGTGGGTCGAACTGGACTAGGAAAGAGAGACCAGGAGGAGTGCGAACAGGAGGAGTCTGACACAAACTGTGCCCACGGTCATTTAGTAGCGGACTGACGACAGTGGCTCCGATAGCGATCGGAAATGGAATAACGCAGTGGAGCGGCTCCAAAGTGCGCTCGGTCGGACGACTACGTGACTCGGATTTGGTTTGCAAATCGCGACCGGGGACTAGGACTGGCACTGGGTGGTCTGGGTGGCCTGGCATACACTTGACTCCCGGATCGACCCTCAGACCCCACCACCTCCAGGGCCGGTCCGTATAAAATTGTGGACTCGGCGGTGGGTAAGGCACAGTTGAGCGCTGGCGGCTGGAATAGCAACAGTGCCATCTAAGCAGAAGGATCTAAGGAGGACCACCAGTGGATAAGTGAAAGACAGAGAGACCCAGAGAGAGAGAGAGAGAGAGCAGAAGCAATCATGGCAGTGGAAACAGTGCAGGAGACGCTGCAGCAGGCTGCAGCTGGTGGCGGCGGCTCAATCCTGGGATTCAGCCCCATGCTCACCACCCTAGTGGGCACCTTGCTGGCCATGGCCCTGTACGAGTACTGGCGCCGCAACAGCCGCGAGTACCGCATGGTGACCAACATACCGTCACCGCCGGAGCTGCCCATTCTGGGACAGGCTCACATGGCTGCCGGTCTGAGCAATGCCGAGATCCTGGCCGTCGGCCTGGGTTACCTCAACAAGTACGGCGAGACGATGAAGGCTTGGCTGGGCAACGTCCTGCTTGTCTTCCTCACCAACCCCAAGGACATCGAGCTGATCCTGGGCGGCCACCAGCACCTGACCAAGGCCGAGGAGTATCGCTACTTCAAGCCCTGGTTCGGAAACGGCCTGCTTATCAGCAACGGTCACCATTGGCGCCACCACCGCAAGATGATCGCACCCACCTTCCACCAGAGCATCCTCAAGAGCTTCGTGCCGACGTTCGTTGACCACTCCAAGACCGTGGTGGGTCGCATGGCCCTCGAGGCGGGCAAATCCTTCGACGTGCACGACTACATGTCCACGACCACCGTCGACATCCTGCTGTCCACGGCGATGGGTGTGAAGAAGCTACCGGAGGGCAACAAGAGCTTTGAGTACGCCCAGGCCGTCGTCGACATGTGCGACATCATCCACAAGCGGCAGGTGAAGCTCCTCTACCGCCTGGACTCCATCTACAAGTTCACCAAGCTGCGCGAGAAGGGCGACCGAATGATGGACATAATCTTGGGTATGACCAGCAAGGTAGTGAAGGACCGCAAGGAGAACTTCCAGGAGGAGTCCCGGGCTATTATTGAGGAGATCGCTCCCAGCAGCAGCGCCCCGGTGGCCAAGAAGGAGGGCCTGCGCGACGATCTGGACGACATCGATGAGAACGATGTGGGCGCCAAGCGGCGCCTGGCCTTGCTTGACGCCATGGTGGAGATGGCCAAGAATCCGGACATCGAGTGGAACGAGAAGGACATTATCGATGAGGTGAACACTATTATGTTCGAGGGCCACGACACCACCTCGGCGGGCTCCAGTTTTGCCCTTTGCATGATGGGCATCCACAAGGACATCCAGGCCAAGGTCTTTGCCGAGCAGAAGGCCATCTTCGGCGACAACATGCTGCGCGACTGCACCTTCGCCGACACCATGGAGATGAAGTATCTGGAGCGCGTGATCCTCGAGACTCTGAGGTTGTACCCACCAGTACCTCTGATTGCCCGTCGCCTGGACTATGACCTGAAGCTGGCCAGCGGTCCGTACACGGTGCCCAAGGGGACCACCTGCATCGTGCTGCAGTACTGTGTCCACCGTCGCGCCGACATCTATCCCAATCCGACCAAGTTCGACCCGGACAACTTCCTGCCGGAGCGCATGGCCAATAGGCACTACTATGCCTTCATTCCGTTTAGCGCCGGGCCCAGGAGCTGCGTGGGTCGCAAGTACGCAATGCTCAAGCTTAAGGTCCTCCTGTCCACCATTGTGAGGAACTACATTGTCCACTCAACCGACACGGAGGCGGACTTCAAGCTGCAGGCCGACATCATCCTGAAGCTGGAGAACGGCTTTAACATCTCGCTGGAGAAGCGTCAGTATGCCAATGCCAGCGCCTAGGTCCGCTTCCGCTTCCGATTCCGATCCCTGATTCCCGATTGCTGAGAGTCCTGTACATAGATCCGATGACGACGAGCCAGTAGCCGAACCGAACCGAACCGAGAAAGCCAAAAAGCCAGCCAGAGAGTCAACCAATTTTCCATTATTCGTTCTTTATTACTTTTTTTTTCTTTATTTTCGTTGGTCCTTAGCGGGTGGTACCCCTATATGCTATATATATCTTATATCTAATCTTCCTATCTCCTTGAATTTACTCAACTGCTCTATTCCCCTTCCTATGCCTATGTCCTATGCCTATATCCCTTCCCTTCTTTTTCCTAGCCTGTAGTGTGATTTTTTTTTCTCTATTCTAGTATTTATTAAGTCACATGGTTTGAATGAAACCCAAAAAATATGAAAAATATATCAAATATATACGAAAAAGCAAGCGCAGCCAATGGAGCTGCAAAAACTGTAATTGATGAAGTCGTCTGAATCTTTGGGGAAAATTAGGGAACTTTAAACTATTTTAAATGGAGGCCATGCCATCTAAATAGATGTTAAGTGCATAGACTCATGGATTCGCCTAAAAAATTTACTTTCTTGTTCTCCTTTTTATACACTTGCAGAGTATTAGATTGTAATTGCAGGGTATTATAATTTCAGTCAGATGCTTAAAATTCATTGAAGGACTCATTTCCGACCCTATAAACCATATATATTCTTGATCAGCATCAACAGGCGAATCTTTCTAGGCATAAAGGAGAGAAACTAATTTTTTGCCATTTTTTGAAAAAAATGTAAGGGGTTACATCATTAAAATTGTCAAAAATTGATAAAAATTTGAATTTTTTAAAATTTCAATTTGAGTATGCAGATTTTTTATCCTGTTAAAAACTAGCACAGAACAGCTTTCCGAATCGAAATTAATGCTTTTTTGGCTAAGTTATGCATTTTTTAAGTTGTGGGTTGGAGGAAAATCATCATATAAAACAATATCGAATATTTATACCCTTGCAGGGTATTATAATTTCAGTCAGATGCTTAAAATTCATTGAAGGACTCATTTCCGACCCTATAAACCATATATATTCTTGATCAGCATCAACAGGCGAATCTTTCTAGGCATAAAGGAGAGAAAAAATTTTTTTGCCATTTTTTGAAAAAAATGTAAGGGGTTACATCATTAAAATTTTCAAAAATTGACAAAAATTTGAATTTTTTAAAATTCCAATTTGAGTATGCAGATTTTTTATCCTGTTAAAAACTAGCACAGAACAGCTTTCCGAATCGAAATTAATGCTTTTTTGGCTAAGTTATGCATTTTTTAAGTTGTGGGTTGGAGGAAAATCATCATCATTAAAACAATATCGAATATTTATACCCTTGCAGGGTATTATAATTTCAGTCAGATGCTTAAAATTCATTGAAGGACTCATTTCCGACCCTATAAACCATATATATTCTTGATCAGCATCAACAGGCGAATCTTTCTAGGCATAAAGGAGAGAAACAAATTTTTTGCCATTTTTTGAAAAAAATGTAAGGGGTTACATCATTAAAATTGTCAAAAATTGATAAAAATTTGAATTTTTTAAAATTCCAATTTGAGTATGCAGATTTTTTATCCTGTTAAAAACTAGCACAGAACAGCTTTCCGAATCGAAATTAATGCTTTTTTGGCTAAGTTATGCATTTTTTAAGTTGTGGGTTGGAGGAAAATCATCATCATTAAAACAATATCGAATATTTATACCCTTGCAGGGTATTATAATTTCAGTCAGAAGCTTAAAATTCATTGAAGGACTCATTTCCGACCCTATAAACCATATATATTCTTGATCAGCATCAACAGGCGAATCTTTCTAGGCATAAAGGAGAGAAACAAATTTTTTGCCATTTTTTGAAAAAAATGTAAGGGGTTACATCATTAAAATTTTCAAAAATTGACAAAAATTTTAATTTTAAAAAATTCCAATTTGAGTATGCAGATTTTTTATCCTGTTAAAAACTAGCACAGAACAGCTTTCCGAATCGAAATTAATGATTTTTTGGCTAAGTTATGCATTTTTTAAGTTGTGGGTTGGAGGAAAATCATCATATAAAACAATATCGAATATTTATACCCTTGCAGGGTATTATAATTTCAGTCAGAAGCTTGAAATTCATTGAAGGACTCATTTCCGACCCTATAAACCATATATATTCTTGATCAGCATCAACAGGCGAATCTTTCTAGGCATAAAGGAGAGAAAAAATTTTTTTGCCATTTTTTGAAAAAAATGTAAGGGGTTACATCATTAAAATTTTCAAAAATTGACAAAAATTTGAATTTTTTAAAATTTCAATTTGAGTATGCAGATTTTTTATCCTGTTAAAAACTAGCACAGAACAGCTTTCCGAATCGAAATTAATGCTTTTTTGGCTAAGTTATGCATTTTTTAAGTTGCGGGTTGGAGGAAAATCATCATATAAAACAATATCGAATATTTATACCCTTGCAGGGTATTATAATTTCAGTCAGAAGCTTGAAATTCATTGAAGGACTCATTTCCGACCCTATAAACCATATATATTCTTGATCAGCATCAACAGGCGAATCTTTCTAGGCATAAAGGAGAGAAACAAATTTTTTGCCATTTTTTGAAAAAAATGTAAGGGGTTACATCATTAAAATTGTCAAAAATTGACAAAAATTTGAATTTTTTAAAATTTCAATTTGAGTATGCAGATTTTTTATCCTGTTAAAAACTAGCACAGAACAGCTTTCCGAATCGAAATTAATGCTTTTTTGGCTAAGTTATGCATTTTTTAAGTTGTGGGTTGGAGGAAAATCATCATCATTAAAACAATATCGAATATTTATACCCTTGCAGGGTATTATAATTTCAGTCAGAAGCTTAAAATTCATTAAAGGAGTCATTTCCGACCCTATAAACCATATATATTCTTGATCAGCATCAACAGGCGAATCTTTCTAGGCATAAAGGAGAGAAAAAATTTTTTTGCCATTTTTTGAAAAAAATGTAAGGGGTTACATCATTAAAATTTTCAAAAATTGACAAAAATTTGAATTTTAAAAAATTCCAATTTGAGTATGCAGATTTTTTATCCTGTTAAAAACTAGCACAGAACAGCTTTCCGAATCGAAATTAATGCTTTTTTGGCTAAGTTATGCATTTTTTAAGTTGTGGGTTGGAGGAAAATCATCATATAAAACAATATCGAATATTTATACCCTTGCAGGGTATTATAATTTCAGTCAGAAGCTTGAAATTCATTGAAGGACTCATTTCCGACCCTATAAACCATATATATTCTTGATCAGCATCAACAGGCGAATCTTTCTAGGCATAAAGGAGAGAAAAAATTTTTTTGCCATTTTTTGAAAAAAATGTAAGGGGTTACATCATTAAAATTTTCAAAAATTGACAAAAATTTGAATTTTTTAAAATTTCAATTTGAGTATGCAGATTTTTTATCCTGTTAAGAACTAGCACAGAACAGCTTTCCGAATCGAAATTAATGCTTTTTTGGCTAAGTTATGCATTTTTTAAGTTGTGGGTTGGAGGAAAATCATCATTAAAACAATATCGAATATTTATACCCTTGCAGGGTATTATAATTTCAGTCAGATGCTTAAAATTCATTGAAGGACTCATTTCCGACCCTATAAACCATATATATTCTTGATCAGCATCAACAGGCGAATCTTTCTAGGCATAAAGGAGAGAAACAAATTTTTTGCCATTTTTTGAAAAAAATGTAAGGGGTTACATCATTAAAATTGTCAAAAATTGACAAAAATTTGAATTTTTTAAAATTTCAATTTGAGTATGCAGATTTTTTATCCTGTTAAAAACTAGCACAGAACAGCTTTCCGAATCGAAATTAATGCTTTTTTGGCTAAGTTATGCATTTTTTAAGTTGTGGGTTGGAGGAAAATCATC
Source organism: Drosophila bunnanda (assembly GCA_035046265.1). Taxonomy (NCBI): domain Eukaryota; kingdom Metazoa; phylum Arthropoda; class Insecta; order Diptera; family Drosophilidae; genus Drosophila; species Drosophila bunnanda. Next base: position 317,001 of record JAWNOB010000083.1, on the reverse strand, counting down.
ATCATTAAAACAATGTCGAATATTTATACCCTTGCAGGGTATTATAATTTCAGTCAGAAGCTTAAAATTCATTAAAGGAGTCATTTCCGACCCTATAAACCATATATATTCTTGATCAGCATCAACAGGCGAATCTTTCTAGGCATAAAGGAGAGAATAAATTTGTTTGCCATTTTTTGAAAAAAATGTAAGGGGTTACATCATTAAAATTTTCAAAAATTGACAAAAATTTGAATTTTAAAAAATTCCAATTTGAGTATGCAGATTTTTTATCCTGTTAAAAACTAGCACAGAACAGCTTTCCGAATCGAAATTAATGATTTTTTGGCTAAGTTATGCATTTTTTAAGTTGTGGGTTGGAGGAAAATCATCATATAAAACAATATCGAATATTTATACCCTTGCAGGGTATTATAATTTCAGTCAGAAGCTTGAAATTCATTGAAGGACTCATTTCCGACCCTATAAACCATATATATTCTTGATCAGCATCAACAGGCGAATCTTTCTAGGCATAAAGGAGAGAAAAAATTTTTTTGCCATTTTTTGAAAAAAATGTAAGGGGTTACATCATTAAAATTTTCAAAAATTGACAAAAATTTGAATTTTTTAAAATTCCTATTTGAGTATGCAGATTTTTTATCCTGTTAAAAACTAGCACAGAACAGCTTTCCGAATCGAAATTAATGCTTTTTTGGCTAAGTTATGCATTTTTTAAGTTGTGGGTTGGAGGAAAATCATCATATAAAATAATATCGAATATTTATACCCTTGCAGGGTATTATAATTTCAGTCAGAAGCTTGAAATTCATTGAAGGACTCATTTCCGACCCTATAAACCATATATATTCTTGATCAGCATCAACAGGCGAATCTTTCTAGGCATAAAGGAGAGAAAAAATTTTTTTGCCATTTTTTTGAAAAAAATGTAAGGGGTTACATCATTAAAATTGTCAAAAATTGACAAAAATTTGAATTTTTTAAAATTCCAATTTGAGTATGCAGATTTTTTATCCTGTCAAAAACTAGCACAGAACAGCTTTCCGAATCGAAATTAATGCTTTTTTGGCTAAGTTATGCATTTTTTAAGTTGTGGGTTGGAGGAAAATCATCATATAAAACAATATCGAATATTTATACCCTTGCAGGGTATTATTATTTCAGTCAGAAGCTTGAAATTCATTGAAGGACTCATTTCCGACCCTATAAACCATATATATTCTTGATCAGCATCAACAGGCGAATCTTTCTAGGCATAAAGGAGAGAAAAAATTTTTTTGCCATTTTTTTGAAAAAAATGTAAGGGGTTACATCATTAAAATTGTCAAAAATTGACAAAAATTTGAATTTTTTAAAATTCCAATTTGAGTATGCAGATTTTTTATCCTGTCAAAAACTAGCACAGAACAGCTTTCCGAATCGAAATTAATGCTTTTTTGGCTAAGTTATGCATTTTTTAAGTTGTGGGTTGGAGGAAAATCATCATATAAAATTGCAATTGCAAACTCCAAGGGTATATAAACTTTGTCTTCCCAGAGTTAGTTCGCTTTCTTGTTAAATTATGAAATTCTGACGTGGATTTCGGGAGCCTCAATAGCTGGCATTTGTATTATAAGCTTGAAATTCGATATATGCCTTATGATCGCCGAAGTAACCATCGTGGATCCTGGTCCCCCTTCTGGTAAAAGCGCTAATGCGTTGCAATCGGCAGTTTTTGCAAAGCCAAAATGTGGGGAATGTCAAAATATTGATGTCCTTGGTGGATGGTAAAAGGTATGAGGCATGAGGTATTTACAGAGAGAGAAAATCAGCGAAAAACAGCTTTCAAAATGAGATTGATATTACTTAGATCGGATTAAAGCCCTTACGTTAAATTTACTCCTCTATGCATAAGTCTTCTTGTTAAACAGTTGATGAGTTCTATTAATATACATTTGTATACATAGCTGTGGATTTAAATAAGAGTAGTTTTCACACCGATATTTTGCTACGTGTTTTATCCCTGTTTGTAAGCTGTTCGTATTTGTTAGCATTATGCTGATCGGCGGCGATCGCTGACCCGCGCCCTGCTCTGCTCACTTAAGTCGACACCTCATTTCGCTGGTCGATTTGTATTGCGATTAATCGGATTTTGGTTCGGACCGAGACCGTGACAAATGCAAATGCTATTGTTCCAGAATCGCCGGCAGTTCATCGCGGAATAATGGAGGAATTTTCGCCCTGTCATGCCTCACTCCTTCTTTTGGTTTCGGTAGGTCTTTTTGTGTTCTTTTTTGGCATTGAGAGTCGGCTTTCACTTTTGGTCTTTTTTCGGCAATGTAATGCAATTTTCCGTTCGATTTTCCTCTCGATTTTCCGTTCGATCAACAAGCATCCGATTACGGAACGGAAGTCCTTTCGTTTTCCTTCGCGGTGCGTATCCTGTTGCCAAACACGATTAATGAACCCGTTCGGAGGAGGAAGCCAAGAAAAAGGAACATGCACATCGGTTCTGTCTTGGCCATTGTCTTTTTTGCTCTAGGCAAATAGCTGAGTTTTTTACGTCCTTCTACCTGCCTGGATCTCGAGCCCATCATCGTCGGCGGTAATCCAATCCAGCGTTTCGGGGCTAACTATCTATTCCGGATGTTTGTGCACATTCATTCCGCTTTTTATGGCGGAATCCTTTCGGCATTGTGAATTTCGTAGCGGGGACAAGCGTATGTCCTTCATGCGTGACCCTTCTGACCCTTTGATGACCACCGCATCTCCCACTGATCTCGCCCATAAAATTGTGGTTTTTAAAGGACGTTTTCTTCAATACAGCTCAGCCTCGAACTTACCATTGGTTTGGCATGTGTTAGGCGGAAGGAAGTGGTCCGTAAATTATGTTTCAGGGTTTTTGCAGGACTTAAACCATGTGTACCAAGTAGGTTAAGCCATAGCATAGAAATTTAGAATGTAAACTATTATTTGGCAATAATTTTTTAAGGGGAATCTCTTGAGTTCTCTGTGAAAGGTCTTGTTGCATTGATTGAGCTGTTTCCGGGATGTCCTTCTCGTAAACGGACCGCACACCTAACAACATCCTTGTCAGGCTCAAGTTCAAAGAGCTCGGTGTATTGTTGAGCCAAACAGAGAGGACATCTCAATCAATGCAATGCAAAACTGGGCTTCCTGGAGAGATGCCTTGGCCAACAGAGCCTGTCAAAATTCTGCGAGTCACACAATCGATGATGACTCAATGCAGAGTGGTCTTGATCCCAAAAGGAGTCCTAGACACATACAGAAATAAATGCTCGTTGCCACCCCGGAGTGCCAGGAGTCAAAACACAGGGCTACGGGGAATACGGGGTATTATTCTATATATATTCAGAAACTGCATGTTGTGGACCCACGTGGAGGCAGCCGGTGATGGTGTCCTGGAAAACATGTGCAGCCAGTCTTTGTTGGAGCACTTTCAATTAGGGAAAGCCTAGGCAGCCAACACATGTCGCCCTTATGGCTTTCATTTGGAGCTGCTGCACTCGCCGAGGACATTCCTATTATGTCTCTTACTCGAGGACGCAATATGGCAGCGGGTCGCGAGTGTTGAATGAAATTAACTCGGGTCTGTCAGCCGCAGGATCATCTCCGGACAAGGGCCGGGGTCTTACGCTTCCAGAAAGTGTTACCCGGAGAGTCTAGTCCCGGCTTAAGCGCTTAGCCGTCTTAGCCACAACGCGGGCACTTAAGTGTCTTTATTGTGGCCTAAAGTGCGTCCACTCCAGACACTAATCACATCTCTGGAGTGGTGACTACAAAAACTGCTTAAGTTTATATAAAGATCCTGCGGCTTATTTTGAGGTCAAAGGACTGTCTGAAACTGGGTTAGGAATCAGAGCACGAAACCTGAATGAACCACAGATCCCGGACAACGAATCAGCGAATCGGCAGGCTCTCAAATCCTTTAAGTCCTTAACTATGGTCGTCTTTAAGGTATTGAAACTAAGATAAACTGGTTGAATCCGTTGAAAACTAAGAGCGAGGCGGCCCATGAATGAATTGGGAAAACAAGTAACTTAAATTCGAGATAAAATCTCGTTGAGTTCCAGATGATATTATTAATACCTTGGAAAACTGAGTTCGTGCCAGCAAATGGCTCCGGTTAATGGTAATCGGATCGGGATCAGGGGAACCCCACCCATGCTCCTGCGCACACGCTCTCCGAACGCCAGAGTTTATGTCCCGTTGCTCTAATAATGAGTTATTACACTCAATGATTTATGAATATTCAATAGTGACATGTGCCCGCAAAGGGGCATAACGGGAAAAGGAATCAAAGAGCGGAACCGAACCCGGACCCGACCACCAGCGAAAGGGGATTTCATCTGCTTGTCAAGCCTTTCCCAGCGCTAAATCGCAACGGGATTCCAGTCCGAAATTCGATCGATCGCACTACCAATATATATATATATTTAATAATCATAACGGTGGGTCGAGCAGATTTTCACTGCTTACGATGAACCGGGCACCCACCACAAACAAAAAGGAAAAAGGTAGGAAAACGCACCTTTGCACCTGGATCAAGAAATGGGAAACTGCCGAAGGACAGGGCCTACTGCACGGAGAAAAAAAAACGAGGGTTACAATTTTAATAAGTAGAAAAAATGTGGCTACCGAGACGATCCTATTGTGAGACATTCATGGTTCACCTTGCAGGGCATTATAATTTTTATTATTATTGATCTATTAAAATATGAAAAAATTTAGTTAATCTTGCATTTAATGATATGAATTACAAAGCTGATCTGATCATGAAAGTCATTATATATGCAATGCGTTTAATTGTGTTTTATATTATAGCTTGATCTCGGCTCCCAATTTTTTTCTTTGTGTGTAGGCTCGCTCCTGGGACACACTCGTATTACTCAACGTCTGGCATCCGCAGATGCACTTCTCCGGCAGATCCCGTTTGGCACAGGCCATGTCTCCTCTTAATGGCCAAACGATTTTCAATTGATTTTCCCATTGTAGTTTTTCTGCTCGTCGTCCTCGTCTTGGATAATTTTGCATCATTTTATTCTTTTTGGATTGGCGCGTTTTTCTCGGTTTTCTTTCCATTTCTGTCCTGTCTCCTTGCAGCTGTCCAAAGCGGCGGAGAGGGTGATGTGAGAGGGGGAGAGACACGTCGTCACAGGACAATGAGGTCCTGCATACAATTAGCCAAGAGATTTTAGCGCCAAGTCAGCGTGAGGGAGAGAAAAGAGCCTCTAAAGAATGGGAGTCAATATTTCCCTTTTTGGCAACATTCAATGCAAATACCTGGCTTATATTCCTATGTATATTATGTACATGTATACATTTTAGGGATTTATATTTTTCAATGAAAATATATATTCTAGAATTGTAAAAAAAGATATAATAGATTGCTAGAAATGGAGATGCGCTTAAAAACTATTTTTGCTTGTTTTTATATATTTATTATGCCCGTGCAGTTTATTATAATGTAAGGCAGAAGATTGTAATGTATTTTATCAGCATCGACAGCCGAATCGATCTAGCGGTGTCCGTTTCTACGCCAACTAGTCTCAGTCAGTTTTAAAGCTATCAGAATGAAAATTAAAACAATTTATTAAATATGTATATCCCATACCTTTTAATACCAATTCTGCCCTTTATGCAAATTTCAACACTTTTATTTGAACTAATCGATCAGGGATTTGTCGGAGAAGGACACAAAGGACCTCACTCTTTGAGTGCGATCTGTTTGCTCTGCGGTTGCCCCTGCTAAATCTCTAAACATTCTGCCCCCTTTTCTGCATTTTTAATTAGTTCTGTCATTAGGAGTCCGGCACTTGCAGCAGCATAATTCCGGTCCGGTTTTTCCATTCCCACGTTACAGGGTTACGACACAGACATTCTATATTTTCCAGCTCCGCTTTTCCCTGCTCTCTCTTCCCCTTGGGCGCACTGTTATTTATCAGGACACGGACATGAGGCTTATTTGAATATCAGGCAGTGAAGCGGAGTGCCTCGCAGGACCTTTCCCAGTCCCGTATGCAAATACATATACCATATACAGCATATACCATACGATCTCTTCCCTTGCATGCTTGGACGCTTACGAAAATGAATATGATCCGCCGATTCCCTTGCTGTTGTTGATTCTCTGTTTTCGGTTATTTTTTGTTTTATTCAGATCAGATCCTATCCGATCCGATCCGATGAGTGTGCATGTTTGGCAGCCATTAGTCGAAACCCAATATAGGTATATGCATATATGAATGGTGTGCCAAACCGTTATACAGGGTATTATAATTTCAGTCAGAAGCTTGAAATTTATTGAAAGACTCATTTCCGACCCCATAAACCATATATATTCTTGATCAGCATCAACAGGCGAATCATTCTAGGTATGTAGGAGAGAAAAATTTTTTTTGACATTTTTTCAAAAAAATGTAAGGGGTTACATCATTAAAATTTTCAAAAATTGACAAAAATTTGAATTTTGTAAAATTCCAATTTGAGTATGCAGATTTTTTATCCTGTTAAAAACTAGCACAGAACAGCTTTCCGAATCGAAATTAATGCTTTTTTGGCTAAGTTATGCATTTTTTAAGTTGTGGGTTGGAGGAAAATCATCATATAAAACAATATCGAATATTTATACCATTGCAGGGTATTATAATTTCAGTCAGAAGCTTGAAATTTATTGAAGGACTCATTTCCGACCCCATAAACCATATATATTTTTGATCAGCATCAAGAGGCGAATCTTTCTAGGCATAAAGGAGAGAAAAAAATTTTTTGCCATTTTTTGAAAAAAATGTAAGGGGTTACATCATTAAAATTTTCAAAAATTGACAAAAATTTTAATTTTTTAAAATTCCAATTTGAGTATGCAGATTTTTTATCCTGTTAAAAACTAGCACAGAACAGCTTTCCGAATGGAAATTAGTGCTTTTTTGGCTTAGTTATATGTTTTTGAAACTTTGATTTGTCATAAAAAAATATAAAAAATATTTAAAATCTGCCAATATTTTAGTTATGATCGATTTTCGATTCGATCCCATTATTGCAACGGTATATAAGCTACGGCTTCCCGAAGTTACTTTTCCTTCTTGTTTCCATTATAATAGGATGATAGAACTTTATACGCCGATAACAAAGACTTTCATTTGATTTTTAGCACTTGAATATATTTAAATATAGTATATAGTATATAACCTAACTTAACTGAACATTCGCACAATTAGGTCTATGAAAAAAAAGTTGGAACCTTAACTAGGCTGGGGAGCTGCCACTAATGGAGAACAAGGACGACTACGAACTAGGACTGGCTCACATTTAGCTCTTTAATGGGCCAACTACTTGGGGTGGGCAGTGGAGGTCAGGAAGAAGATTATCACTAGATGATTCTCTATCTCTCACGGCTATTTACATTTACACAATGACTCTGTCAAGGCTTGGGTTTGCTTGCAAAAAAAAACATGTATATCCTTAAGCTATATAAGAAAAGATTTCGACTTTTATAAGAGCACGGCAGAGGTGTCGCCGTTGGTGAGATTGGAAGAGGAAACGGTACCGCCGTCCGACTTGGGCGTGTGGGCCTCCCACCAATCGATGGCATCGATCATGCTCTCATCCGAGAGGCAGCCGCCGCCGGAGGCCCCGGGTGCGGCCTGGTCCTGGTGCTGCAGGATGTCGCTGAACTCCTTCTTGAAGCCGGGCAGCACCACGTTGTCGTAGAAGCTGACCGGCTCCTGGTCGTAGAAGGCGGGTAGTATGGGCGAGGACCCCAGGATCGGCGGCTGCTGCTGTTGTCCTTGCTGGCTGTAAGCAATGGGAATTCCTGGCGGCGATTCCTGCTTGAAGAGCAGCTCCTCGGCCACGACGGTAGGCGGCGAAGAGCAGGGACTGCTCACAGCTGCCGAGGCCACGCCCGCTCCTGCCTCCTGACTCAGTTCACCCAACAGCTCGGCTGTGAGCAGCTGGTAGGTGTTGGTGCCCGGAATCCGGATGTACTGCATCCCATTGAGGGTGGTCAGGCTGGGCAGCCCATCTATGCTGGAACTGGCACTGGGCTCCGTCTCCCCGGCAGGTCGGAGCTGCTGCTGCGGCTGGTGCTGCTGGGGCTCCTCCATGTCGTAGTTACTCAGGGAGTCGTCAAAGTGTTCGTCCAGCCCATCGAACTCGTCCTTGATGAACATGAAGCTATCGTCACCGGAGCCGGAGCTATTGGCGCAGCGGCCCAGTGGCGGGAAATCAAAGCCCAGCAGCTTCTCCAGGCTCCGGATGTACTCCACTGCCATCCGCAGGGTCTCCACCTTGGACAGCTTCTTGCTGGCCCCACGCCCGGCGCCCTGGGCCTCGAAGGCCTCAGACACCTCCTCGGGTATCTTCTCGCGCAGCAGGGCGAATCCGTTGTTCACCTGCTTGACGCGGTTTCGCTCCCGGGCATTCCGACGGGCCACGGCCTGCGGCAGGGGCAGGCCCTTTCGGCCGGGTGTTCCACCCACTGCCGCCACCAACACCGATCCCTGATGCTCCTGCTCTTGCACAAGCCGCTGCTCCACCTGCCGCTGCACCTTAGCCAGGCTTCTTTGGGGCGTCGTCTTTGGCGGCTTCTCGGCCTGCAGTTTCTTTAGCGAGGACTTGCTCCTCTTGGCGGCGGACAGCGTCTTTTGAGGCTGGTTCTGCTGATTCTGCTTGGACTCGCCAAGGGGGCGCTTCCTGGACAGGGCGTTGGTGCTGTTGCCACCGGCCGACGAGGCTGCCTGCGCTTGAGCCGCCGCCGCGCTCTGGACAGCTCCGAGCATGCCAAAGTCGCGGATCTTGCGGATGATCGTGTTCTGATTGGCAATATGTTGCTGCAGGGCATTGGCTCCGCTCTCGCTGAGGACGTTGTGCACGGTGATCTTGCCAAAGGGCTTGAGAGTGGCCTTAAGCCCGGGTCCCTGTCCTTGGGGATTCTCCTTGCTCTCATTGGCATCGGCGTTGAGGGGCGGCGAGGGCAGGGCGGCCATGGTAGCTGGGCGCTTCTGGTTTCCTTTGCCTCCTTTGGCTAAACTGGCTGAGCGATGATTGCAGGGACTGACTGGCGTGTCCTTGCTTCAGGACAGCTGCTGGCGTTGTGTGTCGCGTGCCCCGAACTCCGAACTCGAACTGCGGCTGACTCGATGGACTCGATGGCTCAGCGGAAGTGACTTCGCTGACTGCTGAAGGTCCTGCCGCCTGCGTCCTTATGTAAAACGTTCGCTCGCTGACTTTTCATCCCCTACACTGGGGTGTCCTTCCCTGCGATCCTTCCCGGGGATCACACTCGCTCACTCGCTCGCTCGCACGCACTCACACACACGGCACACACCTCAATTTGGAACTGCGGCTTTTGGGAAAACTAACATCTGATCGATCGGCATAAGGGTGGAATGTCTCGGTCTCTCTCTCGCTGTACATAGGCTTTATGTGGCCCCGTTGTTATATACCGCCCTTCGTTATATGCATAATATGAGGGGAGAGCAGAGGGAGCTTTGGCAGCCCTGGTCCCATGAGTACCTGAGTTACCACAGGCAGGGGACAGCACCTTGGATTCCCACACACAGCCCTGAAGGTCACCATAGGCTGGGCTCTAAGGATAAAAATAAAATAAATAATAATAAAAAATTATCTCTGGTGCGTTCTGAAAACGTTAATGAAATAATAACAATCACGAAAGTATATATAAAATATGAAAGTCCTTGGCTGTAGGCACCTTTTGGGGACTAATCAATCAGAAGAATGTCAAGAACCTTCGTAAAGCCATGATACTTACTAGGAAGTACGAGATGTTCTTTTAATAACATTATTATATTATTATAGTTAAGGAATTACGATTAATGTTTGTCACTAAAGTGTCCAGAATTATCTATGACTAGGCAGGACTATCTTGCCATGTCCTACGGCATTTCCTTGGCATACGTGAGGGCTTTTCCTTCTTTTCCAATCCAACCGAAAACAATCAAGGCCTCGGCTTTGTGCAAAATCATTTGCCAATTGTCGAGCTAATTAAGGGAATTAAAGGCGAGAACCGATGATCCTTTGGAATTTGTTCGGCCATAAATCCTAATTAAAATTGACAAGATGCCAGGGGTGAGAAACTGCAGCCTCTGGGGGAGAGAGAGATCCTTAAGGAGCTGGTGTGGGAAAATAATTTTGCCTAGACTCGTTCCTAGGTGTCTCTTTTTCGCCGAGTGCCTTAAGCTTAGCAGGCCGTGGCTGTGTGAAAACTTGTTTCGTTGCCACAATAAACTCTTTACTCAGCCCTTCAGGTAGTTTCCACCAGACCTGAGGCTGAGTCTCAGCTTCTCTCCGAGCCCTTTTTCGGCGCACATACTGCAAACGGCGTCGCCTTTGTGTGTACTTGCTGCACAATTTATAAACTTGAGTCCACTTGAAAGGTTCAAGGAAACGAGGACTACCAACTACCGGTTTTCGATCCCCGAGGATCTGCTCCCTGCTCGCCGAGAAAGGAGAAAAAAGAGTCAACAGTTGTGAGTTCTGAGTGCTGCCACAGCGAGTCCTTTGTTGTCCTCGAGACTTTGACTCGGTTGCGTCCCACTTTGACGATGCGACTCGATAGGATACGCCCTACACGGCGAGAATTACGATAACCTAGTCTAGAATGTGCCAAAACGATGCGATCTAAAATTAATTATTATTATAATACCCTTGTAGGGTGTTCTAATTTTGGTTAAAAGCTTGCGACGCAGTGAAGGAGTAATTTCCGACCCTATAAACCATATATATTCTTGATCAGCATCAACAGGCGAATCTTTCTAGGCATAAAGGAGAGAAAAAAATTTTTTTTGCCATTTTTTGAAAAAAATGTAAGGGGTTACATCATTAAAATTTTCAAAAATTGACAAAAATTTGAATTTTTTAAAATTCCAATTTGAGTATGCAGATTTTTTATCTTGTTAAAAACTAGCACAGAACAGCTTTTCGAATCAAAATTAATGCTTTTTTGGCTTAGTTACGAATTTTTTTAACCTTTGGTTTGTAGTAAAAAATGTCATATATAAATAGATAAATATAGACCCAGAGAATGCTAATATTAAGATGCTTACAGGGCTTTTATTTAATTGGGTAAATATTTAGGTAAGCAGACTTATTAACATCTTAAAAGCTAGCATAGAACAGTATTCCGAATCCAAATAAACGCTTTTTTGGCTTAGCTAAGATTTTTTAAAGCTTTGGTTTGTAGAACCCAGAGAGTGCGAATATTTATACCCGTGCAGAGTATTATACTTTCAGTCAGAAGCTTGCAATGCAGTGAAGGAGTCATTTCCGACACTATAATCCACATATAAATTCGTGATCAGCATCAAGTAAGTTATGAGTTCTTAAAACTTTGATTTGTTGACAAAATAATAATATAACAATATAAAAATATCTACAAATATTGAGAGAAAGAAAATTTACCATAGCTTTAAGCATTTATTTATGTTCTTGTTTTTATGTATTTGTATAAATATTATGTTTATGTATCCACAGAAATAATGAAATGAATATGGAGTCTTTTTAAAATAGCTCCGAACATGGCTAGATATGCCAAGGCTTGATAATTGTAGAAAATTCTCGAAGCGAAATGGCACGTGATATAAGAATGGCTTAGATAGATAAGCAGTGATAACGAACTGGACGCCCGGTGAGAGAGGGAGAGCCACAATGAGAGCGTGGGAAAACGGAACGACTTGGAAAGCTTTTAGCGCGATCGGACTGAGGCTCGTAAGTAATCGCACACTTTACGCTAATATTTACAACGATTTGTTTTTTAAAAAATGGTTGGTTTTCGATTTAATTAAATACATCCTATTATTTTTGATATTTGAAATTTTCTGAAATATTATTTATGTATTTATGTATTTACATAAATATTATTAGTTATGTATTATTAATTAATTTTCGAAATAGCTAAGGGACTTGAAAATTGTAGAAAACTCACGCAACTAATGGCACGCGATTTAAGCAAGACGTAGATAAGAAGATGGAAGAGATAAGGAAATATAGGGAGAGGGAGAGGCGAAGGGGGAGCGTGGGAGACGCTCTGGTCTGAGAGGGATCCCACTGAGGCTTGAAAGTAATCGCACACCCACCGCAAATATTAATTACGATTTGTTTTATAACTGATACTGATTACTTGATGCTTGGTTTTTGCTTTTATAAAATATGGTGCTTGTAATATTTTTAATTTTCTTATATATTAAACTAAACTATTATCAAGCAATATTAACTTATTGCATACAGTTATGGAATTATTATCAACTATTAATTCGCGTTTGTGTAGCCCGAATCTCTGGAGGGTTTTGTAACTCAAAGTAATAATAATTCAAAATTTAATAATCATAATAATAATATTTTGTTGAACCCTAAGGCAACCCCCGAACGATTCCATTAGGGGGTTGAAAGTCTCATAAATGCAGCTCTCTTTTGGAACTCGGATCGCGCATAATTCCCTCGTTCTCTCACTAACACAGATATGGGAAGAAATATAGTATATAAACATTATATACGAGAATATATACATATGTATAATATAGGAGAATCTGTCAAGTTATCAAAGTTCTCACAGTTGGAACTTAGGTGTTAAATTGTGAACGAAGAAGCCATTTCTTCAGGGGTCTCTAAATTTGATTAGAAGCTTCAGTTTCTCTAACCTCCCTTCAGGATAATGTACCTTTGGCTTGGCCAACTTCCTGTGCCCGAATCCTGGCTCTCTTCTCCCTCTACTTTCCTGTGACTTTCATCTCTGGCGGCGGTCTGAGAAAAGACAACAATTTGGGCAAACAAAAACTAATTTCCTTCTATCTCGGGATTGGCATCGCTTCGATGGTTTTTCCTGGTTTATTTGCATTTACAGAACGCATTGATTTCAATGGGAACAAGAAAATATAAAAGCAAAACAAGAAAGGCACGTCGAAGTTTATATACCCTTGAAGATTGCAATTCGATTATTAATAATAAACAAATTTTAAACATATATATATAAAAAAAATGAAGTAATTCAGTTACCCTTATACTAGCGAGACTATATTGGAGACTAACTGCAAAGTTAGGATAGTTCAAAACTGAGAGACTAGTTTGCGTAGTTGCAAACTTCTTACAAAAATTAACATACTCTGCTAGGGTATAAATATGAATATAAATGATGGGTAAAATTTGAAATGGGAGTGAAAGCGGTGAGCAAACAGGAGTCCTGAGCCTGGGAACCTCGCATACTCTTCATGCTCGTAAATCAATCAGGCGTTCTTCCAGATTTTGACTTTGGCTTGGCTTTTCCTTTCCTTTTCCGCTCCTGTAACCGGGGGCATGCCCGATTGACTGAGTACGGGTCCTGAGTCCTGTGTCCCGAGTCCTGTGTACTTGTCGTCGGCTCAAGTGCCTCGATCCGTCGTCAGGATCCTGTCTTCCTTCGCGCGACATCTGTGCGCAGTTGCGCGCTCGTAAATCGTTTCTGCTCTTGTTTTTCCTCCTTTCATATATTTTAAGTATTTTTCTTCCTCGGATTTATGAGTGGCGCGGCGGAAACTTGAAGGCGAAAGGAGCTCTTGCTGTGGAAGTCCTCGAAATAACTTCAGGGATCAAGCAGCAGCAGCTCACGGGGGATAGGATGAGTGATAGATGGCCAAGGCGAAGTACTTTAGGACGGATCGCTCTCGACGGGGGTACTAATGGAAACAAGAAAAGGTGTCGAGAAATATTTGGGCATTCGGGTACTATAATAAATGGAATATTGATTCATTTAATAACTTTTGTCGGCGCAATCATTAGCTTTTGTACATTCGATACCGTCGAAATTAGCTCACTGCCTTTAAATCGGTATTTCCATATCGACTATATACTTTTTGAAGCTAGCTTTCTATATATAAACAATTACCTCCATGAGATATACTGAATTTAATCTGTTTCATAAAATTTATGGATCTCTTGACTTGTGATCTTTGGCATGTGCCAAAAGTGTGTTCTAGTTGCGGTTTCGATTCCATTATATTGTGAAAACAGTGAATTTTCCAAAAAAGTCGGGCGCAGCTGTGAAATAGTTAGAAATGCTGGAACTGTTGGGGTGCGTTGGATCGTGCGCACGTGCCTCGTCCTGTACATAATGTACCAGGCCGGTGTGTGTGCACATAGGGGATCGTGCTCTACCTGGAAACGGGACTCTGGCAGGACGAGTATATACATATATGTATGTACAGGGTCCTGGCATCGAGAGCTGGGCCCTTGGCGCGCTTTTCGGGGGTTGACAAGCAACTATAAATTACTCTCACCCTCGCTTGCTCTCTCTCCCTCAGTCGCTCCCTCAGCTTTGCAGCAGATCCTGCTCCTATCTCTGATCCTGCTCCCGACCCCGATCCGGATCCCGATCCTGATCCTGATCCAATCTGGGCATATAACCCTGCAGGCGAAAATGTGCATAAAAGCGGTAACTTTTTTAATTAAACACCATTCCAAATTGCAGAGCTTGAAAGCGCTGCTGGTGTTAAAAAATCATCTAAAATGTACATACATGTGGCATTTTGTGGCACACCTCAGGACCTCGTTTCGAAAGATTCCGAATCCACAGCGACTTCTATGGCATCTATGTGTTGAAAGTTAGCAGGGGGAAATTCCATATATTTATATAATTCTTAATTACTAGAAATATATTTTTTGTTTTCACTATTAAGTGAGAAATTCTCTCTGTGCCGGGAATTTTTGGCCTCATCACAGCGACCGGTTTGGAACGAGGCTTAAGGATCTCCCTCGCCTCAGCTCTCCCCTAGTTCTGTCCCTATCTTCGTTTCCCGCTCACGCTCATTTGTTGTTCTTAAGGTCCGTGTTTTGTGCCCCGTGCTGGGGTCGCTGATCGCCAACGTCATCCTCATCCTCATCATCGTCATCGTCATCGTCATCATCGTCGTCGTCGTCCTGCCGCGAAAAACATCTGCTCCTGCTGCAGCAACCGCTCAGTCGTCGCCCCCTCTCCTGTCCTGGCGAGCAGGCGCCCGAACAACCCTCGGCAGTTTGTCAATTGCAGTGTCCACGTATGTCCTGGCGGTGTTCCGACAGGATTGGCACGCACTCGTATGTAGGTATGCCTAGGTGGGGGGTGTTTGCTCTACGGATCTGAACAGAAGCCAAAAAGCTGCACCGAAAATCGGAGGGAGAGTGGGAGTGACGCCACGCATAGGTTCGTCTCTTTAGGATTCCCTGGATTTCCATGCGAAGTGTAATGTCCTTTTCATAGGCATGTGCCTTTATATTTGAGTCCGGCCCTACGTTGCCCTCTTTCATTTGGTTACTAAAGGCTTATTGAAGCGGGGTATGAAGGGATCTAAAAAAGGATAGATGAGTTTTCTGTATTTTTTTTTATTATTCTCTTAAATAAAAGTGTGTCGTCAACGGGCAAAACTTAGCGATATGAAGAAAATAACTAACAAAATGAACAGAGATTTTAAACATTTCCAATTAATTCTGTTTAGAGGGTATCGGTATGTTGGGTCTACGGCAAACTTCACGATCAACCCCCGTCAAAGGTGGAAATCAAATTTCCAATCCAGTCGGCAGGACTCAACGGGTGAACAGGGGCAGCAACAGGACAATAGCGAATAATCGAGAATGAAATGAAATCTATTTGAATAAATGATTACTTTGGAAGGCGAAATACAAAAGCCTCTCTGTACAAAAGAAAAAAGTTGTTGCACTGGGTGCGTGGCTGAAAAAGGGGCGGCGCAGCGGAGTGCGCACCCGCGAGGTTCCTTGATCAAAGGACTCAGGGCTAAGGACTGAGCCGGCCGCAATGCAAATTATGCAAATTACATGGACACACTTTGCCAGAAAGCCTAAAGCAGAAACTCTGATACATTGTATAAAATATATTAACAAATGTTATGTATTTAAACTTAAGAGCTTAACGGTTACTTCTATTCTCGGTTACACTCTGGAAAGGTATTATAATTTCAGTCAGAAGCTTGAAATTCATTGAAAGACCAAATTCCGACCCTATAAACAACATATATTCTTGATCAGTATCAACAGGCGAATCTTTCTAGGCATATAGGAGAGAAAAAAAATTTTTTCCTTTTTTTCGAAAAAATGTAAGGGGTTACATCATTAAAATTTTCAAAAATTGACAAAAATTTTAATTTTTTAAAATTCCAATTTGAGTTGGCAGATTTTTTATCCTGTTAAAAACTAGCACAGAACAGCTTTCCGAATCGAAATTAATGCTTTTTTGGCTAAGTTATGCATTTTTTAAGTTGTGGGTTGGAGGAAAATCATCATATAAAACAATATCGAATATTTATACCCTTGCAGGGTATTATAAATTTCAGTCAGAAGCTTGAAATTCATTGAAGGACTCATTTCCGACCCTATAAACCATATATATTCTTGATCAGCATCATCAGGCGAATCTTTTTAGGCATAAAGGAGAGAAAAAATTTTTTTGCCGTTTTTTGAAAAAAATGTAAGGGGTTACATCATTAAAATATTCAAAAATTGACAAAAATTTAAATTTTTTAAAATTCCAATTTGAGTATGCAGATTTGTTATCCTGTTAAAAACTAGCACAGAACAGTTTTCCGAATGGAAATTAATGCTTTTTTGGCTAAGTTATGAATTTTTTAAGTTGTGGGTTGGAGGAAAATCATCATATAAAACAATATCGAATATTTATACCCTTGCAGGGTATTATAATTTCAGTCAGAAGCTTGAAATTCATTGAAGGACTCATTTCCGACCCTATAAACCATATATATTCTTGATCAGCATCAACAGGCGAATCTTTCTAGGCATAAAGGAGAGAAAAAATTTTTTTGCCATTTTTTGAAAAAAATGTAAGGGGTTACATCATTAAAATTTTCAAAAATTGACAAAAATTTTAATTTTTTAAAATTCCAATTTGAGTATGCAGATTTTTTATCCTGTTAAAAACTAGCACAGAACAGCTTTCTGAATCGAAATTAATGCTTTTTTGGCTTACTTATGAGTTTTTTATCCTTTGGTCTGTAGTAAAAATTGTCATATAAATATATAGATAAATATCGACCCAGAGAATGCGAATATTTATATCCTTGCAGGGTTTATTTATTTATTTGAGAATTTATTTATGTTTGAAGATTTATAAACCTATTGAAAACTAGCACAGAACAGCATTCCTTATCAAAATAAGTTCTTTTTTAGCTTAAGGAGAAATTTCTTGGTAACAGCTTTAAAGATTTGTTTTATTTAATCGTATTTACTGCTAGGATATTCCGAGGGCTGGAAAAGTCCCTAATTTAGTTGATATTCTTTGTAAAAACCTCTTTTATGTTTTTCTTAAGGGCATAAGTCTTTGTTAAATTACTATTTGGCTTAACAAACTGGCATCCATTTGGCTAAAGTTCTTAAGATCTTACAAGTACTTGGGCACAAACTGTGCCAAAATGGCCGGACAATAGAGAATAAATCAAGGAGCTTGGTCGTCTTCAATGCAGGATCTGTGAATTTATCCTTGGCTCGCTGAATACTCTATTTTTCGAAATCAGCGAAATCAATTGGCAAAGGCCTGCCGCTGTATAAATGTTCACCCTTTTTCAGTTCTTTCTTTGTTTGAAAACGCACCCCCGCTTGGCAAGGAAAATAATGCTGCTTTATTGATTCCCTGATTTCTATGTCAAGCGCTGATATCCTGCCCAATTTTGCTTGCCAAAAGAGGAATACGGAATTTACGCACCGCCGAACCCTTCTCGTTTCCATGTCCTTTGCCTTTTGTCCTGGCAGCCTGCAAGCTGCGGTTAGACAGGATCTCGGCTCCGACGAGGATTTAAATGCACTTGAATGATCCTCTCCGTGCACAGGGACCTCGGGAATGCGTCAAAAGTGAATTGCAGCTCGGGGATTAGCCGGCAATTGAAGTCCACCGCCACCGCCGTGCTGACTGGAGTAATTTCCCGAGACAATTGCACTCCGCTAACTTTATACTTTGGGCATGAGGCCAGGGACTCTAAGGACTGCTGCCTACATCTACCCGCTGATAAGATACGAGTGCGAGGACGAGTGCTGGCCTTCTCGAAGTATAAGTTATGACTCTCCTGATAAGATTAAGACCAGCCCCAGCAGCTGCCACCGATCTAGGATTGAGAAATTCATAAAATGTTTTCATCCATTACGGGAAATATTTTTGTAAAAATATGAAATTCGTTTTATTTGTGTAGGTCCCTTTCTTCAAGCTTAATACATTTTTATTGGGACAATGTCCGAGGATCTTACAAGCTAGCTGACAAATTACTTTCAATAAAAGGGACGCACTGTAGTTCCCTTTAATAAATGATATTTGCTACTTTTTTCATGAAATGCCTGTGATTGATCAAATGATCTTTTGTTTGACAATTTCACGGAATTTCGATTTCGGTTGTTTCGTTTTTTATGAAATAAGGACACTGCCTCCTCAGTTGAGAGGAGGGAGTGATGCCTGTCCGACGGGGGCGAAGTGTTTACACAGAACATGACCAAACAAAGTGGGAATAGAAAGGAACACAGGACAAACGCCCCTACCCCCTGCCTCCTTTATATTTTGCTTTTTTTGCACTTGTTTGTATTTCTGATCAATTAAAAATGGGATCCTTGGGATCTTTGTTCCGTACACTGCTTATTCACAGTAGTTCGTGATATTTGCTTTTCCCTTACTCAATCTCCGAGTCTGTGTTGACTTTGCCTGGCATGTCCTGCCGGGATCGATCGGTCGCCTGAATGCGCTCACATGCTGTGTGTTTGTCCTGCCAGGCAAGCGCTGTGGAAAACCGGGCAGAATTGTGCATTGTTGTGCAATTTCCTCGGGCTCCATTCTTGGCCATTATGCGCTTTTCACGGAAACTGTATGGCAAAATAAGGATCGTTTGGCCGTTCTTGATTCGCACTTTGTAATACCCTTTGCAGCGTTAGCAGCCAAGTCGATTTAGCCAGCCAACTAGATTTAGCAATATTTTTCCTCAGTTTTAAAGTTAAGTGGATGAATTTTCCATTATAATTTTCTTGCTATAGTGGGTTCAAACTTAGGCGATCGGATCATAACCTGCTAAACGAAATATTGATTAATTTTGTTCAAATGTCGAAAGCATAAAATATATATTCTGTGAGACACGACATCAGTTTTAATTCGATATTATAAAAAAAACCCATAGTAGTGTATTTTCAAGTCGACCATCTACTCTTCGACTTAGTTTCTTGGCCTATAGGCAATTGTGCGCAGGACAGTCGTAATGTTTACGTTCAGGACTTCTGTTTTCTTCGTGCTACCTCTGTCTAATCCTTTTTGAGAAGCAGCCATAACATTTTCTTAGCTGCAGCTCCCAGGATCAGGAATATTGCGCAAATATTGCACCACGCCAGTCTGTGTCAATAAGATATATTGTCCTTTTCTGGTATTGTTCTGGGTCAAGCCACAAAAATGGATCGCAGAGAAAGGGAGAGAGTCGAGGCTTCTGGGAATCCATTTCGTCCTGTCGATTCTCTCACGTTTGCTTTGGGAAAAGGTTTTTCCAAAACTAAACCTCGGTGTTCAGTGCGTGATGTTCGATCGAATGTTGCGATTTTTTAGCATTTTTCGTAATGCTGGTCGTTTCTTATGCAATTTTCTAGCCCGTCGGCTTAGAGCCTGTTCTGAGAATTGCGAAAGGATTAAGGGGGACCCTTTTTTAAGAACATTCAGCTTATTTATCCCTGAAAAAGGGGTTTGGTTTTGATCAATCTCCAAAATATTATCATTTTCCTTCCCATGTATTCATCTATACTGTATAAATTTTTGAATACTCTTTGAACAGAAACTCCCTGTGACAATCACTTGTCTAAGGACTTATGGGTTTTTATTTTCTGCATCGTTTTTTCCTCATCGCAGCACATCCACATCTGCTCATGAGACATGCGATTGCTTGAATTATTACAGCACTTCCGATCTAAGGTCCAAGATCCTGTGCCGTGTCCCGTGTCCTGTGTCCCATGTCGCGTGTGTCTCGCCGACACTTGAGACTTGGTAGGAGTCGGAGTCCTTATCAAGGCGGCGGCTTGTTTCTCAAAGGGAAGCGCAGCAGCAGGAGCAGGAGCAGCAGCAGCTTAGTTTCTTTCAGAGGACAGCGCCGCCGACAAGTGTCCTCTGGATCACTTCGATGTTTGTTTATTTAACTGTTCACAAATTAGACTCCCCGGACCGGGCTCTATCTATCCACTTGACCATTTGTACTTCGGGACGCGCCTATTTAGATAAGAGTCCTCTGCGTCGAGTCGTCTGAGCTGCCTCTTGAATCCGATATGGAGATCTACATTTGACCCAGCAGGCCGCCGCTGGTCGCCGCCGGCTGATCCCGTCTAAATCCCGACTCGATTGTTAACGCTGAGTGAGATGTTCTGTCTGGAGCCGGGAGCTGGGGACCGGGTCCGAAGCATTTAGCCAGCCATCAGGAGAGCACGAGTAGAGACCACTAATTAAGTCATTTTGCCAGCTCGTTACATGGACAGCGAAAAAACAGGAGCACACTGGGGAAAAAACATGCGATTAGAGCTAAGTGCGAATTGGAATGCAAAAAATAATTTTTTTGGAAGAATTAGGCAAGATAGGGGAAAAGAACCTTCATTAGTTTACATACTTCTGAAAGTATGTCGATTTTTATTCAGATTTGAAAATTTAATAATAATATTACACCTAATATTACACTATCCAAAACTCCAATTTATTTTTTCTGGAAATTATTAATTCTTTGAAGTATTAAAAATATAATTTGCACTATTTTTTCAAGTGCCACGAATGCTCTAGGAGATGCCTTAAGAACGCGGCTGCATAAATTGTGCATTCAAATGCAGCCATCGCGTTCGCAAATCAGTTTTATAATGGGCCAAGACCGCGGATCGTGGCCTTTGTGGTGGTTCGGTTGCATCGTTTGATGTGTTCGGCGCTATCTGGGAACCTTTTGGGCCAACGCGGAGGAAGGCTGAGACGTGCGATAAACTGGCCAAGATTGTTGGCGGCTAATGAAGGCAGCGCGTAAAGTGCATGATTGGCATAGACCACACATTCAGCCAGTGGAAGTGAGTGAGCAAGAAGGAGCCGCAGCCGCTTCCGAAACATCCTTCATTCCTCCGACTCCTTCGGCAGTTAGATGAGGATGCCATGGATTCCGCTTCCATTTCGGCTGTCTTGTTAGGCTAATTGATTTGGTTGGCAGCCGAAAGAGGAGGACCACCTGTATTTCCCTTAATTCCTGTAGTCTTTACTTGTGTTATTTGCAACTCGGAGAGCCGATGACAAGGCAGCTCAATTAATCAGGCAGCGAAAGGATACGCACAGGTGTCTGCAGACATGGGAATCGTTTGATCGATCTCCCCAAACCGTTTAATGTTCTTTCTTGGAATGTCCGCCTTCGACTGGCCATCGATGGCAACATATCAATTTCGTTCTTTTCTGTTGTCACAGCGAAAGCGAAACCCTATCCGGCAGATTGTCATCTATTTTGGCTACTGATTGCACAATAAAACGCCCCCTCAACAACCAACTCTATAAACTGCTCTTATAAATCAAAGAGCATGGTCCGGGAACCACCTACTGTTTGGAGTTTTCTCAACCCTGCCGGCATACACCTGCGCCCCTAGGAAAACACAGGGACAGTAGTCTTTGACAACGGCATTACAGGTATTACAAGTGCTACCTGAATCGTATCTCAGCGATCTGCATCAGTCTTCGGGTTAATTAGAATCCAGCTAGATGTCCCAGGGGCTCGGGAGCTCATAAAATCATCGCTTTGTTGATGTTATTATTGTCATCGTCGCAGCGGGATGCAATGGGGTCCTTTGCGAGCGATCTCTGCATCCCCATCTCCATATCCAGCCTCCTTGCTTAATGAAAATATTTTGTAACATAAATTACAAATTTCCTCTATACCGATGTTGTTGAAGTGGAAACTCTTCCACGGTGTCGGTCGATTTAATATAAAGGAGTTAAACGGAAAATGGCTTTCAAATTCAGAGGTTTTGTGAAATAAGTAACGGCCGTTCATTCTCTGTGGGCTCCTTTAGAAGTTCGAACGTCACAAACTGTACAAAGAATAGCCAGAGAGTGATATACGATTAGTTAATATTTAATGTAGCTAAATCAGAAAGGTCTACGGTTAATTAATGTTTAATTGTATTTAATATTCTAAATATAATTACTTTAATCAACATGGTGTTCAAGGTCTCCATAATTAAGCCGGGCAGCCCGCCTGCCCCAGTACTTCCCCTAATGAATCCAAAAAGGATCCCCTGAGCGAGCTCCTGAGTCCTAACTCGCCCTCTCTCTGCTCACGTTTGGCCCGCGGCCGAGGTAAACGGTAAATGTTGCACCTGCCCCACAAAGGGAGCGCGACGATCCTGGCCCGGTGCCGGTGCCGGTGCTGGTGCTGGTGCTGGTGCTGATGCATCCTCTCGCGATCGGAGCAGCTGCTCCTACTACAGGTGCGCGTGTGCCAAGCAAAGGAAGAGCAGACCCTCGGAGGGAGCCGCTGATAGAGACCAGGACCTAATGAAGTGAAAGCGAGATGGAGCAGCGAGCGTGTGCCCGATACCCATCGCTCCACCTCATTTGCATAATCCCAGTCTGTCCCGATTCGGGACTGGAATGAGTAAATTACCTGCAGACTATTGATTAATATTCCTTCTATAAAATACCAAAGTTTAACGAATAGGACTTTGACTGCATTCCATGGTCGTTTCAAGTGATAGACAGAAAGAATTTGTTTAACATTTCTCCTGACTTTTAATAGTTGACAGCCCTATTTTCAGTGAGGCATTAAATATCATATTCGATGTCATATCATTGCATATTTTTTAATAATCTCGCCCACTTGCCTTACGTGACGTCAGCGCGTGTTTATTATGCAATTTCCTGCTGCCCTGACATCGAGCGGAAATCACGAAAATGAGTTCGTTTTCCGGAGAGATCGAAGAAAGGGGGAAATCGCCAGGGTCTGCTTGCCAAATTGAAATGCAATAAAAATTACACTAGCTGCAACAATAACAACAGCAATTACGCTGCACTTGAACAGCGAACTGCCGCTTGTATAGGCCACAAAGGCCAAAACAACGTCTTTGGGACCCAAACGCAGGTCCAACGCCGACTTTTGTGCACCACACAAAATAGTCAGAGTTATAGGAAGAGTAAAAAACTGCCGCTTATTATTATGTGAACAGCTACATATTTTCCGATACTGGCTCTGATACTTTTGCCTCCTGAACTGCAGAAGAGATGCCATCCAGAAGATACAGAAACTGCGGGATCAGACGTTAAGCGTGGAAAGAAACGACGCTTTCCGTTAACATCAATCTTGCAGATCAGACTGAGAGGAGGCTTGTTGGATTGGGATAGGGATTGAGCCCCGGATTCGGATTGAAAGGGAGATCCTCAGTGTGTGTGAGTGTGTGTGTGTGTGCGGATGATAAGCTGCTAGTCTAACTAAATGACCCGGGGACTATTGTGATATTTTATTGTATTAAATCGCATCCGACACACACACACCAAGCCCAGCCAAGCCAAGCCAAGCCAGGCAGAAGAGAAAAGAAAAGCAGAAGCAGAATCAGGCGGATATGGCCAAGTTGGGGGAGAGTATATACACATATATTCATTCATATACACACATTGTGTATGTACGCAGAGATGACCAGAGAAACCAGACGGCGCAAGGCAGCGACCGAGGTGGAAGCCGAGGTTGAATGGTCGACAGACAGGAAGCGCCGACTTGCGCCAATCTTTTAAGCGTGTTATTAGTGTTTCGGCATATTTATTTATTATCATTTTCGCTACGAAACTTGCAACTTCCAAGCCGTGTCTACATGCAGGCAGAGATGACAATCACAAAAGGTAGACGAACACAGAGAGCGCAGGTCGGAAAATGATTAGAGAAGGTCTTCATGGGAATAATAGATACCTTTTAATGCTTAAAATGATCAAATAATAAACAATACATGTAAATAAAAACATGTAGAATATTCTGAATGGCTTGTACATGGCAGGCAAAGCGCGGAAAGGTGCAAAAGATCTTTCCGATATCCAAGTCGTCTCAACAGATCAAAAATGTTTCTCTCAAGTTGCTGTCTCTAAATTTCTAGGTAACTTTTTTTTAAAGACAACCTACAGCACATCACTGCCTTGCAATTCTTCGGGTGCAGGGTAGCGACGGTGGATGGATCGGTAGGAGCTCAATCAAGCCCTTTGATTGCTTAACTTGCCCCATCCCCGATCGCTCCGTTCGAAATGCCACATTGATGACATAACTGGTGGGCCCTTGCCGTCGCCAATAATTTTTACATTTCGAAGTGCAAGTGGTGAACTTGAATCATTGACCATTGGGAATTGGAATCGCAGTTGGAATTGGATTGGATTCCGCCGCAGTCCGTCCAGATGCAGGCTCCCAGGCCGGAGTCCAAGATCATTGACCGCGTCCTGCTAAGGAACATCAAACGGATGGCGGCTATCAGAACAATTAGTTTAATTATGCCGCCGCAGCAAGGCGGTAAGGTGGGCAGCCAGGGGCAGAGCTCGGTTCATTGGGCAATTTTTGGCATGAGGTGACAACGATGCGACATGATGAAGGGCTCCAACTGACTCCCCTCCGCCCTTTCGGACAGCTGCGACTATATCTATAGGAGCCTCGGACCCACAGCTGTTTCGCCAGGAAGCCAGGGGCAGTTCTTGCTCATCGGTAAACAAGGATTTATCACTAGTCTCCTGATAAACCTTAGACTTTTTCCGTTCTAACGTCTACTTCATATTTATTTAATATTCTTAAGTTTAAGTAGACATTATTTCATCGGGTCCCACTGTGTGCTCTCGGAGCCCAGGCCGTCAATTGGGCAATTTGAGCTGGAGTGCAACTTGTTAGCACAAACCGAGCGAGGCTCCTCCCCAGCTCCGGGTCCCGCATGTGGCGGCGACGTCATCTCAGCTGTCAGCTCGTTGACGCAGCCAAGTCAAGCCAGCTCCGGCTCCCTGGGCTCGCTCGGATGGCAGGCAGCCTCGTCTCCATATCATTAATTGTAATTGATCCTGTGTGATCTTTTGATTTTGCGTCAACGCTGACGTTTTGCATATGGACAGCGCCGATCCCAAACACCAGCAGCGACAGGGACAGGCAACATCAACGGGTTCAGAGCTGAGCCTGCTCCTGGTACTGGCACTGAGACCGGGACTGGGACTGGGACCTGCCCCTCATTAACATGATCATCAACGCTGTCGTATTTGCTCTCGTCCGCCGGCAAATTTAAAAAAGAACAGCAAGAAATAAGGAAGCGAAATAAAACAAACAAGTTTTAAAAAAGTGAAGGAAGTACAAAAGTTGGGCAAGAGAATACCTAGCGCTTACCATTTATGTTTTAAAGGAATTCGAAAAGTCTTTCATACATTAATAATGTATAAATAGATACAAAATAATGTATTCAAATATTTTAAGTGGGTTTTGCGAAGAGTTTCAGGGTGTTTGGAGCGCGTTCAGGGTATTCTATTAATAGTCAAAAGCATAAAAAACAGTAAAGGAGCAATTTCCGATCCTATAAACCATATATATTCTTGATCAGCATCAACAGGCGATTATTTCTGGGCAAATAGGAGAAAAACAAATTTTTAGCCATTTTTTCAAAAAAATGTAACATCATTAAAATTTTCAAAAATTCGAGTATGCAGACTTATGATTCTGCTAAAAACTAGCACAGAACAGCTTTCCGAATGGAAATTAATGTTTTTTTGGATAAGTTATGCATTTTTTAAGTTGTGGGTTGGAGGAAAATCATCATATAAAACAATATCGAATATTTATACCCTTGCAGGGTATTATAATTTCAGTCAGAAGCTTAAAATTCATTGAAGGAGTCATTTCCGACCCTATAAACCATATATATTCTTGATCAGCATCAACAGGCGAATCTTTCTAGGCATAAAGGAGAGAAACAAATTTTTTGCCATTTTTTAAAAAAAATTAAAATTTTCAAAAATTGACAAAAATTTGAATTTTTTTTAAATTCCAATTTGAGTATGCAGATTTTTTATCCTGTTAAAAACTAGCACAGAACAGCTTTCAGAATCGAAATTAATGCTTTTTTGGATAAGTTATGCATTTTTTAAGTTGTGGGTTGGAGGAAAATCATCATATAAAACAATATCGAATATTTATACCCTTGCAGGGTATTATAATTTCAGTCAGAAGCTTAAAATTCATTGAAGGAGTCATTTCCGACCCTATAAACCATATATATTCTTGATCAGCATCAACAGGCGAATCTTTCTAGGCATACAGGAGAGAAACAAATTTTTTGCCATTTTTTAAAAAAAATGTAAGGGGTTACATCATTAAAATTTTCAAAAATTTACAAAAATTTGAATTCTTTAAAATTCCAATTTGAGTATGCAGATTTTTTATCCTGTTAAAAACTAGCACAGAACAGCTTTCAGAATCGAAATTAATGCTTTTTTGGATAAGTTATGCATTTTTTAAGTTGTGGGTTGGAGGAAAATCATCATATAAAACAATATCGAATATTTATACCCTTGCAGGGTATTATAATTTCAGTCAGAAGCTTGAAATTCATTGAAGGACTCATTTCCGACCCTATAAACCATATATATTCTTGATCAGCATCAACAGGCGAATCTTTCTAGGCATAAAGGAGAGAAACAAATTTTTTGCCATTTTTTGAAAAAAATGTAAGGGGTTACATCATTAAAATTTTCAAAAATTGACAAAAATTTTAATTTTTTAAAATTCCAATTTGAGTATGCAGATTTTTTATCCTGTTAAAAACTAGCACAGAACAGCTTTCAAAATCGAAATTAATGCTTTTTTGGCTAAGTTATGCATTTTTTAAGTTGTGGGTTAGAGGAAAATCATCATATAAAACAATATCGAATATTTATACCCTTGCAGGGTATTATAATTTCAGTCAGAAGCTTAAAATTCATTGAAGGAGTCATTTCCGACCCTATAAACCATATATATTCTTGATCAGCATCAACAGGCGAATCTTTCTAGGCATACAGGAGAGAAACAAATTTTTTGCCATTTTTTGAAAAAAATGTAAGGGGTTACATCATTAAAATTTTCAAAAATTTACAAAAATTTGAATTCTTTAAAATTCCAATTTGAGTATGCAGATTTTTTATCCTGTTAAAAACTAGCACAGAACAGCTTTCAGAATCGAAATTAATGCTTTTTTGGATAAGTTATGCATTTTTTAAGTTGTGGGTTGGAGGAAAATCATCATATAAAACAATATCGAATATTTATACCCTTGCAGGGTATTATAATTTCAGTCAGAAGCTTGAAATTCATTGAAGGACTCATTTCCGACCCTATAAACCATATATATTCTTGATCAGCATCAACAGGCGAATCTTTCTAGGCATAACGGAGAGAAACAAATTTTTTGCCATTTTTTGAAAAAAATGTAAGGGGTTACATCATTAAAATTTTCAAAAATTTACAAAAATTTGAATTCTTTAAAATTCCAATTTGAGTATGCAGATTTTTTATCCTGTTAAAAACTAGCACAGAACAGCTTTCAGAATCGAAATTAATGCTTTTTTGGATAAGTTATGCATTTTTTAAGTTGTGGGTTGGAGGAAAATCATCATATAAAACAATATCGAATATTTATGTCCTTGCAGGGTATTATAATTTCAGTCAGAAGCTTGAAATTCATTTAAGGACTCATTTCCGACCCTATAAACCATATATATTCTTGATCAGCATCAACAGGCGAATCTTTCTAGGCATAAAGGAGAGAAACAAATTTTTTGCCATTTTTTGAAAAAAATGTAAGGGGTTACATCATTAAAATTTTCAAAAATTGACAAAAATTTGAATTTTTTAAAATTCCAATTTGAGTATGCAGATTTTTTATCCTGTTAAAAACTAGCACAGAACAGCTTTCAGAATCGAAATTAATGCTTTTTTGGCTAAGTTATGCATTTTTTAAGTTGTGGGTTAGAGGAAAATCATCATATAAAACAATATCGAATATTTATACCCTTGCAGGGTATTATAATTTCAGTCAGAAGCTTGAAATTCATTGAAGGACTCATTTCCGACCCTATAAACCATATATATTCTTGATCAGCATCAAAAGGCGAATCTTTCTAGGCATAAAGGAGAGAAACAAATTTTTTGCCATTTTTTGAAAAAAATGTAAGGGGTTACATCATTAAAATTTTCAAAAATTTACAAAAATTTGAATTCTTTAAAATTCCAATTTGAGTATGCAGATTTTTTATCCTGTTAAAAACTAGCACAGAACAGCTTTCAGAATCGAAATTAATGCTTTTTTGGCTAAGTTATGCATTTTTTAAGTTGTGGGTTAGAGGAAAATCATCATATAAAACAATATCGAATATTTATACCCTTGCAGGGTATTATAATTTCAGTCAGAAGCTTGAAATTCATTGAAGGACTCATTTCCGACCCTATAAACCATATATATTCTTGATCAGCATCAACAGGCGAATCTTTCTAGGCATAACGGAGAGAAACAAATTTTTTGCCATTTTTTGAAAAAAATGTAAGGGGTTACATCATTAAAATTTTCAAAAATTTACAAAAATTTGAATTCTTTAAAATTCCAATTTGAGTATGCAGATTTTTTATCCTGTTAAAAACTAGCACAGAACAGCTTTCAGAATCGAAATTAATGCTTTTTTGGATAAGTTATGCATTTTTTAAGTTGTGGGTTGGAGGAAAATCATCATATAAAACAATATCGAATATTTATACCCTTGCAGGGTATTATAATTTCAGTCAGAAGCTTAAAATTCATTGAAGGAGTCATTTCCGACCCTATAAACCATATATATTCTTGATCAGCATCAACAGGCGAATCTTTCTAGGCATACAGGAGAGAAACAAATTTTTTGCCATTTTTTGAAAAAAATGTAAGGGGTTACATCATTAAAATTTTCAAAAATTTACAAAAATTTGAATTCTTTAAAATTCCAATTTGAGTATGCAGATTTTTTATCCTGTTAAAAACTAGCACAGAACAGCTTTCAGAATCGAAATTAATGCTTTTTTGGATAAGTTATGCATTTTTTAAGTTGTGGGTTGGAGGAAAATCATCATATAAAACAATATCGAATATTTATGTCCATGCAGGGTATTATAATTTCAGTCAGAAGCTTGAAATTCATTGAAGGACTCATTTCCGACCCTATAAACCATATATATTCTTGATCAGCATCAACAGGCGAATCTTTCTAGGCATAAAGGAGAGAAACAAATTTTTTGCCATTTTTTGAAAAAAATGTAAGGGGTTACATCATTAAAATTTTCAAAAATTTACAAAAATTTGAATTCTTTAAAATTCCAATTTGAGTATGCAGATTTTTTATCCTGTTAAAAACTAGCACAGAACAGCTTTCAGAATCGAAATTAATGCTTTTTTGGATAAGTTATGCATTTTTTAAGTTGTGGGTTGGAGGAAAATCATCATATAAAACAATATCGAATATTTATGTCCTTGCAGGGTATTATAATTTCAGTCAGAAGCTTGAAATTCATTGAAGGACTCATTTCCGACCCTATAAACCATATATATTCTTGATCAGCATCAACAGGCGAATCTTTCTAGGCATAACGGAGAGAAACAAATTTTTTGCCATTTTTTGAAAAAAATGTAAGGGGTTACATCATTAAAATTTTCAAAAATTTACAAAAATTTGAATTCTTTAAAATTCCAATTTGAGTATGCAGATTTTTTATCCTGTTAAAAACTAGCACAGAACAGCTTTCAGAATCGAAATTAATGCTTTTTTGGATAAGTTATGCATTTTTTAAGTTGTGGGTTGGAGGAAAATCATCATATAAAACAATATCGAATATTTATGTCCTTGCAGGGTATTATAATTTCAGTCAGAAGCTTGAAATTCATTGAAGGACTCATTTCCGACCCTATAAACCATATATATTCTTGATCAGCATCAACAGGCGAATCTTTCTAGGCATAAAGGAGAGAAACAAATTTTTTGCCATTTTTTGAAAAAAATGTAAGGGGTTACATCATTAAAATTTTCAAAAATTGACAAAAATTTTAATTTTTTAAAATTCCAATTTGAGTATGCAGATTTTTTATCCTGTTAAAAACTAGCACAGAACAGCTTTCCGAATCGAAATTAATGCTTTTTTGGCTAAGTTATGCATTTTTTAAGTTGTGGGCTGGAGGAAAATCATCATATAAAACAATATCGAATATTTATACCCTTGCAGGGTATTATAATTACAGTCAGAAGCTTAAAATTCATTGAAGGAGTCATTTCCGACCCTATAAACCATATATATTCTTGATCAGCATCAACAGGCGAATCTTTCTAGGCATAAAGGAGAGAAACAAATTTTTTGCCATTTTTTGAAAAAAATGTAAGGGGTTACATCATTAAAATTTTCAAAAATTGACAAAAATTTGAATTTTTTAAAATTCCAATTTGAGTATGCAGATTTTTTATCCTGTTAAAAACTAGCACAGAACAGCTTTCAGAATCGAAATTAATGCTTTTTTGGCTAAGTTATGCATTTTTTAAGTTGTGGGTTGGAGGAAAATCATCATATAAAACAATATCGAATATTTATACCCTTGCAGGGTATTATAATTTCAGTCAGAAGGTTGAAATTCATTGAAGGACTCATTTCCGACCCTATAAACCATATATATTCTTGATCAGCATCAAAAGGCGAATCTTTCTAGGCATAAAGGAGAGAAACAAATTTTTTGCCATTTTTTGAAAATTTTCAAAAATTTACAAAAATTTGAATTCTTTAAAATTCCAATTTGAGTATGCAGATTTTTTATCCTGTTAAAAACTAGCACAGAACAGCTTTCAGAATCGAAATTAATGCTTTTTTGGCTAAGTTATGCATTTTTTAAGTTGTGGGTTGGAGGAAAATCATCATATAAAACAATTTCGAATATTTATACCCTTGCAGGGTATTATAATTTCAGTCAGAAGCTTGAAATTCATTGAAGGACTCATTTCCGACCCTATAAACCATATATATTCTTGATCAGCATCAAAAGGCGAATCTTTCTAGGCATAAAGGAGAGAAACAAATTTTTTGCCATTTTTTGAAAAAAATGTAAGGGGTTACATCATTAAAATTTTCAAAAATTGACAAAAATTTTAATTTTTTAAAATTCCAATTTGAGTATGCAGATTTTTTATCCTGTTAAAAACTAGCACAGAACAGCTTTCCGAATCGAAATTAATGCTTTTTTGGCTAAGTTATGCATTTTTTAAGTTGTGGGTTGGAGGAAAATCATCATATAAAACAATATCGAATATTTATACCCTTGCAGGGTATTATAATTTCAGTCAGAAACTTAAAATTCATTGAAGGACTCATTTCCGACCCTATAAACCATATATATTCTTGATCAGCATCAAAAGGCGAATCTTTCTAGGCATAAAGGAGAGAAACAAATTTTTTGCCATTTTTTGAAAAAAATGTAAGGGGTTACATCATTAAAATTTTCAAAAATTGACAAAAATTTTAATTTTTTAAAATTCCAATTTGAGTATGCAGATTTTTTATCCTGTTAAAAACTAGCACAGAACAGCTTTCAGAATCGAAATTAATGCTTTTTTGGCTAAGTTATGCATTTTTTAAGTTGTGGGTTGGAGGAAAATCATCATATAAAACAATATCGAATATTTATACCCTTGCAGGGTATTATAATTTCAGTCAGAAGCTTGAAATTCATTGAAGGACTCATTTCCGACCCTATAAACCATATATATTCTTGATCAGCATCAACAGGCGAATCTTTCTAGGCATAAAGGAGAGAAAAATTTTTTTTGCCATTTTTTGAAAAAAATGTAAGGGGTTACATCATTAAAATTTTCAAAAATTGACAAAAATTTGAATTTTTTAAAATTCCAATTTGAGTATGCAGATTTTTTATCCTGTTAAAAACTAGCACAGAACAGCTTTCAGAATCGAAATTAATGCTTTTTTGGCTAAGTTATGCATTTTTTAAGTTGTGGTTTGGAGGAAAATCATCATATAAAACAATATCGAATATTTATACCCTTGCAGGGTATTATAATTACAGTCAGAAGCTTGAAATTCATTGAAGGACTCATTTCCGACCCTATAAACCATATATATTCTTGATCAGCATCAAAAGGCGAATCTTTCTAGGCATAAAGGAGAGAAACAAATTTTTTGCCATTTTTTGAAAAAAATGTAAGGGGTTACATCATTAAAATTTTCAAAAATTGACAAAAGTTTTAATTTTTTTAAATTCCAATTTGAGTATGCAGATTTTTTATCCTGTTAAAAACTAACACAGAACAGCTTTCAGAATCGAAATTAATGCTTTTTTGTCTAAGTTATGCATTTTTTAAGTTGTGGGTTGGAGGAAAATCATCATATAAAACAATATCGAATATTTATACCCTTGCAGGGTATTATAATTTCAGTCAGAAGCTTGAAATTCATTGAAGGACTCATTTCCGACCCTATAAACCATATATATTCTTGATCAGCATCAACAGGCGAATCTTTCTAGGCATAAAGGAGAGAAACAAATTTTTTGCCATTTTTTGAAAAAAATGTAAGGGGTTACATCATTAAAATTTTCAAAAATTGACAAAAATTTTAATTTTTTAAAATTCCAATTTGAGTATGCAGATTTTTTATCCTGTTAAAAACTAGCACAGAACAGCTTTCAGAATCGAAATTAATGCTTTTTTGGCTAAGTTATGCATTTTTTAAGTTGTGGGTTGGAGGAAAATCATCATATAAAACAATATCGAATATTTATACCCTTGCAGGGTATTATAATTTCAGTCAGAAGCTTGAAATTCATTGAAGGACTCATTTCCGACCCTATAAACCATATATATTCTTGATCAGCATCAAAAGGCGAATCTTTCTAGGCATAAAGGAGAGAAACAAATTTTTTGCC
This sequence comes from Drosophila bunnanda, assembly GCA_035046265.1. Taxonomy (NCBI): domain Eukaryota; kingdom Metazoa; phylum Arthropoda; class Insecta; order Diptera; family Drosophilidae; genus Drosophila; species Drosophila bunnanda. The sequence goes on along the minus strand of JAWNOB010000083.1, from coordinate 284,076 downwards.
ATTTTTTGAAAAAAATGTAAGGGGTTACATCATTAAAATTTTCAAAAATTGACAAAAATTTGAATTTTTTAAAATTCCAATTTGAGTATGCAGATTTTTTATCCTGTTAAAAACTAGCACAGAACAGCTTTCCGAATCGAAATTAATGCTTTTTTGGCTAAGTTATGCATTTTTAAAGTTGTGGTTTGGAGGAAAATCATCATATAAAACAATATCGAATATTTATACCCTTGCAGGGTATTATAATTACAGTCAGAAGCTTGAAATTCATTGAAGGACTCATTTCCGACCCTATAAACCATATATATTCTTGATCAGCATCAAAAGGCGAATCTTTCTAGGCATAAAGGAGAGAAACAAATTTTTTGCCATTTTTTGAAAAAAATGTAAGGGGTTACATCATTAAAATTTTCAAAAATTGACAAAAGTTTTAATTTTTTTAAATTCCAATTTGAGTATGCAGATTTTTTATCCTGTTAAAAACTAACACAGAACAGCTTTCAGAATCGAAATTAATGCTTTTTTGTCTAAGTTATGCATTTTTTAAGTTGTGGGTTGGAGGAAAATCATCATATAAAACAATATCGAATATTTATACCCTTGCAGGGTATTATAATTTCAGTCAGAAGCTTGAAATTCATTGAAGGACTCATTTCCGACCCTATAAACCATATATATTCTTGATCAGCATCAACAGGCGAATCTTTCTAGGCATAAAGGAGAGAAACAAATTTTTTGCCATTTTTTGAAAAAAATGTAAGGGGTTACATCATTAAAATTTTCAAAAATTGACAAAAATTTTAATTTTTTAAAATTCCAATTTGAGTATGCAAATTTTTTATCCTGTTAAAAACTAGCACAGAACAGCTTTCAGAATCGAAATTAATGCTTTTTTGGCTAAGTTATGCATTTTTTAAGTTGTGGGTTGGAGGAAAATCATCATATAAAACAATATCGAATATTTATACCCTTGCAGGGTATTATAATTTCAGTCAGAAGCTTGAAATTCATTGAAGGACTCATTTCCGACCCTATAAACCATATATATTCTTGATCAGCATCAAAAGGCGAATCTTTCTAGGCATAAAGGAGAGAAACAAATTTTTTGCCATTTTTTGAAAAAAATGTAAGGGGTTACATCATTAAAATTTTCAAAAATTGACAAAAGTTTTAATTTTTTAAAATTCCAATTTGAGTATGCAGATTTTTTATCCTGTTAAAAACTAGCACAGAACAGCTTTCAGAATCGAAATTAATGCTTTTTTGTCTAAGTTATGCATTTTTTAAGTTGTGGGTTGGAGAAAAATATATAGAAAACAAATTTACCCAATCTATATTATTTTATGATAGTCGGACTAATATATCATATACCTACCGGCCATTCAAACCATCGGTACATAAGCAGAAGGAAATTCATCACCGTGACCGTAAAACTGTAGCTGTGTAAATATAATATGTATAGCTGAATGTATATAATATAATATATAATTTATAATGAATTAATTCCTAGTGGTCAAATTGAAACTTGCAAGTGTATACAAACTTCGTTTTGTCAAAGTTAGCATTCTTGTTTTTTTGCTATAAATTGGCTTCACAATTGAAATTTAAATGCAAAATCTCTTGGCATTCTTGGAATTTTTTAGAATTTTTTTTAGTATTTTAAGTATTTTATTAATTTAATTTAATCAATAAACTTTATTTACCATTAAATTTCTGATTTTTCGTTACTAGGCGCGCAGAAAATGCAGAAAGCAGCTGATCGGCCGATTTAAGTCCCGAAGAAGTCCTCTGATTGGTCTTTTCAAACGTAAACAAAGATCGGCCATTGCTTAGATTTTGCAAGAACCGTTAGAAGTTAATGTAAACAAAAGTCGGCCATTCCTTGGAAGCTCTCTAATTGGTCATTTCAAACGTAAACAAAGATCGGCCATTGCTTACATTTTGTAAAAACCGTTAGAAGCTAATGTAAACAAAAGTCGGCTATTCCCTAGCAGCACTTGCTCTTGTGCTGCAGGGTTGCTGCCAGCTGATTATGTTTGCCTGGTATACCAAAGCCGCCAGGTTGTTAAATTGGTCTGACTAAAACCATATTTACAACAAATAACAACAACTCCAACAACATACCTCAACAACAACAAGAAATAACAACAACTCCAACATAGCTCAATTATCGAAATAACAACAACAAGAAATGACAACAACTCCAACAAAATAGCTCAATTATCGATATAACAACAACAATAAATAACAACAACTCCAGCATCAAAGCTCAGTTATCGATATAACAACAACAAGAAAAAGCAAACACAACAACATATCTCAAGTGTCGAAATTCCCTGTGCATATTTCTTTAGTTCATGACTTTGTGTACTAAGTGCGCAGAAAATGCAGCAAGCAGCTGATCGGCTGATTTAAGTCCCGGAAAAGTTCTCTGATTGGTCATTTGAAACGTAAACAAAGATCGGCCATTGCTAAGATTTTGGAAAAACCGTTACAAGCTAATGTAAACAAAAGATGGCCATTCCTTGAAAGTTCTCTGATTGGTCATTTCAAATGTAAACAAAGGGCGGCCATTGTTTACATGCAAAGTGCAAGGTTGCCAGACAGTTGATCGCAATTCACTTGCTGCTGAGCACCTTGTTGACGTTTCTGTTCGCCTAGTACCAAGAGCCAGGAAAGATATGGATTTTTAGTTGAATTTTCTCGCATTGCCAGCCGATTGTGAACGATATTGCTATATGTAGAAATAAAACGAACTCCATAAATACTCTTTCTAGGGTAAACTTTTGGTTTCTGTATTTATAATTTTTTGGAAGAAGTGCATTCAGTTTATGGCGAAAAAAAGGACAAAGACACTGAACGATTAGATTGCGTTCGCATGCACGATGCGATTATGACCTCGATTATCTGGCGCCTCCCATACCTAGCGGGGTCCTTTTCCTTGAGGAACTACTAAGATTAACCCTTCTTTTAGCCGCCTCAGCCCGTAAGCAAACGCTTGACAACTTTGGAAGGATCTTTAGAAATAAAACAGTTGACATGACAATCGATGATTAAAATTAATAGTATATGTTTAAATCGCCAAAGAAACAAAATAATCCTCGTGTTTATCAGTTCGTGCGCCACAAATATTTAAATCGAGTAAGTGAAAAGCAGAAACGAGGCGAATATCTCTTGCTGGGTATCTGGTCCTTGTAGTACGACTCCCTGGTCTTCACGTTGAAGTAGTACAGCTGGTTGCAGGAGCGAAACACGTAGTTGGAGGTGAAGAGCAGCAGTCATCCGGGCATAAAAACTTGGCAAGTTCTCTGATTGGTAATTTCAAACGTAAACAAAGAGCGGCCATTGCTTAGATTTAGAAAGAACCGTTACTTGCAAATGTAAACAAAGGGCGGCCATTGTTTACATGCGAAGTGCAAGGTTGCCAGACAGTTGATCGCAATTCACTGGCTGCTGAGCACCTTGTTGACGTTTCTGTTCGCCTAGTACCAAGAGCCAGGAAAGATATGGATTTTTAGGTGCATTTTCTCGCCTTGCCAGCCGCTTGTGAACGATATTGCTATATGTAGAAATAAAGCAAACACCACAATACTCTTTCTAGGGAACTAGGGTACGGCTTTCGAGTTAGTTTTCCTTCTTGTTTTGGAGTGGGTTTTTAAGAGAATTTCAGATGTATTTTTTGATTGGGCTTTGAGATTTCTTGCAGAGTGTTAACCTACAACTAAGCAATTTGCAATTAAGCTACTTACCTCACAGATCTCTCAGATTCGCTTAATCTAACCAAGATCCCAATCTACCCTCAGTGAATAATACTTGGGAAGAGTGGCGGCTCTTCACTTTGGATGCGGTCCACGTCGTGATCGCGTTGCGTGTGCCTTGAGTGTGGCGCCCCCTCTGCCCTCCTCCTTTTCCATGCCATTTCCCACCGCTTTCCACTTCCTGCTGCTTCCCTAAACCATGCCCCAAGACCCTTCTTCACACACCGAAATGACGCGCAGGAAACCCCCCATTGGTCCTGTCCCACTGCGCATTCATGCTGGTGCCCCTTCGCAATTATCCAGAGAGAAAGGAGAGACCCAGGTCCTTGGCATATTTAAATAGTTACTGCCAGCGAATACTTGGCTAAGTGCTGTCGTCGTGGAGGACTACAGGGACTTTTCAATTTGCATTTGATCAACTGATTCCCGTCTGCCTGTTCCAGCTCCTTCTCCTTTAATGTTTTAATTTATGAGCTGCAAATGCCTTACCTTTGGGGAAATGGTCCCTTCAAATCCCAGAATCTCCGCCAGAGTTTACCCCATGGCGAGCATTTAGTGTCATTTGGCTAATGGCTTTTAAATTGGTTCAATCGATTGTGGCTCCAGTTGGTTTGTCCGTTTTTTTCGGCCAGTTCAAATCGAAGTTCAAGCCAAAAGAACTCTCCAGAGAGGCGACTGTTCGATTATATCATTAAAATAATGGTCTCGGGATGGTTAACTCGTGTTCACGACGGGGAATGTCCAGTGGCTTCCGTTGCAGGTTATATTCCGTCATTTCTGTTCTTTTCTTTCTACGTACTGATTCAGGTATTTATTATTTTTAGTTGGAGTATCGAAAGGAACTTTATATAGCAACAATTTCCCATAGCCTTTATCCCTAGATAAGCTACTGTTTGAACTGGCCCCGGCCAGTGGGTACTCCATTTCCGTTGATCGCGATTTGGCCAAAACGGTAGCTTCAATTTGGCTCTTACGGCTGGCTCTCGCTCTGCAGTTAATGTTTTTCCTTGGAAGCTCGGGGAAGCGATGGCAAATCTAAAGCGCCGTTAGGCTTGAGGAAGCCCACAAACCTGATATTTCCTTAGCCTGGGGCCCTTACTTGGCGCTGGCTGGGCGTAGTCAAAGCCAAATAAAACAAACGGTACCTGTGGCCAAGAAGCCTGGAAGGAGGATGCGTCTCCAGACAAGAGTGACTGCCGTCGGACAGAGATCATCGGCTATCGACAGAAGGATCAGCAAATTTGTGAATTTTTACGCTGCGGCAACACGCGTTGCCTTAATACGAGTAATCGGGATCGTTTCGGGGCATAGAGAGAAAAAGATGTAACATGTTCTTAAAATAATAATATATGAATATAATGGTAATACATAATACAACACTTTATTATAAATATGAATAAACACATTTTATACCATTGCGTAAATAATAGCGTAACAAATTTCTCCTTAGGTCTCAAATAAATGTAATGAAATCTGTATATAAAATTAAATAAGTATTTATTTCCGTGTGTTCAGTACTGATGATGATGATGAGTTCTTGAAATGGCAGCCAGGAACCGAGAACTAAAGCCGCGCGAATCTCCTGCTCCCGTTGATGGTGTTGATTGTGCGCCAGTCAAGTGTAAGCTGCACATTAGTCAAAGGGAAAGAGAAATATATACACACAAAAGTCGGCTAAAGAGCCGTGAGCCGAGAGTCGGGAGAACTTAAGCGGCTTAGGTACCGCCAAGTCGCAGTCCAAGTCCATGAATGAAACGCATCGAAACTCGATTGCCGGCCAAAACTGGAATTGCAGCTCAGAGCACTCAGTGGGCCTCTGTCAGGAGAGTCCAATCACTTGGGGATTCCTTGTGACTATAATAAATAATATATATAGTAATAATAATAATGAAATATATATAAAATATATCATATTATATTATTTAAACTAAGAATTCGTTTAAGTACCTTTGCAATAACATCTCTCTGTAGAGTATTCATACATCAGTCACTCTTGGGTAGGGGCCTGCTTTCCTGTTTTAATTATAAAGAACGGCAGCAGCTGAAAGACGTGGGATCCGGGCTTGTGTCTGGTCTGTCTGGAGCAGGAGAGCCATTCGGAGTCGCTATGAATCAGGTCCGATCCGTCCTTAATCCACTTGTTCAAACGCTGTGTTGATATTCATATGCTTTGTCAGTTGATTCGCTAATATGACGTCTGAGGCGGCTGCGAAAATTTGCACTTTTGACTTGGGCGCACCGAACTTTTAATTTGGCATCCGTGGATCTGCGAATCCGTGGACCGATCCCAGCCAGAGCCACGGCCACAAAATAAATAAAGCCTGAATAATGGGCTAAGCTACCTCAGCAGCCGCCACACATCTACACGATCTGCTACGGAATCTGGGCCCTGCCCTCCCGAGTCACTCATTATACACAATTTTGACTGGGACTGGGACTGGGACTGGGAGTGTGTTTGATTTGGAGGCGATATTTGGTGGTGATGCTGCACGTGTTGCCAAGGAAGTGGCTCCATCCTGCTCCATGATGTGTTCGCTCGCTCATCAGCGATAATGACGGGCAATTATATAGAGCGCACCTTTCACAGGGCTTTGGAGCGGCTTTTCTCCCTTCCTGCCCTGGTCTGTGGCATCCAGTTTTCCCAATCCCTGGTGGCTCCTCTGGCAGGATTTATGCCAGGAGTCCGAGACGGAGTCGCGTGGCCGCAGTTGTCACTGCCCACATTGATATATTGGTCTTGTTGTCGGTTGTGAATTAATTTCGATTTCGAATCTGACTCCGATTGCCGTTGCCAGTCTTATTTTTCATTTATGTCGGCCCCATATCTAATGCTGGGCTCACTTCATTAGGCATTCGGATCTTTGTATTATGCCCGGCTCGCCACTTGAATTTTAATTTGGACGAGAGCGAGGAGGAGGACTCCCAACTCCAACGCCAGAGAGTGTGCAAATCATTGTCAGCAAACAAATGCGAAACCCAAGTGATGAATGCTCTACAGCCACGCACAGTTCTCGGATCGGACTCGGACCAGGACTCTAAGGTGCATTATGCCCTCAAATTAATTTATGTGAGCCTGAGAAGGAGCTTCACTTAAAGAGCTCAACACCAGCAGGAGAGAAGTACACGAGTCTAACTTGAATGCATCCTGTAGGTACTTGCCCAGAGGCAGGGCGTATGCGATTAGCCAGAAAGTTCGCCAGAGAAGATTGTATCTTAAGAACTTTTTAGAGGAAGTAAGGAATCTAACTTAGGAAAGCCGAAGCCTTGCAGCTTGCAATCGAAATATGGAATTGTATATGACAAATTTTTCTATACAAACCAATTGTTCAAAATCTCATAACTCAGCCAAAAGAGCATTCATTTCGATTCGGAATGCTGTTCTGTGCCAGTTTTTAGCAGGATAATAACTCTGCATACTCAAATTGAAATTTTAATAAATTAAAATTTTCGTCAATTTTTGAAAATTTTAATGATGTAACCCCTTACATTTTTTTCCTTTATGCCTAGAAAGATTCGCCTTTTGATGCTGATCAAGAATATATATGGTTTATAGGGTCGGAAATGAGTCCTTCAATGAATTTCAAGCTTCTGACTGAAATTATAATACCCTGCAAGGGTATAAATATTCGATATTGTTTTATATGATGATTTTCCTCCAACCCACAACTTAAAAAATGCATAACTTAGCCAAAAAAGCATTAATTTCGATTCGGAAAGCTGTTCTGTGCTAGTTTTTAACAGGATAAAAAATCTGCATACTCAAATTGGAATTTAAAAAAATTCAAATTTTTGTCAATTTTTGAAAATTTTAATGATGTAACCCCTTACATTTTTTTCAAAAAATGGCAAAAAATTTGTTTCTCTCCTTTATGCCTAGAAAGATTCGCCTTTTGATGCTGATCAAGAATATATATGGTTTATAGGGTCGGAAATGAGTCCTTCAATGAATTTCAAGCTTCTGACTGAAATTATAATACCCTGCAAGGGTATAAATATTCGATATTGTTTTATATGATGATTTTCCTCCAACCCACAACTTAAAAAATGCATAACTTAGCCAAAAAAGCATTAATTTCGATTCGGAAAGCTGTTCTGTGCTAGTTTTTAACAGGATAAAAAATCTGCATACTCAAATTGGAATTTAAAAAAATTCAAATTTTTGTCAATTTTTGAAAATTTTAATGATGTAACCCCTTACATTTTTTTCAAAAAATGGCAAAAAATTTGTTTCTCTCCTTTATGCCTAGAAAGATTCGCCTTTTGATGCTGATCAAGAATATATATGGTTTATAGGGTCGGAAATGAGTCCTTCAATGAATTTCAAGCTTCTGACTGAAATTATAATACCCTGCAAGGGTATAAATATTCGATATTGTTTTATATGATGATTTTCCTCCAACCCACAACTTAAAAAATGCATAACTTAGCCAAAAAAGCATTAATTTCGATTCAGAAAGCTGTTCTGTGCTAGTTTTTAACAGGATAAAAAATCTGCATACTCAAATTGGAATTTTAAAAAATTAAAATTTTTGTCAATTTTTGAAAATTTTACATTACATTTTTTCTTGAAAAATGGCAAAAAAAAATTTTCTCTACTTTATGCCTAGAAAGAATCGCCGGTTGATGCTGATCAAGAATATATATGGATTATAGGGTCGGAAATGACTCCTTCACTACGTTGCAAGCTTCTGACTGAAAATATTATACCTTATTTTAACCTATTTTATTGTAGAATATGTTTCTAGATGTGATTATTATACTTAATTTTTCCCTTTCTAATTTTGTTGTGCGTTTTATCTGGTAATAGAGTTATTTCTAGCGTTATTATCTTCTTGACATATCGCCTACTTGCCGCAAGGTGTCGAATTAATAAGAGGTATCCCTTGGGTCGATATATCCCAGAAGTTCATGGCGGCATTCCTGGCTGGTTCACACCGCAATTTGTGCCGGGTCCTCTATACACAAAGCTCAGTTTGTTTGTTTGTTTCTGCGTTGCTCCCGATTCCCGATTTAAGATCTGGACCCTGGACCCATTTCTATCCCACTGCTCCTGCTGCTGCTGCAATTACGCGCTGCACTTTGATTCCCAGCTCCTTCGGATCCCGGCTGCGGATGCCCCGCGCCCTTGCAACACACAATTCAAAATGTTCGTGTTTAAGCGCTATTAAGTGGCAAAAATCGCGCGCGCATCAAGCCGAAGACAAGCCTGGGCTTTGGGCTTGGCGATCTGCTTTTGGAATGGGCCAAACACTAGAAAATAAATCGTGTAAGGGCTTCCAACTTCATCAAATAAATACTTCCTGCCCGGAATACATATGCGCAAGTAACAAATACTGAATACCGCTCGTTTCTCTCCGTGCATAATGGGCATGGAATGGGGCAAACTGTCGACGTGACCACGCGCATGCCCAGTGAATGAAGTCTTGAGTCTGCTGGCCAAGTCCCTGGGCCGCCTGCGTGTTGCTTATAATTAAAAAAAACATGCCCAAGGAGCATGGAGGGGGGAGCCCTGCCCCCGTCACCAGGACGACTTCGGAGGATCTGGGCTTGGGCTTGGATTTCGGCTGAGGGCCTCTGCAAACAGCGAAATCAACTTATTTGCCTTTCCATTGAAATAATTAGTTCAAAGTTAAATATTGACTGTCCAGCCGGGCCGACCCAGCCCAGAGCTGGAGGAGACTTCGGGCGAAGCCGATCCCAATCCCCTGGGAAGCGGTGGTCTTATCGCATTTAGGCGCAGAATTAATCGATTTGCGGGTGCGAAAACATTGGTGCGGCTTTAATTGATGCCAGTTCAGCACGACAAAAAGGGAGCTGGGCAGGATCGGATCGGATCTGGGTGGAGGCCTGGATTGGCTCCAGTCTACTCTGCTCCTTGCCAGGCAATCGATGGCTTATCGATGGTGTTGACAATTTGTGCGACAACCAAAGTCTATCGTTTATCGATTAATTTTGCAGCGGGAATAATTTTTCCTTCCTAAAACTGTATTAAATAAATAATTCCCACCGCAAGCTACTTGAAGATATAATTACTTATAATTTTTGTTTAATTTTTGCAATCCTATACATAAACCATTAAGGGGCAGCGCTTCCTCTGTGGGAACAATAATGGGTATGGGTACGAAGCTGATGCCACAAAGGACTCTCCGCTCAGCAGGAGCAATGCAACGAGGCGGAGGTGGCGGCGGACAGTGTGTGGTCCATGACCAGGACCAGGACCAAAACCAGGAGTAGCAGCAGCATATGCTGCCCAGAGGACAATGCACGGCCATGAATTGCATAAGTAGGCAGTGACCCGAGTGCCCGAGGAAGTCCGCTGTCGGGGTTTCCGGTCAGAAAGGAAAAACAACAACATACATATACATGTGCATAAAAATACGAGAAGAGAAATAATTGAATTGTCAGCCACACCGAGAGAATGGGCATAATGATGAGGCTGCTTAATGCCGATGATCCCACACACGAGGGCAAGGGAGCCATCAAACTTGGGCTTCAAACTTAATTGTGCAGATACTTGGGCCAGAGTGTCCGGATGTCCGGTAACCAGGAGCCAGGAGCAGCAGCACAACAGAGCCAGAGGAAGATAAATGCCAGGGAAAAGCGCGAACAAAGTCTTCGAAATCTAGATACCATATATACATACATTTTTAGTCAAAAAAAAAAATAAATAAATAAAAACCCATAAAGAACATATATCGTTGATTTCCCTGGACTGGTTGACACGCGTTGGCATTTCCCTGGAAAATGCATAGAGGTCAGACCAAGACAATACCCGAGTCCGGTAAACAAAAACATCCATTGTCCAACGATCTTTACGTGTGAAAAGTGCACAATGGCACAAATTCGTTTTCAATTAGTAATTTACGATTGTCTCTCTTTTGTATGGCGCAGGACATTATTGTTCTTTCGTCCGTGCTGCATATCAAATCCATTTCGAATGAGTTTCGCATCCCATTTTGGCCATTCCCTTGGAGAAATCTTTTCTCGTTTTTGCTACAATATAGTATAATTGCTTTGTTTTTCTACAGTTGCAGGGTATTATAATTTCAGTCACAAGCTTGCAACGCAGTGAAGGAGTCATTTCCGACCCTATAAACCATATATATTCTTGATCAGAATTAACAGGCAAATCTTTCTAGGCATAAAGGAGAGAAAAAAAAATTTTGCCATTTTTTGAAAAAAATGTAAATTAAAATTTTCAAAAATTGACAAAAATTTAAAATTTTTTAAATTACAATTTGAGTATGCAGAATTATTAACCTGTCAAAAACCAGCACAGAACAGCATTCCGAATCGAAATGCATGCTTTTTTGGCTAAGTTATGAATTTTTTAAGTTGTGGGTTGTAGGAAAATATAAAAAAAAACTATATCGAATATTTATACCCTTGCAGGGTATTATAATTTCAGTCAGAAGCTTGAAATTCATTGAAGGACTCATTTCCGACCCTATAAACCATATATATTCTTGATCAGCATCAACAGGCGAATCTTTCTAGGCATAAAGGAGAGAAACAAATTTTTTGCCATTTTTTGAAAAAAATGTAAGGGGTTACATCATTAAAATTTTCAAAAATTGACAAAAATTTAAAATTTTTTAAATTACAATTTGAGTATGCAGAATTATTAACCTGTCAAAAACCAGCACAGAACAGCATTCCGAATCGAAATGCATGCTTTTTTGGCTAAGTTATGAATTTTTTAAGTTGTGGGTTGTAGGACAATATAAAAAAAAACTATATCGAATATTTATACCCTTGCAGGGTATTATAATTTCAGTCAGAAGCTTGAAATTCATTGAAGGACTCATTTCCGACCCTATAAACCATATATATTCTTGATCAGCATCAACAGGCGAATCTTTCTAGGCATAAAGGAGAGAAAAAAATTTTTTGCCATTTTTTGAAAAAAATGTAAGGGGTTACATCATTAAAATTTTCAAAAATTGACAAAAATTGTAATTCACTAAAATTACAATTTGAGTATGCAGATTTATTAACCTGTTAAAAACTAGCACAGAATAGCATTCCGAATCGAAATGAATGCTTTTTTGGATAAGTTATGAATTTTTGAAGTTGTGGGGTCGATTACCGATACGATCCTATAATTCCCCCCAAGCTGATTAGTAGTAGTAAGCTTTAAAAAGTAATAACTGCGCCACAGTAGCATTCATATTGATTCCGGAATTTGTTCTTTGCTAGGATTCATCAGGCTAATATATCAGTTCAAATGTAAATATGTGCATTCTTTTGACTTCAGTTACTGCTTTGTGGTGCATCGTTAAACTTGCTTATAAATAAATAAATAATACTTGTTACACCCATCTAATCTGTTGCTATTCTGCTGTTCCCTGCAGTTGCAGTCCTTATTCCACTTCCTGTTTCGAGAAGAGGAGGCCCCTTGACAATTAGTCTTTAACTACCATTCGATCCTCGACAGTTGGCGGTCCGGGGCAGTGCTCCGCGTATCTGCTCGTTTCGCGCATAAAAATTAATACGCATTTTTAATCGCTGGCCAGTCAGGTTTACACTCAACCCCGACTGGCCCGGACTGCGAGTTAATATTTTCTGATTTATGCCGCGCAGTTAGCGCGTTGTTGGTAGTTCGTAAAAATTTGTCAATTTAAGTAAACAAACTGATTGTAGGATTCTTGTCGCTCACATAATGGCAGCCCTTCATTGTTGCCATTGCGCGGACGGGCTTTAGAATTTTTATAATGATTGAAATGGACATTGCGGAGGCCTTTAAAAATAATGTCAGGCATTATTTTGCGGCCGAGGGTAAGGCTGGGGGGCAATAATATCTCAATTGGCTTGGAAGAACTAGGACTTTCATGTGAAAAATGTACACCTATTTGCATGACACACTTCCTCTTCTGCTGATTTTGGCATGGATAAAAAATATCAATAATGGCATCGGCGCCCCCTGGATCGATCACTGATGGTCTCCTCCTCATTTCCACAATCCCTCCCCTTTTATTACTTAATGGCAATGAGCATTTTTGCATTCATTTACGAGGCCAGGCCAAATGATCGCTAAACGATCACTTAACCAGGGCAGGACAGGGCAGGGCATGGAGGGAAGGGAAGGGAAATGGTTTCCCCAATCATTTCCACTCTCCACTCACAATTATCTGCACATTGTTGCCATCAGTCAGCCGCCCGGCCGAAGGTGGCTTTGCAATTTGGAGCATCCATTAGCCTTTTATTGATTTTCGTGCAACATTTTTCTAATTTGCAGCCCCAAAACGAATGCCGCCAAGAGGCAGCAGCTCCGCTCTGTCTCTGGCGGCCACTTGGGTGGTCCTCCGCTGGCAGATCTCCTTAAAAATCCACTCAATTCGCTGGCATGTAAAGCAAATGAGGCGCGTTTTATGCAAAAGGAAAGAAAATGAAAACGAAATGGGGAAAAAGATAAAATAAAAAAGAAAAATGCAAAAGGAAAACGGAAAAAGAAGAAACGGCCTGAAAATAAAGCTAATCGAAGTCTTGAATACTCTCAATGGGCTTCAGCACCTATCTTTCGTGAAATTTAGAGTCAATACTCACATGTGTTTCTTCTCAATGAAAACTCCAACTCAGCCAAACGGAATATATCTTCACACAATTTCGTTGTATCTAAGGCGACTTCAGGAGTATCTTCTACAAAAAGTAATTCATTTTAAAGGAATTTATGTGCACACTCTTCGCCTTCAAGTAATGAGAATACCTTTTCCGAGGGCAAAACCTAAAAACAAGTTGGCCATCGAGATCGCGTCCAGTGATGGCTATCGATCAACCTGCTGCAGCTTCTGCTCCGGACTTGGCCAAGGCTTCTCTGGGCCAACTACGACTCCTTGATTGCAATCAATGGCGCGCTGGCTGGTGGACCGATGGGGCGTAATCCCGCTCCGATCTTCCCAGGGATCGCGGGATAAAACTCGGTCCCCGAAAAGCTCTGAAAAAAGAAAAACAGTTACAGAACCGCACGCTAATAACAAACAATTAGTAACTATCAGCACTGGCATTAACTGGCCTTTTCGGCTCTTCTGACCCACATTGTAAGCCATCAAACAGTTCATTTGCTCATATGGTTGGAACAATGTTGGTCCAGTGTACACTGAGGGAAATGTTTACGTATGTAGGATATTAGCTGAAAGCAATTTATAGTAGAGCTCTTGTAAATGAGCATTGATCAAACTAATTAGTCTGATTAAAATCTAATTATAGAAATGATTTATGTCTGAAGATATCTAAAATCTTAGAAGCATTTGCATTAACAGTTCTGTTGCATGTAATTAACTAATTCCCTTTATTTAACTCTAAATTAAATTTCACTAGTTAGAGCTCTCTAAGATATTTGTTAGATATTTTTCTTAACATTTCTCATTGGAAAACTGGGCAAATAACTTACACAGAAGTTTTATGTTAGGAAAGTAGCGGAAAATTGTGTGCGGTGGGTCCTGCGGAGGTCCTTAATTAGTAGAACCCAGCCGCCGATACAGATCGCTCCCGAGCTCTCGAGCGCGTGTCCCTTTTTACTGCTTTCTTTGGGTTTGGTAGCTACCGTATTAGCAATTGGTAGCAGCAATCCCGTAAGGGTTAAGAGCCAAGAGTTGTCACCGCGGTAGGTGAAGTCGTTAACTCGGGGAACATTCGTTATGCTCGTAAAGGATCGCGCAGCTTCCTCCGATGATCCTCGGTCACCATTAAATGTGAGGCCGATAGGATCACTTAAGCGAAAGTTATGGCTTAGCTGAAGGTTGCGTATGTCCTTAAGTGTCCCTTATCGCGGAGAACAAATTTCTCCAGATACGAAGAGAGAGTTTACTAATTGTCGGAAGAATGACTCACATGGAGGGGATCATCTGAAAGGATTAATAGGGGTCCTAAATAGTCATATATTTTCAGCCTTAGATTCCTGAGGTTTTTGTTAAGCATCAACTTTTCGAGTATCATTCTCCTGTGTATATGCGTTTAGCTTGCTCCCCCAGCGGGTTTTAGGAAGTGAAGCTCTCATAAATAAGCAACCAACTTGCATATCTCCGCGGATCCATCGCCTCCGCCCTCCTCGAAGACCGGATTGTATTCCAAAAAATCAAGCACCAGTCATTGGGCAAAGCAAATAAAATTATCTTATTACAAATTATGCCCACAATGCGAGGGCAGGGTTAGGGGAGGACCAGGGTCCAGCTCCGAGCCCGAACCGAAACCAAGTCCCGAGGAGCACGAGAGCAGACGCTAAATAGATTATGTCAAATGATCGAAATCACATCATAAATTCGTGGCGGAGGATGAAGTGCAGCCGCCGGGCGTGGAATATGAACGCATCCAAAATCAAATAAGCCAGGGCGGTGAAAATAAGTGTGGGCGTGATCTTAGCCCTCTCCCCCACCCGCTCAGCCATCGATTCCGAGGCACTCTTTAACACGTTTTTAAATGGAATGACTCCGAGACTCCGGCATCGATTATTGTTTTGCATGTGGCCGAAACTGAAACCGATATGGATACAAGCCAAGAGCCAGGGAAAATAAATAAGGAAAAGCAAAAAGGAACTCCCCTTTGGCACTTTGATGAAGCATGCCTGCCTGCCTGCCTGACTGCCTGCCTGACCGCCTGCTGAACCCATGAGGCTCGGTTCATCTGAACTGATAACGCACCCAGAACCGCGCAAGGAGGTGCAGAAGGTTTTGCGAAAACAATAAAATATTGATCGGACTGCACAATAAATTCAATGCCTAAGTACAGAGGCACCCAGGCGGGGGGACTCCCTCACACTTTGCGTGCAAAAATCGATCAGCGCGAAATGAAATTGAAGTTAAAACGCAGCGCCCCAAGGGCCGAGGGCCATATAGCATGCCCAAGATATATATCTCCGGCCGTAGCCAGAGAACTCTCATCCACTCTGCAAAAATCCATTAGGTTTGTAGATTTAGACAGTTGCCCTAGCATATGTATAGTGTTACCCCTTTTAAATGCCAAAGTATCCTCAAAATATGTAAATGATTTTAGAAATCTAATTAAAGGATTCTCTTTTGGCTTACGTTTCGGAAAAATCTACTATCGTCAAAATATCCTATACAGATATACATTATTTAATAGGAATTATTAGATGAAGTCTAAAATAAATCAATAAATTGTTAATAATTTCAAATACTTGCCATTATGAAAAGCTCAATTTTTCTCAGTGTGGTTCCAGTTCGCAGCAGGCCAATGCCTTCCACGAGCTTCTTCGGGCGGCATTTGCGTGTGAAACTCCTTTGAAATTGGATAGAATACCGAGGAGCAGAGCCAAAATTGCAGAGAAAAGGCCGCTCCTGGATCCCGTATCCCGTATGGATATATGTATGGTTCAGTAGTATGTTCTTCGTGTGACATTCGGGCAAATCAAAATCAATTTGCGAATGGTTCAGTGCATTCGGGAGTGTAAAAAATGCATTTTATGCGTCAACCAAAGTGATCATCGGTGCCTAGTCCTCTTCTTTTTTGGGTGCGGTGTACGGTGCCTTTCGCTCCGGGTGATAAATTTTCAATTTGTTTGACTTGAGCGCCCACGCAGAGCACCGCTCGGTGGATATATGTACATACGCACAGATGTAGAATCCCCCATTGGTAGCGCATCCAATCCGAGTTGACACTGCCGCACGGGCGACAAAGCGACCTCATCATGGCCCATTGTGTGTAGTGCAACATTAGGTCACGGCTCATCAAGTGACCGATACCCAGGGTACTGGGGATGCGTCTCTGCTCTATGTCCTGTGGTCCTTTGGACCTTTCTGTGCATACATTAAAAACAATAACTCTTTGTTTCATTCATCCTTCGCACGTCTTGGTGGGTCTAGGCTCGGGCTCAAGTCCCGGCCAAATCCATGGATATTCCCACACCCTCGGGATGACATCTTCATTGGCCAAATGGGACGACAGGCAGGTTAATTAACATTTTTCCAGGCATTCCGTATCGAATACGACGGAAAGGAAGTGTTTTCCATTTGACTAAGGCTTCCCTTAAGGATTTCATCAGGTATTCTGAAAAAGAAAGAAGTATTTTGTTTAATGAATTATCATAAATTAATTAAAAATTAAGAACACCTAGAAACGCTTTCCCACAGCCAAACCTCTGGTTACTCAGCCTGCAATTATCTTGAGTTCTGTGACTTATTCACTTCCAATGAATAATCGATTGCGAAAGATAAGTATGTAAATGACACATGTGGCGTATCAGTATGCAAAATCATAAATTCAATTTCGCCATTTCCTTGAACTTGTAATCAAGGATTAACGTAAGGTGGTTTTTCTATCGATTAAGGCACACACTGACTCATGGCATGTTCATTTCTCAGTTTGATAACACACAGGTAGGACAAGTTGAGGCCTCTTATCGCGGTGAGTAAGAAATCGGAACTCGATCATAGATAGAAATAAGAAAATCGCATTTACTGGGTCAATATTTATCTTTATTTTTACATGACGATGTTCCTACAACTCACAACTTAAAAAATCCATAGCTTAGCCAAAATAGCACTCATTTCGATTCGGAAAGCTGTTCTGTGCAAGTTTTTAACAGGATAAAAAATCTGCATACTCAAATTGGAATTTTAAAAAATTCAAATTTTTGTCAATTTTTGACAATTTTAATGATGTAACCCCTTACATTTTTTTCAAAAAATGGCAAAAAAAATTTTTCTCTCCTTTATGCCTAGAAAGAATCTCCTATTGATGCTGATCAAGAATATATATGGTTTATAGGGTCGGAAATGAGTCCTTCAATGAATTTTAAGCATCTGACTGAAATTATAATACCCTGCATGGGTATTAATATTCGATATTGTTTTATATGATGATTTTCCTCCAACCCACAACTTAAAAAATGCATAACTTAGCCAAAAAAGCATTAATTTCGATTCTGAAAGCTGTTCTGTGCTAGTTTTTAACAGGATAAAAAATCTGCATACTCAAATTGGAATTTTAAAAAATTAAAATTTTTGTCAATTTTTGAAAATTTTAATGATGTAACCCCTTACATTTTTTTCAAAAAATGGCAAAAAATTTGTTTCTCTCCTTTATGCCTAGAAAGATTCGCCTTTTGATGCTGATCAAGAATATATATGGTTTATAGGGTCGGAAATGAGTCCTTCAATGAATTTTAAGTTTCTGACTGAAATTATAATACCCTGCAAGGGTATAAATATTCGATATTGTTTTATATGATGATTTTCCTCCAACCCACAACTTAAAAAATGCATAACTTAGCCAAAAAAGCATTAATTTCGATTCGGAAAGCTGTTCTGTGCTAGTTTTTAACAGGATAAAAAATCTGCATACTCAAATTGGAATTTTAAAAAATTCAAATTTTTGTCAATTTTTGAAAATTTTAATGATGTAACCCCTTACATTTTTTTCAAAAAATGGCAAAAAATTTGTTTCTCTCCTTTATGCCTAGAAAGATTCGCCTTTTGATGCTGATCAAGAATATATATGGTTTATAGGGTCGGAAATGAGTCCTTCAATGAATTTCAAGCTTCTGACTGAAATTATAATACCCTGCAAGGGTATAAATATTCGATATTGTTTTATATGATGATTTTCCTCCAACCCACAACTTAAAAAATGCATAACTTAGCCAAAAAAGCATTAATTTCGATTCTGAAAGCTGTTCTGTGCTAGTTTTTAACAGGATAAAAAATCTGCATACTCAAATTGGAATTTTATAAAATTCAAATTTTTGTCAATTTTTTAAAATTTTAATGATGTAACCCCTTACATTTTTTTCAAAAAATGTCAAAAAATTTGTTTCTCTCCTTTATGCCTAGAAAGATTCGCCTTTTGATGCTGATCAAGAATATATATGGTTTATAGGGTCGGAAATGAGTCCTTCAATGAATTTCAAGCTTCTGACTGAAATTATAATACCCTGCAAGGGTATAAATATTCGAAATTGTTTTATATGATGATTTTCCTCCAACCCACAACTTAAAAAATGCATAACTTAGCCAAAAAAGCATTAATTTCGATTCTGAAAGCTGTTCTGTGCTAGTTTTTAACAGGATAAAAAATCTGCATACTCAAATTGGAATTTTAAAGAATTCAAATTTTTGTAAATTTTTGAAAATTTTAATGATGTAACCCCTTACATTTTTTTCAAAAAATGGCAAAAAATTTTTTCTCTCCTTTATGCCTAGAAAGATTCGCCTGTTGATGCTGATCAAGAATATATATGGTTTATAGGGTCGGAAATGAGTCCTTCAATGAATTTCAAGCTTCTGACTGAAATTATAATACCCTGCAAGGGTATAAATATTCGATATTGTTTTATATGATGATTTTCCTCCAACCCATAACTTAAAAAATGCATAACTTAGCCAAAAAAGCATTAATTTCGATTCGGAAAGCTGTTCTGTGCTAGTTTTTAACAGGATAAAAAATCTGCATACTCAAATTGGAATTTTAAAAAATTCAAATTTTTGTCAATTTTTGAAAATTTTAATGATGTAACCCCTTACATATTTTTCAAAAAATGGCAAAAAATTTTTTTCTCTCCTTTATGCCTAGAAAGATTCGCCTGTTGATGCTGATCAAGAATATATATGGTTTATAGGGTCGGAAATGAGTCCTTCAATGAATTTCAAGCTTCTGACTGAAATTATAATACCCTGCAAGGGTATAAATATTCGAAATTGTTTTATATGATGATTTTCCTCCAACCCACAACTTAAAAAATGCATAACTTAGCCAAAAAAGCATTAATTTCGATTCTGAAAGCTGTTCTGTGCTAGTTTTTAACAGGATAAAAAATCTGCATACTCAAATTGGAATTTTAAAGAATTCAAATTTTTGTAAATTTTTGAAAATTTTAATGATGTAACCCCTTACATATTTTTCAAAAAATGGAAAAAAATTTTTTCTCTCCTTTATGCCTAGAAAGATTCGCCTTTTGATGCTGATCAAGAATATATATGGTTTATAGGGTCGGAAATGAGTCCTTCAATGAATTTCAAGCTTCTGACTGAAATTATAATACCCTGCAAGGGTATAAATATTCGATATTGTTTTATATGATGATTTTCCTCCAACCCATAACTTAAAAAATGCATAACTTAGCCAAAAAAGCATTAATTTCGATTCGGAAAGCTGTTCTGTGCTAGTTTTTAACAGGATAAAAAATCTGCATACTCAAATTGGAATTTTAAAAAATTCAAATTTTTGTCAATTTTTGAAAATTTAAATGATGTAACCCCTTACATTTTTTTCAAAAAATGGCAAAAAAAATTTTTCTTTCTTTTATGCCTAGAAAGATTCGCCTGTTGATGCTGATCAAGAATATATATGGTTTATAGGGTCGGAAATGAGTCCTTCAATGAATTTCAAGCTTCTGACTGAAATTATAATACCCTGCAAGGGTATAAATATTCGATATTGTTTTATATGATGATTTTCCTCCAACCCACAACTTAAAAAATGCATAACTTAGCCAAAAAAGCATTAATTTTGATTCGGAAAGCTGTTCTGTGCTAGTTTTTAACAGGATAAAAAAAAATTAAAATTATTGTCAATTTTTGAAAATTTTAATGATGTAACCCCTTACATTTTTTTCAAAAAATGGCAAAAATTTATTTTCTCTCCTTTATGCCTAGAAAGATTCGAAAGATTCTAGAACAAGTGACCTCGGCTGGCGTGTCCAGTTATTTGTGTGCGATTTACAAAACACCTTCAGCGATTTTGGAATCAGACACACGGCTGTTATCGTTATCGATAAGCTAGCTCTACATATGTATATATACATATATACATTTTTTTATATAAGAACTCACACTGATAGTGAAGTGGCAGTTAGTCGCGCTTGACACTTGCTCCGGTGGCCATGTCTTTCCATTTCACAGCAATGGCCCTCCTGGCCCTAACCCTGACCGTGCTCCTGGCGGCCAGTGAGGCGTCCAAGGTGGCCCGATTGCACCGGATTGCGATCCACCGATCGCCGAACTTCAAGCGCAACCAGAAGGCAGTTGTGGCGGAGAGGGACTTGGTCCAGAAAAAGTATAGCCAGAGCCTGAGCCAAAAGGCCAACGGCTACCCGGTGGAGCCGTTGTCGAACTTCGACAACTACCAGTATTACGGGAACATCAGCGTCGGCACTCCGCCGCAGTACTTCATGGTCCAGTTCGACACGGGCTCCTCGAACCTCTGGATCCCGAGTGTCAGCTGCACGGTCGCGGGCTGTGCCAACCATCAGACGTACAACCAGACCGCGTCCAGCACGTACCAGGCGAACGGAACCTACTTCTCGATCACCTACGGAACGGGCAGTGTCTCCGGCTACCTCGCCTTGGACTCCGTCTCCGTGGGCGGACTGACGGTGACCCAGCAGAAGTTCGGCCAGGTGTACACCGAGATCGGTACGAACTTCGTGGATGCCCTGTTCGACGGCATCTTGGGTATGGGTTTCCCGGCCCTGGCGGCGGACGGTGTCGTTCCCGTTTTCCAGAACATGATCAACCAGAGCCTGGTGGCGAACAGCGTGTTCTCCTTCTACCTGCGCGACAACGGATCCACCGTCAACTACGGCGGCGAGCTCATCTTGGGCGGATCGGATCCGTCGCTCTACCGCGGCGGCCTCACCTACGTCCCGGTGAGCCAGCCAGCCTACTGGCAGTTCATCACGGACTCCATTAAGATCGGAAATACGGTCGTCAGCGTGGGCGATGCGGCGATTGCGGATACGGGAACCTCCCTGATTATTGCCCCCCTGGCCGAGTTCGACACCATTGCCGCCCTCTTCGCGGCCGATTCTAGCGGCGTGTTCTATTGCACGTCGACGAAGTCCATGCCCGACCTGGTTATCAACATCCAAGGCGTGGAGTTCACGATCTCGCCGAGCTACTACATAGAGCAGTCTGGCAGCGAGTGCCAGTTACTCATTCAGTCCATTAACCAGGACTTTTGGATTATGGGCGATGTGTTCCTGGGGCGTTTCTACACGGAGTTCGACGTGGGCAACCAACGTCTGGGATTTGCTCCGGTCAATGCTGCGGTTCCCCTATCGCAAATGGGTCTGTGGAAGGTCCTGGCCTTGGTCATGGCATGGGGTCTTTGGAAGTGGGGGGTCTAATGTCTTTGCGGGAAATGCAATAAATAGCTTATAAATATTTTTTTTTGTCAACTTAGGAAGGAAACGAATCGAAACGAAATTGAAATAAATCCACAAACCACGAAGAATAATTCGTTTTTCATTCGGAATTTGTGAAAATATAAAACCAAATAAATTTCAGTTTCTGGAGCTGTTTTTCTTCGGTTTACCGATTTCTTTCGAGGCCGCATGTGAATCACGGCTCATTACTCAAGTAGATAGTACAGGCTATAGATAAGTACTTCGTTTACTATCAATTTTCGATAAAAATGTACAGGGGATTGAGTCTGGCTGCTCCACAGACACACACTGACCTAATTGAGTTGCAATTGAAGTTTGGACGCGGGGCTTGTCGAGCACCTCGTGTCCGGGGTCTCTGAGCCAATGTTTTTAGCCCTTTTTTCAGCTCCTCGGGGATCAGTGATCGCAAATTGTGCGGACCTAATTGGCCTGTCGCGTGATTTATTGTGAAAAAAGCAGACAAAGAGGGCTCGTAAAAACAACATCTCGTACCGAAATTGGAACTCAAACTCAAACAGAAAATGAAGTGAATTGGAACTCAATAAGCGTATTATTTATGTGATGTTATTTTTTGTGCTTTAACCGGGATTAGGACTCACCGTTCTCCCACACGGAGCTCGCCCGGTGGTCGGATTCCCATCCAGATCACGACTGCAGATCCTTGTACACTGCAAATTAAGTTCAGAATGTCAATTATAGTTGAAAGGACACGATAACAATACAGTTTGAATACTTAAAACATGTCAATATATTTAGTTGCATTTTGAAACTACTATTAAATAGTAATTCTGATACAATATAGCAATTAAAAGATAGGATTCTTCGAATTTCAATGTGATTATGCGATTGAATGATATCTCAGTCATTATTCAGTCATATTCTTGGAAAAGTGACATAGTTGAATACCAGCTCGATGAATAATTTAATTTTGATATGTTAAAACAAAGTCAAATATATATATATATATTACATTTTCCATGGGTGCACTCCAGATAAATACAAGTTTTTTTGGCAGTGCACACCCCCAAGAAGATTGCTCTCTAATGACCGCGTATACGCCCGATACCCCACGATATCTGCGGCTTTAGATTTATTGACCCGACAATTGCACGCCGATGCTCATCAAATACCAATAAAATATCATTTGTAGCAATTGCGTCGAGAATCGATCGCCGGATCCTGATGCTTTATCGAGGAGCAGAACGGACCACCGGCATTTGACCCGGAGAACGGGGCAATCTGTCTCATTAGCCGGCAAAAGCTGCGGTTGATTTATGGCTGATTGGAAATCGGCAATCAGCAATCGGCAATTGGCCATCCGCATGTTCCCTCTGCCTCGTTTCGTTGCGTTTCGATTCGTTTCAGTTGTTGTTGTTAGTCGGGCAGATAAATCACATTAAAATATTTCACAGGCCGGCCGCTGTGTTGTCCCGCTGACAAATCTCTAAATGGCATCAGTTAACAACTTAACTAATGATTATCAATACGCATTTAAACAGCAACAGCCCTCGCTTATCGGTATATCGATAAGTCCCAGGCGAAGAGACAAAAGTCGCGTCGAAAGCCGAAAGACACACCAAATAATCTTTGATAACGCCTTGTCGCTTCGCACATCTGCAAGTTGTTGTCGTTGTCTCCCTTCCTTTTGTTTTTAATCGAAACGACCAGGGAGAAATGTTAGTACAAGCTTTGCGTTGAATAATCGAAAATAAAGTTAACTAATTTGCCTGGCTTGAACGAACATTTCTTCGCCTTGCCTTCCTTGTTCTTATTCATTGGCAGCTTCAATCGGCTGCGCATGCGCGCGTGTGTGCCGGTGCTGGTGTTAGCGCGTTGCCCGTTGCTGTTGTTGTGGCTGTTGTGTTCCATCAAAATATGCAAATTAAATGTAAATACGTTCTGCAAGTATTCAGCAAAGCTCTGCGATTAACCACGACCAGACTCCTTGATGCCCCTCGTCCCTGCCTTTCGCTGCGGAATTCATGTGGAGAAGTGTTGTTGCCAGTGTTGCAACCTTTGATTATCGAAACCGATATCGTGGTGCTAATTGGGAAATCGAATAATTCCTAGCTTTCTAAGCCAAACATCAAAGGAGGCATCAGTGACGCCTAGACTCTTGCTTCGCTCACACCGCACCTGGAGGAGGTAAATTCTGTCAACTAACTCTCTGCCCTTTAAATAAATAAATTAATGAATTAAATTAATACAGAGTTGAATCGACGAAATGCAGACGGCCACGAATTACTCCGCGGATGGTAGGATCATGCAGATCGAATACGCCACCAAGGCGGTGAACAGCAGCTTCACCGCAATCGGTATCCGGGGCAAGGACTCCGTGGTGTTGGCCGTGGACAAGATCGTCAGGAGCTCGCTGTACGAGCCGGACGCTGACAGGCGCATCTTGACCCTCGAGAGGAACATTGGCATGGCCATCGCGGGCTTTACGCCCGATGGCCAAGTGGTGGCGGAATTTGCCCGCCAGGAAGCCTCCATATACCGGATGCAGTTCTGCAGGGGCATTCCGCTCAAAGAACTTTGTCAGCGCGTCGCCAGCTACATACACGGCACCACCGTGAACGGATTCTATCGTCCTCTCGGTCTGTCCGTCATCCTGGCCTCGTGGGACGAGGTCGACGGTCCGCAGCTGTACAAGGTCGAGCCGTCCGGCTCGTTCCTCGGGTACTACGCCTGCGCCATCGGCAGGGCGAGGTCCCAGGCTATACGGGAATTTGATAAGCTGGAGATTATGTCGGGCATGAAGACCGAGAAGCTGGTGAAGAGTGCCGGTCAGATTATTTACAAGGGCCACTACGACAGGCAAGAAAGGGACTTCCTCTTCGAGATGGGCGTTGTGGGCCGGGCTACGGGGGGCCTGCATTTCGTCAATCCCCCCGGGCTGACTGCGATGGCACGCTTTGCCGGTGTAGTAGCCGTAACGCTGGATTCATCCTCCAGCGACGACTAATTTCTATAGTTATTGTATTACTCACTCTTATGAATTTAATTATTAATTGTTAAATACTAATTCAATTACATGACCCCCAAACCAAGAAATTTCGTTCCATTTGGAACTGAACGATTTGATTAGCTTTTTAGTTTAAAGTTGTTCAATTATAAAGACCAAAAGTGTGGCCCAGAATCAATCAATTACAATTAAGATAAGCCAACAGATTGATTCAAAAGAAAATATAGTAGAAAGGCCCGGCCCGATATCGGTTTAATTCATGCCCTTGCAAAGAGTTCGAACGTCTATATCACATACCTGATGTAGGAAATTCTGGGAAAAGAATCATCTTTTATGTTTACAATCGGACATTTTTATGATACAGAACTATTTATGTTTTCAAATGTATAAAAATGTAATAACTTTATTCTAAATTTGGGGAACAGTAGGGAATACAGACTTCGGCATTCTGAAGCTAGTTTCCTTCTATTTTTTTTTGTTTCAAGCTTATTTTTTAATCTGCAGCGATTGCAATTATGAAATTGTTTATTATGACCGGAAAAAGTGCGGTCTGGTCGGAGCGGCCCTTGCAAGTGAGAGATAAATCAAGGGGATAACGGCGATAAAAAGTGTTTCACTGCGGATTCGGCAGGCACCTCTTCGTTTCGCTTCGTTACCTTATTCGATTCGATTCGATTCGATGCGATCCGGACTATATTGGGGCCTCATTGTGGAGCACATCGATAAGGATAACTAGTTTCGCGGACGGCCTGCTGCCACGGCGACCTAAGTGATTACAGTTTATGAGTTATTGTGAGGCAGCAGCGGACATCAGATATTATTTACTTTAATCTGCTGCATCGGCCAACTTAATTGCAAAGTTGTTGTGGCTGGAGGAAAAGTTGCCACAGTCCCAGTCCCAGCTCCATCTCCATCTCCCGCTCCAGCTCCTGTCACGCATGCGGCACACTTTTGCGCCCCGAAAAACTGTGTAATTTGTAGTAATTTTGCTCGAAAGCCAACTTGCAACTGCAAGTGCCGCGCCGTCAAGGGAATATGATAGCGGCCAGTGGAAACTGGGTCAAAGCTTTATAGTCTTGCTGGGATCTGGGATCTGGCCATAAATGAAAATGACGCCGATTCGCCAGTTTAAATTCGGTCTCTGGAGTGGTGGCGGTGCCACAATAAAAATTTAGTTTAATGAAAGTGTTTTCGGTTGCTGCTATATTTTGATGGCTTGATTGCCCCTGGATTGCCCCTGGATTATGGTATGGCATAGCTGCACGGCCAGAAAAAGCGGGGTTAGCCGAGGACCTCGTGACAATAAGATGCATTGCGCCCACTCATTTGCTGGCTTAATCTGAACCGGAGCAAAGCACACATACAGGCTTCTGCAACCAGATTTAGAACAGCAATTTGCGTAAAAGTGGAGTATGAACTTTTAAAATCGAACTTTGGATACTGATGAGAAAGACGCTGGTTTTTAATCGAACCTGGACTTGGCCCCCTGTATTTTTCACCGTGTAAGGATATTACGAGATGAGCTGATGCCTGGAAGCTTAACGAAAGTGCAACCGAGCAACGATTTAGTTAAGCAAAATTCCGACCGGCTTTACCCTTGGCATTTATGGCATAATTCTGTCTCATCAGCGGGGACAGATATATAACTATGGTGCTGCATGGGAGCCATCATCATCATCAGTGGATCAACAGTAGCCGATGCATGGCTCGCGGCTGAAGGGCATGCATGCAACAGGATGTGGATTAAATGGAAAGTTAATCAATTAAAATCGTTTACCCAGATCAAAGCCAGTCCCGAGACCAGGCTCCAATCACGCCCCCTTAATCGGGGCCTCGATGAGCATCTACCATCAACCCTTCGGTCAAGTGACTTAATTAGCATGCAAAAACAGGCAGCCCGCCATCGAATCAATCACAAGACGCCAAAAAAATGAGGGAGAAGAAAACGCAACAAAGTACGCGAACTTTCTTTCTTTCCTCGCCACTGGGAAAGTCAAGCGGAGAATCTGCAGGTCGAGTCTTATGCCCGCTGCCCGCTGCCCGCTGCCCGGGAGCCCGGGTGATGGATACGAAGGTGGCACCCTGGCTCATAACCCGGCTAATTGAAATATTCTTAATCAGATTCACCCGGCGTACGCGAGATCTCCGATGATGATGATGGCCGTCGATGGATGCATTTAATCCGCAATTACTAACCGCCGAACTGTACGATCCGGCCGCGGTTCAATTTAGCGTTAACTAAAAATAAATCCCAGGCCTTTCAGGGCCCATCCATCGATCGATCGCAGATCGAAGCCGCTCTCCGGCAAGTGTGCGCCTCGTTAAGACCAGTTCCTCCGTGTCCTTAGCGCTTAACAAGGTGGGCGCGCCGCGACTGGGATCGGCAGTCCCGAAGAAAGTTCATATTCATTTCGAGGAGTACTCCGTTTTTTTTTTGTTTTTCTTTTTTTTTTTGGGAATTCGCGCCAAGTCGTTGAGATTAAAGAGCTGCCGTTTAGTGGCTACTTAGGCGGCGATAAAAAGCGACGTGAAATTGCATTAAACGGCATGCCCCCAATGGTGAAGGAGATTTGGGGCAAGCTTAACAAGCTTGTAAGTTGAAATGGTTTTTTAAAGAGCTGCGCCTTGCCCGGCTCCAGCTTCGGCTTTGACTTTGGTCAAATGCAAAGCCATCCCAGTTAATAATAATCCGCACAGCAGCCGCAGCCAGCAATTACAAGTAGCTTTCCAGATTGGATATTATAGATCGATAGTCGCAGAGCAGATAAAAGCCGACAAGAGCACACACTGCCCAGGATGGACCCGCCGCGGCACAGTGGGTAATTTTTATTGACATCCCTCGAGCGGCAGCCAGAGCCGGGCCTAATGCTATTAAGCCTTCATGATCATCAGCATTCTGGCAGCAGGTACATCACTCACTCTGACTGCGGAGATCCGACACGATGACGGGCATCCACCGACCCCGTCATGCTGCCAACAATCTGTCCAAAAGCGATAAAGTTATAATGGTGCAAATGTCGGACACAGTTTTCTGAAATGGACCAGGCGGCCATTCCAGACAGCCGCAGCCCCACAGCCATCAGCATCATCTAAGTCGAGGGGACGCGACGCGACGCGACGTGGCTTAGGCTTAAAGCCAGTTCTGGCCAGGAGATGCTGGGGCATGTGGCCTTTATCGCTGCGCTGTGGTTTCGAAAACTGTTTACAAACTGTCTGACAGAGTTTAAACTGCTGTTCGTTCCGTTGATGCCGTCGCTGTCCCGCAACCACCGGGCAGCATCCAGCATCCAGCATCGATGATGATGATAGACTGATCTTTCGGAGCCGAAACCTGGATGATGTACTTCATCTAGCTCCAGGCGACTGACTGCACGCTGTGTGCCGACTGCGTCCATCTATACGCATGGCTATAGCTCTATATAGTCCGGGAAGGGGCGGCACAGTGGGCTTGGGGCGTTGTGAACAAGGAACAAAAAATCCACAGCCAGAGGTCAGAGGACATTAAATTTCATTGATTTCGGGTGAGAGAGAGCTAGAGAGAGACAGATGGGGAGTAATGTTACCTACAAATATATTGCAAGCATGAGGTGATGGTTATGTCATGAGAATCTGAAGAACAGTTTCGAGGCACTTCTCCATTTTGCTCCACTGTATTATCCCCGAAATACAGAAACGGTATGGATCCTCCATTTCAATTAACTCTTTGGGCCCAGCTGCATTAGAGACGTCCAGGCGGTATTGTTCAGATACAAACACTGGAAGTGTGGCCAGCGCACACCTTCTCGGAACTCCTGCTGCTGGCCAGCATCCATCTGCAGCCAGGGCCAATCATTGTCCGTAGCCCCAAGGAGCTGGCGGCTATTTGCACTATGTGGATTCGGGATGCCATAATTTAGGTGCGGGCGAGATGTAGTCGCAGTCGCCGTCCGAGGAGGAGGCACTGTGATATATGGCACGGCACCCTAATGATAATGACGTGAATGCCTCGCAGGGGGAAGGGCTCGCTCGGATCGAAGGAAAGGCGAACTGAGTCCGGCGGAGTGCCAGAAAGTGAGGTGAAGGCTTATCGCGGACTTATTGATTTAAATTTTGCCTTTGCCGTCCCCCTTCCAGCTCCGTATTGATCGGGACGGCACACTCGGCAAATGTTGACTCGCCGCGACTCCCACCCGGAGTCGCCTTGTGTGTTGACACAACCGGTGGAGCGCGACGGCGAACGCTGACACAGTTATGCAAGTTCACAACACCCACGCAGAGTCGTCACTTAACCGGTTCCCGATACACACTATATATTTACATAAAAGGAGAAACAAACAAACGGTTCCGCCGAAGTCGGGTCAACTCGATATCAGTCCCGAAGTTGGGATCATAAAACGTGAAACTCGCGCCAAATCTTCCTCAAACACCGATCTATCTATCGTCGTATGTGTCTTGTTCAAGTGAATTTGGAATGCCGCAAGCGTGGGTGCGATTATCTCCTATCCTTCTAAATTTATCAATACCTATCTCTCTGCCCAGCACTATCTCCAGCCCGGGTATATATTTGCATAACCAAGTGGTTTACATTGCATTGGACTTTAGCTGGGCGGGGATGGCGAATTTCTAGCCGAGAAGTGTGTCATCCAATCGATCGGCAATATTATCGGCACACCAGAGTCGCTGTTCAAATCTCTTGCAATGGGTTTATATACAGATTTAGCACACCAAGGCTAATACCTATCGATAAGGATACCCCACTTCCCTGCCACCAGTGGGCTCCTTCGGGCACCGGGATCCAGGGATCCACGGATCCAGGAATCCGCAGCGACAATTTACGATGCGCTTTGCACAATTCAAATTCTAACAAACTGTACATCATGGCGGTGACATTCGTTATGATCAGGGGCCTTGGAGGATACATCCTGTGCGTTTATGCATACAAAGAAAAGAGGCCAGTTTATCACATTGCTCACATCAAACGCTCATAAACTATTTTGTCTTCTTTGAATCAGTAGAGGAAGAGGATCGAACGCTTTGTGGTTTGCATTTTTGATTGATCGCTTTATACGTCGCACAAAGAATCAGAGTACAAAATGTAAGTTGTACACGGGCCATTGGAGGAAGGAAGAACAGTGAGGAGAAAGGATACAGAAAGGAGAAGGAGCAGGAGGGTCCAGCATCGATCATCATTTGGTGGTTTGACGATCAGCACGTACATGCCGATGATAATCAAATCAAAGGACCTCAGAGATCGGAAAGATCGAAAAGAAAGGGCACAGTGACTGGGACTGGGACAGGGACAGAGCACCATCATAATTTCACCTGTGTCCGCGTCTGCTCCTTTCCCTTAAGATTTTCGGTTCTGTTGAGAGTTTATGGGGGGAACACGGAGCGGATCTACCTACGCTGGGACCCGACAATCGATGCATAATTAAATTTAAACAAATCAAACTGCCAGTACGGCAGAGGAAACAGAAATCAAGTTGTACATTGGGACCACCGGCGTTCCCGAGCAAGTGAAATAATTTGCTGGGCCCACGATCGATCGATCGAGCCAGCCCAGATCAGCCTACACAGCGGATTGCAAGGAGAAGCTGCTGACGAAGAGGCAAAAACAAGTACATCCCAGCGGAGTCCGGTTCACTGATCGCAGGACGATCGTCGTCGTCTTTCGGTGGCTGTCTCCGCTGATCGTTTAATCTAGCGCTAAAGATCAAGCGACCTCGTCGTCGTCACTCGTCCCACGTCCCACGTTGCGGAGTCGCAGCCAGAAGCAGAAATGAAATGATTGAAATGTGTCTCGCTGTCGATCAGTGCGTGAGTCGATCGGGCAGTGAGATCGCCAGCCAGTGATACAGGCTCCTGGGTTCTGGGACCCGGCTATGGCAATGGGAGTTGGAGTTGGAGTTGGAACTGGAGAATTGGAGTTTCGATCGGCATCGGCATCGGCATCGGTATGGGTTTGTATGCAAAGCGAGGCAATGAGTGCAGTTGGGGGATCTCTCGGTATGGGTTTGTATGCAAAGCAGAGCAATGAGTATGGCTGAGGGATGTCTTTGCATCTTTTGCATAATGTTGCCCCCGATCCGATCGCATGCAAATCGATACTGACTTTGAGTCCTGTTTCCGATCGCTGTCGCAGACTTTCACAGTTTTATAACAAATTTGATTGAGCCCCGGCACAGCCCGTGTCCCTAGCCCCGATCACTCCTCTGCTCTGTGTCGCCTGACGCCGCCGTCTGCACAGTGCAAATGGTTATGAATTGATTTTTGATTGCAGTCTCAGTCTCGGTCTCTTCCCGGTCGCATATGCATATGAGATTGATATGCGCACCGGAACGGGTTACCGTTAATACCTGACCATCTTTTAGTCTGCATACATTTGCATGGCGATCTCCGATCGCCGATAGCCGATCACCGATCAGGACTCAGGTGCTCCACAGAGACGTGGGACTACAACTGACTGGTAATTAGCACAGCACACGTGTGTCTGCCTGAAACTATGTACTAAGATGTGTGTCGCTATTGAGTCACCGGCAGGGGCTAGCCAGGGCCTTCAATCATGCAAGATCATCCTTTGTTTGCCAGATAGCCCGAAAAAGATGTTTTAATGAAGTGCCACTCACCGATCACTAATGCGCCTTATGTTTATGCAAAACTCACAGGAGACACGTTGCATGTAACCATCATCATCGTCAGCAGCAGCAGCCGGAGATCATAGGGCTCTTGGGAGCTGCAAAACACAAAATGCAGTAGGTAAATTACACGTGCTGACCGTTCTCCAGGGATTTCATCCCTCGGCAGGGGATTTCTCATCTGATCGAGATAAGAAATGGTTCTGGACCAGGAAAAATTCGGGGATCCCTTGATGTCACTGGAGGATAGCAAGCATAGCTGGTAGGCGGATTAGCCGGGAAGCTTTTCGCATTAACTGAATTTGCCCGACTATCGCGTGTTTGACATCTAAGATCTGATTTTGTCTTTGGAGAATCGGTATTCTAGAAAATATCCAATGGATTTGCAAGGGTCTATGGTGTTTGGTGTATGGTGTATGGAACAATGTCACGATCTTGACTCCGATCGAGCTTCTTGCTGCTACAATCTCTGGGACTTGTCCCCTAATCTGATGGACACTCGGGATACCGACCTCAGTACCAGCACAATCGGGACCAGCATCTCCTATCTGCTTGACTTATCCCCAAGCTCATTGCCGGTTGATAAACTTGCATGTAGAGATATCAGAGATATATACATATGTGTGCATATGAATCGATTCCGCTCTAGAAGAGGCGGCTTAAATCGATTTCTCATGTTTGCCGCACTCACAAAGGGGGAAATTGGGTGTCCACGGAGGATGGGGAGGGGGAGGCAGGAGGCCATAAAGAGGAAAACTTTAAGATTAGCCTGGCACTTGGCTGGTGTTGCGCCGATTTCATTATCAATATCATCGGGCGGCCATAAGATGATGTAAGATATTCGAGCCGATAAATAATTGCAACAGATCGATGGGCTCCGCTTCGGAGAAAGAGTCATCGAGCAACTTTATTAGAGCCTCTTAACATGGAGCCAGATTCGATGCGTTGGGACGCGATTTGGCCAATTGCTGCTCCTGCTTCTGCTCCTGCCAAAAGACATTAACAAACTGGCCAGAAGATCAAGCGATCAGCAGATCAGCAGATCAACAGATCAGTGCAATTAAAATGTTATCGCTGTTTCTTGTTAATGTTGACGAGCGGCGATAGAGGGACAGAGACAGAGGCAGATAGAAAGGGAAGGAGAGAGTGCGAAAAGGCTTCGAACACTTCCTGTGCCGATGCTCTTTCAGTAAAGCGGTCACCCTGGCTTTCGCACAGCTTTTGCCACGCATTTCCGAAAAAGGAGATTGGGAATTAGAAGCCAAGTCTTTGCTTAAATGATCTTGACAAGAATGAATTAGTGTTTACCATTTTTGTATTACCTAAGCAGAGTATTTTAATTTAATTGATCACTTTTAGTAAACGCATATCTGAAATAATGAGTTGGAAATAAAAAGCTAGCTTCCTCTGAATATTTCATATCATCTCCCAATCATTTGAAAGAGTATCGATCGTTCGATTGCCTCAGTTTCCCCAAGACCTACGTTTGTTGCTTCACGCCTTTGGCCTTTTCGCTGAAAACTTAATTTAATTAATTGCCAAACACACAGACATCTCGCCCAGCAAGCCGCGACCTTCCCTGCGAGGCGCAAACTTGAATAATTGCGGGACTTGAGGCATTTAAAGAGCTGATTCGCTTTACGAGCACATTGCACTCAGTGCCAGTGCCAGTGCCAATGCCAGTGCCAGCGCCTTTATGATTGGCAATTAATTAGGCCAAAACGCACGAATGCGAATGCGAATGGCGATCGAACTGCATCGATCGTGTTGCCGCGGGTTATTTGTTTTTACAGCTACCGTATATAGCCAGACTCGATTTGTTTGCTTAATTAATCGCAGCTGTAATAACAATAACAGGGCGCGCTCGGCCGATCGAGGTCTGGGATCTCTCCGGGCATGATATTAGTTTCTTTAAAAGTTGATCTCGGAATCGGACGAGCACCGATGCGGCTCGTCTCGGATTCGACCTGAATCGATTAGTACGCGCAATTGCACTTCAATGGCAAAAGTGGCGCATTCGTTGATTGTTCTCCGATTGTTTTGGCCCTCGGCCCTCACACTTGGCCATTGTCCTGGCCATTCGCCATGGCAATACGCACAATAATAAAAAATAATAATAACAATGCCTGGGAGAAGGAGGTCCGTAATACGGGCCAGGGCAGTAGGGCCATGTTAATCCTTTCCCGCCAAGGAAGACGTGTGTGGGCTGCGCCAGCGCGGGATTAGATCTCGATGTGATGCATTTTGGCATCCACACATAATAGGGAATCCTCTAATAATAAGACCGAGCGAACGGATACCCCGAAAGACGGTTTCATGGGAGAAATGCGTTTTTTATTGTAATATCTGTGTGGAAACTCCTAAGCCGAAGCCAACGAACGTGCCAATGGAGGACCACCCCTAAGGGCCTCGGTCTGCGGGCCTTGGAATTTATTGCCCTGGAACCTGGACTGATCCTAGTTTTCTGTTCTTCCTATTTGTGTACCTGTGAAAGGACCTACTTCGTGGCTCTGCTCTTGGGCACTGCATTTCAATTTTAATTAGAGCATCTCGCTTTCCCTTCTCCCTCCGCCGATCGATCTGCATTTCCATTCGCAGCGCTCGGGCAGGAATTTCTTGAAAATTTCCTTAGTTTGTCGGCGACTCCTTCAGATCCGCTTTGATTATAATTAGATGGTAAAATGCCGCCAGAGCCGAATTGATTGTGAAATAATTTCGAGTGCCACCTTTGCGGTGTTGATTGGTCCTCATTTTTGGGTTCGCGGCGAGGTCCCATCGAGAGATTCCGCTCTTGATGTCGCGTCCAAGGCGGCTTGTATTCCAATTCATAAATGGAGTGGAAAGTTGTGAAGGTCACTTTGGAGTTCCCTTTGATCTCAAGGAAGGCGGAGGTTCAATTAAGTATTTTTTAATGGAGTGAAAATAGAAACAATAATACCTAGAAGTTTTTAAAAGAACTATTTCATGATTGCAATCCTGAGACTAGATCTAATACCCTTCGTTTTGTCGATTTAGGGACACAAACGGAGACTCGTGGATCTGCCCTCGCAGACCGGCATACGCTGATGTATGCAAAATATGCCGACACAAATCAAAAATAAAATCGGCGACTAACGAGCTGCTCTCCAACAGCATAAAGTTCAGCGATTTCTTATTTGTTTTCGGGCTTTGTTTTATTTTACTTGCCGGCAAAAAGGCGGCAGGGGAATCAGTTGCGAATTTTTATTAGCGACAGTTGGTAGCAGTTGTTGGAATGGGATTGGAATTGGGAATGGGTTCGCCAAGACAATGGCTAAGCCACTTAAGTGGTCACAGCCCCCTGGACAAACAGTAGCTCTGTTTTCCGCCGAAAAGTGCCAAAAAAGATGAAGGATGAAAGGATTGTGTGGACTGCGAGGGCGTGTGCTGTTGGTGCTGCTTAAATGTCAAAATATTTCGGTGGAAAAACGGAAGAGTTGAGTTGGATTTCCGATTCCTAAGGCCAGTTCCAAGTACGAAAAAAAGGATTTCGAACAGGAAGAGCCTGGCCAGGAGATCGGTTGACATTACCAGGAAAGGTTGGAGAGGAGGAGGACTCTGATAAGTAGATACCAGCATAAAATATACAAATAAACAGACAAATTCGCCGGCCGGTAGGCGTCTGGCTCGTGTGCCGAAGATGCTGGTAGTGGATGTTGGCCCTCTGGGACTCAGATTGACCGCAACAAGTCCCAGCTGAGGAACCAGGTGTGTGTGTGTGGTGTGCGGTGTGTAGCAGCTGGCCAACTCGTGCCAGTTTCGCTAATTGTGTATAAATATTTGGTAAAAACAAACACCAAGGCCCACAGCGATTCGCCACGACAATTAGAAACTGCTTAGTTTTGTGTCCCGTGAACTCGGTCAGGGGCTCATCCCCTGGCCCAGCATGTAAATGGCTGTTAAGAACTCTGATGTAGTGTATTCCTTGCTAATTTTAAGGTATTACTGAGCACCAATCCCGTCGATCCTGTCGTTCCTGTCGATCCTGTCGTGTTGGGCGGTCCCAAATGTCCCATGGACTGGCATTGTTCTCGGGGACAATGTTTTGACCGCATTGCCAAACCAAAATACATTCGAATATATATGCTATATGCCATATACATATATATGCCATGCTATTCGACGACCCCCGCGTTTACGGCACCAGCATACAGCAGAAAGACAAAGAGCAAAAAAAGGACACTGGTGGTCCTTCGTCCTCTCTGCTGGTCGCGTTTTACTGCAGATATGCGTGACATCTTACTCTGGCTGTTTTCCGTGCCGTGTCTCTATTATGGCTCTGGCCTTCTCTCGAGGCTTTTCCCCGATTTTCAATTGAATGCCATTTCTGGGCTGTCATTTTCCGAATTTCGTTTTCCCATTTTCATTTCAATTCGATAGCCATTCAATTCATTTACCTTCATTACCGTGGGCGTTCGTCAATTGTTCGAATTGAGTCCTCATTGTCCTGGGCCTAGTCTGAGTTCAAATACGAGTCCGATTCGAGATAAAGATGCGCCTGCGCAGTGGCACATTTATTGTCCGTGCGCAGCGCATCTGCCGCCGCAAATTGCCTCCTTTCTATATAGAAAAGCCATATTTTCTTCGGAGACAATTGAGGCGTGATTGCTGGTAAATCGCCAACTGGAAGACGGAAAACTGGGAGGTCGAGAGTTCGGAAATCTACTACTTGGCTATTGATGGCTGGAAGCTACTAATTTTAAAATCATCACTATTGCAATACTTTTAGATTTTAAAAATAGTCGGTTGTAACGGAACCTTGGATTTTTTATAAAAAGGTCTTCCTCTTTCTATTTACTCTTATTCTTGCAGATTAAGAGTAATTATTTGCTAATTTTTAGGAATCCCATCGACTATTATACACTAACAACATTTCGTGCTGTATTCGTTTGCTTGCATAGATAATCGAGGCATTAATATACTGTCTGCCTTAGATAAAGGAAATTCCGAGAGATATTAACAAAGATCTCTGCAAACCGATTAGGCCAAGATGATGTCTGGAAAATAGAAGCATGGAACCTAGGGCCTGGGATTATCTGAAAATTGCGCATCATTCCACGGGACTGGGAGAGAACGAGGGTTTTCAAATTAGATGCTGAGTTTCCTGAGCACTCACTCGGCGTCATTATCCATTATATGTGAGGCGGCGCGCGTGCTGATCGGAGGCCCTAAACCCATTACGTCAGGCATGTCCAGTTTTCCCTTTCTCTGATCTGGTGTGAAGAGAGTCTGGGAGAAAGCTGTTAAGCGCATTCGCTGCGCATGTCGCCTCGTGGCGCAAAATTAATTAGTTTTGTGGAAATGGGTCTGCCCAGTCGTGGGGCAAGGTGTTGGAAATCTCTGATTGCGCCGGGCCGTTGGAAAATGTCGAGAGGTCCTGAAATTTTAGACGGCGTGTGTAATTGGACCGGGGGGAGGGATGCTTATCAGTAATCATATTTGCCACGCCAGGATCGTGACGATCGTGAGTGTGCAATTTAAGGGACAGGAAACGACTCAATTTGCTGTGCGCGCATATCCTGTGCGAGGGCGAGAACGGAGTCCTGGCACACCTCGATAATTTCTGTGGTTTTAACACCATTTCTGTGGTATTTTTTCTACGATTCTCCCTCCGTTTCTCATCTTTGAGCAGAGGAAATTATGGTTTCCTTCCGCTTGGCTTGTAATTTCAAGCGTAGCAAAAAATATCCTTTGTAGGTGGGGGTTTTTCCACTAAGAGGGATATAAATATTCGTTAGCCTTCATACCCCATCAACCCAAAGAATAGCAAAATATAGCACTTAAATGACAGACATCTCCGCCTGACTCTACCTCGAGATTCAGCTGAACAGCTCCTATCGGACTTTCAACCAAACGGTGAACGGAACCACTTGACCGATAACTTTGAACTGAGACCTGCTCCCTTTTCCTGTCCGACTCGTCTCTCATCTAAATCTCTAAATTAGTTGATCAGTCTCATAATCATGTAAGAGAGCGAAACAAGGTTTAGACTGGTCTACAGACACATATCGATGAAAATCACAGCTATATTTACGTAATTTACTTTATAATTTATATTTAGTGCTTTTATAAATAAATAATCGAATCAGCAATTCCCACATGTCCTTCTGTAATCTCCTCACCCCTTCCACCTTCCTTGCCACCTGTGCGCAACATCCCTTGATCATCCCTTTTTCACACACTCTTGTTTGCAGATCGAATTCCTCGTGAAGTGTACCAGCGATTCGCCATGCTTTGCCAGCTTCCCTCTACCATTTCCCACATGCAATCGGTTCTGGGTGGATCTGCCTTCGATCCGCAGTCTATGCAAAGTGATTTCATCTTAGCGCCGTCTAGCTGGCTTCCCGCTATCACGCGCTCTAAGTGGATGCAGCGGAGCGGATCGAATAGAATTAAATGGGAATGGGAGGATCTACTGGCGCTGGTGCTCAATGAAACCGGCGGAGCACTTGTTGTTCTTCCACGAACTGGCCAGAGAGAACCTCAATTAAAGGGACAACCTGCTGCGAACTGATGCTCTGAATTGAATGCTCTAAATTGGCGGAAGCCAAGGAATCCAAATCGGAATCGAAGGAGTGGCCAGTGTTTGACCCAAATGTTTAGGGCATAATTGTTCACGCCTCGGCCGGGTTAGTGAAAACGCTTTGATCGCCAGCGGCTCAGATCCGGCTGCGACTATTAATTACCTTACCCAAAAACCCTGGCCTGGCCTGGAGATTCTTTCAAAATAGAAATTCAAGCAATATCCGCTACATGCTGAAGCGTGTGCGCTCGTTTTTTGATCTGAAATCGACCAGGGAAATCGGAATAGGATCAGGTATGGCGAAAAAACAATATATAGCAGGCAAGGGACCTCGGAAGGACCTGCTGGGCAGCGCCGCCGATCTCCCGCTGTTTGTCGTAATTTCAGCTACACGATAGGATATCTGCGAGATATCAATTTGCTGGCGAATTCACAGGAAAAACAAACTCGCCGGCGATTGAAAATTGGGATTAGCCTGAGGACTTCGTCACCCCCAGCATCCCTTTTTCGATTAGATAGTCCCGCATTATCGCAGGGTAAGAACACTTACCTATGTATATTCGGTTGTATCCTTGAAATACATGTATCTGTATCTATGTTGACATGTAGTTTTGTATCTCAGCGTGATTAGGAGAATGGTTTCATGCTGCCTTGTTCGACCTAACCATATAGAAGACATGGGTATTAGTAAAAATGTTTTTAGTTTTACAGCATTAGGTATTTCATATATCTACAAATAGCTGACTAAATCTAGGAAGTAAGAAATCAATTCTGTATCTTGGTATATTTCTTGGCCCCTGTATCTTATGTACCTCCTTGCCTATTCCTATTTTCGCAACTATTTTCAGTTCTTCTAGTATTTCTGTGGCTTTAGATCCAACAATTGTAATCTATTCAGTCTATGTACACGTGCATTTTGGTTAGGGAACGGCTCTTCCTCTTCTTCCTTTTGGGTGTTAAAGCGTCGACGCCCAGATTTTCGAGTCTTTTTCCCTTTTTCGGGGCTTCCTTTTTTTCAGATTTCCCGGCTGTGGGTGTGGCATGCGGTCCATGGAAACTCGGTTGCATAAATGATGAAAGGAGTCTCCGCTCTGGATATCCCTTCGATGCTGTCATCGCCGCAGGATCCGCACCAATTTTATTATCCTTCGAGGTCCGACAACGGAGTGAAACTGCTCTCTTTGCTGTTGAATGTGCACTGTGGGCCATGGCAGGGAGGACAATGGCACGGACAATGGTGACAATTTCACGTCTTAATGCACCTCAATGTGCATTAAAAATTGGCGGCGGTTGCGTTTGGAGTTTCCACAATACCCACATTCAGATACTTTTTGCAAAGCGTATTTCGGTCTTGCTTTTTAGTTGATAAATCGATTATCGCATCCAAGGAGGCAGTCACAAAAACAAAGCCAGGACATACGGGACTCGGAATAATAACGGGGACAGATCAAAGGCACCCGGGTCGGGAATGGCCAACGTCATCATCTCGATCATTATCCTCGGAGAGCAACTGAAAGTGAGTGTATCTAGATCGCAGTCTTGTGGTTGACATTTTCTCCGTTTCGGTCGGTGACTTTGCTTTGAAGACGTGCTGCGCTCGATGATCAGCGACCTCAATTTTTTAAAGCAAACCTTAGCCTTTGACCTCTCATTGATTTTCCCCTCTCCCGCTCCCTCTTTGTGGTTTGTCTCTGCCGCTGCCTTTGTGTCTAGTCTGATTTTCGGCCCTGATCTGATTTTCTTAATCTCCGATTTAGTATTTTTGCGTGCGGTTTTTGTCCGCAATGTTTTAGCGAATTGCTGGCAGAGTTCTCAGGGTCAAGGGTCTTGGGAATCAGTAAACTGTCCCGGTTATTCCCTTTAAAGACCGGTGAATAACATCATCAATAGTGCCGTGTTAGCATCTTTTTAAATACAGGAAATGCGTAAAATCATTTGATTTATAGAGATAATCAAGACTTTTATATACTTTATCATAGAATTTTGACAAGGTTAACTTACTTATTCCCTCGGCTTATGTTTATGTCCACGAACTGAACTAAGCCAAGGATATCAGCCTGTTCTCCCTCCCAAAACTCTCCCACTTTCCAAACACTACAGATACCCTACACCCCGATATATCCCGCTGCCGGAGATCGTTAGTCCGTAACATTTTCGTGTCCTTAACAACAAACACGTGTTCGCCTGCGATCGATTCGGTTTCGGGTTTTCATGCCATTTCACTTGTTCGTTTCGCAAATTTCCACGTGAAAACCCGCAAGTTTCCCCGGGAACGAGAAAAAAAGTGGGAGAACAGGTAGAGGATTCGGCACGGTGCCCAGCGGTGGGCGATTCTCTTGCGACACCTTCGTATCAGACACGCTCGCTGCGAAATGCCTGAATGCTAATGTCCTGCCAGGAGGAGGATAGCAGAGGGATGAGCGTGTAATGAAGCCCCGCAGAATTCCGCAGACTTGACCTTTGATGGATGCCCCTGCCCCGCAGAAGATTCAATATTCCAGATCCAACATAAACTGGTACCCTTGCCAGGGCAAAATGAAACGCGCAGTTCGTCGGCGATGAAAGCAAAGAAATCACTTTTCATTCTGAGGACAA
This sequence comes from Drosophila bunnanda, assembly GCA_035046265.1. Classification (NCBI taxonomy): domain Eukaryota; kingdom Metazoa; phylum Arthropoda; class Insecta; order Diptera; family Drosophilidae; genus Drosophila; species Drosophila bunnanda. The sequence continues at coordinate 243,485 of JAWNOB010000083.1, read as the reverse complement.
GGGGTCGCAGGATATTCCAGGGAAGTCCTTTTATTTCGGATCTCTCGATAGCGCGGCATTGTGATCTGGCTTTTGCTTTTGCCTTTGCTGTTGCTCTACAAAACGCACTGACATTGATTGCCTCTGATGGTTTATTGGACCCCGAATCACCACCGTTGCGAGGGAACAGGGAATCCGAATCCGAATCCGAAGCGGACACGTGTGCAACAGAGCACTGCTCCGGCATTGTCTAGATCAGCGCCATTGTTGATTCTGCGGTTAGTTTTCCCCCCTTTCCGAGTCTCCACCTATTCGCCTGCAGTTTCCCATACAATCACGTCAAGTCAAACTGCCGATGCCATCCTGAATGGAGAGTGCATCCAACAAAGTCATTTAACTACCGTCAGTTCTTCACACTCTGCTAAATGTAGCGTACGGTGATCGAGGAGAGACTATAAATATATATCCAGCGTAGATAGCTGAATTCTTTCGATAGGGAAACACGATTGCGAGGGTGTCGTCATAGCTGGATTCCAGGATCACATCATGCTGTTAGCTAATCTCAGGAATGCCCGTGGCGATGACTGGCCAAATTAGTTGTTTGCTTGACAGGCGAAGGAGATCCAAAATGCTCGTTCAGAAAGAAGATACAGGCACGGGTAGATAACTTCTTCATATAACAAATTAATAATAAAACTTGTCGAACATTTTCAGTAAAAACTATTATCGATATTCTATGAATATCCCCTAAAATCTCCCTATTACTTCTGGGTACTACATTGATGGCTCGTTTCCTTGTTAGTTTAAGCAGTAAGTGTTTTGGCAACGTAGATCCTTCCTGTTGGCTGTGTCCACCTTCCTGGTATCCAATCACTTGATAGCATCGTCGAGTTACTTACACAAGGAGAACTCAACTCAACCCAAGTTAATTGGACTGTGGTAGCCACTCGGTGTCGCCTCATTAGCAAGCTACCAGGAAGCAAGACGGAGCTCGGGACTCTGTCCACGACTGTCGATGGAACTACCGCTGCCACTTGACGCCTGGTCAAGTGCGAAATCCGACAAGAGGCCAGAAGAAGATCGATCGATCTGCGGAAGGGGGAAGTTCAGGAGGGCAACATGACCTCTCTTGTATTTTGACACATGGGTCATAAATCTGGAATCGCGACGCCGTCATAAAGTCACATATTTCAAGCTACAGGTCTACAGTTTAGGGAATGGGATCGGGACACGTCGAAGTACAGCCATATACAAGTACAAGCACAGCAACAAGTACAAGTACTACAAGTGGCGTGTCCTTCGGGTTTCCTTTGAATTGCGACATGATAGAATAACATTGCCTCTCGTATTTCCCGAGGGCGCATCTACGAAAATAAATAAACGAGCGAGCAGAGACTACTTTCTGTGTCCGAAGTAGATGCAAAACAAATACGCATTTCCTGTGACAAGGACGACCAAAGAAGTTACTTCCTGGCAGAGGCCCGAAAATGAATTTATTGCCATCTTTCTTCGTTCAGTTCAGTGATCTCTGTCATTCGAGCTTGAGATTGAGACGAGAGACGGCCAAAGGATCAGGATCGGCCAAGGGAAAATAGATCTCCTTTATATACTTTTATTTCTGAGCCATGAGCTAAGATTGCATAAGACTCCGGCTCAGGGCTTGGGCCTATTAAGGGACATTGGCTTAATGCCGTATTTTGACACCTAGCATGAACAGGTCCAGGATCCAGAATCCTGGTAAGTTCCTTTTGATATCCGGTAACAATGAGACACGAGACGGGTCGGGAGTTTCGCTCTCATTCAGCAAACGAATTCAGTTTCGTTTCCTGGCTTTATCTTAAGCTGACATACAATCACATTTCGCATTGTCCTTGTCCTCGTCCACTACCTACGCCCGTATCCCTAGTCCTTCCTCCTGCGCTTCCTTCTTCCCCCTCTCCCTCCCGTTTCCTTTATTTCTCCTTTTCAGTTTTTAAGGAAAAATATTGAAATTTTTCGGCAAGACGATATGCTTCCTGTTCCTGCTCATTTCCTCCTGAAGCGGGGTCAGCGATCCTTGCCTCATGCACGTGTCCGGCGCGCTATTGGCATTGGCATTAGCATAATGTGGCAGTGGGCGTGGCGCCGCCCTACATCTGCATCTGTCGCTCTGGAGACGCACATTCCTGCATATTAGCCCGGCACACACCCGAAAGTTCGCGTCCCCGGGGGTGGGTTCGGAGGCGAAGAAAACGGGACAGATCAGAGAATATATATAAATATAAATATATTAGCGCGGAGCGTCAAGGGGGTAGCGGAAGTGCATTTCACGGCTCGTGATTACGTCCAGCCTGGAAGGAAAGCTGTCTAGCTGTCGGCGCTGGGGTGCGCCAGCCACGTGGATCGATCCTTAGAGGTGGGGAGAGGGACGAAATGCAAGGAGCGCAAGTCCTAGTCCACTTCAGCCTCTCAGGCGTGACTGCCTATTTCCGCTCGCGGCGCAGGGCCATTAGCAATACGTGGCCAAATCGAAACTCGTTATTCGCCGCTGCTTCCGGTCGGGTGTTGAGTTCCGTACCGTACAGTGGGCTGTGTGTTGCCATGGCTATATGTGAGTCACTGGCCTCGCGGGCGATCTCTCTACTGCAGAACATGAATGTATATTTCAAGCGAAGTGCTTCTAAGTCCCTTTGAGTCCCAAGATATGGAGATGAGAAGCCGATGGCTTGCTGTTTGCTTCTACCCATCCAGGTCAAGAAGATCGTCTGGAGAAGAACACTCCCACTAAAAGTACTCAAAATGAAATACTACTATTTCGATCTTTAAATTCATTTTATACATAACACAAAAACAAGAAAGGAAACTAACATTGGGAACCCCTGCAATTTGCAATTGAATAATTCGGTCGAATCGGAAATAGATCATAAGCTTAAAATATTCACACTCTTCACATCAATACTTATAGCGATTTTTATATAAAATTTTTTTGATAAATCAATGTTTAAAAATCTCATAACTAAACCAAAAATGCAAAAAAAATTTGTTTCTCTCCTTTATGCCTAGAAAGATTCGCCTGTTGATGCTGATCAAGAATATATATGGTTTATAGGGTCGGAAATGAGTCCTTCAATGAATTTCAAGCTTCTGACTGAAATTATAATACCCTGCAAGGGTATAAACATTCGATATTGTTTTATATGATGATTTTCCTCCAACCCACAACTTAAAAAATGCATAACTTAGCCAAAAAAGCACTAATTTCGATTCTGAAGCTGTTCTGTGCTAGTTTTTAACAGGATAAAAAATCTGCATACTCAAATTGGAATTTTAAAAAATTAAAATTTTTGCCAATTTTTGAAAATTTTAATGATGTAACCCCTTACATTTTTGAAAAAATGGCAAAAAATTTTTTTCTTCCTATATGCCTAGAAAGATTTGTCTGTTAATGCTGATCAAGAATATATATGGTTTATAGGGTCGGAAACGACTCCTTCATATATTTTTAAGCTTCTGACCAATATTATAATTTTTTTTTGCATTTTTTCTACATTATTTCATGAGTTTAAAGTAATCTCTGAAGATTTTCCAGATTTTTATCATAGAAAATTTCTGAAATTAATTCTTGCACTTCTTGTGTTGAGTAAATGGATTGCTTTTGATCTATGTGTTGCGATTTCTTTGTTTTTATTATTGCATTTTAATAATAGGGCCTTATAGCTAGTTAGTTTAGTGTCTTCCATGGCTTATAACAAACTTAAAACTATGAAAAAAATTGGTTTTATATCATTGTCTTCCATGTCTTAGGCTATCGAAAAAAAAGAGGGTCGATTTCTTACTAACTAACGTAGAATCTGGGACTTGGTTTCTTAGGTCACTCTCACTAAGGCAAAAAGTGTTGGAGCTATTTACAATTTGTACAGGGTTTCTTCTTGGGTGCTCGGAGGTCCTGAGATCCACTCACTGTTCCTGCCACGACGAGATGTAGTCGAGGAGCTCCTCGTCGTCGGGCTGCTCGTCGCTGAAGCTGTCAAAGGACTCGAACTTGAGGTCGTGCTCGGGCAGCTCCTGCTTCACATAGCCCATTGAGCCGGAGCCGGAGAGGGAGTTGGAGTTGGAGCCGGATACGTCAGAGCCGGAGTACGAGGGCGTGGGCGAGGCGGAGTGGTAAGAGTTGAGCTGGCCGAGGAACTGCTGCTGAGGGCTGCTGTCGTCCTCCAGGCTGCCGTTGTCGAAGTCGTTGTAGCTGTCGTTGCTGCTCTCGTCCGCCGAGTTGTAAATGGGGCGGCGGTGGCCGGTGCCATCGTCTAGCATGTCCTGCAGGCCGCGGATGTACTCCACGGCGATGCGAAGGGTGTCCACCTTGGACAGCTTCTTGCTGGCACCGCGACCGCCGCTCGACAGAGAGTTGATCACGCTCTGGGGGAGATGCTGGCGCAGATTGACGAAGCCGTTGTTCACCTGCTTGACACGGTTGCGCTCCCGGGCGTTCCTCCGGGCCACCGACGGCAACTGCTCGCCGTAGGGCACCGTGTTGTAGTTGTACTTCTTCTTGATCATTGGCCCCAGCTGCGACTGCGACTGGCTGGGCAAAATGTTCTGGAGCTGGCTGTTGCCCAGCGGCATCTTGGGCGCGATCAGCTGATGGTGCTGCTGCTGCTGCTGGCCCAGGAGCTGCTGGTTCTGCTGGAGGCTCTGGTGGTGGTGGAGCAGCATGTTGATGTTCTGGTAGTGCTGCTGCTGCTGGAAGTTGCTGCTGCAGATGCTCGTCATGGTAATCCGTGCGAGAACTAGTGGCGGTGGCTGCTGGCTAGAGGTGGTGCTGTTGTGGAATCAGATTCCGCAATGATAAACCTCGTCCTGCCGGCGCTGCCTTTTATACCTACTCCCTCGTCGTCGGCGACTGCGACGGCGACAGCGACCGCGACGGCGACAGAAGGCCGCAGCAGCAACAGGGGTTACTTGGGCTAGGGGTTTTTTCCGCTACCTGCCCCGGAGTGAGTCCTGCGAGTCCTTCGGGCACAACAAGTACAAGTGATCGGGCTGGCTGCCTTCCCTCTCTAATGTTTGCCTGTGGGTGCTCTCTCTGTCTGTGTGTGTGTGCCTTTGTCCCCGTTTTCCTTTTCCTTTTCCTTTGCCTTTCTTTGCGATTGCGTTTTGGGAAAATCGAGACTTAAGTCTCAGGGATCCTTGTCAGGGACCAAAGAAAAGGAGACGACGACTTGAATGCACTTCCACTTTTGTCAAGGCAGATCGAGCAAAAGAGAGGGAGCGGGGGATTCACTATGGAATTTGATATAAAATGTGATCCATCATGTGAAACGAACCCAAGTGAAAAGAAGAGCCGGCGGAGGGACTTTCACTGTCTCCAACTCTCTTCTCCAGCTATAAATATGTATATATGTACACTACTGGCCAAAATAATAAGTACATAGTTATAGGTATCATTTCTTGAGACATAGCTCGAAAGCTATCGAATGCAGGGCTGCTAGTTGATTATATTTTGAAAGGTTATAGTGTTTTAAAACATTTAAATCAAAAATGAAAACGGGGAACCTCATTTATCCAGTGCTAAGCCTAAATTTGTTCTGGATGGTCGTTTTTGGTCTGGTCAAAATAATAAGTACACTTCCATTATTCACAAATTTGAAAGGATTAAGTTTAGAATTGGACTACGGTATGTTGATTTTTAATGATTTCTTACTTTTTAAGTATATTCGGGCTACAAAAAATTCTTTAGATGGGCCGAAAAAAGCATTGTACACCGGAAGAAAAGAAGATTGCCTTGAATCTTCAACAAGAAGGAAAAAGTCTACGAGAAATTGCGACAAGCCTTGAACGCTCGGTGGGTTTCGTTCAGAATGCCTTAAAATCGAAAGATCCTACCGAAAAACGAGGAAGGAAGAAGAAATCTTCCCAAACGACGGACACCCGCATCGTCAGTCTGGCAAAAAAGGATCCCTTTATGTCTTCGAAGTCCATTGCCGCTGAAATCGGCAATGAAATATCATCTCGAACGGTTCGGCGTAGACTTAAAAAAGCCGGCCTAACAGGACATATAGCCAGAAAAGTTCCTTTACTTCGGAAAAAAAATTTACAGATGAGGCGAAAGTTTGCACAAAATCATTTGGCATGGTCTGGACCAGAAGGTTCTAAAAAATGGAACAATGTGTTATGGAGCGACGAATCAAAAATAAACCTTTTTTGTAACGACTCTAGACGTTATGTACGACGCCCAAAAGGTAAAGAATTCGACCCCCGGTACACAAAGAAGACCGTTAAGCACGGAGGCGGATGCATAATGGTTTGGGGCTGTTTTTCTTGGCATGGCGTTGGTCCGATACATCGCATAACTGATATTATGACCCGATTTGGGTATAAAAGTATACTTGCTGACGTTATGCTACCATATTCTGAGGAAAACATGCCTTTGAGATGGGTCTTTCAACAAGACAACGACCCAAAACACACCTCAAAGCTGATCAAGGCTTGGTTTTCCGAAAACAAAGTAAATCTTATGAGTTGACCAAGCCAGTCTCCGGACTTAAATCCGATCGAGAACCTATGGGAACACTTAAAACGTCGTATCGGCACAAATACTTTTCGAAATGCCGAAGAATTGTGGACATATGTCCAAAAAACTTGGTATGACATTCCAGTGGAGACTTGTCGCAAGCTTATTGCTAGTATGCCAAAACGAATCGCCAAAGTTTTACAAAATAAGGGTGGCTATACTGGATACTAGTTATAGAGAAGGGAAATCAAGAAAATTTTGAAAAATTGTTGTTAAGTTTTCAGTTTTTGACTTTGTAGAATTGGTGTACTTATTATTTTGACCAACCCTTTTTTATGTTTTTTAGATATAATCAACCACAAACTTTATAAATGAATTGAAAATTGCCTATGTTAACTATTTTTATAATCTAATATATATAACAAAGCTATAAGTAAATTTGAGTTTTTCTTTATGATCATTAAAGAAGTTTTACGAGAAGTTAAAGAAACCCTACACGGGTGTACTTATTATTTTGACCAGTAGTGTACATACATATGTGTAGGATCTCATGTGTGCATGGCCTTGGCAACGATCGCAGAACTTTTCCCCATTTCGCACAGCCCTTTTCTGGGCTTGACACGTGCTTCCGATCCCCCCGAATCATACACATATATTCTTTTAAATGTACATAAGCTCCAGAACAACAACAATCAGCAACCAGACAAATCCCACAAGTGTGTGCCGCACCATGATTACCAAGGGGACGCTCTTTGGGGTCCCAGAAAACCGAAAGCAAAAAAGCATAGAGAAAAATACAAACACAACGATTTTGCGTGAGCCTTGTCGTGTTATTTTTTGTAATTATGGACAGCAGGAATCGAACTGGGACTCGTCGTCACCAGACGTTCCTCGGCGCTACACTTGGCAAAATGTTGAATAACCATTAAAATCGGCTATTAAAACAAGGCCTATGTAAAATATATATAAAAAGATAGAAACATAAAGGCTAATGGAAATGCCACATATTATTGTGGAGGCTGTATCACCTAATGAATTTAAACTAGGTAGCAACAGTTTGTAGCTTCAAAGAAGAATAATTAATAACGAACAGTTCATAATATTTTGTTAATGAAAGAGCAAACATTTTAAGAACAAGAAACCTATTTTTCAAATCACAAAATTCAAATTCAAATGTTTCGAAAACGTTTATTATTTTCGTCTCTACAAACCTAAGAATTATTTCATTTTGAGAACGTTGTTAAGAACTTGTTGGTAAAGTGTAACAACGTAGCCTCATTAACCTTCTACTCCTCCGCATCGGAGACCAGTGGCTCCGTCAGTGTTTATGTCCGCCGTAACAAGTGAAGTTCTTGTTTCCAGTCCTTTCTCGCAGTCCTGCACCATATACCCTTCATAAATCAGTAAAAACAAGAACGAAAACAAACCTTCGGGAAGTCGAAGTTTAAATACCCATTCAGCTTGCAAATAAATTCTAGGATTGAATCGGAAATCGATTAGCTTAAAATATTCGCATTCTTTAAATACTTATCACAATTTCTAGATGACAATTTTTTCGTCAAATCAATGATTAAAAATCGCACAACTAAGCGAAAAGAGCATTCATTTGGATTCGGAATACTGCATACTGCATACTCAAATTTTAATTTTAATAAATTAAAGTTTTTTTTCAATTTTTGAAAATTTTAAAGATGTAACCCTTAAATTTTTTTGAAAAAATTGCCAAAATCGCCTGTTGATGCTGATCAAGAATAAATATGGATTATAGGGTCGGAAATGACTCCTTCGCCTCTAAATGGAACTATGATACCCTGCAAGGGTATAAAAATGCAGGGAACGAGAAAAGGCACAACTTTGTTGCAAATTCGAGAAAACCGTTAGGGGCAGCGAGAGGGTAACGAGAATTGAGCCCAATAAATGTATAAACCTTGATTAACCCGGAATGGAAACCGCGCCAGAAGCATCTGCCAGAAGGAGATCAGAAAATAGAAGGAGGACCGAGGGGATCCCCTAAAAAGGAGTTGAAAAGAAGCTAGGAAAATCGAAATCAACATCGTTTATACATTTTAATTGGTTTTTAAAAGCTGCCACCGAATCCTAATGTATTTCTAATATTCCTAATGTAAATCCGTGTGCGTCATCACCTGTACGGCCCCCGCCAGAAAACCCTTTTTCCTTTACCCGGCCCTGAGTATCCTTCTTCAATTTGCTCCAAACACACCCCTTGAAATCGAGGAAGATAGAGGTAAAAATGTTTTGGTAGCATTTTAATTAGCCGCGGATTCCGTGAGTGATTAATTAAACCGCATGAGACGAGCAAAGTGTTGATCCTGCTCCTAGTTCTCAGGATCCTTTTTCGGGTGCCTGCGGCTACCTGCAAGGATCTCAGTAGCGGCCAGGGTTGTCAGGTTCGGGAGTCGGGCAGGCAGAGCAACCTACTGTGGCGCCCTCTCTGTGCAGTATGTATAGCGTGTCCTTTCCAATTGGACGTTCAAGGCTGTTTCCTAGTTAGGCGGCACTGCAGCGACCTCTGCTCCCATGGTGGCGGGTTACAGGATTCCGGTAAGAGCATTTCAGTTTTCCAATGAGCCCAGACCAGAGGTGGTGGAATGTGGTTCCACATTTCCAAATATAATCTAGTTTTGAAAACACCCTTCCTTCCATCAAGGCGACCTTGGCAAGGTGTTTATTTTCCACAGCATCCCATGTATTGATCTGTAAAATGGATCGGAAGCCCAGGCTCGCATTCCCAGAAGGCTCGCCAAACGGAAGCATCCTTTGCACGCTCCCAAAAATCTTATCGCTCACAACGACACAATTAATTATACATTTTATGTGCCCTCTCGCTGTTCATTAACGCTAATTGGAATTCAAAACACCAGCTACTGGAAGGGATGACCCCTGAACCCGGGGAAAACGAGGTAAAATAATGTATATTTATACGGGAAGTCACCTCACGTTCGCCCTGGACAAGTGCGAGACGTGATGGACTGGATCGACTCTCACAGGTGATATCGTAAGCGTGAAATCTGTCAGCAGAGAGCCCCAGATCCGTATCTCTATTGTCATCACATTAATTTGACTTTTTATGGGTGTTCCGCGTGGCCACCGGCCTCTGCTATCTGTGCCGAGGGATCGACAAGCGGAAATTGTCACTTTTGCCCCGTGATTTCTTATATTCGAATATATCGCATTGTATCCATATATATATATATATTATTTTTCGATGAATCGAAAGTAAAGTGAAACGCTGGCAGTCGAGAGAGTAAAGACTGCAAGATGTATCTTAAAGATGAAGTGGCTTTCGCACGATCACACCTAATAACGGTAATTTACACGCACGCTACTTGCGATAATTGCGACGCCAAAGGGAGCGAAAGAGGGAGGAGGAAGGGGGCACAGGATACGCGACTCCTCCCGGGGGATCATCTTGGAAACCGAATCCAAAGCCGAGACCGGCAACCCCGAACCCCGAACCCCGAACCCCGACCCCCGAACCCAGAACCGAGGCGAGGCCAAAGTCAAAGTCAAACCGCGCATCTCGATGAACTGAGTGAGATAACAGCCAGCTAAATCAGCGGCAGTCGAGCTTTAGTTATTAAAAACGGCAGTCGGAATCGGGATTTGGCGAGATGCAGATGTACACTGGGCGAAAAGTGACCCCGACATGGTAAGATTTAACGGAAGAAAGGCTACCATTTTCCATTACTATTGTATTTTAGCATAGAGATATGGGAAACGTAATAGCACACCTATTTTAATACATTAATGATACGGGAAATCTTTCAGAGGGCATTTAGAAACTCCTAATTTCCTTGATAACCTAAGATGTTTGGCGTTGTAATGGTTATGCTCTCCCTTAGCTAAAGCAATCTCCTTACAAAAATCCCCAAGTTCACTTCAATATCTAGCACAGTTTTCTCTCAGTGTCCCTGCTGCGGTGGCGGCAATGCTTGATTGTTGTGGTAACCGAATATGCCGCTCGGCTCAGACCGCGCGCGGCTCGAAGTGCGAAAAAATGTTGTCGAGGTGTGAAAAATAACTGGCCAACTGTGGGTCAGGGAGGGGTCTCCGGAAGGCTACAGGGGCTGTGGAGTAATGGCTCTGGGGCACTGGACTGGGAGATCGGGGGACCGGGGGACCGGCGGACCGGGATCTGGGAATGTGCTCCTTCGGATGGGCACGCATCGAAGGTGTTGAAAGCTCTGCGCTTCTAAGAAACGTTTGTTGTTGCGATTTCGGTGGCTTGATAGCCACCTATACTATATACGCGTATGTATGTGCGTGCATATATCCTGGTGGAGAGCGGTCCTCAGATGATATTTGTCGATGGTGTCGAGGTGTTAAAATTACCCCAAAGGTACATAATAATTACCTTAAATTGCAAAAGCAGCGAAATAAATTTCAGAAACGGAGCGAGCAGGAGTAAACTGAACCTTTGGCGGAACCTTGTGCGTTTTTGTATTTTATTTAATTTTTTCTTTTGGCTTTTACACTTTTTTGAAGCGTGCCGCGGCGTTGCCAGACTGTGGATCCGCGATATATGTGTACCTTACACCCAAGGAAATGCAAATGCAAATGGGGCGTGTGTCCCCGCCATAAAAATTGAATGCTGTCGCCGTAATTAACGCAGAAGGAAGACGCAGACGCAGACGCTCAGGGCGAGCGGAGAGCGAAAGAAAAATGACACAGTCGAAGCTGGTTGCCAGAGGCCGGTCTATTTAATTAATTGCTAACAAGTTGAAAATGTTTAAATGGTTTATGGGGTCCGGGGGAGCAACGAGGATGTAAGGCAAGGAGCATCCTTGGTGGTAGCGCTTTGGGCCGTTTTGGGTCCCATCAAGACAAATTGTGATGGCTTTTGTTGCCTTGCTGCCCTGCCTGTTCCTTTATTCCCCGCCAGCGGATCTTCTTTGTTGTTAACTGGATGTGGAAGATCGTCTCCTTGGGGGATCAGAGAGTGTCGCTGGCTCTTTGGAGCCAGGCCGACAGTGGAAAGGCTCTCTACAAAATGCATTCCCCCAAGTAAAATATGTAATATATTTAAATAAATACACATATATATATGAAATAAATGAAAACCAACTATAGAACATTCTAGTAACTTAGACAAAAGTGGCTTGTGTTACTGATAGCGAATGAGAATAATTCGGTTATCGGCATTACTACAGTAATACTCTAGAGATGCCAAAATCCAGTTTATTAACTTTTGTAAAACCAAAAACTTTTCGAATCGCTGTGCTGACAGCCTTGGCCTTTGCAGGAGGCACACATGCAAATCGCTGGAAGCCGGGGAAAAGCCGGCCCCAAGTGGCAACATCGATGCGAACGCGAATCGCTCGTGCGAATCGCATTTATCAATGTGAAAAATGAGTTGTGAGGCGGCAATTATCATTAAAAGTAACATGACTGCCGTTAACGTCCATGTTGTCTCCAGCTAAAAAAGAGAGATAAACAAATCAACTAAATACCAGTGAAGATGGTCGACGATTCCCCGGAGAGATGCGAAGTAAAGTGGATTGATCTAACGCTAATTAATGATTAAAGGGCCCCCGTTGATCGGTAAAAATTATGCAAGGGGGCACCACGGGCACCCAGAACCCAAAACAAACAAAAATAATAACAATATCCGTGAGGCCGAATGAGTTTGCGGTTCGGATATTGATGGCAACGATCGCAGCAGGAGCACGGGAAAAATAAAGAGATACTTGACCCAAGACGAGTAGCACACGCCGGCAATTCGCAGAAAGCCACGAGATACAAGATGCATCTTCCAGATCCCTGATCCTGGATCATCTCTAATGCCCGGCGCTCTCTCCTGTTATATTCTTCGATTTCTTTGGAAACAGAAACCGAATCAGAGTTATGATGGTTTTGTTTGGTTTTATGTAATTTTTTATGTGCAGTTTTTCTGCCCTCTGTATCCCTCGATTTTCCTTTCGATTCTTGCCGCTGAAGATGCAATTAATCTAAATCCAATTATAAGACAAAGCGGGTCAGGCCTGGGCCTGACCATTAACCGAAGTCGGAGTTCGATTTTCGTACTGAAATCAATACGCTTAGCAGCGTCCCTCTCAGGGGGAACTCGGGACCACTTCCTCTCGCCGGCTCCCGAGGCATCGACGTATATATGTGAAGATTCGAATTCGGATTCGGAATCGGACGCAGCGCATATCGTATTTCGGTTCTGGTGGGACTCGAGTGGGGACTGTGGCTGGGGCGTTGGGGCGCTAGGGGAACCGCTTTGGTGCGGCTAACAAGATGCATGAAGTGTTTAAATTGGTGTTGAGCCATATTACCCCTTGACTGGCCTCCAGGGTGAGCTAAAAAGGAAAGGAGTGGAAAATGGAAAGGAGCGGGAAGAGTGCTCTAGGGGAAGTACCTAGGTACTTAGCCAGATAATTTATTATCCCGGAAAAACTATGCCAGCAAAGGGGTTTCTTGGGAGTTATATGCTTTAAAGCAATAAGTCCGGTGTTACTATTAGCTGCAGCTCTTTATGTTTAGTTTTTACCTTGACAATTTTGTGCATTAAATTATATTTGAGACCTTTCTACCCCCGTTTACTACCCTACTACTAAAAAAAGTACTCAATTGTTCTTTGTTCTCCTAAGAACTTGTTCGTTTCACCAAGATAAAGGGTCAAGTTCTTCGCTCTAGTTTAATGTCTATAATATTTTCTAAGGACATCTGTCAATGATATCTTCGCTAAGACTCAGCTTAGCAGCTCTTGTCCCGATTGGAAGCCCGGACTTACAATCCCCATGTTGTCCACTAAACAAAAGTTCAGGGGAAAGGACCACACATTCTTGAGATCGAAGAAGGAAATGGAGAAGCCCTGGACACACTCCAGCGATAAGTATCTCTAAGTCACTACGATTTATGGCGACTTGATTCGAGAAAAATCAAATCGGATTCCAATCCTGGATCCCGCATGATTTCCCCTCGTCGGTGGGTGATGTGATCGGTAGGTCGGACACTTTCAGGCGATGTCGGCCCCAAAAGGATTAAAGGACAATGGCGTTAAATATGAAAAATTTATCGACTTCCAAGGATAAGGTCGCAGTGAAATTTATGACTTATTTAACGCAGGGAATGCACTCCATAACATCTTATTTATTCTCCCTTTTTGTGACTAGGCACATTTTCCTCCACGATCCTGCCCGATCCTGCGGTCGTTAATAGCCCTTGGTATTTGTTACTTTTATATTATTATTTCTTCTCCATTTGCTTTATCTTCCATCATCTACAGAGGGTTGGGGGTGAAAAAGGACGCAGGACTCTGTGTAGTTTTAATAATTTCATATTTCATTAACCGGCCTGTGGCCCTTTTCGTTGTGTCTGTTTTTTGTGTTTGGTCATTGCAGTTTGTGGAAATTTACACCGTCCACGTATCGCTAGCCGGAAATCTCTCCAGAGGCTATGGATATCCATGGCATTGTTGTCGATCGGAGGGATCGACTCCGCCTGGAGTGGGCCCGAAGTGCTGGAACGTGTCGCCGTCTTTAATTGCCATTTATGCGGCCTAATGATCGACGTTCATAATATAATGGCCACATAAGTCATGGTGTATTTTCCGAAGAGAGTTTTCCCATATCTGTGTTATAGGCCAATACAGACCGCGAAAAAAGGCTGTTAACTATACATATTGGATTGAAACCAGCAACGAATATATTAGTAAGAAAGAAAGGCAGCGGAGGATTCTGGTTTTAATTAAGAGCTCTCATAAATTTAGAGAAGCTCCGCTTTCCTTCCAAGATCATTCATCTGTGAGCCACTGGCTTAATTGGCCTCGGCCAAAGCGGATGCTTTCTCCCGAAGCAAAGCCAGTTCCCAGCCCCATCCCAGCTCTGACTCCAGCTCCAATGCCAGCTCCCATGCATCCCAGGATCCATGGGCTCGAGCTATTTGCGTGCTCGCCGGCTATTTAAATGCCACCGCCGATCGGCGATCTTCTTCGATGGGCACGCGTGGCTGTCATGCCATCCCAAGCCAATTAGCCCTTCGCCAAATAATCAGAGAAGGCTGAATTTGTGGCAAAGTGTTGATAACTTCATTTCAGGCGAACGGCTAGTTTAAAAGTTGAGCAAAAAATGGGGACTGAGTGAGGACCGAGCGGACCCCACAGGAAATGCACTAAACACATTTTAATTATACACAATAGAGCTGATTAAAATGCAATTTGCAAAGCAGCATGGGGGGATGTCCACTGTGGCAGCTTGGATCCATGGATCTGCTCTTCCGGAGGAGCAGCTGGACCCGACTGAACCTCGGTAAATAAAGTCATTAAAATGGGATCAAAATTATGGTGCAATTACGTTTTTGGGTGGCCAGCGAACTGAGGCGAATTCAATTACCTTTTGATCATGGCCATTAGCCGGGAATAAAAGGAGACCCTGGCGAATTATGGCTCGAACAATAAAAAATCTGCTTTATTTTTTGCTAGGTTCTCTGCTGCCCTTTCTCCTTGAGAAATTTGAGCCTTGGGCACATGCCAAAAGATTTCATTGTTGTTGCGCCCTGGAAAATTAGCCACGGCCTTGGGAGTTTCAAACAGAAGACGATACAGTAGCACGCACCTCATGGCTACTGTGCAACGAATCCGAACCGGAGAAGGTGTCCTGGCAGCTGGCCAACTCACAGATGTCCTTTGCGTTCTGACCTTGCGACCAGAACTAAACTGCTGACCATGGATTTCACGGCCAGTCCAAATATTGACACCGAAGTCGATGCAAATGGAAAATTAATTTAACTACAGTTGAGCTGACACATTAGTTGCGCCCAGTGGGAGATGTTTTCCCTTGCCTCATTCGAAACTCGTAAGAAACTCCGTTTTTTCCTGCACAAAACCGAGGGAAAGAGCACACAAAAAATTCCAACTTCCATGTACAGCTTTTATGAATGAAAATTTCGTACGCTTAAGGCGGCTGCACAGACTGGATCTCGGGGATAGGGATCAGGATCGGGGCAAAGAAGCTGCTGTCTCCGCACAAACTGAGGCTGCGCGTGCACCTGATAATTGACAAACCCTTCCAGTTTTGTGGGCATTTTTTCCGACTCTCGTTCGTTGAAACGGGAAGTGGGCAAGAGTGCCACAAACAGGAAAGGAAGTCGTGAATTGATCGAAACACGAATAGATATTACTCTAATATTGAATTAAATATATAAATAATAAATATATAATAATAATAAAATATATAATAATAAATCACATATTTAATTCTTCATGTTAAGATTAAAAACGAATAATGCTCGTAACAATGTGAAGAAATCATTTCCGACCCTATAATCCATATATATTCTCGATCAGCATCAACAGGCGAATCTTTCTAGGTATATAGGAAGGAAAAAAATTTTTTTCGATTTTTTTTTTCAAAATTTTTAAAGAGATTTTTACACAGTTAACATGTTGAAAAAATGAAAAAATTTTAATTTGTTAAATATTTATTTAAGGTATGCAGATTTGTTCAACTATTAAAAACTAGCACAGAACAATTTTCCGAATTGAAATTAATGCTGTTTTGGCTGAGTTCTGAGTTTTTTAAGCTGTGGGTTGCAGGAAAATTCGTCATATAAAAAATATACCCTCGCAGGGTATTATAGTTTCAGTCGGAAGCCTGAAACGCAGTGAAGGAGTCATTTCCGACCCTATAATCCATATATATTCTTGATCAGCA
This sequence comes from Drosophila bunnanda, assembly GCA_035046265.1. Classification (NCBI taxonomy): domain Eukaryota; kingdom Metazoa; phylum Arthropoda; class Insecta; order Diptera; family Drosophilidae; genus Drosophila; species Drosophila bunnanda. The sequence continues at coordinate 227,339 of JAWNOB010000083.1, read as the reverse complement.
TCAACAGGCGAATCTGTCTAGGCATATAGGAAGGAAAAAAAATTTTTTCGAATTTTTTTCAAAATTTTTAAAGAGATTTTTACACAGTAAACATGTTGAAAAAATGAAAAATTTAAATTTGTTAAATATTTATTTGAGGTATGCAGATTTGTTCAACTATTAAAAACTAGCACAGAACAACTTTCCGAATTGAAATTAATGCTGTTTTGGCTGAGTTCTGAGTTTTTTAAGCTGTGGGTTGCAGGAAAATTCGTCATATAAACAATATACCCTCGCAGGGTATTATAGTTTCAGTCGGAAGCCTGAAACGCAGTGAAGGAGTCATTTCCGACCCTATAATCCATATATATTCTTGATCAGCATCAACAGGCGAATCTGTCTAGGCATATAGGAAGGGAAAAACATTTTTTCGAATTTTTTTCAAAATTTTTAAAGAGATTTTTACACAGTAAACATGTTGAAAAAATGAAAAAATTTTAATTTGTTAAATATTTATTTGAGGTATGCAGATTTGTTCAACTATTAAAAACTAGCACAGAACAACTTTCCGAATTGAAATTAATGCTGTTTTGGCTGAGTTCTGAGTTTTTTAGGCTGTGGGTTGCAGGAAAATTCGTCATATAAACAATATACCCTCGCAGGGTATTATAGTTTCAGTCGGAAGCCTGAAACGCAGTGAAGGAGTCATTTCCGACCCTATAATCCATATATATTCTTGATCAGCATCAACAGGCGAATCTTTCTAGGCATATAGGAAGGAACAAAAATTTTTTCGAATTTTTCTCAAAATTTTTAAAGAGATTTTTACACAGTAAACATGTTGAAAAAATGAAAAAATTTTAATTTGTTAAATATTTATTTGAGGTATGCAGATTTGTTCAACTATTAAAAACTAGCACAGAACAACTTTCCGAATTGAAATTAATGCTGTTTTGGCTGAGTTCTGAGTTTTTTAGGCTGTGGGTTGCAGGAAAATTCGTCATATAAACAATATACCCTCGCAGGGTATTATAGTTTCAGTCGGAAGCCTGAAACGCAGTGAAGGAGTCATTTCCGACCCTATAATCCATATATATTCTTGATCAGCATCAACAGGCGAATCTTTCTAGGCATATAGGAAGGAACAAAAATTTTTTCGAATTTTTCTCAAAATTTTTAAAGAGATTTTTACACAGTAAACATGTTGAAAAAATGAAAAAATTTTAATTTGTTAAATATTTATTTGAGGTATGCAGATTTGTTCAACTATTAAAAACTAGCACAGAACAACTTTCCGAATTGAAATTAATGCTGTTTTGGCTGAGTTCTGAGTTTTTTAAGCTGTGGGTTGCAGGAAAATTCGTCATATAAACAATATACCCTCGCAGGGTATTATAGTTTCAGTCGGAAGCCTGAAACGCAGTGAAGGAGTCATTTCCGACCCTATAATCCATATATATTCTTGATCAGCATCAACAGGCGAATCTGTCTAGGCATATAGGAAGGAAAAAAAAAATTTTCGAATTTTTTTCAAAATTTTTAAAGAGATTTTTACACAGTAAACATGTTGAAAAAATGAAAAAATTTTAATTTGTTAAATATTTATTTGAGGTATGCAGATTTGTTCAACTATTAAAAACTAGCACAGAACAACTTTCCGAATTGAAATTAATGCTGTTTTGGCTGAGTTCTGAGTTTTTTAAGCTGTGGGTTGCAGGAAAATTCGTCATATAAACAATATACCCTCGCAGGGTATTATAGTTTCAGTCGGAAGCCTGAAACGCAGTGAAGGAGTCATTTCCGACCCTATAATCCATATATATTCTTGATCAGCATCAACAGGCGAATCTGTCTAGGCATATAGGAAGGAAAAAAAAATTTTTCGAATTTTTTTCAAAATTTTTAAAGAGATTTTTACACAGTAAACATGTTGAAAAAATGAAAAAATTTTAATTTGTTAAATATTTATTTGAGGTATGCAGATTTGTTTAACTATTAAAAACTAGCACAGAACAACTTTCCGAATTGAAATTAATGCTGTTTTGGCTGAGTTCTGAGTTTTTTAAGTTGTGGGTTGTAGGAAAACTAGTAGCAGGGCAGACCTCTCTCTGTAGAGTATATTCCCTAAAGACACTACCAGCATCCAACCTGAGAGTTTCTCGGCACAAGCGCCTTCATTTCATTTGTGCAAGTGTTTCAATATTGAGGTTTTGACGTTGCGGTCAATAAAGAGGAACTGACGGAAAAAGGAGAAAATCGAAAACTGGTAAGGGGGTTTCAGTTTCGATTTCGGGGAACTGGCGCACTTTTGCTTATCTATGTATCTATGTACCTATGTATCTCAATATTTGCTGCTGCGGTGTGTGCAGAGGAGTGAAGGATCTGGGCGCCGAGAATGATCAAAGGGTTGCCTGGCACGGCTATCACTGCAAATATGCGTAGATGTGCAGCGACATTAAGTGGAATAATTGTGTTTGGTCATGGCGCAGTCCTTTCTTTATTTCCCTAAAAAACTCTCCTCCGAAAATGATAAACCCTTGGCTCTGCCGTTGGCTTTGAGCATGTGCGGGACTCCTTTGTACGCGTGGCTTACGTGGAGATGCCGCATCCTGCGCCAACGGGTAATTACAGATCATGATTTATGGCCAGCTGACCCGGCCCCACCAAAAAGCAAGAAGTAAAAGACAACACACTCTCGCACTCACACAATCGCACAACAAACAAAGCATAAGGACGGGCCAAAAGCTAAGCCAAAGTTAAAGCCATTCTACAGCCATCGATCGATCAGTTCAGCTCTGTCCGCCCATTTTGGCCCCTTTGGGGCAACTACATCTCTGCTGCAGATGCGTCCCCTCCGCTCTTTGTTCGCTGTTGTTATTATTTTTGCTTTCCTTATTTTATGCAAATAAAAGGAGCAGAGCCATCCTGCAGCAGGAGAGATGCGTGTTTGACAAAAGTCGAGAATCGCGAGCGGCAACGCCACCGCAGAGATTGATGGAGCCAAAGGCCCGCAGACTTCAAAACTATTTGCCGCTGTCTACACAGGAAAAAAACAGGCGAGGGAAGTGTGTATTATTTGAGTGGAATAACCCTTACGTCGCTTTAGTCCTATCGACAGTATTTCCTTGTTATTACTTGTCAGTAAAGTGCTGTTTTTTGAATCGATCAAGCTGCAAAGGTAGTTTGCTTCTTTTTATTATACCATACCACACCATACAGATCTTGACTCCCATTTCGGTGTAGGAGTGTTTATGGGCGAAATCCATATAATCCATCAGAAAACATCTCAGACGCTTCGCGCTACGTGTCGTGGACTTTCAATGCAAGATCTGTGTGCAAATTCCGTGTGCTGCGGACTCGGGTGCAAGGCAGGACGAGGAGGCACGTGTGTCGGTCAAAGATATTGGGTTGTCATTGCCGCTGTCGTTGTCATGGTTGGGTCTCAATTTTTTCGGGACCAGAAACACGCTCAAGTGGCTGGGTCGTGGCAAGTAGGATAGGAAAAGCAGGACGAGGTCTTTCTTGGTGCAAACTGGAACACGCCCAGTAGCAGCCAGTGTTTTGGGTGTGTTGCACGCTCTAATGGGATTAAGGATAACTATTTCTGGGATAATCGCAAGCTGAAGAACTTAATTGGGAGGCGGACAACGTTGGTGGTCGAAAAACTGAATAAACAAATACTTCATACTTTAGATTACTTTAACGCCTCTCAGTATACTTTATGCATTTATATTAAGATATTGAAATTAAGGAATATTTCATCTTCAATGCTTAGTAATCCTTTTGGAAAGCCCGCAGGAAGAAGGAATAACCCGCGAGCGTGGCGTATCATAAAAATTATGGCCCTTACTTTGGCTATAATCTCTGCCAGGATTTTCCCTGTCGAATAAGCCCGATTAAAAGGGTGGCTCCGCAAAGGTTAACAACAATATAGCGCCGAATCTTCCCCGATTCCGCCAATTGTACGCTTATTAGGCCTCTTTTTTTGCAGGTACGCCACCTTTCCTCCTTCCACCCGGCAGGTGGAATCCCAGGCAAGCCAGGTCACTCCGGAGTCAGGGTCATACGGGATCGCGGGCCATAAAACACAAACGCCGGCTCTAGGAATTTCCATCGGGCCATAAAAGTGTTTTGAATGATCGAAAGGCAGGAGGATCGCGGATCATCATAATGGCAGGGACAGACGAGAGCGCGAGGTGCCTACCTAAGCCTCGTCCGATCCGAGCCTGGTCCCAGTCCGCGACAGAGTTATCACATTTGGTATGTAACTACATTTATCACAACTTAATATGACAACTCAAATAACTTTTGCCTGGCGGAGCCCGAGTCCGACTCCGATGCGGAGTCCGCGTGGGGATGTCTACTCTTTCCTCTTGGCTGGCCGGCTTGTCACATTTGACTTCGCTAATTGGAACATATTTCTCCAGCCCCTCGCTGGATGGATGTACGTGCGTACATACGTGATGTGCGAGGCTGCGATTTATGCATCCTCTGGGAACATCCTCGCAAAACCTGCCGAAAAATGAAGATATCAGGCTGTGGGAGCTCTGCACTCCGCAGAATAGTTGCGGCTATTATTATTTTTCGTTCACTTTGGAGGGAACGGCGGAGTCCGGTCGCTGGTGTGTGGGCGAGGACCCCACCCGAGGGTCTGGCATCAATAATTCATAACGCTAATTAATAACGCCCCAGTTCAAATGCGTTGCGTGCCGAGATAAAAGGCCAAAAGCCGCCGAAACACATAACAGGATAATAAACCCCAAAAAGGCTTTGCCATCGTGCGCCATCGTGCCTTATTGAAATTCAAATAATTCGGTAACGCTGAACGATCTGCCTTCCCTACCGAACCGATCCTGCATCGAATGCCCTGTGCCCTGTCTAATATCCTCACTTGGGGTACTTATGATGGCTCCACCAAGGATAGGAGGACTCCTAAATGTTGATTCAAAGTCTAGTATTTCTTGAGAGAAGAATTGTTTTTATATTTCCGTTGTTTTTTTTTTTTTTTTTTGAATAAATAGTTTCTATATGCTAGTGTCATGCATATAATTTTATGTACTTTAAAAGTATAACTTAGAGAGTATTGTACCGTATTTGGTAGGGCACTTGAAACTTCGCCTTGGCCTTTCCCAAACAAATCTCTTGTAGTATTTTGTTTGGCTTTCCTTGTTTGGTTGGCCCCTGCCTTATTTTACTTCTTTTTAGTCGAGTTGTTGTTTGCTTCGTGCCTTAGGTGTAAAAATAAATGTTTTAAGTAACAACTTCTTAAAGAGCTGAATTATGAGCTAAGCTGCGCATGGCAACTGGCTGAGCCATCAATCTGTGGGTCCTTGAGCCAGCCTATAATTTGGTCAAATTTCTGGGCCCTGATTGATGCAGGCGCGGCTGGTGTTTTATATTCTCTCATATATATATTTTAATATGACCACATTGTTGCTGGAGTGCTGGCGCGCCAAGAAATCTATTAAAGAACATTCTGAGCTCACGCCCGAGAGCAGCTGGAAATGGGATCCCGGACCAAACGGCTATTTGTCAGGTTCCCCGCGGGGGAGGGAGTGCTGTGTGTGTTTTCCCCAAGTTCCATTGGGTAAAGGTGAAAGTTCTTCCGGCGATGAGCGATAAGCCTTGCCCGGGGCGAATCCGGGAAACCATTTTCCCCGATCAGAAACAGAAACAAGGACAACTGCATTGAGATGTCAAGTGTCAGCGTTGACATTAAAATAAAGGCCGTGCGGCAGGGCAGGAGGAGATCCCCGAAGTCCCGATCCTTTTCACTTCCTTGGAGCATCATCCAGATTTCCCAAGGACAATGCCAGATCTTTTGTTCGCCCTGCCCTTTAATGTGTCAAAATAAAGTCTGATCCAGGCGTCTTTCTTGTGATTTTTGTTTGTTTTTTTTTCAAATGCAAAGTGATTTATTGTCTCCCTGGCCAAGGGTTCTATTTATGTATTCCAAAGATCTGACATCTTGGTGCGTGGGAGCGGCGGATTTTCCTGTGGGAGCGGAGAAAGGCTTTCTCGCCGAAGTGGAGCGAACTACATTATAAAGCCATCAATTTGTAGGGCAAAACACTCGAAACAAAGGCAATGCGGGAGAAATGGAGGTCCTAGAGAACACAAATTGTACAACACAAGGGCATAGTCTGACCGGATTATAATCAGAAATTATACACATTCTCTAGGAAATAATAAAATTAGTCAGAGGACGCGCAAACCTCGGGAAAATGAAAGCAAAGTCATACAAAGTTATATTTTCTTTCAATGTGAATTTATTCCGGGGAACTCCCTCGCATTGACCGCCCTGAATTCCTGCTCTTTCTTCTGTCAGCATAAGAATGACGTGTTCCCGCTTCCGCTACGACTATGATTTGGAGAGAGGAGAATTCAATTGAATTAGCATATCGTTCGGAGGTGTTTGCCGTCAGTCAATTTGCGATAAGGCGCTAGTCCCTCAACTTCTCAGAGTTCGCAGCACGTGACGGCTGTGGACATAAAATAACGATTTCTATATAGACGACTCTACCTGGCAGGGACTACCTAAGCTGGGGGGTTCTTACCCCAGAGAAAGGGTTAGCCAAAGCTAGTTATTTGGGATTAGTATTAAGACCTGCCAGAAAGTCAGGGACTGCCAAGCATAAAAATTATGCACAACAATCTGCATTATCAGCCATATAAACAGAAACAGCCCGCACATCCTGCCGACCTGATTGCCTTCCCTCTGCCTGTCTTTCCCTGGGTTCTTTCATATTATTACTTTCTGACCATCATTACAACCAGGATCGGGATCCCTGTAAAATGCAATTAATGTTCAAGTGCTACCCGCATGTGTTGCTCGCAGAGTTTGGTTATTGCCCCGCACAAAAACCAGCATCTGACTGCAATTCTCTTGTTTTTCTTGAACTTTTCGCTTCGTTTTCTGATTTGGCGAAGTAATAAACATCACTCTTTCTCTCTTTCTTAATGAAGTGGTAATAATTACTTTTTTTGCATTGATTTTATTTTATAAATATATAATATTTGATACTGGTCTCGTGGTTCTTAGCCTAGGCAAAAAAATTCAACTTAAACTAGAAAAAAATTGTGTTTGTATAATTTGTGATTCAGGCTGAGTTCTTATTTACAATTGAGGCACTCGGTTCAGCTCAACGTTGACTAGAAGAGAACAGGATGTGTGGTGGGTGGGTATGATCTGCGATCTACTGCTCCTGCCACAGCGAGATGTAGTCGAGGATCTCCTCGTCGTCGGGCGTGCAGTCCTCCTCGTCCAGTTGAAAGTGTTCGTACGGCTCGAACTTGAGCTGCAACTGCGAGTGGCCATGGCCGTGGGCCTCGCCTCCGTCCAGATCGAGGTGATCCAAGTGAGCGGAAAGCTGCTGGGGAGCCGCCTCGTAGGTGCCCGAGTCGAAGGACATGCTGGAGTTGAAGGAGGACGTGGGCGAGGTGGCTCCCGTGGCGGCTCCGGTCACACCGACCGCTGTCAGGTTGCTGTTCAGGGATATGGGCGTCAATGGCTGGTGCGGGAACTGCTGGCGCTGCAGCTGCTGCTGTTGCTGGAGGGGATTCGTGGCTGGCGTCGTGGATGCTGTGTTCGCGGTGCTGCCTCCGTTCTGGTAGTACAAGTTGGAGGAGCTGCAGCTACTGCTGCTGGAACTGTGGCTGCTGGACTCGTCTAGGCAGAGCTGTAGCTGCGACATGGCACTGGCACTGGCGCTGGCGTTGGAGGGACCTCCATTGAGATCGTCCACGAGATCCTGCAGCCGTCGTATGTACTCTACGGCGATGCGCAGTGTGTCTACCTTGGAGATCTTCTTGTGCGGCCCCCGGCCGCCGCCCTTGGTCAGGTCGGCGATGATGGACTGCGGGATGTGCTGCCTCAGCCGGGCGAAGCTATTGTTCACCTGCTTGACCCGGTTCCGCTCCCGGGCATTGCGCCGTTGGACACTCTGCGACTGGTCCACGCTGTACGGCGCCGGCGAGGAGCCCGGCGAGCAGGAGGACGAGCCCTCGTTGGAGCCGGAACTCGACCGGGCCAGGACCCCGGCCATTCCACGCGGTGTGTACTTGCGCGTCTTGATGGGCATCGCCGAGGCGCTGCCCGGAGCGTTGGAGGGATTCGGAGCCGGCATCAGGTGCTGGTAGCGGAAGATCTTCGTGGCCGTGTTGATGGTCGTGGGGAAGACATCGCTCGGGATCAGCACACTCGATGACATGATGCGTGTTGTTAATCGTTACTATTTCTATTGTTTTTCACACACTCGACTGACTCAGAGCTGTTGTTGTCGTACGGGTGCTCAACAGAAAAAAAATAAAGGCAGGAGGGAAGGCTTGAACTTGATCGTTTGACACCTTGCACAAGAATGAGTCCCTTCGTCCTAAACCCTCACGTTATGTACCCTTCAAAGCGACAGACCAGGCAGAGAAAAGCGAGAGAGAGGCACCGAGAGCGAGAGAGAGAGAGGGAAACCTACCTGTGCAGGTAGTGAGCCCAGCGAGCCACAGGTAGATCCGAAAGAGAGCCTCTTCTCTCCAAGTTCCAGGCTTACCTGCGCTCAAACGCAACTGTTCCCACTCCCGCTCGAGCCACTCCGACTCGAAGATAAAACTCAACTCAAAAATACTCGAAATAGTGCTCAAGGCCCGCGGAGGATTGCGCTTCTCTCTGATTGAGAAGAAGCCCTGCGCCGGGCTGCGGCATGCCAGCAATTTGATTTCCGTGTTAATTAACTTAGCAAAAGTCGCGATCGCGACTGGGACTGCGACTGCCACTGCGAATTTTATGTGCAGCTCACGCACGCCCCTATTCATTAGCGCCGCCAAGGGATCAGGAACTCCAGGCCAGGCCAGGAGTGGAGCTGCACAGTTCCAGAACCACCAGAACCGCCACTGCCAGCCATCCAGAGATCCTCCTTATTAGCCATGCAGAGGCAGCTCTCGGAAGGTGTTCGAACAATTTCACATATTCCTCTAATTAAATGATCAAAAGGATCACGGGTTTTTCACCCAAAACACGCAACTTATCTAAATGCGACAAAAATACAGTGGAGACTCTACAATACAGGAATTGTATTTATTTAAGCATACAACATTTCGAGTATAATGGATTTCTTATAAACACATGCTTTTGGAAACACATGCTTTCCCGAAAACGATCAAGTTTTCTTGTATTCAAAGATTTCCTGAGCTCAGCAACACTGTACTCTGGCTGTCGATGGAAAATTGCAACTTCCGCTTGCTCTTTTCGGGAAAAGAAACCACATAGCCCAGCGGCCTCTTTTTTCTCTTATTTTGTCACGATCACCAATCGGCGAAAGACGAGAGAGAGAAAGGGCATCTCTTGGCTAGAGGGAGACACAGCGAAGTGGTGGCCAGGTGTAAGTTGGATTTTTATTGTTTTCCCCGACGCCACCGCCGTTGCCGTCGCATCCAGCAACTCGTTCCCTTTGTTTCGCCAGCCAGCCAGCATTTTCCCTTTCCCAAAATCATCATAATGCCAAAAATTTGCCGAAAATTTCAAATTCAAAAATCAGAATCAAAAACCGAACCCGAAACCCAAGCTTGACAACCGAAACCGACAAACCCGCAAAAACCTTTTCAACCATGACCAGAAGGACGGCGCTTCTCTGTGTACTTTATCCTTTGACAATTTCCATTAACCTTTTTGCATGCTGCATTCCAGAATTTCCACTCTTTCTCCTTTCCTTTCCTACTTTCTATTTTCTGTTTTTTTGCATTGTAATGCCGGGTGATCGGGGATCGGAGCTCGGGACTTTGGATGGAATTCCATTATTTTGGCATCATTAACACGTTCATTGTCCCCAGTGTGTGCGTCGCCGTCCGTCCATCCGTTCGTATCTATTCAAATTTTCGCATTTCCCCGCTTGCCACTGCCATTGTTGCAGTTTCGATGATAAATGCAGTGCGAAAGTCCTGCCGGTGTCCTGGTGAAATGCCCAGAATAGGGTTGAAGTCCCGTCCCCATTGTCCACTGGATGATCTATTGTGTGGCCAGGGCCGCAGGCTGAAGTGGATTGCATTTGCGCAATGATTGATAGATCGAGATGGTTGTTTGGAGGGAGCAAGTACTGATACTGGTACGGATACTGATACTTCTTTCATCCTGTGATCGGTCAGAAGTCAACGATGTCGGCAAATGGCCAAAAGGCCTCGAGTACAGATCTTACCTCGTGCCGGCAGCGATCTTATCCTTATCGGGAGATACATCCTTATCCTCGGATACACACGAGTATGAATAATCTCCGGTGAAGCCTTAAGATCACCAAGGAATCACTAAATCTTGATCATTCGGCAGTAGAAAGATGTTTTGATCCTGAAAGTCCAGAGGTATTATGGTCCCTATCTCAGTGTGTGATTGAAACTCTGATACCAGAATTATTGTTCTGGTAAGATTACTCAAAGTTTGCGACATAAAGTTAGTAAGTCAGAAATGTAAAGTATTCCCAAGGGTTTAAGTTGGTAAACATGCACCCTTTCAGTAATAGCAATACTTAATTTCATACTTAAAATCATTGATCAGTTCATGATTATTTCTTTTCCCCAAAGTTTATGTGAAATGCATAACATTTTAGTCCTTATATAGGCAGGGAACAAAAACAAGAAAACCTGTAACTTTGCTGTGTTGTCCCGGCAACCAGAAAACAACTTTTGGCCGCCCTGCCATGCCCTGCCCTGTCCCCCAATTGGGTTGTCTATATCCTTTTTGTTTTGTTTTTGCAACCTTTGGAAGATTTAAATGCATAATTACTTTGATATGATGCATAGTTCCGGGCCGCAAGAACAGGATACGCGTGCGTTAATTGCGTGCAAGCGAGACGGGGCGCACACAGGATATATGTGAGCAGGACATATGTACCTACTATATACATATATGTACTCCGATCGCAGGGGAGCGACGCGTGCGTTTTTCCACCGAAAACTTGAAATGCAAAAATGAATGTTGAATGTTAATTGAAACGAGTTCCCGTTGCCAGGACCTGCTGAGGACAGAGTGAGAGATGATTTTTTTCATATAGCCTCACCACGTGCCGTGCTCCTTGACTACACTCGGAGAAACTCCTCACTTTTGTTTTTTAGTAACAAATTACTATACTATACTATTCTATTCACATTTTTCAAGGAACCCGCAATGTCATTTCTTTTGGCGAGTGCATTGTAGCCAGTGAAGCGTAGTCGCTGCTCTCTCCCCATTTTGGCTGGCTCATTTTTGTAGTTAGTATTTTAATTAAATGCAGGAGCGGGAGAAGGACTCGCTCTCCTCAAAGTTCCCGTCGATCGGCAACCGAGGCGACGCGTCGCGTGGCAGGTGTATTTAAGCAACCGAATTGGAATTGTTAAGGGAGCAGCCAAGGGGATGGGGCACGGCACGGGCTTAGACAGAGAGCCATTGCACACTACCTTAGGGCCTTAATGCCCCGATTCCACCTTTTCCCGACCCTGGCCCCGACTTTGGCTGCAGCTGAAAAATAAACGAGCGCGCGCGCACACACACAAAAATAAAATGGAAATGCTAGGGGTTGTTTCCTCTGTTGTTGCCCCGAGATGCAGCCATCTCCATCCGTCTCCAGAAAATCCAGCAAATAGGGGAGCCAAAGTCAAAGTCACAAGGCAAGGTACAAAAGGCGAGCGACGTGGATACACAGATCCTAAGTTAAGATACACACTCCGAGCGGCGCATTGAACTTTGCACGAACCAAAAGTTCAGCTCGTCATGCCAAATCAAACGAAAGGAAAAAAAACCTGGGAATCATCGAGGGGGATTTTGATTTGACTTATCTTTTTTTCGTTGAGATCTTTCGAAGGTTTTCGGGGCTAGTTCCACTTGGATTGAGAATTCGGCCATATAAGAGAAGACAACAAACTCTGAGGCCTTTTTATGGTAACTATTAAAGGGTGTTTAAATACTATATCTTATTTCTAACAAGAAAGAATACTAATTAGCGAGAAGCCGAAGTTTATTTACCCTGGGAGTTGAATTGATAATCAATTTAAGCCTAAAATATTTCCATTCTTTGAATTAATCTTTATCGATATTTTTATATGACAATTTTATCGACAAATCCAAAGTTTAAAAACTCATAACTAAGGCAAAATTGCATTAATTTCAATTCGAAAAGTTGTTCTGTCCAAGTTTTTAATAGGATAATAAATCTGCATACTTAAATTGAAATTTTAATAAACTAAGATTTTTGTCAATTTTTGAAAATTTTACCGATGTAACCCCTCATAAAATTTTGAAAAAATTGACCAAAAATTTGTTTCTTTAAAATCCGTCTAGATCGACTCGCCTGTTGATGCTGATCAAGAATATATATGATTTATGGGGTCGCAAATGACTCTTTCACAGGATTAAAAGCTTTTGACTAAAATTACCAAATACATGAACAAAAAAAGTAATCAAAAGGTTTGAAGTATCTGCAATCAATATAAACATTCTAACTTCTAAAGCATTCAAAGTGCGGCTACAAGTTTTGATTATTTATTTGCTGCTGCGCTTAGGGGTTTGTCGGTGGCTCCTGCTTTTTGGGCAGAGTCGCGGGCCAAGTTAAGAGTCTCGAGAGATCCCAGAGACGCGGGGCCGGGGCCGGGGCCAGGCAAAGCTGATAACTATCATTACCTGCAGTGGAGTGTGTTTTCTGTCCGTATAGATTCCAATACATTTGCCGCTGCCACGTTTTAGTCTCGTCTTTCTGCGGTCTCGCAGTCAATGGATGGACGATGATCGCCAGTGATGGCCACAATCCCCTTGTTATATATTGTTGTCCAAATCTTAGCTAAATCTATATTTTTCTGTCATTTAAACTGAATGAGCAGTAGAATTGTCCATATCAAGAGTAACATTAAACAGTTTTTCAAATCGAAATGCAATGTAGCTACCATATATAAACGACGTATATAGTCATCAAAAATATACCGATAGATATAAATAAACTGCAGAATATTCGAGTGTATATCCCGAAGTAAGCTTCTATTCTTCATTTTACTTAATCAGAAATTATAAAAAAAACTTTTATCAAGTCTTCAACATTTTAAAAGGGGTTACATTAATAAAATATACAATTTAACAAATTTTATATAAGTCTTGTGAAAACTGCTCCACAAAAGACCTTCGTTCCTCCCACAAAAAAAAAAAAAAACTGAATCGACAGCACTAGCAGTGGCTGAGCAGGCGCAGTAGCACGCACCATTAGATGCGGTCAACAGGGAAACATCTGCTCTTCTGTGTATTCCCTTTTCGGGGTCAACAGCAAATAAAGCAGGATAGAGATAGAGGGACGAGGATCGGATCGAGTGGCGTGCACCATTTTCGAAATGAAAAGTGTTTCAAGCTCGCTTCGCCTCTAGAACTCCAGATTTCAGACCCCTAAATATGCCATGCAAATGAAGCCATTTGGCCAGGCATATTTATGGCTTACACAGTTGGTCCTCATTAAATTTTAATCAATTTTTCGTGCTCCGCTTCCACGGATAGGACCGTAAATCGCAGTTTAGTTCGGGATTAGTGCATATAACGTTTAATTTAAAAACGCATAAAATTTTGTAACAATGTCGTTGCTAGTCGCGATGATCAGCATCCCCAGCGACGTCCATTTCCATTTCCAATCCAAAAAACCATTCGGATCCCAGACGATCTTTGGTTTGCTAAAGTTTTTGCGCCTTTTATTGAACTCGGCGGCGGCGGATTCGAACTCGTTTGTCTGTTGCTTAAATACTCTCCTTTTGGGAGGGATCTTTGGGATACGCAGTAAGCTTATCCCGAGATATGAGATACGGACTTGAAAAAATATTACACATTCATTTCATAGTTATAGCATTTCGGTGTTTGAATAATGAAATTTTTAGCTGCCTTTAAATTGGATACAATCATAATATAATAATGATCTTTGTAAGTCACAAAAGAATATGGAAAGGGCATCTGCTCCCATATGTAAGTCCCCTCTTTTTAGAAACATTTTTTGCTGGTGTTTCGGTTTATTTATTTTTTAATTTCTGAGCGCTCTGGAGTGCGGCAGCCGTTTATTGATTTTTAATGAAAGGGAATAAAATGCCAAAGGACGAGGGGCATTGCGATGGCCCTGCAGCTACTACCTAGCCTAGAAGCCAATAGATTTGCCAACAAATCATCAATCAGCTCTGCAGCGCGAAGGCGGCTTTAGTCTGGGTCTCGTCACCCAGCGAGCCTCTAATTTGTGCTAATCCCCGACCCAAGTCCGACTTCAGAGGTGTGAACAGCCACAAAGACAGATACACGAGCAGAGATACAGATACAGCTGGGACTTCTCAATGGCCGACTCACTGGACACTCGGGCAGCCTATTAGTGGCAATTTTAAGCTGATTTATGCAGCAGCATGTTCCAATTAAAGTTCTCGCCTGAGCCTCTTAAAAACTCATTAATCACCCGCCTAACTACGGGCACGACCGTCCCCAGATCGATTTCCAAATATTGCAAAAACGAAACAGACGGACGGTGAAAAAGGTGCGAACCAATTTGCACCTCAGACGTGGCAAAAAAGCAACAAAAAATGGACTAAAGGCAGAACCCTGCTTAATTTCTATGAATTTTACGCCTACTAAAAGAGAACTCTCCTGGACTCTGCAGAAGGACTCACACCAGCAAGCTGCATTTGCCGGCGCCAAGTTAATGGATCATCCGTCAGTGATTCTGCGGCTCAGCGACTTGACCTTGGACTCTTGCCTTGGCCGAGGGCTGTTGGCCCATCCTTTCTAGTATTTGAAGCCAGGACCCTGCGCTAGGACCCACTCTGTGATCTGCAAACCTTTTACGATCCCCCACCGCCACCGGTAATTCAATATTCAGCGGTCCAATTAAACCATTAAAATCTAGACATGCACCAATTTAGGTGCCTTCAAATTATTCAACGACCACACATTATAAATTTTAAAGCGTGCAGACCCATAAAAAAGGAGCAGCCCCGGGCTGGGGCAAGAACAGCTCAAAGCGAAAGCGAACCAACTTTTGTCACAAGATGTGATGTCAAAGGCTCGGGTGATTTACTCCGGTGTCCCAAAAGTGCCAGCAAAAACTTATGCCACTGTCTGGCCGAGCCCACTTTGCACTAAGCGGAATAGTTGGTTCGAACTGAAGTGTATGTTGTTTTATATGTGCTATTTGTAGGGTTTTTGAGACTATCTTCACTGTGCTTCTAAACAAGCCAGAACAAGTCACTCAACTCCCAGCATTTAAAGGATAATTATAGAGAATATAATTTGAGTCAGAAACTTTTCCCTACTTCGAGGGACCAGAACGAGAATTCAGAGATCAGAGGAACATCAGCAACCGTATCAGTATAATACACAATCAATCAAACACTCAATCATGCTCTCATTTCGAACTCTGCATTTCTGCAAAACTCCATTCTTTTTCGCAGTGTAGCATCGAATTCAAGAACACTTCGATGGGTGTCTGGTCCGTTTGATTACCACGAAATTAAAACGTTACGCTCGTTGACGCAATGCCCAAAACGAAGTTGACATGGCGATGGCTTTAATGTGATGCCCCCTACCAGGATCACCCGGTGCCCGTGATCCATGTTATCCCTGGATACCTGGATCCCTGGATCCCTCGGTTCTTGGTTCTCTCTGGGCCCATCAATCACCTGAAATCACCCACAGGAAGATGCGTTGGAGAGAAGAGAGATCGCGCCGAGTCTGCGGCTGGACAGTATTTCTTGCAATTTTCACTAATAAAATTGCATAAAATATATGCAAAAGAATTACTCAGCCGCCTCGTCTGTGGAACACACGCCTGCGGCCCCCAGAGCACGGAGCTGGCCAAGACTCTCAACACCTTCGCACTGTTTATGGTAACGTGGCCCTGCCTCGGAATTGTTTCTGATTAGGGATATGCACTGATCCCACTTACCTCCTTCGGACACACCACAGCCAGTTGCACCTCGCCAGTTGCGTGTGCGGATGGTCCGCAGTCTGGTGATATATCTGCCATTTCGGTTCTTGCATATATAATTAAGGAGCTGCATCTCAGTTTCGAGTTTGAGGTCAGTGGGGAATTTGGGAATTCAAATCAAAGGTCCCTTCCGTTTTTTCCTCCGTTTCCAGTTGCGTTAATTGGCATTATTTAATTCATTCAATCTTTTATATACTCATTTCATTTTTTTAATTGTTATTGAGTTTTGAGACAAGGGCAAAAATGTTCTAAGTATTCCCTTTGACTATAAGGAATCTAAATTGGTTTGCGCACATTAAAGGATCCACTCAGATTCACCATTGGCCGCCAAGGAAGTCTGGGGAAGGAGATTCGCTTCCCTGCGTTTTCTGCTCACCAGATTGTCATCATCACCACACTGTGGAGTGGAGCCTCAATACGTTTCTGGAGCAGGAGGAACTGAATCTGGAGACGGAGGCGGAGGCGGAGGCGGACTGCAACGGATTGCCTAATGCAATAACAAATATTTATACTTTTTGCGATAAATGTTTGCGTTGGTTCATAAAGCGATTTGTTATTTGTGTATTTGTGGCCATAATTTATATGCCTAAATTGGATTAAGTCGTCGGGTCACGCATGCCTCTTTTCTGCGGAGGCGTTGGTGTTGAGTGGTTGCTCCAGCTCCAACTCTGGGATCGGATTTCATCTACAGATCGGTAGCGCCGCGGGCATCCACCGCACTCGGTGTGAAGGTGTGAAAAACACTGAACAACTTTTCCCTTATTGCTTATTTGTTTGTGGCTCCCCAAGGGAACGCTGGAGCAGATCTTAATGGTCTCTCTGCCTGTACATGGCAAATTACTTAACCGGCAACCTAATGACAACACCTACAAAACAGATATCCTTCCCCCCTTCTGCCAGCCCATTTCCATCCAACTAGGTAGCAAAGCACCGGGGTCTGCATCTCCAAAGTCGTTTCTGTTTCGGATTCTCCGGCCAAGAAACGAGGCGATCATTTACAGGGCACGATCATTTATTTAAAAATTATTGCCACATCGATCACCGGCAGAGACACACGATCAGAGGAGCGAACTGCTGACTGGAAACCGGTGAAGGCACTGTGCGAACTGGCTTTCGATTTGTTATTGAAATTACTTGTTGAAAACCGATTAAAAATTGATCATGTTTAGAGGGTACATTCAAAATCATTCAATGTATTCATAGATTATATTACACAAAGGTCCTAACTGAACTCCAAGGAGTAGGTGTTATACTAGGGTCTTGTGATGTGAATGCATCAAGTTTCTTAATCAATACTAGAAACTGTGCTTCGCAGTGATTGATTTTCCCAGTGTATTCGGACAATGTTCCCTGTGCCATTTCATTATTATAGGGCACGCTCGATCGTCGATCGGTGATCGTCTGCAGGAGTTTTTTCCTCCAGCTTAGGTTAGGTTTCGTTCCTGGTCCCCCTGCTGCTCCTCCCTTTTTCTTTTTTGCACATTTTGATGAGGCTACAGCATTGGACCGGATATGCTGCACACGCAGCAAAGTGATCTATATTTATTTATGGATCCTGGCACTCGCAGGAGCTCCGGCCACGGCGTGAGCGAAAGAGAGCCATTGCGGAAGAGCCTCCAAAATCAATTGTGAGTTTTGATTTTGATGAATTGATTTCAGATTGCGTGGACTTCGATAAAGCTTCCGCAGACCCTGCCCTTCCTTCTCTGATCCCATGTGGAAGCTGTCATTAGACGATCTCGGTCGCAATTAGCCAGCATTTTCAGAGCACACACCACACTTCGGGGCGATAAGCATAGACATTATAGGCAATTTGTTGTAATTGAAAATTAAAGTGTCAGCCTGTGGCATTCAGGGACAAAACTGGCCCGGCCCACTCCATTTAATTCCGTCCCCGAAGAGACCAGTCTCAGTCCCAGTCCAAGTCCCCAGCCCCCAGTTCCCAGTCTTCAGTCTTCAGTCTTCAGTCTTCAGTCTTCAGTCTACAGTCTGCAGTCTTCGGTTTACTGTCTACAGTTTGCAGCGAGAGGCCGGCATTTATGCAGTTTTGTCGTCATGACATGATCGCCGACGCGATAACGCCGGGCCTTACAAAGTGCAGATCCTGCGCTTACATTAAGCTGATATGCAAATTATGCGGCGGGCTTATTCCGGCGAAAAGGTTCGTTTAAATTAGCGTTAGCAAAAGTATGCCAGGGTCGGCGGTCCATCGGTCCATCGGTCCATCGGTCCACCGCCGCAGAGATTATCGATCCCCGATCGACTACACCCATCCTCCTGCCCGTATTTGTATTTAAAATTTACAACTTCTTGCCTTTTGCCAACGTTTTAATAACGTTTTGATGAATTTTATATGCACCGCTTGTCGTCGCCGCCGATCGACTGATCGCCGGGGGATCGGGCCAAGATCGCCAAAGAGGCGAGTGTCAGTTTATGGGTTTCATTAAATATTTGCCCCCTCGATGATATGGCCGAGCGAGTGGGAACTCATTCATTATTGATCATCTTGATGGGATCTGGCACTTGACGTAAGAGAATCAAAGGGGGGTCTGTCGGCACAGGGGGCATCTATTCCACACAGAACGAAAAATCCGTGCCGCAAACGAATATTTAATAATGCCGAAAATATGTTATAGTATGCAAATATTAAATTAAATCATTAAAATGCAAAAATTCAACAAAACTAAATTTTTTAAATTGAGAATGCAGAGTAAGCTATGAGTTTTTGAAACTTTCATGTGCCGAAAAAATTGTCATGTACAAAATATGAATTCAAAGAATGCGAATCCCGAATCCCGATCTATTAAAATTGAGTTAAAATAAATTGTTTCCCTAATATTTGACAGTTTATCATCTCCTAGTTTGTTTCGCGTGTAACTGAGCTTTTCGTTTTAATAGTCGCCGATAGTCGATCGACTGTGATTATGTTGTTGCCATTTTTTACGACCACCAGCCAGACGGACAGGCAATGTTTCCCCGAACATGTCCATGTCCGTGTCCAGCCCTTTTCGAATATACATATCTGGATCATTTGACAATATCTCTGACTGGGCACTAATTTACGAAACACCGAATGCGAGGCGGATTTAAGAAACTTAATCGATTAAGAGCAGCAGCAGCAGCAGCAGCAGCAGCGGGTGCTTTTGTCTCTCCAGCTTTGCAGTCGCTTTTGTCGCTAATAAAGAACGTGATATATTACACGCCGAAAGTCTGGAGCGGGAGCTGGAGCGGATCCTCGCGTCTCCAGTGGTGGCCATTGGAGCAACTTAATTTCAATCGATTCGCTTATTGTTATGGCTCTGTTCTCGTGTAGCGAAACAATGGAGTCGGACGGGAACAGGAGCACACCAACGAAGCAGCGGCAATAATAACATTTAAGGATCCGTTCGGGGGCCATCTGATGATCTGGCGATCTCCCGGTCCTCTGATTTCCTGATCCTCCCAGTGGATCCGTTCGATCCAATTATTGTGTGCGTTGTTGCAATAAATTCGTTTATCGCCGCCGTCCCAGCGGCAGCCAAAATCATTTAAAAGCGATCAGTTTAGCTTGTATTTTCCCTTTTTGTTGTTTTTAGCTACGGTTCAGATTAAGTGATTGCCGAAAAATTGGTGGTCGCGCACAGTGCGGTTCGCCATCGGAGGTCCCGCCGCATTTTCAGTGCTCTTAAACTAATCCTAAAACCTCAACCTCTACAAAATCGACCCACAATAGAGGTATTTTCCGGGGAATGTAAGTTGTAAATGAAGGGGGAAATTAAATGAATTGGTAGAATTAATTATCTTATCAGGAAAGTAAATAAGCTTCTAGGAATTATTATCTTTCTAATAATCATTCCTATGAGGGACCTACTTTAATTATTTAATTTTTCATGTGAGTTCCTTTAGTATTTTATTACTTTTCGTTTGTTGTATTAATGAAACTATCAACGCTCTTACACACACAGGCCGCACTGTTTTATTGGCATAGCTTATGGCCGCCTGAAGCCGCTCCGGACTTACAAATTGATTGAGTTATGTAATTGCAACGCAGTTCAGCTTTACATGACTGCGCTTTACATTTTAATTAAGAAAACGACAGTGGTGAACACAAAGGGGCAAAACCAAGGGAGGAGCAGGGAAAATGATGGGAAAAGGCAGGGAACGGATGCCTCGAAGGCGCTTTCCTTGGCCAGTTGTCACAACAGCAAAAGCTTTCTGGTCGATCAATGCCATTTCACTTGCTGTCGAAGCGGATGATGCCGTTTCCCTCTGGATCTCTCGATCTCCGGCTCTCTGGATCTGTGTGAAGCACGTTATAAATCACCTTAGCGACAACAACGTCTCCAAGTCCCGATATACACGCAGAGAAAATAGCAGTAATGAAACCCCATTGAAGGGAGGCTGTAAGCCATGTGTGTTTCAGGACGGAATCATCACTGTTACTTCCTTATTTCTGTCAGCTGTCAACTAATTTTTCTTTTGAAGTTTGGACTTAATACCTGCCTGTTTGTGCTACTTTATTTCTGGCCGTGCCATTTCCCCGACTCTCCTGGCAGCCTGGCAGCTCCATCTCCATCGCCATGTCGATGTCCGTGTCCATGCTCGTGTCTCCTTAGCATTTCTGCCTGCTGCACTTGTAAATTTCTACCGAAACTGTGAAGTGCCGCTGCTGGAAGCGAATCTGAATCCGAGCCAGAGACAGTGTCTGGGCCTGAATCTGAATGTGCAGCCTGGTAGCCTTTTGGGCTGGCTTTTGGCCGCTTCTGGTCTGCAGCTCGCTGCCATGACGTGCGCACAATGCGTGCGCATAATTTAGAGTCGCAGCTCCGAGATGGTAACTCCATATGGGGCTGAGTTGCATGCAACACGTAGCCGCAGACCATGCAAGCTCACTCACTCATTCATGCGGCCAGGTGAGGAAGCCAGAGTGGTGGAGGGAGCGGGAGCCCAAGCTGGCTCACCTGTCATCACGCGGCTCATTGATTCGAGCACGGCACACATTCCTTTGGCTTGCCACTTGTCAACACTTCATTTCAACAACTACTCCTCCTTGGGCTCCCTTTGATAAGTCAATCATGCCAAGTGCCACATTCGAGTGTTGCTCCTGGGATGTTCTGGTCGTTGTGGCATTGTTTGTACCGGCCACATAAAGTAATCGTACTTTGATGGGCTCCGCCTTTGTTGTCCAGGAATCAGGGATCAGGGATATCCTTTGATCGTTTCATTTGCATGACATCTCCACTTGTTCTCCAGGGGACTCATGGGAGCCAAAGCAAAAGAAAACCCCTTTGTGTGGGATCCACCTGAGGACTCTATCCATTAACCCATCATATGCACAGTGCTTAACCCCGACCCCAAGCCATTTGCTTCCACTTAACCGCAGTCGCAAGTTTCGCAGGCCAATCCGCGCTTGAAGTTTGAAGACCTGACTCGAAACGGATATGCCCAGGACGTACCCAGTTCCCCAATCTGGTACAAATATTTTTTTACAGCTCGTTAAAATGTAATTTGAAGAGCAAAGTGCTCCGTAATAAACCGTTGCATTGATATTATCGCACCCGAATCGGATTTCTGGGACTCGAGCCCAGATTCCGATCACGGCCAAACTTAGCCCAACTAAATGGCGGCAACCTGAGCATTCAACAATTTAATTAAAATGAAATTTCCGAATCACATTCTGTGGGCTTACAACTGATCTTGGCAGCAGGTTGATCGTGATTACGAGAGCGAAGCTGCGAAGCAGTGCGACTCATGCCGCCAAAGCTTGCCCAGCGCGCACAGGCTAAACCACTTCTCCGACTGCTCGCGATGATCAATGATCGCTATGCCGACGAGTCCAGTCCCAGTCCCAGTCCCAGTCCCAATTCCAGCCGCCAGATCTCGATCGGCACTCGCATCCTCATCCCAAGGCAGAGTATGTAATGCGCCATGCATTACGTATATCTGGTATTGTCGTCGTGCCAGTTACCCGCATATTATTAATTGGATAGCCATAGTTGCGATCTCGGCTAGAATTTATGTGTTAATTTGTCTCGCAGCCAACTCTTGATTTATTTCTGCGTCCAGCCCGCTCTGCTTTTTACTTAACTCCCTTTTTTGCGACTCTTATCAGACCGTTGCCAGACCATTAGCGGAGGATCACGGCGGCAATTTGTTGGCCTCCTGCCACCTGAACAGACGGCCGGAGCGAGAGACCGACCGAACCGGCGACATAATCATTTCCCGGCCACTGCAATTTGTATTGTTCGCATAATTAAATTGACGCTTGACATTCCGGCCAGACCAAGTCGGTCCACTCCTCTGACATTGACACGCGCAGACTCCACACGGCGGGAAAAGTCCTGACAAAAAAGGTTGATTTCGGTATAAAATACGATGGGGTGCCTTCTTGATTAAGTCGCGAAAAAGTGTGCGGAACAAAGAAAAGCTGTCTAAATTAAAAATAATTCTGTTTTTCTATCCTTTTGTGTACAAAATAACAAAATATCCATAAATAGAATGAGCTCTTCTTTTAGACGTTTGTACAGCAAATTGCAATTGATTTCCCAACATTATATATACTCGGATTCCAATCGGCAGTAAAATATTGAAAATATATAACAAAATGTTTAGTAGATTTTTAAAAATTTTAAATGATTAAAATTTGTTACCATTCAGACAAATTTTTAATTTTTCTGAATTTGCTAGCGCAATATACAAAGTTGTCAGCAATTAAAACAGTAACGTCTTCACGATCAAAATTAATGCTGAGTAACTTTTGTCAATAAAGTATAACCAATTATTTGAATTATAATTTTGTTGTTTTATTTAGTATTTTGTCCAGTGACGCCGCCAGAGAACTATTCGATCGCAACTCCAACTGCGACTTCGACTAGTTGGTATAATTAGCGACGATTAAACACTTGTCGGTCCCACCCAGCTGCGGTTGGGAACAAAAGCATTTTATTGCTTTTGTCGGCATCATCTTTTGCTATTTTGCCAGTCTGCTGGCTGCTTGGCTAGCTCCGAGAGCTTCGCTATCCTGGGACCTCGGACCCAGTGGAATTTGTCAAGCGCAAGGACACATTGCTGCTGGCAATTAGGCGCCCGCCGCTCCTCCATTGAATGGCAATTGTTGTCAGGCTTGTTTGATTAGTCTGTAATTGGGGCCCAGATCGGATCGACTTGAGTTCTGGCCGAGAAGAAGATCGATGGGGCTGGAGGAGGGGACCGGGCCAGGAGTGGCCACTGCAAAATACTTAATTATGAATTTATTGATTTTAATGAACATTATCAATTTGCCTCTCCGCGGAGTCGGACTCGGACACGGAGCAGGAGACATAGCATTTCATCAAAATATTAATCAAGTGTCGTGTGCGCTGTGTGTGTATGTTTCGCGATCAAGGTCGCCATTCAGTCCATGGGGCATAATGACAGGCTGCGACTCCCGATCACCGAACACCGAACGCCGATCGAACTGGAACTTCAACCTGCCCGGGAACTCATTTATTCCGATCGATCGACGCGTCAACCGGCAGCCTGGAAGTTATAGATTGCAGTCCATAAGCGACATCCATTAGTGATCCCGTCTAGCATCGATGATCGCTCTCTGGCTGGCTGGATGGCGGTAGCGCCCTAATAGAAGATCTCCAATGATCAGCGATTTGCCCTTCGAAGGCCTGCAATTTGGCCGTGGATGGGCGGGAAAGGAGGCTGGCGCCTTAAATACCGCAGCAGATCGATCGTCTTTAATGACAGATTTCGGTGTGCGTGAAGTTCGAGATGGATGTTACTTGGCAGCAGCTTGACACAATCTTTTAGGGCTGTTATAGATATCAATTTGGAACGATGGCCATTAAAGAGTACATTATGGATCAAAGGGTGCTATTTATGAGCTGAAGGGCTTGGAAATGTTTAGCTGAGAAATAGAGATAAAGCCTCGCGATCTGGAATCGGTGCACATATCTCATATCTGGTGCCTGTCGAAAGCTGAGCAAACACTCATGGACTGTGTGTGATGGGGCAAGGATATGCAAACAAACGCGACTCCTTCGGCATGAAGTGTGTGTACCGACTAGGTGTTTGCATCTGTGAGGTAGCACAGGACACACACGCGTCCTAGACAAGCTGCAACTGGAAAAAGGGCGGAGAGGAAGACGGCGCACAGGAAGACGTGGCAATGTGCAGGCGAGCGCCTGTCCTGAGAGTGATAAGGCCTGCACACACACACTTACACACTCGCACAGGCACTTCGAAGGACACGAGGAAAATATTAATTTACACTAGACACCGTGAGGTATCAGCTGCCCCGCTGGCATAAAAAGGGTGCGGGTAGAAGCCACGAAGAGGGGCACTAAAAATAGGGTTCCGAGTTCCGATCATCATCTGCGTCTGCAGTCCTGGCACGCACGCCAAAAACACCAACAAAACGCATGGTAAATATGAGAGCCCGGAACCGAACCCACTCGGCATATGCTAACCCCATCGCACACACACCTTGCCTGTGACATAAGAAATCAGGGAGATCGAGTCGCAATCGAGTCGAAATCAAGGAGCAAATGCCAGTTAACAGCAACACCCCCGACATGTGCAACGATTTTTGCAGCTTGCAGCGATTAGGAATCTGATTCCCTGAACGGCAGCAGCACCACCAGATTGACATAAACCGAACAGGAAGGAACGGCAAAGGGTTCGAGCTGGAACTCCGTTGGACTCAGGGTGCAAGATGCAGATGGATACAATGTTGCTGCCACGCAAGGTGGTAAGAGATAGACGAGTTGGCGCAAAGGAGGATCCAAAACACAAATCTAGAAATGCTCTGTAAAAATCGTTTTGTCTCATTTTTATATTTAGCTGACTACTAGCCTTCCAATCTGTCTTGGTTCCCTACGTTTGTCTTGCTTAAACAGAAGACTTTTTTAGGTTCTTCCACTTTACAAGTAAAAATAAATATTTTATTTTGCAAAATTCTTCTCACTTTAAGTAAGAGTAAATTTCTGCTCCATTGACGATGACAAGTCGCCCCACAATCGCTTTGGCTCTCGGCCAAGTTTATCCCGCATTTATGGGCCCAGAAAGATGCTGTCCCGTCGTTGCCCTCGCCTAGTATGCCTAGATACGTCTGGAAATATACAGATACATTTGTCATAATTGCCAAGGGGTAAGCGGAGGGCGACTTTGTGCGGTGGCGGTGGTCTGCGGTGGCTCAGGCTTACTCGGTGGCCTGATCCTCTCGGATCACTGGGATTTGCATTACGCGCAGCCGCAAATGATGCAAATTTCCTTAGAGATTGCCGCTTAGATTAGGCCGGGCCAAGAGCAACAGTATGGTAGTTGAGGCAATTGTAAGAGTAAAAGCAGAGGATGCCGTCGGCTTAGCCGCAACTAAATGCGGCTTAAACAATGTTTCCTAGGCGTTAGATTTTCATTACCGTCTCCCCTCTCCCTACTCCTTGTGTTTGTGTGTCGGCGAAATTTCAAAACCCGCTTCCCGGGAACACGGAGGCTGAAAACCGAAACAAAACACAATGATGGGAGATTTTCCAGCGCTGGGTTTCCCTCTGGCAGGTCCTTTCTGCCGGCTGCCCAGGATATGTGTACGTGGGTCTAGCGATTCTTGTTTACATGCAAAACAGTTTGTGTAACCTAAAACTCTCAGTCTCAGTCTGAGTCGCAGGCACAGTCGCAGTCGCCGTCTGACCACAGAAGTCATCTCGGAATTCAGAGATCAAGAACCCAAGGAACCTCGGGAAAAATATATATAAAAAACATCCCCTGGGACCCCCCCAACTCCCCTTAAGATTTCGTGTGGAATTATTTGCGAGGCACGCCTGCAGTTAGCCAATGCCCGAATGTCCTGCGGGCATCCGGTGACGTTCTGGGCTGGCTGCCAAAATAATTAAGTCGTTTGCCCAGACAATTAAATAATTCTGCAAGTCGCTACAAACATTCCCAACTCCTTGCAGGCTCCCTGTTTTTTGTGTTTTGTATTATATTTTTTAAGCCTTTCGTAACTCTCCCGAAATGTTCGCGAAATTAGTTGAATTGCGTTTTAGCTGCGAGCGACAGTTTAACACAAGATGCGAGACGTGGCGCAGCGTGAGAAAAATGCATAATTTTTGTAATGAGATTTTTCGGGTGCTGGCTGCTGGCTGGCCAGCCCATTGGTCATTCATCATGGAACACGCGGCACATTGGACAGGAATTGTGGAAGTTACTTGCTGAAGAGCAGTGGTTTACAAGTAATAAGCCAGCGCAAATATATACAACTTGGCCAGAATACTCCTGAGCCTCGGTAGTTCCTCATAGAGATTCTATTTTGAATATTAAATTCATTCTTATAAATATCCACACATCTAGAGACCCCATTTCCCTCCATTCGGTCCCACTGTGGCATGTGGCGTGCTAATGCTGACGGCGGCGTTGGCTTTCACTGGCGTTGGCAGCCGGCGACTACTGTGCCACGCCCACCCCCTGGGACCTGGCATAATTACACTTTTGTTTTACAGTCGCATCCGAATTCCAGGAGCTGTCCCGGAGTCAGCTGGGCAGCAGCTCAGCTCAGCCCCGGGCGTGAGCCGCCTATCTCTGGGATGGACGAGAGATGAGTGTGTGTGTTTGGGTTTCGGCACAATTGTCACATGAGGCTGGGCCCTCATTGTGTCCTTTGTCCTGCCGCCCATTGTGTGCCACTCGAAAGCCATCGGAATCTGATTTGTGGGCGGATGCCGAGGAAATCGCCTTCGGCCCTTGGGTTTTGTCAAAGGGCAATTAGGATCTTTAGGGTCCAGAGCGACGGGCAAGCAACTGCCCGGCAACTGCAACTGGTGATCTTGCGGTGATCTAGTTAGTGAAATTGGGTTACGAATTGTCCGGCCTCCGGTGGTTTGTCAACATCTAGGATTTGACTTTCTCACCCTGCCTCCTCTCGGAGCCTTGATCCCTATCCGATTTGCAGATTTTGAGGCTTACGTCGCCCAAAGTCGCTCAGTCCTTGGGATTTCAGGGGAAAGCGTCTAGAACCAGTCTTAACGGCATTCATGCATTTCCTTTGCAACCGTCAAGTGGATAGAAGCCTCAAAAACGTAAATAAATTAAAATATGCCGTCTCGACTTTGAGTCGTCTGCATCAAATCAATCAAATTGATGCGCATCGATCGGGGAATATTTAAACTAACAACGAGGATCCAGTCTCAGCTGAGACCTATAGTCGTAGAAACAGAGAGGTATATGCGACTGATGTGAAGAATATATATGTATATAGCAGAAATCTTCCTGGTTTATTCCATTATATAATGTTTTAAAGCCTCTTGTTTTTTTTTATTATTAAAAATATCGAAAATAAAGACATAACTAAGCCAAGAAAGCATTTCAATTGGAAAGCTTTTCTGTATTAGTTTTCATAATTGAAGAATATAGTTTTATATAGTTTATAATACCCTGCCAGGGAGTAAAATCAATGCCAAATGATTATTCGAGCAAGAGCTTATAACCAAAGGGTATCATTTTGCTTGGGTCCCCAACTTTACGTTTTTTTACGTTCTCTCAATTCAATGTTCTCCTTTTCTTACGTTTCTGTTTTAGCATAAAAGCAATCATAATCCGCACACACTGAGCGCTGACAAAAAATTGTCAATTAGGTTCATCAAGAGCGCATGGCAAAGACCAATCCGGGCCACAATCCCCATCCTCCGAGTCCGAATCCCGAGCCGAAAACCCGATCCGCGGAGCTTATATATGTACATATGTTAATGCCACCGGCATGTAGTCAAATGGAAGCCTCTTTCTTCTTGGGGCCATCTCCTTCTGGGCATGGACGTGGATGTCTTCACCACCCAGGCAGGGAGCGCATTTATTATTATTGCATTTTGGTCAAAAATGTTGTTGTTTCGCTTGGTATTGCTTTTGCTTTTTGACCCTGGCTGATGCACAGAGTTGTTATTGGTGTCCCGCTGCTTAGTTAAATGAGACATCAATTTGGCTTAGTCCCCGGACCCATCGTCAGCCAGCATCGCTCGAGTAGGAAACTGGATTAACTGGGCTACCGAGCTGGCCTGGGTCTTGGATACTACACCTAAAGAACAAGGGAGGTACAATATCGGACATGTTGTGCTTACTGGGAATTATCTCTAAGACTTCATCAGAGCCTTCGAAAATGGTTTGATATTAAATATTAATAGCAACTATAATTTCTACATTTCTTTGATTAATTAATCAAACTATAGCTCGATTTTGTTTCTGTGTGTGATGCTCCCCTCTCGAACACATATTCGTTCCCTGGGCTCAGTTGGGTGGGCGCACTTGCTCTTGTTATTGTTGATAATGATGTCGAAGATGTTGTTGTTCTTGCATGTAATAACCGCACGGAGGGGAGCTTGCCGTGAGTTTCCCCTCGCAAAAAAGGGATACACTTCACGGCTCCCACAACTCGAGGCAGGCTGTGAGAAAAAACCAAGCAGCAGCAGCAGTTTTTAATGTCTTCATTACGCCGCTGCGACCCGAAGAAAAGCCAGCGAGGAGGAGCTGCAGTTGGAGACACCGCCAGGGACAAGCCAGGCCACCAGTCAGTCGGCCTCTATATATTGTTTATTTATGAATGTCATTCAATTTATTATATCATTGTATATTTGAGCCCAGTTGCGTTGAGAGGGAAATGAACGCGCTGCAATCTCCTCTGGCCAGTCTTCGCAGTCTTCGATTCCCAGTCTTCAGTCTGCAGTCTGCAGCCAGCAGTCTTCAGTTTTGGGTCTGCGATCTTCAGACTCTGCCAGAGTCCAGAAAGGGCGCTGACCAGCTATCGAGCGTCGTCATCATCGTTCGTTTTTCTCCGCACTAACGGACCTCGTCTGGAGCTGGAGCTGGAGCTGGATCTGGAGACATGGGACATGGCCGTCGTCCAGGCTATCGTTTCTGCCAATGCCATTTGCATCACTGACCACGCAAAGCGGATCGGAAATGCTCTTGACGGGGACAGAGAGTACAGTGGGATCTAGAAGCCTTGCAGGTTAGGCTTCGATAATTATCAATATGTTTATGTGTATCCATGCAATCACTTCTTGCACTTTAAATTGAGGTGCAGCCAGCACCTGGCTGGTACCTGCTGATGTGGCGCATAATGACCCCGCTAAAACTGAACAATAGAGCATCAGCAAGTCACCTGCCAGTCTTCCACTTGAGCCATTTCATTCGGAGATTTAAACTCGTTTCTCTTCTGGTTAGTTGCTCGTTTAGCGCAATGTTCTGATCGCTGCCGCTGCCCGATTATTGTATATCATCATCAGGCCGATGTCAATGCTTATGAGTCGGGCGGACTCGGGCAGAGGATATATATCCTCCTCCCTCGCTGCGACTGTCGCCGCATTGCATAAGATAATTGGTGATTTTCATATCGATTTATGCATCCGCTGCCGCAACTGCGCCTGCGACTGGCCCCTGGATGCCATCCATTTGGGCATTAGGCGGCGTTTAAAGCTCAGCGGGACAGCGCCGACTGTCCCGAACCAAAACAATAATTAAATCATAAATTTTCCATCTAAGACTTCGACTTGGAGAGGGGAGGGAGCTGTGGTTACGCCTCCGACTTCGACTGTGACTCCCAATAAACTAAATCAACGTCAACACTTGGGAATTTATTGCTCTATTTGGTGAAAGTGCGGCCCCAATCAAATCACAATCAAATCACAATAAAGGAATCTAACTTAGGCACGCCGAAATTTGTTTGGTATAAAAATAGTCACACGCCCCCTTAAGAATGGTAGGGCGGGGCAACCATGTCAGAGGCACTGGGAGAAATATGTGGTCACTGTATTAAAGCTATTCAGTAGCCCCAGAAACTAATGTCAAATATACTAAATTGGACTTGAAAGATGTGTCCAAATTCCAGAAAAACAATTGCATAGAGAAAATATATAAAAGATAAATATTATTATATTTATATATATTATAATTTCACTATCAAAACGAACCGCCTTATTTCTCATAGTGCACCTGCCTCCGATGCTGAGCCCGAGATAGTCCTTGGACCCTAGTCCTAGTCCTAGTTGCGGTCAAACGGTTTGTAAACAATTTGGAAACAAGCACGCCCGCTGCGATCACCTCGCCGATCGCCGATCGGCGATCACGTTTCACTTTCTCCTCGCTGCTGGCAGGCAGGGCGAAAGGGTAGAGATCGCGGGAATCGGGGCGCAGGAGAATGGGAATGCGGTGCGCGGGCCTGGAAGGTTCCTGGAAGGCCGAGGAGGCTTGTTAATGGCATTTATGGTGCACCGAACAGGCACCGGCCTCATAATCAGCGCAATTATGTTGCATTTTCAAATTCCGAGAGCTCGAGTGCCGCGAGTTTGCGGCCTTTGTAGCCAGCCGCCCGCCCCATGGCGACGCCGCCGGTTCCCCTCCCTCCCTTTGTCCCTCAGCCCCTGGCTATCGGTCTTCGGTGGCATATCCTTGTTATCCTGGCGTACAACCGCAAACGTGCTAACAAATCCTGCCGCCGACGCGACCCGCACTCCTCGCCCAATTAACGCGAAAAGCCGACCTCTGGCTGCACCTCGGAGGTGGAGAGGCGTTAAACGATCTCGCACCTTGCTGACTTGGCAAAAAATCAAGTGACCGCCGTCGAGCACTGCTCCTGGCCAGCCATAGGGTGTGCACAGGGGAACAGCCAAGGATTCCCACAAAAACACATATTTCCCAAACACAGCCCAAGTTGGAATCCGCTAATGATTAAATTGCATTTATTTATTTATTGACATAAAATACTCTTCTGCATATTTAATAATATGAGCTGAGCTTTCGGTGGGAGACCCCTACCCAGCCCCGCCGCTCCGCCGGGTCTGCCTTTCTGGGTGGTGGTCGTGTCCAGTTGCTTGTTGGCTGCCCGAAAAGCGGCCGGCTTACAAGATTGCCAAGTGATCGACACTTATCCGACGAAGATCCGCTTACTGACAGTTCGCGTCATGGTGGCAAGTCGATACGACCGCACTAAGAAGCTGTTGAGTAGCCGGACGGGTGACAAGTGAGAGGATTGCCAGTGCAATCGGTCGCTCAAGATGTCCCGAGGGACGGGGAAATGTTTAATTTCCGAGAAGAGCAAAGAAGGAGGATCATAAAAGGTGATCAACAATTCATTAGAGCTTGGCTGCCTGCGAATCGCCGCTCTTAAGGCCCCAAAATCCATTCGAGAACAATGGAGTGTCTCATTTGTTATTCGGGAATCCTAATTGTTAGCACTTGTTGCGCCAAGTGAATGATAAAGTCATTATTCACGATTATCCAACTGACTGGCTCCATCTCCATAACCTTGGCTGTCCTGCGGTTTTCCCTACCTCGGCTATTGTTCGACACTGCGGCATTTCTATTCATTTCTCCGCTCATTGTTGCGTCCTCGCGCGGCATTGATCTCATTAGTACGCCCCATTTAGCACCTTTGCCGCGGCGAAACAGGTGACGGCTGGTTCTTTGATCCTCGGCCGCAAGGACGCTTGTTAGGCCATGATTGCCAGCGTTCCACCTACGGGGATATACGCATCCATTGTCCTTGAACTGCCCACGCCCCCCGACGTACTTGCCGCGAATGACACTGCATGGCAACCGATTCCCACGGCTCCGGGACTAAAGACTCCCCTCACTCAACTCACTCGGGATGCTGGGCCCCGACCGTTGGCCAAATATTTGCATAAGTCCTGGACGGGAACCGGAAATCGGAAATCGGAAATCAGAATGCCGAAAGATCAATTCCCTCAGCTCAGCGGTTTTCACCGCTAAGCAAACACATGAAAGGCAACGGATAACAGGAACAACCCACATCAAGAATCAAGGTCCCGGGAAGCAACAGATTTTCGATCGAACGCTCCAAATTGATTTCTACGCCCATTATCTTTGTGTACACTCCTGTTCCGATCACCGTTCACCGATCAGCAGCTCATCAACATAACAAGCAGACCCCTTTCGGCACCGTTCCCCGCTCCTTAGTTTTATAATTCCATTTTTCACACCACTCTTTGGCCAAACTCTATGCTGTATGGGTGCAGGTATATCCACCTGTTGGGAACAGGGGGACTTTTTCGTAGAAACGCTGCCCTGCCCTGCGCTTCGATTTGCTTAATTGAATTTTCGTATCCCAGGTGAAGGATAAACCGAGGCCGTGCATTTAAGGGGTGGCAATCCAACTGGCGGCTGCTCTTTTAATAGATTCACACGCACGATGTTTCGATGCCGGAATGCGGGGAAGTTTCCAAAAGGGGATGCGAAACGAAGTGTGTGAAATATTCAAAGATTATTGCTAGAATTCAGTGTGTGTTTTGGGTCTACGGTCTAGA
The DNA here is from genome assembly GCA_035046265.1 of Drosophila bunnanda. Lineage (NCBI taxonomy): Eukaryota > Metazoa > Arthropoda > Insecta > Diptera > Drosophilidae > Drosophila > Drosophila bunnanda. The sequence goes on along the minus strand of JAWNOB010000083.1, from coordinate 195,145 downwards.
CTCTAAAGTGTATCCACGAAAGAATTCCAACGAGAAATCGGGTTTATAAGCGGAGTTATAAATAGAAAGCGGCGTGTCGTTTATGCACAAAAAGATATAAGGCTCCCGGAATATAAAATACAACTTTCGTATGAAAAACTTGTGCCCAAAGCCAATTGGGATGGAAATGCCTTGGGGCTTCGGACAAACCATCGCATAGTCCTTGAGCCTAATGTCATCGAACAAAGCTTCCTGTCACTAGTATATAGCTCAGCTCCAGCCGGAATATTTTCAGTTAGCCAGCAGAGCTCGTATCGAGCACAACTAATTTAATAGTTGAAGCATCCGGGGGGGGTAAGTATAACAAAATAATAAGAAAGTTGTAGTGAAAGCAAAATCTACCTACCCGACAGAATGAAGTTACACGAGGCTACAGGATGTACATAATTTAACACAAAACACACTTTGCACACAATTTGGGGTGAGTATAAAAATAAGCGAAAAGCAAGCAACTTAATAAAGAAATGTATTCAGAAACGACACTTTGGTTAATCGAACGCACACTCAGGATAAAAGCATTTTAATACAAATGCAAAAGCCACACTTAAGCGGTAAGTTAATGTTTTCGAAACTATAATTATATAATGGTTGCGTTAAGCAGAACAACATGATCACTGTCCTTCACTGTTTCTTCACAGCTTTCGCTCGCGCTGGGGGTATGATGGAAAACTAGCGATTCACGGCCAAAGGGACCGCGGATTTTCCCTTTGACCGTGAAGTTTGGCATCACACACTTAAAGGACTTGCACAACCACTAGGGAAAGGGATGTTACAAATACGCTTGCCAAGGACACGTTAGGAATGCGAGGTGACGGATGCGATGCTTTTACACTTTTTTGATTGTTTAGAATTAAACTAAAGAAGTTCGGATATGCTTAAGTACCTTCGTGTTTTCCTGTGCAGATTTAATTGGAATTAAAAAGATAGGGATAGGCTTCAGAGCCTCCACAGAGGTGTCGGTGTTTGGCACTTGTGAACCGCTAAGATGCCTTTGAAGCCACCTTTATCCGCCACCAGTAGTTGATAGTTCTTCGGAGGAACTTCGATAATTATTAATGTCCAGCTGCTGTAACTCGGGGACTCCATTGAACTCTCCATAATGAGCATTCAATGGAGGTCTTCCCACCGACTTCCTGCGAAGTCGCAGCGCCCCGACTTGAAAGTGCCGAAGTCTGTGGCTTTTGCTCCTGCCGCGTGTCCTGGCCGGAAAGGGAAAATTAGAATTTCAAGAATTTACGGAATTAGAAACCGATTTTCGGGGCGCAACCTCTGAAGAGGCTTACAAACGCCTTGGCCTGTGTCCACTGTCCTGTGTCATTTCAAAGGCGAGAGAACAAAGACCCTTATGCAATTTGCGTTGACTACTTTTCATTATCATTGTTGCGGGCACAAAGGCGGTGGGACCGGGTCGGAACACGGCATTATCCCCGGGCCACGTGCAAAAGAATGTCATGGGTTTGTTTGTACCAATGGGTTTCTCGGACATTCGCAATACGCTCGGTGCACTGTTCGTCCCCTGTTCCTGTTGTCCTGCCAGGACATCATATGCATAACTGTCACCCGAAAGGCAGAAAGGGAGTCCGCTCAGACAAAGTGTCTGTCCTCCTGTTTGCACACACAGCTGGAGGCGATCCCTGGCGAAAACTGGCTTATGCAATTGCACAAGGCGCTTCAAAGTCAGTGCCGCCAAGGCGACCTTGGCAGGAGGAACAACACCGGGAGAAGGAGGAGGGGGCGGAGTGCTGGAAGTCGTCTGTCACGAGCGCGGTCATAACATTTCATTGCCATAATTTCTTATGCAAATATCCTGTGGCAGCGTTGCGAATTTATTAATTACTCGCCAAATGCCCCCTTGCAAGCCCCAAAAGTGTACTCTGCCCTGGAATTCCAGGTGAGGTCTCTCAGTGGCTTTGGGCACACAGTGCGAAATTATTGGTCCACTTGTGGCCTTTTAAAATATTTAACATTTTACATATTTTTGGAATTTTTGGCATTTAAATCATTTTTGTAGGTACAAATATTACCAAAAAAAAATTATTTTGAATGAGATATTTACACAACAACTCAAGCTACTTTCTACCGGTGTTTTTGGCTACCGGTTAAGCCAGGGCGCCGTTGAACCATAATGGTAATTCCCGAAAATCTTGGCAGCCGCTGCGCTCCCGACAATATATTTATTTCACCGGCCGTGCGCTGCCTCTGTCTTTGCCTGTGTATAATTAAAATGTTCAAAAAAGCGACAGTGTTCATTTTTTCATCATAAATTTCAGAAAGATTGCCATTTTGGCGCTGGACGCGCGCGTCCCTCATTTGAAGTAAACCGCGGCAATGACAACGGACTTCGGCTCTGAGCTGGGACCGCGGACCGGGGACTGGACCACATTTAATTGGCAAGGCTGCAACCAGTTTTTGCTGTTTTTTATATATACATGCATATATTTTTTCGCAGCCTATGCTTTTTTGTTGTGCTTCCCTTTTTTCGAGTAATTTTCAAATCAAACCAAGGTCTCTTATCTCCACTGGCAACCACTCCGAGTCCGATTCTTGATGCGCGTGCGCAGCGGCAATTTGATGAAATACATATGAAATCAAAAGTGAATTTCAACGCAGGGCGACTAATTAGCCCAGTCACGCAGTAAATCGAAGTGCATTTAAGTGTAAGGGGAAATACATATTCCACTCTTGGATGTGTGTGAAGAGTCTCGAAATGCCACGCGACTTGCCTAGGCTCTGCCCCTGTCCCGCCACCAAATAGTTGTTCGCAGCTCGGCTCGGCTCTCCGGCGATCCAATTAAATGCCATAAATTGCATTATGGAGCCCGCCACCTGAGGGAGCTATGCAGCTGGCAGGACCCTTCTAGGAACGAGCCAAATATCGAAGATTCGGCGGCTCGAGTCCCTTTCAAGCCCATCACTCCTTTTGATAACCGAATAAAAGAATAAACCATTTTAATGAAATAATGTGAATACCGCTCTTCATATTATGAAATGCGTTTTGTTTTTGTTAAATGATATGTCTACTTAAGGTTAATGCCTTCCTTGGGGCAGGCAAAAGTTGTAAGCCGTTGGTTTTCATTATCCTTGGGAAAAACTCGGCATGCATCTTTTTTTTTTGCAAAACAAAATACAAGAAATCATTTGGCCATTGGATTAATTTTTCTACACACAACCATGACAATTATATCATGTAGAACTAGATGCTTGGGAGAGATCTAGGTCTAGGCCTAGGTCTAGAATCAGCAGTGCTAGCTCAGCATTTATTTCACAATTAATTATTGCCAACGACCCCAATTAAATTTAAGGTTATAAAGCAATTTATATTATATATTAAATATAAATATATATAGAATAGTTGTAATAGAAATATATAGTAAAATAGCGCTGAAGTATATCATTGTACAGCTTCATAAAGTTTCGCTTGCATTTCGTATTTCTCTATTCACAAATTGCCAAACGAAAAAGAAGTAAACAAACGCCGTTTCCCCCAATTCCCAAATATCATAGCGGACAACCATAAGAGAGGATCATTAAACTTAAGTGGCTCTCTCTTACTTAAGATCAACTATCCAGAGCAAGAACAAGCGAAGACGGACAAGCAACAAGAGTAATGCGCGAGCTAAACCCACGGAAATGCATAGTAAAAGAAAAATGGTAATAGAATGACTCACTCACCCCTTTTCGTTGCTTTTTGCTGCGGATCCCAACGGCGAATTATTCGACGAAACACGCGCTTACAAAAAGTTATTGTCTTTAACCGATTAGAAAAAGCAGTGACTCTTTATATTCGTTGCACTTCCACATAAAAAAAAAACAAAAAAAATAGCCAAGAAACCGCACTGATCTGGGCTATGCACACACACGCGGTGTGGTTTAGAAAAAAACGAAAGCGCCCCGGCTGCCCCCACTTTACTTACACTTTTCACTGTGGGGGGGCTCGCCGTTTTCCGCTTTTCACACCTGCCACTGCTTTTTCCACTGTAGTTTTCGTTTGTCCCTTTCATTTGACCTCTAACCGCCGCGGAGGTCTTTTGCATATACGTAGTTTTAATCGCTTTGTTTCGAGTTTGATTTTTGCCTCCGCTTCGCCCGGCGCCGTGGGAGTAACTGATTGCCGACGGCTGCCGGGAGAGGACTTTCCGAGAGTGGGAAGGCGTAGATGAAGAACAATGTTGCCGAGAGAGGGGACACGGCGAAGTCGTCAATAATATGCACTCTTAAATAACTTTCAGTCGACCTTGAATGATCCATTTATGCGTAATGGAAAGTCGCTAGCTTAAACCTTAGTTTGCTACTTCGGCTAAATAAAAATAAATAACAAATAAATGATAAGTAAATAACAAATAAATACATTTTACAAAATTATAAAATTAAAAAAAACCTTAACCGCTTAATAAAATATTTACCCTTGCAGGGTATTATAATTAGTGCTTGTTTAGCTGTTATTCTTTTGCAAGTTGTGGGTTGTAGGAAAATCGTATATAAATATATAAAAAACCATATCGAATATTATACCCTTGCAGGGTATTATACTTTCAGTCGGAAGCTTGAAACGCAATGAAGGAGTCATTTCCGCCCCTATAAACCATATATATTCTTGATCAGCATGAACAGGCGAATCTTCTAGAAAAAAAAAATTTGAAAATTTTTTCAACATTTTTTAAGCAATATTATTACACAGTTAACATGTTGAAAATTGAGAAAAATTGTAATTGTTTAAATAATTATTTTAAGTATGCAGATTTGTTAACCTATTAAAAACTAGCACAGAACAGCTTTCCGAATCGAAATTAGTACTTTTTTGACTAAGTTATGAGTTTTTTAAGTTGTGGGTTATAGGAAAATTGTTATATCGAATATTTATACCCTTGCAGAGTATTATAATTTCAGTCGGAAGCTTGAAACGCAATGAAGGAGTCATTTCCGCCCCTATTAACCATATATATTCTTTATCAGCATGAACAGGCGAATCTTTCTAGGCATATAGAAGGAAAAAAAATTTTTGAAAATTTTTTCAACATTTTTTAAGCAATATTATTACACAGTTGACATGTTGAAAATTGAGAAAAATTGTAATTGTTTAAATAATTATTTTAAGTATGCAGATTTGTTAACCTATTAAAAACTAGCACAGAACAGCTTTCCGAATCGATATTAGTACTTTTTAGACTAAGTTATGAGTTTTTTAAGTTGTGGGTTATAGGAAAATTGTTATATCGAATATTTATACCCTTGCAGAGTATTATAATTTCAATCGGAAGCTTGAAACACAATGAAGGAGTCATTTCCGCCCCTATAAACCATATATATTCTTGATCAGCATGAACAGGCGAATCTTTCTAGGCATATAGAAGGAAAAAAAATTTTTGAAAATTTTTTCAACATTTTTTAAGCAATATTATTACACAATTAACATGTTGAAAATTGAGAAAAATTGTAATTGTTTAAATAATTATTTTAAGTATGCAGATTTGTTAACCTATTAAAAACTAGCACAGAACAGCTTTCCGAATCGAAATTAGAACTTTTTTAACTAAGTTATGAGTTTTTTAAGTTGTGGGTTATAGGAAAATTTTTATATCGAATATTTATACCCTTGTGGAGTATTATAATTTCAGTCGGAAGCTTGAAACGCAATGAAGGAGTCATTTCCGCCCCTATAAACCATATATATTCTTGATCAGCATGAACAGGCGAATCTTTCTAGGCATATAGAAGGAAAAAAAAATTTTGAAAATGTTTTCAACATTTTTTAAGCAATATTATTACACAGTTAACATGTTGAAAATTGAGAAAAATTGTAATTGTTTAAATAATTATTTTAAGTATGCAGATTTGTTAACCTATTAAAAACTAGCACAGAACAGCTTTCCGAATCGAAATTAGTACTTTTTTGACTAAGTTATGAGTTTTTTAAGTTGTAGGTTATAGGAAAATTGTTATATCGAATATTTATACCCTTGCAGAGTATTATAATTTCAGTCGGAAGCTTGAAACGCAAAGAAGGAGTCATTTCCGCCCCTATAAACCATATATATTCTTGATCAGCATGAACAGGCGAATCTTTCTAGGCATATAGAAGGAAAAAAAATTTTTGAAAATTTTTTCAACATTTTTTAAGCAATATTATTACACAGTTAACATGTTGAAAATTGAGAAAAATTGTAATTGTTTAAATAATTATTTTAAGTATGCAGATTTGTTAACCTATTAAAAACTAGCACAGAACAGCTTTCCGAATCGAAATTAGTACTTTTTTAACTAAGTTATGAGTTTTTTAAGTTGTGGGTTATAGGAAAATTGTTATATCGAATATTTATACCCTTGCAGAGTATTATAATTTCAGTCGGAAGCTTGAAACACAATGAAGGAGTCATTTCCGCCCCTATAAACCATATATATTCTTGATCAGCATGAACAGGCGAATCTTTCTAGGCATATAGAAAGAAAAAAAAAATTTTGAAAATTTTTTCAACATTTTTTAAGCAATATTATTACACAGTTAACATGTTGAAAATTGAGAAAAATTGTAATTGTTTAAATAATTATTTTAAGTATGCAGATTTGTTAACCTATTAAAAACTAGCACAGAACAGCTTTCCGAATCGAAATTAGTACTTTTTTGACTAAGTTATGAGTTTTTTAAGTTGTGGGTTATAGGAAAATTGTTATATCGAATATTTATACCCTTGCAGAGTATTATAATTTCAGTCGGAAGCTTGAAACACAATGAAGGAGTCATTTCCGCCCCTATAAACCATATATATTCTTGATCAGCATGAACAGGCGAATCTTTCTAGGCATATAGAAGGAAAAAAATTTTTTGAAAATTTTTTCAACATTTTTTAAGCAATATTATTACACAGTTAACATGTTGAAAATTGAGAAAAATTGTAATTGTTTAAATAATTATTTTAAGTATGCAGATTTGTTAACCTATTAAAAACTAGCACAGAACAGCTTTCCGAATCGAAATTAGTACTTTTTTGACTAAGTTATGAGTTTTTTAAGTTGTAGGTTATAGGAAAATTGTTATATCGAATATTTATACCCTTGCAGAGTATTATAATTTCAGTCGGAAGCTTGAAACGCAAAGAAGGAGTCATTTCCGCCCCTATAAACCATATATATTCTTGATCAGCATGAACAGGCGAATCTTTCTAGGCATATAGAAGGAAAAAAAATTTTTGAAAATTTTTTCAACATTTTTTAAGCAATATTATTACACAGTTAATATGTTGAAAATTGAGAAAAATTGTAATTGTTTAAATAATTATTTTAAGTATGCAGATTTGTTAACCTATTAAAAACTAGCACAGAACAGCTTTCCGAATCGAAATTAGTACTTTTTTAACTAAGTTATGAGTTTTTTAAGTTGTGGGTTATAGGAAAATTGTTATATCGAATATTTATACCCTTGCAGAGTATTATAATTTCAGTCGGAAGCTTGAAACACAATGAAGGAGTCATTTCCGCCCCTATAAACCATATATATTCTTGATCAGCATGAACAGGCGAATCTTTCTAGGCATATAGAAAGAAAAAAAAAATTTTGAAAATTTTTTCAACATTTTTTAAGCAATATTATTACACAGTTAACATGTTGAAAATTGAGAAAAATTGTAATTGTTTAAATAATTATTTTAAGTATGCAGATTTGTTAACCTATTAAAAACTAGCACAGAACAGCTTTCCGAATCGAAATTAGTACTTTTTTGACTAAGTTATGAGTTTTTTAAGTTGTGGGTTATAGGAAAATTGTTATATCGAATATTTATACCCTTGCAGAGTATTATAATTTCAGTCGGAAGCTTGAAACACAATGAAGGAGTCATTTCCGCCCCTATAAACCATATATATTCTTGATCAGCATGAACAGGCGAATCTTTCTAGGCATATAGAAGGAAAAAAAATTTTTGAAAATTTTTTCAACATTTTTTAAGCAATATTATTACACAGTTAACATGTTGAAAATTGAGAAAAATTGTAATTGTTTAAATAATTATTTTAAGTATGCAGATTTGTTAACCTATTAAAAACTAGCACAGAACAGCTTTCCGAATCGAAATTAGTACTTTTTTAACTAAGTTATGAGTTTTTTAAGTTGTGGGTTATAGGAAAATTGTTATATCGAATATTTATACCCTTGCAGAGTATTATAATTTCAGTCGGAAGCTTGAAACACAATGAAGGAGTCATTTCCGCCCCTATAAACCATATATATTCTTGATCAGCATGAACAGGCGAATCTTTCTAGGCATATAGAAAGAAAAAAAAATTTTGAAAATTTTTTCAACATTTTTTAAGCAATATTATTACACAGTTAACATGTTGAAAATTGAGAAAAATTGTAATTGTTTAAATAATTATTTTAAGTATGCAGATTTGTTAACATATTAAAAACTAGCACAGAACAGCTTTCCGAATCGAAATTAGTACTTTTTTGACTAAGTTATGAGTTTTTTAAGTTGTGGGTTATAGGAAAATTGTTATATCGAATATTTATACCCTTGCAGAGTATTATAATTTCAGTCGGAAGCTTGAAACACAATGAAGGAGTCATTTCCGCCCCTATTAACCATATATATTCTTTATCAGCATGAACAGGCGAATCTTTCTAGGCATATAGAAGGAAAAAAATTTTTGAAAATTTTTTCAACATTTTTTAAGCAATATTATTACACAGTTAACATGTTGAAAATTGAGAAAAATTGTAATTGTTTAAATAATTATTTTAAGTATGCAGATTTGTTAACCTATTAAAAACTAGCACAGAACAGCTTTCCGAATCGAAATTAGTACTTTTTTGACTAAGTTATGAGTTTTTTAAGTTGTAGGTTATAGGTTATAGGTTGTTATATCGAATATTTATACCCTTGCAGAGTATTATAATTTCAGTCGGAAGCTTGAAACGCAAAGAAGGAGTCATTTCCGCCCCTATAAACCATATATATTCTTGATCAGCATGAACAGGCGAATCTTTCTAGGCATATAGAAGGAAAAAAATTTTTTGAAAATTTTTTCAACATTTTTTAAGCAATATTATTACACAGTTAACATGTTGAAAATTGAGAATAATTGTAATTGTTTAAATAATTATTTTAAGTATGCAGATTTGTTAACCTATTAAAAACTAGCACAGAACAGCTTTCCGAATCGAAATTAGTACTTTTTTGACTAAGTTATGAGTTTTTTAAGTTGTGGGTTATAGGAAAATTTTTATATCGAATATTTATACCCTTGCAGAGTATTATAATTTCAGTCGGAAGCTTGAAACGCAATGAAGGAGTCATTTCCGCCCCTATAAACCATATATATTCTTGATCAGCATGAACAGGCGAATCTTTCTAGGCATATAGAAGGAAAAAAAATTTTTGAAAAATTTTTCAACATTTTTTAAGCAATATTATTAGACAGTTAACATGTTGAAAATTGAGAAAAATTGTAATTGTTTAAATAATTATTTTAAGTATGCAGATTTGTTAACCTATTAAAAACTAGCACAGAACAGCTTTCCGAATCGAAATTAGTACTTTTTTAACTAAGTTATGAGTTTTTTAAGTTGTGGGTTATAGGAAAATTGTTATATCGAATATTTATACCCTTGCAGAGTATTATAATTTCAGTCGGAAGCTTCAAACGCAATGAAGGAGTCATTTCCGCCCCTATAAACCATATATATTCTTGATCAGCATGAACAGGCGAATCTTTCTAGGCATATAGAAGGAAAAAAAATTTTTGAAAATTTTTTCAACATTTTTTAAGCAATATTATTACACAGTTAACATGTTGAAAATTGAGAAAAATTGTAATTGTTTAAATAATTATTTTAAGTATGCAGATTTGTTAACCTATTAAAAACTAGCACAGAACAGCTTTCCGAATCGAAATTAGTACTTTTTTGACTAAGTTATGAGTTTTTTAAGTTGTGGGTTATAGGAAAATTGTTATATCGAATATTTATACCCTTGCAGAGTATTATAATTTCAGTCGGAAGCTTGAAACGCAATGAAGGAGTCATTTCCGCCCCTATAAACCATATATATTCTTGATCAGCATGAACAGGCGAATCTTTCTAGGCATATAGAAGGAAAAAAAATTTTTGAAAATTTTTTCAACATTTTTTAAGCAATATTATTACACAGTTAACATGTTGAAAATTGAGAAAAATTGTAATTGTTTAAATAATTATTTTAAGTATGCAGATTTGTTAACCTATTAAAAACTAGCACAGAACAGCTTTCCGAATCGAAATTAGTACTTTTTTGACTAAGTTATACATTTTTTAAGTTGTGGGTTGTAAAATAGAAAACATATATATAGGAAAAATTTAATCTGTATTGACACGAAACTCTGGTAAATGTTGCTGGAACACAACCCTGCTTATGATATTGGCTTCAATTGATGCAAAATAATCAGAGCTTCGCGCCAGCTTAAGACCTCTTTTGTCTCTTATGCATAGCAAGCACACAAATCCCCTGAGACTTCCGTTTCTTATCTTATTTCTTGGGACTTTGGCCAAGCAAACGTCGCTTAATTTATACACTTTGTTTGGTACGTCCGGTGGTATTATCTCGCTTTTTGCTTGACGGCAATTAAGGAAAACTGCTCCCCGGAGGAACCCATAGTTCAAGGAGTCCAAGAAACGCTTTTGATGATCGCGGGACGCCGCAGCTGCGGTAATTAATTTAAATAATTTGGCAAAGTGAAAGCCCCGTGGTCGAATTGAGACATTTTCGAGTGGTAATTAAGACATTGCCAAAAGTTTCTGACGGAGCAAGAGGAAACTGAAGACAGACTTAATTGTTTCTACACCGCTTCGTGGTATATATGTATGTGTTTAAAAGTAAAAGTAAGCGAACTCTCTCCAAGAAGATTATCCCAATGTGATAGTTTTTTTTGGAAACAATAGTGTGCCTGTCCTTAATAATTTTTAATAGCCATCAAATGATGCTGGACCCACGACGAGTAATCCCCAGTTTTAACTGGGTTCCCGGCTGCCATTACGTAGTCCGGGAATCCAGGACGCATTATTATCATTTCAGCTGCATTGTCAAGCATAATCAGCTTAACTAGCAGAACTCCAGCGTTCCATTACGATCCTTAAAGAAGCGCACACGCAAGGACATGGGGGATCCTTTTGAAATCGAGTGCGGTGGTGGGCGTTCCTTTTAATTGCCCGGCAGGGCATTGCAGGGATTGCCGGGAGGGGAAACTGTAACAATGACGGACCCAGCGACAAGTGCACCTTTGTGCCCCGCAATCGCCGCACTTGTGCGCACTTCGCCAGAAGTTACATAACATAACAATTACGTGGACAATTGTGCACGCGATCGGGGCTAGGCACAAAGGCCGTTTCTATTTGTCGGCATTTCGTGTCTTATCTGCGGGAACCGCCCACCCCGAGATACTCTGCCTATCGGTGCGAATATCTCTAATTGCAAGTGCGGTGCCATCGCTGGCACTCACGCCTGAAGAGAGTCGCTTTATGGGCCGGTGTGTGTGCATTCTCGATGCGAGAAGAAATCCTGGAAAGATGTCAGGGCCGAACATAAATTACATTATTCCTTGTCAACATTTGTGAGTCAAAAACGCGTTCATGTTAAACAAATAACTCACTTGTTGGCCTTTCTCGCCGTCTGCGTCTCTGGCCCAGCCTGTGAGGAGGTTATTTACGAGACATCAGTCATGGGGAACCATGGGCCGTGAGGCGGTTGTGTTGTAATCAGAGCATCCTTAATAAATCATAAATTTATTCGTTGCATGTAAAGAGACCACAAAAACATATATAAGCGTTCCGCCGAGCCGAGGATATGGCCAGGCGAAGGGCCCCTGGGTCTCGGCGGGGCACCCAGGGCGATATCTGCCACATATTTCTGCATATATTTCGACTGGCGAACCAATCGATCGATCCCCTTTCGGGGCCATGTCAAACATATTATTAACTTCACACAAAAAGCGTTCGATCTTGCACCGTTTGCTGTCGCCGGGACATTGTCGTATGTCGCCCATTGCGACCGCCAATGGAGGAGTGCATTCGCGTTTCGGGGATATATTATTCCTGTATCTGTATCCTCCTGACCCTTTGAGAAGCCCCTCGGGGAAATCAGCATCTCCCTCGCTGGGAGAATCCCTTTGGCCGTTTGGCCCCTCTGGTTCCCCACTCCTCGTGCGTACATGTGTGCAATGCAAAAACGGGAAAGAGCCGGAAATAATAATTCGATAAATGCGCCATGAAGAGAGCCGTAGCTTTGGGCTTCAGAACCGTTCGATTCTGAGCTATAAAGCTACCCGTGACAACACTGTCAGAAATATCAGAAGACAATTTTTGGAACAGTTAGGAATGGTCTTGAAGAATTTATTAAAATTGTAAAGACAAGACAATGCATTTAAGCATATCTTTCTTCATCATATCTTTATGCATCGATCGAATCAATTAAGAACAACGCACTGACTATACTAAGTGTATATATTACAATGCCACAAATAGATCTTCATCGTCCCATATTTGTTTAGTATCTACATTATTTTATTTGACCCCGATAACGAAAGCTGTAAAATGATCTTTTTGAAAAATAATTCCAAAGAAAATAGTGCTCCTGGCGAGCTCTGGAGGCAAGCTTAATGTATTCCGACCGAAGCTAGAATACATATCGCTCACATAGATGAGGTCAAGGATGACGCGATGGCTATTTCAAGGTCTCATCAAATTTCTATCTCATAGGAACATGGGTATTTCCCATGGGTATTTTCTCCCAGTGCCCAGCTAACCGTCCGGGCACCGCTCTTCCGAGGCAGTGCATGGCGAATTGATTGCCATGAAAGGCTGGCAAACAGGAGATCGGTTATAGCCGCTATAGCTCAGTGCCAGTGTGCGGCTTTTGAAGGCCTCAGTGGCAAGTTCTGAGCCCGGGCGACGGAAGTGCGTATTCGCAGCCCCAATTCGACGATCTATTAATGAGCTTCAGTTCGGGCAGCAGGAAATTCGCGTGGGAGTTGCTAGCTGGCTCTCCAGCGGATGTGGACTGCCAAGAGGAAAACGAGATCTGTGGGATAAATCTATACGCATATAGTTGTGGGTATGTATTTTTATCCCCAGCCGGACAATGTCGCTGTGGCTTTGGCATTTCGCTTATCTCCGGCCAATTCATCGACTTCAGCGGCTTCCGTTGTGCTGCAGAAAGAATCCCAAGCCATCCTCGGTCTTAACTCCCCTGTGTCGGGGGCGACCTCTGGACAATTGCTGACTCTCCGGCCTGGCCAGCCTTGCATTGCTCGAATAACTCAAAATTAGTCCAGCAACAGGCCGGAGCCGCAGCATTCATCGATCGATCGATCGTCGGCATTCGGGCTCTGATCCATGTCCCTGGCCGTATGCAAAAATGCAGTGAGTAAATTACTTACAGCTCTCAGTCCTGGATCCCGATTGCCCCCGATTATGCAAAATTCTCGGCAGAAGGGTCCCTGGCAAATTGTTAGGATAATTGATTAGGCCATCATCGGTGATCTGGCGAACACTTAACGGTACCGGCGATCGCCAGTCCGATATCGATGCTTTTGCCATTATTTATTGTGCCTGTCATTTACGAAAACATCTCGAACATAGTTAAAATTCAAGAGTTAAGGTAAAATGTGGAAAGCTCGAAAGAAACTAGAGTTTCAAATAATCGGGCCTCCAAGATCCTTAAGCTTTACGAATATTTAAGAAAAAGAATTGGTCAATATTGGATTTTTATACCCTTGCAGGGTATTATTTCCGACCGTTTAAATCAGTATGAATCGATACAGCAATGTCCACAAGGACGTTAGCTTCAAAGTAACTGTTCATTTTTCCCCATTCCCCATTAACCAGAAATCAAGTCCAAGGAATTCCTATATAATTATCTGTTTAATGTCCTCCATGTTTGTTTGTTTTAATAAAAAAAAAAGAGATTCTTAAGAATACATTGTTTTCCATTCTATAGCTAGATCTTAGGAACAGCCGTAAATACTATATAAAATCCTTACTTACTAATTTGTACAGGCAAAAAAAAAGTCTTTTTTGGGAAATATAAATACTTGGTGGCTGAGGTAATACTTCGTGATTGGTTAATCAATGGTTGGGTGTGTGTCTGCGACTAGCGATGAGCTCGGGACTCCCTACAAATCATCCTGCCAGAGCGAGATGTAGTCGAGGATGTCCTCGTCCTCGGCGCCGGAGCTGCACGAGTTGTTGCGGTAGTCTTCGTAACTGGTCTCCAGCTTGGCAACGATGTTCGAGGCGGATGAGCTGGAGGATGCGGCGGCCGGGTGAGCCGGCGCGGCTGCTGCTGCTACGCCTGGGAAGCAGTTGCTGCTACTGTCCAAGCTGCTGCTGCTGCAGGAGCTAACGCTTCCCGTGGGCGAACTTAAATGAAGTTGCTGCTGCCACGCGTAAACGTGCTGCTGATGCTGCTCGAGTTGTTGCAGACGCTGCTGCTGGAAGTGCAGATGCTGCTGCTGCTGTTGCTGCAGCAACTGCTGCTGCTGTTGCTGCTGCTGCTGCTGCTGCTGCTGATGATGACGATGATGATGCTGCTGCTGCTGACTATTGTCGTTCTCGTCGATTAGCTTCTGCAGCCGGCGTATGTACTCTACGGCCATCTTCAGGGTGCTGACTTTGCTGAGTTTTTTATTGGCCCCGGGGCCAATGCCGCGTCGTCCGTTGCTCAGGTCGGCGATCACCGCCACGGGTATGTGCTGGCGGAGCTGGCTGAACCCGTTGTTGACCTGCTTGACACGGTTCCGCTCACGGGCATTTCGCCGGACAACCGAGGGGCCGCAGATGGGAGAGGACGAGCCAGAGGAGGAGGAGGAGTCCTCGTAGTAGAGTGACTGGTGGTTCTCGCTGCCCAGAGCCATGGTAGTGCTGCTTGAGATTATTGCTTCGGAGATATAGAGCGTAGGTTCAGCTGGTGAGTTCTGCTCGAGAGCTGGCTCCGTTCTGATGCCCTTCCCCGGGCCGTTGCAGCTATTTATAGGGGCCCAAGGGCCCCAGGACTCGAATCTCACCTGCGCAATATCTACCTGCGCAAAACAACTGCAACAGCAGCGGCGGCAGCGGCAGCATCGGATCAAGGATCGGTCCGTCTCTTGAGTGCATCCCTCGGCCGCTCCGAGCAGTCGCTCTTCAGATTTTCCTAGCTATCAGAGAATGAGATAAAGTGCACAAGCCCACTCACTCACTCACTTATTCTCTCTCTCTCTCTCTAGGTCTCTCTGATTTGCAGCTGCTCACCTGGCGTTGAGTGTTCCCTGTCCCCGAAGTGGGAAGAGTTTCGTCTGCAAGCGGTTTCAGCTGCCTTCTTGCTCGTCGCACTTCCAGACCGAAAACTTCGGCCTGGGTCTGTCGCGTGCCGGCTGCCAACCGGTTTCAAGAAGACGGTTCCAGAGCCGCATCCACATCCCGGAGACTCCAAGTGGCAATTGCCTAAGCCAGCTTTTATAGCTTTAATAGTGAAGCCCCAATAAATCAGGGACTGGTCAACACTCTCGACCAAAACCAATCAAATGCTAAGCTTGAGTATGTCCGATTTTGTAATCGCGTCTCTTTGACTCATGTTATAAAAGCGTCTAAGCGATCTGCTAGTCCTGTCTGTCAGAAGGCCCCCTGTTGACTTCCTTTATCCTTTGACCTTTCCGATCTCCCGTGGTCGAGGTCCCTGTAATAATTAAACGTTATGCCTAGGGCCGCGATGGAATCCAAACTTTTATGACACTCCCAAGGACAGCGCGTCAACACCTTGAACAGTGATCCATGAGATCCCGCACAGAATACCGATGCCAAAGTGCCAGAGGCACTTTTCTATTAACACTCCTAATGCCCCGTGGTCCTTTATGCCCGTCGTAGACAGCAGCAGCAGCGGCAGGCCAAGTCCAAAGCATTTTGAAAGCATTTAGCAGGGACTCCAGCGAGGATGAGTTTTGGGCTGGGTCTGTGCTCGGGTTCCTTTGTCCGCACAGCAATCGCCGCTGGAGGACTCTGGTTGCACGCTAGGAAACCGTGCCGAAATAGATATTAGCATTGAATGTGTTGCATGCTGGGCCTCGTTTAACACTTCGTTGCAGCAGCCGCGCGGGGTTTCATTCTGCTCGAAGGACGTCGAGGGACATCTGAGGACAGGTCAGAGAGGACTTTCCCCGATTGCCCAGATGTGCATCGTATCGAATCCGGTCGGCCATGCCAAAATCGATGTTGATGCAATAGAAATTCGCTGTGGCTGGCCGACTATGTCACAGTTTCTGTTTCATAAACTTTAGGTTCTGCAATCATTCTTCGAGCTTTGTGTTCGTATCCCCTTGCAGCTTAAAAGTGGACCGAATCCTAAATTTTGTTTTTAGTTTTTGTTAGCTTAACAAATCAAGCATAACGAATTTCGATTTGAAATCTACCGAAATACATATTTCTCGGATCAGTTGGAGCACTCCTGCGTCTGTAGTGTATCCTGTCTGTATTTCATTTAGCGATGCCTTTCGGCCCTCAGCAGGCTCCATGCAGATCGGCAGCCAGGCGATCGGCGATCGGCAGCAGGAGGCGCTATCATTATCTGACACAAAAATTTAATATAAATTATGTTGACATGTTGGCTTAAATATGTACGTACGTCGCGCGGCTCTTGGCTCTTGGCTCTCGGCTGTTGGCCGTGCCTTTTGCCTTTTGCCCCACTGCTTTGCTTACGATCATAATTGAGCCGAATCGAGCGAGGACCGCTTCTTAATATTTTCATTTCCCCGTCCTCTACCGCTCCTGGCTCCTCTCGGCTTTCTGTCTTGGAGCCGACTAACTAGTTCAATAATTGCTAGTAAGACACGGCGACAGCAACACGAGGGAAGGGATATGGAAACGGAGGCTATGTGGCAGATCCAGCGAATGAAGATGAAGTCGTCATTAATATCGACTCGGCCTGTCAATAGCTTGACATCGCATCATTTTTTCCACACTTCGGTGGAGCGGCACCCTCTGTGCCACAGTGGAGCCTCGCTGCGAACCAAACCGAACCGATCCGAAAACATTTAGCGATCCAATTTCCGACGTGCGTCCCGGCCCAAGGTCGGTTTATTGTCATTACTTTCGGCGATCGTGATCCTCAGCACTTTGCATTTCTGCTACTTTTGGCTTGTGGTCGGTGTCACTTGCTCAGTCGGGCTCAGGATCTCCCTCCTGGGTCTCTAATTAAAGAGCGGTGGCAACTTTGAGGAGGTAGCTCAAATCGTTCACTAATTGATTGTTGATCATATTCAGAAGGGATCAAAAGTTGATGTATAAAGTGAAATAGGATCAGAGCCTGAAACTCGATCATTTGATGTAAAAAATATCAATGTAGATTCGTTCACGAGATCCATTTGCCTTTCATAATCCAAGTAAAATCTGGACTTGCAGACATTCTTGAACATTCAAAATTTGATATAGTTTCTGGGCTATTATTAGGATTATTGTTTAAAAGTGTATGAAAAATTTGGAATTTTTTCCAACCGTCCTTCGGGTTCTTAGCAAGTTATGCCTGATGCTGCTGAATCGAATCAAGAGTCAACTGTCAACTGTTCATGGCCATCAAATTGCCGCCTGACCATCGATCGCGCTTCGGGATAAAAGGACAAAAGCCGCACTCCGATGCCCGATTCCTGCCCTACTCCCACTCTCTGCAGAGCCATAATATATATATATATATATATATATCTGATTTATGTGGAGTCGCCGGCAAATGTCAGCGATGCGGACTACATCTAAGGTGAGCGTTTTGACGCCGCCAATTCTATTTGCCGCTCGGATATTTATGGATCGCAGAGGAGCAGAAGAAATCCAGAAATCCAGCTGAGGAGGCATCCAGCCGGAGAGCCGGCTCGATGGCGATTTTTGATTAATTGTAATGCGAGAGCTTTGATTAATTGCGGGCAGCAAGCGGCCCCAACATAACAATTTGTTTTGGCATTGCATTAAATCAGGCAGCAATATTCGCGGGCAAGCGGCAAGGGGGCACAGGAGGCGTCCATCGGCGGCAGCAGGAGCACGGTGTGAGATTGTAAGGCCAACACCTCGGCAGTCTCTTCTGTATTTATGAGTTGGCTCCCAAATTTATGAATGGTCCACGGCTCTGGCCTCGACGGCCATCAGGCGTCATCGTTGCGCCGAGGAAACCGCTCATTCTTCAGCGGCACACAGGCAGAAATATTGGGGAGATCTTGAAGCTAAGCCCAAACTTAATTATTTCATATAAATAAAGGTAGCAAAGCATACACATGTTCCTACAAAAATAAATGTGTCTAAGAGAATTCGCACTAAAAGGAATTAATTTTAAAAAGGGACCACAGACTCCTCGACTTTATTTTAAATACCCATTTTTGGCCGTGCAGATGCATTATCCTCCTCATTGCCTCTCATATACTGGCTATTGCAATTATGCAAAAAGACGTCAAATACGGGAGGCCTGGGCGTGGCACAGCATGACTATCAGCAAAATTTAATCAACAAGAAAGCAACAAATAAAAAATTGCCAAAAAAAATTGTTCCAGCTCTTTTTTCTTCGTATTTTCCGGCAGAGCTCTCAGCAATTTACATGTCGCGGAATCAAGTCCTGCCGCCCAACAAAACCAATCAACGCGTCTGTCAAAAAAAATAAAATAAAATAAAATAAAGGAAATCGGACGGCGACTGGAAGCGGCGGTTGCTTATCGGTAGCCGCGCTGAAATCAGCTTCTGGCACTCACGATCACGACGCGCCAATCCACCGGCCAAACCCGACAGTCGACAGTTGACTTTAACCCCCTTTAGCCCCTTTCGCCCCCTTTAGCCCCTTTAGCCCCTTTAGCCCCTTTAGCCCCCTTTAACCCCCCTAACCTGCTTTGGCCGCCTCTGCCCCGCCGTTGCCGCTGCAGCACAGGTGACCAAGTGCACCTTCGGACCGACCCTTTAGCGATCCGTGCTCGTTGCTCCTGTCACAATTACAACAGCAAGTGCAGCGGACTAATGACAACCGCGGTGGCTGTTGCACCCGGACATTGGGACGAAACGGTAGAGTTGTATCTTTCAGGATGCCTCTTCCAAATCTTCCAAAATTGAAATTGAAGGTGTTGAAAATTCCCCATATCCACAAATGCTGTATTTGTATTCTTAGGGTTTATAGGGAATATTTACCAAATATTTAATCTTATATGTAGCCTTAACTTGCATTGCTAGTGGCGAAGCTCTTCCCTGTATACATTATACATGCTTTAAGCGCAACTCCGAGCCACTGTGACTGTTGGAAACCTGATATTGCACACACGCGCCTCGTGGCCCGAGCCCTGGCTTGAGGTCTGAGCGTGGAATGGGCTGGGGCCGGGGATGGAACCGAATACCAAGTACTGGGATGCAAGCCTGTCGTCGTCTAGGCCTCACTCAGAGAGCTCGAACCCGGCCCTTTTGGCGTGCGCGTGCAGCGCAATTAACTTTTGTTGTAAGTCAGTCGGGGCAACACTTGACATTGACTTGGCGAGGCTGCGATTGGGATTTTACGCGGCACGGAGCATGGGGCTGGGGCAGGGGCTGGGGATGGGGTGCATGGAGCGTGGACTTGGGGAGACAATTTCACCTGTTGCCTGACACAGTAACTTATATTATTTGCATGCGTCGAACTGGTTTTCCCCCGACCCGCCAGTGCCACGTGCAAAATAAAATGGAATCGGGCAATATGTGATGAAATGGATGGTCTAGTTTCGCTGTCATCTAGTTTTGCAGCCGCCGGAATGGGGGAGTGGCCAATTAAGGTCAGCCAGGGATCGCTGGTCAGGCGGGAGCACGCTGTGACCAGAAAACAAGGATTAGTGAAGCCGGAGGAGGGCACAAAGAGGCGTCATCCCTCCTCGTCTGCCAACCTAATTACCAATGTTGTCTCCCCCAATTGCCAGGATATTAATTGGCCCGGGCCCCTGGACATTCAGCACATCATTAGTTGAGTTTCCAGGGTAATTATTTGCGCTTAAATAGGTTCTTTGAAGGGAACCCAAGTGCATGTCTGAGATACACATTTTAAAAGTCTCCTCCATATTTCGTATAATATAAATCAATATATTAGTATTTTCTGACAAAATTATTAATACTGACTGACTGTGACTAAAGCAGTTTTACACCCTAGAATATATTCTAAGGCTCCATTTAAGATTTGCTTGCTTCTTGGTGTACATTTGTATCACTTTAGCATTTCAAGTCACCATGCCTAACTGGAATGAAACCGCACACCTGATGCTCCGAGATCCTTAGACCTGTCAGTTTAATGTGGGTCATTCGAGGCCCCGGGCCAATTACAAATGTTTTTCCATTTGCCAGGTTATTAATTGCCCCGAGAGCGCACTTCAGCACATCATTAGGAGTGCGCAGATATTGCGGCACGTTTTTCCCATACTCGTGCTCCTTATTTCGCATTTCTACAGTTCAGTTTCAGGTAAGCCGAGTTTCGGTTCACATATTTTCGCCTGAATGGGCCGATTGCGTGCGCCTCTCGGTGCTGCGAGTTTTAACTGATTCTTATTGATTAATTGCCATCATTAGCATACGGCAACGACGGCATGATTGATATGGATATGGCCGAGTGAATCCTTTTCCACATACATTGACGTCGGGACCACCGGCGAAGTTTCACCTCGAGAGCGGAGGAAGGAGCCCGTGGAATGTGGATCTCTTACAGTGCCGAGCACCTTAAAAGACAAGTGGCTGCTATGCCTGCGCTGCTTTTTGGCATAGAGCGCTAATTGCTAACAAATTGTTGGCCAAAAGGGAATGAGGCACGCAAAGGGACAGTATCCAGTGTCCCGTATCGGCACAGACATCTACCCTCAGTGCACGCAATCCTCGCGTAACTGCGAAAATCCATTACAAATCCATCTTGGCCAGGGTCACGCAGCCCAATTAGCCGAAAGCCCCTCACTCTGCATTTCTCTCCTGGCTGTAAGTATGCGGTGGCCAGGGTTTGTCAAGTTTATTAGATCATTCCACACGGGAGAAGGAGCCATAATAACCATAATGATGCACGAGGCAGGCAGCTACGGAGTCGAAGAGGCAGATTCCCCGTTCCCCACTTAATTGTAGTCGCACCTGGAAACCGTAATTGAATATTAAATGCAACTTCCATAATCCCCTGGTGCAGCCTACTAAAGGCGAAATCACATTATGATTGATCTCATATAAATTGCTGGTATATCTTTGTAAATATCCTTATATTTGTGTACATACGTCGTATATTTCCGCATAACCTGCATTATCAGAACCATGATGAAGTAATTTCTATATTCTATCTAGAAGAATTGTAAGTTGGTGTGATACAGTCATCAGCCTAACCACCGAGCTAAGCACCAATTAATGGCCACGATTTAATCCCAATTTGGAGGCAGCATCTTAAGTGTAAGTGCACAACCTATGAGGTTTGTCTGCCTCGGAAGGACTCAGACTGAGTGCAGATCTCATTCACACGTCCCCCTATTTCCTGCCCCCAGATGGGGTCCCCGGCTTAATGGCCTCCACCTGCTCCACCTCCCTCGTTGTCTCCGCCAGGCACTGGCCTGTGATCGATTGAATAGACGACGACGGATCCGCCCCTTGATCTGGAGCCATCGGCGGGGATCGTGGCTCGCCATCATTATGCTGCCGGTGGCTGCCATAACTTTCCATCAGTTTGCAGGTTCCAACAGTTTCAATTTCAATTCGAGCACGTCTGCTCCCCGCTCTCGGTGCACCGCATCCCTTGGGTCGGGTAAAAGTAGCTAACTACCAGTTTTTTCATACTTTTCAGTTTCATTTAGTTTCTTTTTTAGATTGATACCCTGGCCAAGAGTGGGGTATGCAAAGTGATTGCAAATTAAGGCATTTGTTCACGTAAAGAATACTTCGCTGGTCAGATACATTTTCAAAATAGAAGTACAACTAAAGGTCTTGATACTTCATATTTTGTAGGACGCTTGGATATTCCAGTTTCTTTCATTTTTTCTGCTTCTGTTTTCGCTGCTGGGACGCGAGGAGGATGAGCTGGCCCTGGGGCAACTGCCTGGGGCAGCGAAAAATTTCATTTTCACTCCCGGGGCAGCAAGGAATCGGCCGCTGGGGACAGCAGTTGCTTATGATGACGGCGATGATGATGATGACGGAGACCGCAGGCAAAAGTGTGCCCCAATTTAATTGAAAGCGGTTTTCGAGCGGCCTTGGCGGCGGTTTGCGCCCCGCTCTCAGGTATTATATATTTTTTTCGCATACATTTTTTCCTGTGTTGTATGATTATTATTTTGTTTTTTATGCCGTTTCATTTTGAGGTGTTGCTGCTGGTGCTGCTTTAGCTTTATTGATTGAATTGACGAAATGGAAATTTGTCGATTCTCACCTGGCAACTGAGAGAAAAAATATTTGCGGTTGTATGCGTGCACAGATACAGGCGGAGTCCTTTGCGGTTGACTTTCAGTTTTACTGGCTTCGATTTTCTGCTTCCAATGCTCAGTTTTGGGTTTGAGGCAAGGTCGGGTCTCTGGAAATCGAGCCAGAAAGTCTTTAAGATTACGGAGGAGCGAGGATCGCGGAGCGGAGACAACTCAATCGCGTTATCCTGCCCAACTGGCGACATACAAGAATAACCTTTTAATTAAACCGTTGCGATAAGGGCCAATGGAACGACAAACGCTTGACGCTCTTCACGCGTGTTTGTCATATCGGAAATGAAATAATAAAAGACCGAAGGACCAGGACCGGGGCATAGACAGAAACCGAGACCGAGACCCCGAACTAATCTCCGCAGAACCGGACTTATCGCCGGACACGAACGCGGACTCTCCTCGAGACCTTATCCGGATTCCTCCGGCCTCAACTTCATGAATGAAACTCGTTTGATATTTGGCAAACGATTAGATTCGACGGCGGCATCAGCAAGTGCATTAGTCGAGTTTCCCAAGGCCCAGCTGCGACTGGCATCTACCTGCAGATACAAATGTATCTTTTTGTGCGGCTACACGCTACACGCTCGCTATCGCTCTGTATCTCAGCACTGTGAGGTTATTTTACGAGCTTGCCACCAAGCGAGAAAGGTACCGGAGCAGGAAAGAGACCCCGTACTGGTTACTTCCTCCCGATATTGTTTTGTAAATGAAATTTCAATTGCAGCCACATTGCCCGCCCATCCCAAGGAGCCAGCGTTCGCAAATTGAGCGATTAAATGTCACTTTCCCTGGCTCCCAATCGAGTTTTCTCTTCTTATTGTGTTTAATTAGTGGATACGTACTGGTGAACACATTAAACATATTTGGCTAATAAGTATCCCTTAAACAAGTGCACATAAACCTTAATTTTAAGGCCAAAAGCAGCTAGGGTTACCTTAAAGAGGGTCACTAAAATTGGTTTTATAACCTAGGTCCTCAAAATAGCTCTTTCTTATAAGTTTTGCAAGGCCTCTTCGCGTTTTATTCCCACTGCGAAGCCATAACTTAAATTGCGCGCCCCCCGCCCGGGCTGAGATCCTATTTCACGCCTTCCGGTGACCTTGCTCTGAGCGCCTGCACCGTGAAATCAATTAGGCCTTTGATTAATAGGCATAAACTCTTGATTTGCTGAGCCTTTAATTGAAATCTGCGGAGGATTCGTGGGGAGTGCGGCAGTAAAGTGGCGTTTTCTGCAGCGGCAAAACGAAAGACTTAGGCAACGAACGTGCAACGAACAGGCGCAGGGAAAACAGCTTGAGTCGAGACGGCACAGCGGTGGTGCATCCGAAACTAGGAATCGCATGTACTTGGCAGCTTATTTGGCGCCTTCAATTAAGTCCAGCGATCATCAGTGTCATCATCAACGGATGGAGCTGCAAAGCGGGGCTTTTTGCACGCGCAATAACGAAGCCGCAGGATGTCCGAGGCACCGAATTCAGCGCTTCAGCAAAATGGAAATGCAAATCCCAATATCTTAACTCATGCGAAACGGAAGCCACAAATGGCAGCGTGAAATTAGGGGCATCTAACATAAAATTAGCAGCTCGTTTTGGCCCCAAACTCGGCGGATTTATAGCATTTGAATAACTCAAATTACCATTGCCTCTCAACTAATGATAGTGCGGCTCCACAAACAAAAAAAAAACACGAACGGAAGCTAGCATGGGCACGCCGAAGTTTAAATACCCTCGCAGCTTCCAAACGATTTTCTTTAATCTATATTTTTATATGACAATTCCACAAATCAAAGATTAAAAAACTCATAACTAAGCCAAAAATCATACACTTTGTTTTGGAAGCTGTTCATTTGTGCTATTTTTTGATGGTCAATATATCTGCATACCAAAATTGACGATTAGCGATGTAAGCTTTCTTTTAATTATTAAAAAAAGTGGCCAAAAGTTGTTCTTTCCTAAGTGCCTAGAAAGATTCGCCTGATATGGCTTATAGGGTCGGGGATACGGTATATATGGTTTATTGGGTCCCTCACTGCGTTGCAAGCTTCTGACGAAAATTATAATACTTTGCAAGGGTATAAATAAATTCAGGGCAGACAGGGCTTAAACCAATATTTGTTTTGGTCTGCGGCAGCGCGCGATCGGAGAGAAATTTCTATAATTTGCATGGAACCTGGATTTGTGCGCTGCCTGGCTGGTTGGCTTAATTTTTTGGCTATGTAAATCATGCGGCGCTGAACCGCAAATTAGCCGCACGTATGGCCCGACGACGGTGTGCGCTCCATCCCATTCCAGCCACATCTCGTTTCTCGTTAAGCCGACAGTCGACGGGGATGGGACTGCCTTAATGTTTCCCAATAAATTTCAGACCGTCGGTAGTCGGTGCTAGGGAGCCACGTCCTCCATTCACGATTCTCCAGGTCCAGGTCCAGGTCCCAGTCCCCGCCGTCTGGCGTGTTAATAGAGCAAGTGTTGTTTTGCTCACTTTCGGCGTTAAGTGTTTCGCACAGGAGGGACACCCCGTCCGCTGTCCGCCGTCCTACCGTTCCTCCATCTGTCAGTAATCACTAAGTAAATAAATTCGAACTCTTATGTTTGTTTTTTGAAAGTTTCGCCCTCTGCCCACTGCCGAACGGATAATGCCACGCCCCCGAACAAAGGCATAAATCATCGCCTGGGTGGGGGCTTTTCTCTCCCTTGCCCGCATGAATAATCGTTGCTGGTTTTGTTGGTTTTTAGGATCTCCGAGATCCTGGGCCACACTTGTAATTATATGTGCAATTTTTGCTCTCGCAGGGCGATGAAACGAGAGCATTTGCATGCCGAGGGATCAGTTGGGGAAACGTGTTTTCGCTCGCCCTTGCACATAATCGATCAGCCTGAAAGTATGCAGCGCCGTTAGTATGCCATGGGAATTGTTGTGCTGCCTATCGGACGACTATCAAGTGTCATAGAAACGCTCGAAGAAAGGTAAATATATCTCCTTGGCATGACCATGTGGCTGTTCACCGAGTACAACAAGAAGGAACTGAACCCTATAAAAACCAGAAACGCAGAAAACCCATCCGAATCAAAAATGCACTTTTGTCTTAGTTTTGATATTTGAAAAACTTTGATTTGCCAAAAATATTAGCATGTCTTATGGAAAAATATCTGCTTTTGCTAAATTGACTCGGCTATTAATGCTGATCACAGCAATTTAAGCTTCTGACTAAAATTATAATACCCCGCGAGGGTATAAAAATAATATAGAACATGGATAAAATAAAGGGGGAAAGCTGCTTTTAATTTTAAAATGGTATACCCAAATTATATATCAAATATTAATATATTTAAATAATAATAGTAATAGCAATAGAAATATATAGTAAAATAGGGCTGAAGTGTATCATTGTACAGCTTCATAAAGTTTCGCTTGCATTTCGTATTTCTCTATTCACAAATTGCCAAACGAAAAAGAAGTAAACAAACGCCGTTTCCCCCAATTCCCAAATATCATAGCGGACAACCATAAGAGAGGATCATTAAACTTAAGTGGCTCTCTCGCTCTTAAGATCAACCATCCAGAGCAAGAAGAAACGGAAGACGGACAAGTAACAAGAGTAATGCGCGAGCGAAACCCACGGAAATGCATAGTAAAAGAAAAATGGTAATAGAATGACTCACTCACCCCTTTTCGTTGCTTTTTGCTGCGGATCCCAACGGCGAATTATTCGACGAAACACGCGCTTACAAAAAGTTATTGTCTTTACCCGATTAGAAAAAGCAGTGACTCTTTATATTCGTTGCACTTCCACATAAAAAAAAAACAAAAAAAATAGCCAAGAAACCGCACTGATCTGGGCTATGCACACACACGCGGTGTGGTTTAGAAAAAAACGAAAGCGCCCCGGCTGCCCCCACTTTACTTACACTTTTCACTGTGGGGGCTCGCCGTTTTCCACTTTTCACACCTGCCACTGCTTTTTCCACTGTAGTTTTCGGTTGTCCCTTTCATTTGACCTCTAACCGCCGCGGAGGTCTTTTGCATATACGTAGTTTTAATCGCTTTGTTTCGAGTTTGATTTTTGCCTCCGCTTCGCCCGGCGCCGTGGGAGTAACTGATTGCCGACGGCTGCCGGGAGAGGACTTTCCGAGAGTGGGAAGGCGTAGATGAAGAGCAATGTTGCCGAGAGAGGGGACACGGCGAAGTCGTCAATAATATGCACTCTTAAATAACTTTCAGTCGCCCTTGAATGATCCATTTATGCGTAATGGATAGTCGCTAGCTTAAACCTTATTTTGCTACTTCGGCTAAATGAAAATAAATAACAAATAAATAATAAGTACATAAAAAATAAATAAATAACAAATAAATACATTTTATAAAATTATAAAATTAAAAATAACCTTAACCGCTTAAAAAAATATATACCCTTGCAGGGTATTATAATTAGAGCTTGTATAGCTAAGTTATTCTTTTGTAAGTCGTGGGTTGTAGGAAAATTGTATATAAATATATAAAAAACAATATCGAATATTATACCCTTGCAGAGTATTATAATTTCAGTCGGAAGCTTGAAACGCAACGAAGGAGTCATTTCCGCCCCTATAAACCATATATATTCTTGATCAGCATTAACAGGTGAATCTTTCTAGGCATATAGAAGGAAAAAAAATTTTTGAAAATTTTTTCAACATTTTTTAAGCAATATTATTACACAGTTAACATGTTGAAAATTAAGAAAAATTGTAATTGTTTAAATAATTATTTGAGGTATGCAGATTTGTTAACCTATTAAAAACTAGCACAGAACAGCTTTCCGAATCGAAATTAGTACTTTTTTGACTAAGTTATGAGTTTTTTAAGTTGTGGGTTATAGGAAAATTGTTATATCGAATATTTATACCCTTGCAGAGTATTATAATTTCAGTCGGAAGCTTGAAACGCAATGAAGGAGTGATTTCCGCCCCTATAAACCATATATATTCTTGATCAGCATCAACAGGCGAATCTTTCTAGGCATGTAGGAGAGAAATACTTAAATGAAAATTAAGCCAAGCAAACTTAGTTTAGGTATATAAAAAAAAACTTGTTTTATTTCTTGTTTAAATAACGAAAAACTAGGTAACATTCTCATTTGTGAATCTTTTAAATATCCGCCTTTATTTCTGGTGCTGTTGATGGTTCTCCTTATGGTTCTCATCCCTTTCCCTTTCTGGTCCTTAAATATCCTAGAAGAAGCGAGTGAGTGAAGTGTGCTGTACCCCGTACCCGATGTCTGTCCGTGCTCCGCACACCTAACCCTGATGCTGGTGGTGCCACCAGCCCGACTGGCGGGCATTGACGTAGGTCTTCAGGCCGCCGTCCTGGACAGGCGACATGGGCTGGTGGGTGGGGAAGAGATGAGGGCCACTGGTCTCGTAGTTGATGCCATTGTGCTGGTTGAAGATATAGGCTTTGGGCACCTCCACGCCGGCCGGGCCCACGGTGTTCGTGGACACGCTCACGCTGGAGACAGGTCCCGGATTGGCCGGCAAGTAGGTGCGACTGGGAGGCGACGGCGGCGGCGATGGTCCCCAGCTCGTCTGCGGCTTCAGCGGTAGCGCAGGACGATATTGCTTGGTGTACAGCGGAGGACCAATTGGCAGAGCAGGTTGCTTGGGTATGGAAACCGTATTTGGTGGTCCGTAGGCGTTGTTCCTTAGATCGCAGACGGTGTTCTCGACGAGAGTCGACAGCGGGGCAGTGTAGATCCGGAAGTTCGTGTCCGCATAGTCCAGGTCGGAGAGCAGGAACACGGGCATCCGATCCGAGAGGACCCAAACGTTCTTGTTCTCGTCGATCTTGACGTCGGCGGGAAAGACCAGGCCCACGTCGTCGCGGTCCACGATGCCGTGGAACTGCGGTGAGTACGGCATCGAGGAGTGCCAGCATCCGACAGCATTTTGGTCGATCAAGTTGAACAGCTCCACGCCGTCGTCGCTCATCACGCGGGACGTGGTGTGGGCATTCGGACCACGCTCGTCTAGGGCCACAAAGTCGTGGTAGCTGTCCTCCGTGCGGGTCTCGTCCCTCAGGATCCTCGTGGAGACGGCGAACTGCCGGTGACTGGCCAGGGGGCTGAAGTACAGCGTTCTGAACCCGTCCGACCGGATGGGCGATAGTGACATCCCGAAGATGCCCTCCTCGCCCCACTGGAAGTTAATGCCGGCGATGTTGAAGTCACCCCTCAGGGGGTCCGGGAAGAAGTACGAGTGGGCCGAGAAGCGCCAGGACTTGTTCAACTCCCAGGAGTAGGCGATCAGGCCGTAGCCCAACTCGTCCGCGAAATAGGCGTAGGCATCGTCGCAGTTCTTGCCAATGTCTACCGCAATATTGGCTATGAACGTGTTTGGATTGGTGTCCACTGCCGGCAGCTCGTAGCGCCGGATACGAGTGTCCGTGGTCAAGTCGAAGACGTTCACCGCGTACGGACAGGGGTTCCTGGTGGTGTTGCCAATGCCCACAGTGCCGGTGTCCAGCACCCAAAGGCGACCGCACTCGTCCACCTTGATGCGGTACGCCGTGGTGATGCTGTTGGCGCAGTCGCCGGCCGTGTTCGCCCGCCAATCCGGATACGGAATCAGTTCCGGCGATCCAGTGAGGCTGTGGTCCATGTTGATATAGGTCAGAGTGGCCGGGATGCCTGCCAGAATGATAGTGTTTATCAAAATTAAATTTGATGACGCCATTGTAATAAGTTATAGGAATGAGTGAAACTATATTGGTGGTATTCAGCACTGAACACTTAATGGAGTGCCTCTGCGAAATCATTAAAAACTATGGACAAATAGCTGTTCTAACTTATCCATATTCCTGCGCTAATTAAAACCTTTTAAAATGAGTCGTAAAAAGACTGTAAGATTGCCACAATTTATGACCATAATAACTTCACCATAAATTTGACTTGCGGTTGGTTGCGGAACTTGAAGTAGGAATTAATCACCGGAAAAATGTGTCAAAATTCGGGATGTTCTTTTGGTTAAGCCGCTGCATTTGGCCAAACGTGTGCTGCGGAGTGGGACACGTACGGTGCAGGTTGCAAGTGCGCAGGTTGCAAGTGTGCAGGTTGCAAGTGTGCAGGTTGCGTGCAATTTCCGATGTCATTAGCCCGCACTGAAGCAACGCACTAAGGAGCTCTGACATCACCATCAATGCAGAGTCGCTATCGCTGCCAGTCTCGACCGACGATTTCCGCTCCAATTGCTCCTCGGCGGAGCCACGCCGTCTCTACGTCTCATGGGCAATTTCCAGGCGTATCTGGTTTTCTGGTGGCAGGCGGCATTGCCACGCCCCTGAGCGGCAGCTAGGATACTCCCCCTTCGTCACCATCAATGGAGGCGACAGCGATTTTTCTGCCCGACCAACACCTTTCAATTCGTGTGAAGTTTAGCAAATCGATTGGAGCTGGCGCAAAGCGGAAAGCGGATTCCCAAAGCCAGTTATTCATATAAAAATCCATGAACGAGTAAATTAATAAATCTCTTAATGTTTCATACAAGAGGATCGTGGAAACTTCTTTATGCTTAGATACATAATTAGTAGATTTGGAAATATTCTAAGGACTTCAGTAAATGAAGCTGTAATATTACGAATTGTCATGTCAACTTTATAATCGCCCAATAAATAATAATAATAGCTGCCAACTCTGTAAAGCTAATCTGTAAATCAGATTCCAGATTCCGAGTTTCCGCCCTCAAAAGCCAGCCACTTTTTACGAACTCATTTGTGATTGAGATTGAGCCTGGCCTGTGACTTGGAATGGGCCACACATAGTGCGGCTAATGTTCGTGTCCACTCCGTGGTTCAGTAGCTCAATGGCTCAATGCCTCAATGGCTAAATGGCTAAATGGCTGAATGGCCAAATGACCGGAGGCTGGGTGTATGGGAGTCGGAGGCTTAGTGGATGTGTGGCTTAATGAATTTCTATGAAAAACGGACTTGTCTTGAAACTCCGTCAAGCTGCTGACTCGTTATCCAGCCAATTAATGTTGCCAATTCTCCGGTTCGGTTTCTGTTTCAATTTCGCAGTCGCAGTCGCATTCTCATTTCAATTTCAATTACATGTTTGCCTCAGATTTCAATTTGTAATCCTGTCGCATAGCTCATTACGAATGTGAGAACAGCCCGAACTGGCTCATAATCTGTCCGGTGGCAATATCTGTCTGATTTCAGGCGCCCTGACCGGCCCTGCCTGGCCTAATAGATTTGCATAATGAGCCATAAGTACGGAGGCCCAATAAATCATAACTCGTTATTGTCAACTGCAGGTGTTGTCTACCTGTTCGGCTGTTGTGTGTTGCCACCGCAGATTTGCTCAAACTAATTGATTTGCTTTGATGGCCATTCATGCGTTAAGCCTTTGCCGCAACTTTCACGTGCTTTTGGTCTTTATTTGGGCCTTTTTGCCTTATTTCGACCTTCTAGCCTTTGCGGAATTCGAAATCATTTACTTGGCATTCTCGACCTGGCAAAGTAAGAGCTCAAGGCTACGCCAGAAGTTAGGGACTGGACAATTGGTTTGAATTTGATTTAAGTCTTTGCCAATAGGAAGTATTTTTCTGTCTGAATTTTAATTGTTACTCTATTGGTCTGATTATTTACTCACAATGAAGCTTCTTAAACTCTCCCTCTGGTTGAATATTGCTAAAAATAAAGATTGCAAATATATGTGATCTCAGTGAAATATTTGTATTTTTGTACAATAACACCGAATCTGTTTGGACAGCGATTTTGTGCAACTCTCACTCCGATTCAACTGAAAGCTAATCATGGGTTAATGGCATAATGCCATATAATATGCTATTGTCTGTGATTGGATTTCCATTTCCATTTGTGTAACGCCGACGACCCTGAAGAAGCCTTCACCAGACGAATAATACCCCGCACCGGCTCGGATGGTCGTCATATAATATAATGCCAATGCCGCCGCACCATTGCCTCCTATTCCGAGTCCGCGTTACAACGGTTAATTGTTTAAGAAATATAAATGCAACACCTGAATGCGCGCAAGTATCAACCGGATTTATGAGAGGTCACCTCGCAGGCCCGGCCTGACCCCAAGCCCGTGCCCATCAAAAGCAAAAGTTTGACATATTTTCTAAACAAGGTTCTTTGGAAGCCGGAAATGGATTCGTTTCTATGGCGCCCGACGGCATTAGACAAGTCAAAAGCGTATATTTGAATTAATCTCGCAAGCCTTTTTAAAATGTTTGTAAACTGAAAAAAATGTTCAACCTCAATAGAACAATGGTCTTATTGTTATATAGAGCAAAAGGTTTCTTGTGTATTGCATTACTCAAAGACCTAACAATCCCACATTTAAACAAATCTTTGAGAATTCTTTGCACAATTTAAGCCAATTTAAGCTTGTCAACAATGTCTGGAGTACTTTTTGGTCCTCCTCATTTGTTTTACAACCGGAATTAGTCAATCAGTCCATATAAACGGAATGACAGCAATTTCCCAATCACCTCGATTCCGCACCCAATTAGCAGGTGCTAATGATGCCCAAAAGTCAGATATGTTGCCACTGCAATCTGCATGCAGCTGCACCTGGATTTGGAGGAGCTTACCATCTCGCCAGCGGGGAACGGTGACGAAGAGGCGGTTGCCAAAGTGCTCGACGCCGACGGGCAGGCCGTTCTGGGGGACGTAGTCGCCACTGGCCAGGGCCTGCTCCTTGAGCCGGGCGTTCGGGAAGGCGAAGTCCAGCTGGTTCCAGCTGTAGCGCTCCTGCAGCTTGTAGGCGGCCCACGAGGGAGGCGGGGACAGCGCCAGCAGCAAGCAGGTAAGCAGCAGCGGCAGGATACCTCTGTTGTCCTGGAACAACATCATGGCACACTTCTCGGGGCTTCTACAACTTGGCTAAAACGCACAGACACGGGTACCGATATAAGGATGGCAAGGCGAAAAAAAAAAATGGAGACAAACTCTAGAGCCAACTCCTTGAGTTCAAGCTGGGCACTAATCCGTAAATGTATCTATTGTTTGTCCTCTGCTGTGGACCGTGGCGCGCTTACGACTGTTGGCCACAATATGTCGGCCACGTTTTATATGAGGTTTTTTTTGCTCCGAAGACGTAGCCGATGACGAAGCCAGGCTGGCGAAGGCCCACCTCTTCGGCAGTCGGGCTTCGGCTGGACACAGATCGAGTGCCTCGGATAGCTGCTCGGCGCGGCTCTGTGCTTTGGAGCACAGTGGATCGGCCGTAGTAGCTATAGTTCCCATGGAGCGTTTCGGGGATTGTGCGTCGGGCTGCCGCCGCTGGCTTTGTCTTCCATGATTGATTTTAGCGGCGGCCCGAGTTCCGCTTAACAAAAGCCTATCGAGCCGCACTTAATCGAAGCCGACGCCTTTCGCCGGTGGTATACAGGTGTAAAGGTTTGCCAATTATAATATTCTTTTGACGGGGTACTAGGTTCAGCCCGTATCCCGACCTTCGCCAGTGACTAGCTACATGTGCCTGTGCTTAAAGTTTTGTAACTGATTGGAAACTTAGGTAACGTAGTTGCAAATCAATCACAAAATTGTAAGTACAGTGTTATTCGATAAGGGATCTAGATCTATAAATTTCATTCAAAGCTCGCATAACTGCGTCTGGTTTCGATTGAATTGCCTTAGTTTGGGTTTCGATTGGGCGCTTCGATGACTCACAATTTGGTGAGGGTCAAGTATTTGATTTCCACTAATAATGGGTTGGATCTGTGAGGCGTTACGGTGACTCCAGATAGTACTACATTGCAAAAGAAAAAGGTATCGCGATTTCGCGGTATCGCGGCACCGCGGCATCGGTTGCGGAAACTCAGACTTGCAACTTGTGGTCCTGAGCCGTCACTCTGCTTCTCACCTGGCTTTTAGGGCATCCCCTTAGAGCGTAGTGCGTAGAGTGGGCCCAGGCACTAGTGGTAATGCTCTGCTCTAATGGCCATCGCCGCAAGATCCAAAACTGCAACCGAACGCGAAAACCTAAAACTCGGCCCCGTAGGCGTCCACAAAACTCTTGGGCCACTGCATATGGTCAGCCAAAAGTGAGGAAAACGAAAAGAAAAATAACGTATATTAACGAAACCGAGGGGCTGCACAAGTCTTACGACCTCCACTGATGAAGTGGTTTGCATTAATCCTAAACACCGAGTGTATACTGGGAACAATCGAAACCCAAGTGTTAGTTAAACAACCGATTTAAAATATCAATTTACTTTTCAGAAACAAAGGTTGTAGTCCACATAGAAACTCCCAATTTAATACAGAATAACAAAGAAATAAACCATTTTTCGGCTCTAAATTTAAGTCATTCAATAGTCAGTATCTCTGTAACTGTAACATTAATTTTTCATTGCGAAATCTTGTCATTTTTATGAGAATTCTCGCTTAAATTTTGTGACTAAGTAATATGGTAATTTAGTGCCAACGCAGAGAAGCCGTTCAACTTGATCCCTTGGCCGCATTCTAAGTATCGCTAGCTCGGTGCAGCTCACCCACTGTTAGAAGAAACATAATTGCCACGAAATCAGTAGAAATAAATTCGCACAGACACGCACCACACGATATATGGTCCACATAATTACAGGTAATGCTGCCTGAATTTATTGCGATCGGCGGATCGTACCATAAAAAGCCACATTTAAACAACCAGTGCGTTTTATTAATTAATTGTGTGTGCGGCCGCAGTACGCTGGCCGTCGTTAGTGGCCGCACTGGCTGCGAGTTGGTGTTGACGGTTGCATAACTGGATGCTATTAATGATGCGATCGCCGACTGCTGCCGTTGAACCTATCATTTAAATCGAATTGACTCGTTTTGTATTTTTATTTATGTTTCGGTTTTTGTCTGCAGCCTGTCGTGGGATGCAGGGGGATGTTTGCAAAGCTTTAGTTTTAATTTTCCTCTCACTATGCTTTTGCAAATATACGCTTTTAAAATGTATAAATATCTAAATCCGGTGGAACTGTGAAAATCCTTATCGAAGTCCGGGAAAACACCAAGGAATTGACTGTGCGTAAAAGAAGGATAGTTGTGTATCGATATGGTAAGTAAGATATATATATCTGCCATAACAGCAACCGGGGAACAGAATACAAGAAAAGCAGCTAAAGTTCTAGAAAATCAATCGATTTCCCATTGCAATCTGCGAGGGTGTACCAGTTCGGCTCTTCGAAGCTAGCTTCTTTCCTGTTTTATTGATTTATACGCACCGCTTTTCCCAATAATTGAAACGAGTTTGTCCAGCAACGACAACCGAAACAAAACAGCATTATCAAATGACGCACAGTGCGCTAAGTGGCCAAAAGACTCCTCAGATCGGATCGGATCGGATAGGATCGAAACGGATCCGCACTCTTTGGCATAATTGCAATTATGCAATGCAACCTGCTAGCGAGACATTAGTTGCATTAGCGGATTGGTTTGTTTTGGGCGGAAAATAAAACGCGATGACATTGCCCGCCTTGTGTTTTCCTCCTTGTTTCTGTTTGGACAGTTTTCCAGGCATCCGCTTATGGTCAGAGTGGACACCTCCGTCGTCCGTTCGGGGGTTCGGGTTCGATGCGGGCGCTTTTTGGCCCGGCCAGTGGCAAACCTGTTGCTAAACCTCAGTTTTCCATTCGTTTCTTTCATTTCGGTTTCAAGTTCAATGTCCATGGCCCTGACCGTTGGCCGGATTTATTTCTGTGAGCCAAAATCGGCGGGGCCTCAAAGATTTCCTGCTCACTGGCAGCGGCACCCATCACAACTCTGTGTGTCCTCCCAGCGGCTGAAACTTACATGCACTGCAGATATTTTTTAAATTACCTGTTCAACGTAAACAGTTTTCTATTTGTGTTTTTAATTTCAAATACAATGGTCAGCGAAAGGCACTGAAAATTGTTGTAGGAAATATATCTGTGCATCCAACTGGTATCTCTGAGGCCTGAGATCTGACATAAATGTAATGGGAATCGGAAATAAAAATCTGTAACGTTAAAGCGATTCTTACAAAGCGTTCGCTACATTTTCTGACAGTGCATGCTCATTTTTCAATAGCAACATTAAGTAAATAAATCAGGCTGGCTGCAGCTACTTTTCCGTGTAACTCTGTTGCATTCAAAAAGTTGCCACAGACATCAATTTGGCCGCAATTGCGGCGCTCTTGTCACGCAAGAGGAAAAGCCGCACCAGTCGTCGAAAATGCTGGTTAAAGCAAATGGTGCGGATAAGAGATCGTTGTGGGGGATAAATAATTTGGCATTAATCAGCGAGCTGCCTTCGAAATTTATGAGCGACGCGACTTATCTTAAGCCATCGTAAGCTGCATTTTCTTCGGCTCTTTAAGCGGCGCAATATGGTAATCGACCGATAATCGATTAATAAGAGTGCAGCAAAACATATCCATTAGCTGGAAAGTTCCGAGGTAATCTAACGGCTTACTGGCTGGAAAATGCTTCAGAGTGGTACGTATATATTACAGACCCAAGTGGGTCAAGTTGACGTTTCCGCCGGCAGTTCCACACATTATCCAATTCACAACATTCGTTGAAATAAGAAATAAGTTAAACAATCACTTAAACAATAATCGACAAAGTTACGAGTAAATTTATGCAACGCAGAAGGCAACACAAATAAAATATGAATTTAAGGAATGTGTTGATAATGGAATAAAAGTAAAGAGTCAGTAATATAACAATACAGAAACAAAAAAAAAATAAATTAGAATATGCAAATTGAAACCATTTTAGGCCTAGAACCACCAAGGGGGTGGTGGGCGCACGTAGTCCCCCACGTTTAGGTAATCCTGCTGAACGTTGCCTTGACTCAGAAAGGATTCGTCCGATTCCGAGTCGCCGACCAACGAATCGTCCGCCCAGTCATCCTTCTTCGATCCAGCAGTCACACGGGAGCCCATCACGAATAGGACGAGGACAAGTCCCAGGACAATTTGGGAGAACACCTTCATGATGGAAATGCCTTGCTTTCGAAGTGAGTGGAGAAAGTGGTCTGCTGCGGTCTTATATACGTGTGAAGCCAACCGAAAAATGGAACCAGAACCCAGGTGTTTTGCCGGGTATTTTCTGCCACAGTTGTTTGGCTTTTAGCACAATGAAAATTGGGCTATGTTTGCCCCGGTTGCGGTGGTCAGGGTCTCACTTTCTGCCGCAGATAGAGCACTTGAAATTAGAGTCCGATATTTGTTCGGGCGAGCTGTGCGTGTTGTCTTTTCGCTTTTCTCCGACGCTTATTGATTTCCTGGTGAAAAGTTGTTGTTTCTGCCAATTAGCTGGCTAAAGAGTTGTCATGCCGCAAAATTGAAAACGAAATTGAAAATGAAACCGAAAACGAAAACAAAAACGTCACAGACATGTCGTCTAGTGTCGAGCTTTAGCAATACCATGCCGCAATTAGTTATCAATTGAAAACAATTTAAATCAGCTGCTTCCTCCTCCTGACGGCCTCTGGTTAATGGTATCATTAGCCGCACCAAACACTTCTGGGAAGCTGGTTTACTCATTTGGATATAACTCTAAGAGAGACTCCGAGTGGAAAGTCGCCTTCTGGCTAAATTTGAAATATAAACCGAATCGATTTCCAGGCACCCCGTGGGTAGATGGGGCTGAAGTTCAAGGTCTCAGTTTGGAAAGCTTCGAGTTACAGATGTCGGAGCGTATAGGAAGTGGCCGAACTCGTCCAGGGTTAGCACAGCCATCGACGGGCGATCGCTCATAGTGGCGAAACGATACACTCCCCGCTGCCTTTTAAGTGTAATTGCTAATTAGTGTTTTATTCCAAGTCCGAATTCTAAGTCTCTAATTATGCATAAAAACTGTGCCTTTGTCTTGGCCAATTAAAATATTAGCGATAGGAAAGCGCGGCAACAACTACTTGTTTAATTATCAACTGAAGCCGAACACAGAACACAGCGCTTGACAGCAGCTAATTTTTGTTTGAACAACTGCTGCTAAACGGATACCTAAGTGTGGCGGAGTTCTAAGTGTTACGCCGGAATTACCGGGCGGATGGGTAGGTTTTTGCCGGCCACAGCCGAAATCGAGTTTTAGCCCGGCTAAACGACCGACCTTGTGATGGCCACGCTCTGCTTCCCGATTGCCTTTGACGACAGCCGAAAGCTGCATTCGCAAATTGGCCAATTGCAAACTATGAAACTGTAAGCGAAAAGTTCCGCTTTGTTTTTCTCCTCCCTCTTTTTTTCCTATTTCTATCTAATTTTTTTGGGATTACGCATACGCCCCGGTGTCAAGGCTGACAATGATTTGCTGAAAAAAAAAATAATATAGAGCCGCAATGAATGTACTTCCACCATTAAATCAGCTGGACAGTCATGATGGAAGCTGCGCGTTCCCATTATGCTCACTTTAGAGTTTTACATTTTTCCTCAAAGAGTTCATTTCTCCAAGCCTATATTACGCACCTAAACTGTGCTTGACGTGACAATTTATTTTCCAAAAATTGTTCAATCATTCCTAGGGCAGCTAGTCGTCCGATCCGTCACAATCCAATTTATATACCATATTCTTATATAAAATAAGAATGGATTTAATATTATTTGCATGTGTGAAATATTCGTCATTGGAACTTTTACTTCAAGTTAAGACTAATATTTCACCTTTATCTCTTTCGACTTATATACAGATATGCATACTTCTCTTGCGAACCCTAATAAGGGGTATTCGAGTTACCCAAAAGTGGCAAATCGGCAAGCTGTTCGAATGGCTGAGTGACCTAGCACACCCCGTTTTTGGCGTCCGCCCTCTGCCCAACGGGCAAGGCTGAAACTGCTACCAATGCAATGCATCCATCAATCAATCAATGCTAACATTTCACTTTGCGATCGGGTCGAAACAGATCGGATCGAATCAAAGCAAACAAATTGAAACAAAGGCAAAAACTTAAGAAATTAAAGCAACAACAAAGGACGAGCCCACAAAATAGCCGCTCATTTCTGAAGTTCCGTTCGTAACCGGTTTAGCTTTTGTAGAATACATCGCCGGGGCTTATTATGATGAAAAACATCATAAACAAGAAAGAAATCTAACACCGGTACGCCGATGTTTGTGTACTCTGCAGATTGCAATGCAATACAATACAATATATATTTATGTTAAAAAACAACTAAGTAATGCCTAAATTCATTGCAGTCTTGTACTTGCAGTTTCAAAGTTACTGTTTTATATTCACTTTTTGGCATTTTCCTTTACAGTTAAAAATAGTTTCTGTGTCTAAAAAAAATCGGTGTATTTTAAATTAGATAAAATCTGGGGAAAACTGGAAGAGTTTAGTTTGTTTTCTAAAAGTATTCTCAGCCATCCTATGGCAGCGACATGATATAGTCGTCCGATCCTGCCCACATCAAATATCTAAATAATTTTAGACAAACGTTGGCTCAAAGCTAGTGGTGGTGACTGTCTTGGACCTGCAGAAAAAGCTCAGGAACGAATGGATCGAGTGTAAACACGCCAAACTTGGGTAAACTTCGTGCCAACTTCGAGTATGACGGACGTCAAATATAAATATATTTTGGAACAAAACCTTCCACAGACTTTTTCAGGCAATATACATCGAAAAACGAAATAATTTAACAAAACTAATTTATGCCTCAATTGCCCTCACTAGTTACTACACTACTGTAACACATACAATAATATAAAAAACACTTTTCCATGAAAAAAATGCCTCAATTAATTTATGTTGAACCACCATGGAGCGGGTGTGGGTTCATAGTCCTTCGTGTTGATGTAATCGGGATTGGGTGGGAACGAAACTGACGATGAATAGGCGGCAAATTTGCGACTCTCCAGGCCTTTGGACCCTGGAATACCACTACGCTTGCGGTTCCAAACTAATTGTTTGCTGTTGGGCCGCTGTTTAGCAGAGTCCGCTTTATGGCTCCAGCCTGCTGCATTTTCCAGTACGCGTTGGCGCTCCAGTTCGTTGATTGCCTCCAAAAGCGGATTCAACTGCTGGCTGCTTTCCTCCGACTGGGGATCTGTTCTGCCTGCCAAGGCGAGAAGAATCGTCGCCAGAAGAACGCAGGTAAACATAGTCCATTGACTCGCCATAGTGCTGCCTCAATCTAAGCCACCCTCAGCTGCGTTCCGCACCTTTATACATGCGTAGTTGCTGCTCGGGTGGAGCAGATAAGCAGGTATGGCACATGTCTTGTGCATACATTACTTAATGCAATAGGTACTTCGAGTCTCGGTTCAATGCCGGACAAGTCTTGACATCATTTGGGTCTGGCTGGATACCCCACGCCTTATGTTACTCAAGATGAAGCAGAGCGTTGGCCTGATGTTTACTCCTAGCACACAGCACCAGAAGCGACCGCAGCACTCGTGCTTGGGAAAAGCTTAAATAAGTTCCACTCTTAGACAAGGTGTAAACAAAAGTATGCAATTGGATATTTGGCTCAGTGCCGGAGCCTACTTTCGGGAGTTCAATCTGCGACCAACGAAAACACTAAATGAAACAAAGCGTTCTAAAATAAAATATTCATATTTTTTGCCCCAATACCATTGAAAAGTTATAAACTGCAGACTTGTTAAATATATAGAAAACAACATCGAATATTAATACCCTTGCAGGGTATTATAATTTCAGTCAGATGCTTAAAATTCATTGAAGGACTCATTTCCGACCCTATAAACCATATATATTCTTGATCAGCATCAATAGGAGATTCTTTCTAGGCATAAAGGAGAGAAAAAATTTTTTTGCCATTTTTTGAAAAAAATGTAAGGGGTTACATCATTAAAATTGTCAAAAATTGACAAAAATTTTAATTTTTTAAAATTCCAATTTGAGTAAGCAGATTTTTTATCCTGTTAAAAACTAGCACAGAACAGCTTTCCGAATCGAAATTAATGCTTTTTTGGCAAAGTTATGCATTTTTTAAGTTGTGGGTTGGAGGAAAATCATCATATAAAACAATATCGAATATTTATACCCTTGCAGGGTATTATAATTTCAGTCAGAAGCTTAAAATTCATTGAAGGACTCATTTCCGACCCTATAAACCATATATATTCTTGATCAGCATCAATAGGAGATTCTTTCTAGGCATAAAGGAGAGAAAAAATTTTTTAGCCATTTTTTGAAAAAAATGTAAGGGGTTACATCATTAAAATTTTAAAAAATTGACAAAAATTTGAATTTTTTAAAATTCCAATTTGAGTATGCAGATTTTTTATCCTGTTAAAAACTAGCACAGAACAGCTTTCCGAATCGAAATTAATGCTTTTTTGGCAAAGTTATGCATTTTTTAAGTTGTGGGTTGGAGGAAAATCATCATATAAAACAATATCGAATATTTATACCCTTGCAGGGTATTATAATTTCAGTCAGATGCTTAAAATTCATTGAAGGACTCATTTCCGACCCTATAAACCATATATATTCTTGATCAGCATCAACAGGCGAATCTTTCTAGGCATAAAGGAGAGAAACAAATTTTTGGCCATTTTTTGAAAAAATTGTAAGGGGTTACATCATTAAAATTGTCAAAAATTGACAAAAATTTTAATTTTTTAAAATTCCAATTTGAGTATGCAGATTTTTTATCCTGTTAAAAACTAGCACAGAACAGCTTTCCGAATCGAAATTAATGCTTTTTTGGCAAAGTTATGCATTTTTTAAGTTGTGGGTTGGACGAAAATCATCATATAAAACAATATCGAATATTTATACCCTTGCAGGGTATTATAATTTCAGTCAGAAGCTTAAAATTCATTTGAGTATGCAGATTTTTTATCCTGTTAAAAACTAGCACAGAACAGCTTTCCGAATCGAAATTAATGCTTTTTTGGCAAAGTTATGCATTTTTTAAGTTGTGGGTTGGAGGAAAATCGTCATATAAAACAATATCGAATATTTATACCCTTGCAGGGTATTATAATTTCAGTCAGATGCTTAAAATTCATTGAAGGACTCATTTCCGACCCTATAAACCATATATATTCTTGATCAGCATCAATAGGAGATTCTTTCTAGGCATAAAGGAGAGAAAAATTTTTTTTGCCATTTTTTGAAAAAAATGTAAGGGGTTACATCATTAAAATTGTCAAAATTTTTTTTGGCATTTTTTTAAAAAAATGTAAGGGGTTACATCATTAAAATTGTCAAAAATTGACAAAAATTTTAATTTTTTAAAATTCCAATTTGAGTATGCAGATTTTTTATCCTGTTAAAAACTAGCACAGAACAGCTTTCCGAATCGAAATTAATGCTTTTTTGGCAAAGTTATGCATTTTTTAAGTTGTGGGTTGGAGGAAAATCATCATATAAAACAATATCGAATATTTATACCCTTGCAGGATATTATAATTTCAGTCAGAAGCTTAAAATTCATTGAAGGACTCATTTCCGACCCTATAAACCATATATATTCTTGATCAGCATCAATAGGAGATTCTTTCTAGGCATAAGGGAGAGAAAAAATTTTTTTTGCCATTTTTTGAAAAAAAAAATGTAAGGGGTTACATCATTAAAATTGTCAAAAATTGACAAAAATTTGAATTTTTTAAAATTCCAATTTGAGTATGCAGATTTTTTATCCTGTTAAAAACTAGCACAGAACAGCTTTCCGAATCGAAATTAATGCTTTTTTGGCAAAGTTATGCATTTTTTAAGTTGTGGGTTGGACGAAAATCATCATATAAAACAATAT
This sequence comes from Drosophila bunnanda, assembly GCA_035046265.1. Classification (NCBI taxonomy): domain Eukaryota; kingdom Metazoa; phylum Arthropoda; class Insecta; order Diptera; family Drosophilidae; genus Drosophila; species Drosophila bunnanda. Next base: position 153,027 of record JAWNOB010000083.1, on the reverse strand, counting down.
CGAATATTTATACCCTTGCAGGATATTATAATTTCAGTCAGAAGCTTAAAATTCATTGAAAGACTCATTTCCGACCCTATAAACCATATATATTCTTGATCAGCATCAATAGGAGATTCTTTCTAGGCATAAGGGAGAGAAAAAATTTTTTTGCCATTTTTTGAAAAAAAAAAATGTAAGGGGTTACATCATTAAAATTGTCAAAAATTGACAAAAATTTTAATTTTTTAAAATTCCAATTTGAGTAAGCAGATTTTTTATCCTGTTAAAAACTAGCACAGAACAGCTTTCCGAATCGAAATTAATGCTTTTTTGGCAAAGTTATGCATTTTTTAAGTTGTGGGTTGGAGGAAAATCATCATATAAAACAATATCGAATATTTATACCCTTGCAGGATATTATAATTTCAGTCAGAAGCTTAAAATTCATTGAAGGACTCATTTCCGACCCTATAAACCATATATATTCTTGATCAGCATCAATAGGAGATTCTTTCTAGGCATAAAGGAGAGAAAAAATTTTTTTGCCATTTTTTGAAAAAAATGTAAGGGGTTACATCATTAAAATTTTAAAAAATTGACAAAAATTTGAATTTTTTAAAATTCCAATTTGAGTATGCAGATTTTTTATCCTGTTAAAAACTAGCACAGAACAGCTTTCCGAATCGAAATTAATGCTTTTTTGGCAAAGTTATGCATTTTTTAAGTTGTGGGTTGGAGGAAAATCATCATATAAAACAATATCGAATATTTATACCCTTGCAGGGTATTATAATTTCAGTCAGAAGCTTAAAATTCATTGAAGGACTCATTTCCGACCCTATAAACCATATATATTCTTGATCAGCATCAATAGGAGATTCTTTCTAGGCATAAAGGAGAGAAAAAATTTTTTTGCCATTTTTTGAAAAAAATGTAAGGGGTTACATCATTAAAATTGTCAAAAATTGACAAAAATTTTAATTTTTTAAAATTCCAATTTGAGTAAGCAGATTTTTTATCCTGTTAAAAACTAGCACAGAACAGCTTTCCGAATCGAAATTAATGCTTTTTTGGCTAAGTTATGCATTTTTTAAGTTGTGGGTTGGAGGAAAATCATCATATAAAACAATATCGAATATTTATACCCTTGCAGGATATTATAATTTCAGTCAGAAGCTTAAAATTCATTGAAGGACTCATTTCCGACCCTATAAACCATATATATTCTTGATCAGCATCAATAGGAGATTCTTTCTAGGCATAAAGGAGAGAAAAAATTTTTTAGCCATTTTTTGAAAAAAATGTAAGGGGTTACATCATTAAAATTTAAAAAAATTGACAAAAATTTGAATTTTTTAAAATTCCAATTTGAGTATGCAGATTTTTTATCCTGTTAAAAACTAGCACAGAACAGCTTTCCGAATCGAAATTAATGCTTTTTTGGCAAAGTTATGCATTTTTTAAGTTGTGGGTTGGAGGAAAATCATCATATAAAACAATATCGAATATTTATACCCTTGCAGGGTATTATAATTTCAGTCAGAAGCTTAAAATTCATTGAAGGACTCATTTCCGACCCTATAAACCATATATATTCTTGATCAGCATCAATAGGAGATTCTTTCTAGGCATAAAGGAGAGAAAAAATTTTTTTGCCATTTTTTGAAAAAAATGTAAGGGGTTACATCATTAAAATTGTCAAAAATTGACAAAAATTTTAATTTTTTAAAATTCCAATTTGAGTATGCAGATTTTTTATCCTGTTAAAAACTAGCACAGAACAGCTTTCCGAATCGAAATTAATGCTTTTTTGGCAAAGTTATGCATTTTTTAAGTTGTGGGTTGGAGGAAAATCATCATATAAAACAATATCGAATATTTATACCCTTGCAGGATATTATAATTTCAGTCAGAAGCTTAAAATTCATTGAAGGACTCATTTCCGACCCTATAAACCATATATATTCTTGATCAGCATCAATAGGAGATTCTTTCTAGGCATAAAGGAGAGAAAAAATTTTTTTGCCATTTTTTGAAAAAAATGTAAGGGGTTACATCATTAAAATTGTCAAAAATTGACAAAAATTTGAATTTTTTAAAATTCCAATTTGAGTATGCAGATTTTTTATCCTGTTAAAAACTAGCACAGAACAGCTTTCCGAATCGAAATTAATGCTTTTTTGGCAAAGTTATGCATTTTTTAAGTTGTGGGTTGGAGGAAAATCATCATATAAAACAATATCGAATATTTATACCCTTGCAGGGTATTATAATTTCAGTCAGATGCTTAAAATTCATTGAAGGACTCATTTCCGACCCTATAAACCATATATATTCTTGATCAGCATCAACAGGCGAATCTTTCTAGGCATAAAGGAGAGAAACAAATTTTTGGCCATTTTTTGAAAAAATTGTAAGGGGTTACATCATTAAAATTGTCAAAAATTGACAAAAATTTTAATTTTTTAAAATTCCAATTTGAGTATGCAGATTTTTTATCCTGTTAAAAACTAGCACAGAACAGCTTTCCGAATCGAAATTAATGCTTTTTTGGCAAAGTTATGCATTTTTTAAGTTGTGGGTTGGACGAAAATCATCATATAAAACAATATCGAATATTTATACCCTTGCAGGGTATTATAATTTCAGTCAGAAGCTTAAAATTCATTTGAGTATGCAGATTTTTTATCCTGTTAAAAACTAGCACAGAACAGCTTTCCGAATCGAAATTAATGCTTTTTTGGCAAAGTTATGCATTTTTTAAGTTGTGGGTTGGAGGAAAATCGTCATATAAAACAATATCGAATATTTATACCCTTGCAGGGTATTATAATTTCAGTCAGATGCTTAAAATTCATTGAAGGACTCATTTCCGACCCTATAAACCATATATATTCTTGATCAGCATCAATAGGAGATTCTTTCTAGGCATAAAGGAGAGAAAAATTTTTTTTGCCATTTTTTGAAAAAAATGTAAGGGGTTACATCATTAAAATTGTCAAAATTTTTTTTGGCATTTTTTTAAAAAAATGTAAGGGGTTACATCATTAAAATTGTCAAAAATTGACAAAAATTTTAATTTTTTAAAATTCCAATTTGAGTATGCAGATTTTTTATCCTGTTAAAAACTAGCACAGAACAGCTTTCCGAATCGAAATTAATGCTTTTTTGGCAAAGTTATGCATTTTTTAAGTTGTGGGTTGGAGGAAAATCATCATATAAAACAATATCGAATATTTATACCCTTGCAGGATATTATAATTTCAGTCAGAAGCTTAAAATTCATTGAAGGACTCATTTCCGACCCTATAAACCATATATATTCTTGATCAGCATCAATAGGAGATTCTTTCTAGGCATAAGGGAGAGAAAAAATTTTTTTTGCCATTTTTTGAAAAAAAAAATGTAAGGGGTTACATCATTAAAATTGTCAAAAATTGACAAAAATTTGAATTTTTTAAAATTCCAATTTGAGTATGCAGATTTTTTATCCTGTTAAAAACTAGCACAGAACAGCTTTCCGAATCGAAATTAATGCTTTTTTGGCAAAGTTATGCATTTTTTAAGTTGTGGGTTGGACGAAAATCATCATATAAAACAATATCGAATATTTATACCCTTGCAGGATATTATAATTTCAGTCAGAAGCTTAAAATTCATTGAAAGACTCATTTCCGACCCTATAAACCATATATATTCTTGATCAGCATCAATAGGAGATTCTTTCTAGGCATAAGGGAGAGAAAAAATTTTTTTGCCATTTTTTGAAAAAAAAAAATGTAAGGGGTTACATCATTAAAATTGTCAAAAATTGACAAAAATTTTAATTTTTTAAAATTCCAATTTGAGTAAGCAGATTTTTTATCCTGTTAAAAACTAGCACAGAACAGCTTTCCGAATCGAAATTAATGCTTTTTTGGCAAAGTTATGCATTTTTTAAGTTGTGGGTTGGAGGAAAATCATCATATAAAACAATATCGAATATTTATACCCTTGCAGGATATTATAATTTCAGTCAGAAGCTTAAAATTCATTGAAGGACTCATTTCCGACCCTATAAACCATATATATTCTTGATCAGCATCAATAGGAGATTCTTTCTAGGCATAAGGGAGAGAAAAAATTTTTTTGCCATTTTTTGAAAAAAAAAAATGTAAGGGGTTACATCATTAAAATTGTCAAAAATTGACAAAAATTTTAATTTTTTAAAATTCCAATTTGAGTAAGCAGATTTTTTATCCTGTTAAAAACTAGCACAGAACAGCTTTCCGAATCGAAATTAATGCTTTTTTGGCAAAGTTATGCATTTTTTAAGTTGTGGGTTGGAGGAAAATCATCATATAAAACAATATCGAATATTTATACCCTTGCAGGATATTATAATTTCAGTCAGAAGCTTAAAATTCATTGAAGGACTCATTTCCGACCCTATAAACCATATATATTCTTGATCAGCATCAATAGGAGATTCTTTCTAGGCATAAAGGAGAGAAAAAATTTTTTTGCCATTTTTTGAAAAAAATGTAAGGGGTTACATCATTAAAATTTTAAAAAATTGACAAAAATTTGAATTTTTTAAAATTCCAATTTGAGTATGCAGATTTTTTATCCTGTTAAAAACTAGCACAGAACAGCTTTCCGAATCGAAATTAATGCTTTTTTGGCAAAGTTATGCATTTTTTAAGTTGTGGGTTGGAGGAAAATCATCATATAAAACAATATCGAATATTTATACCCTTGCAGGGTATTATAATTTCAGTCAGAAGCTTAAAATTCATTGAAGGACTCATTTCCGACCCTATAAACCATATATATTCTTGATCAGCATCAATAGGAGATTCTTTCTAGGCATAAAGGAGAGAAAAAATTTTTTTGCCATTTTTTGAAAAAAATGTAAGGGGTTACATCATTAAAATTGTCAAAAATTGACAAAAATTTTAATTTTTTAAAATTCCAATTTGAGTAAGCAGATTTTTTATCCTGTTAAAAACTAGCACAGAACAGCTTTCCGAATCGAAATTAATGCTTTTTTGGCTAAGTTATGCATTTTTTAAGTTGTGGGTTGGAGGAAAATCATCATATAAAACAATATCGAATATTTATACCCTTGCAGGATATTATAATTTCAGTCAGAAGCTTAAAATTCATTGAAGGACTCATTTCCGACCCTATAAACCATATATATTCTTGATCAGCATCAATAGGAGATTCTTTCTAGGCATAAAGGAGAGAAAAAATTTTTTTGCCATTTTTTGAAAAAAATGTAAGGGGTTACATCATTAAAATTTTAAAAAATTGACAAAAATTTGAATTTTTTAAAATTCCAATTTGAGTATGCAGATTTTTTATCCTGTTAAAAACTAGCACAGAACAGCTTTCCGAATCGAAATTAATGCTTTTTTGGCAAAGTTATGCATTTTTTAAGTTGTGGGTTGGAGGAAAATCATCATATAAAACAATATCGAATATTTATACCCTTGCAGGGTATTATAATTTCAGTCAGAAGCTTAAAATTCATTGAAGGACTCATTTCCGACCCTATAAACCATATATATTCTTGATCAGCATCAATAGGAGATTCTTTCTAGGCATAAAGGAGAGAAAAAATTTTTTTGCCATTTTTTGAAAAAAATGTAAGGGGTTACATCATTAAAATTGTCAAAAATTGACAAAAATTTTAATTTTTTAAAATTCCAATTTGAGTAAGCAGATTTTTTATCCTGTTAAAAACTAGCACAGAACAGCTTTCCGAATCGAAATTAATGCTTTTTTGGCTAAGTTATGCATTTTTTAAGTTGTGGGTTGGAGGAAAATCATCATATAAAACAATATCGAATATTTATACCCTTGCAGGATATTATAATTTCAGTCAGAAGCTTAAAATTCATTGAAGGACTCATTTCCGACCCTATAAACCATATATATTCTTGATCAGCATCAATAGGAGATTCTTTCTAGGCCTAAAGGAGAGAAAAAATTTTTTTGCCATTTTTTGAAAAAAATGTAAGGGGTTACATCATTAAAATTTTAAAAAATTGACAAAAATTTGAATTTTTTAAAATTCCAATTTGAGTATGCAGATTTTTTTATCCTGTTAAAAACTAGCGCAGAACAGCTTTCCGAATTGAAATGAATGCTTTTTTGGCTGAGTTATGCTTTTTTTAAGTTGTGGGTTGTAGGAAAATCGTCATATAAATATATAGAAAACAATTTCGAATATTAATACCCTTGCAGGGTATTATAGTCTCAGTCAGAAGCCTAAAATTCATTGAAGGACTCATTTCCGACCCTATAAACCATTGATCAGCATCAACAGGCGCATCTTTCTAGGCATAAAGGAGAGAAACAAATTTTTGGCCATTTTTTGAATAAAATGTAAGGGGTTACATCATTAAAATTTTCAAAAATTGAAAAAAAATTTTATTTTTATTTTGAGTATACAGATTAATTAAATAGCAGAGAACTGACTCCCGTACCAATATAAGTTTATACGTTTTTTAAGCTTTGATTTTTAGAAAATATGGTCACATAAGAACATTGATAAATATCGGTTCAGAAAATGCGGCTAGATTAAATTTCCGATACGATCCTATAATCCGATTGCAAATTGCGAGAGTATATAAAATTCGGCTTCCCAAAATTACTTCGCTTTCTTGTTTTTTGTTTTGGTTTATTTAGGTTTTTTCCCGTCACGTTGACAAGTCCATTAACATTGCCATAGACATTGACGAGAGCTCTACTCATTCGATCAATCGGTGAATGCATGACTCATTCAGGCCGCCCCCTTATAACGAGTGTGTTAGCTTTTTGTTTTGATTTTCGGAGAGTGAAAACTTGCCAAGCAACTTGGTGAAAAATGAGCGAAGAAACCCGATATCTACATACCTTAAGATCCACAATTGTTTCTAAAATACAGTAGTCTGAAGAATGCTTATGCCTTTGCAACTAACTTACAAGTCCCAAGAATATAGTGTTCATTTAATTTAGGACAGATAATACCATAGCTGGGACTAACACACAAAATTGGCTCCTGAAACTGCATAGTTATGTAGATCGCACTTCAGAAAGGGTGTCCAGGATCGCACAACGGCCAAGGAGCACGAGATCCGCATATGAAATCGTGTAATGAAAAACGTTGCAGTAACGTCAACAACTATGAACGGGCAACTGGCAACATGCAGCACATGCGGCAGTTGTCAGTTGCAACAATTACATCACCGATTCTGGTTGCGACTCTGCCGGTTTTCCATTTACTTTTATAATTTCTTGTTTCTTTTTATTTATTATTTTTTAAGTCTTCATGTCTATGTGTTATTTTCACGTTGCTTTTCAATAGCAAACAATCAGACGAATAGATATAGAGAAGGATATATAGAATGAAAGAGATAGCGACTCCCCCATTCCCCATTATCCGATCTCCGTCTACAAAGCCACACTATGTTCCAGCTGCAACTTGGCCCCTTGCTCCATTCCAATTCAGTCGCATTTTCCGTCCTCTGTTTTTTATCTGTTTTAATACCCTTCAGGGTAATATAATTTTAGTCAGAAGCTTGAAACCCAGTCATTCTTTAAATTCTTCAGACTTTGGTGTGTTGAAAAAATTGTCACAGAAAAATATCGATACATATGAATACAAATTGCTCAGTTTAGTTAAGATAGATTTCCGATACGATCTAATAATTCATTTGCAAACTTATAGGGTAAGCAAACTTAGGATCCCGAAGGTAGTTTCCTTTCTTGTTAAGTCTTCAGTTTTGTGTTTCCTAGCCTGCAAAGTTTTCTAGAAATACCCTAGTAATTGGTAATAATTAACACATTCAACATAAAGAGTATTCGAGTTTCCGGCTGCAAGCTCAAGTTTTTCTTTCTTGTTTTCCTTTTGTTTGTTTTCGGCTTTTCTGCTGCGAGTTTTTCGAAATTCGAAACATTAACGGAAAGTCTGTGGAGGTAATTGGACGCGTTCAAGGCGGAGCCGGCGGCGGCGGCTCTGAGGGGAGGAAAGCAGGATGGGCAGAGTGCGTCCAGTCCCAACTGCAGTTCCGTCCCCAAAGGCCATTCCCAAGTATAAAATAGAAAAAATAAAACCAACATAGTGATGTTGCCCGTTTCTTTTGCTATACTTTGAATATTTCCGCTATTAATTTTGAAAATCGATTCGAAAGTGCAAAGAGTGCTAAAGTGAAGTGACTCGTGTTGGTTTATTATTGTTGTTAAGATGCAGAAACAATAAAGACAATACAGTGTCAATAACACATTTTTATGGGCCCAAATGGCGAAGAATTTTGGCATTATTTGGGCGGGGCGGCATGTCAGGATTAGTTTCGTGAACATATTTAAGGGGCTGTATATTTCCTTATTAAAAAATTATACAATTTAGTAAGATTTAAGACAATACAATCAAAATACCCAATACAATAAGTAAATTATGTATACATTTTATAAGTTACTTTATAATTTATACTTCACTTATTGGCTCCGTCAGAATATTTAATCCGAAAAATACAATATTCATGGTATTCATTAAAAACTCTACGTCAGAGAACTCCATAAATATTATTCCGAATTGAAAGTGTGAAATAATTTAACGAGATCCATATCTAGAAATGCAAATTAGCTAAAACTATGGCAATGCAGAATCGAACTCTTTAGGTTTGGTAAACTTTGAAATGCGGGTGAAATTTCCAAAAATATGATTTCATTACAACCGGAAATCAGCGCATAATCCCCATACGCTCGACTATCATTAAAGTTCGCTTTAATGGCTTTTTATTTCTGTATGCCTGACCCTCTCTATTTTGTGATCGATCGGTGATAGTGTCTCAGCTATCGTCACTGTCCACCCTTATATGTTTATAACCAAATGTCGCGATCATAATCATCGCTTTACGTATGCCATTGACGCTTTGTTGATTGTTACTTGTTCGTTTCTTGCCAATTTAAAAAGAAAAAAAAATACTCATACACACACAGCTGCACACATTAAAGTCGGATGATTGTTCAATCGGCAGACGAATAATGAAAGTAGTCGCCTCTTTCAACTGCTGGCTTTTGAATTTTTGCAACGAGTTTTCTAATCAACAATACTAACAGGAGAAACAGTGATCGCGGCCAATTGTCTACAGGAAGATGTGCGCGGCAAAAGTCCCCTTTCGAGGATGATTGGCAAGACAGAGGAGTCGGATTTTCGATTTTGGCGTGGCCTGCTATTTAATCGATTCCGAGTTATGCCCACGATTTCTTCGGGGAAGCGAATGGAGCGAGCGGAATGGAGCCATAAATGCTCACGTTGGGAAATCTAAGTGGCTGGCGCATCGTTAATAGCCAATCCATGATCGCTGCTCGGCGATCGTTAATCGCAGTTATCTTTCCACTTGTTATGCTGCACCGGGTTATCCCTAATCGATGTCGATTCCCCTCGACTATGGCTCGTCTTCGCCGCAATTAGATGTGACGGCACTTTCTTCGCATATATGTCAGTATATCTCTCTTAGTTACATATAATGCCATGCGAGCACTCTCTCCAAGACCGATTTGGTGCCCTTAAGTTCGGGTCTTACGTCATTAAGCCTAAGGCGTTTTACTTTTTAAACTATTTGCATACTATTTATGATTAGTACTTTAGTAGAGATATACATTTATTACCTATACTTCATAATACAATTCCGTTCACCCATCAAATTATTTATTCGTTTGGTGGCACTGCTGGGGACTATCTTTTCTCCCTGTGCACTGATACCGAAACGAAACTAAAACAATAAAAAAAAGAAAACGGAGAAAAAGCAAACCGGAACTACTCAAGTCCCAAGACGTGTGTAGGTGTTGACAAGTAGATCACGAACACGATCGCTATAAATATATATGTGCCTTTAAATATATGCATGTGCCTGTATATATTACTCATCGGCAATTCTTCCACAAGTCCCAAGTCCTCCTATGCAGTGTATCCGACGGACCGGATTCGAATCTAGCTCAACTAGTTAGTTAGCATACGAAGTCGTCTTTGGGCTTAAGGCTTCAACTTAAACTCTTGACTTAAGTCAGAAAACTGAAAACTTAAGGCTTAACCTTGGGCGCTTTTGTGTTCGCCGGCCATTAAGTTCGATCATAAAAAATTGACCAAGATGTTTGTTTTTGCCCAATGCAAAATAGCAAAATATTTTATGAAGTTGTTGGGCGGAGTGTCGTGCTGCTCGGCTATTCGGTGATCAATGATCGCCGTTTCTGTAACAATAATGTCAAAAAGTTAAATGCCATCGAGAGAGACGGATCGAGAAAGGTGAAGTGAGCAAAAATGCAGAAAAACTAGGAGGAAATGCGAAGGGAGGTGAAAAAATGTTGTTCACCTTTCGGTCTTCCAGCCGTCCATTCGTCCGTCCGTCCATTTGTCTGTCACTTGCAGCTCATGTCGCTGTTAGTGTTCACCTGATCGCACCAAACGGAACACACGGCTCCAAAAAAATAGTGTCGCTAAAGTTTGAAAAATTATTTCGTGAAGGAATTGATATCTGAAGAAATAGAACTATATGATATATGATATGATGTGTGTCTGTATTTATGGTGTAGTTTCTATTAATTTATGACCTTCTCTATTTGATTGCATTTATATTTATATTATTTATTTTTCCCCACTTTATTTCACATTTATTAACTATTAGTTTTTAACTAATAGCGTTTAATCCCTAATAGAGCGTTCGAAAGCTCATTAAATATTCCCGAGGGCGACCCAGAACTCTTCTTTTGCACTTAGGTGTTACTCGAAAATCAGGCTGCCTCCGGCTTTGCCGGCACAGCCATGTACACACACTTGTATGCAAATGCCAAATGGTTGTTCGTCTCGGTTGCTTCAGGTTTTGAGGCTCGAACCCAGGGACTCGGGGGTCGGGGGTCGGGGGTCGGGGCTCGGGGCTCGGGGCTTGGGGCTCGGGGCTCGGGGCAGAGCCGGGTTCGATCATTGAATCGGTTTAATGCCAATTTATGTAACTTTCGGGCAGCGCAGCCGCCGTTTCCACTTCGATCTCCACTTTGATCTGCGCCTCGCTTTCGATTCAGTTTTCGCCTCAGTTTTCAGCCTCAATGTCTGCGTCTGCATCGGCGTCGTGTCTCAATTTTAAGTTAAACAGTTTAAAATTAAACAAATTTTCGTAATAAAATAAAAGCCGCTGCAACAACACCCAAAGCGAGACAAAATCAAGAGCCAAAAGCACTCCGAAGTGGGTCAACAACGAAGTGATTACAACAAATAACAACTCCGATAATGGAGAGCAACAAAATAATATAAAGCGCCGGGTCGAAAATAAAATTAAGACTTTACAACTGCAGCAAACTTGATCATAATTTAATCATCGATATGTGATTTGGAATTTTTCGCCTTCGCCACGTCTGACTTTGCTGCATAATTTTATGACGCCGTGATTGATGGCTTGAGAGACGCCCTGATTGACGACCTGGCTGCTGGTGGGGTGCCGGTCAGACCTTCAGGCGGCGGGTGGATGGGGAATGTCAACGCTTCAAAGCTTTATTAGCTTTAACTTTTATGATTAATAAGGAAAAGTCCTCTAAATTTAAATAGAAAATCAATAGAAATGAGAGAGCGTTATTAGTATACCCTTGCAGGGTATACTTCAAGGGTATATACATTTCCGCATCTCAAAGTTAGTATTTTTCTTGTTAAGAAAATTATGATCAAATCAAATCAGATCTTTTCTAAATGTTGTTATCCAAACAATTATGAAAGCATGAAAACGTAATATAAAAAAGCGAAAACAACTATTAAAAAGCGCTCGAAAAAACGTTGAACTCATATGACTCTCTCAACTTCGGTTGTATTACCATATCTTGCCAAATGAGGAAACCTCATCCACCTACTGATTTCATTTCTGCACTCGAGAGCCAGAGGCTTCAATATTCATTATTCATTAATATGCATGTGCCCAGAGATCGATCGGTGGAAAACGCACAAAACAAATAAAAGGCCATGTTTTCGAGCCGGAAATCGCTGGAAGGTCGGATCACTCAGAACAGAAATTATTGTCCAAGTGAATCATTTAATTGCAGCCTATGTGGAAGCCATCATGATCATAATAACGAGATTTTTATGAGCACGGCATGTTTACTGAAATGTTATTCAACGCATCGCAGGCGTTCTTGAAAGGCCGACAATTGACGTTCGTTGAACCTGGAGGCACTCCTCGGCGCGCGATCGAAAATAAAAGAAGCTCCAAGAAATACTTATTATGATGGCTTGGAGAACCCGAGAAATCGGGGGAATAACTCGAAGAAATGGCCCATCAGACAATGAGTGTCAAATAACGAAGAAGAGGAAGTGCACTGGCATTAAAACATTTTCATTAACCGCGGCATAAAGGCACGAAAAGAACTTAACGTAAAGTGGCAAGAAATAAAGGAGCTATATTCCAGGGGTGTGGCTGGAGAGGGGTCTCCAGGCGAAGAAGCACTACGTGTTCCGATTGTGCGAGTGGCTCGGCGTTTGGGATGTCGTGGGAGGGAGGTGTTTATGGCCCCACGTCGGGTATTTCCAGATTGGTCTGCAGGAGGAGTAGCCCCTGGCTTGCACTGTCCCCCTACCCACTGCCCATGGCACACACAACTCTTGCATAATAATTGACAGTAATAAATTTAACTTGGCTAGCGCCTGTTGAGCCCAGGTTGAACAGAAACATATATGAAACATATAAAAATAAAGAGGAGAAGAAAAGTAAGCCGGCTTGCACACAGAAAGAAAATATCTTACTAGAATCGAAGCTACATTTTAACAACTTCAAAAACTGTCTACCAATGTCCACCAACTCGTGAAGTTTAGCATTAATGGTTAACATTGCTAAAAAACAATTTGCCCTCTGCTTACGAAGCTTAATTCCTAACCAACATTTATGTTTCTGTGCTGAAACTACCTATGCTTTTCTCAGTGTAGAATTGGAGAGGCGTTTAATTCTTTTGGCCCTTGTCCAGTTGCCGGTCAGTTATCGCCCTCAGCTCCGCTCTCTTTGGGCCCAACTACAACTCCCTCGAAGTTCACGTAACTCCCATCGCCAGGCAGATACGTGCGAGTGTTTGTTTCTTTCGGAGCGGAGGGGCTCTCGCGAACTGGTGGCGGGGATCGGGGATCGGGGATCGGGGATCGGGGAGAGGAGATCGGAGATCGGAGATGTCGGCAACGGCAACGCCAACGACGTCTGTAGGCCGCATTAACATTCCAAGTTGGCCACTCCTGTTTCGTACATCTGTATGCAGATGTGTGCACGTATGTACATTATTCACAGGTACACACACTCCCGAACACTTGAAATGTTGAATAACAGTTGTTGTTTCTTTCTGTCTTTTTTCTCCCTCCGCTGGCCTTTTGTTTTTATTACAATTTTATGAGTTTTTTACAGTACGTAAAAAAAGAGTTTGTGAACCCCTCCGAAGTGCTTTTATCTCGCTGCCTGTTTTTGGGTTCCTTTGAAACCGTATCGCTCTTTCTTTATTTTTGGCCGATGAATTGGAAAAGGAATAAACTGAGAGCAGGCCGAAGCGGAGCTGTGATGTCATCGGATTTGGCTATGGCCACAAGTCTGGCGCTTGACGCTCTTAAATGTGTGATCTTGGGATTACAACATTCAATTTCGTCGAGTTTTGCGCACTTGAAAGAGATATAATTTGAAGTCGGCTAATCAATGGGTGATGGAATGTCCCAATGGCCCATAAAGAAATCGAACTCGACTTTATTTGCCGTGAGCTTGTATTAACTTGTATTTAGCTAAAATATATCAAGCTTCAGGGAATTCAATATATCTCTATGAAAGTATAATTCAGATGGGAATTACTTTAAATGAAAACCAGGTGCGCCTTACCTGCCTCTCCCTACGTGTTCTCCTTAAGTTTTTGCTGTGCTTTATTTAGTGCTTTGCTGCTACGCCTTATGCAATTACCAAATTGCCCACTCCCGGCCTCAATCATCGCCAGTGTAATTATCATCGACGTCATTACGATCAATCATCATTACGGCGGCAGCCCATCGTTAACCAGCATCCCATACTCCAGTGCTCCTGTCTCCGTCCTTGGGCACCTCGCCCAGGTACCACGCCCCTCGGCCGCCGTCATTAGCACTCGCCTTTATTATGTATGTATATTGTGTTTTTTCTGGTTCCAACGAAACTCAACTCGACTTATGACCTCGAGGCGCTCCCCAAGACGCATCCTGTTTGTTACCCGGCCCGAAACTTCTCTTTTTCGTGCACTTAACACTTTTTATATAGTTTTCAGTTGGGTTTTTTATGCTCGCATCGTGGCATCCATAGCAATGTGGCAGGTAACTTGATCAACGTGACCTTGGCATGGCTTGAGTCACTTATTTTCCTCGAACGATCTCTGGAAATTCAATCCATGTCCCTGTTCAGACAGCTGCTACAAGCAAAAAAATCACCCAAGGCCATAAAGGAGTAAAATCTCTAATTGTACGCACATATATGGCACAAGGGAGCACTTCCCGGTTCGCTGGACTTGCCTAAGAAGGAAGCCATCGGCTCTCTTTGGTACTTGCTCAAATTTGTCATATAATTAAACTGGCAAGCCGCAAACACAAACTAAACAATAAATAAATAAGGAAAAAGCCGGGGGAAAAGACAAATAAACTAACTTTGCGTTCCAGTTTATCGATCAATGCTAATTAGAAAATCCATTGATCAATCAATGGCAAAAATAAACAAAAACTAAAGAGAAACCGGCGACATAGTAATTGAGAGAAAAGCTGCTTGATTTGTGAGCACTTTTTGTGGGGATTAACAAATCGAAATAAAGCCATAACTAAAACCCAACGAAAAACTGCCAAAATAAATAGTTAATATACCGGGAAAGCTCTCAAATACAACGAAGTATACAGTACCCTTTAAAAATATCTTAAATATATATTTTACTTTTATAATATATTTTTATGTTCAATGGCTACCCCCAGTTACCCTGCACAGCCAGCCAGCTGGCGAGCGCAAAAAAAGGTGTCAGTTGGTCACATGTGCAGTGGGCAAAAATGCGAGAGTTTGCCCCACCTTTTGAGGCCGGTCAGAGCCAAAGCCCGAACTAACGCATTCAGCCGGTTGGGAGTCTCCCCGTCCCAGCTGGAATTGCATAAATACTCGCAAGCAAATGAGCAACGGTTAATCAATAAGCCCACAGATTGGATAATATTTTCGTGGGCCGCGGATCAGAGGGATGCGAAGGGGTTATCTTGTAGCTGGCTTGCATATCAGTTATTGCGTGCCCTGCTAATTGCAGTCGAGCGGTCGAGCGGCCAACGCGGCGTATGTGTAATGTGGTTAATCAGCGACGGGGGCCAACGAGGAACGACGGCGCCAACCGACGAACGACAACAGACGAACGACGAACGAACGAACGAACGAACGAACGAACGAACGAACGAACGACGAACGACGAACGACGAACGACGAACGAACGAACGACGAACGATCGAACGAACAAACGGCCTTGAGACCAGCTGCCAACCAGTTTCGGCTTATGAAATCAGTTAGCAAAGGGGGCTAGCAGCAGGAACGGACAGAGACGGGGCCGAGAGCATCCCAAAAAATGCAAGTGAATGTCGGCGGCTGCACAAAGCAAAAATCGGAAAAAATACCTACATATCATATCAATTTCATATTGCAGGCTCGATTTCTGACCAACAATATCAATTACATATATGTTATTAATATTATTATTATTATTTGTAAATATTATCTTTATAATTTTAAATAATAATAATAATAATGGTTCCAAAATATTAAATCAATAGAAAAATTAAAACTGTCAATTAAGAAGATATAAATTAGTATTTCAAGCTTTGGCTATGATTCATGTAAGATCTTGTTAAATGTCTTCACCGTTTTCAAGGAGCCCAAAGAGTGTTGGTCCCAAGAGGGGGAACCCCGAATCACGGATTTTTTAACGTGTGGCTTTTGGCTTACCCCTGCAAGCACAGCTCCGAGCCGGGTACCGAAACTAGTGCAGTTTTTTTTTAAACAGGCAGTATCGAAACGACTTAAACTTCCTAGTGGTCGCCATTGAAAGGCTACACACACACACATACAAACACGAGATGCTGAGCAACAGGTGTGAATGATTTAGTGTTAACAGGGCCATAACCAAAGCAGCGGCCGCTCCTGTCGATCGATCGTTCTGCTTCCGTCTCTTTCCCACCGACGGCCGATTTTTCGAGCCGATGCTAAAGTCGTAGAGAGACTCTGTCGCTGCCACTGCCGGCATCGCAGCCGCTGCCTCAGTCGCAGCGCGAGTCGGCAGAGGTGGCAACGGCAACGGTTTTCGATGGTTGGAGCGTTCATCATTTTGCCATTTCACGTTCAGCTGGCAGCGAAATCGAAAGTGACTGCTCCCCAAGACCCGGAGATATATACACGACCGATATTTGTATATATAAGGAAAAGTTCATGGTACTGGGGATCCTCCTCGCAGGTGTGTGTGTGTTGTGCGTGTGTGTGTTGCTTGGTTGAGTTGGCCGTATAAAGGCGAGTTGCCAGCGGCCAAATATGTTAAACGCCAGCTAAGCGCCAGTCAAACGCCGCAGAGAGCGGTGAAAAGTGCTCGCATCAATTGGCAGTTCTTTTTAATTTTTTTTTTTTAATTTTTTTCACCATTCTCCGTGCAATCTTGAGCTTAAAGAAAAACTCCTGCTGCTTCTGGCAAGCTAATCAGCACACACACCACACACTCGAGCGACATAATTGAGTCGACATTGTTGGTTGATCAAAAATGCAAAACACAAATACGAAATTCAAAAACAAATAGTGTCCGAAACGTAAGATAAAAGTGAAAAGTGAAAGTGCAACTCAAAAATGACCAAAGTAAACAACGTCGGCAACAAAAGCAACATTGCACGGCCACAACGGCAACACAATAAATGATCAAGCATCTATCAGTAGACAAAAAGCGAGAAAGAAACATAAAAACAAAAACGACAAGCAAATGTTTAAAAATTCACACACAGGAGAAATCCAAAGTGCAAAGCAATTACAAATTTTGGTTTGAAAATCAATTTCTGTCATTCAATTTATTTTTACACCAATTTTTTCTGTTTTTGTTTTGTTTTCATTGAAGCTGTAGCAGGCGGCAGTTGACTTTCAAAAGTGTCAATAAAATTTATGTAAAAAGGCAGCAGTTGACGAAACTTTGATCCCACAGCAGTAGCTTCGAGGAGAGCAACTCCGTGATACGACACCACCAAACAGCACCCAGCTCGAGATGCTGCTCAAAATGTGAGTATAAAATGCTTATCATAATCACAATCAGCAGCCTCAAGGTCAAGTTAGCGATTACGCGGATTACGCAAAGTTTTTAGGGCTCATTAGCGGCTATTATGGGTCTTATGATAATTACCGCTTCTTGGGAAAGCTTACTGCATTATTTGTATACAAAAAATCAGATATTTGATTGGTTAATTAGGATGAGAAGACTTAAGACATGCATGAATATTAATTGTTGGAAAAGAGGAAAGGTCATAGTCAAACAGACGGGGAACCCGCAGCAACGACTCTGAGGCCTTTACCTTGGACGGGAGATGTCCTTCTGGGGACTTAATTTCTTCAGGCCGATCGAAAGATGCTTCTTAAAACTGAGATATTTTTTTATCATTCAAAAATGCACAAATTTGCTGTTAAAGAATAGTCTTCTTGAATTGGGTCACACCCGAAGCGATACACAGTTTTCTTATATCTCCTATGTGGGTTAATTAATTGTAAATATTTATACATAAATTTATGGGACCACTAATTGATATCTTTTTCAGAGGAGGAATCCCCCTCGATGCACAGTTTCTTATATAATTTTTCGAAAAACCAAGCAGATTACGTATACGCCGCGTGGCTATGATACAGTTATGTGTTATATGCTCGCTTGGAATTTGGCCTGCAGCGGCGGACTGTTAACCTTGGTCTCGCACTCGCTCTCGGCCACTTGGCGCAATCACTCGGACAGTTAGTCAATCAGTGGGTTAATATGCATGAATTATGTCCGAATCGGCCCGAACGAGGCGTGGCATTATCTTCATTGTGTTCATTTTTCATTTTTCGATGCCTGTGCAAAAGATCGAGCAGCCGTCGAGGTGCCGATCTCTCTTTCGGAAAGGTCAACTGTGCTGCAGCGGGGAAATCACACGGGGCGCGGAGGAGTCAACAAACCTTTTGGCAAGACGACGACGCATCCATTTAACAATGCAAAACTTACTTTACATTTCAAAGCTGCAAATGTTGCTAATATATTTTGTGTGTGTGTTTGTTGTGCTTTTTTCTTATTGTTATCGTTGCCTCAGCTTGCTGCTTCACTGCCTCTCGAAAGCGTCAATGGCCCCTGAATCGGAATCGACAATACATACGAGATGCGAGGTATCCGAAGTTGAAGTTGAAACGGCGGGGCTCGAAGATATATCTTCCCCGTTCCCCGCTTCTGCTTGGCTTTGCTGGCTTTTTGGCTCTGCTGGCTCAAATGAATTGCCAAATTAAAATACGAATTGCATGCCACACCCGCTAAGAGCCCAAAAAGGCAACACAAAATTAACAACTTAAGCACTCCCACTCTCTGCCTCGGATTTCTGGTTGCACGAACTGCAATGGGGGAGTCGGAAACCGTTAGCCGCGGCTTGCTGGCCAAGACAATGGCTGTACAGAGGTTACAGTGCGTGGCAGCTGCCAGCACAACTTTGTACTAAATGTACTCAGAGAAAACCAAAAATACCTATAGTACTGGCCGCCCTATTATTACTTTTTTGTTAATTAACTGAAACGTTAGCTGTATTATGGGTTGGTACTTAAATTTCTGTAGTTGATAGTTCAGTGTGTTAAAGGTATTCTTGTTCGAGTTTTCAGTTAGTTTTATCCACTAAACTTGCTGCTCGGCAAACGGCAGCGGGTTTCCTTGAGTGCGAGCTCTGAAGTAGCAATAAAAGATCCAATTTGGCTGAAGGTGTTTAATGGCAATTCAAGTCAAGGCAATCTTGCCGCGAATGCGTGCAAATGATTCTTGGAATTCAATTCACACATTCTGTGTGAGTCAGCTACCAGATTATGTCTGACCAAGACCACTTGGGGAATTTTTGCGACAGATATTGTATGTGGGAATGCATTTAATGACTGGTTGATTTTTACCCAGAAATATGCCGTTGTCGTTGCGAGTAAATTAATTATTAAAGTTGACAATACCGCAAAGTATTCATATTATTTCCGAATTTAAATAAAGGCATTTTTGACCTAGCTAGCTGACAAGCGAACGATTCAAAAATTATCGAACAAATTTATAAGCTCGTTGCTCGTTATAGGACCTGCAGGGTACTATAATTTCAGTCCGAAGCTTGCAACGCAGTGAAGGATTCATTTCCAACCCTATAAGCCATATATATTCTTAGTCAGCACCAACAGACGATTCATTCTAGGCATGTAGGAGAAAAAAAATGTTGGCCATTTTTTGAGAAAAATATAGGGGGTTACATCATTAAAATGTTTGAGAAAAATTTTAATTTTATGAAAAATTTTTAATTTACGCAGCGATTTGCAATCATAATCTTAATTAATAAGGAATAAAGCCTTAGGAAAAAAATGGATAGTAAATTATACTGCATTTTTCAGTCTTGTAAGGTATCATTATCACAATCACCATCATTAAAATGATAAAAAATGCTTTACATTTTAAATTACTTTAATGTTAAACTCGACTTGAGATAAATCAACTTTGGGCTTAGTTATGTTGATGGAACATTCGAACCCAAATAATATCATTTAATGAAATTTATGAGAGCAAGATAGTAACACATACAGTTCGACCAAAACATCCTAATTGATTCCTAAAATAATGGCTCACGAAGAGGAGTCAATACTCAATCTTCAGTTCCGTTGACATATTTCGACTTAGCTAGATATTTTATTAAAGCGCTAAAGCCCTGAACAGATTCAGCTCTCTGGACTGCGGTGAGGTACAACTCTCCGGGTCATACATAAATATTTATTTGCGCGATTGCAGAAATTGTGAATGGAAATATATATATGTTGCTCGGTGATCGCTGTGCGCATTGTCACCTGAAGCATAACATGTGGGATCCAGGCCCAGCGGAGACCCTTACCCGAGGAGCTGCCGCCGAGCCAGCTGCAGTTATATGGCATACAGCATATGGCACAAAGCATATAGCAATTTGCACGCCGATGTGGCCATAATTATAACTTTTCTTGAAGGCAACTTGCCAACGAAAGTCGCCGACTTATGGCTTATGGCCATTTTTGAGCCGAGAGCTGCGCGTTTTGGGGCTGTTGCAATTAAAATAAGTTGAAGTTGTCTACCTTTGCAGTAAGGTGTTGCCTTTGCTGTTGCTTAGTTGTTGGCTGTTGCTCGTTGCTCGTTTTGAGGCAGTCCCCGAAACTTGTTCGACCGCGCCGAGAAGAGAAGTGAACGCCAGCAGCGATTTAAAATGTTAAAAGTTATCGTCAAGAGCGCTCAGCGATCGGTGCACAGAAAGAAACACTGCAACGGGGAATCATAGCTAATGAACTAGGGAAGCAATGAAAAGATACCCTTTGCAGAAACTTATAAGCTTGGAATACGATCTAAATTGGTTTTAACTGTGAACGTATCGTAATCTAATCCCTAAAGTGATCAGAATGTGCTATTTTTCCCCTGTATTCTGGCGGAGAAAACTGTTGGCTGGGGACCTCCAGATCTGGTTTGATCTGGTCTGGAATCGAAATGGGTTAACGTTGAAAACTATTGTCTCTCTTTTTGTTTTTTTTTTTTTGTCTCTGTTCACGTTTTTCACTATCCAGGAAAACCGGTCGGCCACCCGGCCAATTCGCGATTCCTGGCTCCAGTTTGCCTTGAGCATCGCTTTCATTACATTGCAATGCGGATTCGCAGAGCCCAATGAACTATTGTGGAGCTGTTTACATTGTCTACTTCACGGTGTGGTGCAGTGTGTGTGGCTGCGGCTGTAGTGTGCGCCTGCTGGTGCACGACTCGCTGGAGCGATCCACTCGGTAGCCAGACATGACCAAATCGCATGCGCAATCGCCTCCGCCGTGTGGCTAATGAAATTGTGAAAGGTTTTTCATGCCAGATAAGAGATGAGGCAGCACAACGGAAAGCTCCCAGCGACGAGCCGAGGCTCCAGATGAAAAGCTGAACTGGAACCGGCTAGCCGTGGTGGCTGATTAAGAGCACGCGCCGATCACGCCGCTCGCGGGAAACCAGAAAACCCGAAAGAAAGACCAATCGACTGATGGCCAACTAGCTTATACTCTACTCAAATTATAAGAATATTTTAGCGTAAAGAAGTTTGGTTCCTTTCACGTTTTTCTAAATGTTCCCATTTTCTTTGAGAAATATCCACTACTTATTATTTCAGAATTTCGGTTTTAATTATATCCAAATGATGATTATGCTTGTCATAGGGTCGGTAAATATAGGGAAAAAAATACAAAACTGTGAATGCAAAACGATAACTGTAAAACTTTAAATATGTGTTGCTAAAACCGAGTACCAATTCGGTATATATATGTATTAATGTTTTATATAATTCCTGGCAAAATGTCCGATATATTCCAAAGCAGGTAAAAGAATATACATATATATGTATTTCTCATAGGAATGAATCATAAATCATAAAATTTGTTAAGGAAACTAATCAATTAAAAAGTGTTAGCAAACAATCAAAGCTTTATGAAAGGCCTGCCAAGTATTTTTTGTGTTGCTTATTTTAATCATAACCGATACTCTATAAACAATTTGTGGCACTTCTCTTATGAGTTAAATTTCGATAGTGCCCAGTCATACCCCATTGAAAGTGCACTGTGCCTGGGGTTTAAGTTCAAGCCCGGTCTTAATTGGGAGTTTTGGCGGAAGATTAATTGGGTTAGACATGGCTGAATGCACTGATCCACGATTGGGAGATGGGGCTCTACTAATGGAAATGCAAAGCCGGCACTTAAGCTATTACAGCCCGAAGAGATTTCGATCGCAGGTTTAATAAGCTTTATTATACTCACATTAATTTCACATCGAATTAGCCATCCAATTTCACATCCAATAATCTTGTTCCGGGAGTTTGCTTTGAGGTCGTCCGATCGGGTAATGAGGTCTATGGAAAATATATATTATTTTAGTTGCAGATATTATTATATATTATTTTAATTGGAATAATTTATTTAAAGACTTTAATTCATTTTTGTTTTTGCCTCCTTTTCCGTTTCCAATAAAAGCTGCCTATTGGCCGTTTTGGTCACCCATTCGTCAGCGGATACCAGCAATCCCCTGGCCACCGCCGCCAACAAGGGACACACGAACTTAGTAGAGGAGAATCCAGCGCCGGTGGCTCCCTTCGAGACCTCGCACAAGCACCCGAAGGCTGAGGCCAGGGAGGAGGGATTTCACACTTCCCACCGGATCAGCATACGGGCCACCGACTCCGCCGACTACTCCATGAACCTGCTGCCCACCAAGGAGCGGCCGGAGCTCAACCCCGTCCTGAGCGCACTGATCAACGAGGACGTGATGAAAAGCATCGAGGCCAAGAGAGCCATCGAGGAGGAGGAGCTGGCCGAGGTGAGGCGTGAGATCGAGGAGGCAGCCCAGGCGGAGCTGTCCAAGAAGACCAGCGCCTCCACAGAGGCACCTGCTCCGCAACTGACTACCCTGCCCACGGCGGCCAAGAAAATCGACAGCCTGGACGAGGACGTTGTAATGGATCCGCACGAAGAGTTCGTCAACCAGAACTTCGCCCTCGAGAGTGCGGGCAGCGAGAACAGCAAGAAGTCCCGGATCGAGATCAAGAAGGGTCCAAATGGCCAGGACTATGAGTACGAGTATGTCTATTACTATGAGGAGGACGACGAGCCCAGCTCATCGAAGGCCGAGGCCCCCGTGGAAACGCCTGAGATGCGGGGAAAGACCAGGTACACCAACATCGAGAGGAGTACCCCAGCCACGCCTAGCGAGAACAGCCTGCAAAGCGGCAAGGCCAAGGGACGATCCTCGGAAACCGCAGAGGACATCGAGGCGGAGCGCCTGCCCATGATTACCCGATTCCCGAGTCGCGGCAAGAACATCGAGGTGCCGCCGACGCCAGCCTTGGATTCCCTGGAAACAGCCGCCGAGCGCAAGAAGATCAGTGTGAAGCGCCCCAGCCTGGAGCTGGTGGACAGCGAGACCTTCAACACAGATGAGAAGCAGACCAAGGCATCCCGCAAGGGCGGAGAAAGCGACCTGAAGCCGGTGATTGCCATCGAGCAGGAGCAGGCAGCCGCCGCCGCAGAGGCAGCCCTGAAGCAGGAGAAGGAGCTGGAGCTGGAGAAGAGCAAGGAGGAGGCGCCGTCCTCCGACCAGGAGGAGGCCGAGCAGACCACACCCTCCATGGAGAAGGCCGCCCTTGATCTGTACGCTATTCTGACCAATGAGAATCTGAACAACGAGCAGACCACCGCCATCGCGGACACCGAAGGATCCGACGATAGATTCACTACCTTTGCGACGGACTCCGCCAGCACCGACGAGGACGACGGCCTGACCACGCTGACCGACCAGATCTCCTCGACCAGCAGCAGCACTTCCACCACTACCACTACCACCACCACGACCACGACCAGCACGGAGGCGCCCACAACCACAACGACTACGACAACGGCGGCACCGTCGCTCTACGGTGGTCGCAGGTCGGGACTGAGTGGATTGGCCGGTCGCAACCGCTTCAAGCTGCGGGAGGGCGGCGTCAGCACCACGACCAGCACCACCGAGGCACCGGCTTCCACCGAAACCACCAAGACCGGCAGGAGTGAGTTTAGAGCCACAAAAAAGCCCTAACGCTTTTGAATTCTAATAACTTGTCTACTTTAGACCGCTTCTCCCGCCCCTCGATCGGAGGACGATCCCGTCTTGGAGCCCGGACCACCGCCAGTCCAGAGGCCGCACCGCCTGCTGCCCCCGCCGGCGAGGAGGAAGTAGTAGCCGCCAAAGAGGTGAAGCCCATCAGTTCGGGCTTCGCGCGTGGCAGACGTAAGTAGAGTGAACAGGAGACGGAAAATCCCACAAATCCCTTTGTGTGCTGACTTTGTAATAAATAAGCAAAGCTGCCGAACGAAGGACATAAATATTCAAAAAATGCATTCATGTTTAAACACAAATTAATAATATCCCAAATGTGCAGAGATATTTAAAAGTAAATAATAATGAAACCACTAATAAGCAACTTCTCGCTTCCACTATATATACTACCATTATGTGCAGCCCGCAATCGCTTCAACCTGCGCGGATCCACCACAACAAGCACTACTGAGCGGCCAAGCGAGGAAGGCGGCGTCGAGCGAGACTCCGCCGCCGAGGCCGTTCTCTCCTCTACCACCGCTCGCAGCACGCTGCGCGGTCGTCCGGGCCTGGGACTGCGCGGACGCAGTCGCACCACCACAACCAAGGCACCAGCCGCCGAAGGAGCCTCCGGAGACTCTGGCTCCGAGGGCGGAAGCAGCTCCTCGGAGGAGGGAAAGGCCGCTGCCCCAGCTCCCGCTCCGGCGGAGCCGGTGCGTCCGTCCCGCTTCAACCTACATCGCGCCGGAAGCAACCGGCTGCTGCCACGCGGCAAGCTGGGACGCGGAGCCACAGTCACCACCGAGGCACCGGTGGAGACGGCAGCAGCAGCCGAGGACTCCGCCGCGGACAGCAGCAGTCACCACAACGACGTAAAGGAGGAGGAGGGCGGCGAGAAGGAGGCGGCCAGCGAGGGCGGTGACGTCCACGCACCCGCGGGCCCCGTCACCGGGCTGAATCGCCTCAAGACCAGGCCACGCCTCAACGCCCTGCACAAGACTGATGCGGCCAAGTCGAAGGCAGCCGCAGCTCCCGTCCCCGCACCCGCGCCCCGTAAGATCAATCCGCTGCTGGCCAAGCGACGACTCCATCTGGCCGGAGCCACCTCCACCACAGGTAGGGTTGAATTTAGTTATATCAGTTTGTCTATACTCTTCTCTAAACAAATATCTCGGCCTTTCAGAAGCGCCCGCTGAGGAGGCGCCATCGTCGTCGGACGGCTCTGCCGAGCAGCCAGCCAAGGAGGATGCGCCTGGCGCTGGCGCAAGCGATGAGTCCGGCGCGGATGGGGTCGCCAAGTCGGAGCAGGAGAGCGCAACGGAGGCAGCCGAAAGCACCACCAAGCAGCAGGCTCGAGGACTGGGCCTCCTAGGCCAGCGGCGCCGTCTGCCGCTGCGCAAGCCTGGCACGATCCTGTAAGTCGGGATGCCACTCAACGGACAGCACACGGACGGACGGACAAGGGGCAGCGAACAGGCGGACAGCTCCTTCCTGAGCTTCCGGAGCCCCCGCACTCGGCTAACTGAATCCTGAATAGAATACTCGTCACGATTCGCTGCTGCCCACTCCTACCTTAGATGGTCCATGAGCGAAATAACTCTTACGAAATTGTTTGATACATGTACGTTCTTTAAGTTCCCTCCCTACGCGACCCGAACCCGTTACCCCTTTAGCTTTGTACACATTACACTAACTAAACTACTGATAACGCGGATTTAATGAGATACCATGTAAGTAAGATCCCTTGCGCAACGAGAAAGTCAACTAAACGGAAAGCGGAAACGGAAACGGCCACTCGTAGACCACTAAGCCCCTGAATTGTAACTGGATGCAAATACCACCCAGCCCCTCTCTCGAAATATCCCTATATATGGCCCATATATATTCCTGACCCGAACTTGCCTAGGACCCTTCCCTATCCTTTCCACTCTTCCGCCCTTTCACCATTGTGTGTGTATAGCAGATACATTTATTATTACTTTTTTTTTCTGAGATTCAATTGTGAACAAAAAACGACTTTTAATTATATTTTGAATAAAATCAATAGGAAAAACAAGAAAATTAAATTACGGCCGATTCTCCAATGGGACAAATGGAAAAAAGTTTTATTTAAAGCCAAATGTATACCAAAAGCACCTACAAACATACCGAGCAAGACTTCCAACTTATAGTATACCATTTTTTTCGCAATTTGAATTTTGTATAACCTTGCAGGGCATTACAAATTCAAGCATTGAAGGAACTAACTTTCAAACCGAAATTAATGCATCTTTGGGCTAGTTGGAAAATTTTTAAGATTCGGTTTGCAGAAAAATGGTCATAAAAACATATAGATAAATATGACTAAAAGAAAGTTATTATATAATTATTATTTAAATATATAGAAAACAATATCGAATATTTATACCCTTGCAGGGTATTATACTTTCTGTCGGAAGCCTGAAACGCCCTGAAGGAGTAATTTCCGCCCATATAAACCATATATATTCTTGATCAGCATGAATAGGCGAATCTTTCTAGGCATACTGGAAGGAAAATAAAATTTTCGAAATTTTTTTCAAAATTTTATAAGCGATTATTACACAGTTAACATGTTGAAAAATTGACAAAAATTTTAAATGTCTAAATATATATTTGATATATGCAGATTTGTTAAACTATTAAAATCTAGCTCAGAACAGCTTTCCGAATCGAAATTAATGCTGATTTGGCTAAGTTATGAGTTTTTTAGTCCTCATAGATAGATAGAAAACAATATCGAATATTTATACCCTTACAGGGTATTATACTTTCAGTCGGAAGCTTGAAACGCCATTAAAGAGTCATTTCCGCCCCTATAAACCATATATATTCTCGATCAGCATGAACAGGCGAATCTTTCTAGGCCTACAGGAAGAAAAACTATTTTTTCGAAATTTTTTTCAAATTTTTATAAGCGATTTTGACACAGTTAACATGTTGAAAAACTAACAAAAATTTTAAATGTCTAAATATATATTTGAGATATGCAGATTTGTTAAACTATTAAAATCTAGCACAGAACAGCTTTCCGAATCGAAACTAATGCTGTTTTGGCTAAGTTATGAGTTTTTTAGTCCTCATAGATAGATAGAAAACAATATCGAATATTTATACCCTTGCAGGGTATTATACTTTCAGTCGGAAGCTTGAAACGCCGTGAAGGAGTATTTCCGCCCCTATAAACCATATATATTCTCGATCAGCATGAACAGGCGAATCTTTCTAGGCCTACAGGAAGAAAAACTATTCTTTCGAAATTTTTTTCAAATTTTTATAAGCGATTTTGACACAGTTAACATGTTGAAAAATTGACAAAAATTTTAAGTGTCTAAATATATATTTGAGATATGCAGATTTGTTAAACTATTAAAATCTAGCACAGAACAGCTTTCCGAATCGAAATTAATGCTGTTTTGGCTAAGTTATGAGTTTTTTAGTCCTCATAGATAGATAGAA
Source organism: Drosophila bunnanda (assembly GCA_035046265.1). NCBI lineage: Eukaryota > Metazoa > Arthropoda > Insecta > Diptera > Drosophilidae > Drosophila > Drosophila bunnanda. Next base: position 125,733 of record JAWNOB010000083.1, on the reverse strand, counting down.
AACAATATCGAATATTTATACCCTTGCAGGGTATTATACTTTCAGTCGGAAGCTTGAAACGCCGTGAAGGAGTCATTTCCGCCCCTATAAACCATATATATTCTCGATCAGCATGAACAGGCGAATCTTTCTAGGCCTACAGGAAGAAAAACTATTTTTTCGAAATTTTTTTCAAATTTTTATAAGCGATTTTGACACAGTTAACATGTTGAAAAATTGACAAAAATTTTAAGTGTCTAAATATATATTTGAGATATGCAGATTTGTTAAACTATTAAAATCTAGCACAGAACAGCTTTCCGAATCGAAATTAATGCTGTTTTGGCTAAGTTATGAGTTTTTTAGTCCTCATAGATAGATAGAAAACAATATCGAATATTTATACCCTTGCAGGGTATTATACTTTCAGTCGGAAGCTTGAAACGCCGTGAAGGAGTCATTTCCGCCCCTATAAACCATATATATTCTCGATCAGCATGAACAGGCGAATCTTTCTAGGCCTACAGGAAGAAAAACTATTTTTTCGACATTTTTTTTCAAATTTTTATAAGCGATTTTGACACAGTTAACATGTTGAAAAATTGACAAAAATTTTAAATGGTTCTATATTTTTTTGAGATATGCGGATTTGTTAAACTATTAAAAACTAGCACAGAACAGCTTTCCGAATCGAAATTAATGCTGTTTTGGCTAAGTTATGAGTTTTTTAGTCCTGATAGATAGATAGAAAACAATATCGAATATTTATACCCTTGCAGGGTATTACACCCTTAGTCGGAAGCCTGAAACGCCCTGAAGGAGTCATTTCCGCCCATATAAACCATACATATTCTTGATCAGCATGAACAGGCGAATCTTTCTAGGCATACTGGAAGGAAAATAAAATTTTCGAAATTTTTTTCAAAATTTTATAATTGATTATTACACAGTTAACATGTTGAAAAATTGAAAAAATTGTAAGTGGTTAAATATTTATTTGAGGTATGCAGATTTGTTAAACTATTGAAAACTAGCACAGAACAGCTTTCCGAATCGAAATTAGTGGCGTTTCGGCTAAGTTATGAGTTTTTGAAGCTGTGGGTTGTAGGGAAATCGTCATTTAAATATATAGAAAACAATATCGAATATTTATACCCTTGCAGGGTATTACACCCTTAGTCGGAAGCCTGAAACGCCCTGAAGGAGTCATTTTCGCCCATATAAACCATACATATTCTTGATCAGCATGAACAGGCGAATCTTTCTAGGCATACTGGAAGGAAAATAAAATTTTCGAAATTTTTTTCAAAATTTTATAAGCGATTATTACACAGTTAACATGTTTAAAAATTGAAAAAATTAAAAAAAAAAAAAAACTAGCACAGGACAGTATTTAAAACTGTTTTGAAGCTCTGATATTTATTTTTGAATTTCTCATATTTCTTGTCAGCTACCTATCGGTATTTTAGAAAAAGAAAGGATAATCTTTTGGTGTGAACCTTTAATTCTACGCCAGCTCTGTCAGCGTTATTCGATCTTATGCTTGAAAATGTGCTTGATGTTAAAGCGGTCCAAATATTCAGTGCATCGTAAAAGTATGCAACTACAAAAATATGCTAGAGCCAGCCATCTATCTGGGCTAAAGATAAATATATATAAATGCACGCCAAAGTTTGTTTGCAGATCGTTCCTCGGACACCTATAGGATAGGATAGGATATAGTCCCTACATGTCTGGCCCATTCCGTCTTATATACTAGTGAGAGCTTACGGAAGACTCACTTCAACGTTTCATTTAGTTAGTGTCCGTAGGGCAGGCAAAATACAAATAGGTGCATGGAAATGTGTCACAACCAGTTGGACATGGCCGCGGGGAGGAAGACGAGGTCAAAACTTGTATATGCAGTCATAGCCAAGAAATAAAACAGAAAAGGAAAACTATCCATTTAATGACAGTCGGGAAATAGATTCGCCTGAAGGAGGCCTGGAGCAGGAAGTCGTCGCGAAATGCAGACCCAGACTGGGGACTCATACATCGACATCGGTGACAACTGCGAAGAGTGCGTAATTGCTTTTTAAGCCCCCGCCCTGGTTTCCCCCAGATTCCCGACCATTTTTCCAATTTTTACTAGCTATTAGCGGTAAAAGCTGGGCTCCCCAGACAGCGGCGCCTTTGCGGAAGAGACGTCGCCTCGTCGTCGGGCAAGTAAATACACCCAAAAAGACAGACGCCGGACGACGGACGACAGACGACGGACTACGGACGACGCCCACACAAGACATACATCGCACACGAAGTGTGTTCCGAAGTGCACATAAAAGGGTTGTTTATTTTCGCCTCAGAGGAAAGCAAGAGGTGAGATAAACAGTTGACTTGACTAATATTCGCAGCTGAACCTTGAGCGGAAAAGCAAGGCGCGCACACGCACACACAGAGATGCACACCCACTCGCACACGAACGAACCATCATCGACTTGTCAGCAGTAATGGGATAAGGCGAAGATGTATGGAAAACTAAGTAGATGAAAATCCGTCTTATGTTGGGGCAAAAAATTAAAAAACCTAAAAAACCAAAACTAAAAACTGCACTTAACATTTTTTAACCATAAATATTTACTACTCAAACTGTGTTTTTAATAACAATTACATAAAAATAATAATTTAATCCTTTTTTAATTGGAACTTCTAGTCGTATACGTAATATTTCGTTTTATGACTTCTAGTCGTATACGCAATATTACTTTTTTCGATTAAATGTGCACTTTTACGTTTTATTTAAGGCTACCTAATATTAAATATATTTATTTTTTTGTATAAAACTTTAAGCTACTATAGGGACACCTAGTCGTATGCGTAATATTTATGAATATAATATATCATTAAAGCTACTACTAATATATTATTGCCGATATTTATTTGAGGGTTTTCTGTTCATGAAGCAAAAAAAACCATCATCGACTTGTCAGCAGTAAAGGGATAAGGCGAAGATGTATGGAAAACTAAGTAGATGAAAATCCGTCTTATGTTGGGGCAAAAAATTAAAAAACCTAAAAAACCAAAACTAAAAACTGCACTTAACATTTTTTAACCATAAATATTTACTACTCAAACTGTGTTTTTAATAATAATTATATAAAAATAATAATTTAATCTATTTATAATTGGGACTTCTAGTCGTATACGTAATATTTCGTTTTATGACTTCTAGTCGTATATGAAATATTTCTTTTTTCGACTAAATGTGCACTTTTGTGTTTTATTTAAGGCTACCTAATATTAAATATATTTATTTTTTTGTATAAAACTTTAAGCTACTATCGGGACACCTAGTCGTATGCGTAATATTTATGAATATAATATATCATTAAAGCTACTACTAATATATTATTTATATATATTAAAGCCCTATATATTTATATCTATATATATATATCTATATATCTATATATTTTAAATATAATTTATGTTTATTTAAGGTTAAATTATAAAACTTTTAGTTACAATTGGAACAATTGGAACCTTTTGTCGTATGTGCAGTACGCATATAAAAAACATAATTACCCTTTTATTTTTTACACAAAACTTTTTAAATTTTGATATTTAAGGTTTTTTCTCACAATTATTTTATTATACCCTTGCAGGGTATTATACTATTATTCAGAAGTTTCGTAAGCCCGCGCAAGGTCATATCGAAGTATTTAAATTTACGAAAATAATTAAAAACTACCCAAACTAATCCAAGTTCGATGCTGCATATGATATACCGAATCTGGAGTGTGTAATCAGCGTGAAAACTGATCGTAAGCAACTACTACGCGGCCATCATGCTGAGATGACCGAAAAAAGCCATTTAATAAGATTCGTTATTAATAGATACAACTCTCCGTATAGTTTTGGCCATCGATTTGAGTCATATCCGACATCTTACCTTATGCAAAACTTTCGCAGGCCTATTATCTTGTCCCTTTTGGCGCGCGAGTATGTGTTTGGCGCAAATGGTAAGACTATTATCGCTTGCGGCCCATTTCAGGTTTAGGCCAAAGATTGATTAGCCGCAAAACGGGGTTTAGATATGCAGATGAAGGTGCAGAAGAGGCAGCTTGGCTGATTGCCTAGCGTTTTGGGGAATGGCGAAAGACCTCTGGGATGTGCCGGCCACCATTTCCCCTCGCAAGGCTTTTTCAATTTTCAAGAGATAACAAAATAGTGGAGTGCTAATTGGGGTGGAAATAAATTATGGGGGTTTTAGTCTCAACCTTCGGCACCCTGATCCACTTGCAGACTTCACGGGTATACGCAGTTCGGCCGAACAAAATGAACTGCCTTTTCAATTCTCCCTGCAGTCAGTACTTTTTCATCATAAAATCCGTCATTCGCTATTTATTTCCAACCTTTACTTATGCCCCCATCTTCCTGAATCCAACACTCTTCCATATCGCATCACGTGCACAGCGGAGGCTAGAGCTGCGGCGGCCGCAGAGCGAAGCGGTAGCTGTGAGCGGCAGCCAGAAAAACAGTTGTACAACATCTACAGGTTTTTATGGGGCACGAGCACCGAAAGCGAGAAGCGAGCAGCTGATCGCAGCGCTAGAGCTCCATTCATGAAAACCAGACGCTTTCTCAGCCGACAAAACCTCGAAGCAACCAGAGGTCTCATACGCTGGCTCTCCCACTCTCCCGCTCTCTCGCTTGCCATGTTTATGCTACGGAAAGCCCGAATTGAATACGTGAAATCAAAATAAACCCTGTTTATTGGACATACACGAACTCATGCCATTCCTTAACTGGGAGTCAGAGGTTTCTGGATAAGCACATAAAACAAACATGCCTATTTATATATGCATTCCTTCACCTGAGCATCATCACCACGCATCAGTGGAATTCTCTCCCTATTTGATTCCATGCCTATTTCAAATTTACGAGCATTATCGCTCGGCGTTTTCACCTAATTTAAACTGGGCTCGGTTAATAGTGCCACACCAGTTCGTCTATTGCGGCCCAATTAATAGACAACCTCCGTGTTTATTCGAATACATAAACTGGTAGTTATAGACAACCTGTTTCTGCAGAGTTCATGTATTAAATGCATGAATCTGGTCCCGCATAAACACAGTATCTGGCTCTCAGTGTGATTCTCTATTTTTCCGTTGGCTGCAACATGGGGATGGGGATCGGGCTTTAAAGTTTATGACGGCGCCTGCGCGAGGCTCAGACCGTTGATGGCGTTCGTTGGGAGCGCTCGTCAGACGTCGCGATTTAAGCCGAGACTTTAGACGCGATTTGAACGTGCGTTTTTTCGCCGAGTCCCCCGTTTTCACAATTATTACCAATTATTAATACGCCCCGTAAGCCAGTGCTTTTTACCTAGGAAGTGCTTCCATAGAAATACATAATAACCAAAGTCCTGACGCGTCCGCTTCATTGCTTTCATTTTTACTTTGGCAAAACTGTTATTTTTTCTCACTTTTTTTCAAGTGTTCAAAGTTGATGGCACGCCATTTCCGCATTTAAAAACTAAGCAATAAAAGGAGAAGAAACCCACAAGTGCTTGAAATAATTACTACTCAAAACTCTAACAAAATGCAAATTTATTACAAATAACCGAAATCTTGCGATTTGATTTTTGTGAGTGTGTATGGCTGCGGTTCCGCGCTAATAGTTTCCTGCTACAACAATAATGAAATCGAAAACGAAAACAACAAACAAAACTAGCAAACTGGCCAAATAAAATTGTTGCGAAAGTCTTTTTTGCTGCGTTGCATGTGGCAGAAAAGCAGCTGCTGCCGTCGCTGCTGCCTGTTTAGTTAACTTGTTGCCGCTGCTCAGCGGCTACCAAAATAAATTTTACTTTTATGACTTTTATGCGAAGCCGATAAGATGACAGTCATAACAACAATAACCCCAGCACCAGCAGCAGCAACAACATTTTTAGAAACAACTGCAACACAATAAGCTCAAGTTACAACTATTATTAGGCGTAAGATCGAAGTGCCGATGCTCTTTGGCGTACGATTTTATTTTAATCACTACGAAAATGTAGATTAAATAGTGGGACTATACTTGGGACTTACTCCGTATTATTAAGTTTTAAATGTATTGTATTATGTGTTTATAGTAATTACATATTATAATGTATAACATTTTTGATGGCCTCTTTTAAACGTCAGGCCTCTAAAGTAGCCGAAGACTAGTTTCACTGAAATGCAATTTATTTTGTGCTCATTTTTGTATTATATTCTTGGTGGTGGATATAATTATCCACATACCCGACCTGATCTGTAGGGTACTCAGTACCGAAGTGGAGTGCGTGACCCCTGCTCATATGTACTCCCCAGCCTGTTTTTTTGTTGTATCTCTGTATCCGTATATACATATATTTATTTATATATATATAAAAATATATAAATATGTATATGTTTGTGTGGACCAGACTTGCTCTTCGACTCGGCGGCACACAAGCAAAAGCCAAAGCCAAAGCCAAATCAAAACCAAAACAAAAAATCCGCAAGTAAGCCTGAGCCTGAGCGTTAAGTCCTCTTAAATGCCCGAAAGTGAAATTTCACTTTGCAGTTGTCGCTGCTTCGCTATTGTTGCCGATGTTGATGCTGCTGCTACAGCTGCTTTTCCAGCCAAACGAAAATAAATTGATTTTCATGTATAAATAAAAGTGAAATGCAATTCATATTTTGCTAGAATCCCACAAACACACCACAGAAGTCGAAACCATAGAAAATGACAGCGCGGCGAAGCAGAAGCTGCTGCCGGAACAGCAAAGCTTCAGCGAAACTATTAGAAACCAGCAGTGGATTAACTCTCAGCTGCCACCTGGTAATCTGCAGCTGTATCGTCCTGCTCTCGCTGGCATCCGTGTCCCTGGCCAAGCCGCAGGATCAGGAAGCGATCCATCACCATGGTAAGTGTTCGAGCTGTAGCTGTATCTGCAACTGTATCTGTATCTCACAGTCGGCGGGCTGCGACTTAATTAGCTAGCTGTGAAAGTGAAACTTTTCGCTGCGCTTTTGTTTGGCAGCCGAGAATTATGGGACTCGGAGTCATCAACCCAGTCGGCTAATGGCCAGACTCGACTCGGATCAACTCCATTCGCGTTTGATTTGTGGCAAAGCGCTTTCACTTTACCAGCCTTTGTTTCGCTCGCGGGCTGTTTTTCTCACATATCACTTCGCGTTTCTCGTTTTTTGGGGAGCCCCTCGGAGGTGGATAAAGGTTAATTCTATCAGGCGGCACTCAAATCACAAGTATTTAGCCAATTCTGAAATTAAATCACTTCTCAATGGATTCAGCTTTAGTTTCGATTTCAGATTTAGTTTCGGTTTAATTAGGTGTCGGAAAAACAGAGCACAAGTCGCTAATTGGTCAGGAGCAGTTGAGTAAGCCATAAATTATGACAACGGCGAAATGAAATCCAACAAATTAATCTTTGGGGGAAAAAAAATAAACAAGCCAGGAAGCAACTAACTTCGAGAAGCCGAAGTTTGTATACCCTTACAGTTAGTCTTAGGATCATAGGCTACACTATGCAATCGATCAAATCTAAACGAAATATCCATTTATCTCATTTTGAAAAGCCTTTCTGTATTGTTAGAATACCAGAATATTTGGTCTTAATATTTAGAAAATTCAAATTAAACGATGTAACCTCTTATAACATTTAAAAAAAAAATGGCCAATAAAATTTCTTTCTTACATATCTAGAAAGGTTCGCCTGTTGATGCTGATCAAAAATACATATGGTTTATAGGGAAGGAAATGATTCCTTCACTGAGCTGTAAGCTTCTGACTAAAGATACAACACCCTGAAAGGGTTTAAAAAATAAAGGCAACGATGCTACAAAGGGCACAAAAATTAAAAACAAAGCTAAAGCTAAGCTACGAGACATCTCACCACTCTTACGACATCTTCAGCAATTACTTGTACCTTTTAGGTATGCATGGAAAATCGCGAAATGGCAAGGTGAAGAGGGGACGGGAAAAAGAGGGACGAGACCCACAGACCGCATTTCCCCTGGCTTCCGTGTATGTTCATTTTCCTTTGTTATGGCAACACATCTCCATCTGGTCTTTCGTTCATCTGCTTTTTCCCAGCAACCTTTCCACCTTCCGACTTTTTCCCGGAGTCTCTATGTGTCATTATGTCACCGAGCGAGTGGCACCGCATTGCCAGTACCATTTACCAATTACCAAACTCGAATCTCATCCCTTGTGACATTTCCCTGGTCGAAAAAAGACGCAGTAACGAGACAGTTGTGGTCAAAATAATGACGGGATTACGTTGAAATATTTCCCTAGTCTTTCAAAACAAGCGAAAAAGATAGTTAACATTAAAACTGAAAATAAAGTGATAGATAGCCCAAGAGTCAAACAATACCAGAAAAAGGGCATTCGGTATACCATAAACTAAATTTCTAATAACGTTATATTGTTTAAAATTCTCATTAATTTATCTTAACTTGTCGGAGAAAATATTCTGAGCAGAAACCAAAAATAAACAATTATTGTTTTTTTTTTTTTTAACTAAATACCTTTGGTATTCATGCGCATCTTAGATCACTTAAAAGACTCAAGGCGCGGACTTAGTTAAATGTTTAATTTCTTTGAACAAGCTTAGGACCAGCTCCTCGGATAATATACTCCTACGTTTTTATTCCCAGTGCATTAGGTTAAAGTAGTCCCACAGAAGACGATCAGACCGCAGATGAGAGATGAGATCAATTGTGAGACTCCTGCACCGCAGATGTTTCCCAATAGCTTTTTAGCAAACTCACTGGGCCACAGTCAAAAACCACAAATACACAGATTGCATCACGGACCGCAGCTACCTTGTGACAATTTCCCAGCAGCAGCTATCGTGGCTTGTCAAAGATACGAAGATAATGCCAGATCTAAACAATCGGCGCCTGATGATGACGCCCCCAATTTGGGCCAGCTCTCATACATATAATGATACGAGAAACGAGGCGGTTAAATGCAACCAGAGCGAGCAACAATTGCCATTCATTTGCACAATGAATGAAATTTAATGAGCATGCGCCGGCTCGCATTATACAAATAATAAGTACGCGAAATAATGAGTGAAAAGACCTCTTGAACAAGAAAAGAAGCTAACTTCAACACGCCGAAGTTTGTATACCCTTGCAGATTGCAATTAGACCAATAATAATTAATGCGATATAAATAATATATATTTATGGTACAAAACATGTAATGCCCACCTTCTTTATATTCACCTATCCGTATTGTACAATATATTATATATTGTTAAGAAATACAATTGTAAATAAATATTACAAAATTAAATGAAAATAACTAACTTACTGCAAGGTTTTATTCAAACAACTTCAAAACTGAGAGACTAGTTTTCGTAGAAATGGACATATGGATAGATTGGGCTGTTGATGCTGATCAAGAATAAATACACTTTAAATGGTCTGAAATATCTCCCTCTCTGCGTTGCAAACTTTTGACTAAAATCATAATACCCTGCAAGGGTATAACAAATACAGAAATATAAGACAGCCGAAAAATACTCGTACCAACACGAGACGGAAAAGCCAAACACATCTTGGTCAAGCCATAATGGATGGAAAAGAGCCGACAACCAAACCTAAAGCCATAAAATCAATGTGGCATGCAACTATATAAACACTATGATCCAGCCAGCCAAAAATATGATTATACACAGCAAAAAATAAGATATTTTATAATGACATACTTGGGTGTTTTAAAATGTTAAATACCTTGGAAAATTAAGGTAATAACCGATGAAGGGCTTAGCAAATTTAAACTTGACTCCTATTAATAGTCATGAATTAGAAAAATGCATACGATGCCCACTAGAAATACATTTTAAAAGAGCACGCACATGAAACTTTTTCAAATTATTAGTACCTTGTGGATATACGTTTCCCATCTGAAAGCTAAAATTTCAGCAGTTGAGCTCTGATTTCTTGTGTGTGTACGAAACTTGATTTATTATTTGTACAATTTACGAAATAGATCCGAAGACCCGGAGATCTAGGCCCGTAGCTGCCATGATGCCTCGCCCCCCATTCTCTTCGGCTACTTAATTTGCTTACCACTTTTGTTTGGGGTTTTTGCTTCTTGTATTTTGATTATTTTTTTGTGGTCCGTGGGCGTATGTGGTTGATGTTGGAGGGGTTTATGGCCAAATAAGATCAATTGAAATGGGAAATTGGAAATTGGTTGAGGCAAGATGGGTGTTTGTTGGAGTGAAATGACGGGAAAATAGTGCCGGTGTCAGCTGCTTGCTAAACTATATTATAACTTGTACAAATCCTACCCAAAAACTGAACGAAGTTGTTGTTAATTAATCTTGGCTAAACCAAACAAATTCGTATAGGTACTGGTTTCTGCCCCATTTATTTTCATTCAAAATTTCCCAAAATCACAAGTAGTTTTTTGTTTTATTAGTAAGCAACTCAATTCGGCTTAAAATATTGATTGCTAAAGGTTACTCTATTGTTTATTTTTGTTCCAACCTTAAAGAAACACACTGTTTAATTTTTGGAAAAATAAACAACGTACAATGTGGAGGTCAGAAACTTTGGTTACTCATTAAGAAACCTCAATAACTTCCAAGTTAGAGATGAAGGAAGACAATAAATTCATAAGACATTTCTACTCGTAGATTGTTCTCTACATTTGTTAACCATAATTTGGGATTCCCCAATGGCTCTCACGGTTTGGTCTGCCCATTTTATTTCTGACTTCAATAGGTTTTCAAGGGGGGTTTTCTCAGCTGCCGCCCATTTACCATGAAGGCGTTTCACCTTTTTGCGCCACCAATTAACATTTTACCTTTGGCCAAAGGCGCCTGCAAAACTTAGTACATAAAAATTGGAACAAAGCCCCAGTCAGCTCTAGTCCGTTTAGACGCCGAGTTGTCTTTGTCAGTTGCCGGGTATTGTGTTAGCGGGGCTGTTAAATTTAAATGGTGAGGTTTAACCTTTAAATTCGGCGAACTGTTTGAATGGGAACCGCTCGACCGAGTGTAATTACACATATTTTCGGGCTCGGGCTCTGCTTTGGCTTTGGGTCGATCTCTGTGCTTGCGTTTCAGTATTGGGCAATGCGAATTCAAATCGAACTCGGAGGCAAAGTCTAAAAAAAGGCCGAAAGAAATGCCGCCATCAATCAATTGGGCAAATTAAATTGGGCAATGGGCGGCCAGGCCGCGCCGGGCAAGGCTGGCAGCGAAAACAAATGACATCGCCAAACAGTAGCGACAACTCGAAATGCGAAATTAAACCGATCGTAGATCATCGAGTTATGCAAATCGCCGGCGATCGATAACACTCGATGGTTCAATTTTGCCATAGTAGCGGCTCTTCAGAAAATTCAAATCGTTTACATAATATCCGTCCAGTTCGGTCCTCAGATTTTCAGGCTCTGGTGGGTTGTGGGTGCCGGCCCGTACATTATTAACGCAGCTCATTAAGACCGATCGCGGATTCAATGCTTTATATTGGGCGAAAGTACCGGTGCAAATTAATCAAAATCAACGCACAGGCCGCGGCACATTTGAAATCGCCGTTTTTGCCTCCTTTTGTTTTGCATTTTTTCATCGATCGACTTTGTTTGCAACATTTATTAAATTAATGACAATGTTCGACACGCTGGGCCAGGAGGTTTTTACGCCACGAATATATTTTGCACTTCATTTTGTGGGGTGTTTGTTACTTTATGGCTTCGGTTTATGGGTTTAACATTATTTAATTTAGTTAGTTTTTTTTTGTTTGATTCTGCCATATTTTGGGTGCAGTTTAGCCAGAGAAATATCATGGAAATATGTAATATGAATACTTCATTAAGTTAATTGAAAATTATAATTAATTAAAAACGATTAAAGCGCAGCTTGTGGGTGAGAATTCTCAGGAATATACTACACCTATTTAAAACATGAATTTATAGCTGGAGATTGTTGGCTAGCGTTCTAGTATGCATGCCAAGGGCTTTCTCAAGTTGGTTATAATATTTCACGGATATAAGGCCAAGAGTCGGGAACTATTTATCCGACGTCGAGTGGTTATCAGTGGATATTTGCAAGGCCAAGAGTATTTCCACTTCGTGCTGCTCACTTTCATTTAAAACACTTCCTACGGGCTGATTAATTGCGGGTTGTGTGTTTCGCATTCGTCCTAACATCTGCAACTTGCGATTGCAGCTAAAGCTCTCCAATTAGGTTTTATTTTATTTTGTGCCTTTGTGTACCGTGTCTGCGTCGGAGCCAGTGTCGGATATTTGGCGCAATTTGTTCAACAAAACGGTGTGGCAATCGACTAATTTGAACTTAATGATGTCTTCTTTGGCTTTCGCGAGGGAAAATAACGAGAAATAACGAAAAACAACGTAATTGCTCGCCTGGTGCGTTGCCCATTGGGCCATTGGATCATGGGATTGGACATTTTAAGCATTTTGCTGGCCACGCGACACGCACCGCTGGCCATTGCAATCAATCAAACCAAATGGCGGCAAAGTTCCATTTCCCGAAAGTCGAAAACACCGTAAAGACAACAAGCCAAATATCGCAGAGAGGTGAATGCAAATTGCGTTATGACCATAATGATCGCTCGCCGAGTGTTGTAATCATCACGCCTCCCCCCACTCAAGACACCGGACGGACAGAAAATACAGAAAATCAATTAGCCATCAGTTTCGCAGCTGCCGAAAAGTCGGAGCCGGGTTTCGGGGACTTGGGATGTGGCTTGAGGATGAGCCAACCATTGGGCAAACAGCAATCATCGCTGTTTGCACTGCCTGCTGTTGGGATGTGTCTCGGTTCGATTTGGGTTTTAATTTTGGGCCTGGGTTCAGGACGGGAGATGGAATATGCCAGATGGGGTCGCATTGAGTGTTGTTTTAATGTTTCCATCACCCTCGGCGGTGGCATCGAGTGCTTCCCACTCTGATTATAATGTTTCAAAAGAGCTCACCAGGCAATACATCATTATTAATGGGGACGACGCAACGCCAGAGCAAAGGCTGATTGCCGTTTATCACCCAGGCAGGAAACAATTTAGTAGCCATTAAATATATGATTTTCCAGCAGCGAAACAATCAAAGATCAGAAGTTGATTATGTGAACTCCACGGTAATACGGAGTTTTGAAATGAATTTCAATGGTTTCTAAGGATAAGCAAACATTAATCGCATTATTAGTTTTCAATTCCTAGCTTAAGTCAAATGGTTTATAAATATCAGTTTTCTTACTGGCATTCTCTAAATTTCTTGAAAGGCTTCAACAAGACCACACCAGCATTTTTCCCACCACGGTTTAAACGACCAAATAAGCCTCTATATAGTCAAATTAAGATCTATTCGGCTGACACTTTCGAGCTAAGGCCTGAAGCGGTTTCGTGTCTTTTTGGTCGCGCTTGTAAGCTGCTCGACCATTAGATTAATTGCATAACAAATTACCACTAAATGCCACAGCGACAAAGTCGAAGCGGAAAAGGTATCGGCCATCAGATATAGTCGTATTTAATATAACTAAGTAATTGCCCCGCATTTGGATGGCAAAAACGGTGCCATTTGCATGTGTGTGGCATCGAGTATCAGCTAAGGAACTAGCCCGATATCTCTGCGAACACTTCATGGCATTTAGCGTTTTTTGAATTTTTTAAACGGGTCTTAACTAACTTTAAAGTTCACTAAATAATTATTAAATTATTTGAATTAAAAAATCATCGAATACATTCGCTCGAAATGCACTTTTTGTTGCCTCTATAAGCGTTATATATATATATATAAATTATAAATGTAATTTAGAGGGAACAGCACGGATTCGATATATATTTTTCTCTGTAATTTTGTTATTTTGTTGCCTAACCTTCACCTTGTTGGCCAAAGAGACGACAACAAAACGGATTGCGCGAACTCGCTTGCTGCACATTCGACACTGTCCAACGTCCGACGTCCGCTGTCCACTGACCGTTTGTCCATTTGTCCGCCGTACGTGCCACGGTCTCTAGTTCCAGGCCAAAATGCTGCCAATTTTGGGCTTTTGGCCTGGAAACGTGTTTGCCATGCGGCGAGCGTTGAAGTGCTGACTCAGTGTGCTCCTAATGTGTACGCCGCTCAATGTCCAATGAGCTCGGTGTCCGCCGGGGCGTATGAGATATCATGGATATATCACGCATACGCCAAGTGTGCAATTGCAACCTAATTAACCATTCGGCCAGACAAAGCGCCAAATCTAAGCTTGAACAGGGCAGCAATGATCTCTCGCAGCACTCCATTTCACTTCATTCGCTTTTGCTTTGGTTTTGCCTTTGATTTGACTCGATTTCGAGTTGTATTCACTTGCCGCTGACCGTCAAAAACTGCCCGGAAAAAAGCAAGTTATTAGGGCGCGTGCGCCCTTGTCTGTAAATATTTTGAAAGGGTTGCAGGCCAATCCTATAGCCAGAAATCAAATCAAATCACGTCGAATCGAATCTGCGTCCGAGTCAGAAAGCCGCATCGTTAATCATTGCGGGTTTTCGCACACAGATCGCCAGGGGAGTGTGGAGTGTGGTGCCTGATTGTTTTGAATTTATTGGGATGTGTTTTTGATTCGGTTTTAATTCCTTGCCTTTCTACTTGCTCGCAATTAGCCCGGTGGCGATTGTTTAGCCCGTTGAATTTCTTAGGACAGCACGTGTGCGGGCCGGGCGATTGAAATGTATCCTCTACTTAAGCCTTTGCTATAACATCTTGTTATCTCGGGTGAAGTTGATAGCCATTTAACTACGCGTTCGCTACTCACCCATAGCTCGTCCCAACCACTACAAAAGGCAATGAAAACAATTTTCGTTGGCTGATATCTGACTAATCAATCGAAATGTAACCCCCATTTTGGCCATTTGCAGCACTGGCCAGTCATCTAACGTGTTAGCCACTTAATGCGATTTCGTTTTTATCTGTTGCGGCTATAACTACAGCAAGGTTACGCGCACACACGTTTTATACGTGATACGCCTTTGATTGACTCGGTTACATATTGAAGTAGGGATGTGGACTGTTTCCAAGTCGGACTCGGACCCAGACTCAGTCGGATTCTCGGTTGCCGCACCCAGCCAGAAGGCAGACAGCGGAGTCGCAATCCGAGTGACAGCACCCACTCAGAGGCGCAGCTCGGAACATTGCACAAGCCCGGGCCGGCGAAAAGTACATGAATGGTTAATAAGTCTGCGCCTGCAGTACAAGAATAAATAACTCTATGTGCAAATAGAAGCACAATGGCCGGGCACCCATAAGATCCGAGGCCCAGTGAAGCGCTCAGGCACTGCACAATAATCGGTGAGGCATGCAGAGTCGGTCTTGCAGTCAGTCATTCAATCAGTCCGCCAGTTAGTCATTCAGTAGAACAAAATGGATGGAAAATGCGAAAAGCCTCAGCAACAAAACGCAACTAACTAGCCCGTCCTTGGCCAGCCAACATTATATATAATTATTTCTACAAATTCTTCATTCTTTATTCTCTGCGATCACGATGCGATGTGATCACGAGGCTCCGAATGGGAAGAACGATAGGTTTTCGTTCTGTTTGAAGGCACAATAAAGACAACGCTTCAAAGCGGAGCTTAATGATGGGAAGAGTGTTGCGATACAGTAATTTATTGCTCAGCGAGGGAGCTGTGATCCAACATAATTTACAAATCAGGCAATTGTCTCCATTCCTCGTTCCCCGTTCCTCGGTCCACAATTATTACGCTACGTGTGTCGAAAAGAGACCCTGATGGTCACACACCACGTAGCAATGCCAGGCCACAGTTAACAGAGTCATAAATAATATTTAAAACAGCCATTTAAATGTTATTATTCTGACTGGGCGACTAAGCCAGAGCCTCTGACGCGAAGTCTGTCTCTACTTTAGCTGCAACTTGTTGCAACTGCGCTTGGCCAACTACCGAACCACTCAGTCAACTCGTCGAGTAAGTGACTAACTGGCAGTTTCATTAGATTAATAATGGCAACAAATACACATAATGGAGAGCAAGTGCTTGGCTGCCAGCCAATACCCTGCAATCAGACCGAGGGACTTGCCAAATGGTGCTGCATGCATAAAACTTCCTGATCGAACAGCGTTTTTTTCACGCTTAAGGTGGACACGAGAAAGCTGTCATATTCATGTGTAATTGCTAGCTGGTTTTATTGCTTGTAAGAGATATATAAGAACATACCACCTTTAATCTTCTTCTTTTGTCAATCAGTGGCTTTTTGGCCTTTGATTGATTACCTAAAGGTAAATTAAATCAATATTTGTCAATTTTTGAAGTATCATAACTAATCCAAAAATGCCTTATTTTTAATTCAAAAAACTTTCCTATACTAATTTTTATTAGTTTAAAAAATCTGCATGCTCAATTTTCAAAATTAACAAACTTAAATTTGTTGTAAATTTTAACGATGTAACACCTTATAGAATTTTCAAAATTTTTGAAAAAATTACATTTTTGTCGGACTTGGCTAGATCGACTCGGTTGTTGATGCTGATCAAGAATATATATGGTTTATAGGGTCGGAAATGACTCCTGGCAGCGTTACAAGCTTCTGACTAAATTTATAATACCCCGCAAGGGTGTACAAATTCTCAATATTTTATTATTTATTAATAAGGATATTAATGAAGAATTGGAATGTTACGCATTTATGGCAATCACTGGCTAATTTAGCATCTCTTTCTCATAGACCCCAAATATTTGCTAGGGTGCGAAAGAAATCAAAGCGAAAAATCCATAGCGGTGTACAAAAAATACAATCATTTAATAATATAATAATTTAATAATATAATAATTGTCTCTGTGTCTTAAACTATTTTTGCAGCCTAGTCCCACCTTCTAGTGGTAGTGAAGTTTAAATGCAA
The DNA here is from genome assembly GCA_035046265.1 of Drosophila bunnanda. Lineage (NCBI taxonomy): Eukaryota > Metazoa > Arthropoda > Insecta > Diptera > Drosophilidae > Drosophila > Drosophila bunnanda. The sequence goes on along the minus strand of JAWNOB010000083.1, from coordinate 108,869 downwards.
ATTTGATTTATCTTTTGGATCAACTAATGTACCGCGTTTTCAGCATAAGTCTCAGCGCGATGGCATTTGGATGTTCGCGAACAGGCATAACAAATCATTTATATTTCCAGTGCCGCACACACAAATGCTAGCCAAGAATTCACAACCCAAATGTTTGACATTTAAGGCTTCTTGTCGTTTCCATTTTTCTATTTCCATTTTTTGCGGATCCATGAATCTGTGGCATTGTGGTTCTCGGCATGGTTTTGACATTGAAGCTCATCGAGGAGCCACGAGGAGATCGTATGGCAGACAACTCTGCTCCGCTAATAATTTATGGCATTTTCACAGCCGAGCATACTCGAGCAGAGCCTGCCTAAGGTCAGAAATTAAGTAATTGTTGTTTATTGGCAAATGTCATGTTTAATTAGACGAACGGCGATCGGAGCAATGTCAGGCGAAGATCGCAGACCCCAACGGATAGATGGTGTTAACAAATTTAGTTGTGGCAACCGGAGAACAGGTGGCATCGCTCCACTTCCCACTTCCCATTACCCCCAACCCAGAAACCCATTCCCAAACCGAAAACCATTTCCATTCCCAGCCTGAGGTTAGGCCCACAAGCTGGGGGCATTACAACACTTAACGCATTGTAAGCCATTAGCCCAGACAATAGCCCTGATGTCAGCCGGAAATATATGGTCAGGCAACGGGGGGCAACGGCTCTAATTACAAGCAAGCGAAACTCGGTCTGGCGTAAAACTGCAGCTTAATGAATAACTTCAATGACAATGCCGGGGTCAAAACCAGCCTAATGATAACACCACTTAGTCTAAGGGGTTAATGAGAACCGTCAGCTGGAACTAAAGATCCGATTCGAGGCTCGAGAATGGTGACTTGAACTAAATGTTGATTCGACAGTCTCACCTCTAAGGGTCACCTTGGCTGGGACTTGAAAAAGCAACTCAGCATTTGATTTGGATGAGAATGTAATTACGTTTACAAGGCAATTACAACAGATAACATGAAAGTAATTGAAAACCGAACTACCATAAGGTTGAAATTTGAATTGCATCATGTAATAGAAGAGGGGCAGTGTTAGCTTGTGTCTTGAACTTACACAGTTATGCGAGAAGGATTTCTTGATAAACAATCTGTACGAGGCATATTACGTTTCGCGGATAGATACCTTCTAGGTTGAACTGGCTCCGCGAAGGAAAGATTGGGACTGAGGCAACTCAATTAGAGTTCAGTGCAGTGAAGTTGTCGTAAATAAATTTAAAAGTGGTAGCCGGAGACATTTCAAGGCGTAGGTAAAATGCAGGAGTTGGGGATGGAGGAGCAGGAGGACTGGCGAAGACACTTTATGAATGCTATTTATAAGACAAGCACTCCGAAGACCCATAAATCAGCAGCAATGCATGGCGTTGAGTGGAAAATGTATACTCGCACATAAGATCGAATTGTTTATGCATAGCTCAGAGTCATGTTGGCGTGCCAGGCACGAAACTGTAACTCAAGCTCACAAGCTGAAGCTCAAATTGAAACCTAAACTGAAATTGAAACTGAGACTGAAACTGAAACTGAAACCGAAACCAAGATCAAAGCCAAAACAAAATTGACTTGGCTCATGGCTAAAAGATGGCTAATTGCCGACCGACGTGTGTCTGTGTAGAAATTAACTCCAATGCTAAAGTTAGAGCACGTTATTCAAATCGGAGCGAACTCATTTATCAAGCGCCAACCAATTATAGCCAGCTAGCTTCATCTCTGCCATAATTGCCTCGGACTAAAAAGGAATCAGAAACCTAGAAACAAAACCAAAGCAAAGATATTCAAAACAGTACAGATAGTTTTAATTCCATGTCATTTGTTGGGCCACGACTTGAGTTAGAAATTGCCGTTTGCCGTTCGTTTGCCATTTGCCATCTGCAGGCTGAATCAAGCCACTCCCACCCCCACCCCATGTCGTGTGTCCTAGCGACCGCAAGTTCGTGCCTTCAGTCTTTTGTTTCGCCTCGGATTTCGCCAAATGTTTGACATTTGGCCGGGCCGCCAGAATTCTTCTGTGTTTGTTCGGTCAAGTTAAATGTCATCCGCTTGCTTTGAACTTTAAAGTTCAAGTGTGTGCTGCGCAGTCATAGTTATTATTAATATTCCTCTCCAGATGGGTTGGTTAGAAACAACAATACTATTATTTACTGAACCCGCAGCTTTTAATGCCGACCACTGCGGAAGCGCTCTGATTGCCAATAGGGAAGAGGCGCGCTAAACCAAATGGAGATTTTCCCTGCCGGATGATTGATAGGTATTAATCCACTTGAAGAAAACAGGTCTACCATTAAATATGAAATCTTCACAAGGCTCGCCTTTCCTTTTTTACGTAGCTTACTGTTTTCTGTGTACATCTGCAATTTTGGCCAAGGGTAGAGATCTTCGATGAATTATGGGTCTTCGTGCTCTTGCTCATCGCACTTTTTGTGGCCCCTCCCAAATTCGCTGGTGGCAACCTCGACCGACGGATTTTCACAGCCACCAAAGGCGATGAGAAAAATGCAAATTTAATTATGCTCCAACAACAGCGGCTGTAAACATCTCGTAAATGGCAGTCAAGTTTACTTGTTTGTTTGCTTTGTTTTGTGCAATGTGTGTGGTGTGTGGTGTACGGTGTTCTCTGCTGTGAGGTATCCCCGGCTTGGTTGTGTTGGTTGTACAATTTTCATTAATTTGGCTGTTTGTTTGTTTCGCTTTCGGTGTCACTGCGAGGAACAGCCCAGCAGTCCCAGACCATGGCATAGAAACCATACATGACCGGGCTCATTCTAACATCCAACATAATGAACAAGGTAGCGCACCCACTCAAAGCGGAGCCCCTTCGGTAATAATAATTTATGGCATCGCGCATACGCCGTGTTGCAAAGCTGGTCATGTAAGCATCTCTGCGAGCAATTATTATTGACAATTAATGGGCAGCATGTGCTTGTCCGCCAAGTGGTTTATCTTGAAATGCGATTCTCGACACTGCCGACTTGCCTCGACTCGTCCGAGTGGATTTTTCTCAGCCAGGCGGAGCGCTTTTCCCCCTACAAAAATTACAGCGAGAAAACAGCGAACAGAAACAGAAAAGAAGAAAAACTCAAAACAAACTTCTGACATTGACCGCTTGCATCGCCGGCCGGCTAAGCTTACCGCTGAGTCATCATCATTATAGCCATGATGTTGCCGATGCCGATGCCTAAGCTGATGCTGTGCTGGATAGATTTGATTCGGCCAAGTCAAGTGCAATCGAATTGCAAATGAAGACAAATGAAGTGGCTGCAGCCCCAAGGTTGCCTTGCCTCGCCTCAATGCGGAAAACATGACAAGAAGTCGTCGGCGTTGCGGGTAAGAAGGCAAATAAAACGCCAGGCAAATAGATATATGAGACCCAGACAAAACTGTCATTATAGTGTAGCATAAAAAGCAGCTAATTGCAAAACATTTAGTTGTTTATGCAGGCTGCTGGAACGACCTCATAAATTAAACCACACTACTATCTGATTGTGAAAACCCAACACCCTCAACTCTTTTCCCATCCCCGTAGCGAAATACTAAAATGTCAAAAGGTGCCGAACAAAATTGGTACTTAAAAATAGTGTATCATGTGTATATGCAGTCGACTTCGATTGGTGGAAACGAGGGGTTTTATGTATAATGTGGTGACAGTTTCAGATGGAACCATTGTTCAGAATCCCAATTCTTACGAAAACGGAACATTTTTTTTCTCTTTGGAATAAGGACTATTTTCCATTAATAATAATTTGGAAGCAAATAAATATCCCTTTTATTACTTGCCCTTTGGAGAACTAACATCGTGGTCTGTTAAATATTTCTGTTTGATCAAAACTGGCATTGAAACCCAGCCCCGGGGTTTGATTAATACCTCTCTAACTCTCCGTCGGACAACCCCATAATTATAAAGCACCACCGAAAGCAATGCAGTCAACCCGTTGTGAAAGTGGCGACGGCGCTGATTTTGATTTTTTTGATTCGAAAATTTTTTAACTGCAGAAAGAAAAGACCCCAAGACTCTGACTTGCACAGATAAGGAGGCGGCTCAGGCGGGGGAAGTAAACAGCCCACGAACTGATCTGTGTTTACACGCATACGCTGCTGTAAGTGCCAACAAAGTGCCGGAAAATTTCATTCCGCCGCTGATGAGTTGCCACAGGAGATGCCGTGTGGGTAATGAGCGGGCCAAACCCGGGAAGAGGGGAAGAAAACGCCGAGGACAGGTGTGGATAGGTGGGGTGCAACTGCAACTCAGACTGAGATTGAGCCTGAGACTGAGACTGAAACTGAGACTGAGACTAAGACCAAACGGGGAGTGCCCCAGAGCCTCGAATGCGCATGCGCAAGCGATGGGGAAAATGGATAAGAAATGAAACGAATGCCAGTGAGTGCGAGTGAGTGCCGTGAGTGATCGCGGGGCTTGGAGAGAGAAATGAAACAGCTATATTTCGTGAATACTTGTGGGATGGGGGCTATCATGTGTTTAAATAAAACCTGAAAACCCAAATAATAATAATTAACTTACAGAAAGAGGTCAGTATAATGGGTTTATAGTTAGCCATTTCTGATTTAAGGACTTTAATCAGGGAAATTATCAATTATTCCTTGCATTTATTGACACTGTTGGGGAAAATCATTTCTTCTTCTTTTCTTCTTTTAGTTGACTTTGCTACTAGGTAAGTCTATTTTTACACATTAAGATTATTGAAATTTCTGGAAACTATCATTTGCGATTCAAGTTCCCAAATTATTTCTATTACGTACTGGCTTCTCGCAAGTTTCAAAACCCGAGCAAGTGTTGTAGAATCATTTTGTATGCATTCTTTTTTTACGCCTTTATTGAAGAGTCTACTCTGTGTATCCCCACTTGGCCTTTTTTTGGCTGCACTTACAGCGATAATTGATCGTGTTGCGTTTTTTTCTCTGCGCTTCTTTAGTTTTTCGGTGGGGCGCAATAAGTGGGCCTAACCAAGATGATGCGATGGCGATAATGATAGTGGTAATGATGATTGCGATGACGAGGATAAACGCATTGAGGCGGCCATTTAACGCCCACTTAGATACGCTTCCCATTACCCCATTACCTACTACTGCAACAGACACACACAGCACGGGACGCCAGATACAGTAACAATGTGTTAATTATACGGCTGACGCCCACGTTGCAATCAGATACAATTGCACACATAATCGGACACAATCGAGGCTGAAATTAAAGACGAACTTCGTAAGGAGAAGAAAGTGGGCTTGCAGTGTGCAATTTCTGCTTTTTAAAGTGACTAATGCACATGCTCGCTGTCACGGTGTTCGCAAACAGACACCGGTATGCAAAGCTGCATTCAAAATATTAGACTGTAATGCAATTTTTACTGATGGATATACATATTGTCATAGTTTAAGAAATCGCACTTATCTCAATACATTATACTTGGGTAACAATTAGCATATTTAGCAGTGGATCCGAACAATTTCTCAAGAAGCCTGCATGTATCACAACGTATCCTAATATCTTGACAGTAGCTGTGGCTGTTGTATTAAGAGGAGCACACTTGAGCGCACACCCAGGCCTTTTTGTTGTGGGCACGACACGCTCAATTAAACGCATACGCCCCATTGTACCGGAGTCGTGCGGTAACATCGACGTCTACATCAGCACGGTTATATCGTCATCAGGGTCATCGTGGTGCGAACATGTATACTACAACACCCATATCCAACTATCCATCCCATTTGGACAGCTCTTTCTGTGCATTACGCTGGTTTAGCCCGCTTTTCTTGCGCCCACCGATCTTAATTGCGCTTTGTCTTTTCAGCACTTTCATAATTCGCACACACAGCCAAGGAAAAGCAACATTAATTAGACAATTTTGGGACGGTTGGGTGAATACTGAATAAGTCAAAACGCCACAGCTACCATTATATTAATTTTCGGGGAAAAGCTTGAACAAGATAAATCAAAGTTTTTCAAATATCATAACTAAGCTAAAAATGCACCAATTTCAATTCGGATAGCTTTTCTGCGCTGTTTTTTTTTTTGGGCTAACATATATGCATATTAAGTTTAAACATTTGAAAATTTTAAATTTTTCGCTAATTTTTCAAAATTTTGACGATGTAACTAACCCCTTATAAAATTTTGAAAAAATTAAAAAAATAATAATTTCTTTCCTACTCGTCTAGAAAGATTCGCCTGTTTTTGCTGATCAATAATATATACGGTTTATGGGTTCGAAAATGACTCCTTCACTCTGTCGCGAGTATACTTATTATTGATTATTGACAGTGCTATTTACTAGTTCACTCAAGCCACTAGCAAATCATTGCTAATATCAAAAAGCTGTACATTTAATTGATAATTCAATTGAAATTTATAAATTTGAGCCACACCGAGAAGTTGCATGCAATCTTGGGATGTCTATATTAATTTGGAATTGATTTCCATTTGCTTTTTGCCTGGTATGTTGATTTACATACATCAAATTGCAATCGTCACCTTCAATTTAAGAAGGTAAATCGGCTTGGTAGAGTTATGTATATGTGGCCGTACGTAAACACATCTGTAATCCAAAAGTTGCTCCATTGAACTTGAACCCATTTTGTGGCATGTGTGAATTTACAACCATGAAAACACAAGTAGAAGAAAAAATAATTGTCATACACATAATATACAGTCACCGTTTTGTCACTTCAACTCAAAGAAACAGTAGCTCCTTGTGTACTTCGCTTACTTAAGTGGACTCTTAAGATAGTAAAAAGTAAAAAGATAGGTGTTCGCTCGATATGCGACAGTTGTTTTGATTTTCGTTTGCATATCAATTTGCATCCCGGTTTCCATTCCCATTGCTATTACCTCGATGGCTTTCATTAATTTTTGATTGGTTCATCAATCATCAAACCTCCTTGCCTCCCACTGTGTTGCTCGGCCATTTTGTATCATTTTGAAGCAAGGGATCGGGATCCTGTGGCCGTGATCGATTATCCAGTAGCAAATCGGGACAATTTCGTAAATTAGCCAAGTCGTGCGCTTACAGTCGCCCTAATAATAAGCAATAATAAAGTAATCTATACCCACCACACGACATATCTACGAGTGTTTGACCCATTTCTGGCAGCTCGGTTCACTATCAAGAGCCCAAAATCGAAAAAGGCTTTGTTGCTCCGAGCCTCGAGAGGGAGACTCTTGACGAAGCAATACGAAACGAGTCTCCCCGGCACTGCACTCGGCACACTACCCAATTACACTTAACAAACTTATTAAGTTCGGCATTTGCCAGCCGGGGAACGGACTGGAAAACAAAAAATATAAAACTACCAGCGGGTGTCAGGCCAAGAAATTGCATGCATTGAAAACTCTGTAAAAATCCAAAATAGAAAAACTCAAAAAACCGAAAAACAAGCAGCAGCAACAATTGTGTTGAAATGAGCAAAAATCGCATACGAGCTTATGAAAGGCTCCTGGCTGTGGGTGGGGTCTTTGCGATATAGTACAAAGTGTTTAAGAGCAGAACGGGTCGCGGGGGCTAAGACATTTATGCCTAGAACACAGGCCGCAGCACACAGTACACACCGAATTTTTGCCAGCTGCTCGGCCAACCGCTCACATTATTATTGACTTTTATCGATACGACATTTGACTGCCGCAGAGCCAGCCAGAGCCCGAAAAAAATTTGAAAACTAAAACAGAGAAACAGAGCTCAAGCTCAAGCTCAAATGCGAAATGCGAGACCCGTCCCAAAAACCAGAGTTGCTTACCAATCGCAATTGAGTTGATATACGACTTCACATCGCGTTTTCTGATTCTGGGCCGAAGCCCAACGGCTGAATGCCAGAAAGATGCCACATTTGTGGTTGTTTATGTTTTTAACAACTTTAATTTACATATTTATTTTGGTATGAAGCAAGTATACCTCAATTTACCACTTTTTGTTGCTTTAAAGACACTGGATACTTATCACTTGCATAGGCTACTTTAGTCCGTATGCACAATGCGGTTAAATAGACAGAAAAATAAATCCCAGTCGATTAATGACTAGGTCCCGTCTACTTGGAAATTTTATAAATTAGTCCCTCAGTTTTCGCGTTTTGTACATGAAACTTTGAGAAAACGTTTTGAAACTAAATAAAAAGATAACAGAGAAGCTTGCAGTTTTACGTTTTTATCTGAAAGGGTCTGCAAGGGTATATAAGCCTTCACCTAGCTCCGATCAAACCAAACTGCCTCTCTTGTTTACATGACATTTGCATGGTTTTCGTAAAGCCCTCTGATTCGCCAGAGGAAACCCCATCTTCGCCCGGGGTTTCCTGTTGGCTCGAGTGCTGTTGGCGAGGTCAACGACGAACGACGAACTCGAGACGCATGCTCGACAACACATTTCACCACTCGATGTCAGACATCGCGCAGCTCCATCCCATCGAGTACCCGAAATACTCGAGGCTCGTGTCGAGTGGATTTCTCTGACTGATTTCTGATCTCTGATTTCTCCTCTCGATCTCTGCTATATTTCCAGTCAAATTCCCGGAGGAAGACAGCGACATGTTGATGGAGCCGAATGACTTTGCCCCGATAACGGTGCTGCGATCCCATGAGCAACACTTCCACATGCCGCCGTCCACGCAGCTCCATTCGCAGCTGCAGCCGCTCCAGAACCACGCCGGGATTCAGCCCCGGGCCCAGCCAAGGCAGTTCCAGGTGGCCACGCAGCAGGAGCGCCAAGATCCGGGGGAGGAGCCGTTTCGCCCGATAGTTAATCCCAATCCGGGAAAGGTGGTGGCCAGATCCGATAGCGATTCGCATACGCAAGCGGCCCAGAATTTCTATCCTCCGTTCTTCCATGAGGCCCCGCCCTTGGGTCATTCCAGGCCCTACTTTGGCCACGGTCCCGTCTCGGAGAGTACACCCCTGTCACTGCCACTGCCGCTCCTGGCACCGCAGCAGCAGCAACAGCAGCCCGTGCCGCAGCATCAGCAGAGAAACTTCGACGCCAGCATCCTAGGCAGTGGGGACTTCGGAGTGCTGCGCGGCGGAACCTTTTATCCAGAGGAGGAAATGCCCTACCATCCAGAGGATAACAGCGACTACATCTACGGCGATGCCACCAACAATGGTCACGGCCGTCCCTCGGAGGGATTCGTGCAGAAGTACACCTATCCGGAGGAGCAGTTCGCCAACTTCAGGGACTTCGCTGACATAAACACGCCGGCTGACTCGGCTTTTTCGCAGTACGTGGTCGTTTATGCGGCAAAGAATGCCACTACCTCGAACTCGCATCCTCATCCGAAGAACATTTTTGAGCAGCTGGAGCTGCTCGACCGCGAGAAAGAGCTGGAGGCCAAGACCAAGCCCAAGGCCACCTCGAGCAAGAGCTCGTCCAAGGCGAAGGCCAAGCTGGCCAAGACCAAGCTGCAGAAGAAGTACCGGAAAAAGGCGGCGGGACCCAAGGTCCAAGATCCCCAGGACCCGCAGGACGCGCAGGATCCGCTAGAGCTGGAGCCACTACTGGCCCTTAGTTAAATAAGCTAGCCGGCAAGTTCCATCTCCACCTCCACATCTATCGCTGCAACCATTTCCACTTCCGTTTCCTTTGCTAGATTTATTTATTTTATTTCGAGATGAATGCAAGCCACCGCAAAAGAGCCACCCGTACTGCCCCTAAGTATATATCCATTATCCACATCCATGCCCACGTTCCCATCCCCCTTTCAACACACGTCCATTCCCACATCCCGTAACGCAATTATACTAAATTCTATATACCAGTGTTTTTTTTTTGTCTGTCTCCTTTTTGTCTCGCATCGATTGTTAATTCTATAACCTAGCCGTAGTTTACTCTATATGTATGTATGCGATGGACAAACATCTATAGATACTTCTTATATGCGTATCTAATGTAATTATTTTTTGTCTAATTGAGCATAATTTTATTATGTGCGTGTACATAAAACGAGAAATGTTAAATGTAATTATAAACCTAAATAAAAATTAAATAAAAACATGCCACAGTTCCTTTATTTAGCTATAAATATAGGTATGTTTCGCGGAGTTGTTAAGCCGTTTCGTATTTGGCATAAAGAGCATTCAGCAATGTTGTAAGGGAGCCCGCCGTACGAAATATCTTTAAAGGAATATATTATTATATATCTCAGCTAATTACTGCCTAGGACTCACCCAGACGAGCAGAGGTCTCCCCAGCACAAAGAAGTAGGCCCCCAGGACAGTTTCCCTCTGGGCTCGTTGCAGCGGAAAGAGCATGAGCCTTCGGTGAGACGGCAAGAGCTTTTGCCAGGGCAGCTCCTGGTAGAGCTCCCTGGCGAATCTCGCCGCCTCCATCCGCACTTGCTCCGCTCCGAAGAGGTAAATGCACAGCTGTGTGGTCACCACCATCGAGAAGAAGCCGAGGAAGGCGAAGTTCTGGTTGGTGTGTGGCATGATGTACTGACAGATCACCGAGCAGTAGAGCACGCAGATCACCAGAACCTCCACGAAGGCTATTTCCATGAAACTGGCATTGAAGTGCTCCACCAGCCTAAGAAGACGAGCGTGCTCCGAGAACAGCTCGCTCAGTCCCAGGTCGGAGCGGGAGGGATCGAGGAGGCGCTTCAGCTGCCGTCCCAGGCGGCGGTACTGGGAACTAATGCCCAGAGCACACCACCCATACAAGGTGTCCACTGCGGTGGTGGAGCAGCAGAAGAAGGTAAGCACGAACACCATCAGTACACAGTCCATTGCATAAATGTGTGGCTTGGTGACGTCGTACGGAAGTCTATTGAATTATACATATAATTATTTCCTACCAAATCACATTTTATATTAAGAAAGTGGTACGAATAGAAAGGTCATGAGAGCCAACTTCTCGTTCGACTTACAGCACCCGGAAAGAGCTGACTGGCACGAAATCCCCTGTGGAGTGGTATCGCCACATGGTCAGTGCCACCGGCATCAGCAGAAAAGAGACACTCGTGCCGGCACACATGGCGAAGTAGACGGCGGCCATTAGCTGGCCCCGACGGTTCTGCGAGTTCCACTCCCTAAACCCGATGACACTGTCGTCGGTAAATGGAGCCTGGATAGTCCGGATGAGGGCCATCAAATCACGGGATTTGGCCAGAAAAATGGCCATCTTCAGCAGTGACGATATCATCTGCAGACCGTGCATCAGCGCCTCAGAGCAGAGAACAATCTGGTTGCGATGCTTGACGATGAAGGCGCAGACAGTGCAGAGCTCGAATCCGGTGGAGCACACCATAATACCGTAGAGCAGTGGCGATCGGAGGATACCTCCCTTCGTCGGCTGCAGGTCAAAGCCCATGCGGGCAAAGGTGAAGCTCTGCGTCCACAGATTCCCCAGAAAAACTTCGACTAGCTTTGACATTTCGCTGCCAACTAACGACTGGGTCGCCGGCGATCATCCCTCGGACGGACCGCAATTAAAGGAGCAATTAAAATCGTGGAAAAAATTGGGGGCGGGAAAAAAACTTTGGAACAGCGCTGTCGCCTAATTGGGCCTTTAACTACAACTTAATTTGTCCAGCAGCGAGACTTGGCTAAGTGAAACCGAGCCAACGAATGATTTAATTACACGCCCGCGGCGACTGTCCGTCTAAAGTAGAGGCCCATAGTCGAGTCAAGCCACACCTGCCCGGTGAGTACCGTGGTTGACCAGGATAAATATTTTTGTACTATATCAAATTGATTAGAAATAGAGACCCCTGGACTAAACGTTACGTACTAAATATTACATACACCAATCATTGCAATCTTAAATGTTACTAATTTTGTTGTATGTATAGAAATTACCGCCAGGTAATTATTATCTCTAAATATCAATACTAACTTATTTTAAGACTGTTAAATAAAGGTAATGCTAGTAATAAATACTGATTTCACTGTTGCTATTTAGTATGTAATATATATATTAAGCAAAGGTTGTTTGCTTCTAAAACTCTTTATTATTTTTAAATTTTATTTATACCGTTTTATGTGTGTTTTATTTTAAACAAAGTATATATTTTTTTTCAATTGCTTTTAAACCCCTTTTTAAACCTGCACTGCGACTGCACTTTGCGAGCCAGACTGTGCCAGGCTTCATGGTTAACGGAAACGCCTTTGCTGCTGCTCTTACAGATTTGTATACTTTTAGGAATTTGAAATTTTCCTTTGGCTTAGTTATCAATTTTTAAAATCTTTGGTTTGTCGAAAAAATGATCATACAAAAATAACGATTCGAGGAATTGAGGGAATTGTTATGATCGATTTCCGATTCGATCCTATGATTAAATTGCAAACTGCAAGGTATATAAACTTCGGCTTCCAGAAGCTAGTTTCCATTCTTCTTACATTTTTATTTTTTGTATATATGTACTGCAATCATGGTCATTGTCCGCTAGCGGTTTTGTTGCTGTGGGCTGATGTAGCTGCTGCTGCTGCTGGTTTTGGTTTGCGTATGTTTATCTACTGACGCGACAGCCGCACAATTCCCGACTTTGGCATGTGTTTTGACATTTGGAGGCTGGCACTTTATTAACGGCCTCGCCTAAGTTTCCCCATTCGCAAGGCATGCATACACAGAAGGAAAAAAAGCACAAAACAGTATCCGCAGGTTGTTCTGAGCTGTCCTTTCTGCTCCCACAGATTTCTAATTTGAATAAGGTGTGAGTATTAAATGAATAATAAACAAATAATTGTTCGAATACACTTAATTAAGATATCTTTATTCGGTGCACAGATACATGCAACACTTTATACACGTTGGCAGTGCGTATGAACTCAGATCGCCACCGACAGTCACTTTGTCCGGTAAGTATTTTAATTAACTGAGAAAACTAATTGAAAAAAGTCTTTGTCTCGCCCCCCGCCTGACAGAAATTCAATTAAACGCCAATTTCCGCCCCATTCTAGATCGTGGGAAAATGGAAACCGAAGCTAAGAATCCAAGTGATCGATCGACAGGGCAATAAAGATAATGCATGTGCAGCTTCTTCGTTATTATTCGCCCAATCATGGATTCTCGGAATCTCTTAATAAAACAGCCATAAAGTCATCAGTAGATGAACGAGCCAATGCTGCGAAGGCTTGATGCGGACAGCGCAGTGCGAAGTGCGGCATTTGAGCAATTTGCTAATTAGTGGGTTGGCCAGCGCGATTCGAATCAGTCGGATTCGACTTGCAAATGCCTTAATTAATTAATATGCAAAATATACGGCAATTATGGGCAGTCATAATGGCTGTGGGAAAGGTGTGCGAATGATGAATGGAACCAAAGAGACTCCTCGACTCTTCAACAGGGACTTAACATATTTTCCTACACAATATAAGCATTCATTTTCGTACATATTTTTGCGCGGCTCGGCAAGACAATGCCGCTAGAAACAAGGGACCGGCACTCCTCTGCCAGCTCTATGAGACCATTTGTCAGCGAACCCTACCAAAATAGGCTCCCGAAATGAGTGAGACCGAAAGGCGAGTCTGGAAAAAAATAATTACAAAATAAAGTATTTGAAAATTCCAAGGGGCCCCAAAAGCAGAATCAGAATCCGGAGTTGAAAAGCCACTCGAACGAACACCCACACGGCCAGTAATGTGTTGTGGTTGTCGTGTTGCTAATAAACTTGGGCCACGAAAATTTGTACAAGCCGTGGATCGGTTTATTTATTTTTCGTTGCCGTTTTCCGCACGAGTACAAATCTGGCGACAGCTCAGAAGAAAAAAAAACAGAGATTGGCTTAACAGAAAAGGTTTACACACTTGGCATCCGTTTGTGGCCTTATTTTAGCTCTAGCTTGTTCGCTTTTTCGGGCTATTTGCGTTTCGTGCCGCTGAAAACTTTATTAATATCCAAATCGTGAGCTTAATTGAAATTTATTGTTAATGAAAACAAAATTATGGCTAAGACCAAAACTATAGCCACTTGACACGAAAGAACCAGAGCCTGGGGCTGAATCCAGATATGTGTTCGAATCGCCCACAAAAGTCACGAGTGGTGAAGGGAAGGGTCGGGACGCCCATGTATAAGTCTGTAACACTGTAAATCGGTGTCATTAATTTGGCATTTAAGCGCTCATTAAGGTGACAGACTGCGACGGCTGAGTGACAGAATCGGTGGGTGGAATTGCCACATTCGAGAGCAGAACTGGCCAATCTGGCCGCGAGTGGAGAGATCCAATAGCCGTTTCATGTAAGTCATGACCAAAGCTTCAGCTCTTAAGTCTTCTCAAGCCCTTCTTGGTCCAGACTATCCGAACTAACCGAAAATATTGCGCAAATAGTTGTGGAATCAAACCGATTTTCTGTAACTTCAGCTTCATCATTCTGCCAACTCTTCTAGCCGGCGGCTTCTGTTTGCCCAACCAATTTGAAGTCTCAGCTCTTTGGCCTCTCAGCCTTTAAGCCCTTCAGCCGTTCAGTCGTTCAGCCTTTCACAGTTGCAAACTAATGCAAATAAATTGTGAGCAGTCACCTGTCAAGCGGCCCCAACAAGCCAGTCCTGTGCTCCTCAGTTTTACTGCCTTTTCTGGCCAGCATCCAGAGGAGACGGGGCCGGGGACGGAGTCGGAGACTGAGTTTCGGCTGAGTTAAGGAAGCGATTGTGGATTGTTGGGTGTCCCTCAACACCACGCTTCAGAGTTTGGCGGATGTAACCTGCACAAACTCGGTTGCATAAATGCACTTGGAAAAATATTAGTAGTTGGATTGGTGCTTAATCTTTCAAAGTCATGGCTAAAAGATTTCGCATTGTAGTGATAACCAACAACCATATATTATAATACACAATTTTCTGAAATATATTGTAAAGCCCTCCGAAAGGTATTTGTTTCTAATTTTCACCAACAACCTAAGCACCAATAGTAAAGAGGCCTATGATATTTTTTTGAGGGCAGAAAAGTCAAAGCTCCTTTTACGGACAATTATGGTCAATTTGCTTTTGGCCGAGTGTGGATTAAACGTTGTTTGTTCGCAGCTACCGTTCATTGTTTGCCGTTCTCATTTGGATTTCGGCTTTCGGCTTAAGGTTTTGCACGCTTCCTCTCTCTGTCAATGTTAATGCTGGAAACTTGAAAAATTTCAACAAGAGCCACGCAGCCGCAATTGTTGTGCCGAGTATTTGTCATTTGTGTAATGATTTTAATGCCAAGCATAAACAATTATTTTCAATTGCAACACATTCTTTTGTTATTCGTCGACCGCCATTTGCCGTCGTTTGTTTTCTGTTTTGTGTTTGTGCAATTGGAATTGTAGATTTAAGATGTCGCAGATGTTCGGATGACTCGCAAAGCCAAGATGGTTGTGCTTTTTTTTTACATTTGACAGGCCGATGAGTCAGTCACTAGTCGCGCAGTCAGTCAGACAGTCAGTCAGTCAGTCAGTCAATCAATCAGGCAATCAGACAATCGGACACTCGAGCGATTCGATTGATTGCCAAGTCAGCCAGCACGTGTCGCGTCGCTACAAGTGCGTTATCAACTGGGCCATCGAGCCGATTTCTGCACCAGTGCCACAAATACATATATTTCTTTTGTCTAAACTGCTCGAAAAGCATATATTCGGTAGAAAATAATTTGAATCACTTAAAACAAAGAAAGGCCAACTCCTTATTCAAGCTGCATTGCGCAAATCTGTTGACCTGTTCTCCGGTTATTGTTCAAACAAGCTATCATAATGATTACTCATGTCAATTATTATATAAGACAGATGTCGGCATGCGGCAAAAGCCTCAAAGAGGCAGCAACCAGAAACCAACGGGCAACAAACAATCAGGCAAACAACGAAGCAGAGGCAGCCGAACTGCAATTGATTTTGTTGTATAATTCGTACAGCTTTATCTCGTCGGCAGCTGCATGAAATTTATTGAAGATGAGCCGTGCTTTATTGCCGCCAGTTTACTTTTTGTATTTTTTGTGACGGGAAAGGGGGAGTCACCTTAACGAGCTGGCGATGCGACACAGAGGGAATTTCGCAAAACGAAAGACTTAAGGCACGAACTTTGGCTCGCTTCTTCTTCTTCTGTTGGGGCCTGTGCAAAAAAATTATCGCCATTGATCTAAATTGCCAGTGAGGTCTGTAGCTCTACCCGCTTAAATTGTTGTCCCTTCGGAATTTCATCATGCCTCTCATTTGTCAACAAGTCTATTGCTGCCGGCCAATGTTGAATTTGAAGGAATCTCTGAGTCAGGTTTTTGCTTGGGTCCTTATTGGAAAGAAAACATGTTATTAATTTTATAAACTCTTTTTCTTAGAAAACATTTGATTTTATATATTTGTATGCTTCCCATTGTATTGTTAAAATATCAGCAGAAAGGAAGAAGACCTACGTTGGGTAATCTAATTGGGCTATTCAACTGAACATCGCTATAAGGGTTGTGTTCATGACAGCAAAAGCAAGAAATGTGCCAATTTGGAGCAGAGGTTGTTCGTTTCGGAAGCTGTGTACTAGATGCTGGATGCTGGAAGAGAGCGAAAGTGAAATTGTTTTCGCTGTTGTTCGCATGCAAATGGAAAAATACTCGCCAAATGTTGACAATTTCCAAGCGATTCCGAACAACAACTCCCGCAACCCCTTCCCTTCATTTATTTGCACGAATTGCTGCGGAGCAGGAAACATTTTGCAGCCTCTCTACACTCAAGACCCGCGTTTCCAGCATCGGCAACCGGCCATGAAAGAGGAAATCAATGTTGCACCGACGGCCGAGAGACAAAGACCGAAAGCCAAAAGCGGTCGGCACCAAAAAATAGAGAAAAATAAAAGTCTCACGCTTTTACTGGAAAGTGAAACCAATTTCACTTGCCGGCGAGTCGAATGCCTCAGTCTTAGTTATGAGTGTAAGAGTAGCAGCAGCCGTAGCAGCACTTGCAACAAAAGCAACAAGAGCATCAGAGACAACATAATCACGGCAATTGACAAGATGTGTCAACCCGGACACTGCACTGGAAAAAAACAGTCTTATATTTACTTTGGGCTAAACTAATGGACCAAATTAGGAATATATGTAGTGATTAAGATTTATAGTTTAAATGCTTGAAGGAACAGAAAGTCAGAAGCCGTTTCAAAAAAAAATCTTCCCTTCCTATCGTTAAATTAGAGAGATCTGATCGTATTTATAGTGCCTGCCCTCCATATTTATACCCTTACAATATAATTATAATTTGTCAGAAGAGTGGATTAATCATCCTATAAACTATATTTATTATTGATCAACATCAACAGGCACATCTTTCTGGCATTTAAAAAAGAAAAACATAATTTCGAGCTTTTTTTTTGGAAATTTTATACGCGGTTACGTCGTTAAAATTGTCTAAATTTTTAATTTTAAAACTCAGTATACAGATTTTTAAGCTTTCCGAATTAAATTTTAAACATGTTTGCCTTAGTTATGATCGATTGTACATTCAAACCATATTCGAGTTCCTACGGTTAACTGCAAGGGTATACAAACTTCGGCTTCTTAAGCTTGCTGTATTTCTTGATTTTATTTTAAAGAAAACCATTATTCAATTGTGGAATTTTCGGTTAGTGCACGTGAAAAGAGAGCAGAGTGAAATGCGCAACACGAAAAGGAAAGCGCGAGACGAGAGTTTTAATTGCAATCGACTCAGAGCGATGCAATTCGCTTCGATTGCATTGCGTCAAAGGGGCTTGGAGGGGTGATGATGACAATACGCTACGTACAAACGGGTTTCTGTTGGCCAAAAAGAGCGTAAGTGTTGCTACTGCTGTTTAGCAATTTTTCACAATTTGCAATTATTGAATTTCTTCGATGACATCAGCGAGCGAGAGACGATAACGACGACAACACGTTGGTACACTGGATGCTGCTGCTGGTGATGTCGATAGTTTCCTGTTATTTGATATTATTTCACTAATGTGCAATTCATTTGAATTTTCTTTATGTTGCTCAGCTCGAGTGGGGTTTTGCTATTGCTAATTAGCGAATGGGTTTAATGCAATATATTTTCTCGTAAAGGAAACGGAAATTAACGTGCCAAGCCCAGTCCCTCAATTATTAACAGCGACCAAAGAGAAATTTTTGCAAAAATAAAATACGAAACCCAATAAAATCGAAATATAATCAACACTTTTAAGTTAAGTTCTTGAGTCTCATTGCGGAGACTTTTTCCCAATAATAAGAAAAGCCATCAACTAATACCATAAAAAATATTATTAAATACGTGGAAATTTTGTTGCATAAATTGCACGTGAGGGGAACGGGTGGGGTAAGGCAAATATCTATAATCATTTCAGCGCCTGACGCAAGATGATGTTGCAAGCAAGACGGCTACATCAGCGGCAGCAGCACCAGTACCAGCAGCAGCGGGGCAGCAACGGCATAAACTGGCGACGAGTGTCATTGACTAATGTAGCATGAAGCGCATAAAGCAGGCAAGAGGTAACCACAATAACCAAAATGCAATCTATGGAAGTCGAGACTCAAACTCAAGCCCAAAACCGAAACCGAAACAATAGAACTGAACTTGCGGGCAAGTTGCAAGTTGCTGCTGTTTTGGCCAACTCAGAAATGCAACTTTTTGATGATCATAGCCCAGCCCCACACACAGAGAAAAGGCATGTTTTCTGGTGCTGTCTGAATTTTCAAATAACTAACAAGAAACTGATATATAAATACAAATATATATATCAAAACTAAATAAGGTAGATGTAATTCCATAGTATAACAAGATAGAGATTGATGTGCGAATTTGTTCTTTTTTTAATAATTAATAGATTATGCAACATACATATATTAGATTATCCAACATTGATGGCTTGGCTGTAGTTTAATGCCGCTCGGAAATCATCTTCGAAATGTGAATAGGTTGAAACAGGGCCATCGGCGCGGGGGATTTTGTAGGGGTAAGGAAGGTGCTTGGGTGCTGCGATTAAATTGAATGTGTACTTGTACCACGGGGCCTGGCATTTTGTCGGCAAACGTGAAAGGGCACACAGGCATTTTACTCAGAAATAGAAACATTCGTCGTCGATGTCTGTCAACTAGTCGCCCCTCACCGTGAAACTACATATTTTCCATTGAGATGCACAGGAAAAAAATTATAATAAAATAACGCCATGCTTAATTTAAGTTTCCTAATCCAATTGAAATGTATACTTCGGATTCCCTAAGACAGCTTTCTTTCAATTCGATGTTTTAAACTTGTTTTCATATTTACAGCAATTGGAATAGCATTAAAATATCAGGACCAATTATCCAACTTGTTTTACAGGACCCAAAAACTAAATGTCTACATATAATTGATGATGCTAGTTTCGGATATGTCACCAAGTTTTCCACCACTTTTTCACTTTTCTCCCCTCTTTCTGAAATTTCCGATAATTTTTTTTTTTTTTTTTTCAATGTAGCAGCTTATCTTGCCCCACGAATCGATTCACTCTCAACTCTCCGGCGGCCACTTCGATGCACCACTCGGAGTGCCAAAATGTTAAATGGGACAACACAAAGGAAAACTTAGTACTGGCTTGCCAAGGGGAGCTCGGAGGGTCCAAGGAGGAGCAGTGCCAAAAAGGAGAACCGGCCACATGCCACTTGCTGCTTGCTGGTTGCTGCTTGCCACACCGGCAGCATTCACCTAACCAGCCGAGCCTTTGCTAACCCCGACCAAATGTCAGTTAAAATATTGCCAAAGAATCGCAACGAAATAAATATAATTAAACAAAATGCGCCCAAGAAAATCTGCATTCCTCTAGAGAAACAAAATGGGTTATTAGACAGACAGACAGTTTTTCAAACACAATAAATAGTAAAATTCTTTTTAACAGCTATTAGGTCTTTCTTCTAGGAAAATATCATATTGGATATAAAATAAATAATATAAATCGATATTAAATAAAAAGCAAGCAATTCATTTAAATTCTAACCATCATTTGTAGAATGCTAAAGCTCAATTACGAATGACAAAATGAAAATTTAAAAACTAATAATTAATCTTCATCCATCAGGTGCACTAAGATCACCAAAGAACAGGCATTAAATATTTTTACGCTCCGCTTTAGTACTGTGAATATTACAAAAAAAAAATATTGATCTTAAAGGATATCTTCAAGTCATTTACCGGTTTGGCTAGAGGAAAATCGTGTGGCTCGGCAAATTGCTTGACCCTTCGGTGCAAATGTTTTTTTTTTTATTGTGGGTCTGAAAAATGTATTTGCAAGTCCGGGATACCGTTTTTGTGGCGATCTCATGTCGCATAAATTTGACTTCAAGCGATCATCATAATTTAAAAGAATTCATCAGTGCAGCGGCTGCTGATCAGCCCGATCTGGCATTTAGACACAGCTAGACACATTCGACATGTGCCACCCCACAACGATCATAGATGGGATGTCAAATCTTCGATCGGTGATTGCAGATCGCATAATAAATGTCCTACGACTGTCAAATGCCATCCAAATGTCAGTGCAGAGCGGCCAAATGGCATCGACGCCGGAGAATTCATTCCAATTATTGATCATCGATCAGCGATCAGCGATCAGCAAGTCAAAATGACAATTTCGTCGAGCTTACACGGATCGAGGGTAACCTTGACTTTCAAAGCAAATGCCAGGCGAGGGGAATGACTTGGGCATGCCGGGCACATAATCAAATAAATGCAAAGTACAAAATACAAAATAAGAGTAGAAATAAATAAAGCCAAAGATAATAGCGAATAAATAGACGCGCACACAAAAAAAGCCAGCGAACAGAAAACGGAAACATTCGCAGTCAATCAATTCGACATGGCGTACAAATTGTACATTTTAAACGGATCAAACTGACCAGTGGTGGCGGGTAAATAATGGATAATGCCGTTGCCTATAAAATTATAAAAGGTGATCTCGACGCAAACATTAATGCCACCATTCGGATGGAATCGAAAACAGGACTTGGTGATGACCACAGCAGGCTTTTACCTATCTGTTTTCGTTTGACTGTTGAATTATTGCTCGCATACGGAAAGCATAGTCCATTTCTAATTATTAATTTATTTTTACAAAATACGAAAATCCAGTTTTAATGCGCCTTAGTTAACAGAAAATCCCGTGCCCAAGCCCAAATTAAAAGCAAAACAAATAGATAGCTGAAACAAATTACCAACAATTCCCATTAAATGTGTTTCCATTACCATTTAATTGACCCGTTCTGGTAACGTATCCAGCAGATACCAGTATCTGCAGATTTATCAGAGAGAGACCAATGTCCCCAGCTCCGAGACAATTGTGATTGATTGATGGACGATAAGACAGTCAAGAGGCCCACTTGAGCCGCTTTTGAGTCCAATGTCGGAGCGGCTGAGATCTCCAGTGGAATGAGCGGAATGAGGGCTACTACTATAGTTCGGCGCACCCAAAATCAGCAGTTCTTGTACACTCGAACCCATTGCGAGATTAATTTCGAGATAAGATTAGAGGGCGGCCAATTGAACCGAACTCAACTGAACTGAACTGAACTGAACCGAAGCGAAGCTAAGCAAAATCTAAAGAAACACCCACGCGGAAAGACCCAGACGTAGACATTGGCCAAACGGAGTCAAAAATGGCTGTGGAAGTTCGGTCCAACACATTCCTCCACTAAGTCGGGGCACAGTGGGCCGCAATGAGAAACTCACAACTCTGGTTCTTATGGGATATTCAGATGGGTTTTAAACATATTTCCCTGCCTCTAAACCCATTTTTCATTGTTCAGTTATCTAGAGAATTGGCTAATTGAAGAAACAAAAGCTCAACATTATTTGGGAATCCCATAAACTAAAGTGTGTCTTCTGCATTTTATAAATACTTAAATATAAGTGTGACTTCTTAAAACCGTGAACTGATTTTTAAACCCTACGCAAACTAATGAAACTTTGGCTTAGTTATGCCATTTAAAAAACTTAATAAAATTCTGAATGGAAGGATTTTCCAGTTTGAGATTAATGCATCCGTGGCTTAGTTATAATCGATTTCACATTCAACCCCATGATGGGTAATTGCAAAGCGTCTCGAAGTTAGCTTCCTTTTATGTTTGTTTTTTCCATTTTATACCAGACAGGGTATACAAAAATCTCGTTAAAACTTTCAAAAATTGAAAAAACAAAAAAAAAATGTGAAGGACTCATTTCCGCCCCTATAACCCATATATATTCTCGATCAGCATGAACAGGTGAATCTTACCATGCATACAGAAAGGAAACAAATTTTTAAAAATTGTTTTCAAATTTTTATAAGCGATTTTGACACAGTTAACATGTTGAAAAATTGGCAAAAATTTTAAATGTCTAAATATATATTTGAGATATGCAGATTTGTTAAACTATTAAAAACTAGCACAGAACAGCTTTCCGAATCGAAATTAATGCTGTTTTGGCTAAGTTATGAGTTTTTTAGTCCTCATAGATAGATAGAAAACAATATCGAATATTTATACCCTTGCAGGGTATTATACTTTCAGTCGGAAGCTTGAAACGCCGTGAAAGAGTCATTTCCGCCCCTATCAACCATATATATTCTCGATCAGCATGAACAGGCGAATCTTTCTAGGCCTACAGGAAGAAAAACTATTTTTTCGAATTTTTTTCAAATTTTTATAAGCGATTTTGACACAGTTAACATTTTGAAAAATTTACAAAAATTTTAAATGGATAAATATTTATTTGAGATATGCAGATTTGTTAAACTATTAAAAACTAGCACAGAACAGCTTTCCGAATCGAAATTAATGCTGTTTTGGCTAAGTTATGAGTTTTTTAGTCCTCATAGATAGATAGAAAACAATATCGAATATTTATACCCTTGCAGGGTATTATACTTTCAGTCGGAAGCTTGAAACGCCGTGAAGGAGTCATTTCCGCCCCTATAAACCATATATATTCTCGATCAGCATGAACAGGCGAATCTTTCTAGGCCTACAGGAAGAAAAACTATTTTTTCGAAATTTTTTTTCAAACTTTTATAATCGATTTTGACACAGTTAACATGTTGAAAAATTGACAAAAATTTTAAATGGTTATATTTTTTTTTGAGATATGCGGATTTGTTAAACTATTAAAAACTAGCACAGAACAGCTTTCCGAATCGAAATTAATGCTGTTTTGGCTAAGTTATGAGTTTTTTAGTCCTCATAGATAGATAGAAAACAATATCGAATATTTATACCCTTGCAGGGTATTATACTTTCAGTCGGAAGCTTGAAACGCCGTGAAGGAGTCATTTCCGCCCCTATAAACCATATATATTCTCGATCAGCATGAACAGGCGAATCTTTCTAGGCCTACAGGAAGAAAAACTATTTTTTCGAATTTTTTTTCAAATTTTTATAAGCGATTTTGCACAGTTAACATTTTGAAAAATTGACAAAAATTTTAAATGGATAAATATTTATTTGAGATATGCAGATTTGTTAAACTATTAAAATCTAGCACAGAACAGCTTTCCGAATCGAAATTAATGCTGTTTTGGCTAAGTTATGAGTTTTTTAGTCCTCATAGATAGATAGAAAACAATATCGAATATTTATACCCTTGCAGGGTATTATACTTTCAGTCGGAAGCTTGAAACGCCGTGAAGGAGTCATTTCCGCCCCTATAAACCATATATATTCTCGATCAGCATGAACAGGCGAATCTTTCTAGGCCTACAGGAAGAAAAACGATTTTTTCGATTTTTTTTCAAATTTTTATAAGCGATTTTGACACAGTTAACATTTTGAAAAATTGACAAAAATTTTAAATGGATAAATATTTATTTGAGATATGCAGATTTGTTAAACTATTAAAAACTAGCACAGAACAGCTTTCCGAATCGAAATTAATGCTGTTTTGGCTAAGTTATGAGTTTTTTAGTCCTCATAGATAGATAGAAAACAATATCGAATATTTATACCCTTGCAGGGTATTATACTTTCAGTCGGAAGCTTGAAACGCCGTGAAGGAGTCATTTCCGCCCCTATAAACCATATATATTCTCGATCAGCATGAACAGGCGAATCTTTCTAGGCCTACAGGAAGAAAAACTATTTTTTCGAAATTTTTTTTCAAACTTTTATAAGCGATTTTGACACAGTTAACATGTTGAAAAATTGACAAAAATTTTAAATGGTTATATATTTATTTGAGATATGCGGATTTGTTAAACTATTAAAAACTAGCACAGAACAGCTTTCCGAATCGAAATTAATGTTGTTTTGGCTAAGTTATGAGTTTTTTAGTCCTCATAGATAGATAGAAAACAATATCGAATATTTATACCCTTGCAGGGTATTATACTTTCAGTCGGAAGCTTGAAACGCCGTGAAGGAGTCATTTCCGCTCCTATAAACCATATATATTCTCGATCAGCATGAACAGGCGAATCTTTCTAGGCCTACAGGAAGAAAAACTATTTTTTCGAATTTTTTTTCAAATTTTTATAAGCGATTTTGACACAGTTAACATTTTGAAAAATTGACAAAAATTTTAAATGGATAAATATTTATTTGAGATATGCAGATTTGTTAAACTATTAAAATCTAGCACAGAACAGCTTTCCGAATCGAAATTAATGCTGTTTTGGCTAAGTTATGAGTTTTTTAGTCCTCATAGATAGATAGAAAACAATATCGAATATTTATACCCTTGCAGGGTATTATACTTTCAGTCGGAAGCTTGAAACGCCGTGAAGGAGTCATTTCCGCCCCTATAAACCATATATATTCTCGATCAGCATGAACAGGCGAATCTTTCTAGGCCTACAGGAAGAAAAACTATTTTTTCGAAATTTTTTTTCAAACTTTTATAAGCGATTTTGACACAGTTAACATGTTGAAAAATTGACAAAAATTTTAAATGGTTATATATTTTTTTGAGATATGCGGATTTGTTAAACTATTAAAAACTAGCACAGAACAGCTTTCCGAATCGAAATTAATGTTGTTTTGGCTAAGTTATGAGTTTTTTAGTCCTCATAGATAGATAGAAAACAATATCGAATATTTATACCCTTGCAGGGTATTATACTTTCAGTCGGAAGCTTGAAACGCCGTGAAGGAGTCATTTCCGCCCCTATAAACCATATATATTCTCGATCAGCATGAACAGGCGAATCTTTCTAGGCCTACAGGAAGAAAAACTATTTTTTCGAATTTTTTTTCAAATTTTTATACGCGATTTTGACACAGTTAACATTTTGAAAAATTGACAAAAATTTTAAATGGATAAATATTTATTTGAGATATGCAGATTTGTTAAACTATTAAAAACTAGCACAGAACAGCTTTCCGAATCGAAATTAATGCTGTTTTGGCTAAGTTATGAGTTTTTTAGTCCTCATAGATAGATAGAAAACAATATCGACTATTTATACCCTTGCAGGGTATTATACTTTCAGTCGGAAGCTTGAAACGCCGTGAAGGAGTCATTTCCGCCCCTATAAACCATATATATTCTCGATCAGCATGAACAGGCGAATCTTTCTAGGCCTACAGGAAGATAAACTATTTTTTCGAAATTTTTTTCAAATTTTTATAAGCGATTTTGACACAGTTAACATGTTGAAAAATTGACAAAAATTTTAAATGTCTAAATATATATTTGAGATATGCAGATTTGTTAAACTATTAAAATCTAGCACAGAACAGCTTTCCGAATCGAAATTAATGCTCTTTTGGCTAAGTTATGAGTTTTTTAGTCCTCATAGATAGATAGAAAACAATATCGAATATTTATACCCTTGCAGGGTATTATACTTTCAGTCGGAAGCTTGAAACGCCGTGAAGGAGTCATTTCCGCCCCTATAAACCATATATATTCTCGATCAGCATGAACAGGCGAATCTTTCTAGGCCTACAGGAAGAAAAACTATTTGTTCGAATTTTTTTTCAAATTTTTATAAGCGATTTTGACACAGTTAACATTTTGAAAAATTGACAAAAATTTTAAATGGATAAATATTTATTTGAGATATGCAGATTTGTTAAACTATTAAAATCTAGCACAGAACAGCTTTCCGAATCGAAATTAATGCTGTTTTGGCTAAGTTATGAGTTTTTTAGTCCTCATAGATAGATAGAAAACAATATCGAATATTTATACCCTTGCAGGGTATTATACTTTCAGTCGGAAGCTTGAAACGCCGTGAAGGAGTCATTTCCGCCCCTATAAACCATATATATTCTCGATCAGCATGAACAGGCGAATCTTTCTAGGCCTACAGGAAGAAAAACTATTTTTTCGACATTTTTTTTCAAATTTTTATAAGCGATTTTGACACAGTTAACATGTTGAAAAATTGACAAAAATTTTAAATGGTTATATATTTTTTTGAGATATGCGGATTTGTTAAACTATTAAAAACTAGCACAGAACAGCTTTCCGAATCGAAATTAATGCTGTTTTGGCTAAGTTATGAGTTTTTTAGTCCTCATAGATAGATAGAAAACAATATCGAATATTTATACCCTTGCAGGGTATTATACTTTCAGTCGGAAGCTTGAAACGCCGTGAAGGAGTCATTTCCGCCCCTATAAACCATATATATTCTCGATCAGCATGAACAGGCGAATCTTTCTAGGCCTACAGGAAGAAAAACTATTTTTTCGAATTTTTTTTCAAATTTTTATACGCGATTTTGACACAGTTAACATTTTGAAAAATTGACAAAAATTTTAAATGGATAAATATTTATTTGAGATATGCAGATTTGTTAAACTATTAAAAACTAGCACAGAACAGCTTTCCGAATCGAAATTAATGCTGTTTTGGCTAAGTTATGAGTTTTTTAGTCCTCATAGATAGATAGAAAACAATATCGAATATTTATACCCTTGCAGGGTATTATACTTTCAGTCGGAAGCTTGAAACGCCGTGAAGGAGTCATTTCCGCCCCTATAAACCATATATATTCTCGATCAGCATGAACAGGCGAATCTTTCTAGGCCTACAGGAAGAAAAACTATTTTTTCGACATTTTTTTTCAAATTTTTATAAGCGATTTTGACACAGTTAACATGTTGAAAAATTGACAAAAATTTTAAATGGTTATATATTTTTTTGAGATATGCGGATTTGTTAAACTATTAAAAACTAGCACAGAACAGCTTTCCGAATCGAAATTAATGCTGTTTTGGCTAAGTTATGAGTTTTTTAGTCCTCATAGATAGATAGAAAACAATATCGAATATTTATACCCTTGCAGGGTATTATACTTTCAGTCGGAAGCTTGAAACGCCGTGAAGGAGTCATTTCCGCCCCTATAAACCATATATATTCTCGATCAGCATGAACAGGCGAATCTTTCTAGGCCTACAGGAAGAAAAACTATTTTTTCGAATTTTTTTTCAAATTTTTATACGCGATTTTGACACAGTTAACATTTTGAAAAATTGACAAAAATTTTAAATGGATAAATATTTATTTGAGATATGCAGATTTGTTAAACTATTAAAAACTAGCACAGAACAGCTTTCCGAATCGAAATTAATGCTGTTTTGGCTAAGTTATGAGTTTTTTAGTCCTCATAGATAGATAGAAAACAATATCGAATATTTATACCCTTGCAGGGTATTATACTTTCAGTCGGAAGCTTGAAACGCCGTGAAGGAGTCATTTCCGCCCCTATAAACCATATATATTCTCGATCAGCATGAACAGGCGAATCTTTCTAGGCCTACAGGAAGAAAAACTATTTTTTCGACATTTTTTTTTTCAAACTTTTATAAGCGATTTTGACACAGTTAACATGTTGAAAAATTGACAAAAATTTTAAATGGTTATATATTTTTTTGAGATATCGAATATTTATACCCTTGCAGGGGGTATTATACTTTCAGTCGGAAGCTTGAAACGCCGTGAAGGAGTCATTTCCGCCCCTATAAACCATATATATTCTCGATCAGCATGAACAGGCGAATCTTTCTAGGCATACTGGAAGGAAAACTAATTTTTCGAAAATTTTTGTAAAATTTGTATAAGCGATTTTGACACAATTAACATGTTAAAAAATTGACAAAAATTTTAAATGTCTAAATATTTATTTGAAGTAAGCAAATTTGTTTAACAATTAAAAACTAGCACAGAACAGGTTTTCGAATCGAAATAAATGCATTTTTGCGTAGTTATAAGTTTAATATAGTTATGGATTGATCCCTATTTTGTGTACTAGGGTAAATAAACTTCGACTCCCCGAAGTTAGTTTTCTGTCATATTTTGGATGTGACCAACAACCGATACTAGCAGTACCCGTACTGATCTCCGATCCGGAGGCGTTTCTGAAAAAGAGCTAAGCCTCTTTTCCTCCACCGAGAGTGACCGATAGCTTCCTTCCTGCGAGGAGCGCGGTGAGGAAAAACTTCCCAGAGCGGCTTGGAGCATGGCTTCAATTTGCTCCCCATTTAAACACACTCGTGTTGCATATATGGCACACACAAATAAGGAAGCAATTTGCTTCTCTCTCAGCCAAGCTACGACTGCGACTATGGCATCGAATGAGACTTGAAGTGAGGAAACGAAGCTAGCCTCAAGTTCCAGTCAAGCTGGGCAAAATGCGAGCATAAATGTTCATAGGCAAAAAATTCGCAACGTCAACGGTCCTCCAGAGAGGACCTATCATGAGGCATCTTTCTCTGTCACATCTCAAGGACGTTACGATAAGATACAACACTGTGTGGGCTGTCATAGACCAACTGCATAAATTTGCATAACGAGAACTGCTCGAACAATAGCAAATCATTGGAGATCTAGGCCCCGACACTTTCTGCGCGGCCTGTCGTTGGAGAGTGCGAAACCCTGAGGTACGACTCTTTATTTGAACTCGAATCGCTTGTCACACACTGCCCGAGCATCCAGAGGTATTCGGAAAAAAATGTAAATACGTATGAATATATTCAGGAAATAGCAAATCCACGCCAAGTTTCCCCTGTAAATAAATTAACTCAAAGTCAAAGTCCGGAGTGAATTCCGATCCTATCCCAACACCGATGATACCTTTTCCAATACCACTGAATGGATTTGGGTTTGAATGTATATCCAGGAAAAGCTTTTTGCCTAAATCCCAAAAATTAATAAAGAAGATATTGTAAATCAATCGAAACTCTTGCTAACTCAATACAGTACCAGTCCCGGTCTCTCTCTCGAATCGGTTGGTTCGGATCGAACTGCCGATTGCCTCTAGTTACCCCATAATCAAGTTATTCGTGCGCATGTCAGCCGTATCTCTTCATCTAAATCAAGTGGCAAACATTTGACATTGTCTGCATCTGATTTGCATTCGCATTCGCATTCAGATTGGGATTCCATTTGATTGCCAGAACAGAACTTGGAGCTGGAGCTGAGGCCGCTTCGAAGTGGCGGCAACAATTTGCATTTAGAGCCTTCCAATTGATGATGGTCATAAAGGTTTCGGCGACGCAAGTGGCGGCAAATAGTAGCAATTAAGAGGCGTTTTTAGCGATGTTCACGCATGACGCATTTGGTGCAGACATTGATCTCGAGATGCCTCCAAATTGAATATCGCAATCTGGTTCTTTGGCCCAAGTATCGTTTACCCTGGCTCTCCGCGCTGCGATCTCAAGCCTTCGCCATGAAGTCTTCTGTTTTCTGTCCGCAGTCATCTGTCTCCAATGAGGTCTTCGGTCGACTGAGTATGCAGCGTTTGTTGTTTTAATTAACGAGCTCAACTCAAAATTCATTGCTTCCAAAGCCGTGCACTGCTACATAGCAAGAAATCTTCGATCATTTTGAATCAGTGTGTTAAATTTATAGATGTTCTTGTTTCATGCTTATGTAAATGTCTCCAGCAGTAATCTCTTTATTAATAGTGAAACATAACGCTATTTTTATAACACCAAATTAACTTCTCTTGTGATGACAGAACTCAAAACATACACGACTAAAACTTCCGAAAATACAAGTGTCGGTCTCCGATCTTTCCACACACAACATTTCTGTACGTGCCGTGTTTTTTCTGTTTTCTTTTCTATTATTTTGTGTTGCTGATGGGGCTGATCTGGTTGAGCAGAGCACTTCGGCTTGGATTTCAGCTGTCTCTAATCTGGGGGTCTCGGTCTCGCCGATCTCCGCCAGAGCCAGCGGCTTTGAGCGCGACTGCTCCAAATGCTCAATACGGTTGCCGGCTGCGGCTTGTTTATTAGCCCAAATGCGATCGCAGAGTTCAGTGTTCACTGCATGCTGCTTTTTGCTCGGCATTCGCTTTCCGATAATTATTTATTAAGGTTTTACATAACGCAGCCATCTGTCCGTCCCTGTCCCAGTCCCAGAAAAAGATACTGTGCTTTAAAAGCCCCAAGGTTGTTCTTGCATCGGCAGCGAAGCCAAAGATATGAATACAGCCGCAGATAAACAGCGAGAATATAGCAGCGCAATTGAACAAATAAAAACTAAGAATCGTACCGCACACTTTTAGTTAGAGAAGCCTATGAGAAAACGAACACAGAAAATGGAAATGGAAATTTATACTGCAAGTTGGAAGGACACTACTATTTAGGACTTTTAGGACGAACGCGTCCCATCCCATGGCGTGACGTTTACTCATCTAAATGATCTAGAAGTCTACGAATGTAACATATTTTTTACCTGAAGTAATTTATTATTATTAATTTTTGCAAGCTTTTTCCTCCAAGTGTAACATTAGATACAGATGCAAATGCAAATAAAAATACATGCTTTTTTGGGGATGAGCTGATGTTCTGCCAACCAATTGATAGAGAACGTCGAACCGATCTCGTCCCTGAACTGCGACCCGTGGGGGTCGAATGGTAGGACCGGTCCAAATAAGGATTTTGAAAGCAAGACTTTTTGGA
Source organism: Drosophila bunnanda (assembly GCA_035046265.1). Lineage (NCBI taxonomy): Eukaryota > Metazoa > Arthropoda > Insecta > Diptera > Drosophilidae > Drosophila > Drosophila bunnanda. The sequence continues at coordinate 78,089 of JAWNOB010000083.1, read as the reverse complement.
TTGTTTTCCGACGATTATGGCTATTACTAATCGAAGGCAAAGCTGCACCGAGAAAGAACTGAACAGGAAGTCCTTGGCTCTTAGGACTAGGCAAATGGAATGCTGTGCGACACAATGCAGGGGGCAATTCCTTCTTGTTTCTAGACAGAATAGCCTCTTCTATTTGATTAAATAGTAAGCCACCATGTTAGAACATTTGGAAACACTGTTGTCGATCCCGAACTTCCTAAGACCATAGTTCCAATGAACTGATACATAACAACTTTTAACTAAAACAAGTCCAAAACCTGACACGCACAACAAAATAAAACAAATGCTTATAGCACGAATTATATCCAATTATTTAAATTATTTACTATAATTATCCACTGTAATTTACTGCCGTGGTGGAGGGTTATGGCCTGGCCTTTTGGTGTCGAGCAGAGCATTTAATTTGAACGGTTAACGAATTGGTTTCATTCCGGATTCTTATGTTGGGGTACCTTTTCGGATCAAGAGTTTGGGATCATCCACCTCAGGCGAACCGCATGCACTTGGACTTCTGCGTATAGGTGACTGCGCCATACTCCTCGACGATCTGGTCGATTGCGATCTTGTTGAGGTTCTCCAGATAGAGACGCGTCTTCCGCGACTGGAGTATGTAGCTGATGACGTCATGCAGGGCTTCCATAAAAAGGAATCCGGCAGTGCCGCAGCTGAGGTCCAAGTATCGGAATCGATTCACGTCGCAAGTGCATCCGTCATACAAGAAGTATATGAAGTCGTTGTTATTATGGTAGCGGAAGACCACATAGTTGCCCCACGGAGCCATCACGAAGACGCGCTCCGCGCACCGGAAGCCGGCCCTAAGCAGCTTGCAGATGCTGTCGTAGCACCCGTTCTCCGAACCCACCACCGCCATTGTCTCTGGGATGCGAAGCAGGGCCGGGTAGTGATTCGGCTGTGCACGGTGCACATCGTGCGGCCCGGCGGACTCTGGGCACACGTCCAGTGGCTGCATCTGCTTTGGCAGCTCTGGACATGGCGGACATGGCGGCGCCTCCACCGGCGCCGCCACCACGGACTTCTTACCCTTTTTGCCCTTTTTTCCTTTTCCCTTGCCCTTCTTACCCATGGCGGCTAGGCGGTTACTTTAACTGGGAGCTGTCTTGAGCAGGCTCTGTCTGCAGCTGGATCTGCCTGGAAGGTCTGGACCGGATCGGGGCTATCTGTATGCTATCTATCACTTGCTATTGGAGAGCGACGAGCCACAGGCGCACATATTGTCCCAAAAGGCCGAGTCAGCTGCAGGACGACGTGGAAAATCATGGTTAAATAACAGAAATTCAAGCATGAAGGTCTAAAGCAGAGAGACGTTTTTCATATCTAATATCCAATATCGTTTCCCAAGCAATAGCGGTCTTATTTCAGATATACATTTAAAAAAATGAATGAATGCAAGCAGTTTTGGGGCTGCAGATTGCTTTGCGGTCAAATGAAGGAATGCCGGAAAGAAGAATGCAATTATCTTGATCGACGATCTTCGACTGTATGACTTTATCAAAGGGAAACTCAAAGGGACACTCAAAGCTCACCTGGAACACGAGAAACGCGGTTTGAATTCAACAGACACACTCGAAACTCGACGGAAAATAGTTGCCAATTGGCTTCTATTGCACAATCTCTTTTTGGTTAGAGCCGAAAATAAATTTTTGTCGGAACGAAATCGAATCAGAGAAATTTTGTTAAGATTTCTGGTGGAATTTTTTCCGATTTTTCTGGTGTCTTTGTGTGTTCACAGACGACGAATTTACTTCTGAATTTTTTTCCTGTGACTGGGGGCAGGCTAGCCAACATACTGACAGTTTTGGCGAAACAACTTGATTTTAAAAATAGGAAAATCCAAAGGAATTTCCTTAATTTCAAACAGCAGGCGAGAAGAAAGTTAAACATGGCTACCGAATAGGAATAAGGAACTCAGAAAATATGTACCTTTAAATTTGCAATCTTAAAATACATCCTCACTTAGAATTTAAGAAAGCGAGAAGAAAGCCTTCTGGCTAAAATATGATTTTAGTCCGATAGGCAGAACATTCCTCGTTTGATTCGTAATGACTAACATTATTAAAATACTAATGTTATTTTCAAAAGACCTTCATTAGGCGCGGTTCGTTTAATCATTTACAAGAATTCTTTGACCCTTAAGTCAAATGTGATCGTACTGTCAGCTGTTGCCACTTAAAGTTTTGAAAATTCAATTAGAATTCCAACAAGCCGCGACTCTCGTTTCTGTCCGCCTTCCAAAGTTGCCTGACTGACTGTTCATCCGTCCATCTGGCGGCTCGTCTCGACCAAGAGACTCTTGGCTAGAGTACAGTCATCCATCTCCCCGTTTGCTTATCTATACATCTAAGTGTTTGCGAACCCAACTGGCTGAAGCGCCGTTCTGCGAGATACAAATGCAAACTAACTAATTGCCCGCGGCCAGCACAAGGCAGTTTAATTACGTGGTGTTTGCCAAGGAGACCCGAACACAGCGACTTCAGACACAATCTTAGGCAATCGCCGGGTGGGAAGTGTTATTGCCAAAGGATCCTCAGCCACGACATAGGCACAGACACAAAAAATGAGTGGCTCTCAGAGCAATGAAAAGTGAGCCCACTGTGAATTCGGAACTCTTGAAAGGAAAACGTTTCGTTGAAAGATGGAAAAATTAAACGCCAGAACCTGTTGCAGCTACTGGATAATGGTCAAAGAAGTGTCGGTCTGTTCACTGGACAAAGTGCAATTGCATAGCGATGCAGGTCCAGCACAATGGAAATCTGTGAATAGTTTTGGAATGGGATGAACTACTATAAAAGACCCAAGGAAAAGCCGCTGATTCAGAAATTACCCGGACAGACTCCTTGCTGAGTGAGTTAAAAGCAATCCGTTATGGATTATGATTTCTAAAAACAACACGCACATATGTTTTCATTAATTCATCATTAAAATCACATTTATGTATGTTATGTCTAGAAATAACTAAGCATAAATCAGTAATAATTGTATTGTTCCCAAGCGCTTACTATAGAATTCTTTGGATAGTACAAATAATTGAGATAGTTGAAGCAAGGTTGATAAGAATAAACCTATCTTGCAGATAAATAATAAGTTGTTTAACTTTAACGGTTTTCTTAGTAGCAGATTATGGCTTTAAGTTCGTTTTTAAGCCAACATGGCTTACAAATGTACAGCTAACAAAGCTCTGGGTTCGAGCCCAGCTGTGAACCAACCTAAAGCTTTTGAAGCAATATTAACGAGCATAAGCTTGCGCTGGATAATCTTATGCTGAATAAGTTTTGCGGAGGGGAAATGGCGCATCAGTTATGGGGAAAGGGGTACACCCAAGTACACCCACTTTGCACACTTTCTGCTCTTTGCCCTTTATTGGTCCTGGCTCAGTTACATGTCAGTTCGAAAAAAGCTTAAATGCAATCGAACTGTGATACTGGGACAGTAGGCCACCACGACCATCAAGTTTTCGAAAGTGCAACGAACTACTGACGCCACCAGCGAGTCTGGGACAAGCCAAAATAAGGACGAGGCCCAGACCGAACGACTGGTCTGGCCAAATAAAAAAATATATAAAGCAAAAACAAGGCATCAGGAAGACGCAAAACCAGCAAAACGAACTCCCTGGCGCCAGCATATTTATTGCAACTCTAGAGTGGCCCTGGGCAGGTGGCCAACGGTAATGGTAACTTGGTACTGCTGCTGGTACTGGTACTAGCAAAGGCACAACCAAACCGCCCACAAAAATAAACAAAATGCTTAACCAAACACAGAGCTCTCAGTTCCCAGTTCCCAGTTTCGCGTTCCCATTTCTAGCATCCCATTTCTAGTTCCCGGACAGCCAAAAGTGTAGAGTTCTTTCAAGTGGTGGCGAACGCGGCAAGATGCTTAATCCCAAATTGAATGTTCAAGGCGGGCTTGCCGTTGCCGTTTTACGAGTTTTCTGCTCAATGGCGTTGCACGTGCTGGCGTGTGACCCCAGCCTTAAAGGACCAAGGATCAAGAACCGGACCAAACAGGACCTTTTCCTCTGTCTGCTTTTTTCGAAGGCCCAGCGACTGCCCACACTCAAGCTTACGCGTGTGGCGTGAGTATCTTTATATATTTTTAAGGATGCTCCTCCGCTTCCAACCCTCACAAAAGAGAAAACTTTACCCGGTTGGGTCACCTTTAAGTCGGCGAAATCACTTTGAAATGCAATTACTCTCAATTAAAAATTTAATGAAGCGCAATCGACAAAAGCCGAAGGATTTCTGCTAATCCGCCCACGGGTATTGAAATCTTTTGTAAATGTCGCTAGAAGTCGACATTTTTGTTTGCTGGCTTACGTATGGACCTAAAGTTCGATGTGTGTGTGACAGGAAAATAAATCCTCCCTCTAAGTGCCTTTATTAATTCTCATTGAATTTAATTGAAGCGGCATCAGGTAAACTTCTGCATCCAAGGTGTGTGAATCAAAATTCTACATTAACACTACTTGGCATATTTAAAGTGGATGAATGAATGATTTTAGGCGTCACTTCTTGGAAGCCTTGGAATCACAGCATTTTCTTTAGCTAGGCATTAACAAATGATTTCTGAATAGTTCGGTGAATCTTTTTATACAATGTAAAGTTATTACCTGCGGGATTATCTCAACCAAACACTGCGGTTAGGTTACTCACGGGGCCTGCAGAAGCTACCAATTGTCTCGACTGTCTCCTAGTTAATTGCGCACTTTATATCGCTGTCGTTGAGTTAAATTACCCTTACCAAATGCCTTTTTAAATTCCTATTGTGTTTGGTGGCATCAGCATGGATTTGTCTTCCAAAGACGACGCCAGAATCGGCGGCTGGGTTCCTTGGCTTGTGAGCCAGTGGCTAAATAAATATGGCACTCGAAAATGGAAACCTCCGTCCTCCACTCCCACCGTGTCGCATCTGAATGTAAATGATAAAAAATGCCGAGTTTGCAAGACTTTGTGGGATGTGAAAAGGGGGAACTTCCTTCGGCTGCTGATTGGAAATTCACTAACTCCCTTTCGCATTTTTCAGCATTTTCGGCTTGTGTTTGTTTGGCTGCGTACAATTTGCTTTTGCGTTTTTCCCCATTTACTTTGTGGCGCAAGAAATATGCAAACCCACCGCACAGAAACAAGGCTGAACAAAGGACCTCCGCACACTCAAAAAAAACTCGCACGGAGCGCTGTACAAACATATCAATGCAAATCATCTCAGGAGGGAGGGGAGGACGCCAGATACCAAAATTGAGGGCGCTACGTCAGCGCCTCCCCCTGCATCCCTACCACCATTTTCGTCTCCCCTTCACCTAACCGTTCTCAAAGGTGTTGATCGTAAAGCGCTGCCGAGGCTCAGCAAAAGAAACTGATGGATTGGACATGTCTAGTCCTGAAATTAGCAGCATGAACTGCCGCACAGTAACAACTCAAATGTGCTAATCAGTCACTAAAATTAATCACTCCACGAAGCCGTACTTCTTTAAATATCTTATATCCAAATCCAAATATGTATATGCCGTATATCTGCTGATACCTTGGAATAAGTTACAGTTTCTTCCAATATTTCCATAATAAATGGTTTTAGTTACATTGAACAACATTTTCTGTACTCAACCAGTCTGAGGGGCTAGCCAGAAGTACTTTTTTATAGCATTTTATATTCCCCGAAATCCCAGTGATACCCTTTACACTATGCGGGGAATCACAACATCCATTTGCCGAAGAAAGAGACAAGTTAACTGCGGAATGCGAATAACGTAGACTATTTGGCGAGCAACACATAGGTGTTAGACACGTTTATCTCGAGTGGGGCGTGTGTGCTTAGTGTAGCTCCCAGGTGGGATGTGTGGGATGTGCGTACAAACAATCCATTTCCGGCAGTTGCCTGCGCGACAGCCGGCAATTTAGGGAAGAGAAGGCAAACGCTGGCTTGGAATGAGGCTCTTATTTGGCCAAGCTGCAAGTGAATAAGCAGAATGCCGGGCCGACGGACGACTCAGTGTAAGCGCCGCCGTGAGCAAAAGTGCCCCTCTCGACTTGCGCCCACTGTGCACAGTGTGGCGAAAACACCATTGAGTGTGCACGATTTACCTGGAATGCCTGCGGTTGCTGTAGCGCAAAGCGTTACATATGCCAATAACTTACTGTGCATATATCTCATAACTAATACCTATTACTTTTTATAATTTTTCTTATCTCCTGAGGTGGTTCTAATTATTGTCGCCAACTACCACCAGAGAAGGCCAGAGAGACAATTATTTGCATCTATTTATTCTCAGAGGGGTAATTCAAAGACCTTATTGTGAGGCATTACACACGGTGTGTGCTTTACACCGCAGGGATCCAGAGTTTCCCAATCGCCAGGTACGTCCTAAGGGAGAAAATCATAACCTAACCATTCTTGGGGCTCAATCGAATACTGAACACCTAAGTGAGCTGGGAAACCCGGAAACTCACACATTCGGTATTGGGCATTTAATTTTCTGATGAACGGAAAGCAATCATACGATTTTTTCCAGTGGATGCTATTGACAACACTGAGGCAGTGCAGTTGTGTCATTAGACAGTCACTTGAGCTGTCCTTTATGATATCCCGTAAAACATATATATATACATTAATATATTATCGCAGCACTGTGAACCGTGTGTGACCCGCCGTTTTCTCTGGCGCAGTCCCTGCTGGCTCGACTAGGTGACTAACTAGGATTAAATGGCCCTAAGGGATTTGGCTCTGCATACAAATCGCTGTCGCCAGCATCCCACGCCCTTAATAATTTATTGCATGTTATTAGCATCACGCATACGCCGCGTTGGCTTCCCTCTGCGCCGATCTGAGCGACACTCAGTGAAAATAAGCTTTCTGCGATTGATGCTAGGTCATTGTTGTTTATTCCCCCTGTAACTAAGCTGGAAACCCCCCTTCCCGAGACTGCACGCAATGCCATCTAATTGCCAAAACGAACGAACCATGCGTCCCTCCTTCTGCCCATTAATCATACGCCGCGTATGTCGCCGAGCACCAGGCACTTGATAAATGGTAACTAGCCAGCAGCACCAGCCAAGCTAACAGCTTCCACTGCAGCTCAAAAATTAGTTGCAGTACAGATAAAAAAGCTTCTAGGAGAAGAGATGGAAAGTTGCTGCGGTCACCCACACACTGAGAGAGAGAGAGAGAGAGAGAGAGAGAGAAAAAGAGCGAGAAGCAGGAAAGATTTTTTGGGGAAAACAATTTAGCAAAGTATGGCCCAGGCAACTCGCGACCACAACTTTTTGGACAGCCAATAAGTGGCGGCAACTTTGCCACAACTGCCCCCACTGTTCCTGCTCCAAAAACACCAATCAATTGAGCGTGCGGTAGAAGAACGACTGAAATGAGAGGAAGCTGCACCAATCCCACAACAAAATATCCTATATGCATATATATCAAGTAATTCAGGTTAAGCTTGTACGCAATCAGTTATTTTTTTCATTGAAAATTCCAATTCAAGTTAAGGAGAAATTTAATCTGCGGCAGCATTTAAGATGCATTTTCCGCTCCCCGGTTAAGCAACATAACACCGAATGCGAGGTTCCCCTGGTGCCTTTCATTCATTAAATTAGCTCGATAATTACAGGCGAATAAGCTGTAGCCAGGAGCTGAAGCCACAGCATCCGTGCTCACAGCCACATCCGCCGCGAACATTCCCCTCTACTCAGTGTCCTCCAAGTGCTATTCCCCTGTCATCCGGCACACAGTCTCCCACTCGAATAACAGATGACAAAAGCCGTGGGCGAAGTCACGACAGGCGTTTGGCTTTCGAGCTGGCACAATGTTCCCATCCCGCATCCCGCATCACCCATCCCCCATCCACCATTCCCCATTCCCCACCCGCCAGTCCATGTTCCGCACTCCACTTTTCCGGCATGGAAATATCAGTTGTGTACACCTCACACTTCCGACACACCTCACAACACTCCCCCTGCACACATGTCTCTAACTACATCAGGTTATTAGCACTAATAGAGCGTAAGTGAGGGATTAGATCGTTGCCATGACTCTTGCTGCATCCGAATCACCGAGCAACCAGGCCGATAGATGCCACTTCGATGGGACATGTGAGGAAAGGAGCTTGAATCAAATGTTTCTTTATAATAAATGGCTTGCAGGCACGACCTAAACACAGCTAGAGCTCTTCAGCGAGTAGAACTGTCATCAGTAAAAGTGGCATTAGAAACAAAAACAAAATTAAACTGAAGGTTTCGCCAAGTGTAGCGAGTCGCGTACTGGGGCTGCTTATTAGCAGGATCGGACGAGAGGGCTGTATTACAGGTAAACAAACATAAAGGGGAAATGAAGTCAAAGTTCAAAATCGCCCAATTATAATGCTAGAATCTAGAGATCGGCCACAGCCTCTTTTCATACTGTTAGGAATCACATTACGTTCCACTGACCTGAACAACACGAACAAAAACGAAATGGGATAAATATGAAGCTGCTAAATAATACAGTAAAGTGTCAATTGTGTATTGCCAGCAACTGATATCAATTAAATAAAAATATTTTGATTGCAATATCCCATAAATAAATAATATTCCACAAAAACTGGTGTAAGAAAATTTATAACAGTAATAATGTAATAATATTAAAAGAAAGTAATATAAAACTTACCCCTGTTGTATTAGCACTGAATTGTAACGCCAACGTGTTTGATAAATTATTCACTTTTACTATTTATACTTTCTCGTTTGGTAAATTATTCACTTTCACTATTTATACCTTCTTACACTTCTCGGTATTTTTTAATTACTTTTGTATTTCGTATATATGTATATATCAGGAATGTATGTATGTGTGTTATAGGATCGGAAATGAGTCCTTTACTGCGGTGCAAACTTCCGATTAAAATTATAATACGCTGCAAGGGTTTAAAGACGATAAAAAAGAAAAAGTTCAATTAATCAAGCAAAAATACTGGAATAAAAAATTATTTAAACATTTATTTAAAATAAGACAACTACCAATTCTTTTTGGAAATATTAACAAAAACTTTTCCCCTTTCGATTCCCGCGCTGCTCGACGATTAATTATTACTCTAATAAAAACCAAAAGCGATAAAGCAAAACAAAAAAACTTAAACAAATTAAATTCAAACAGAAAATTGTACAAAGAAATGAAGTGGTAATAAACGGCTAAGCACATGTACACGTATGTGCTGTTTTATCACAACAAAAAGACAAGAATGAAAAGGGAAATGCAGATATGGCTTTGTATGCAGTAGAGGGTTTATTTATTAAAATTAACTAATCCAACCCATTCATCTAAAAACACAAATTGTAAGCACAAAAAAGTATCCGCATTTGCTTTTATTTCCGGTTCTTGTTTCGTCGCCTTTTATCAGTTACAGTTATAATTATTCAATATGTTTATGTACGTATATATCATATGCATATGTATTGCCGAATTAAAATATATTTATAGTTTATGTTGTGGATAAATTACGCATGCTAAACGCGCCTAGGAACCAACGGAGTCTGAGCCAAAGCGGGTTTAGGGCTTCTTAAAACGTTAACAGATGTTTGATACATATTCGTGTTAGAAAGGATTCATAGAATAGGGATTTAGGACCAGGAATCGAAAGCTGGGGCTGAAGTTATGGCTGGGATGCGCCTGATTATATAGATACATCCTTGGGCCCAAGCGGGGTTAGGGGCTCGTTCTACGTGTGTTGCTAACACCCTTATCAGCCGTACGCAGCTTTGGTCTCGTTTCCCTAACTACCGCTCTGTGCCCCAGAACTAATCTGAAAGAAACTAAATGTGGCTCTCAAAAGGGCTCTCTGATCGAAGGAGACGGGAACTATCGCAGTAACTTCCTTCGGAGGCTCTTGTATTTTGGTAACTCAATGACGCGCGTATTTTGAGCTTAAGCTCTGTCTAAACCTCGGGTTTATTGTAGAACATATATGTGGCTAAATAACAGAAAAAAACCCACACACATTCACTAATTGTTGTTCCTCTCACGTGACTAACATACATATGTATATAAGTATTTAACTCTGGTGAAATATGTCCCAGCTGCAAGAGTTGAATAGACTTTGGCCTGCCAAAGATCAGATTTACATACATACATATATACATATATCTAGTTGTGTGCTTAGACAACCATTTAAACTTTCAGATTTATATACTTGATATCGTATGATTTGCTTTTCCAAAATTACATAATAGTTACACAAATTCATTAAAGTTTTCTCCGCTTTGCTGTCGTTTTGCAAGCAACACATCAATGTCCAATATCCAATGCACGATTAAGTTATGCCTAGATTATTTACGCAAGTTATCCGTTAGTATTTGAAAAGTAATTCAGAATATTAGAGTCAGAAGGATTTATTGCAGCCATTAATATAACTTTAATGGAATACATATAACACCTTGTTTATGTTAGTTTCCCTTTTTTTATGTTTATATACGTTTTTTTTTCTGTTTTTTTACCACAAATAAGTATTTGTTGTCCGACGTTAAGTAAATAAGAGTAGCTGCGTTACAGTTTTGCCGTTTTACTGGATCGTTCTGAATCTGAACTATTCTTAGCACGACTATAATCTGGCATATCATAACATTTACATATATATTCCTTTCTATATTCAATATTCTGTTGCATTTGCTTTTGGTTTTATTTTGTCTTGTTCTTTGGTGTTTTCATTGCGTTTTCAATCTTAACCATTTGATTCGCTTCATCCCGCCTTCAGCACGCTCGCCTGGCTCACGTAATTAACTAACACTACAAGCTAACTATACACGGAAATCAATGAACTAAAGATACAATAGAAAAGATACGCTCAATATGGTTTCACATATACATAGGTCTCTCGGATAGTCAGTCATCCATTTGCCAATCAATTGCTTCTTAACTGTGCATTTGCTTTAAGATTGATCTGTTTCTGCTTCTTAGCAATAATTTCATTTGCGGCTCGTCGAGCTGTCCAGCCCCAACGCTCCTAACTGACAAATTGCTGTTCTATCGACTTAGTATCTACAAAAATATGTCTTAGCTTTCTATGGGTACACGGGCAGTCCTAAATGCTCACTACACAATTATAAATATTGAACGCTAGATCTTCACAAATACAACGATCAGGGCAAAAAGTATACGAGAAAGAGGCGAATAAGATATTTTTGTATTCCATGTATGTACGTATGTGTATGTAGGTGTAATAGTTTATGGTGTTTTTATACCCTTGCAGTGCAGCATAGCTTCAGTGAAAGCTTACAACGCGGTGACACCCATTTCAGTTATTTATAATCTGTATCAGCATCTACAACCGAGTCGATCCTTTCACACAAACTATTCAATGAAGTATATTAGTTGGACCGAGCCGGATCGGAAGACTATAGGATAAAGCTGTACGATCGGAAAATGGTTGGAAACCAAACTAAAATTGCCTTGTTTCTCAACATATTTGCATTTTATCCATTTGCGATTTTTATTCATTCATTTGTTTTTTTAGTCGGATGGCTATATGATGAAGCTACCGTGGGAGCCATTGGAAAATTGATCTGAGTATCTAGGGAAATATGCAAAAGTTCGCTGATTTTATTTATAATTGGTTTTGTTTTACAGATTTGATAGATTTCCTATTTGCAAACTGCAAGGATATAAAATCTTCGGCTTCCAGAAGTAAGCTGCCCTATTAGTATTTGATTAACCTTTAACTTTTCAAATACTTCATTTTTGCTACATAGGTATATACTTATTTAGTATGCCGACCTAAGGGCTGAGTTTTGAGAAACCAGAGGCTTGAGATAGGTACTAAAGTTATTGGAGCGACACTAGCAATAGAGAGAGGTACCTTTGAGTCGAGATTACTCTGATGTCGAATGGTTAGAAATCGTAGGAGTGGAAACCAATCTTTGGGCATTAGGGTGACAGCCTAAAGGACATGATTTAAGTCCAAGCTAGAGTTATAATAACCAAGAACACAAGGTTTTGGGAAAAGATTTAAAAGATACCTATGTTATTTCTACCAGAAAATCTACAAATTAGGAATTGCAATTTTTAGGTGTTACTTCAGACAAAGAACTTTTCCTTGAATATATGTTTTGTGGGTAGGTAATCGTTCTCCGTTTGTTCTTCCTTTAGGGTAATTACGTTACAGATAGTACATTTCCTAGCTGAGCCCGAAAAGATTGGTTGCCACTTCTAACACTCGACCCAGTCTGTTATTTACATATTTGTGGATTCTTGTTTTACATTCTTGAAAAAGTACTGAGAACCATTTGTAGGAGACCATTTAGTTTACCTTTTCCCGATCCTTAGGAGATGGTGCACGAATTGCGCTTGGCGCCCAGACTCCGCTCCTGGATGCGCTGCAGGTGCTGCAGTTGGGCGGGTGTGGGGGCGTGGGATCCATGGCCGCCGCTTCCAGAGCCAGACGCAGCAGCAGCCGCCGCCGCAGAAGTGGACGCTATTCCGCCACCTGCGTTGTGGTGGTGTTGCTGCGCCTGGTGTTGATGATGCTGGTGGTGGTGCAGCGGGGTTCCCGGCCCATTGTTACCAATTTGCTGTGGCAACGACTGACGGCGGCGACGAAGCGCTGGACTCAGGTTGTACGTTATCTTTGCCTGGGCCAGCAGTTCCTTGAACACCTGCGAGTAAAAGAAAGAATTTGCAATTAGTGATAAAGTGGTTCGATTGCTCAGCGGCTCACCTGGGTGATGTTCTCGTTACTCGCAGCGGAGGCTTCAACGAAGCCGTTTTCCCAGTCCACCGTGACCACCGACTCGGTGGTGGCATACTCAACCTATAAAAAACAAGGATACAAAAGCGTTGGTTATACATTCTGATCCGAGAATTTACACTGCTGAGCTTTATTTATTTATATATTATATCCTCCGTTAACACTAATACTATAAAGGTATTTACTTTGTAGTTGGCATGCAAAACATTTTAATTAGCCCCATTGCATTGACAGAAGTGTTTAAGTACCAGACGTTCTAAACATTCAAATCAAAGTAATACAACTGGTAATATTTATGGTTTGGGAACGGTAGGGTAGAACTAAAACTGCATAGGCATACAAATTGTTTGTTTGTTTAAATTGCCGACTCTGTCATAGTAAGCCGTGGTGGAAATGTGACTTAGTTTGACTCCTGTCATTATGTTGTAAATATTCGTAAAAGCACATATTAGAAAAAAAAAAAAAAAAAATATAACAAAAAAATATATAAAAAAAAATATATAAAACAAAATATATAAAAAAAAAATTTAAAAAAAAACAAAACGCCTTAAAATCCCAAAGCAGGTCCAGAAAGAAAGAAGCAACAACGATGTACAAGATTCCAGTGGCAAATGAAAACAAGAGACGCCCACAGGCGGCTATAGGTTCGGAGAGGGCAGCGCGTCTGGCAGCCTTAAAGAACTTGGATGCCCGTCAACCCACAGCCCCTCAGGTCCACCTGGCCCCTAGCCTCGCAGTGGTCGACTGTTGGTCGACCATTGAGTCAGAGAGGGTTGCCCACCTGGAAGCTCTGAGAAATCTATATCCCAGAAAGAATTCTGCTGAGAAAAAAATTACACGTAAGCTACGAAAGCGATGTACTTCTATATATATTATATATATATATATGTTATAATCGATCGAGCCGTGTCTGTTTCCATGTACCAAACAATTTTTTTACTTAGCTGTGATCTTAATATATTATATATTATATATTATATATTATATATTATATATTATATATTATATATTATATATTATATATTATATATTATATATTATATATTATATATTATATATTATATATTATATATTATATATTATATATTATATATTATGTATTATGTATTATGTATTATGTATTATGTATTATGTATTATGTATTATGTATTATGTATTATGTATTATGTATTATATATTATATATTATATATTATGTATTATATATTATATATTATATATTATATATTATATATTATAGATTATATATTTTATAATCCGAACGAGCCGTGTCCGTTCCAAATTTTGACTTAGCTGTGATCGATTTTAAATTTGGGCCCCTGATCCAATTGCAAACTGCAATTAAACTACATATACAGTGTACAGCAGTATATACTTATACCTAATCAAGTTTTCTTCCTTTCTTGTTTATGTTTGTTTTTAATATTTCAAATATGTCCCCAAATCTATAAAAAAAAAACCTTGAAATCCCACAGAAGGACCAGAAGGCACCATATATAAGGCTCTGGCAGCAAATGACAACAAGACAGCTCCGCAGGCGGCTATAGGTTCGGAGAGGGCAGCGCGCTTGGCACTCATAGAGAATCTGGACCCCGGCTCCCGGCACAACCTGAACCTTCACCTCCCAAATGCCGACTTTTGGCCGAGCTCCATGGAAGAAAAGACTCCTGCCCCGCCGCGTGCGCTGGAAGCCATTGGATCCGAGAGGGTTGCCCGTCTAGCCGCTCTGCAGTTGCAGTCGCCGCTGCACGGCGACAACGACGACATGTCGTCCTGGGAGAGTCCCAACACCTACTGCTCGGGCACAAGCTTGGTGCCGGGCTGGCAGCAAGATCCCCTGTCCGAGGTGCACCCCCGTTCAGGCAATATCTTCTTAACCTTTCCGCCAGAGGAAGCTGCTGCACAACTGTTGGCGAAGCAGCAGATGTTGGAATCGACGCTTCAATCGGAACGAGTGCCGCACCCGGATACGAATCCACTTCCGACTCCTCCTCCGACTCTGACCAGTGGGGCAGAAGAATTGTGCCTGTTATTGGACAGCACTCGTGTTCAAGCCGAGAGCTCATGGCTGAGAATGCTGCCGGAGAGTAAGGGAAAGGCTGAGTCAAGTCCCCTGCCTAAGCTGCAATTGGCCCTGCGCGATGAAGGAGCATTGGACGACCTACAATACGTCCAGGCCAAGAATTACAGGCTGGCGGAGCGCATCCTCACCCAGATGCCCAACGAGCAAAGTCGCCAGCGTTTCCAGCACGATTTGCTGCGCCGCCAGCTACGCAGCGAGCAGCAACTGACAAGCTTTCTGGAGGGGAAGCTGGACCAAGTGGCGACCGCACCCGGCTCGGAAAGCCTCTGGATGTCTTGGCTCGGAAATGGGGAGGACACAGTTGCTGCAGGTGGAGATAGAGGAGACCTGGCGTCGGCTAGAATGTAGATCAACCTTCGTGCGATCATTATAAGCCCCACAACTAAAATAAACAGAGCACATGGTTAACCCACGCACTCTCCGAGCGGGATCCAATTTGCGCTTATACCACATACAACCTAACCGAACTTTATTATTATTTCTTATCGGCTGCAAAAAATTATGACGATAGCGGCATAAAAAAAAATAAATAAATAAATAAGGCACAGGGGCAGTGCCCCAAGACAGCCTAATTCTTCCAAATGAACAAACCCCAAAGGCGGCAATGAGCAACTACAACTCCCCTACCCTTATAGTAAATTTAAGGCGACCTAAGCGCAGGCAGTCTCTTTGTTGCTGCTTTTTGTTATTTTACCACACAAAGGCGACAATAAAAAGTTGATTTCGTTTCGTTAATCTAAAAGAAAAAAAGAAAGGCACGCCGAAGACTGTATACCCTTGCAGATGGCACTTCGACCACTAATAATTAATATAATTTAAATGATATATAAACAACGATGAAATGCCTTTCATTACCATTACAGTTCTACATTCACATTTGTCCCCTACATTTAACGATCTTTTTTATTGCAGCTATATTTTGTATATAACCCCCAGTTGATCCTTGGAATGTGCAAATCAGCCACGAAGCAACCGCAACTCACTCAAAAGGGAGAGCCTGGTCTCGCCGGTTTATCCGAGAGATAAACAAATAGATAAATAGCCAATGTGAGATACATAGTGTATCGCATAGTGTATTCTAAATGAAAAGGTTAAGTAAGTAGCAAGTTGCGATTTTCCTGTGAAACGGGACCCAACCCTGTGAGCTCAGAAATTTACATAAATTGTACCGAGCGGCCAACCTTCCTAAACTCAAATTGCTGTTTTTATTTTGGTATTTCGCATTTCACATTTTTCCTTTCAAGTTTGACGATCAAAGCTGAGTTCCCCACGCAAAGTTTTCCTGTATTCGCATATTCGTACCTTCTGTCTTTGCTTTGTTGTTGTCATACATTTCCCCGCGTGGTTTCTTTTAGTTGTAATGCCCCGAATTCATTAGAATCACTTTGCGGTGATGTTTTGGTGCGTGGCAGGCCAGAAACTTATGCAGAGAAATTTCTTGAGGCAGTACCATGACCCAGCCAAATGATGCTCACTTAAGATATGCAAAGTACTCGGGGTAGGATTTCGCATCAGCCTGATAGTGTTATTATTATAAAATTTAGGGTAATTTTTGATTGCCGATGCCTGCCAGTTATCTTGTTGGCTTTTCCGGCAAACAAGGAAATAACAGTTTTTACTGGGTTCAAAAAAATTTTATAATATAAATATAATACAATAAAATACTATTAGTATGAATATAAAACCAGGAAAAGCTCCTAGGCTGGAGTGTGTATACCCTTGCATTTCGCTGTTGTAAAAATGGGCAAAAGTTGATAACTACAAATTCGGAAAACATTTAATTTATTATTTAACTGTAAAGAAATTCGCAATGTAGCTGACAGCAAAAGTTGTGCAACTTGGAGGGCAGGTCCTGGAACGGCAGTCAAAAGAGTAAAAAGTAATAGTTTCATAAATGTCAATCCGCTCGGAATTTCTTGCAGTGTCCCGCCACACTTGATGACACTTCAGTTTGCATGACTTGGGCGCATATCACTTTATTTGCGAGTCTGTGTCGGGGCTATAATATATTCAAGCAGTCAACAACTATACCTTTTAAATCATAAACTTATTTTAGGGCTGACCCAGTACTGACTCAGTACTATGTCTTTTCGCAACTTAGCCTGCCGATTCCGTTGCTGCTGCTGCTCATATTAAATAATCAATGGACGAAAACTTAAAATCAAAGCACTAAAACCTTTTTCGACTCGGACTTTGAAATTGGGACAAATTGTTTAACTGACTTTCCTTACGCCTCGGCTAAGAAAACTTTTGATTCAACTGTTTGCCCTTCCACAAACGCCCACAAAAAAAAAGCAATTTCCATTATTTGATGGAGAAAATGGAGCGGTAATTGTATGAACACGCCTCGAAGCTCTGAAGCACTGCCAGAAAACACAATCACAGCAGCCGCAAGAGCTCGCCTTCACCCTTTCTGGCGGCAATTAAAATTCATGCAAATTAGTATGCGGGCGAATGACCTCTCCGTGAACTATGAATGTCCCCACAACACGAAATTATCATTACCACTTGTTATTACTTACCCTTGCAGGGTATTACAATAGTATCTCAGTTTTTAAGCTGTATACACGAAACTTTTCAGATATATTCTTCGACGTATTCTATATATTTACCAAAACAAAACCTAGCTCAAATTGTACGCCCTACTTTAACCATTTATTCCTGAAACGCAGTGAAGGAGTCATTTCCGCCCCTATAAACCATATATATTCTTGATCAGCATCAACAGGCGAATCTTTCTAGGCATACAGAAGGGAAATCTAATTTTTGGAAATTTTTTTCGAATTTTTATAAGCGATTTTTACACAGTTAACTTGTTGAACAATTGACAAAAATTTTAAATGGTTAAATATTTATTTGAGGTATGCAAATTTGTTAAGGAATTAAAAACTAGCACAGAACAGCTTTCCGAATCGAAATTAATGCTTTTTTGGCTAAGTTATGAGTTTTTTTGTAGGGAAATCGTCATATAAATATATAGAATGCAATATCGAATTTTTATACCCTTGCAGGGTATTATACTTTCTGTCGGAAGCTTGAAACGCAGTGAAAGAGTCATTTCCGCCCCTATAAACCATATATATTCTTGATCAGCATCAACAGGCGAATCTTTCTAGGCATACAGAAGGGAAATCAAATTTTTCCAATTTTTTTCCAATTTTTATAAGCGATTTTTACACAGTTAACATGTTGAAAAATTGACAAAAATTTTAAATGGTTAAATATTTATTTGAGGTATGCAAATTTGTTAAGGAATTAAAAACTAGCACAGCACAGCTTTCCGAATCGAAATTAATGCTTTTTTGGCTAAGTTATGGGTTTTTTAATCGTCATAAATATATAGAAAGCAATATCGAATATTTATACCCTTGCAGGGAATTATACTTTCAGTCGGAAGCTTGAAACGCAAGGAAGGAGTCATTTCCGCCCCTATAAACCATATATATTCTTGATCAGCATGAACAGGCGAATCTTTCTAGGCATATAGAAGGAAAAAAAAATTTTGCAAATTTTTTCAACATTTTTTAAGCAATATTATTACACAGTTAACATGTTGAAAATTGAGAAAAATTGTAATTGTTTAAATAATTATTTTAAGTATGCAGATTTGTTAACCTATTAAAAACTAGCACAGAACAGCTTTCCGAATCGAAATTAGTACTTTTTTGACTAAGTTATGAGTTTTTTAAGTTGTGGGTTATAGGAAAATTGTTATATCGAATATTTATACCCTTGCAGAGTATTATAATTTCAGTCGGAAGCTTGAAACGCAATGAAGGAGTCATTTCCGCCCCTATAAACCATATATATTCTTGATCAGCATGAACAGGCGAATCTTTCTAGGCATATAGAAGGAAAAAAAATTTTGAAAATTTTTTCAACATTTTTTAAGCAATATTATTACACAGTTAACATGTTGAAAATTGAGAAAAATTGTAATTGTTTAAATAATTATTTTAAGTATGCAGATTTGTTAACCTATTAAAAACTAGCACAGAACAACTTTCCGAATCGAAATTAGTACTTTTTTGACTAAGTTATGAGTTTTTTAAGTTGTGGGTTATAGGAAAATTGTTATATCGAATTTTTATACCCTTGCAGGGTATTATACTTTCTGTCGGAAGCTTGAAACGCAGTGAAGGAGTCATTTCCGCCCCTATAAACCATATATATTCTTGATCAGCATCAACAGGCGAATCTTTCTAGGCATACAGACGGGAAATCAAATTTTTCGAATTTTTTTCCAATTTTTATAAGCGATTTTTACACAGTTAACATGTTGAAAAATTGACAAAAATTTTAAATGTTTAAATATTTATTTGAGGTATGCAAATTTGTTAAGGAATTAAAAACTAGCACAGCACAGCTTTCCGAATCGAAATTAATGATTTTTTGGCTAAGTTATGAGTTTTTTAATCGTCATAAATATATAGAAAGCAATATCGAATATTTATACCCTTGCAGGGTATTATACTTTCAGTCGGAAGCTTGAAACGCAATGAAGGAGTCATTTCCGCCCCTATAAACCATATATATTCTTGATCAGCATCAACAGGCGAATCTTTCTAGGCATATAGAAGGAAAAAAAAATTTTGAAAATTTTTTCAACATTTTTTAAGCAATATTATTACACAGTTAACATGTTGAAAATTGAGAAAAATTGTAATTGTTTAAATAATTATTTTAAGTATGCAGATTTGTTAACCTATTAAAAACTAGCACAAAACAACTTTCCGAATCGAAATTAGTACTTTTTTGACTAAGTTATGAGTTTTTTAAGTTGTGGGTTATAGGAAAATTGTTATATCGAATATTTATACCCTTGCAGAGTATTATAATTTCAGTCGGAAGCTTGAAACGCAATGAAGGAGTCATTTCCGCCCCTATAAACCATATATATTCTTGATCAGCATGAACAGGCGAATCTTTCTAGGCATATAGAAGGAAAAAAAAATTTTGAAAATTTTTTCAACATTTTTTAAGCAATATTATTACACAGTTAACATGTTGAAAATTGAGAAAAATTGTAATTGTTTAAATAATTATTTTAAGTATGCAGATTTGTTAACCTATTAAAAACTAGCACAGAACAACTTTCCGAATCGAAATTAGTACTTTTTTGACTAAGTTATGAGTTTTTTAAGTTGTGGGTTATAGGAATATTGTTATATCGAATTTTTATACCCTTGCAGGGTATTATACTTTCTGTCGGAAGCTTGAAACGCAGTGAAGGAGTCATTTCCGCCCCTATAAACCATATATATTCTTGATCAGCATCAACAGGCGAATCTTTCTAGGCATACAGACGGGAAATCAAATTTTTCGAATTTTTTTCCAATTTTTATAAGCGATTTTTACACAGTTAACATGTTGAAAAATAGACAAAAATTTTAAATGGTTAAATATTTATTTGAGGTATGCAAATTTGTTAAGGAATTAAAAACTAGCACAGCACAGCTTTCCGAATCGAAATTAATGATTTTTTGGCTAAGTTATGAGTTTTTTAATCGTCATAAATATATAGAAAGCAATATCGAATATTTATACCCTTGCAGGGTATTATACTTTCAGTCGGAAGCTTGAAACGCAATGAAGGACTCATTTCCGCCCCTATAAACCATATATATTCTTGATCAGCATCAACAGGCGAATCTTTCTAGGCATATAGAAGGAAAAAAAAATTTTGAAAATTTTTTCAACATTTTTTAAGCAATATTATTACACAGTTAACATGTTGAAAATTGAGAAAAATTGTAATTGTTTAAATAATTATTTTAAGTATGCAGATTTGTTAACCTATTAAAAACTAGCACAAAACAACTTTCCGAATCGAAATTAGTACTTTTTTGACTAAGTTATGAGTTTTTTAAGTTGTGGGTTATAGGAAAATTGTTATATCGAATATTTATACCCTTGCAGAGTATTATAATTTCAGTCGGAAGCTTGAAACGCAATGAAGGATTCATTTCCGCCCCTATAAACCATATATATTCTTGATCAGCATGAACAGGCGAATCTTTCTAGGCATATAGAAGGAAAAAAAAATTTTGAAAATTTTTTCAACATTTTTTAAGCAATATTATTACACAGTTAACGTGTTGAAAATTGAGAAAAATTGTAATTGTTTAAATAATTATTTTAAGTATGCAGATTTGTTAACCTATTAAAAACTAGCACAGAACAACTTTCCGAATCGAAATTAGTACTTTTTTGACTAAGTTATGAGTTTTTTAAGTTGTGGGTTATAGGAAAATTGTTATATCGAATATTTATACCCTTGCAGAGTATTATAATTTCAGTCGGAAGCTTGAAACGCAATGAAGGAGTCATTTCCGCCCCTATAAACCATATATATTCTTGATCAGCATGAACAGGCGAATCTTTCTAGGCATATAGAAGGAAAAAAAAATTTTGAAAATTTTTTCAACATTTTTTAAGCAATATTATTACACAGTTAACATGTTGAAAATTGAGAAAAATTGTAATTGTTTAAATAATTATTTTAAGTATGCAGATTTGTTAACCTATTAAAAACTAGCACAGAACAACTTTCCGAATCGAAATTAGTACTTTTTTGACTAAGTTATGAGTTTTTTAAGTTGTGGGTTATAGGAAAATTGTTATATCGAATTTTTATACCCTTGCAGGGTATTATACTTTCTGTCGGAAGCTTGAAACGCAGTGAAGGAGTCATTTCCGCCCCTATAAACCATATATATTCTTGATCAGCATCAACAGGCGAATCTTTCTAGGCATACAGAAGGGAAATCTAATTTTTGGAAATTTTTTTCGAATTTTTATAAGCGATTTTTACGCAGTTAACTTGTTGAAAAATTGACAAGAATTTTAAATGGTTAAATATTTATTTGAGGTATGCAAATTTGTTAAGGAATTAAAAACTAGCACAGAACAGCTTTCCGAATCGAAATTAATGCTTTTTTGGCTAAGTTATGAGTTTTTTAGTCCTCATAGATAGATAGAAAGCAATATCGAATATTTATACCCTTGCAGGGTATTATACTTTCAGTCGGAAGCTTGAAACGCAGTGAAGGAGTCATTTCCGCCCCTATAAACCCCTATAAACCTATAAATTTTTATAAGCGATTTTTACACAGTTAACATGTTGAAAAATTGACAAAAATGTTAAATGGTTAAATTTTTATTTCCGGTATGCAAATTTGTTAAACTATTAAAAACTAGCACAGCACAGCTGTTTTGGCTAAGTTATGAGTTTTTCACGCTGTGTGTTGCAGGAAAATTGTCATATAATTATATAGAAGACAATCAAAATCTTTGTAGGAGCAGATGTACGCATTTGTATTCCCTATATCTATATAATATTTTTTTCCTATTCATTGCAAAGAAAAATTAATATAATATTTTTTTCCTATTCATTGCAAAGAAAAATTAAATCTTAAATAGACTTATATTAGTATTATATTTTGCCAACTATATAAACCATATATATTCTTGATCAGCATCAACAGGCGAATCTTTCTAGGCATACAGAAGGGAAATCAAATTTTTCCAATTTTTTTCCAATTTTTATAAGCGATTTTTACACAGTTAACATGTTGAAAAATAGACAAAAATTTTAAATGGTTAAATATTTATTTGAGGTATGCAAATTTGTTAAGGAATTAAAAACTAGCACAGCACAGCTTTCCGAATCGCAATTAATGATTTTTTGGCTAAGTTATGAGTTTTTTAATCGTCATAAATATATAGAAAGCAATATCGAATATTTATACCCTTGCAGGGTATTATACTTTCAGTCGGAAGCTTGAAACGCAATGAAGGACTCATTTCCGCCCCTATAAACCATATATATTCTTGATCAGCATCAACAGGCGAATCTTTCTAGGCATATAGAAGGAAAAAAAAATTTTGAAAATTTTTTCAACATTTTTTAAGCAATATTATTACACAGTTAACATGTTGAAAATTGAGAAAAATTGTAATTGTTTAAATAATTATTTTAAGTATGCAGATTTGTTAACCTATTAAAAACTAGCACAAAACAACTTTCCGAATCGAAATTAGTACTTTTTTGACTAAGTTATGAGTTTTTTAAGTTGTGGGTTATAGGAAAATTGTTATATCGAATATTTATACCCTTGCAGAGTATTATAATTTCAGTCGGAAGCTTGAAACGCAATGAAGGAGTCATTTCCGCCCCTATAAACCATATATATTCTTGATCAGCATGAACAGGCGAATCTTTCTAGGCATATAGAAGGAAAAAAAAATTTTGAAAATTTTTTCAACATTTTTTAAGCAATATTATTACACAGTTAACATGTTGAAAATTGAGAAAAATTGTAATTGTTTAAATAATTATTTTAAGTATGCAGATTTGTTAACCTATTAAAAACTAGCACAGAACAACTTTCCGAATCGAAATTAGTACTTTTTTGACTAAGTTATGAGTTTTTTAAGTTGTGGGTTATAGGAAAATTGTTATATCGAATATTTATACCCTTGCAGAGTATTATAATTTCAGTCGGAAGCTTGAAACGCAATGAAGGAGTCATTTCCGCCCCTATAAACCATATATATTCTTGATCAGCATGAACAGGCGAATCTTTCTAGGCATATAGAAGGAAAAAAAAATTTTGAAAATTTTTTCAACATTTTTTAAGCAATATTATTACACAGTTAACATGTTGAAAATTGAGAAAAATTGTAATTGTTTAAATAATTATTTTAAGTATGCAGATTTGTTAACCTATTAAAAACTAGCACAGAACAACTTTCCGAATCGAAATTAGTACTTTTTTGACTAAGTTATGAGTTTTTTAAGTTGTGGGTTATAGGAAAATTGTTATATCGAATTTTTATACCCTTGCAGGGTATTACACTTTCTGTCGGAAGCTTGAAACGCAGTGAAGGAGTCATTTCCGCCCCTATAAACCATATATATTCTTGATCAGCATCAACAGGCGAATCTTTCTAGGCATACAGAAGGGAAATCTAATTTTTGGAAATTTTTTTCGAATTTTTATAAGCGATTTTTACGCAGTTAACTTGTTGAAAAATTGACAAGAATTTTAAATGGTTAAATATTTATTTGAGGTATGCAAATTTGTTAAGGAATTAAAAACTAGCACAGAACAGCTTTCCGAATCGAAATTAATGCTTTTTTGGCTAAGTTATGAGTTTTTTAGTCCTCATAGATAGATAGAAAGCAATATCGAATATTTATACCCTTGCAGGGTATTATACTTTCAGTCGGAAGCTTGAAACGCAGTGAAGGAGTCATTTCCGCCCCTATAAACCCCTATAAACCTATAAATTTTTATAAGCGATTTTTACACAGTTAACATGTTGAAAAATTGACAAAAATGTTAAATGGTTAAATTTTTATTTCCGGTATGCAAATTTGTTAAACTATTAAAAACTAGCACAGCACAGCTGTTTTGGCTAAGTTATGAGTTTTTCACGCTGTGTGTTGCAGGAAAATTGTCATATAATTATATAGAAGACAATCAAAATCTTTGTAGGAGCAGATGTACGCATTTGTATTCCCTATATCTATATAATATTTTTTTCCTATTCATTGCAAAGAAAAATTAATATAATATTTTTTTCCTATTCATTGCAAAGAAAAATTAAATCTTAAATAGACTTATATTAGTATTATATTTTGCCAACTATATAAACCATATATATTCTTGATCAGCATCAACAGGCGAATCTTTCTAGGCATACAGAAGGGAAATCAAATTTTTCCAATTTTTTTCCAATTTTTATAAGCGATTTTTACACAGTTAACATGTTGAAAAATAGACAAAAATTTTAAATGGTTAAATATTTATTTGAGGTATGCAAATTTGTTAAGGAATTAAAAACTAGCACAGCACAGCTTTCCGAATCGCAATTAATGATTTTTTGGCTAAGTTATGAGTTTTTTAATCGTCATAAATATATAGAAAGCAATATCGAATATTTATACCCTTGCAGGGTATTATACTTTCAGTCGGAAGCTTGAAACGCAATGAAGGACTCATTTCCGCCCCTATAAACCGTATATATTCTTGATCAGCATGAACAGGCGAATCTTTCTAGGCATATAGAAGGAAAAAAAAATTTTGAAAATTTTTTCAACATTTTTTAAGCAATATTATTACACAGTTAACATGTTGAAAATTGAGAAAAATTGTAATTGTTTAAATAATTATTTTAAGTATGCAGATTTGTTAACCTATTAAAAACTAGCACAAAACAACTTTCCGAATCGAAATTAGTACTTTTTTGACTAAGTTATGAGTTTTTTAAGTTGTGGGTTATAGGAAAATTGTTATATCGAATATTTATACCCTTGCAGAGTATTATAATTTCAGTCGGAAGCTTGAAACGCAATGAAGGAATCATTTCCGCCCCTATAAACCATATATATTCTTGATCAGCATGAACAGGCGAATCTTTCTAGGCATATAGAAGGAAAAAAAAATTTTGAAAATTTTTTCAACATTTTTTAAGCAATATTATTACACAGTTAACATGTTGAAAATTGAGAAAAATTGTAATTGTTTAAATAATTATTTTAAGTATGCAGATTTGTTAACCTATTAAAAACTAGCACAGAACAACTTTCCGAATCGAAATTAGTACTTTTTTGACTAAGTTATGAGTTTTTTAAGTTGTGGGTTATAGGAAAATTGTTATATCGAATTTTTATACCCTTGCAGGGTATTACACTTTCTGTCGGAAGCTTGAAACGCAATGAAGGAGTCATTTCCGCCCCTATAAACCATATATATTCTTGATCAGCATCAACAGGCGAATCTTTCTAGGCATACAGAAGGGAAATCTAATTTTTGGAAATTTTTTTCGAATTTTTATAAGCGATTTTTACGCAGTTAACTTGTTGAAAAATTGACAAGAATTTTAAATGGTTAAATATTTATTTGAGGTATGCAAATTTGTTAAGGAATTAAAAACTAGCACAGAACAGCTTTCCGAATCGAAATTAATGCTTTTTTGGCTAAGTTATGAGTTTTTTAGTCCTCATAGATAGATAGAAAGCAATATCGAATATTTATACCCTTGCAGGGTATTATACTTTCAGTCGGAAGCTTGAAACGCAGTGAAGGAGTCATTTCCGCCCCTATAAACCCCTATAAACCTATAAATTTTTATAAGCGATTTTTACACAGTTAACATGTTGAAAAATTGACAAAAATGTTAAATGGTTAAATTTTTATTTCCGGTATGCAAATTTGTTAAACTATTAAAAACTAGCACAGCACAGCTGTTTTGGCTAAGTTATGAGTTTTTCACGCTGTGTGTTGCAGGAAAATTGTCATATAATTATATAGAAGACAATCAAAATCTTTGTAGGAGCAGATGTACGCATTTGTATTCCCTATATCTATATAATATTTTTTTCCTATTCATTGCAAAGAAAAATTAATATAATATTTTTTTCCTATTCATTGCAAAGAAAAATTAAATCTTAAATAGACTTATATTAGTATTATATTTTGCCAACTCAAAAAGTAACCCTTGGAGAAAGACTCACCTCGCGCTCCGTTTCGCCGTCTGCCAGGAGGTCGATCTTGTTTCCAACGACCACAATGGGCACCGCCGGAGTGGCTTTCGTCTCATGGATCTGGTCGCGGATCGTACGCACCTCCTCGAATGTGCTGGCATCAGTGACATCGTAAACCAGGATGAAGGCATCTGCCGAGGATATTGACAGAGCGCGCATCGCCGGAAACTGGTGGGAGGAGTACAGAATGTATTTTAATTTATTTAATACTATTCACTTTTCGGTAATACAACTTTAAGTAAGTTCACACAATTTAACACATATATTGTTACACGTACAAGTTTATTGAGATTATATTCCTTAAAGGAATGCTTGGAAGTTGTATAATTTTTTGTAAATTGCAACTTGACCATCAGTCGTTTTGGAACAGAAACACTCTTTGTCTTTTATTTTTATATATATATTTATTTACAATTAAAAATTTAAAAGTCGAATTCGAGTGTATTAGTGGTAATAATCTTATTGACCTGCATTCGTAGAATGCCTGTTGTCCTTAACATCCATTAAAATGGGCGCTACAGTGAGTTAAAGTGTTGAATAAGGAGTGTGAATTACTGCGACGACAACGTCTGCCATCAACAACAATTGTTTCCTCGCCGGCAATTTGCATATTATTATTATCGTCGCATACACACGCTGATTTTTGAATAATCACAGACAATAATGTAAATTCTCACACTTATCACAACAAATTTTCTGGCATTTTCCTCAATTTTCCGTCAAGTGGAAGGAAGAGCGCATGGTCGTGTTTGTATAATTTTATAATACGTTCGCGTCAAAGTGCGTTTAAAAATTTACGAAAATTATTAAATCATCATCCTAGATAAATTTAAAAAAAAATTGGGGGATTGACGAAATATTAACAGAAAACTGCGTATGTGTGAGAGCGCCTGGTAGTTGGCAATTGTTATTAGGATTGGAAATCTGCACCACGCCCACCACTGCCAACAGATGCGGTCAAAAAAGTAACAATTAAATTATTCACCCCGTCTTACTCGCCTTAATTAGAATGCCTCTCTTTCAATTAACTAAATCGAAGCCAGCTTGTTTTCAAACAATGTTGGCTTTACAATGGTATTAATTGAACACACTACGTAAGATATACACATATATTCTATTCGCTTTCACTGCATTGTTCTTTCCAATTGTTTTTGCTCTGCACGAAAACCCGGCATCCCAGCCTAAATGTTGTTAATTAATATTTACACAAAATGTGTGCGCCGATCATGGCTGTTTGTTTCCGCTTTAATTAAGGACCTTGATGGGCGGCCCAACTGCCGACCCTGACCTCTGACCCTGACGCTGTCATAGCATGACAACAATAGTGGCAGAATGCCCCACTCAAACCAACCCAACACAACCCAAGTGCGCGGGTGTAATACTGTGAATTGTGATTTGAATCCTTCGAAGGTCCCACCGAGTTTAGTCCTGCGCATTACTGAAGTGACTTTATAGAAATCTATAATTTCGGATCTCTTCTTCCGGAATATTTTCTTAATTGATACAATACAATGGATGTGGTTATATAAGTATAAATTTAAGCAGAAGTCTGGAAAATGCAAAATAAAAAATTGGAATAGACCCACATTCCCTGGAATCGTCGTCTTCAATTCAATTCTCGTTTGTCTGACGTGCGTTTCAAACCGCAACCGCAGCATTTTGGCACCTAATACACACACAGATACGAATGTGAGCAGGAAAATTCGGAGTGGTGCACCAGTAGCCACCCATTCGAGCCCCGCCCTCGTAGCACTAATGGCTTTTAAAATCATGAGTCTGGCTGCCTGCCGAATTAATTTTAAATTGAAAGCGCCCATTGAAATGTGGGGGTCAGTGAAAAATTCAAATCCAAATGAAAACACTACAAAGAAAGCCCTCGAAAAAAGGCAAAAAAAAACCAAACAAACACAAGAAATAAAATAAAAGAAAAGAAGGAAGGGAACCCATGGCCGGGGAGTGCCTTGTTGTGTTTATAACCAAAGCAAAGAAAAGTCTTAGTCACCGTATCTGGTCGATCCTGACCTTGTATCTGAAATTGAGTCCGCGACTTGACCAAAAATAGAACCTGCAATAAATGACTGCTTGCGAACGCGGTTAAATTAATATTCCCCGAGGGTTAGAAATGTCCAAGATGTTAACCTCTCTCTGGCATGTCCACAAAAATTTGCTCAGTTTGCTACGTGTTATTTTCAAGCGGATGACAATTGTCGAAGTGCTGTTTAAATAAACTCCACTTAGGAAACCATTTATCTAATATTTAACTCCTATTATTTGTGTGTGGATTGTCCGCATTTGGTTTAATTTTCTTCGGCCCTCGACTCCCTTTTTCCATATTGTCACCTAATGTTTTTTAGTTTTCGTTTTGTTATCTAACAAGAAGAGAGGGAAAGAGATGAAAAGCTAAACTGCAGTGGTAGCTCACCGCGACTGAGCTTCGAAACTTTGCCCTCAAGCATTTTATGCATTTGAGAGATGCCCATCGCGTATACGCCCCGTGTGCCAACTACCGTAGTACCAATTTCATTTTCACCAATTTCGAACCCATTAAGCCACTTCCACGATGTGGTTTTTGCTTGTTCCTCATACGACAAGCCTGGCACAAGACCAGGAAGATTCAGGAACGTATTCGGTATTACGAAAACGGTGGGCAAAGTGTCTGTTAGTGACTTCAAATTAAGAAATTTGCGGAGGTAAAGGTGGGTTACAGGAATACTAAATTTAGTGGCATTGGTAATGGTTTTGGTATATTATCTTTTTATATATATATATTTTCACGTTATTCCTCTAATTGCGCCCTTCAGTCATGAGACAGAAAAAGGTAGACGGAAATGCAATCATTTTTTAAATATTGCAGGGGAACTGAGTTCCTTTTGTAGGAAATGCAAATCCCAGCATTTTCTTCGCACTTTGCAATTACTAGTAGGGAAGGAAAGTTTTCAAAGTTGATTTAATTTTAGCTGCAAGTGAAGCTGATACCAGCATTCGGGTAAGGTGCACAATAAACAATAAACACGGACTCTCCGCTCTCAAAACCGAAAACAAAATGAAACTTTAACTGAGTTTGGGACTTCCCTAACTCGATTCACACGTGCCTATGTCTGTCTGATGCTCTGCATTTATTGAATTTAAAATTTTTTACTTTGATTGAGCAGAGAATCAGCAACACAGCTTCATAAAAATAGAAAAAGAGATATATTCTAATCGGATAAAAACTAATATCACAGCTGCAGCTGACAAAGCTCCGATATTATGCGAGTTCTAGGAATTTACTGGTATCAGTTATTTGGATGGAGCCATTATTAATGCAACAAAATCGGATGACAGCTATCAATAAAGTTGTGCAGTAAAAGGTAGTGTACGGAACCTTGCAAAATCAATAATATTTAAGAGCCATTGAAAGTGAGCACAGGACAGATGAATGCACAAAGCCATATATTCCTTTTATTTTGACCTAAGGGAACCGATTGAATTCGGGACTTGTCTATAATCGCATAAAAGCTGGTTGGGAAACAAAATATGATGTCATATGAAAAATTGTCCTAAATTTGTCCTAAAATTGTTATTCTATCTACATATTGATTTATTAACCTAATATTAACCTAATGATATTGCTAAAAACTGTTTGGAGTAATTTGACTCCGCAAAAAAAAGGGAGACAACCGAATAACACTACTCCCTCACTCCGGAAGCCGGACCATTCTGCATTAATTACTTTTATCTTACTGATTTGCAAAAGTGGAGAATTGGTTGGTTGACAATTTGAGAAACAAGTTTGGTTTTGAGCTCTGGGAAGTGTATTACAAATGTCACGATTTCTGCGTGGGACAGGGAATTTCGAAGACGAACCCGAGTTTGAATGCGTGTATGGAGCATATATATTTTTTAAATATTTGCAAATTGGAATTTTTGTGCAAATATCATTTGTAGCTGGTAAACATACGCAACGAGTCACCTTTCTGTTTTGCCAGCAATTTTCTGTTACCTCTGGGAAAATGCGAAGCAAATATTGATAATGCAAGCCATCGCCGCCGGTGATGGTGGTTGTCTAGGGGTTGCAAGGGAGGGTTACTAGCTATCTCCCATTGGGACCACCATGAAAACTATATTCTTTGCATTCAGAATCGCTCAGTGGGTAGGTTCCACCGTTTACATAAAGTTCTCATCCGCTTTTTTTAAATTATAAATATTTTTTTTAATTATAAATTGAATATGCAGATTTATTACCTTATTAAAAAATAACATAGGAAAGCTTTCTGAAATTAAACTTTAATTAATTAAATTTGTCGAAAAACATGTCATATAACAAAATTTATAAATATATATGTTTTTAGACAAACAAGAGGGAACTCTATCTTGCACGAAGCAGCGTACAGAAGTGAATCTAGCGCCTGCCACCATACTGGGGATCATACATGAGGCTATCCGCGCTCTATTACTATTTACTATTTTCTATCCTGCGTCTCTCACCGCATGATGGAAAGTCCGAATGGACTGTGCTCGATATAGGAGGTGGAAATGAGCGTGTGTGTGGCCTGCGGTTGTTACTCTTTTGGCACTCGCAAAAATATTACTCAAACGCATGGTGGGACCTGGTTGAGCTGCGGTCGAGGCTGCAGCCCCACTCCCATTGTTAGCCTGCTTCTGATCTAGGTAAACGTGGGGAATGCGAAAGTTTACGACTTGAGGCGGAATTCGTACATAGTATATAAGTCCTGCAAGTCCTGTAATTCTTCTGTTTATCTCTATACTTGCAACGTTTTGTAAGTTATCTAAAATAAATTAGTAAATAATGTTCAAAAAGCAATTAAATGCCACTTTTTATATATGTCTGTTAACTTTCGTGAGTTCGTTGGGTGGCTGTTTAGATAAGCTATTTTAAGGCCGTGGTTCGCATTGCCCTCTGCGTATGACGTTATTGTCTATGTGTCTTTATTATCTCCCTGGGCACTTGGTGCAAAGCCGTCGCGTATGCTCACTTGACCACTGCAAAATCATTGCGCATTCCCCCGTGGACAGCGCAAAAAATGACGAATGCGTTTAAACAATAGAACCAGGAAAGAGGATGGAAAAACTGCACTGTAGAAGAACAGACGGAAAAGTGCGAAATACCCTCGCAATCAGCACATATATGAGGATTATGTGACACCAGAAGACCTGACCCGCTGCCCGGAGCCATACACACGTCCATGATATGACCTGTCCCTAGGCGATTTATGTTCTTTGCCGCGGCATCCCCAAAGGATGTCGGTGCGGGCTTACTTCTTCGGGCATCAATCAAGCAGAGGGATTTTTGGAGTTGATTTTGGCGTCGGCCGTTGGGCTCCGCGTGTTCTTCTTAATGATTATCCGACTGCCACGTCAACTTGTGTAGAGATTCGCTTGAGCTGCCGAGCGAATCCATTTCATTAGTTCCATTGTTTGTGGCGCTTTTTTTTGTTTTGGCCTCCATATCTGCTGCATGATTGCATTGTATTGTACACAAATCGAATAGCTGATGCCATATGGAATACCTTACATGATGTATGCCGCGCACTAAGAGAAATAACACCCAAACATTCGGCCATCAGGGGTCATCAGGGAACAAGATTTTCCTTGCGATTCGACTCAAAAGAGATCGAATTAAATTAATGAATGACCATATCCCTCAATTTTCGTGCGATTGCTGAATACAATACTAAAAGTATATAAATGTTTACACTTCTCCAGTGCAGTATCATCCACAAACTAACTTAAGCTACATATATAATGATACCTTAACATTGACACTTCTTTCACTTCTTCAAACTAAAAAAATGAAACAAAACGCTTCGCTGCCAATACTTTCTCCCAGTGTGTGCTATATGAGTGGAGGCTCATATTTTATCAAGGACAACGCGGTATGTCGAACAGAGTCACAGTTCAGTTGGCTTCACTGGGCTTGCACTCTCTGCCTGACTGACTCCATTTGTAGCCATCCCCTCCCCATTTATATATGCCGATTCCGCATTCATAAGACAAATGTCATGAGGTGTGTGCCACGCCCTCCTGTACGGTAAGCAGTCTGCCACTCCCACAGCAACCTCCCGCTGTTCGCTTTTACGAACAAGCTTTTCAATTCACGCGCGGCGGAAGTCCCTGCGAAATTGAATCGCAGGCTGTAATTTCCGCTGCACCCAACTGGATGATGACGCCGATGATTGTTATAAAGCAGTAACCAGGATACGGGAGCCAGCAATGCCGCCCACTTGGCCGGTTGTCGCTTATTGAAATATTGAAAAGAAACTAAAGGCTACTGGCGCCGTGTTACAGCCCATTAGTGTC
Organism: Drosophila bunnanda; assembly: GCA_035046265.1. Lineage (NCBI taxonomy): Eukaryota > Metazoa > Arthropoda > Insecta > Diptera > Drosophilidae > Drosophila > Drosophila bunnanda. The sequence continues at coordinate 45,405 of JAWNOB010000083.1, read as the reverse complement.
GGTTATTTAAAATTAAAAGCCCAGCTGCGAAGAACCACAAGGGAGCAAGAGTAAGCAGGGGTCCCGGCGGGAAAGGCAGAAAAAAAGGAAAAGAACCAGGGGCAGCGGACACAGAATAATCACTGCTCCTGCCTGCTGATCCATGTCACCCGTCGTTCCGCTGGCCACAAGCGAATTGATTCACCTAATGAACCCAGCGGGAAGGGGAGCTCACCACCTGTTTACTAGAGCTGGCACTATGTAGAATTAGTCGGTCCTTGAGCTTTAACTGTTGTCATTAAATGGGGAAATGCTATTCTTGGTTCTGGAATTTCGGTTAATAATTTGACCGAAGTCCTGCCCCAATATTTCGTAAAGTGCAGCCTGTGCGCTCTGTGCAATGCCGAGGCGGGGACTTACCTCGTAGGAGCCGGCGGTGTCCAGGATGTCGAGGGTGAGGCTAACGCCGGCAATGGAGAAGTTGCCTTGGTGCATCTCTTCGATGGTCCGCTTGTACTTGGTGCTGAATGTGTTGTACAGAAACTGTGTGATTATTGAGGTCTTGCCCACCTTGGCCGAGCCCATGACGACGATTTTATGGCGGGCGTTGGCTGGTCCAATGGCGTCGTCCACTGCGTTGTTTCTGCCCACTCTGCGTATGAGTAATGCGATTTTCGAGAAAGACATGCAACAGGAAAGGTAAAACATGACTTGAGTGAGTTAAGTTCGGTGCAATTAATGTAATCCCTGAGCCTTTAGTCTCCATTTTGATGTATGATTTAATAACTGGAAAGCGCCTGCCTGTGTGCACGCCTCTCGCTGCTCTCTGTCCCCTTTCTAATTTGCGACCTGGGGTCGTGGCCTTATTCCCTGGGCGACTCATTAAATCTTTGCGCCACATTAAAAATTAATCACTACGGCAAGCGCCAATTGCAGCGAAAGCAAAAGCAGAACAAACAAAAGAATCTCACTCTATTAACACACCCAATATGTATACTATATACTAAATAGTACAGGTTCGCTTGCTGGGCCTGCTATTGCTTAGAAATTAACTGCTTATCGAGGCAATTATTTGCCTTTCGAGCGGTGTTCTGGTTGAAGAATGCACACAGTTGCCGATCAGAAACATTTTCACTAAGCTGAAAGCTTTGCTTTCAACAAAGAACTAAACAAATACAAGAAAAGGAGCTAACTTCTGGAAGCCGAAGTTAGTATACCCTTGTAGATTACAATCTTATAGCCATTGTACATATGTATGCTAAATGGCGCCAGCACCGGGGCGAGGTCGGCCCCAAAAATGAAAGCTAAAACTAAAATTTTATAAATACTTATAAATTTTGTATGAATGTAACTATTACGCATAAATTTAATTCGGAGAACTGGCTTTGCTTTGCCGAAGATAAGTAATACCAATTCAGTGGCTAGAGTGAGGGAATCTATCGTTGATATTTGCTGTCTGCAGTGTTTTTGATGTCATTTGTTTCGATGAGGAACGTCGTTATTTCCTTGGCTGACAGCGAATGTGAACGGGACACGGGCAGGAAACATACCAGGCCGAGGATATAAGTTCAGATACATCTGCGATGAAATTCAATGCCTTTTCCGACTGGACAATCGACGCAAAGCCACAGAATACGAGGCTCTATTCCGCTGACAGTTACTTCTTCTCCTTCTTTCTTCCCTTTCGGAGCGACGATAAATCAGGGAAAGCAGCCAAGTCAGGGAAATCCCCGGAAAAAAGGGAAAGTCGGAAAGAAGTGGCATAATTGTCCAATGGGAGACAGCTAACGAAGAGCGGATCAAATTTAACTTTAATAAGCACGATTCTGTCTTGAGCCAGACTCCTGCCTTCCTCCGTTTGCCTCAGTATCCTTATTCTTTATTGTTATTCTGTTTTTAGGGTTTTTTCACCTTTTCGGTGGGTCAAAAAAATACAAAAACAAGAAAGAAAAAAATCAAAGACCCGCAGAGGCAGAGCAAAAGAAAAGCGGGGCAAACATGAAATTCTTGTCCTGACAGGCGAAACAAAGGGAAAGTATGCAAACTACGGACAAAACGGACAACAGACGGACGGCCGGACGGACAGTGAGTGCCGGCAGGAAATAAGGCGGGAAACGGCCGCTTTTCCCCCAACACCTACACATTTCGTGTCCTTGGCATCTTCCTTCCTTTCCCGTCCTTTGAACTTAATGAAGAATTGAAAATGTTTGCCCAAAAGTGAAAACAAAGATGCCGAACCATCGGCCTCGGATTCTCCCCGTCTCTGTGGTTGATAAGAGTTGGCTAGCTCATTCCGCTATACCTTTCGCTGATCTGGCCATCCGACCGCAGGTTCAAAGGTTTTACTATCCGTCGTGCAGGCATTTTTTCGATAAAGTTCAGCTCGGCTCTTGCGCGCTGGGCAAAAGGAAATTTTACACAAATTATTGCGATTGAAGTTGGCCCCGAAGTTTTTGACACTTTGACTGCCTCGGTTTTGACCGCGTCGATTATCTCTTTGGAGAACTTTGGGCAGTTACAATATGAAAGCTACCATTTTAAATCCTCTGCCCATTTATCCAGTTTTTGGCTCGGAATTTAATACGGGCTACTATTGGTTGTTGTTACTGCCCTACAGGCACAAGTGTATGTGTGCCTTTAATGCGGTGTATTGTTTTTTGGTTTTCTTCAGTCGTAACTTACTTGTCGCGCTTGGGCTTATCTTCGGCGTTGTCATCCTTCATGAATGAGGGCTGCAGGCTGAAGCGACGACGCAAATGACGGCCACGCATCCTGCAATCCTTTCGCGTTCGTGTCCTGGTTGGCAAGTGTCCTCGTTTCCGCGTATCCCGGCAGCAGCTGGTTGTGCTGATGATTGCCGGCTTGGCTGTCGCAAATCAACGCCCGAATTCTCGCCGCATTCGTTTCAGTGTCCCAGTGTCTCGGTTGGCCGCTTGTCAGCGTTTACATTACGTGGGAAGACGCGTCGCAGCGTTTTATTATCTAGAAGGCAGAGAGTGTATATAAGTGGAGCAGCAACTGTAGCGATAACTGGCAACTGTTATGGGCTAGCTAACGGCAGTAGTTGGGTTTTTAGTTTATTATTAGTACTGCCAGCGTGTTCCCCCATTCTCGTTTTGTCCGGAAAATTCAAATATTTGCCGTTTGTTGTCGCTTTTCGCCTTCTTTCCCGCTTTGGCTGGTCGCGGCGTCTTACGTTTCGTTTTAATTACGTGACTCTATGCTGATAATTCTCTCGCAAATTCCCCGTGTTTACTTTCAAATTGAAAATTGTGCAGGATGAGTCAAGCCATAAATTACAACCACCAGCTTATCGTATTGCGCTAGCACAGCACTAGAGTTCCAGAATTCAAAATAGAGCAAGCGCCGCTTAGACAAAAACGAAAGGACAGTAAATACCGGGCGCAGAGCAGGAGACCCCTTTGGAGGATTTGATCCTCGAGCTGCGTCACTGGACGAGTCAATTTAGCTAAGTCCGCCTGTCCGTCTGTTCGCGTCAGTTTCCGCTATTAGTTTTAATTTCGCTCACTGTTTGCAGGGGCAGTCGTTAAAAAAAAATAAAATAAAAAACGGGTCGCTACTAATTTAAAAGATTTATATTCTGAGTGAAAATAACATCTATGTATATGTGCGAGCTGCTTTGGACTACTGACGTCGCGTGCCTCGACTCCTACCAAATGCTCTGCTATATATATTTCAGTTTTATAGCCATTTCTATAGCTTCTGCACTTGCCTAATTCAGTTTAGGTTAATGGAGTAAAGTTTAATGGAGTAGGACAACTAACGTTGCAGACTTTGCGGGGGAAAATGAGGAAAAGTGGCTTCCTAAAATTCAATTCAAGCGATTGAATGTTACTCGCACGGCAAGTTAATCTCTCAACATTCTCAAAAGCACTAGACCCGACAAAAAATAAAAAATAATAATAAAAATAAATAAATAAACCCTTTCAGGGAGACACTGGAATAAAATGCGAAATCAGGGATTGCTCGCCGACACCAAGAATCCAGCAATACCGATGTCACTCGAGGACAACTCCTCTTGTAGGCGTACTTCGTTGTTTTTTTAACATAAATATATATAACTTGTATATTATTTATTATTCATGATCTAATTGCAATTTTATGAATTAATGCTGTGACTATAAAACTGAAACTGTAAAACTGTATATATTTGTTAGTTTTTCGTTTTATTTGACCCAAAAGGATCGTTAGTTAATGATCACATTGCAAACTGCAACGGTATAAGCTTCCTTTCTTGTAATGAATTCTACAGTTTTTTTCTTTCTTATTTACAAAAATTTATTACGCTTCTGCTTGCCTACTTTTTGTACAATTTAAAATAAACTTTTGCTAAGCTCCTTCTGTGCCTGATTTTTTCGCAAGACTTCAAGACCCTTAAGCAAGTCAAATTTGGCAGCCGAATGCGTGCTGTGTGTGCGCCGAGGGTGTGTGTGCAGTGTGGTTCTTAAGACCAGTTGATCCCAGATCCGGCCAGGCAGTGGAACATGGTATGCGGCTTAGGAGCCCGAAAATTTACTCAAGTAAACGAGTTGCGGCATTTTGACTGCAGTCAGCTGAATAAGTGGATTATCCTAGAACAAGGAGTGGTTGAGAGGCGGATGCTGCGCAAGAAAAGTGCTTAGAAAATTGGCTGCTTCGTGTGAATGATTCCAGAGCACCCTCAGCCGCTGTAGCTGCTTTTGGGCTTGCCCATTTCCCCATTCAAAAGCTCCAGCTTTGGCCCTAAACTAAATTAATTTGTTTTAATAAGTGTTGTGGTCTTTCCTGCTCTGTCTTAACTAAGGAAATAATACAAAAAAAGAGCTCAAAAAGAGCTAAAGCCAAGGGCACAAGTCCTGCGTTCGCAGGAAGATTGGAAAAAATGCAGAATTTCAATTACACTTGAATAATTCGATTTTCACAAAGTTCAGAGGAAGTCGAAGGCGAAATTTCCAAATCTGTGTTAGGAAATAAGAAGAATGGCCCAGGCCAACAGTTTCCGTGGGTATCAGGCGCAATTCTTCACATTGGGATAAAGTGTGCTGGAGCTAAGGCAAACCAAATGTGATTCACTTAATGACTTAGTAGTCAATTGATGTATTTTGGCACCATCCCGAGAGGCTTTTTTTTTTACTATTGCATGGTATTTTCATCTTAGTCAGAAGCTTGCAAGGCAGTAAAGGAGTTGTTATTTGTCAAACAAAAAAATAAAAATGTAAATATCATATAAATATATGAATTATTACAATATTTCAAAGGGTTGCCAATCGGCCATATTCATTTTTAATTCAATGAAAACCAGACTATTATAGCTATCATGGAAACGTTCGGGAAATCGATAAAACAAATTTATAACTTCGCTGTTTTTAAAAGTATTTTCGTATACGCAGAGATTAAGCCATTTTTTTATCATTTCAGAATTTCGGGTTTAATTTTATGAAAATTGTTTCATTTCAATCTCGGCATTTTTGTTAATTTAATTCCCCGCTTATCTACAGTCCCAATTGGGCCTGTAAAATCGTGTGGCAAAGTCCTTTCTGAGGCCTGCTTTTCAATCCTTCGGCTTGTCATTGTTTTGCCATTTATTTGCGGCTATGGCTGTTGTTGCTGCTGCCCACCCTTCCCCCAAAGCGCAGCGTCTCACGCCTTTGTTTCCTTTGGTGACATTTCATTTTGGCTTGGCTCTGATTGTTTATTTGTTTTTCAACAGATTTCCCAGGGCCTGCTGGTCAGATATAGCCGCCCCGGCCCGCGCTGCTGTGATTCATTAGCATTCTGGCCCGGCCGAAAGCCCAAAAAAAGAGAGAAATAAAAATAAAAGAAAATTTATTTTGCGGACCCTCAGAGGAATCCTTGTTGTTAGTCCTAGCCCATTCCCATTGTTTTCTCTCTCTCAGGCTCGTTGCCTGTTGCTCTGGCAATTGTTGCTGTCCTTTGTTTCGGTTTCCGAACCAACATTCGTAATATTCGTCAGGTTTTATGAGGTTGGATTTAACTATTTGCAAACAATTGCGGGAGACTCTGTAGTGTTGCAACTTTCTTTGGGTATTTACTCGTTCCCACCAGTATTTATGCCTTTCAATTTCAGTGCTGCACTTGACTGGGTGCTGGGACGCTGAGTATCTGATAAACAGACGAGACAGTGCATTCAGGGCCAGGCATGAACCCAAGAGCCTAGAAAAGGGGGCAACCAATTGCTAATCTGGGCGTCAATACCGCCGCACAAATTGAATTGTTGACATTGTTGACATTGTTAACTGTGATGAAAGTAGAAATTAGTTCGCTGTTTTTTAAGACAAATATATATAATTTTTATTGTATTAATGAATTGTAATTAATGATCGAATTGCAGCATGCAAGAGTATACTAACTTCAGCGTGTGGAAGTTAGCTTTCTTTCTTGTTCTCCTATTAAGAGAGCGGTTCTGTGCTGGTTGAAGGCTGGCAAGAATGGGTTAAGGGGTGTGGCAGCGGAGGGCAAGATAACGTGGGACATGCATGTTTATCATTTGTGTAGGCACAAATTTGAGTCTGACTCATGAATGGCACGAAAAAGGCAATTTAAGCAAACACACACACGGCCAGGGTTCTCCATAAACAAGGGCCTGCCGCGTGGAGATGTGAAAGGAGGTGATGGCCAAGTGGGCCGAGCGGCGGGGGCTGACATCTTCGCCGCAGGCATTTCGAAAATTTCACACACAGTCGCGGCAGGGAAAACAGGAAAGAGCAGCAGCCCCGCTAGAATAACTCGGCGTTGAATTGCCTGGTGCTGGTTCTGGTCTAATTTTGCAAACGTCTTGGTAATTTATGTATTTTTAAAGGATTGCACTTCTGTAGCGAATCAACAAATAATACAATGGGACTATGAACATTGAAATACTGCCCGGTACCTCAAAAATTAGATTATTATTTAGCTTAGTCCCTTGTGATTTATTGAACGCACAAAGCCTCGGGTGTGGGTATCTTTCAAGCGAGCACACTCGACTTATTTTCTTTGATAGAATTCGCTGGCAATAGCACTTCAAACTACCCCAGTAAGGAACATAAGCCGACCCTACACACCATTTTCCGCCAACGAGCAATGGGTGTAATGAAAACATAGCACCCGCACTGTCAACAGGCAACAGCTAGCTACAACAACCAAATAAAGCACAAGAAAGAAAAGTAGGACAACAATTGCTGGCTCTTATCATTGGCAACAAAATCGAGTCGAAAGCGTATGTATTCAATGGAACGAGACCAAACTAGCTGAACTGAAATGAGTCAAGTTAGCAGCGGTCCCTCAAGTTCGCGGCCCGTTTGAACGAGGAAAATGCGAGGAGAAAGGCAGGGAAAAGCCATTGACCCAAAGCAGCAAATGACGCGCAGCCACGCTGACTGCATCTTATCAACCAGCGGCCCTGTGTCTGTGGAAATGAGGCTTGTTGTTTCCCACAGTTGATTAAAGCGATCAACGAAGTCCTCAACATGAAGTATACTAAAGTTCCTTTAAAAATTACCCTACTTTTATAGAACTTTCCTGTGTGTGTCTGTGCTTGTCTGAAAGTGTATTGCTTAACCTTTACGCTATCTTTAGTTAAAGATATTTAATCGTCTTAAGGATTGAAATAGTCGGGCTAGGATTACTGCCTATGTTTCCCGAGTGCAATTATAACCAATGTCATGAAAGCGGCTTGTAATGTTAAAGGGGATGTCAATGCAGCCGTTTTCTTTTATTTATTTTTTTTTTTTCTTTAACCAAGCTCCAGGGGAATATTTTAGGGAGTCTCAGGACACAGTGGGTGGGAAAAGTTTTCCTTTGTTCTAGCTTGTTTTTTTCTCGCTGAGCATTATTTGTTGTTTTTCGTCTTTTCCTTTTTTTGCAAAGTTGTCGCTCTAGTTTTCCGTTTCCTTTCGCGTTACTTTTGCTGCTGTCAGTTCACAAGGCTTCGGCTGTTCGACTTCATCTCTATGCCTGCAACAGATTCAGCTCAAGAAGCAACGACATGACAAGGCCAAGGAACAAGAAGCTACGTAGATAACAATTTGTTGGGATTTTTATGGACAGTGGGAATTTATGGCCGGCCTCTTATGCGAACGTATACACACATGGTGTACTAATGAGACAATTTCCACTAGTCCCACGGGTGGCTCGAGCCCGATACCCTAATGAAGTGTCCCCCGACCTGTTGCTCTCCCGCAAGCCCCAACCCCTCAGTTACAGGCTATCGCCGTTCAAGGTTACCCACATTGTTGTAATTCCACTTAGTACCCGGATGAAAGGGCAATTGGATTCAGCATCGGGAGAACTATCGGAATCCTGTTCGAAATTAGAAGGGAAACGTTTTTAAGGAGAGAGACAGCGGAATTGTCATTATACTGCCCCGTGGCCTAATTCGACCAATCCTTTGAACTTTCGTACTCCCGCATTTCGGGATGGATGGAAAGCGGGGTTGGAGGGGAGTTAATCTACAGGGCAGTCATAAGAATGGGTCAGCGATTGCACACAAGGCAAATTGGAGCACCGCCCAATCTCAGAATCCGTCTCCTTCCACTTATTGGGGCTGGTTTAATGTCAGCCCCAAAAAGTGGTTTTATTTGTGTCTAAGATGAGAGGTCATTAAAATGGCAACACCAGCCGGAGCAGCAGCAGCGCGAGTGGATCTGATGGGCCATAAAGCCAGCCATTAGGCGATCCAAAATTTTGCTTCGCCGGAAGCCGTGCCTCTAAAGGGGATTCCCAGAAAAGCCAAAGAGTAAGGAAAAATAAAAAAAGTGAAGCTATCTTTCGCACGTCGAAGTTGGAACACCCTTGCAGACTGCAATTAGATCATTAATAATTAATACGATATAAATTATATATTTTTTTCTGAATATATGAAAATATTTTGATAAACATCGAAGTTAACATTTTTTTTTATTTATTTTTTTGAAATAATTTATCGATTGAGCCCATGGTAGCAATGTGATATGGTAGTTTGATTTTCATAAAATTCAAATCGAAGGTTTAAAATAATACAAAAAGTATAGTCGATCTAGCCATGTCCGTCAGTCCGTTCCTAGGCAAACTAGTGTCCCAGTTTTAAAGCTATGAAACTTTGCAGGCATTCCAAAGGCAGCTCTATGTTATAGACGTCCGACCCAGCCCGTTTCGACTTATATTGAAGACTAACTGCAAAGTTTACTTCAGATAGTTTCAAAACTGTGGGACTCGTTTTCATATTATTGAACAGACGAACAGCCCGACATTGCTATATAGTCTCGGCTGTTGATGCCTATATCTATTAAAGGGTCAGAATTGTCTCCTTCACTGCGTTGCAAACTTCTACTAAATTTATAACACCAGGCAAGAGTACAAAAACGGCCGAGCTGCAGGGAGGTGGAACATTGATGACATTGATGACTAATCGTAATCGGGTGCAATTGGTACTCTGGCCATTACAATGGATATACACTGGCAGTTAATAGAGCGGTTTATCTTTTGCGGAGAAAACATATTTTATCGCATTATCGATTGCGATTACTTAGTTAATGAATTAAACACACCCAGGCACACTAGATACACACACACTGATGCATGAGGCCTCCTTCGGTTCGGTTCGACGCTCGATTCCAAAATTCCAAAAAAGAATACCGGCCATACAGGCGGGCAAGCAGCTGCGACAAGTGCGATAAGAAGTTGGCCAATAATGGCATAATAATAAATCATCCCTCTGGCACACACACCGCACACACAGAATATAAAATAAAATAAAGCAAGTGCAGCTAAGCAAAGCTTGCACATAAAAAGCCGAGCGAGGGAATACTATAATTTACGATTCGATACCGAATATCACAGAGCCACAAATAACGACAGATAGCCACAAAAAACTTCATTGAATTAATTATGACAAGCGATGAGTTTATTTATGATCAATGTAGATTACCAATAGGCTGTCGTCGTTGCTGGATCGGATCGGCTCGGTTAGAAACGACGGAGGTACCAGGTTCAGATGGAAACAGCACGAAAATCGGCTAAGCATTTTGGCTCGCACTCTCTCTTTACAATAATATAAGAGAATGGATTAAATATTTTAGGTTTTTCATTTAAGTACTTCAATTCAAACGCACAACCAATGCTCAAATTCTATTCGTTAGATAGAAATGGCAGGCAAACATGTGATAGTAGTAGAAAAAAAGCTTTAAAAACTCAATACAAAATTATTTCGCTACCTCTTTTTTAGGCAGTTGAGGAGACCATTCTAGCTCAATTTCTTAAATATTGAAAATTAAATTTCCAGGCTCACAGCACACTTAAAAACACAACCACACAGTTCGCAAAAAAAAAATCTGTTGTATTCACTGGCCGAGAGGATTCTGCGAGTCCGGCGCTTTTCCTCCGATGTCTGAGAGTGGACTGTTGCTGCGTCTGCTTCCGTTTTGGCTTCGGTTGATATGGAATACTGGTCAGCAGAGCCAGAACAACACGAAGCATCGAGTTCCCGGGAAAAACTGACACCGTTACGCTGTTACACTTGATGCATGCCCGAAATCGCAGAGCCGAATACTAAAGCCCAAATGAACCGAACCCCAACCCGGCCAGCCGAAGTGTGCCAAGGTATGAACGTGTTTCGATGGTTTGGGGTTGCTTTTCCGGCGCCCTTTTTTGGGGACTCTTCTGGGGATTTTTCGAGTGGGACGGGGTCAGTGGAAAATCGTCACAAGTGCATGCCGAAAACCGAAGGGAAACGAGAGTCACAAGCCCAGGAAGGTGCTCCTATACAGCTCCAGTTGCGGCACCAGCGGGAAAGCGAAGGAAGCGCCGGAGGAAATGAGGGGCGAAGCTTTGGCGCTGAATGCGCACTCAGCGAAGCTTTCCCGCCGCTTTTCACAGCCAGACTAGAGCTTTTCCTCTCAGCGGCAAACGAGATGCAACAAGCCCTGGTGCGGCAGATACAGATGGAACAAGATACATTCGAATGGTGCGGAAAGGTTAACTGCAAGCAATATGATAGATGGCAGCATATAAGGCTGTGAGGTGGGAGCTCAAAGTATAATAAATAGGCATATATTTGGGGAACAAGCCGTAATTGTTTGGGTTGAACAGAAAACGCACCGGAAGTGACACAGGAACGTTTGATGGTTGGCAAATTATGGAAGGCAATGCGATAGAATAAATTATTATCTTAATTTACCCTGCAGCAATTTAATTTATCCTTAATTTATCCGTAGCGCAGTATTTGTAATAGTATCGATGCCACTAGCTGTGCCAGTGTCCCTATTCCCCAATCTGGACCCCGCCGCACCTATGTAATCCAATCCCAGAATTCTAGCACACAGCGTCATAAATCTGTTTAAATTAGCTGTTAAACTAGATATTCCCCCGTAGGGTTGCACCAGTCTTCTGGTGCTGCAGGTCGTTAGCTGCCAGCCGCCAAGTTGCCACACAGAATGAAAATATAAAAGAACCACAACAGTAGCAACATACATTTCTGTAGCCCTCCTAGACTAAACTGAACTAAAACTGGACAAAGTTTGTTTTCGGGATAATCTTTCCCCCCATTCGCAATTGTAATAACAGGCTTGCTAAGGTCTGCTCTTTACATCTGGAGGACAGGGAACCGCTGCCCGGTGAGATAATTGCAACCTGCCAAGGACACGCACTGCGAAAGGCAGGAAAACATTCGAATTGAGACCGAAACAATGTTGCAGTTTACTTCGTCAAGTGCTCCCCACATCGCCTTGTGACCCCATTTCGTTCCCCCGGTACCGCACGCGCCTTCGCCTGGGGTTTTCGTTTACCCTTACAAGCTTTACTTTATCCAGCAGAAGTGAGCAGCATCGGCACAAACATTATTTACAACTACTGTGACTTGAGAGTGTATATTTGCCTGCACACAGGCACACACACGGATTCACGGACGGACCCGTGGTGGAGCTGGAGCCGGAATCGCAGCCACCTGATGTGTATTAATGCTGTGCGAGTGCCAATTGCTAGATGCAATCATTGCAATTGCAATTGCAATCATAATAAACACCTAGTCAATTTTCAATGATGAGCTCCAGTCCCGCTTTGTGGGTCAAAGGCCCTGTAAATTAATATAAATTGTTGCATATGCTTGGAGGTCTGACTTGGGCGTTCGCTAATATTTGATTCTTTTTTGCGTTCGGCAAGATGCGCGGGTCGTTATATTTAGCATTTAACATTTGCCAGTTTAATAATTAATATGTTGAGCTTACAGTATTTTTAAAGGAGTTGCTTTTTGTGTTGGAACTGTTTTAAAGGCTTCTAGTCCTTCTTCTATATATAGTTTAATCAAAGATTGCACCTTTAAATAACCCGTATGTTTTTTGTACAAAAACTTAACCAAATAAATAATAAATGCGTGTTAACCCCTCATCGTACGCATATATCCCGACATGAGTCAATTGAGGTAACAGCCATCAAGCTTATTGCGTCTATCTGGCATTATCCTCACCAAACGATTCAATTGACCCAGGCCTGCTGTGTATTTTTATTGGGTCAATTGCTGACCAATATTAGCGACTGCCCTGCCGTCTATGGACTGATGATTGATCTTGCGATTCAAGTAGTCTCGACTGAGCGCAGAATTTATATCGACGGCGTCGGATTACGGCCAGCTCATATCTCTAGCCACTGCCTTGTTATCCGCCGTATTTTGCTTGCCTTACAATAATTTTATGTGGCGCGTAACCCAAGGATGACAAGGAGAGGAGGCAAAAGTAAGTGGCACAGAAAGCGAAAATTCCCTGAAACCAGAAGAGAAAGTGACTTAGGGATGCCAAAATTCGTATACCCTGGAATGCCCTAAATTAATTAGGATTTATTATGGCGAATTGGAATATATAGCTTTGGAAATCATTCGCTTTTTGGCCTTTTCAAGGGCGTTGCCTCGTATACGTAATAACGAAGATCGGGCGCCATGAGGATTGGGTGGAATATCTACAGAATCGGGTTCGCTTTTGGCTTGGGCTTGGGCATGAAGCTTCATCTAAGCTGTCGCCACTGTACGAACAACGTACTAAGTTGTTTTTAATCGCATTTCATGTTAAAATCAATAAAATAAAAAACGTATAGCCACCGGCGCCTACCTATGTACACCTATAATTATGTATGCAGACACATATGCGCATATATCTGGCGTTCTCGTTCCTTCAGTATGCAGCCGGCGCAAATGTGCAAATGTGCCACAAGCTGTCAGCGGGATGCCGGAGCTCCCACTTGTTTTCCCTTGTCCCCAGTTTTTCCTCTGCCTTGGCAAGCTCACAAGGAATTACAGGTGCGACTGGGGCAGAGTAGAATGTGACTAAAAAAATAAAAAAACATCATCTAAATTATATCAACATATTTCGTACCCGCTCAGATGATTTAAAATCGCTAGCTATAATTTAACTACCTTGAAAAATAAAAATTATTTTAGAATGTATTTCTGGCCGCAAGTGTGCAGAGGGTTGCCTTTTGGCAAGAGCTGTTGGCCAAATGGCAAAACAAAACTCCCGTCAAAGCCCGCATCTGTTTGCGGTTTGTCCTTTGGTCCAGCTCTGGACACGTATTGCGAATACTCTGGGAAAGGGGAATGGGGCGTGGCAATTGCAGCGTGTACGAATGTGCAGCCACAGCTCCGATAAACACTGGGGAGCGCCGAGCCCGTGGCAGCTGGAAAGTATGCAAACGCAATTCGTTTATCAATTTCTCGGTACCAAAGCGGATTCCAAATTGGTGTGCGAGTGTGCGTGCCAGTGTGTAAGTGTATCTGTGTGGTCGTACGAACGTACATGCACATGTGTATGTGAGGCAGTCGCTCATCGCTTCTACGCCTGTAATTGCATTTTAATTTGCAACAAATTAAATTTTAGTTGCATATTTAATTTAGTTGAAGTGCTTGGATTCCGACCTGTGCCCGCTTTCTGCAGATACATTTGAACACAGAGAATAATCGAAATATTGGCAAATAAACGATCGCTGCTATGGGCACACCTTTATGTATACAACACATGTTAAGTCTTGACTAGGACTTACCGAAATACACACACCGCTGACTGGCCCCGACTCTATCAGTGGTCAATTCCTTCGATTGCAAAGCTATAATTTTTTCAGATTCTAACTAGAACTTGATTATAGTGATTAGTGCATTTATAGGGAATGCTAGGAAATAGAGAATTCCTTACTGATCCAATTTCAAAATGCAAGGGCGTGCGGAAGCTAACTTCCCTTCGTGTTTTCTGTGCATTAGAAAAATCCAAGACAAATAGAACAATGGATACGATAACTTTTGAAAAGTAACAACAACAAAAACGGACACCAGCTTCAATTTTTAACATTCCTCAACAGGATGGAGGCTCTGATTGGCCAGCTTTGTTTGCAGGGTCTTGAGAAATCGGTTTGTTTATGAGCCTGCTATGCAGAGCATTAGGGAAATTGTACTGTAACCAGTCTAATTTCATATAATCCAGCGGGGTCTGGGTGCGACGTATGAATAGAACCGTCAATAAAAATAATGTAAAGGTCTATGAACGCACATGGAGTCAGGATATGGAGCAGTCCGGTAAATTGAATTTAGAAGCAATTCGATTCGAGGCAACTAACCATCTCTCCTCGACTGCCTGTGACTCCTTTCCCAAGTACCCGTCTCCTTTCGCCCTTGTGTCCCTATCTACCTGGGCCCGGCGCATATATTCCACATCTCACAAAAACGTTCTTGTTTGCTCTTGGCATTGACTTATTATTGATGATAATGAAAATTTGATGATGGCCATTAGACTTTGTCGACGACTCTACATTGTCTCCTTCTCTCACTTCTTCTACTTCTGAGCATGCTAATGATAATGACGATGACGATGATTGATTAATGTGTTCTTTTTTGGTCCCCGCTTAGCCTTGGCTTGTTCTTGGTGCGCCCGTAGGTTTTCCGTTCTTTTCCCCTCTCTCGGAATTTAGTTAATTAGTGCAAACTGACTTGACATCGCCAAAAATTTAAATGAAGCGTCTAATGGCACTTTCTTCTGGCTCCACTCGCTCTTAAGAGCCTCCTGGGGTTGAGTATTGGTGTGCACTTCTTCCGCTAACTGTACCAGTAAGTTCTGGGCGCTGCCTTCACACAAGTAATTATATGAGCTGATTCTTAAATACCCTTCCAACTTTATAGAGCGATCAAAAGTTGTATTTGTCATATATATTATGACTACCTGCTCGGTAACTGCTGATGGTTGTGGCGATGTGTTTTCTTCACAGATAAATTTGCAGGCTTGCAAATGATTACAAAGAGTACGGGCTAAAACAAGCTGTTTCGAGGAATTCTCTAACTAAAACAAGCTGTTTCAAGGAATTCCTTAACTCGTATTGCTGTGTATTTTTAATGCTTTGAATAATGTACCAACGCAGGTTCCCCAGTATCTTGATATGACTCAATATATATTTAGGATGCCTCTTGCATTTCGTTCTGGTCCTTCTTAAAGTCCCTAACATCATTAATACCACTGTCTCCTGTGGAAAGGGAAGTCGACACATCGGCACATCGGCAAATCGGAAAACGGAAAAAGCGGGACGGTTCGGGCTCGGGGGATTACATATTTTCAGCTGTGTCAGCTAACTCCTGATTCACACACACCCAACCCCAGTCCAAAACGGATGGTGGTTTTTGTGATGTTTGCCTCTTTGTTGCATTTTGCCTGTTGTACTTCGATTTGCATAATCTTAATCTTTTGCACTCGCCAGGGACTTGCAGACACATGCCCGGGAAGAACCAGAGACAAATTCGGTTTAGGAAAATATTATCATATAAACATATACCATATATATAGATATATAGAGGCTCAAAGAATGCGAATATACAGGGTATTATAGTCAGAAGCTAGCGACGCAGTTAAGGGGTCATTTCCGACCCATATTCCTTCACCTTTCTCATAGAAATATTGTTTTATAAATAATCAATTATAAAGTTTTATCAAAACTATAAAGCTTTATTAGGGGCACTAATTTTATGTGTTAAATTTCGATAGTGCCCAGTCATTAATCAGATGCGTAACAACAAAGCATTAGCTTGCTGCACATCCTCAAGGACTTTTAAAACCGCGTAATCAAGCTCTTGGTCCATACAATGGCATCCCTACAAATAAGGGCCATATTGGGCTATGCGCGCCCCCGTTAAATGAGCATCAAGTTAGCAGGGCAACTTTGGAAAATCAAATTTATGATTATACCATAATTTTCCGTTAATTATCAGTTAATTATTCGTGAAAGAAAACATCTTGCCGTTCATCGTATTTTTTTATTGAAAACTCCTGAAAACTGTAATATTTCCAAAAAAAAATGGTTGCTCAGAATTTGCTGTTAATTATTCGTGAACACATCAATTTTGGTGCACAAGTTTTGTTTTTTTTTTTTTTTTTTTACATAAATTTGCCCTGCTAAATTGATATCAAGTTAGAAGGACAACACCAGAAATCGTTAACATTTCCAAACTCTTTTTAGCCAGAGTTTGCCGTTAATTATTCGTCAATTATTCGTGAATGAATTAAATTTGTTGCTCCATTTCTTATACTTTATAAAACCAGAACTTAATATCAACATAGCAGGGCAACGTTGTGTTACAAAAAATAATAAAAACTTGAGCAACAAATTTTGTTTTTTATCACGAATACTTAACGGATAATAAATGGCAAATTCTGAGCAAACAATTTTTTAGAAATATAAGTTTGTTAACTTGATATCAAGTTAGCAGGACATAAAAAAAAACGGTAAAATATTTTCACAAATAATTAACGCCAATTTATGCTATAATCGAAAATTTGATTTTCCAAAGTTGCCTTGCTAATTTGATCCACATCCCCATGAGGGCCGTCCGCTTCAACCTAACCTAACCTTTACGAGATTATATACATATATCCATGTTGGTAAAAATCTAAATGCTTTTTGATGAAGATAAATTTATACGCAAATTTATAATTTAAAATGGTATAAAATAATTATGTCTTGAATTTAATATATAATATTACTAATAATAGAAATATATAGTAAATTAGGGCTTGCAATATATCATTATATAACTACAGCTTCATAAGGTTTCGCTTGCATTTAGTTTTCACAATTCACAAATTGCCAAACAAAAAAGAAGTAAATAAACGCCGTTTTCCCCGATTCCCAAATATCATAACGGAAAACCACAAGAGAGGATCACATCTCTTAAGGGGATCGCTCTCTCTTAAGTTCCCTATCCAGAGCGAGAACAAACGAAAACGGAAAAGGAACAAAAAAATGCGCGGGCGAAACCCAAGAAAATCCACGGTAAAAGAAATATGATAATAGTGTTGTTTCACTCACCCATTTTTATTGCATTTTGCTGCGGATCCCAACGGCGAATTAGTCGACGAAACACGCACGTACGCACACACACACACACACACACGAAGTTATTGGTACAAAAGTTATTGTCTTTAACCGCTTAGAAAACACAGTAGCTCTGTAAATTCGTTGCACTTCCACATAAAAAAAAAAACAAAAAAAATTAGCCAAGAAACCGCACTGATCTGGGCTACGCACACACACGCGGTGTGGTTTAGAAAAAAACGAAAGCGCCCCGGCTGCCCCCACTTTACTTACACTTTTCACTGTGGGGGCTCGCCGTTTTCCCGCACTTTTTTACACCTGCCACTGCCTTTTCCGCGGTAGTTTTCATTTGTCCTTTTTATTCGACCTTTAACCGCCGCGGAGGTCTTTTACATATAGTTTTATTCGTTTCGATTGGAGTTTGATTTTTGCTTCCGTTTCGCCCGGCGCCGTGGGAGTAACTGATTGCCGACGGCTGCCGGGAGAGGGCTCTCCGAGAGTGGGAAGGCGGAGATGAAAAGCGATGTTGACGAGAGAGGCTGGATGGACTCTCTTAAATAACTTTGGGTATAAATATTCGCATTCTTTGGGTTTTTTAATTACAATTTTTTAGTACGTTACACTTTCATCAAATTAAAATCGAATTAAAAAATAATTTAGAGAATAAAGATTAATTCTAAAAATTTCGGAAAGCTTCCAATGTTGGTTTTTTTTAGATTAAGAAATCTGCATACTAAATTTAAAATTGAATAAGGTAATATTTTTGCCAGTTTTTGAAAATTCAACGATGTAACCTCTTATAAAATTTTGTAAAATGTATTTTTCTACAGAACTGGGATAGATTGATTTTGATCAAGAATATTTATGATTTATAGTGTCCGAAATGACTCCTTTAAAACGTTCTGACTGGAATCTTATATAATTTTTTGAGTCAATATTTATCGTTCAAAAAATAAAAGTTAAAAAAACAGATAACTAAGCCAAAAAGGTGTTAATTTAAATTTAAAAAAACTAGGAGCCGTTTGCGGGAGGAGGAGTGCCAACGGGAGCTGCCTTCTAAGCTTCCTCTAGGAAGGTCCAGCAGCATGTTCACTTCCGGTAGCCACACGGTTTTGTCCTTCGTGCTGGCCTTCAGCTGCCGCATCTTATCCGCCTGATCCTGAACGGCTTTCTAAAGCTCCGCGGCACTACCTTGGCTGTGCACGGCAGCAGTCTGTATTCCACCGCACTTGGTCTTGAGTTCGTCGATAAAGGACTGCTCCAGCTTGGTGAATAGGGCAGCGGGTTTGCCGATCCTGTGACCAGCGGGAAGCAGCAGAGTGGCAAGGGGTTTGCTGTGGAGAAAACAAGGATTAGGACTAAGCTCAAAAGAAACGTACAAATTAACTTACTCAGCATTGAGCGGCGTCTGCTTGGCATTGAGCTGGCTGAACAGAATCCTGCCCATAGCTGGCATGTGGGGGAAGAGGACATTGGCCAGCGGGCATGCGATGTTGGCACACAGACCAATTATAGTAGAGGAGTGGCAACGGGAGCTACATGCTTAGCTTCCTCTAGCTGATTTTTTAGGTCCAGCAGCATGTTCACTTCCGGTTGCCACACGGTTTTGTCCTTCATGCTGGCCTTCAGCTGACGCACCTTATCTGCTGATCCTGAACGACTTTCTCCAATTCCGCGGCACTGCATTGGCTGTGCACGGTAGCAGTCTGTATTCCACCGCACTTGGTCTTGAGTTCGTCGATAAAGGACTGCTCCAGCTTGGTGAATAGGGCAGCGGGTTTGCCGATCCTGTGACCAGCGGGAAGCAGCAGAGTGGCAAGGGGTTTGCTGTGGAGAAAACCTGGATTAGGACTAAGCTCAAAAGAAACGTACAAATTAACTTACTCAGCATTGAGCGGCGTCTGCTTGGCATTGAGCTGGATGAACAGAGGCCTGGCCGTGGCTGCTATGTAGGGCAAGAGGAAATTGGCCAGCAGGCATGCGATGTTGGCACATAGACCAATTATAGTAGCAGACTGCTTCTTTTGGTCCTCGCTTTCCTTAAGCAGCATCCATGGCTGTTGGGTCTGCATGTAGCCGTTGCTTTTACGGTAAATGGCCAGAAGATGACGGATACCATCGCGGAGCTTCGCCTTCTCCAGGGATTTAATATAACCCCGCAGCTCGCGGTTTATCAGGGCCAGCAGGATCAGTTCATCGTGCGTGGTCAGTACTTCTGGTACCGTGCTATTGAAGTTCTTTTCGCAGAAGACCAGGGCGCGGTTCACAAAGTTTCCGAGGTTATACAGCAGCTCCGAATTGTTGCACGCCGCCAAATCGTTCCAACTGAAGCTGGAGTCCTGACCCTCGGGACGGGCCGAAGCCAAGTAGAAGCGCCAAACATCGGCGGGAATGCCCGCCTCATGGGCGTTGTTGCCAAAGATACCGATGGCGCAACTTTTACTAAACTTCCATCCTCATAATTAAGATACTCCGTGGCCCTTGTTAATAGCCAGCAGGGCACTGGGACACACCACCGAGTGGAAGGGCACGTTGTCCTTGGCCATGAACTGGAAGGGCTCCACATCGGTGCCCTTGGCGTGCTGCCACCACTGCTGGTATTCCTTTGTGTAGCGTTTGGTCATTGAGGCATAACCGAAGGGAGCGTCGAAACTCACTCTGTTTGCTCCTGGGTCGTAGTGTGTCCAAAGTAATCAAAGCCAATGCCAAACCAGCAGTATATGCCATTGTGCAGCTCAAAGTACTTGTCGCAGATTTGACGCGGCGTCCGATTCTTGGCCAGAGCCTTGTTCTCCGTCGCCGTGCCGTACTCATCGGTGCCGAACATCAAAAGAGTATTGAAGCCAGAGGAACAGGAGTAGCACGCAAAGATATCCGCGAACAGAACACAACCCAACACAACCCGGTATTTTTTTGCAGGTGTGACCCTTTTACGGCGCACTTGTGAGTTTTGAGTCGACGCTAGATCGATACTAACATGGCTGTTCAGCTTATATTTTACAATCGATATATTGATGCAGTGTCTGGCATTAGCAATTTCTTGACTTAAACATTCAAAAAACCATTAATCCAATTAACGATATGGCCTTTATAAGAATTTTGGTAGAAGTTCAATCAAAATCCGTTAAGAAGTTCAGAAGATAATTTATTTTCCGTATTTTTTCGATTATTATTTAAATAAAAATGGCGGCTTAATGGCTTGTAATTAATAATCGAAGAAATGGGAAAACTAAATTTTCTTCTGAACGAATAGAAGGATTCTCATGAAATATTTACCAAAATACTTCGAATTAATATGTCGGTCATTGGAATATTCATGTTTTGAAAATGTTCTTCAACAAATTCCTACAGAAAAACTAGCTAAACCATACATGGGCAGCATAGCAAACAATATACTACATTTAAGCTTTCAGTATGTTTTTACACCACAAACGTTTTCAATACGGTCAGTTTAGGCATTTACCTTGAAGATCGATTGAATGCCATAAACAAATAATAGCGCTTCCTTGAATTAAATATTTAATAGAAAAATAATCCAATGAACGACATGGCCTTTTAAAGGGTTTTGGTAGATGTTTCATCAAAATCCGTTTAGTCTTTCAGAAGATAATTGATTTTTCGTAACTTTTCAATTATTATTGAATTCAAAATGGCGGCTTATTGGCTTGTAGTTAATAATCGAAGAAATGGGAAAACTAAATTTTCTTCTGAACGAATAGAAGGATTCTTATGAAATATTTACCAAAATACTTAGAATTAATATGTCGGTCATTGGAATATTCATTTTCTGAATATTTAATTCAAGAAATTTCTGCAAAATCCCTGTAGCTCAACCGTACAACGGCACCATAGCATAAATATCCTAGACTTAAGCTTTTAGTATGTTTTTACTCTCTAACGCGTTTATAATACGATCCGTTTTGGTATTTTTGTTGCAGGTGTGACCGATTTACGACGTAGTTGTGAGTTTTGAGCCGGCGCCATATCAATACCAACATGGATGTTCCCCCTAAGGTTTTCAATCGATATGTTTATGCCTTGTCTAGTATAAGCAACTTCTAGACTTAAATATTCAAAGCACAAATATTCACATGAACGACATGACCTCTCTAAGTATTTTAGTAGATATTTCATCAAAATCCGTTTAGTCTTTCAGAAGATAATTGATTTTTCGTAATTTTTCGATTATTATTTAAATAAAAATGGCGGCTTATTGGCTTGTAATAAATAATCGAAGAAATGGGAAAACTAAATTTTCTTCTGAACGAATAGAAGGATTCTTATGAAATATTTACCAAAATACTTAGAATTAAAATGTCGGTCATTAGAATATTCATGTTTTGAAAATGTTCTTCAACAAATTCCTACAGAAAAACTAGCTAAACCATACATGGGCAGCACACCAAAAAATATACTACATTTAAGCTTTCAGTATGTTTTTACACCACAAACGTTTTCAATACGGTCAGTTTAGGCATTTACCTTGAAGATCGATTGAATGCCATAAACAAATAATAGCGCATCCTTGAATTAAATATTTGAAAGAAAAATAATCCAATGAACGACATGGCCTTTTAAAGGGTTTTGGTAAATGTTTCATCAAAATCCGTTTAGTCTTTCAGAAGATAATTGATTTTTCGTAATTTTTCAATTATTATTGAATTCAAAATGGCGGCTTATTGGTCTGTGTGCCAACATCGCATGTCCGCTGGCCAATGTTCTCTTCCCCCGCATGCCAGCTATGGGCAGAATTCTGTTCAGCCAGCTCAATGCCAAGCAGACGCCGCTCAATGTTGAGTAAGTTAATTTGTACGTTTCTTTTGAGCATATTCCTAATCCTGGTATTACTGTGTATTTACACTCTAAAGTGTAAACAATATTGTCCGATTTGGTATATTTTTTGCAAGTGTGACCGATGTACAACGCACTTTATAATTTTCAGTATGTTTTAACTTACTAACGCGTTAGCAATACGGTCCGATTTAGTATATTTGTTGCTGGTGTGACCGAATTACGAAAATTTTAAATTTAGTATTTGTTTTTTGACATTTTTGACGCGAGTTCGAATCGGTCACACTAGTTTGCATGATGCCGTGTTTTGTAAAATTGCATAAAAATTATGCGAAAGTGAGCAATAAATTGTTAAGTAGGAACTGCGGCGAAGAAAAACATAATTGGCCAGCAAATGTGTGTGCGGAACGAAGCGAGGAGCGAGTGGAAGCGGCAGCGACGGTGGCCCTTTCCCAGCAGCAGGCAACTTGTGTGTTTTACCCGCCAGTGTGTGTTGGTGTGAAAATTCTAAAGTAGAGGCGCTAGCAAGTGGCCGCAGCAAATCAGGATCAGGCGGATAACGTGTTCGCCGGCTGTGTCTGGTGTAAAAATTCTTAAGTGAAGGCGCTAGCAATTGGCCGCAGCAAAGCAATGGGCGTGCGAGCGAGACGACCGGGGTAAGTGTTTTCATATATTTCTTGTGTTTTGTTTTATTAAATACAGTTTCAGGCGCAGAATCAGAATTAGATGTGCCGATGTAACTGGATAAAAGCAGCGCAGCGTCGATGCATAATGTAAATAACCAGCGGGTGTGTGTGCGGCACGTGGTTCGTCGCGAGCGGGAGCAGCGGCGGCTGTGACAATTTCACAGGACCGGTATAAGTTTTAATGTAGCATTATGTTTTGTTTTATTAAATACATGTATAAATTTTTATTGCAGCGACACCAGCAGTGCAGTAGCGGTTTCAGGTGCAGAATCAGAATTAGATGTGCCGATGTAACTGGATAAAAGCAGCGCAGCGTCGATGCATTTTGGTAAACAACCAGCGGGTGCGTGTGCGGCACGTGGTTCGTCGCGAGCGGGAGCAGCGGCGGCTGTGACAATTTCACAGGACCGGTATAAGTTTTAATGTAGCATTATGTTTTGTTTTATTAAATACATGTATAAATTTTTATTGCAGCGACACCAGCAGTGCAGTAGCGGTTTCAGGCGCAGAATCAGAATTAGATGTGCCGATGTAACTGGATAAAAGCAGCGCAGCGTCGATGCATAATGTAAATAACCAGCGGGTGTGTGTGCGGCACGTGGTTCGTCGCGAGCGGGAGCAGCGGCGGCTGTGACAATTTCACAGGACCGGTATAAGTTTTAATGTAGCATTATGTTTTGTTTTATTAAATACATGTATATATTTTTATTGCAGCGACACCAGCAGTGCAGTAGCGGTTTCAGGCGCAGAATCAGAATTAGATGTGCCGATGTAACTGGATAAAAGCAGCGCAGCGTCGATGCATAATGTAAATAACCAGCGGGTGTGTGTGCGGCACGTGGTTCGTCGCGAGCGGGAGCAGCGGCGGCTGTGACAATTTCACAGGACCGGTATAAGTTTTAATGTAGCATTATGTTTTGTTTTATTAAATACATGTATAAATTTTTATTGCAGCGACACCAGCAGTGCAGTAGCGGTTTCAGGTGCAGAATCAGAATTAGATGTGCCGATGTAACTGGATAAAAGCAGCGCAGCGTCGATGCATAATGTAAATAACCAGCGGGTGTGTGTGCGGCACGTGGTTCGTCGCGAGCGGGAGCAGCGGCGGCTGTGACAATTTCACAGGACCGGTATAAGTTTTAATGTAGCATTATGTTTTGTTTTATTAAATACATGTATAAATTTTTATTGCAGCGACACCAGCAGTGCAGTAGCGGTTTCAGGTGCAGAATCAGAATTAGATGTGCCGATGTAACTGGATAAAAGCAGCGCAGCGTCGATGCATTTTTGTAAACAACCAGCGGGTGCGTGTGCGGCACGTGGTTCGTCGCGAGCGTGAGCAGCGGCGGCTGTGACAATTTCACAGGACCGGTATAAGTTTTAATGTAGCATTGTGCTTTGTTTTATTAAATACATGTATGAATTTTTATTGCAGCGACACCAGCAGTGCAGTAGCGGTTTCAGGCGCAGAATCAGAATTAGATGTGCCGATGTAACTGGATAAAAGCAGCGCAGCGTCGATGCATAATGTAAATAACCAGCGGGTGTGTGTGCGGCACGTGGTTCGTCGCGAGCGGGAGCAGCGGCGGCTGTGACAATTTCACAGGACCGGTATAAGTTTTAATGTAGCATTATGTTTTGTTTTATTAAATACATGTATAAATTTTTATTGCAGCGACACCAGCAGTGCAGTAGCGGTTTCAGGCGCAGAATCAGAATTAGATGTGCCGATGTAACTGGATAAAAGCAGCGCAGCGTCGATGCATAATGTAAATAACCAGCGGGTGTGTGTGCGGCACGTGGTTCGTCGCGAGCGGGAGCAGCGGCGGCTGTGACAATTTCACAGGACCGGTATAAGTTTTAATGTAGCATTATGTTTTGTTTTATTAAATACATGTATAAATTTTTATTGCAGCGACACCAGCAGTGCAGTAGCGGTTTCAGGTGCAGAATCAGAATTAGATGTGCCGATGTAACTGGATAAAAGCAGCGCAGCGTCGATGCATTTTTGTAAACAACCAGCGGGTGCGTGTGCGGCACGTGGTTCGTCGCGAGCGTGAGCAGCGGCGGCTGTGACAATTTCACAGGACCGGTATAAGTTTTAATGTAGCATTGTGCTTTGTTTTATTAAATACATGTATATATTTTTATTGCAGCGACACCAGCAGTGCAGTAGCGGTTTCAGGCGCAGAATCAGAATTAGATGTGCCGATGTAACTGGATAAAAGCAGCGCAGCGTCGATGCATTTTTGTAAACAACCAGCGGGTGCGTGTGCGACACGTGGTTCGTCGCGAGCGTGAGCAGCGGCGGCTGTGACAATTTCACAGGACCGGTATAAGTTTTAATGTAGCATTATGTTTTGTTTTATTAAATACATGTATAAATTTTTATTGCAGCGACACCAGCAGTGCAGTAGCGGTTTCAGGTGCAGAATCAGAATTAGATGTGCCGATGTAACTGGATAAAAGCAGCGCAGCGTCGATGCATTTTTGTAAACAACCAGCGGGTGCGTGTGCGGCACGCGGTTCGTCGCGAGCGTGAGCAGCGGCGGCTGTGACAATTTCACAGGACCGGTATAAGTTTTAATGTAGCATTGTGCTTTGTTTTATTAAATACATGTATAAATTTTTATTGCAGCGACACCAGCAGTGCAGTAGCGGTTTCAGGCGCAGAATCAGAATTAGATGTGCCGATGTAACTGGATAAAAGCAGCGCAGCGTCGATGCATAATGTAAATAACCAGCGGGTGTGTGTGCGGCACGTGGTTCGTCGCGAGCGTGAGCAGCGGCGGCTGTGACAATTTCACAGGACCGGTATAAGTTTTAATGTAGCATTGTGCTTTGTTTTATTAAATACATGTATATATTTTTATTGCAGCGACACCAGCAGTGCAGTAGCGGTTTCAGGCGCAGAATCAGAATTAGATGTGCCGATGTAACTGGATAAAAGCAGCGCAGCGTCGATGCATAATGTAAATAACCAGCGGGTGCGTGTGCGGCACGTGGTTTGTCGCGAGCGGGAGCAGCGGCGGCTGTGACAATTTCCCAGGACCGGGGTAAGTTTTAATGTAGCATATTTGTCGATTACAAATGTACATTACGATAACTTTTTATCGATAATATTTAGACAACTCTCCGATAACTTTTCGATAACATTCCGATAACAGTTCGATGACTTGTAGAGAACATTCTCCGATAGCTTTTCGATAACTTTCCGATAACTATTTATCGATAACATTTAGACAACTTTCCGATAACTTTTCGATAACATTCCGATAACAGTTCGATAACTTGTAGAGAACATTCTCCGATAGCTTTTCGATAACTTTCCGATAACTATTTATCGATAACATTTAGACAACTTTCCGATAACTTTTCGATAACATTCCGATAACATTCCGATAACAGTTCGATAACTTGTAGAGAACATTCTCCGATAGCTTTTCGATAACTTTCCGATAACTATTTATCGATAACATTTAGACAACTTTCCGATAACTTGTCGATAACATTCCGATAACAGTTCGATAACTTGTAGAGAACATTCTCCGATAGCTTTTCGATAACTTTCCGATAACTATTTATCGATAACATTTAGACAACTTTCCGATAACTTTTCGATAACATTCCGATAACAGTTCGATAACTTGTAGAGAACATTCTCCGATAGCTTTTCGATAACTTTCCGAGAACTATTTATCGATAACATTTAGACAACTTTCCGATAACTTGTCGATAACATTCCGATAACAGTTCGATAACTTGTAGAGAACATTCTCCGATAGCTTTTCGATAACTTTCCGATAACTATTTATCGATAACATTTAGACAACTTTCCGATAACTTTTCGATAACATTCCGATAACATTCCGATAACAGTTCGATAACTTGTAGAGAACATTCTCCGATAGCTTTTCGATAACTTTCCGATAACTATTTATCGATAACATTTAGACAACTTTCCGATAACTTGTCGATAACATTCCGATAACAGTTCGATAACTTGTAGAGAACATTCTCCGATAGCTTTTCGATAACTTTCCGATAACTATTTATCGATAACATTTAGACAACTTTCCGATAACTTGTCGATAACATTCCGATAACAGTTCGATAACTTGTAGAGAACATTCTCCGATAGCTTTTCGATAACTTTCCGATAACTATTTATCGATAACATTTAGACAACTTTCCGATAACTTTTCGATAACATTCCGATAACAGTTCGATAACTTGTAGAGAACATTCTCCGATAGCTTTTCGATAACTTTCCGATAACTATTTATCGATAACATTTAGACAACTTTCCGATAACTTTTCGATAACATTCCGATAACATTCCGATAACAGTTCGATAACTTGTAGAGAACATTCTCCGATAGCTTTTCGATAACTTTCCGATAACTATTTATCGATAACATTTAGACAACTTTCCGATAACTTGTCGATAACATTCCGATAACAGTTCGATAACTTGTAGAGAACATTCTCCGATAGCTTTTCGATAACTTTCCGATAACTATTTATCGATAACATTTAGACAACTTTCCGATAACTTGTCGATAACATTCCGATAACAGTTCGATAACTTGTAGAGAACATTCTCCGATAGCTTTTCGATAACTTTCCGAGAACTATTTATCGATAACATTTAGACAACTTTCCGATAACTTGTCGATAACATTCCTATAACAGTTCGATAACTTGTAGAGAACATTCTCCGATAGCTTTTCGATAACTTTCCGATAACTATTTATCGATAACATTTAGACAACTTTCCGATAACTTGTCGATAACATTCCGATAACAGTTCGATAACTTGTAGAGAACATTCTCCGATAGCTTTTCGATAACTTTCCGATAACTATTTATCGATAACATTTAGACAACTTTCCGATAACTTTTCGATAACATTCCGATAACAGTTCGATAACTTGTAGAGAACATTCTCCGATAGCTTTTCGATAACTTTCCGAGAACTATTTATCGATAACATTTAGACAACTTTCCGATAACTTGTCGATAACATTCCTATAACAGTTCGATAACTTGTAGAGAACATTCTCCGATAGCTTTTCGATAACTTTCCGATAACTATTTATCGATAACATTTAGACAACTTTCCGATAACTTGTCGATAACATTCCGATAACAGTTCGATAACTTGTAGAGAACATTCTCCGATAGCTTTTCGATAACTTTCCGATAACTATTTATCGATAACATTTAGACAACTTTCCGATAACTTGTCGATAACATTCCGATAACAGTTCGATAACTTGTAGAGAACATTCTCCGATAGCTTTTCGATAACTTTCCGATAACTATTTATCGATAACATTTAGACAACTTTCCGATAACTTGTCGATAACATTCCGATAACAGTTCGATAACTTGTAGAGAACATTCTCCGATAGCTTTTCGATAACTTTCCGATAACTATTTATCGATAACATTTAGACAACTTTCCGATAACTTTTCGATAACATTCCGATAACAGTTCGATAACTTGTAGAGAACATTCTCCGATAGCTCTTCGATAACTTTCCGATAACTATTTATCGATAACATTTAGACAACTTTCCGATAACTTTTCGATAACATTCCGATAACATTCCGATAACAGTTCGATAACTTGTAGAGAACATTCTCCGATAGCTTTTCGATAACTTTCCGATAACTATTTATCGATAACATTTAGACAACTTTCCGATAACTTGTCGATAACATTCCGATAACAGTTCGATAACTTGTAGAGAACATTCTCCGATAGCTTTTCGATAACTTTCCGATAACTATTTATCGATAACATTTAGACAACTTTCCGATAACTTTTCGATAACATTCCGATAACATTCCGATAACAGTTCGATAACTTGTAGAGAACATTCTCCGATAGCTTTTCGATAACTTTCCGATAACTATTTATCGATAACATTTAGACAACTTTCCGATAACTTGTCGATAACATTCCGATAACAGTTCGATAACTTGTAGAGAACATTCTCCGATAGCTTTTCGATAACTTTCCGATAACTATTTATCGATAACATTTAGACAACTTTCCGATAACTTTTCGATAACATTCCGATAACATTCCGATAACAGTTCGATAACTTGTAGAGAACATTCTCCGATAGCTTTTCGATAACTTTCCGATAACTATTTATCGATAACATTTAGACAACTTTCCGATAACTTGTCGATAACATTCCGATAACAGTTCGATAACTTGTAGAGAACATTCTCCGATAGCTTTTCGATAACTTTCCGATAACTATTTATCGATAACATTTAGACAACTTTCCGATAACTTTTCGATAACATTCCGATAACATTCCGATAACAGTTCGATAACTTGTAGAGAACATTCTCCGATAGCTTTTCGATAACTTTCCGATAACTATTTATCGATAACATTTAGACAACTTTCCGATAACTTGTCGATAACATTCCGATAACAGTTCGATAACTTGTAGAGAACATTCTCCGATAGCTTTTCGATAACTTTCCGATAACTATTTATCGATAACATTTAGACAACTTTCCGATAACTTTTCGATAACATTCCGATAACAGTTCGATAACTTGTAGAGAACATTCTCCGATAGCTTTTCGATAACTTTCCGATAACTATTTATCGATAACATTTAGACAACTTTCCGATAACTTGTCGATAACATTCCGATAACAGTTCGATAACTTGTAGAGAACATTCTCCGATAGCTTTTCGATAACTTTCCGATAACTATTTATCGATAACATTTAGACAACTTTCCGATAACTTGTCGATAACATTCCTATAACAGTTCGATAACTTGTAGAGAACATTCTCCGATAGCTTTTCGATAACTTTCCGATAACTATTTATCGATAACATTTAGACAACTTTCCGATAACTTGTCGATAACATTCCGATAACAGTTCGATAACTTGTAGAGAACATTCTCCGATAGCTTTTCGATAACTTTCCGATAACTATTTATCGATAACATTTAGACAACTTTCCGATAACTTTTCGATAACATTCCGATAACAGTTCGATAACAGTTCGATAACTTGTAGAGAACATTCTCCGATAGCTTTTCGATAACTTTCCGATAACTATTTATCGATAACATTTAGACAACTTTCCGATAACTTGTCGATAACATTCCGATAACAGTTCGATAACTTGTAGAGAACATTCTCCGATAGCTTTTCGATAACTTTCCGATAACTATTTATCGATAACATTTAGACAACTTTCCGATAACTTTTCGATAACATTCCGATAACAGTTCGATAACTTGTAGAGAACATTCTCCGATAGCTTTTCGATAACTTTCCGATAACTATTTATCGATAACATTTAGACAACTTTCCGATAACTTGTCGATAACATTCCGATAACAGTTCGATAACTTGTAGAGAACATTCTCCGATAGCTTTTCGATAACTTTCCGAGAACTATTTATCGATAACATTTAGACAACTTTCCGATAACTTGTCGATAACATTCCTATAACAGTTCGATAACTTGTAGAGAACATTCTCCGATAGCTTTTCGATAACTTTCCGATAACTATTTATCGATAACATTTAGACAACTTTCCGATAACTTGTCGATAACATTCCGATAACAGTTCGATAACTTGTAGAGAACATTCTCCGATAGCTTTTCGATAACTTTCCGAGAACTATTTATCGATAACATTTAGACAACTTTCCGATAACTTGTCGATAACATTCCGATAACAGTTCGATAACTTGTAGAGAACATTCTCCGATAGCTTTTCGATAACTTTCCGATAACTATTTATCGATAACATTTAGACAACTTTCCGATAACTTTTCGATAACATTCCGATAACAGTTCGATAACTTGTAGAGAACATTCTCCGATAGCTTTTCGATAACTTTCCGATAACTATTTATCGATAACATTTAGACAACTTTCCGATAACTTTTCGATAACATTCCGATAACAGTTCGATAACTTGTAGAGAACATTCTCCGATAGCTTTTCGATAACTTTCCGATAACTATTTATCGATAACATTTAGACAACTTTCCGATAACTTTTCGATAACATTCCGATAACATTCCGATAACAGTTCGATAACTTGTAGAGAACATTCTCCGATAGCTTTTCGATAACTTTCCGATAACTATTTATCGATAACATTTAGACAACTTTCCGATAACTTGTCGATAACATTCCGATAACAGTTCGATAACTTGTAGAGAACATTCTCCGATAGCTTTTCGATAACTTTCCGAGAACTATTTATCGATAACATTTAGACAACTTTCCGATAACTTGTCGATAACATTCCTATAACAGTTCGATAACTTGTAGAGAACATTCTCCGATAGCTTTTCGATAACTTTCCGATAACTATTTATCGATAACATTTAGACAACTTTCCGATAACTTGTCGATAACATTCCTATAACAGTTCGATAACTTGTAGAGAACATTCTCCGATAGCTTTTCGATAACTTTCCGATAACTATTTATCGATAACATTTAGACAACTTTCCGATAACTTTTCGATAACATTCCGATAACAGTTCGATAACTTGTAGAGAACATTCTCCGATAGCTTTTCGATAACTTTCCGAGAACTATTTATCGATAACATTTAGACAACTTTCCGATAACTTGTCGATAACATTCCGATAACAGTTCGATAACTTGTAGAGAACATTCTCCGATAGCTTTTCGATAACTTTCCGATAACTATTTATCGATAACATTTAGACAACTTTCCGATAACTTTTCGATAACATTCCGATAACATTCCGATAACAGTTCGATAACTTGTAGAGAACATTCTCCGATAGCTTTTCGATAACTTTCCGATAACTATTTATCGATAACATTTAGACAACTTTCCGATAACTTTTCGATAACATTCCGATAACAGTTCGATAACTTGTAGAGAACATTCTCCGATAGCTTTTCGATAACTTTCCGAGAACTATTTATCGATAACATTTAGACAACTTTCCGATAACTTGTCGATAACATTCCGATAACAGTTCGATAACTTGTAGAGAACATTCTCCGATAGCTTTTCGATAACTTTCCGATAACTATTTATCGATAACATTTAGACAACTTTCCGATAACTTTTCGATAACATTCCGATAACATTCCGATAACAGTTCGATAACTTGTAGAGAACATTCTCCGATAGCTTTTCGATAACTTTCCGATAACTATTTATCGATAACATTTAGACAACTTTCCGATAACTTGTCGATAACATTCCGATAACAGTTCGATAACTTGTAGAGAACATTCTCCGATAGCTTTTCGATAACTTTCCGATAACTATTTATCGATAACATTTAGACAACTTTCCGATAACTTTTCGATAACATTCCGATAACATTCCGATAACAGTTCGATAACTTGTAGAGAACATTCTCCGATAGCTTTTCGATAACTTTCCGATAACTATTTATCGATAACATTTAGACAACTTTCCGATAACTTTTCGATAACATTCCGATAACAGTTCGATAACTTGTAGAGAACATTCTCCGATAGCTTTTCGATAACTTTCCGAGAACTATTTATCGATAACATTTAGACAACTTTCCGATAACTTGTCGATAACATTCCGATAACAGTTCGATAACTTGTAGAGAACATTCTCCGATAGCTTTTCGATAACTTTCCGATAACTATTTATCGATAACATTTAGACAACTTTCCGATAACTTTTCGATAACATTCCGATAACATTCCGATAACAGTTCGATAACTTGTAGAGAACATTCTCCGATAGCTTTTCGATAACTTTCCGATAACTATTTATCGATAACATTTAGACAACTTTCCGATAACTTGTCGATAACATTCCGATAACAGTTCGATAACTTGTAGAGAACATTCTCCGATAGCTTTTCGATAACTTTCCGATAACTATTTATCGATAACATTTAGACAACTTTCCGATAACTTTTCGATAACATTCCGATAACAGTTCGATAACTTGTAGAGAACATTCTCCGATAGCTTTTCGATAACTTTCCGAGAACTATTTATCGATAACATTTAGACAACTTTCCGATAACTTGTCGATAACATTCCGATAACAGTTCGATAACTTGTAGAGAACATTCTCCGATAGCTTTTCGATAACTTTCCGATAACTATTTATCGATAACATTTAGACAACTTTCCGATAACTTTTCGATAACATTCCGATAACAGTTCGATAACTTGTAGAGAACATTCTCCGATAGCTTTTCGATAACTTTCCGAGAACTATTTATCGATAACATTTAGACAACTTTCCGATAACTTGTCGATAACATTCCGATAACAGTTCGATAACTTGTAGAGAACATTCTCCGATAGCTTTTCGATAACTTTCCGATAACTATTTATCGATAACATTTAGACAACTTTCCGATAACTTTTCGATAACATTCCTATAACAGTTCGATAACTTGTAGAGAACATTCTCCGATAGCTTTTCGATAACTTTCCGATAACTATTTATCGATAACATTTAGACAACTTTCCGATAACTTTTCGATAACATTCCGATAACAGTTCGATAACTTGTAGAGAACATTCTCCGATAGCTTTTCGATAACTTTCCGATAACTATTTATCGATAACATTTAGACAACTTTCCGATAACTTTTCGATAACATTCCGATAACATTCCGATAACAGTTCGATAACTTGTAGAGAACATTCTCCGATAGCTTTTCGATAACTTTCCGATAACTATTTATCGATAACATTTAGACAACTTTCCGATAACTTTTCGATAACATTCCGATAACAGTTCGATAACTTGTAGAGAACATTCTCCGATAGCTTTTCGATAACTTTCCGATAACTATTTATCGATAACATTTAGACAACTTTCCGATAACTTTTCGATAACATTCCGATAACATTCCGATAACAGTTCGATAACTTGTAGAGAACATTCTCCGATAGCTTTTCGATAACTTTCCGATAACTATTTATCGATAACATTTAGACAACTTTCCGATAACTTGTCGATAACATTCCGATAACAGTTCGATAACTTGTAGAGAACATTCTCCGATAGCTTTTCGATAACTTTCCGATAACTATTTATCGATAACATTTAGACAACTTTCCGATAACTTTTCGATAACATTCCGATAACAGTTCGATAACTTGTAGAGAACATTCTCCGATAGCTTTTCGATAACTTTCCGAGAACTATTTATCGATAACATTTAGACAACTTTCCGATAACTTGTCGATAACATTCCGATAACAGTTCGATAACTTGTAGAGAACATTCTCCGATAGCTTTTCGATAACTTTCCGATAACTATTTATCGATAACATTTAGACAACTTTCCGATAACTTTTCGATAACATTCCGATAACATTCCGATAACAGTTCGATAACTTGTAGAGAACATTCTCCGATAGCTTTTCGATAACTTTCCGATAACTATTTATCGATAACATTTAGACAACTTTCCGATAACTTGTCGATAACATTCCGATAACAGTTCGATAACTTGTAGAGAACATTCTCCGATAGCTTTTCGATAACTTTCCGATAACTATTTATCGATAACATTTAGACAACTTTCCGATAACTTGTCGATAACATTCCGATAACAGTTCGATAACTTGTAGAGAACATTCTCCGATAGCTTTTCGATAACTTTCCGATAACTATTTATCGATAACATTTAGACAACTTTCCGATAACTTTTCGATAACATTCCGATAACATTCCGATAACAGTTCGATAACTTGTAGAGAACATTCTCCGATAGCTTTTCGATAACTTTCCGATAACTATTTATCGATAACATTTAGACAACTTTCCGATAACTTGTCGATAACATTCCGATAACAGTTCGATAACTTGTAGAGAACATTCTCCGATAGCTTTTCGATAACTTTCCGATAACTATTTATCGATAACATTTAGACAACTTTCCGATAACTTGTCGATAACATTCCGATAACAGTTCGATAACTTGTAGAGAACATTCTCCGATAGCTTTTCGATAACTTTCCGAGAACTATTTATCGATAACATTTAGACAACTTTCCGATAACTTGTCGATAACATTCCTATAACAGTTCGATAACTTGTAGAGAACATTCTCCGATAGCTTTTCGATAACTTTCCGAGAACTATTTATCGATAACATTTAGACAACTTTCCGATAACTTGTCGATAACATTCCGATAACAGTTCGATAACTTGTAGAGAACATTCTCCGATAGCTTTTCGATAACTTTCCGATAACTATTTATCGATAACATTTAGACAACTTTCCGATAACTTTTCGATAACATTCCGATAACAGTTCGATAACTTGTAGAGAACATTCTCCGATAGCTTTTCGATAACTTTCCGAGAACTATTTATCGATAACATTTAGACAACTTTCCGATAACTTGTCGATAACATTCCGATAACAGTTCGATAACTTGTAGAGAACATTCTCCGATAGCTTTTCGATAACTTTCCGATAACTATTTATCGATAACATTTAGACAACTTTCCGATAACTTTTCGATAACATTCCGATAACATTCCGATAACAGTTCGATAACTTGTAGAGAACATTCTCCGATAGCTTTTCGATAACTTTCCGATAACTATTTATCGATAACATTTAGACAACTTTCCGATAACTTGTCGATAACATTCCGATAACAGTTCGATAACTTGTAGAGAACATTCTCCGATAGCTTTTCGATAACTTTCCGATAACTATTTATCGATAACATTTAGACAACTTTCCGATAACTTGTCGATAACATTCCGATAACAGTTCGATAACTTGTAGAGAACATTCTCCGATAGCTTTTCGATAACTTTCCGATAACTATTTATCGATAACATTTAGACAACTTTCCGATAACTTTTCGATAACATTCCGATAACATTCCGATAACAGTTCGATAACTTGTAGAGAACATTCTCCGATAGCTTTTCGATAACTTTCCGATAACTATTTATCGATAACATTTAGACAACTTTCCGATAACTTGTCGATAACATTCCGATAACAGTTCGATAACTTGTAGAGAACATTCTCCGATAGCTTTTCGATAACTTTCCGATAACTATTTATCGATAACATTTAGACAACTTTCCGATAACTTTTCGATAACATTCCGATAACAGTTCGATAACTTGTAGAGAACATTCTCCGATAGCTTTTCGATAACTTTCCGATAACTATTTATCGATAACATTTAGACAACTTTCCGATAACTTTTCGATAACATTCCGATAACATTCCGATAACAGTTCGATAACTTGTAGAGAACATTCTCCGATAGCTTTTCGATAACTTTCCGATAACTATTTATCGATAACATTTAGACAACTTTCCGATAACTTGTCGATAACATTCCGATAACAGTTCGATAACTTGTAGAGAACATTCTCCGATAGCTTTTCGATAACTTTCCGATAACTATTTATCGATAACATTTAGACAACTTTCCGATAACTTTTCGATAACATTCCGATAACAGTTCGATAACTTGTAGAGAACATTCTCCGATAGCTTTTCGATAACTTTCCGATAACTATTTATCGATAACATTTAGACAACTTTCCGATAACTTGTCGATAACATTCCGATAACAGTTCGATAACTTGTAGAGAACATTCTCCGATAGCTTTTCGATAACTTTCCGATAACTATTTATCGATAACATTTAGACAACTTTCCGATAACTTGTCGATAACATTCCGATAACAGTTCGATAACTTGTAGAGAACATTCTCCGATAGCTTTTCGATAACTTTCCGATAACTATTTATCGATAACATTTAGACAACTTTCCGATAACTTGTCGATAACATTCCGATAACAGTTCGATAACTTGTAGAGAACATTCTCCGATAGCTTTTCGATAACTTTCCGATAACTATTTATCGATAACATTTAGACAACTTTCCGATAACTTTTCGATAACATTCCGAAAACAGTTCGATAACTTGTAGAGAACATTCTCCGATAGCTTTTCGATAACTTTCCGATAACTATTTATCGATAACATTTAGACAACTTTCCGATAACTTGTCGATAACATTCCGATAACAGTTCGATAACTTGTAGAGAACATTCTCCGATAGCTTTTCGATAACTTTCCGATAACTATTTATCGATAACATTTAGACAACTTTCCGATAACTTGTCGATAACATTCCGATAACAGTTCGATAACTTGTAGAGAACATTCTCCGATAGCTTTTCGATAACTTTCCGATAACTATTTATCGATAACATTTAGACAACTTTCCGATAACTTTTCGATAACATTCCGATAACAGTTCGATAACTTGTAGAGAACATTCTCCGATAGCTCTTCGATAACTTTCCGATAACTATTTATCGATAACATTTAGACAACTTTCCGATAACTTGTCGATAACATTCCGATAACAGTTCGATAACTTGTAGAGAACATTCTCCGATAGCTTTTCGATAACTTTCCGATAACTATTTATCGATAACATTTAGACAACTTTCCGATAACTTGTCGATAACATTCCGATAACAGTTCGATAACTTGTAGAGAACATTCTCCGATAGCTTTTCGATAACTTTCCGATAACTATTTATCGATAACATTTAGACAACTTTCCGATAACTTTTCGATAACATTCCGATAACATTCCGATAACAGTTCGATAACTTGTAGAGAACATTCTCCGATAGCTTTTCGATAACTTTCCGATAACTATTTATCGATAACATTTAGACAACTTTCCGATAACTTTTCGATAACATTCCGATAACAGTTCGATAACTTGTAGAGAACATTCTCCGATAGCTTTTCGATAACTTTCCGAGAACTATTTATCGATAACATTTAGACAACTTTCCGATAACTTGTCGATAACATTCCGATAACAGTTCGATAACTTGTAGAGAACATTCTCCGATAGCTTTTCGATAACTTTCCGATAACTATTTATCGATAACATTTAGACAACTTTCCGATAACTTTTCGATAACATTCCGATAACATTCCGATAACAGTTCGATAACTTGTAGAGAACATTCTCCGATAGCTTTTCGATAACTTTCCGATAACTATTTATCGATAACATTTAGACAACTTTCCGATAACTTGTCGATAACATTCCGATAACAGTTCGATAACTTGTAGAGAACATTCTCCGATAGCTTTTCGATAACTTTCCGAGAACTATTTATCGATAACATTTAGACAACTTTCCGATAACTTGTCGATAACATTCCGATAACAGTTCGATAACTTGTAGAGAACATTCTCCGATAGCTTTTCGATAACTTTCCGATAACTATTTATCGATAACATTTAGACAACTTTCCGATAACTTTTCGATAACATTCCGATAACAGTTCGATAACTTGTAGAGAACATTCTCCGATAGCTTTTCGATAACTTTCCGATAACTATTTATCGATAACATTTAGACAACTTTCCGATAACTTTTCGATAACATTCCGATAACATTCCGATAACAGTTCGATAACTTGTAGAGAACATTCTCCGATAGCTTTTCGATAACTTTCCGATAACTATTTATCGATAACATTTAGACAACTTTCCGATAACTTGTCGATAACATTCCGATAACAGTTCGATAACTTGTAGAGAACATTCTCCGATAGCTTTTCGATAACTTTCCGATAACTATTTATCGATAACATTTAGACAACTTTCCGATAACTTGTCGATAACATTCCGATAACAGTTCGATAACTTGTAGAGAACATTCTCCGATAGCTTTTCGATAACTTTCCGATAACTATTTATCGATAACATTTAGACAACTTTCCGATAACTTTTCGATAACATTCCGATAACATTCCGATAACAGTTCGATAACTTGTAGAGAACATTCTCCGATAGCTTTTCGATAACTTTCCGATAACTATTTATCGATAACATTTAGACAACTTTCCGATAACTTGTCGATAACATTCCGATAACAGTTCGATAACTTGTAGAGAACATTCTCCGATAGCTTTTCGATAACTTTCCGATAACTATTTATCGATAACATTTAGACAACTTTCCGATAACTTTTCGATAACATTCCGATAACATTCCGATAACAGTTCGATAACTTGTAGAGAACATTCTCCGATAGCTTTTCGATAACTTTCCGATAACTATTTATCGATAACATTTAGACAACTTTCCGATAACTTGTCGATAACATTCCGATAACAGTTCGATAACTTGTAGAGAACATTCTCCGATAGCTTTTCGATAACTTTCCGATAACTATTTATCGATAACATTTAGACAACTTTCCGATAACTTTTCGATAACATTCCGATAACATTCCGATAACAGTTCGATAACTTGTAGAGAACATTCTCCGATAGCTTTTCGATAACTTTCCGATAACTATTTATCGATAACATTTAGACAACTTTCCGATAACTTGTCGATAACATTCCGATAACAGTTCGATAACTTGTAGAGAACATTCTCCGATAGCTTTTCGATAACTTTCCGAGAACTATTTATCGATAACATTTAGACAACTTTCCGATAACTTTTCGATAACATTCCGATAACAGTTCGATAACTTGTAGAGAACATTCTCCGATAGCTTTTCGATAACTTTCCGAGAACTATTTATCGATAACATTTAGACAACTTTCCGATAACTTGTCGATAACATTCCGATAACAGTTCGATAACTTGTAGAGAACATTCTCCGATAGCTTTTCGATAACTTTCCGATAACTATTTATCGATAACATTTAGACAACTTTCCGATAACTTGTCGATAACATTCCGATAACAGTTCGATAACTTGTAGAGAACATTCTCCGATAGCTTTTCGATAACTTTCCGATAACTATTTATCGATAACATTTAGACAACTTTCCGATAACTTTTCGATAACATTCCGATAACATTCCGATAACAGTTCGATAACTTGTAGAGAACATTCTCCGATAGCTTTTCGATAACTTTCCGATAACTATTTATCGATAACATTTAGACAACTTTCCGATAACTTGTCGATAACATTCCGATAACAGTTCGATAACTTGTAGAGAACATTCTCCGATAGCTTTTCGATAACTTTCCGATAACTATTTATCGATAACATTTAGACAACTTTCCGATAACTTTTCGATAACATTCCGATAACATTCCGATAACAGTTCGATAACTTGTAGAGAACATTCTCCGATAGCTTTTCGATAACTTTCCGATAACTATTTATCGATAACATTTAGACAACTTTCCGATAACTTGTCGATAACATTCCGATAACAGTTCGATAACTTGTAGAGAACATTCTCCGATAGCTTTTCGATAACTTTCCGATAACTATTTATCGATAACATTTAGACAACTTTCCGATAACTTTTCGATAACATTCCGATAACAGTTCGATAACTTGTAGAGAACATTCTCCGATAGCTTTTCGATAACTTTCCGATAACTATTTATCGATAACATTTAGACAACTTTCCGATAACTTGTCGATAACATTCCGATAACAGTTCGATAACTTGTAGAGAACATTCTCCGATAGCTTTTCGATAACTTTCCGATAACTATTTATCGATAACATTTAGACAACTTTCCGATAACTTTTCGATAACATTCCGATAACATTCCGATAACAGTTCGATAACTTGTAGAGAACATTCTCCGATAGCTTTTCGATAACTTTCCGATAACTATTTATCGATAACATTTAGACAACTTTCCGATAACTTGTCGATAACATTCCGATAACAGTTCGATAACTTGTAGAGAACATTCTCCGATAGCTTTTCGATAACTTTCCGATAACTATTTATCGATAACATTTAGACAACTTTCCGATAACTTTTCGATAACATTCCGATAACATTCCGATAACAGTTCGATAACTTGTAGAGAACATTCTCCGATAGCTTTTCGATAACTTTCCGATAACTATTTATCGATAACATTTAGACAACTTTCCGATAACTTGTCGATAACATTCCGATAACAGTTCGATAACTTGTAGAGAACATTCTCCGATAGCTTTTCGATAACTTTCCGATAACTATTTATCGATAACATTT
Organism: Drosophila bunnanda; assembly: GCA_035046265.1. Lineage (NCBI taxonomy): Eukaryota > Metazoa > Arthropoda > Insecta > Diptera > Drosophilidae > Drosophila > Drosophila bunnanda. The sequence continues at coordinate 4,585 of JAWNOB010000083.1, read as the reverse complement.
AGACAACTTTCCGATAACTTGTCGATAACATTCCGATAACAGTTCGATAACTTGTAGAGAACATTCTCCGATAGCTTTTCGATAACTTTCCGATAACTATTTATCGATAACATTTAGACAACTTTCCGATAACTTTTCGATAACATTCCGATAACATTCCGATAACAGTTCGATAACTTGTAGAGAACATTCTCCGATAGCTTTTCGATAACTTTCCGATAACTATTTATCGATAACATTTAGACAACTTTCCGATAACTTGTCGATAACATTCCGATAACAGTTCGATAACTTGTAGAGAACATTCTCCGATAGCTTTTCGATAACTTTCCGATAACTATTTATCGATAACATTTAGACAACTTTCCGATAACTTTTCGATAACATTCCGATAACATTCCGATAACAGTTCGATAACTTGTAGAGAACATTCTCCGATAGCTTTTCGATAACTTTCCGATAACTATTTATCGATAACATTTAGACAACTTTCCGATAACTTTTCGATAACATTCCGATAACAGTTCGATAACTTGTAGAGAACATTCTCCGATAGCTTTTCGATAACTTTCCGAGAACTATTTATCGATAACATTTAGACAACTTTCCGATAACTTGTCGATAACATTCCGATAACAGTTCGATAACTTGTAGAGAACATTCTCCGATAGCTTTTCGATAACTTTCCGATAACTATTTATCGATAACATTTAGACAACTTTCCGATAACTTTTCGATAACATTCCGATAACAGTTCGATAACTTGTAGAGAACATTCTCCGATAGCTTTTCGATAACTTTCCGAGAACTATTTATCGATAACATTTAGACAACTTTCCGATAACTTGTCGATAACATTCCGATAACAGTTCGATAACTTGTAGAGAACATTCTCCGATAGCTTTTCGATAACTTTCCGATAACTATTTATCGATAACATTTAGACAACTTTCCGATAACTTTTCGATAACATTCCGATAACATTCCGATAACAGTTCGATAACTTGTAGAGAACATTCTCCGATAGCTTTTCGATAACTTTCCGATAACATTCCGATAACAGTTCGATAACTTGTAGAGAACATTCTCCGATAGCTTTTCGATAACTTTCCGATAACTATTTATCGATAACATTTAGACAACTTTCCGATAACTTTTCGATAACATTCCGATAACATTCCGATAACAGTTCGATAACTTGTAGAGAACATTCTCCGATAGCTTTTCGATAACTTTCCGATAACTATTTATCGATAACATTTAGACAACTTTCCGATAACTTTTCGATAACATTCCGATAACAGTTCGATAACTTGTAGAGAACATTCTCCGATAGCTTTTCGATAACTTTCCGATAACTATTTATCGATAACATTTAGACAACTTTCCGATAACTTTTCGATAACATTCCGATAACATTCCGATAACAGTTCGATAACTTGTAGAGAACATTCTCCGATAGCTTTTCGATAACTTTCCGATAACTATTTATCGATAACATTTAGACAACTTTCCGATAACTTTTCGATAACATTCCGATAACAGTTCGATAACTTGTAGAGAACATTCTCCGATAGCTTTTCGATAACTTTCCGAGAACTATTTATCGATAACATTTAGACAACTTTCCGATAACTTGTCGATAACATTCCGATAACAGTTCGATAACTTGTAGAGAACATTCTCCGATAGCTTTTCGATAACTTTCCGATAACTATTTATCGATAACATTTAGACAACTTTCCGATAACTTTTCGATAACATTCCGATAACATTCCGATAACAGTTCGATAACTTGTAGAGAACATTCTCCGATAGCTTTTCGATAACTTTCCGATAACTATTTATCGATAACATTTAGACAACTTTCCGATAACTTGTCGATAACATTCCGATAACAGTTCGATAACTTGTAGAGAACATTCTCCGATAGCTTTTCGATAACTTTCCGATAACTATTTATCGATAACATTTAGACAACTTTCCGATAACTTGTCGATAACATTCCGATAACAGTTCGATAACTTGTAGAGAACATTCTCCGATAGCTTTTCGATAACTTTCCGATAACTATTTATCGATAACATTTAGACAACTTTCCGATAACTTTTCGATAACATTCCGATAACATTCCGATAACAGTTCGATAACTTGTAGAGAACATTCTCCGATAGCTTTTCGATAACTTTCCGATAACTATTTATCGATAACATTTAGACAACTTTCCGATAACTTGTCGATAACATTCCGATAACAGTTCGATAACTTGTAGAGAACATTCTCCGATAGCTTTTCGATAACTTTCCGATAACTATTTATCGATAACATTTAGACAACTTTCCGATAACTTTTCGATAACATTCCGATAACATTCCGATAACAGTTCGATAACTTGTAGAGAACATTCTCCGATAGCTTTTCGATAACTTTCCGATAACTATTTATCGATAACATTTAGACAACTTTCCGATAACTTGTCGATAACATTCCGATAACAGTTCGATAACTTGTAGAGAACATTCTCCGATAGCTTTTCGATAACTTTCCGATAACTATTTATCGATAACATTTAGACAACTTTCCGATAACTTGTCGATAACATTCCGATAACAGTTCGATAACTTGTAGAGAACATTCTCCGATAGCTTTTCGATAACTTTCCGATAACTATTTATCGATAACATTTAGACAACTTTCCGATAACTTTTCGATAACATTCCGATAACATTCCGATAACAGTTCGATAACTTGTAGAGAACATTCTCCGATAGCTTTTCGATAACTTTCCGATAACTATTTATCGATAACATTTAGACAACTTTCCGATAACTTGTCGATAACATTCCGATAACAGTTCGATAACTTGTAGAGAACATTCTCCGATAGCTTTTCGATAACTTTCCGATAACTATTTATCGATAACATTTAGACAACTTTCCGATAACTTGTCGATAACATTCCGATAACAGTTCGATAACTTGTAGAGAACATTCTCCGATAGCTTTTCGATAACTTTCCGATAACTATTTATCGATAACATTTAGACAACTTTCCGATAACTTTTCGATAACATTCCGATAACATTCCGATAACAGTTCGATAACTTGTAGAGAACATTCTCCGATAGCTTTTCGATAACTTTCCGATAACTATTTATCGATAACATTTAGACAACTTTCCGATAACTTGTCGATAACATTCCGATAACAGTTCGATAACTTGTAGAGAACATTCTCCGATAGCTTTTCGATAACTTTCCGATAACTATTTATCGATAACATTTAGACAACTTTCCGATAACTTTTCGATAACATTCCGATAACATTCCGATAACAGTTCGATAACTTGTAGAGAACATTCTCCGATAGCTTTTCGATAACTTTCCGATAACTATTTATCGATAACATTTAGACAACTTTCCGATAACTTTTCGATAACATTCCGATAACAGTTCGATAACTTGTAGAGAACATTCTCCGATAGCTTTTCGATAACTTTCCGATAACTATTTATCGATAACATTTAGACAACTTTCCGATAACTTTTCGATAACATTCCGATAACATTCCGATAACAGTTCGATAACTTGTAGAGAACATTCTCCGATAGCTTTTCGATAACTTTCCGATAACTATTTATCGATAACATTTAGACAACTTTCCGATAACTTGTCGATAACATTCCGATAACATTCCGATAACAGTTCGATAACTTGTAGAGAACATTCTCCGATAGCTTTTCGATAACTTTCCGATAACTATTTATCGATAACATTTAGACAACTTTCCGATAACTTGTCGATAACATTCCGATAACAGTTCGATAACTTGTAGAGAACATTCTCCGATAGCTTTTCGATAACTTTCCGATAACTATTTATCGATAACATTTAGACAACTTTCCGATAACTTTTCGATAACATTCCGATAACAGTTCGATAACTTGTAGAGAACATTCTCCGATAGCTTTTCGATAACTTTCCGATAACTATTTATCGATAACATTTAGACAACTTTCCGATAACTTGTCGATAACATTCCGATAACAGTTCGATAACTTGTAGAGAACATTCTCCGATAGCTTTTCGATAACTTTCCGATAACTATTTATCGATAACATTTAGACAACTTTCCGATAACTTTTCGATAACATTCCGATAACAGTTCGATAACTTGTAGAGAACATTCTCCGATAGCTTTTCGATAACTTTCCGATAACTATTTATCGATAACATTTAGACAACTTTCCGATAACTTTTCGATAACATTCCGATAACATTCCGATAACAGTTCGATAACTTGTAGAGAACATTCTCCGATAGCTTTTCGATAACTTTCCGATAACTATTTATCGATAACATTTAGACAACTTTCCGATAACTTGTCGATAACATTCCGATAACAGTTCGATAACTTGTAGAGAACATTCTCCGATAGCTTTTCGATAACTTTCCGATAACTATTTATCGATAACATTTAGACAACTTTCCGATAACTTGTCGATAACATTCCGATAACAGTTCGATAACTTGTAGAGAACATTCTCCGATAGCTTTTCGATAACTTTCCGAGAACTATTTATCGAT